>CM048054.1:8196250-9479375 GCA_026259375.1 Verasper variegatus
GTAAGTTTCACAGACTGAGATTTCTCCACCTGTCGAGGAGATGAAGAAAGAGAGACGCCTGCTGTCCAAAGAGTTTTGTGGGTATGAGTATGGGGAATGGTTTAAAAACTAGCTTGCTCAAGCATGAATCATAGGGAACACATGCTTTTTCAACTGAATCAATGTTTAGAATAACAATTTACATACAAAAAAAGGAAGCCCAATCAAGTAAAGAAGGTGTTCAACACTTCTTCTTTATCCCCCATTTGTTATAATTATGCATTTCTCCCTTCACAAGTAGATGGTGTTTTTTTTTATCTGGAGGAGGAGAGGTCTGGCTACCGTAGATGACTTGTATACTAACAACGTATCAGGTATCTCCAAATCGGGAACTATGTCGGAGGAAATACTTAAAACTTGGAAACTTATAAGTCTCAGAGCGTGTATGGGCTAATTGTCTTCTTAGCATCCACTCGAGACATCAGTTAATTCAATGTAAGGTCTGTAAGACACAGACTCCATGATTCACAGGTTGACTTACACTCATTCTACACATCCTTATCTCTACTCTGTATCAAATGCAAACAATCTACTGGAACCCTGGCTCATGTCTGGGTTTGCAGCGGACTCCACAAGTTCTGGTCAGAAGTTTTTCCATCACTACTCAGATGTCTATGGGGACGATCTTCCTCCCAATCCAGAAACAGCCATTCTAGGCTGTTCACAACAGTTAGAAACTTTAAATCGATACAGTATGAGAATGATCATTACAAAGTCGGTCATTCTTAAGGTCTGGAACCAAGAGATGTCCCCATGCTTTTTTAAATCTGGCTCACAGAGCTCTCCAGTACTTTATATATGGAGAAAACCCGATATGAGATGTCAGGGAAAGAAAGTAGGTTTAAGCATATATGGCAACCCTTCGACTATATCCCAGTACCTCAACCCCGTCACGTTTTTTCAACACTTATCTCTTATTTGCTTTTCAAAGCACAATGTAATTCTATAGTTGAAGGGATGACCATTGTAAAATTTGTAACATATGAAGAAGAGTGCATGATTTTTGTTTATATTGGAGGCCAGTTCTGGACGGTGTGAGAGTCTGGGGTAACATTAGCAGCTCTGTCCTGATCTTTATTAGACTGGGGTAAGTTTACACTCCAGCAACCGCAGCCGACGTTAAGCATGCCAATGCGTTACCATACAAACACTTTGGTTAGTCCTCCTAACTCAAGACTTTCTCTTGCAAAGTCAAAGAGACCACAGACCACAAGCAAAGAAATCCAAAAATGCTTTTTATAAAATACTCAGTTTGATAGTGTTTTTCTTAATTTGGTCATTTTTAAAAAAATGATTTGGTCATTTTTTTAAAAATGACCAAATTACTGGACGGGTTATCACGAAACTTGGTGGAAGAACCCATTACATCTTCTCAGAGAATAATGTAATGCATCTTGTGAAAAAAAAATCTAGTATGTGACGGGGACTTCCCATCAATGAGTACGTGCAATTTGCTGCCGATCCAAATAGAAAATCCGTATCTAGTGAACTTTAATGGGGAGGGGGGGGGAACTGGTAAACTGAATTTGTGTGAGCATGGGAAGCAGAACTCAGCGAACAGTCAACGGATTCACTGTGAGAAATTACTGAAAAACAGAAGTTACTGCCATTTTAACTTTAAGGAAATCTACTTGACAAATCAACTGTGAATCCACAAATAACCGAAGCAGATGCTGTGACAAACCACTACAGGTACACAGTATACACACTTTGGGGAAACAAAACCTACAACATACGGATGCTTCAGGTTTCGCCTCCATGACTGCAGCGGTTGAGCCGGTCGTGATCGTCTTTCCTCTCAACATGTCAAACAACTGCTCTACATTGTGTGTGGCTGTGTGTTGGTTGGGAGGACTTGGTGTTGTTGGGTCACTGCTGCCTGTTTCCAGTCAACACACCCACTCACCCCTTCTCAAAAGGGGCACAGTCACTGTCAGTAAAAGACTGAGTAAAATGAGTACGCGGGAAGTTTGTGGTGAATGTGTTTATATATACGTGTGTGTGTGTGTGTGTGTGGTTAGTGTATGTGCGCGTGCATGTAGTGTAATTGTAGGCACTTGTGTACATAGTTCTGTGTGTATTTTTTGTGTGTCAACACATAGCAGAACAGAAAGTTGATCTACTTTATCTCTTTTCTCTGTGTCTCATTTCATCTCTCATTCTCTCTCTCTCTCTCTCTCTCTCTCTCTGTGGCTCATTTAATTCGCTCATCATAACTCCGGTTCATAATATCCACAATACCCACAAGGCATTCTGTACATTGCTGATGCCAGTCTCGGAGGGATGTTTCCTTTTCCTACTTTAAACATGCATTTCCTCTCTAAGCTAGTCAGTAACTGCAGTTTACAGTAATTTGGGACATTGTCGTGGGTCTTGCATAAAAAGCTTCCCAGCTCGGAATGAAACTGCATCAAATCGATGAGGATCCCATGACTTGCACAGATAAGCTTTAGTTATCGGTCTAATGATACTGGACAATAAATCAATTGAATGAAAACCTCAAACATTGTCATTAACCTTCTTCTCATCTGGTCACCAGGCAGACCACATGCATGTGTGCATGTCATGGCATAAATCAAATAACCTCAAAGCTGCGTACATGTGGGTACATCCACTGTATTCACCTCCGCCAAGGAGCTTATGTTTTCATCTGCCTTTGTTCGTGTTTGTTTGCTAATTAGCAAGATTACATCAAAACAACTAGATGGATTTCCAAGAGACTTCATGGACAGGTGTGTCGTGGGTTCCAGGAACAGTGGAGCAGATCCAGGTTGTTTTGCTTAAATTGTCTTTAACATTCAGAGACGGACTTACATTTTTTTACATTTTCATTTATTTCTCAGAACATTATTCATGGACCTTGATGAAAATTCAGGCATGTTTTGGTGACTGATATTTATGAGCGTGTGCAATTTGGTGCAGATCCAAATGAAAATGTAGATTTTGTGAATTTAAATGCTGTTTCATGAGGGGGCTGTTGGGCCTAGTTTCTTTTTTTCTTGTTAGTTAGAGGGATGAAACGGATTATCACAAACTTGGTGGAAGGATGTGGTTTGGGTCAGGAGAGAACTTTTGGCCTGAGGATATTTTTTTCACTTTCTTTAACATTGCAAGACAGGGTTGTTGTTTTGTTTGACAATTTCAAATAGTTTTAATTCATGGATCTTGATAAGAAAAACGTGGCATATCTAGCATAGACCATCTAGGCGCATGCACAATTTGGTGGAGCTTGATTGAATTAAAGGGGACTGTTGGGCCTTGGCAGAGATATGCACTCTTCTGAGTTATATAAGTGTGTGTCTACGTGAGATGAGCTCAGAAAGATAATTCCACTTCTTACGGTATTCACGTCCTTAGACACTGAATCCTGTCAGCCAGCAGAGGCCCCCGTACTATCACCCTGAGTGTTAACTTCAGCCTTTGACCTTCCAGCTTCATCTTATCCACTGAGGAACTAAAGCACAGACTTCAGTGAGCTGCTAGTAGTTGTACGAGTGGCTCACTTCTCCACAGACAACAAGCCTTGCTCCATAAATCCTGACAGATTGTTCTGGTAAGCTGTTTGTTGACTGCCTGGATGATGACTTTAAGGGACTCTTAACTGTCATAAGTAAAAGGTCACTTTGCACAGAAATGGTCATAGAGCATCTTGTGTTGAGAAAGCCATTCGTTAAGGCTATAATTTAATCACATTAGTAAATTAGTTACCAAGTTGGCAAACTGAAAAATCACATAAACAACATTTAATGCTCATTTATCTTTGAGTTGTTTTTAGAATGAGTCAAATTACAGACATAAGATGACAAACTCACTATATATTTTCAAAAGACAACAGTGCCTGTAAATTGCAATTTGGAACTTCACACACTCCCCTCCCCTAAATCCACTGATTGTATTCATTCAGATCCATGAATTATTCTCTGAGAAATTAACAAATGTTGAAAAACGCAATCTCGCAATGTTTAAGAAAGTGAAAAAATTAAATCGGGTTGTTCCCTGACCCATACCATATCCTTCCACCAAGTTTTGTGGAAACCTTGTCTGTTTGTTTTTATGTAATTTTGCTTCCAAACTAAATAACAAAATAATAAATTTAGTGTTTTTCACCAGTACATTATCTGCTGTCAGCTGATTGGAGGAGGAACTAAACAGGAAGACCATGAAACCTCTTTCTGCGACACCCACGGCGGGTGCCAGATTGTCTGTCTGTGCTATCCCCCTTTAATGCAGACATACAAACGGCATGCTGGGAGCTAAAGAGTATGTTGTGCAGCCAAAAGACAGACGGAGAAACTGTGTGCTAACAAATCTGTCTGTCTCTTTAACAGCTCTCAAGGGTGAAGGATCCAGACTGGCCTCCATTAACGCCTCTGTTCTCACCTCCACCGGGAGAACGAGATGCTTTCCAGCATCTGCTTCACTGTCACTAACCACAACATCCAAACATCCTGGCATGAACCTGAGATATGCCGTGACAACTAAAGAGTCCCCTTATCTTTTCTCTCTTCTCCACGCAATCCGTTTTACCAATAACATTACTGCCAACTAAAAAAAAAATCCAGCTTACCTCTTGTTTTCAGCTCTGTGTTACCATGTAACAGCAGGAAACTCTAAAGAGGAGCACCACAAACCTGAGACAGACAGACAGACAGACAGACAGAGAGAGAGAGAGAGAGAAAGCATGAGGGAGAAAGCAGAAGGAGGAAGTGAGTCAAACTTTGGTGCTTCTGAGGAAGCTTTCTTTTCCCCCCAAGACCGGTGCATTGACAAAAAAGCATGAGAGATTGAAGACGAGCTGAAAAAGGGTGAAAGGGAAAGTCCACTGAACAGATTTCAGATTGTGTCAAATTACAGCAAGTACTGAGGGTCAAAAGTTGAATTCATATTGGGTTAGCTGCAATTAAATTTGTATCTGTTTCAGCCCTGTGTCCTCTCTCATCCATAATCAAAGCTTATCCAAAGTGGAAGAGATAATAATTCTTGAAACGCCGCCTTGTAGTTTTTAATCATAGACATGAACATAAAGATGGAAAACACGGAAGCTCCCTAAACGGGAAGCCAAAACATCGTAATCGCCTCCTACTGGCTGGCTGCAGTATAGGTCCTAAAACCTCCTTCCATGTTAGCAGATGGACCAATTTAAAAAGTCAAAGTATGTGACAAATACATTTTAGGTTCTTATCACACCGATATAGATTCATTTTGATGGTAAGTGTGGTTTTAATTTGTTATTTTATGCTATAAAAACAATGTGAAAGGTCATGGTTGACAGCAGAGACTGACTTGCGATTGGTCAAGAATGTGAATCAGCAGGACCTCGCTACCGGGGCTCCACCCCCACGATCAGTGCTGCACAAACTCTGGCCTCAAATGACATCAGCAGCACGAGTTGGCAGCACGTGTGTATCTGGGATATATTGTACAATTTTATACAACGGGAGGAAGAGGAGATGTGTCCATCTTTACTTACAGACTATGTTACAGATGTTCACACTTCCTGCCCAGTGAGGGACCGAGGCTGAGTGGGAGCCATTTGGAAAAAAACTTTCTGCAATCTCCAGCCTTCTCTAATCACCCTGTATTTATCTTTATACAGTCATAAACAATAAAAAATGCTTTTATGAACATAGCAAATGGGGAATGACCCCTGATTAACGGGTATCATTTGGACCACAGCTATAAAATCATTATTTCATACTCCTTTCTATTGTCAGAGAACAAATACATGGAGTTTTAATAGAAACAGATCCTAAGTTGAACCATCCAACTGTGGTGACGGCTAATAACAAACAATTTGGGTAAAAAGAAAAAAATCAAATTTTTCTTTTAAATAAGTTTGACAGAAGGGGATGACGATCATGGTTGCCCATGTTTCTTATTCCATTAGCAAAGTAACCACATGACCTCTTGGTGAGTACAGTATTGGCACAAACAAGAGAGCTTAAATAAGACAAGCCTCGTTTATCTCTTTCTCATAATTTATCTGAGAAAAACATGTGTGGGGTAAAAGGAATGTCCAAATAAAAGCAGAGGTCTGTATCAAGGGAAATTGTGTTTTGTTCCTCCTGCTCGGTTTCCCATGCTTGTTTTCAGGACACAGAAAGTGTTTGGCTGGATGGAGAGACTGGAAAGTGTCATGGTTTGAACAGCCTGACAGATTGCCATCGCTGTCATCCGGACGCACACAAAGTCTCTGAAGTTAGGCTTATCGTCACTGAGAGAGCTCTCATCTTTGGCTGGACCCCGGAGGAACTGAACATCAGGAACCCACATGCTAGCAGGAATCTCCAGACAAATATGCGAGTATCTTTATTTTGCTGTCTGGATCCATCTTCCTTGGCTCAATCCTACTTTTCTCTGCTGTGCCGCTCTGTTTGTTCGGTTTAACTCTTTCGCTACCTTAAAAAAAAAACTGATGAGCTCTGCGCAGCCTCGTTGTCCGCAGCAAATCCCAAACAGGGAAAGAATTTAATCTAAAAGTTTAGAGGTTGTGTCTGGAATTTGTCAAGGTCCTGTCTGTGACTCGCTGCCTATGACCTCCGCAGCAGCCCCAAGGTCACACTGCTTCTATAGAGCCCACATCACCCCATGGCTCATTTCAAACCAAAATACTGACCTGCTTGATGATATTGTGACTCCACTTTCACAAAACAAATAGATAGAAAACACATAATACGGGGAAAGGAAAAATGTGGAAGCTACTAGTCAGTAGATCAAAAAATTTGTTGATACCAGAGCTCGGACAAAATTGATTTTTGGAGGTCGATGCAAATATCAATATTAGGAGCAAAAATGTCCAATAATATTTCAGTCAATATATATAGATATACCAGTTGGCTGATAATATCATCCGATATGGGCCTGATATGGATGTTTGTTTATTTTCTTAATTCAAGTTGTACACATTTGATTGTACTTGTGTTTTCTTTATGGTTAAACAGTTATGACTAAGAAATGTAATTGAGGCTTGATATTTTACAACACAGATAGGAAAATATTATTGTCAACAACAAGAGTGATGATGCTTGAAAGGAAAAGGAGGACGAAGACGGGTGGAATAATGATGCAATATAATGCAATGTAATACAACTTCCCTCCTGTAAATGCTGCATTTGTGAAGTTTATATTGTTCAGGTGTCAAGGAGGTGATGACTCAACGCTGTGGTTGTTTGTCAGACCTTCGTTTCTGGTCAGACCACAGCTCGCTGGAACTGGAACGGTGTTGCTGGTATTTTGTCCACTCTCTGCCTCTCACACACAAACTTTGACTTTTACCTCTGACTCACCCTTCAGAGATCATCAGCTGTTGTTCTCCTTTATCTTTATTGCCATTCTTTTCCAAAAGAGGGAGAGAAGACCTTGGCTGCATCTCCAAAGCTGTTCTCACACTCACATATATACTGCCAACACGTCAGTCAGTCAGTCAGTCACTTCAACTGATAAAATTGCCATTTAAAGAAATGAATCCACGTTGTGTGGGATTCAGATTTGCTCAACTGCCGAACAACACGCAGTTCAACATTAGGTTAAATCAAAACATTCAAAAAAATTGTTTTCTCCCCTCGCCCCCTTTTTACCCAGCGTTGGCAGAGATGAGGGGAACAACTGCGCTGGTTTTCTTTTTCGCCCACTGTGCAGGATGATGGCATATTTATGAGTGGAGAACGTCTGGGAATGAAAACAGGAGAGCGGGTTCCAGCTAGCATTACACAACAGTTAGAAACAAAACAAATCAAAACCCCTGTCCTAATTCAGACTGCACAGGGTTCTCCTTACCATCGCAGAGAGAGTGAAAGTAAAGGCTGATTGCTTCATTTTCACTCTTCCTAAGCTAAAGCTTACAAAACCTAACAAAACTATGCTAAATGGCACTCAGAAGAGCACATACCTCCGCCCAGGCCCAACAACCACAAGAACCCGATTTTAATTTGGATCGGCAGCAAATTGCACATACTCAGTAACATTTTATCATCAAGATCCATTAAATTAATAACTAGGAAATCATAGAAAAAAAGAGAACTTTCTCACAATGTTGAAGAAAGTGTGAAAAAAATTCCTGGAACTGCTGCAAAATGTAATGGGTTCTCTCATGACCCAAACCACACCCTTCCCCCAAGCTCCGTGCCAATCTGTCCATGAGTATTTTTGTGCATAATCCTGCTAAATAACAGACAAACAAATAAATCACAGATGAAAACATAACGTCAATGGCCAAGGTCCAAACCCGATCCCCACACTTTCTTGAGAAAACACAAATCCCTCAATGTTATCAATGGCACGGCCTCAAAAATGCAGCCTATCTGTAACATTCTCTGTGCACGTGGAGTTGACGTGGTGACTCAAACCTACGCAATTGTTGAGCAACTTGTGGGGGGGTGGGGTTAAATGCATCAATGGAAAATGAGCTTGCAAACTGTGACTCTACTCCGAACAAACTTTGATACACCGACACACATCTGTCATCTCATTGGTTCCTGGAGAGGACTGAATAGTCCTTTTTCTACGAGTCCAATCTTTGAGGATAAGAACAAGACCTCCTGCGCTGAAGGTTGGAGAAACCGACATGAAGAAATCACATTTCTTTCAACCCTCAGTGGATTATTCTGCATGTGAAAGATACAGAGAATTCAGTGAACTCTGAAACAGGGACAAGATGTGTGTGTGTGTGTGTGTGTGTGTGTGTGTGTGTGTGTGTGTGTGTGTGTGTGTGTGTGGTCCAGGTATTACTCATGTTGTGGAGATCTAAATCTGTTGACAGGACTTGCTTTTTGTCCTCAAAAAGAATAGAAGTCCCCATTACATAAATCATTAAATGGTTACGGTGAAGCCATGTTTTATGGTTCGGTTAAGGTCAAATTTAGGTTAGGGTTACATTATGGTTAGGATTAGGGTGAGGAGGATTAGGGTAAATCAGTAGTAGCTATATGGTTAGGGTTAGAGTAAATCTACAGGGGTTCAATGTAAGTCATTGTAATGTTCTCTGAGGTCATCGAGACATGGAGTGTGTGTGTGTGTGTGTGTGTGTGTGTGTGTGTGTGTGTGTGTGTGTGTGTGTGTGCGCGCGCCGCAGGAATTCTGTCCAATCACGGTCCTCTGTTGTCGTCATTTACCTTGCAGCAATCACAACTTGGTATTAGCAGCCTGTGACGAGTGTGTGTTTTAAAGCCCAGCTCAGTCTCAAAATATCCAGGCGCGTTCTACTACACAAGCAAAGCAGATGAAACACAAACGCGTGTCACCCACTCTTTCCTCTGAGAAAAGCAAAAACTGTCATTCATCAACGTAAGCAGGAAACTCAAGTGCCACCCACCATTCAAACCAACTTCCCTGTTCCCCTTCAAACCAAAGCCCTGTCAACACCAGAATCAAAAGGGCACTTACAAACAACACGTCATGTGATGCTGCAGCTATGCTTTCATTGGGTCTTTGCGTGTTTCATTCAAATTTTTTGCATAACGCCGCAGATGACCGCAGCCTTTTAACGTCACAGTAAATCAAAGACAGTCATTTATAAACTAATATGGATGTTCGGGGGCCAATGCCCTTCGAGAAAAACATGTCTGAACTGATATATCAGGCCTGATATTTTACAAGTAAACCCCCAACTTGATTACAAATAACTATAACTAAAAAGAAAACATGAACACGAGATTTTGTTTTGCACACCTTTGTTCATTTTGAAAAATAAATGTTTTCATATTAAGAAACAGAAACACTGATATCCATATGTCTGTGAAAGGCTGATACTGTTCACTGATCATTCATTGATCAACAGCTGTTTCTTTTAAACTGAAAATCCTATGTTTAAGAACATTACTGAGATAAATTGAGACTTTAATGTCTCATAAATGAACTAACTAAATTAACTGACTAAATCAACAGATCTATCAATCAATTGGATAGTAAAAACCTGGCTTTAACCTTGTCTTTGGCATTTTGGTTGAATTGAAGTAGAATTGTACTTTACTTTAAACTTCACTTGAAATAGACAAAACGTACCACTGCAAATATGTTGTCACTGTGAGGTCTTGTTGAAGTTATAATTAAGTGCTGCAGTAACTGTGCAGACTAGCGTTACGATTCACTGACATGTTTTCTTCTGGTGGCTTGTGGACCTGATAACTGTCAGATGATTTTAGATGGTGGTGGTGGTGAATCATCTGGAAGATTCAGAGCTTGATCGATTCTGTGACGGTGGATTTTCGCATTATACTGACATGAAGTGAAGCCAGTGGCTGTTTAAACATCTGCATTCCACACGACAACCGTTTGGCCCATTATTTTCTGGAGTTAAATCAGACATAGGTTATTTATTTATTTTTTATTGAGTCACTTCAAGTCTATTCTAGTCTGAGCCAGCTGCTGTTGACAGTCAAGAGATAAAAACTGTGGCGAGTGGTGATTCACAATTTATCCTCAGTTTCGGTCGCTTCCTGTCGTTCTCACTGAAAGTGTGTGACTGGAAATGGGACCTGTTCATCCTGGTATTTTTTCTATATTTGTTTATTGTGTTTATCAATTTCACCAATTTAGTCCGTCCGTGTAATACAGGATAAACAAGGATGACAAAGGCTGAGGAATCCGTCTGCTTCTCCTCACAGTCCCCTTCACTCAGAGGTCTGAAAACACGTTCTGAACACAGTCCGTCAAACTGGATCAAAAATAAGTCACTGACTCACTGGGAATCCAACGATCTGACAAGTGAAACTAATACAGAAAAAACTGTTTCATACAAAGACAAAGATTGTTCACATTATTTCATGCGGTAGATTTCCCATCATGCAATTCTGCATTTACATACGAAAGGATGAACTAAAATTGTCTTTTAACTCATTTAACTCCTAAAAAAACCACAGCAGCTCAACGGTCAGTTCAAGTGAATCAAAGCTGAATCAGATTGAAACAAATGTGGCTTGACCCACATCTGGAATTCAGAAAAAAAATTAAAATAAACTTCAAAGCACGTTGTCCAGCTGCTGCCTGAGTTCTCCTTTCGACAGTGTCCCCAAAAGTTCATAACAAAACCTTTCCAAAAAACTATTAAGGCTTTACCTAAAATGTCCAACACGGTTTCACTAGAGTAATGCACTAAAGTATGCTAATAGGAAATTATGCCCATTTGTGTATATATATATCAACAATTGCCATTTTGCTACAAACATTCATATTGTATACCTTTTCTGCCTATATACTTCCAGAGTATCTATGTCCTCATGCAACTATCCTGTAAGCACTTTACTCAAGTGTTGTCCGTTCAGTTGGTTCATAAGATACTGTCTGTGCTTGTTTATGTCAATATATTCTGTGTGGGGTGTCCAACTATCAAAGCTTACAATAATCTTTGAGTTCAGGCTTTAGTGCATTATGATCGGTAGAAATATTACATGTCATAACATTGTCAATGACATGCAAAATAATTGATCAAATGAGAAAGTTGTGACTGGTGTGAGGCAGCTCACTGATATTTTAGGTTGTTCATTTTAGTTGCTTTTTTCTTCCTGTAAATTATAAGAAGATTGTGCAATCAACAATAACTTGATAAAAAAAACAGTTTCCAGAGTTTTTAAAACTGGATGCAAATCAGTTATAGCTATAATCTATTCAAAAAGCCTGAAGCTTGACCTCATCCTGATTAGTTCAAAGTGTTAATGATCCAAGTCCCAGAGCTAATTGTTGTATTTTGTAATGATCTATTTTGAAAAATGGTTTGGAAAGAAATGAGAAGATTGACTAAGAAACAGGAGTTGACTCTTGATGCTGCCCTGAGAGAAGATCGGCAGCAGGGAAAAAAAACAATTTGCGAATTGTAGCTTAATTTTGTCTAAATAAAGGGCGAGGAAAATAAACAAGTGACTCCACTGTCTGCCCTCTCCCCTGTCTCCCAGCTATTACACTTCCATGCCCCCTGTCTCTCTCTCTCTCTCTCACAGTCCAGCTGCTCCATGACAGAGGCAATGCATTATCACACCCACTCTGAGGCAGCATATATAAATAACATCTCAGTGTAAAATCAAGCCCATATCTCACTTCCTGTGTTATGTCCATGCCCACGTGGTGGCATCCCAAAAAAAAACATGACCAACCCCCAAGCAGCAGGAACGAGACAGGGACCATGTTTGAGAAGGGTTTAAACATCAGGACGGGGGTCGGGAAAGACGAGGTGGGGTCAAGAGGCCCGGGCAGGAACATGGGTACAAACAAACCTGGAAATGCGCTGGAGTGCAGAGCAGCAGTCGGGACGCAATACATTATCGCAGACAGGACAAACATCCACATTACATCACCACCACTGATCTGGACAACTGTCCCGCCGCTGCGTGCAAACACTACAGGCCGGGTACATCGACAACTCGTCAACGTCTCCACTCGAGAATCACACATGGGATTGTTTTGAATTCCACATTTACATTCACTTGAACATGTTCACAGCAGATTCTATGTGTATTAAAAAGCAGCTGGACCAGTTGTGAAACATCGACCTGCACTTCAGTTTGCCTCTGACCACACACATAGGTCGGAGTCTTTACTGACCTGTTCCTCAAGCATAGACGTGGAGAACATGCTGGCACAGAGGAGACAGTCGAGCAAATGTGACAAACGATTCACGTTGAATACATGAAATCAAAGAATGATCGGGGAAAAAAAAAAAAGACAAGGGAGACTCATCACAGAGGAGCGCATGACAAGCGAATGTGCCAGGAGCTAATAGGGAGGGACAGACGGCTACAAGAGGGGCTTTGTGCTTTCAAACCTGCCCGGAGGTCCTGTTGCTATGCTCCAGCCCACATCCCATCACGCTGTCAACGTGAGGAAGATCGCTCATTAGTCCAGTAATGTGTTCCTGTGTGTATGTGTGTGCGCATATGCACATGTTGGCGTGTGCAGGTGGTGCCGCACGGCTCGCATCGTGCCTCACGTACTAATGTGGAAAAACTTTAATTAAATATGGCTCACAAGACTAAATTAACACGAAAAAAAAAAGGAACACATTTGATGGCGAAATCGCATTGAGAGCTGAACTCTGCCCTGCAGGCCTCAGCGATCAGCGTCAGCTCCTGTCATCCTTTCTCTGCACAACACGGCAAACACGGCCCGGCTGTCACCCTGACGTCCTCACGTCAGAAAGATGAGCTACGTCTCGAGCCACCACTGTCGTGAAAGGACAAAATCGATCAAGACTGTGCAGGCTGACCATCAGGCAAAACTGTGCCGGGGTCAGGAGCACCGACTGTGTGAGTGTGTGTGTTTGGTCGTGTTAGACACAGCTTGTGAGCTAATGGAGTTACGGGCCTCTTGATTTTCTTCATGACAAACATGTGACATTTGATGATTGAGAGCAGTGAGCGATTCTTTATAAAAGGACAGGCAAACATTGTTACAGATATTGTCACGTGCAGTGATCTAAGGATTTACATGGTTTTTGAATCTACAAAGTTAGAATTACAAATATTATTTTTAATCACAAATTTTAAAAAAATGACTTGCACATGTGTACAAAATATAATGTCAATGGGACTGAAGCAATTCTGAAACATTCAGGAAATCTCTAACTGAACTTGACAAAACAAACTGAGGGGAAACTGGTGCACGTCACTGATTCAATGCTAAAGTCCATTGACCACACAGATTTATGGAGCTGAGTTGACTTGAGAGTGCATATTTTTTCACAGCAGACAGACTGCCAATGCTCAAGGCAAGCCAGACAAAAAAAAACATGTGCGCATGTGCACATTCACACGCCACTAAAAGAGGAAAATAACCAAAGGGCAGTGAGATAAATTAATGAAAATTAACACATTTAATGAAACAGAACATCTGCCTACAGCTACGGTATATTTTCTACTGTTTTTTGGAAAGCAAACAGAGAAATGGGTTAAAAAGGACCAGGGCCAGAGGGCTGGGGGTGTAAATGGACAGAGAGTGTTGATTGTCAGTTTGATGCAGGACAAAACCGTGTAGCACGAGAGCCACTGTCAACCCGAATTGAGTCACTCGCCTCACATTTAACTACGATAACTCTATCTTCCATTTCTGCCATAGCAGTCCACTTGGACTGTACTAGTATGGATGCCAGTCAATATATATATATTTCTAATAATGAAAATGAAAAATAAAACCAAAGAAATATCGATAATAAGCGAAATATCCATTTATTGAGTCAACCTTTACATCGGCAAATTTTGAGGTGATGGAAGTTCTTTCAAATTAAAAGTGCAGGCCGCAACCAAAATAAGTGACTGAAATCAAAAACTAATTTGTGCCCCACATATTAACATCATCAGCAGCTGTTAATGCTTTGAAATGTCAACGTCTTTTTTAAAATAACAATTAACTGGATAATAATCACCCCTCGTTGTTTCAGACTGAACAGCACACCCCAGTCAGTCACAGCGGCCGCGACAATCCCACTATAGATTTCTAATACTCTAATTTAGCCATTTGTGTTCTTCTCTTAGACACACACATAAAACGACCCCGAGACACTCTTCAGACTGACAGACCAAATGTAATTGTCCAAAGACGTAAGAGTGGCCTCCGGGGAGCCAGTTACCCGCGGCGCTGCAGCGGGGGCGTGAGGTTCACTGTTTGTTTTCTGGCTGTGATGATGAGCTCCTGCAAATAAAAGAAGTAGACCGTCTCAGACAGGCATTATATGGCCGTTTTCACACAGGTGATAAAAGGCCTGTGGGTGGGGGGGGGGAGGGCGTTTTGTTGATATTGTACACAACTCTCTGAAACATCAAATGAATGTCTGAAAGGCTCAAAACACTCACCAGAGAATTTCCTTCACCTTAAATCACTCAAAGCGAAAGGAGCAGTGTGCTGAACCTTTTTAGCTTGTTTTTGCCAAAAAGGGACTTTTCATTTATTTAACGTTCCATTGATATAGAGATTACCATCCCTGGATCCCAGAATTGTAGAGCACATACTGTACCTCCGCCGAGGCTCAAAAGTCACTTTAAATTCAATCAAGTTGCACCAAATTGCACACACTCGTTGATATGAGACCTCTAAATATGCCTGATTGTTTTCATCAAGAAATATGAATTATTGGGAAATTGTCGAAAAAAGAAATCTAAGAAAAAAAATCATGGATCCAGGAGAAAATGTAAATGAGGTCCTTTCTTGGCCCATGTCCCATCCATCCACCAAATTTTGTGGAAATCTGTTTGGTACTTTTTGCGTCATCCTGCTGACAAACATGCAAACAAACCAACAGAAGGGGGCTAAAAAAAACATGGTGGTAAAACTCTCAAGTCTTTTTCTGCAGGTTGCACGTTTGCAGTTTATGAAAGATGGCCGCAACCAGCATTAGCACAGGCCGAGCAAATGGCCCGTTCCAAACAGGCATGTCTAGAACGGACACTAGTAGACGATCATTTGCGAACAACAGTTTTTTATGCGATGTCAGGAGTACAAATGTCTGTGCACGTCTCTGCAGCTGCAACGGTGTACCATGCTTTGATGAGTGAGACAAATGAGTGGGAGTCGCAGTTTGAAAACCTCTGCACTGCAGTGACCAGGTACTGACAGACGAGAGGAGGAGCTGATGGTCAGGGAGACATGAACGCAGATAATTACATGCCACGCGTGTACAAATGTGTGAGCGACACACAGTTAAAAAGTCAGCAGTGCAAAGCTAGTAGCCCCATTCCTGAGAGATAATCATCATCAATCACAACCTCACAGTAACATTCCTGGGGTTGTGGGACTTGCACGTTATTATGGTGAGGCGGCTAAAACTGTCAGAGGGAGCGCACAAACAAAACCCCAAGAGGGAAATCCTGCTTTTGTTTACTTTCTTGTACGATGCAACCAATGGAAATTAACCATCTGTACACGATGTGAGGAAGAAACTATGAAATTAGGAAATAAAATGTTTGAAATGTGCTGCTTGCTCTTATGCTTTAAAAACAGTAACTAAGGAGACAAGGCAAATAATTCATAACAATAGCAAAAGATGATTAAAGTATTTTATTATCATTTGATTATTATGACTGAATTATCTTATGAGTAAGTGTCATTCTAGATACTTATTTGCTGTTATAAAAACTTGGGGAAACTTCATGTTTGACAGCTG
Source organism: Verasper variegatus (assembly GCA_026259375.1). Lineage (NCBI taxonomy): Eukaryota > Metazoa > Chordata > Actinopteri > Pleuronectiformes > Pleuronectidae > Verasper > Verasper variegatus. The sequence goes on from CM048054.1 coordinate 8,212,371, forward strand.
AGACTGATTGCTGACTGCATCTGTTCGAGCGCGTGCATCTGCGGGACCTCGATTCCGCAGCTCCGTCTACATGTGCAAGCTCTGGTTCTAAATGACACCATCAGCGCAAGATGCATGAATTTGTATCTGAGATATTTTGGCTTTTATTTCTGGACAGTGGGAGGAAGTGGAGACGCATCGTCCATCTTTCTTTACAGTCTATGGGAGGAGTAAACTACACTGAGGTGGGGAGGGTGAAATGGAAAAAAAAAGGCTGAGCTTGAAGTTACTTAGGTTGAATTGGAAAATCTTTGTCTCGATCACAGTGGACCAACTGCGGGGCCTCCGCTTTCCTCCTTATGTACCTCCCCTTGCTTCCCCCGTAACAATCTTCTATTTTCTGCGTCACTGGCTGGAGCTGTCTGCGTGAGCAATTGAGCTGCAGTCAGTATGAGGCGGGATCAATCAGGGAGTCATAATATACTGCGGTGACAGCCCCCCTGCTCGCCGCTGCTGCCCAGCCTGAAAAACAACCATTTGTGTGTCATCACTGACAAGCGCTCTGGTGCGCCGCAGCACGGGCCTCACAAGTCAGACATTATAGCACACGGCCGTCCCTTCATGCAACTTTCTGCAGAAGTACTTTCAGTGTTATTTAGGTAACAGAGACACCTTAGTTCACTAGTGATGACATGTCGCAATGGTGGCCTTTTACAACCTTGTGGGAGCAACAGCCTATTTAAAGGAGCTGGCCTGGTAGAGAGAGGTGGAAATATCTTTCGATTATGTTTTTGTGATCTACAGTTTAAACTCACCAAGTGACTTTTTAGTCTCGAAGAATCACTCAAAACATCCTTATTCATTTATAAACACACACACACACACACACACACACACATAACAAGAATACTTCAGGAAATATGCCGCTTTTGTTCAGGTAGGTTTGAATAAAACAGTATTATAAGTGAGTATTCCTGAGAACGTTGCACTCAAATGTCTGATTAATTCACAACATGGTTAGACAAACACACTGTGCAGTGTCATTCAGCGCTTCGCAGGGAGGAGGGAATTAATGCCGCTTGCAGATCACTATTGCTGTACTCTGTGCACTCGCTGAGTCCCTGGCAGTGTGACCTCATTGTGCTCAGCTGGCCTGCTAGCCTCCGAACCACCCCGCCCTAAACCTCTTCCAGCCAGAGCTCGACCAGCCAATGATCTGCTTTATTCCCGCGGCTCACGCTCTCCAACCATCTGGACAGACGCCTGAGAGAAAGTCAGGCTATTTGAGGTGAGAAAGGCTGCAGCCTATATGTGAAGAGGAAACCATGCAGTTTTTTTAAATACTTTCAGATGTGAGGCTGGATCTCTTCTTTGTTCAAGTGCAGCGCAACATTCATATTGTACAGGAGGTGCACAGCTGTACTACTACAAATAAGCCTGGCTACAGTGAATGCACATCTTTTTTGATTTTGTCTGCAATCATACTGAAATAAATAAACATAAGCACACTAAAGAAGAATAGCAACCAATCACTGTGTTTGTGTGGATTTTGTGGTTTACCATAAAGCAGAAATCATCCAAACAGGTGACACAAGCGACTCACACTTCAATTAACACTGGTTTTGTCAAATTATGTTATTGTCATTTCTTCTGGTTGCTTCCTCCGTTAAAAATTCAGATACAGAGGCACCAAAAAAAATAGTTTTAAATCTGAATTTGTAATTAAGAAGGAAAATAGAGCAGACTTATTATCTCCAGTGGTTTTTTGACTTTTCATGTTGGCATAAATGAAAAACACAAAGGCGGCACTAATGGTTTGCTTCAACCAGTTTTTTCCCCACTTCCCCTCAGGACTGAGCAGGAAAAGGAACGTTTTATCAATTGAAGCTACAGACATTAAAAGCCACATATATCTGGTGAAATCCATGATTGGTGACAAATCCCCCAAAATAATTGACTTCTGTATTCGTCTCATCTCTGTCTGCCTTGTCCGTAACATTGACGACACATTGAGCTTCTCTGTTCGCTTCTGGATATAGAATTTGGCCTATGACACATTTCTGCATTCATGCATGCAGAAGGATTAGACGACAGTGCACGTCTGTGTGTGTGTATTTGATCATGTGCGTCCACACATAGATGTGCATCCGTGCGTGTTGGTGTCAACTACAGAGGACCAGTGGGTGACATTATATAATGTGGGGGCCCAGAGGGAGTGTTAAATGTGGATATGGCCTGCAAGCTCAAGTCCGCGGCAGCAGGAATGCCGGCTTGCTGGAGTGAAGCCACTATGGGGCACAGGCCTGCAGCCAGAAAAACCCACCGACCAGAGATACACACTGGGAGGACGACCGGGTAGCCAGTTGTCACTGTCCAGCAGTCTGCTATAATCAGACATCAGCTCAAGATAGTGTTAGTCCACTTGTAAAAACAGACTTAAGCTCAACCTGCTACCTTTTAGTGTGCAACCACCGGACAGCAGCCATGTGCTCTGTCAGGATGCATTTTTATCTTCTTAATCAAAATGCACAGTGTTTGATTTTAAAATATTCAACCTAATACTGGAAGGAATGAGTGACACTTTTATCCAAAGCAGCGAAAGATTCCTCTCGAGACACCAGTGATTAAAGAGGTTGTACACAATTCCTGTATTTTCAACCATGACATTTAAACCATTTACTAAAGATAACCAAACACTCAGTAGAGCGCATGTACGTACTATACCTTCCTACAAGGGCCAACAGGGAAAGTCGCTGTAAATTCAATCAAGCTGCACCAAAGAGCAAACAAGGTCCATGCATGATTATCTGAAAAATGTTTGAAAAAACAACGCTAATGAAAGTGAAAAGAAAATGACTGGGATCGGCCCGTTTGTCTGGATCCGCCCCAAACTTTAGTGTGTTCTCCCCTGGCCCATGTCCCACCCTCCCACCAAGGCCCTCTGTAGAGATAAAAAGTAAATTTCTCTAAAGTCAAATTAATAATGATGACATAATATCATGTCATAATTTCTCTCCATATTACTATCTAAACTGCCCATTGCAGTGCAGTGCTACATAATAGGTTTAACAATTCCCCTGCACGTTAATAACAGACATCTGATGACTCTTCCATCACTGCAGCACAGAGACACTTTCCTCTAAACTTGTGATAATTCATCTTCCAGCTCTTTTCTTGATTAATCATCGGCTCTTAAACAGCGAAAAAGCTCCCAAGTGTCCAACATGACGTCAAACGCCAGCCCAAAAACCCGGGGATATTCAGTTTATCTCTGAGCTAAAACCACAGAGAGCAGCAGATTCTTAGATTTTAATCCCACAGATTGATTAATTTCATATCGTTTCTGCTGTCGTACTTACTTCACATCGATTTTGTGGTGGTAACAAGAACAAACAAAGAGTCAGCCCTTGGCCCGCCTGATGAATGATTAACAGTGCTCTCCTTCACAGAAACATCGTCATGAAACCATCTGACACCTGAACTGATAAAAGCACCACTCTCCTTGTTTCTGAGTGTGAAACTGCTGCCAAAGTCGTGAAATTAGTCTCTGAAGACGTCACACCATCACCATCATCACATCCAAACGTTGGCCCTAAAACACTTCAGATTCATCTGGCTGCTGTGATCCTAAATGACTGCTTTCCAGACAAACATCTCGATGTTCGTTAATTGACAAAACGTCAATTGTTGTCTTTGTTGTTATGTAATAAATAACCAGCAGAGAAAACCTCCCCCGTCCGAATAACAAACTCTGGGATGACAATGTGCAACAATCAGAAGGCTTGAGGCTTGTGAACTCACAAAATAATCACCCGACAAGAAGCTTAACCTACATACGGCATGAATTGGAAACAAAGAACATGCGACGGAGCCAGACAGATAAGTTCACCAGTCCATGTGTGAATCTCTAACCACGATCCTGTCTCTATCTGGACAAAGTCAACTCACTGTTACTGAAAATATAGTTTATTTTTTTTTTTGACATTTGGGGTAACTGTCATAACATCCCGTTCCTCTCTCTTCTTAACCAAACACATGCAGTGGGAACTCTAATCTGCACAGACCTTTGGCAACACGATGGCTTTAAATCTGCTGTGTCTTCTCCACATGCAGCATGACTGGATGTTTCTGCATGCCCGCTGCAAAGATTAGATAATCCATACATATCTCTCAGTATTAGAATTGCACTAAATATCATCAAGCCACTCTCGGTGGAATGGATTGATCCCTGATGCCACAAGAAAAGGCTGCATTTCGCATTTTGTCTGACCATATGATCGTTGAATCGTCACAGTCGACACGGGAAGACAAAGCAGAAATCTTTAGCAATATTATTGATGCCAGATCACACTTGTTTATCTCTAATGGGGCAGAGCAAAGCATTAGCACTGAAGCTATTGTTCAGAGTCAGGCCCTGCCACAGGGACCCCACCGGCCCCCTGCCTACCACTCGTTTTTTAGAGGTCTCTGAAGAGGAGACCAAGACAAATTAATACCTGGCACACACACGTCATCATTTGAAGGAAAGATTTTGAGAAATCAGAAGGTCATAAAAGGTTCCGTGTCAAGTAATTCATATAAAAATAGGACTCTTGAAGAAGTGCGCCTGATATCTTTATGTGTCCGGCTACATAATATTGTGTAAATCCAAAAGGAGAGTATAAGATGCCAATTGTACCAAACTAATTCATACAACAACATAACATTGCAAAATAATCCATTACCACACTATTACTCTGCTCTATAGGTATTGAGTCTAGAATCATTTAAAAACATTCCAAACACAAATTAAAAAAAAACTGAAAGGTAGAGAATGGATATTTGAGGCAAAGTTAAAAAATCACATGAGAGGGACAAGGCAGAATTGTTCAACATCACATCCCTTGATAATAGTTCATTTCCATAGTACACGCATAGTTAGACCTTACCCAGCAGTGAGTGTCTTTCTGGTAAACCACCTCATTACCAACATGTCTACCGTGAGCAGCACCTATGGCCTCTCATGGTGCACCACTTCTCGGTACCTTTTGTCAGGGCTGACCAGAGAACATGAAGTGTGTGGTCAACTCAATCTTGTGCGACCATTGCCTGTGAGGTTGAATATAAGCTGACATAATGTATATGCTCCTTAACTCCCGCGGTTAAAACAAGTGTTTGAGTTAACACCTGACACACAGAATCACTCTACACTACGTTTTGTTATATATGATATTGATTAAATGATGAATTATAGTCTGGTCTCCTTAGAGAGTGTGGATGTATTGACCTTCTTGGGTTCATTTCATTTTGAAAACATCCTCATTGATCCCGAACCATCAGGACCTCCCTGCTTTTCCCTGCACTTCACCCCATCGCGCTAACGCCGTCCTTGCTGTTTCACCAAACAGCGCGTTAAACGACATCTGACAAGTGAACAAACATCACAGGGGCCTCCCGTGTCTCCAGCCGAGACCATCGGGCTGGGGGGAGACACCACACAGAAGCTGCATAGGAGGTGATGTCGGGGGTCTCTGGGGGCAGGCAATAAGCAGTTGTAATGAGGCCCCCGGATGAGGGGGTTGTTTACATATTTCTGTGTGAGGGCAAACGTGGAGGTCCTAAAAAAAACGCTGGGCTTGCAGAATGTAGAGCCTGGATTTTTCCAAAGCTGTAAGAGAGAGGAGGAGGTGAAACTCACCACTGGACTTGGTCTGAAAGTAAGCAGGCGGACATGAACCTTCATGGGTGGGCCTCTGGAATTCCAGTGTAAAAAGCTACACATATGGATGTACACTAAATGCATAATTTTGATTGGGAAATAATGACAATATTTAATGACAAATTTGTGACTACTGAGGCAATATTTCTGGAAAAAAAAGCCAAGCCTTGTGATCTTACTTAAACAAGAGGGTCCTGTGGGATTTGCACGACAGTGTTGTGTCCACTCATGGGCACCACTATCACAGCTGCTCAGAATGTGTCGCTGCTTGGTGACAATTATATAGAACACATATAGGCTTTATGTAAATATGTCTGTATGTTACAGCCTGACTAGAGTAAGGACAGAATAAAAAATGAATAATATTATGTTAATTTTCTTATTGAAGTGTATTATTATTAAGTCTTATTGGTTGTATTTGTGTTTATACAGTTATTCATAATAAAGTTTATGGTTAAACTGTAAACTTTCAAGCCTCAAATATATTTAAATATATTATATAATGATAATAATATCTTACATATATATATCCCAAAATCACTGTTAAAAGGTTTGATAAGGTTCAGTTCAAACACAACTTGAATAGATTCAAAAATCTGTTGGCATTAAAATAATGAATACAATTAATAAATTCCTTAATTATCATAATGTTCTTTTTCATTACTGATTAATATTTAAATAATTTTGTGTAATCCTAAAGACACTACACACTTCCCACGTCTTCATGTTCACAACTTGTCTAATCACAGCAGAACACAACTCCTGAAGGGTTTTCAATAGTAACTCAGTTTGAGCAGAAACGGCTACAACCCGACCTTAAGCTCAGTTCACTGAGCTTCAAAGGAGCCGGCGCAGAAGAGACAGGGGCTAAAGAAAGAGCCGGGGGGCAGGTTTCAGAGCAAGACTTTGTCTGTCCTGTGGTGGATCTAATAAAAAACACTCACACTGCTCACTGAGGATGAAAAGACAGATCATTATTGATCTGCCGGCTGACAGAATGCAATGTTACTGTATGTCAATGTCAGGAGGTCAGGAGGTCCTGACTAGGTCGCTCCTTTCTAATCTCATTCATCTGGCAGGTCATATTCTTTCTGCTCTTTTTATCTTAGTGTCAGGAAGTTATAGCAACAGTCAACCTCACTGCAGATGTATGGTAAGAGGATCGGGCTGGATATTGGTCGCCCCGCTGTGCGCAGGAGTCAGGAGGAGTCGACTATGCGCTGCGTGAGCTCACACCCATGAGAAGAACGATCACATTCAGGCCGTCCAATCAATGCCTTTCATCAGCTGGAAAGAGACGGGATGTGGAGCTATAATAGTTAAACCAGCGCCAGACACTTGTGTACATGTGATTACATGAAGTAGCCAAACTCTAACACAGTTATCCTGACAAATCGATTCAAAGTTACACCTAATTCACGTTTATTAGAATGTCATAACGCTATTAACCCTAATCTAAAGGATTCATCCATTTCCTCTCAGACTCAGGCACAACATGGTGTGAGGCTGTAAGGAGAGTTGTGTGTGTGTGTGTGTGTGTGTGTGTGTGTGTGTGTGTGTGTGTGTGTGTGTGTGTGTGTGTGTGCTTGCAGGGTCGGTGTGTTTGTGTTTCGTACGTGTCAATGGAAAGGATGGTGCTCTGGCAAATATGGGTTATGTATTGTTTCAACATCTTTAAACCGGTCTTATGACATTAGTTAAGTGGAAGAGCAGTGTTGTTACTGCCACCAAGCAGGTTTGGGTTTTGTCTTCATTTGTTTATTTGCTGGTTGGGTCAGCGAAGAGCACATAACAGTTTGGTGCAGATCCAGATAAGGATCGTTTCTTTTTTTCTTTAACATTGTGAGATGAGGGCATTTTTCAACATTTTCTTTGATCTCACAAATGATTAATAATAGATCTTGATGAAGAAAAATGTTCTGTAGATTGATATTCATCAGTGTCTGCAATTTGGTGCAGATCCAAATAGAGCTAGTGAATTTAAATGTGCTTTCATAAGGAGACTGTTGGAGGAGGCGAGCGCTCCCTGAGTGTCCTTCACGTTACACTGCTACAAAGTGGAAAGAATTTCAAGTATCATTTTTATTCCTGTTCATTTTAATTTAGCGTCTCTAAATTCAAGCCGTGTCTTCACTTTACTGTCCCTCTCTTTCAATGTCTCGCTTTCCTTCTTTTGCTTTGACATTGCTCCTGACACCAATGCAGGTCGCTTTTGAGAGCTACGCCCTTTTGATCTTCCCAGCTTGTCATGTGTCAGAGGTCAGAAAGCTGCAGTTTCTCTCACACACAGTCGCTAGCACAGTCACTGGAGCTCTGGATCCACCCCCACACCCTGCTCCCTGCTCCCCTTTCCATGTCTCCAGCAAAAGGTCAGCCCCACCCACCTTCTGACGGACGGGGTTGATTTCGTTAACAGTGTCCAGAGCTGAGTGCTGGGAACCTGGGTACACTTAAAAGCATCTTTTCACGGTTTCAATTAGGGAAATAATTATTTTAGAATAAAATAACCTTTAACTTTTTAACCTTTAACTATCTGACCTCATTTCTGTGGCTTACAATGAAATCATCCCCGGGTTTGCTCATACAAGTTATTTTCTCTTTCGTTTCCTTCATGGGCATTACAGAAACTCCCCATTGTGGCTTGATAGAAAGTTCAATAAACAAAGAAGAGACTATATGATATGTCATACGCAGGATTATCAACAGCTGTTTCAGAGTAAAAATATATTGAAAATAAAAGCAAAATCTAACTCTGTGGAGCACATACCCGCACCAAGGCCAGTCCCCTTCAATTCAATCAAGCTGCACCAAATTTCACACACTCATAGACACAAGTTCCCTGGATATGCATACTTGTTTTTGCCATTATTCTGTGGGAAAACTATAATGATGTTTGTAATAAAATGTAAAAAAATCTTGCTATGTTGAAGAAAGTGAAAACAATCTTGGATCCGCCCGCTGATCCGCACCAACATTTAACTGGGTTCCTCCCTGACAAATACCACATCCTTCCACTAAGTTTCATGGAAATCATTTTTTTTTTGTATTCTCAATGGCAACCAAAAAAACCAAACCAAATCAGTCATCTTTGTTGGACACGATAGCACCACAGTGGTTTGCTGACATGACGTGAGTGGTATCGGAAAGCACCATTTTACCAAAAAGGCAAAGTGGTGGAATGTACAGTACAGCACATGTACAGAAATATGAGGAACAGGAAGTGTTGGCGCTTACATCGCTATGAGCACATGCAAAGTATTGTCTCCCTCCTGCTTTGGGGATGCTTTTATTTCTTCTTTTCACATTAGAGCAATTTGATTGAGTGTATTGATCAATTAATCATGTTATGACAAGTGTTTTGATTTGGTTTTGCCTTATTCTCATACAAATACATTGATCTCAGATATTCCACTGAAATTAATTTGATCGACAGACAAATTTCCCACTGTTTTCTGGATGTCAGTTTGTTGAGCCCTCAGTTCTAATGGACCAACAGAATATAAATGACAAATTAGCACATACAGTGTATCAGTAACACAGTTTACACAGTAAACACAGTCAAGATTAAATAATATTAATTTTAAACATAATGCTAATACATGATTGAGCATTGATCTGAATTCCCAATAACTGTTGCTAGGTTGGCTGCTGGGTGTGGCGGAGCTGATCATGATAGAGGGGCCATCCTTCAGAAACTGTCACACCAAACAAGGAAAACAATGGCATTGACCTTATGATAGCGCATGGTAGAGTGTGTAGTTATGGCAGTAGCACAGGGATAAACTGAGCCTGAAACACTAAAGTGCTACAGCCTCGTCCCTAATTCTCCCTTCTTGAGATGCTTTCCTGATTCACAGTGTATTCATGTGAAATCCATGAATTGCTGCTGAGGATCGGGGTCAGGTAATGCAAAATGAAAATGCTGCTCTGAAGTTGCCCGCCTCCTCGATAGCTCCTCAGACACAATCTAATCACAGATTTGTACACTCACTAATAATCAGGAAATAACTTAGGTGGAGAGTCCACGCTGCAGAAATATAACAGCAATAAAATCCAAAAAGGTTTAATATCCATCCTATTTGTAACACTACGTCCATACGCTGTTTTATTTTGCAGCTCAACAAACAACAATACAAACCATACTGTACTTTTTACTTCAATTTCAATCCATTTATTATTCACCAGTCTATACACATGCTGCCTCATGTCTTGCAGTGAGCAAAACAAAGAGAAGCAGCATGAGATCATGTGAAAGTGGAAAATGTGTCTAATGAGGTTTGATGGTAATCCAACACACCACGGAGCCATGGAGATGCTGCACAGCGGATTCACACAACAACAAATGCACACAATGTTGGACATCTCTCAGCATATATTTAACTGAACATGTGAGTGACACAAGCTGCTTTCAGGCATGCATTAAACTCTGCACACCGTCTCTGCAGACCTTCTCTGCCTGGCGTCCCAGTTTAATGTCCATAGAAATCCAGGAGAAGATGATGAGTGACCACAACAGGGGATCCCCAGCTGGATTCACCGCATATATATATCTCCCGTCTGTCTGTGTTGTCAAGAAAATCACATGACCTCTGCAGCGGAGTTGATGCGTCACTTGCTGCCTCTTCCTGCTGCAGATGGCTGCTCCACCTCTCGCCAGAGGATTTGTTGCTGTTGTGAACGCGTCTGTGCAGAGAACCCACTGTGTTGTGCATGTGTGAAAGGCAAACTGCGGGTACACTCTGCAGCCAATTCTTCGGATTTTACCCGCAGGTCATGTCTGAAAACAGCTTCACGTGGCCGAATGCCTCACAGCGGTAAGCAGGAGGCAGTGAAGGGAGCAACAGATGGGATCTAATTGTCAAAGATGCACGGAGGGATCCCTGATGTAACTGTATGTCTGACACATGCTTATAACACTCAGACCTCATCATAGACCTGTGTATTAACATACATGCTTTAATATAGGGACGCTAAACAAGCACGTGCACACGTTTGCACTGAGGCACAACAATTGAGAAAATGCATATACAACCATCTAGAACACACCTGGCTACCTAAAACAAAATAAAACACCATTCTTGCAAATATTGTATTTCTATTAAAACAAAGCGAAACAAAATAAGGGTTTTGTTGTCTTGTTGTGGGAGTGGTGGGCTGGTTTTAAAACGCTGCTGCGGGCACAGATGAGCTCTCTAGATCGATATGGGAGAACAGCTCCACAAATCCAAACACTGACTTCGCATTAATCCGCCAGTGCCCCTGTGAGCAAGCAGGAGACAGATAGAGAGCATCACGTCCCTGTGGTGTTCTTTTACTGGAGAGGATGAAGCGTGCAAAACATCACACACACTTCTAAACAACACAGGGAGAAATAAGGCGCTTGTTTGTGCATTTGATCCTCCAGCCCTATTTCCTCTCTAATCCAGTGCAGTGTAATCCAGCATACAACCAAATATAAGAGACATAAGGATCAATAATTGAGAATTGTATGTCTTCATAATTATTTTTTCATCACATGCTCCTTACATTAATCTTACACAGATGTTCACCAGACAAAAAGGAGCATCCATGACCTAAATCCAGCTGAACAAAACACATTCTTACATGTTACACACACACACATGCATTTGAACAAGGGTCGTGAATAATGGCGGCACAAACAAATGAGCTACGTTGTTTATGTGCCCCTTGTAGTGTAGGTACATTTAGCGGCATTATTTCATTTACTGACAGCATGTTTGTCTGTTTTTAGAGCAACTATCTTTTCCCCCGATCTCTCTCTGCAAACAGAGATATTTATTTATCGGTGAGCTATCCATTTCCAGCCCGTCTCGTTCGCTGTAAGCCTGTAATAGGCTTGAGCACAGCAGTGGGAGCGTGCAGCAGCTACCTCTCATCCGGCTCAATTAAAGTGTCTCTATGCAGACTCTACAGCAAAAACTGCTTTTAGCCACAGTGCTGTTATGCAAAAATAACAGAGGAACTGGTATTGGTTAAAGCCCGGGCCCTAAACTTACATCTACACTCAGTATCATGTAACTTTCCTGTCCTCCATGTAAATAACAATGAACAGAACTAAATAATCGTGTTAACCCAACGCGTGACCCTGTATCTCCCCGGCCCTTGTCATCTCTGTCTTCAAACAATCTTACAAATTCTTCTTCAAAAAGAAGTTCATGCAAAATTACATTTTATTTGAGGAAATTAGATCCTGACCAATAAGTCAGCAGGGCTGACGTGCACAGCTTCAGCTTCAGAGCTCCGGATTAACTTTTTACATTGGTCGCACTGGTGCGCCAAACTTTTTCATTTAGGTGCAGCAGCACATAATATAGGTGCACGTAAAAATGTTCCCTGTGCCTTTTGACAGTTCAGATACAGTATCCTTGAATAAATATTAAACTTTTGGCAGAGGATATATGTGACCAGCTTAGTAAACAGGATGGGACTGTTATGATTTAGAAGAGCTTTTAGCTTTGTATTGCATTAGGTTAGTATTCTTGCGTTTCCTCTATTAGTGTGCGTGTGTGTGTGTGTGTGTGTGTGTGTGTGTGTGTGTGTGTGTGTGTTTCTACCCGTCTCTGTCACACAAAACTGATGATCACATTTATTCAGTTATCAATTGATGATGTCGGATTCAAGAATCCGGATCTTTCCGGTCACTTAAACACTGATGTCCTGGCTGTGCGCGTCTTGTGTTATGTGTGTTGGGTGCGCACTAAAAGTTGAACTTTCTTTTCAATGTGTTTAAATAACACATACTCATCATAACATAAACCCTGGAGCGAATCAAACAAACACAAAGTAAACGTCAGTACTGCTCAGATCCTAATAACTTGTGATTAGTGTTTACTGGCAAAGTGTGAGCAGGTCAGCAGGAGTGTGGAGGGAGGTCACAGACTCTGACACGATACAATAACTGAAGTAATGAAATGAAAATAATACTTTCAAGGTCATTCAGGAAACAGTGTCACGATTGTTGGTTGACTTACAAGTTTACGATTCAAAATGTAAAGTGTCCTGCATGGATTAAATTGTGAGGTATTTTATGTTCAAACTCAGTACACAAAAAAGATAATAAACCAGTATTGTTACACTCATCAGTATATAGACACAAAACATAAAAAAACACTTGCATAGAAATAATACTAGCCTGGCATAAACCCCATGTTTGGGTTTTGTAAGCAGCTTAGATATGTTGTTAATCACAGGGCATTACATGTATTATATGGTGAGATTTAACATCAACCTGGACCATTGTTTCTCAGTTGTTTATAATGTGTTATGTGTATATTTCCCTCCAACATGGAGGTCATGTTTTCTTTAGTGTTTTTATGTTGGCAGGATTTACGGAAAAAAACTAGGGGATGGATAAGAAAAACAACTTGGATCGAAGGATATGGTCAGGGAAGAACACGTTCTCCCACTGTCTGTAACATTGTGAGATAGGACATTTTTTTACTTTTTCACCAATTTCCATGGGAATAATTCATGGATGTTGATGAAAAAAACAGGCGTATTTAAGGGACTGATATCTATAAGTGTGTATTATTTAGCACAGCTTGATTTAATTTAATGAGACTGTCGGGCCTTGGCGGAGAAACACCTTCCTGCTATTGTCGTTTACCAATTGTTCAATGCGCGACACAGAACCCATGAGACCCTGGAGAAAACTAAATACAGCCTGGAGTAGATCGGCAAACTCAGGACCTGCATGACGCCCAACCAGGAGTGCAGGGCGAAGAGGAAGACTTTCAAAGATAAGATGAAGAATACCCTCATCCCTGACCACGCAGTCTACACTGGCTCCAAGACCACCGTGTACCTTGTGCCCCCCTTCACCTTCCATCTTAAGAAGATCTGCGATGGGCAGGAGGAGGTGATGCTGAGGTGGAGGAGATGGTAGAGGTGAAGTAAAAAATATCTTATCTATTGAAGTAAAAATGTCACAGGTCATACAATAGGTAAAGAACCATGCCTGCCTGAGTATTTACCTGCAGCGTGAAGGTTTATGTTCGCAAAAATTACCAACACCGATTTCAATAAAATGTTGTGGAGGGGTGGGGCATGACCCAAGGAAGAAGCCATTACATATTGGAGCAGATCAGGATAAAAGGCCCCATCAAGAAATAGTTTTTCTCTTTCTTTAAAATGCGGAGATGGAGGTATGTGCTTTTCGAGTGCCCTTCTCGTTGGTCATATTAGGCGACTAATCCTGCCGAGGACCCTGTTAATATTTCACATTATGGGATTGTGTTCTATTAGTTTAACTTGCACAAGGCACTCATGTGATCAGAGCCTTCCTGTTGAGTCACCTGCCTGCACACCCATCATTAGATATTAAGTATTTCACCTTATGTGCCGTAAAAAACCTGAGCACTGACAACGAGAACTTGCCTCGACCCTTTGTATTCCTGCGGAGTCTTGTAGGATACATGTTGGGTCTGTTTCATGTTGCAAAGCACCTACATAGGAACTAGCCCACGATGAGCCGAGTTAGAGTTCTTAAAGAGACATTGATGTGACCAAAAAAAGCAAAAATGTGATTCAAAATCTTGTTTGACAGCAAAGTGGCAACTGGCAGATTTGTGAGCTTCTGTCCTGTCTGCTCTCTGCTTCTCCTTCCACCTGCAGTAGTGGAAACGGTTACACTCACATTCTGATTGACACCTCATTAAAACGTAGTGACAGGCTGTCAAACAGATGGAGAATAAAGCTATGGGATCCCACCTCTCTACCTGCTGCTGATACATCTGTATCTGTGTCAGTCAGTTCATGCTGGGTCGACACCAGTCTCCACCCAAAACAGCCCTTCCCTTCCTGGGAACTATATGCACATGGTGTGCACAGCCACAAGGAGAGCTTGAGTTATATACTGGATTCATACTGTCAGCTGTAGTACATAATGTGCAAGCTTTGGTTTTAAATAAATATATATATATGAATTACATCGGAACACAGACTGTTTGTGCTTGAAATAGCCGCAGTGTAAACCTTAACATTTGGGAATGTAAATAAATCACATGCACAGGATCACATTCCTTACTTCATTTCAACAACCTATACGGGTTCAGAGGGAACATTTAAGGACAAGTGAATAAATAAATGAATAAATCTTAATTGCTCCAGATGGTGCTATTGCTTGGAACGTGCTTAATGTCACAGTGTGTGTGCGTTATTGTAAATGCTGCCGTCAAACTGAAACTGACTGTCAGATTGCAGCGCTCTCTTAATGCATCACCCAGGTCATTCCATGGGTGAAGAAGTGCACTGACTTCATAAGTAGGCCAGCAGGTCAGGCTAAATAAAGTTAGACTTTGGTGCCACATCAACACTTTTTTTGGAAAGAACGTATTCTCAGGCATGGAGATTTAATCTTGCTGACACAGTGTAATGATGCACTGACACTGGGACAGAGACACGTCACAGGCTTAATGGTAAAAACAATGTCAGCAAAATGTGGAAAAACCCTTGAATAACTTCCAAAATCTGCAAAGATGAACCCCAAAGAGTCGAGTGCTAGATATGCCAAAGCTAACATGTCCCAAATCACCAGGAAACAATAAGTTCCAGCTTGTACGTCTTGCAGCTGCAATAATGTCTATAGGTGTCATACAGGGACTGATAACTGCACAACTGCCGACGATATGTCCTACACATTTTCTGTACTTAACAAACTTAATATGTCTCCCACATTTTTTAAATTCACGACTTCACATGATTAAATGTCCTTCAAGGCCTCGATGAAGCCATTCATTCACATAAATCATGCACGAGACATCAAGCATGACTCATGGCCCTGAGGCATTAATAAAAAACATAAGCAGTGGCGAAGTGTAACTTTCCAACACGACTATTAAAAAAGGAAGCCGGAGATCAATAACTCACCAAATGACAAATCCAAGATTCTACACTAAGCCATACTTTTATTAAACTCTCATAAATATCACCACATTCCTGAGTTTGAAGGCCACGGCCAAGGTTGTCGGTCACTGAGCTTCTCTTGGAGTAATTCAGAGGTTAGGATTCCTGTACACTGATGCTACTTCAGCATGGAGGAAGAAAAACTGCTCGTCTTTTTTCTCACTCACACTCCCAGAACTTCTCCAGGGATTGAAAAGAAAGGGCGACCTGCCAGTGGCTCACAAGCTGGCTTTCAGTAACCTATGAGCTGCCGACCCTCGGCTGGGACTGAGCGTAGCCACAGGTTGGGAGCTAAAGTTGAGGTCTTGAGATAGAAGTAGCTGTCATCTAAATGACAAAGAGAGCTCCCGAAATCAGTTTTTCACAAATTAACAAGATAACGATGTGCAGATTATTAATATCGCTGAGACTTAGCGCCATTGGAGGTCATGCATGCTTCTGAATAATAGAAAGCAGCCTCCAGATGTGAAATAAAGTATGGTATTTCGAGCTTTATGGGTCAGGCTTGGTGCAACATTCCCTCAGCGGCAAAATGTAACAGCTGTGTGTTTAGGCCTGCAGGGGAGTATTGTGTAAACATGAGAAAATTATTAATCCGGATCACGTATTTCAATTCTTAGCCTATTCTGCGCTGACCTCTGTCCAATGGCTCCGTCCACTCTCCTCTCTTGATTTGTGACTATGGCTCAGCGCAAACTTGCCTCCGAGTCTTCTGGCCATTCTTGTTGTGTCACTGAGATAATAACCCAAGGACTTATCATGCTTCTCAGTGTCGGCAAAGCTTGACTGCCCTCCCCCCACCCCCGCTCCCACTTACTCACAGCAATGACGAGAACAGAAATTTGATAAAAGGCAATGAGAAAGACGGAGGCTGTATATTTCCCAATGTACAGCCACAGAAAGGGGGACGCGTCATGAAACTGCAGACGAAACCCTCCAGGGGTAACTCGCTGATGGCAATCAAATTTGAGTCTTGTGTGAAGCAGGCAGTGATCATGGGACAGAAGTAAACGCTGTGGATGCCAACAATCAGCAACGCTATTCGACAGATGGATCAGAGAGCTACTGGCCAAGACCAGGCTGAAAGCTCATGGTCACGTGACCGGTGGATTAGCGTTAGCCCAACTGACAGCGGGGGGGAGGGGGGGGTTAGGGTGCATGTCACCACATGCTTCCTGATCACTTCCCTTTGAATTTGTTTCCCTTTCTCTGTCCCTCCTGTCACTCCCCCCTGTTTGCTTTTCACACTTAGGATTTTTATACTGTTATTTGCACCAGGCGGCAATCAGAGGATATTCTTTCTTTCTTTCCTTATTGTTAACTTCTTTCGTCCATTCATGCCCTCCTCCTCTGTGCAGAGCGACAGGAAGCCCTGTGATAAGCACAGTAATTAGTGCGTAGGTGATGCTGACACCTTTGACTCATAGCTCACTCATATCAAAACCACCACTCTAAATCGCCTCATGATGTCAACAACATGTCTCCTGTGCGGTCTTTCCATACTAACCTCCTCCCCCTGCACCCCATACTTACAGTACTCAGACTTTCTCATCAGACTTTCCCAGCTCAGTGAACCCTACACTTGTCTGGCAGTGGCGAGTGAAAACGTGGGACGCACAGACCAGCTTAAGGACATGCCATGCTGTGAGCACATGGCACCGGGGACAGGGCTTGTCGGATAACAGTGTTCCCGAGGATCCATTTAATGCACGGATCTAAAAATAGGCATTGGATTGAATTGGTATTTAAAGGTCTTGAATCAGTCTTTGCAAGACAAGGCAAGTCAGATTTTTAGGAATCTTGTTTTTGTTTTTTCTGGCATTGAAATTTAAAATCTGAAATTGTAAATCATTTTAAGGTCCCACAGATCAGGATAGTGGAACCAACAACACTCGTATTGGGTTTGTGGCCGGGATGCTCAGAGCAATTGCACTGCCAGCTAGCTAGCGATGTTAAGCTCACGCAACATGAACGCTACGCAAGTTAGGCAAGTTGTATAGAGCTCCGCAAATTAGGCAAGAACTCTGCCTTCCCCTTGTGTCTCAGTGGGTGTCAGTGTTTACAGCTCTGATTGAAGAATGAAGCAGCGTGAATTACATGAACAGAAATCAGGTAAACGTGTATTCCCGCAGGGCGCAGGTGACCATGTGGCAATGGCAAATGGTTCACATGGCTTCTAGGCAGGTTGGCAAGTCAATACACTGCAAGATGGCTGAAACCAGCACCAGGAAATGTGCAGGATACAAGACACTGTGTATTCTGTACAGGAAGTTTTTTCAGACTCTGCACAATGGGAATCAAGGCAGTGGAATCCTGCATGCAGAGTGAGAAACAAAAAAAAAAACTGTGAAGTCTCCACCAAGTCTCAACACCAACTTCAACACCAACAACGGGAGAAGCTGATTCCGATCTGGGTGTCCGCTTAGGCACTGGTGGTGGTGTTTGATCACAGTGACAAATTAAGTGACGGACTAGGAGACTTTAGTCCATGCAAAGCACCGGAAAGTCGTACATTCTATTCCAAGTGGCAGTGAAAGCAACTTTAAACATCTTAAATCTGTCTTAAGCTGCAGGAACCCTGGATCAAACAGTGCTTTCCCCGGGCTCCCCTGCTGCTGTACCCCCTGCATCGGGGGCCTTTGTGACAGGGACACACTGTGCCAACCAATTCATGCCAGGCCAGCAGCACCATGTTCCCTTGCCAACACCAGAGAACCTCTTTTTCACAGAAACCTGGGAAAATGCTCCCTTCAAGTGCACCCTGCACAGCGGTGACAGAGGGAGCATGCAGGGTAACATGGTGGCTTGCCAACCGGGTTAAATGCTGACTCGGACCATTGTTTCCTGTCTGAAATGTTATGCTGATAGAGAGAGCAGATGTGCAGTAAATACAGAAGAAATAAAAGATAACTAGAGAAGGAAGCATCTTGAGCAAAGAACTGAGAATCTGAAATCAAGTCAAGAAAAATCCCTGTCGCCTCTTCGCTCGCTGTGATGTCTTGAAATGACTTCGTCCCAAAACCCAGCTGTTGGATTTCTGAACATATGAAACTGCAGCAGCAACTGATGAGTCAATTATCAAAAATGATTGTTGACTTTTGACCTATTATCTGCAGCGCCGCTGAGAGCAAAACACAAAGGTGTCGCAAACAAATCATTTCCATTGCCGTGTGGAGGGGAAAGGACTCGGGGAGCAGCCGTAGAACACATCCAAACTTTTCACACTGCAGCCTCAAGGGGGAAATTATCACAGTAGGCGGAGGACATTATTGTCACAACATGTAGTTCTCCATTACCAGGAGCAACGGGGGGGGGGGGGCAAGTCACTGCCAGCTTGACTGTGGGTGTTGAGACGAAATCTTCCAAAGGTAAACAACCAAAGTCTCAGCGTTTAGCAAATGACAGAGGACGCACGCTCACACACACATACAGCATGTCGGTGACATGTCAGTTCTGTTGTCAAACACCGGGGTCTTGATTCTGGAGTGTTTGAGAGCCGGCTTTGCAGCTGACCTCCATGAACCTTCCCCTTCATGCTTCTTCATGCCACACATCAACAGGGCAAATGCAAACAAACAATGAATCTTCTGTTTCGCAGTAACGCAAAGTTAGGTGAGATAAAGTGAGATGGAGCAGAGCTGATGAAACAGCGTGCCACCGATTCTCGCTCAACTGTATCCTGAACAGAGGAGGGCAGTCAAATATATTTACTGGAATGAAACTAAATGCACTTGTATAAATTTAAGAAGTCTCATTGGTAAATTGTGGGGCCTGATGGAATTTATCCTTTGACCGGTAAAAGGCGGGGTGATATGAGCTTTTCACAAACATATCGGTATCAGCGTTTAGAAAAAAACAATCATGTCTTTTCATTTCTTTTTTTACGTTTACTCTCTTAAATCGAGTTCTTTATATCTGGTTGTATCTATGTTTATTTATTGATTTATAGTTATTTCTAAGAAGGTTTATGGTTTTACTGTAAAATATCAAACCTTAATTACATTTCTTTTGTCATTAGGGTGTGATAACGACATCTTGCAAATCATTTTATGTTTAAATAGATATTGGCCCGATATATCTGTATTTTTTAATATCGGTATCAGCCCCAGAAAAATCTGTCGGGCTGTAGTAAATTCTCATTCAAATCCCAAAAAGAGTGTTCATGCTGACACATGGGACATTTTAAATGCCGTAGCCGGGTCCAGCGGGCATGGCACCACTTTCCAAACTGCTAGATGTCATTTGCATGTGAAGACTTTATCGTCGAGGTAACATCGCAGTCAGACAGATGTCATGGGAGTACAAAGTGCGGGACTCCTCGCTGCAGTGTTGACGGGAAGAGGTGTCTGCGTCCACACAGAGGGCAGCCCCACCGGCAGCACCACCGGCAGCACCACCAGCAGCTCGCGTTCGATCACAGCAGAAAACACAAGTCACACAATCACCTGCCAAACTTCTGCAGCTACAACCGACACAGCCTGTGAGCGTCAGACGGGTCCCGCTGCATGTGGAGCTGCATGTTGATCCAGCAGCGTTTCGTGACACCACAGGACGAAGAAACTACATTTCTACACAGACGGGTTTATACATGTGCGTGTGTGCGCCTGTGTGTGTGCGCAGCGTGCGCAGGAGCCTCACACACACACACTCACTCACTCACTCACTCTCGCAGTTTGTTTACAAAGCGCTGTCAGAAAATTCTTTCGCAACCGGTGGAGGGACAGTGAGTGAGACGAGAGACGTTCACTTACTCACACACGCACGCAAAGACATACACTCACACGCACACGGCATGCCACGCTTACCTCTGTGGAGCGACGGGAGCTGCGGTGCTTTTCTCATAAAACGAGGGCAGAGGCTGCAGCGACGATACCGACCTACGACAGGAACCTCTCTCTCTCTCTGTCAGTCAGTTTTCCAGCAGTTCACCTCTCTCTCTCTCTCTCTCTCTCTCTCTCTCTCTCTCTCTCTCTCTCTCTCTCTGACAAACCGCCCACTTCCGGCGTCTCTCTCTCTCTCTCTCTCTCTCTCTCTCTCTCTCTCTGTCAGAAACACTTTCTGCTGATTTCTTTTGGACTAATATCTCCATTTACATCCTTCTGTCAGATACAACAACTTACAGCCCTAAACATTTCTGTAGGTTTGGTGCAAGAACAATTCTATTTTTATTTTGTTTTACTTTACATTACTTTACGTTACGTTACTTTATTTTACTTTACTCATTTAATTTGATTTAATTATTTTTTTTTATTATGTTGTTTCAATTTAATTTAATTCATTTTACTTTGTTTTATTTGACTGCACTTTGCCTAACTTAACGTAACTTTACTTAACTTAGCTTAACTTTATTTTATTTTATCTTTATTGTTGAATCTGACATTGTTTTGAGCAATAGGCTACTAAGTTGCCACACAGGCAAGAAGAACCACAGTCACTAAAAATAAACTGTATTCACCACTACCGCTCAATAATGTGATATGATCAATACATACATTCATATCAGATCGTGTCTGCTGCACTCAGTCTCTAGTGTTTACTTACTACATATTGCACAATCCCTCCCCTGGTGCTTATAGTATTTTTTACATTAAATTTTGTTTCCTATTTTATATTCTTTATACTTATATTTGCACAAATACACCACAGAAAAGTCCTTGTATGTGTAAACCTGCATGCAAATAAGACCCAATTCTTTTTCTAATTCTGATTCTGTGCACACAGGTCGATTCAATTCAATTTAATCTCCAACTACCCAACCTGGACAACAGCGACCCCCTCTGGTTTAATGAAAAACAACGCTTAATGGGGCACAGGAAAAATGTTTATTTTGAAACGAGATGTAATTAATGTTTTTTTCAATTTCCTTTCAGTCTAACCTTTATCAGGTGAGATGAAAAGGGGGGCGAGAGAGGGAGGGAGGGGGGTCGGGGGGTGAGGTTGCAGGGACTAAAGATAAAGCTGCCAAAATAAACTAGAGGACATTGTGCGCCTGAGGCACGTCCAGCAAATTAAATAAAGAGTCGGATATTGCTGCCGGGGACAAAACAAATAAACAAGTGAAAGGGCAACAGACACCATGTGACCTCATGTTGATTGTTTCCTGTTTATTGTCCCTGTTGTGTCCCCTTATTAATCACACGTAGCGGAATTAAAATCCACATAATAGACAGGTTACTTCTAATTGCTCATAGCAAATAAACCTATCTGACTCATAGAATGAGAATAACCCGAACTACACGCATTCATGGACTTGGTTGTGTTTGACCTGTGACTATTGATTTGTCACAAAGAAACAGAAAAGGGTCAAAGTCCAGAGTATCTTTTGAATGATGGTGACTGAAATCTGACAAATAAATGTCATCCATGTCAGAAGGGCCCTCTTTTATATCAGCTTTTTCCTCTCTCTGTCCAACACTCACACACACACACACACACACACACACACACACACACACACACACACACACACACACACACACACTCACGCTCACAGTTTCATTGATTCTCCAGATTGATTGGCTGCAGGCCAGAGCTGAAGGGTGACAGTTGCGTCCTCAGAACGCTGAGTCAGCAGCTGCTGATGGTAATAGATGCACATCTTCTCCACACCCACTCATCCCCTCGAACCCGTCTGTGTTTATTTCCTGTCACCGAAACAAACACACACAGTAGACAGAGGCCGGGCTGACTGGGTGTAGAGCAAGGCAGAGGCCCAGCGGTGCAGAAAGTGTCTCATTCGCTGCCCGTGTTTGTTTAGCTGCTTTATCTCAGCTGTCACTAAACGGGCTTATGGGAATCACAGCAGTCAGGCTGCTGCTGTTCCTATCAGTGGCACGTTACAGCTGAAGATGTGCAATGTGGGGTTTCCAGTCAGGGAAGTTCAGGGATCATGTGTCGAGACTTGTGTCCTCAAAGGCAGTGAGAAAACAGAGATAAAACAGGAAGTAGAATGATAGATGACCTCATACGTATCGATATATACAGAGAAGTTTCAAATCCGAGAAACTGCAGTGATTAATACTTCCACGGGAAACAACCTGTAACATCAGCTTGTTTCAAATAATTACCCCCACTGATTTTACATTTCACATGCTCCCATTCAGCTTAGAGTCAGAAATGGGACCTCTAGTTTATTTATATGAGATTTTTTTGGCGTGTGTATCAAATATATATTTTCCATCATGTGGATGTGAAAAAGACCCAGATACATCATCATATCAAGTCAGTTTTTTAACATTGATATTTAAGCAAATGTCTTTTTTCCTGGATTAAACTTCAGCTTTCTTTTCCAGCAAGTTACACCAAATGAACACCGGCCCTCAGTTCCTCATAGAAATGAGACCTTTACTGCTCTCACATTATTTATCGCATATTGCTTGACCTAAATCTTTACCGTTCCTCTTTGTTGTTACTGGTTTCCTGCCAGCACTGGTGATTTCAAAACATTTCCTGTCAAAACGCTGAACTATTCCTTTTACCAATTATTAAAGACTTCCTCTGGTTTGATTCGCGGTAGAGTTCTGTAGTGTCTATAGCTTTGACCACTTCAGTTTGTCACTTCTCATCCAGTCAGTTTAGCAGCATTTTTCGTATCTAATACATATGATCTCTCAGTTCTATCTTTATAAATCTGGAACATTCAGAAGCAGCTGTGCACTCAAACCTGAAATACATATGCAAATTAATAGATGATACTTCAATAATAATCCTATAAATCATAATATCTGCCGTAATGAATGACTAAAGATTCAAAATAAACTGATAAGATCCATTTATTTCCATCTTAAAGATGACGCATCCTAAAGTAAGATGTCAAAATGATATTAGTTAAAAAGCCCCTTTTCAACATAATAGGTTCATAATGATAGTATTGGTCTCAGTGGGTAAATCCTTCAAGAAAAGGGGTTAAAAAGCTGATTTACTCTTTGAAAGAGTCTAAATTGACCAGTGAGGATGAGCATGAATGGTTGTTTGTATCTGTATGTAGGCTCTGTGATTCACTGGTGACTTACCCACGGTGCACACCGACCTCTTACTAAATGCCAGCTGGGATTGGCTCCAGATTGCAAGAATAAAATAAAGAAGTTTTTCCTCTTTATTTTTTCTGCTTCACTTCAACTTCATTTTCCATCACATTTAAATCTTACTTCTTCTTGCACATGACTGTGGAGCATAAACAGAGCATAAAAAGAGTTCCGCCAAGTTTGATGTTTGTAACTTTAAAAAGTTTAGTTTTTGGTCTTTATAGATAATACAATAATTTGTTTTTATCTTCATGTTAAAAAAGTGACTGTTAAACAATTTCTTTTTTAGTGAGTCAATAATCACACCAACAGATTACTAGAATACTTTCAATCATCAATTTTATTTATATAGCCCATATTCACAAATCTCATAAGGGTTAACAATGTGTGACAACCTCTGTCCTCAACAAGAGTGAGAAAAAAATTACCAGAAAAAACCCTATTATAACAGGGGACAAAACTTTCAGGTCCAACTTGTTTTTATTGCCATCTGTCAAATCATGAAGAGTTACAGCGTAGTTTCCAGAAACCTCTTGACATTTCTTGGTTGAATAGGGAACCGTGGTGTGGATGTATTCAACTGTGTGAAAAACACTACTGTGTATACTTTGATAAAGTGAACATTTTTTTTCTCAAATATCCACGATTACCTTTGATGATAGGTTTTAAAATAAACCGTAAGTAAAATCATTTACTTTACATATCTGGTCACATCAGGTGAATTTAACCAAACCAAAAAAGACAAGAATTCTCATTTCAAAAGCAAGTACAGTTCAATGGATCACAAATTAAAGTATTTGAGTGGGAATGCCAAAAAAACTTGTTGTCAGAGCACCAACTTTGAGTTATATCATGTAATTTCTCACGATACAATACGGTGGAAGAAACACACGACAAAATAACCTAATGAAGTATCTGAACTCCTCGTCTTTCCTTCTAGGAACAAATTTAAAACGCTTCAAACTGCTTTGAGAAATATAACAAATATTAAATTTAGTTTTCAGTTTTAAGTGCAACCAAGGTCTTTTGGAACAACTGTGACATATTACATTTGGCAGGGATCAAAATACACAACAAGACAAAGTAAAAGAGACCCATTAAATGCATCAAAAATAAATTCATCTACATACATTTCTAAAGCGGCATAGCTTATACAACAATTAGTCTCATTACATTTCTTATTCAAAGAAAAAAAACCTTGATTTCATAACCATCTTCAAGAGTCAATGACACACACAGTACAATGTTCTAAAAAAATACAATTCCAGATATCTGTGAAGAGGGGGAAGTACTGAATGGAAGGTCAGTGAGTGGGTCAGTATCGATCAAGAGTTCCACACACTAAGTACAGTCAAAGGCTAAAGAAAAATGGCAATGCCTTTTTAAAAGGATCTTCAAATTCCCTACTGTGTGAAAGTTTACACAGAAACAAGAAACAAACTGTACAGGCAGGACAAGTGTACAGAGGGAGGGAAGAGAAACCATCAACTCCTAACAATGAAAGAAATCTTTCACATAGGTGACGCTACGTCCATGTCCAAAGTCAGCGAATCTGTGAAAATAAAAATAAAAAAATAATAAAAATATGAGCGATTAATATTCATTATAAATGTTGTACTGTGTGTTCTTGTAGCCCACTTGAAGACCAATCCGAGGGGACAGTGAGGACAAATTGGTTTTGGTTGGTCCATCTTAACCGAAGTGCTGTTTGGTTTTAACATTAAGATTCAAATTTGTTTATGCCACAAGTTCACTCTGTCCCGATTTTTCACTAGTCGACAAAAGCCAGTCGCCATTCGCTTTGTGCAAAGTCTTCAACGACCTTCTACTAGATCACTAGCAGACTAAATATCTCAATGAATCTGAGACAACTGCAACCAGTCAGAATGCAGGAAGGGGCGAAGAGGGTATAAAGAGGTAGAAACCAGACGTACAAGTCAGGGGGTTTCTCCTGGTAAAAGATTGTGTAATGCATGACCACCTGTCACCAGTCATTCAGGGTAGTATGAACTCAAAACATCTGAAAGACTCCTGATCACAAGACAGCAAGTCTTAGAGTGTGAACTACACAGCAATCTAAAAAGTTTTGTATGAATCATGTTTCAGGTCGGGTTTGGTCATATTGCTTTTTTTTTTTTTTTTATCCGGGAAAAAGATCGGGCTCGGGTCAGATTCAGACACAAAAACCAGGATACCTCTCGGCTCCGTTAGTTTTTCTCGATTGAAGGGTGTTTGTGTTTATGCACAATACGTGTGTAAGTGACTCACCCATATGTCCTGGATTAGCTTCAACTTCATTGTGCATCAGAGAGTCGAGGGTGCGTGGCGACATGGGGAACAGGTCACTGGTGTTTCCAGAATTTGTGCTGTAAAAACATGAAAAGAGGACAAATGTAAAAAAAAAAGGTGAACCAATGACCACACACACTTCCATGTGGATTCTGGCCACAGATTTAATGTTAGTCAACCCGATTGTTAGTGTTTGTCTTCATCACACTGACTGCAGGGCTACCATAAGTCAAAAGGCTGAGGTAATACACATATAATATGTATATATAACCCATCAGTCTCATCCTACTCTGAAAGATAGTTCAGCATTCAGCATCAGTGTGCAAAGTCAATACCAGGAAAAGAAAGTAGATTAAAGCTGGGATGGATCTGACAAACAACGAAACATTTGGCAGATGTTGAGGATGTTTTCTGCTTTAAAAAGAGGGAAGCACAAAGACAAACAAGGTTTTAAAATGGTACTGCACATTAATGTTAATGACGACTACTCTACGATGTCAGTTGATGGTTAGCACGGTGGGTTAAGTGGATTTAACACTGCCGTTACTCAATCGTTTTTTTCAAGAGCAATTTCCCTTTTTTTTTTTAAATTTCCTTCCTCTTTCAAATGGCTTTTTAGCTTTGTCTACTTTCTTTGGAAATTATTAATTGATTTTTGAATATTTGGATCAAATACAATCACAGCATTTATATGTTTAATCCATACATATGGATTTAATTGAGGAACTATGAAAAATGGGACCTGAAACAAATGAATGGTAGGGAGACGCATTTGACTTAGAACCAGGAGACAAGCAGCTGTGAGACACAGACAGCAATTATGTAGGTGGGGGTGCGGCGCCGATATCCCTGAAACCCACCCATCAGACACACAGACAAAGTGACATGATGCACACACAGCCCTACATGCCAGCTTTCCCCCCCTCGGTTCCTACCATGGGAATCCGTTCCCAAGCAGCTCACTGTCCGGCAAGTCCATGAACACGGAGGGACACCTACGGAGAGAGGTCAGGATCTCGCTGAGCAAACCTCACAACCTGCCACCACCCTACCAAATCAACCAGAGCACACATGGCTGACTGGCGTGTGTGTACACACTCCTCTGACCTCTGTCAACTTTGGACTATCAATTTGACCCCCCTCTCCTCCTCCCACCTCAGTTATTAGTACCTCCACCAAGGAGGTTTGTCTACCAGACGGATTACCGCAAAACTTGGTGGAACGATGTCATATGGGTCAGGGAAGAACCCAATACATTTTGGTGTGGATCCAGATCAGGGGGCTGAGTTTTTTTGGATGTTTTCACTTATTTTCCAGGGAATAATCCATGGATCTTGATAAAAAACTAATCCTGTACATTTAGAGGACTGATATTTATAAGTGTGTGCAATTTGGTGAAGCTTGATTGAATTTAAGGGATGTTTGGCCTTGCTGAAGGTATAAGCTCTAATGAGTGTCATTCAAGTTCGATCTCAGCTACTCAATGAATATCCATCTGAAGATACGCTCTAATACATGATTGTAAGAAACGCAAGGTGTAGTTTAACAACTTACATTTAAATATTTCTAAATGTTGGCATCAGTAAATACGTTTTAATTGAAAATATCTATACATTTTATATATTCAAAACCTTTTTTCTTACTGTTTCTGTGCCCTTTCATGATTTTGCCATATTGACCCTGACCAAACCAATGTACCTGAATTTAAATGTGATTACAAGTGAAAGCACACAAGAAATAATATAAACATAATTTAAAGTGGGTGTCAGTTAGAAGTTACGGGTATACGATGGTCTTCTATTGCTGTTATTATTTTGATCCCATGCCTGGTCTACAGAAATAAAGGTGTGACAGGAATATTTGCACACTCAGCGTGGAAATAAATTCCCGTCTGAGTCCCTAAGGCACTAACCTGATACCAGGTGCCAATGTCAATTGACTTAAACAGAATCTCCATCTATCTCGGTTCACATGACCAGGGGGATGGTTCCTCTAATGATGGTGGTGACTCACAGTGAAAGCGAAAACAGCTTTGTTCTCTTTTCTTTGAACATTTGACAACACTTGTCGTAAATGAAGGGTAAGTTTAAAGAAGGAAGTGTAGATCTTGAGCAGGAACCTTCCGTCTCTTAAAAATCGATAACAAATAAGAACGTTTTTTGGAACACATTTCTACTTTGGCACGTTACAGACTAGAAAGCAGCAAAACCTTCATCTTTGTTACTATGTGACATTATGATCTTATATGTACATTTGTACCATCTTGTCCTATTATCAAGGTGCTCATTACAGTCCATATTATCACTGTTGTCATTACAGACCATATATTATCATATTCTAATCTTCAAGATAAAGGAGGGACAGATACTTACGGTGTGACGCAGATGAACTTTGTCTTCAAGTATGGCTGAATAGCTGTCAGGGAAAAGAGAATATACATTTGTAATGAATAAAACAACATCCATATGTCTTGTGTCTCTTAAGATGCATTGATACCACAGAGGTCAGAGACGCGTGACTTACTGCTTGTCGAGTCTCCTCCTATCTCAGGTTCAGGAGCTGCCTCCGGCCTGCAGTACTTCCCGAACGCTTCCTCTTTGGGGATGTCGGGGTGGAGGTATACGAGAGGTGAAACCAGGATGTTGGTCGCATCCATAATCTTGTAGCCCATGATGATGTCGGCGAAAGACATATTATTGAGCTGCTGCTTGGTGTAGGGCTCCACCGACTGGATCTGGGTCTTTCCTGTAGCCACACCACGAAGAGTAAGTGTCACAACCAAACGTCTTAAATATATATCATCAAATTGTAATAGAAGGATTGAAATTCCCACCACTGATGTCTTTCTCCACCCATGTGAATGTTATGCCCCCCTCCTTGCTGCTCTCGCTGAAGCGCAGCAGAAAAGTGCCAGGAGGTTTCGGACTCAGAATGGCCCTCTCCCTCTCCTTACTGATGAATCCCATGATATATCTGTAGAGGGAAACAGGAAGGCAAATAATACACATCAACATTTGAAATACTACATTTATTCTAAAACGGTTGACTGCTGCATGCCAAAACACTTTCTATACAATGAAAAACACCAGATTTCAGCAGCTGCTCAGGGACTTGACTTGTAAACAAAGGACGGCCTCTCACCCCTCATTCCACAGTGCCAGGATGTACTTCTTCACCAGGTCAATGATGTTGTCCAGCCACACCCAGAAGGAGAAGCCTTTACCAGCCATGTTTTCCTACACAGAGGAAGGGGGGAAAAATTACTCGCACCGACTCAATGCAATGGCAATATGGTGGACTGAGGCATAGTTGGCTGGAAGGTGAAGTACCTTACAGAACTTGGCCCAAGTGATCTGACAGCCAGAGTAGTTGACACAAGGCCCTAAATGGACAAGCGAAAATCACATTAGTATATGAAACAGTGCAATATTTTAAGTTTTTAGAGAGAGTCTAAGTCATGTCAACTCACCTAGTAATTTCTCAGCCAGTGTGGTGAGCTGTTCAATGGTCAGGCCTCTCTTGGTGGTGGAGGAGAATTGCCAGCTCAGCACCTCAGCAACCTGGTCCCATGTTCCCACTGGAGGCTTGGTGAAGAAGTTTACGTTCTGTGCAGACATAGCCAACTCAGCTTATTATAAAAACACAACATTGTCCCAATACTTTTTAAGGTGCGCCAGAAAACAACACAGTACTTTGACAAAACATCTTCCCCTGTAACATTCTCCACCAACAGTTCAGCCCCTTTCCACCAGAGGGTGCAGTCTTACCTTTGGGTGGTTAGTGAGCATGTTGTACCACAGGATGGAGGCCCAGGCGTTGGGCATCTGGCAAATGTTTGAAATGACTACCACAGGCAGAGAATGGGTCTGCACATATGAAGGAAACAAATTATTTCAGTAAGCCTGCTTTAAAAAAAAGTTATATTAATTTGCTTGCCAACATTTAGTCCTGCACAATGACGCTAAAATGTTCTTGCTTCTATTTCAGTAGATCATCCACTCATTAATGCTGCTCGTACTCGTACAAGGCATGTAGCTGTTCTTAGTGCAAAATGTTTTATTATGAAAGGGTTGCTTTGTTAAGCAACCCACAAAAGATTTTGCATCTGGAGCTCTGGGATCACATCTGCGAGTATGATGTGTCCCTCAAGAACAAACACAATGATAATGACATAATGCACTGAAATAAAATCATAATATGTCAAATTCATTATTTGAAGATCACTCAAGATGCACAGTTTATTCTTTAGCCCCTATTAACAACAAATATATGATTTGTTTGTGGGAGAATTTAGTTTTAAGATAATCCTTTATTAATCCCAACAGGGAAACTCGGCATAAGAGAAATTATTATGTTGAAAAGGATAAATGAATAAAACGTTGCTTCAGCATAAATATTCAGTGCTGTTACTCTGCCCTCAGTGGGGTAACTGGGGTCAGGAGCAACAATTGCGTCTTTCAGTAAAAGCTCATTTAGAAACTTGGGAGATGACAGTCTCTGAAGACTTTGATGATGACTCATTTGTCTGAGGACTTTCTTTATGATGTGTCAGAGAACAGAGCACTGCATTATTCTTTGAGAATTTTTTTACACTTTGTGTGGAAGTTAAAAAGGAAAAACCGGAAAGGCAACTCACCTCCAGATCGATCTTCAGACCTTGGTGATAGACTTCTGTCTCAAAGGTGATAAGATGCAGCTCCTCTGTGACGATCAGAGAGGCCTGGAGAAAACAGAACATTTGAACCTCTAGTGTATGAAAAATAAACTGTGTGGACTGTTCATATGCATCTATACTCACAACATTTTTTGTTAAATCAAAATAATTAGCATTGAATACAATATTGTTACAATAGTGTTAGGAAGAGTACCTACATCACTATTGGTCCGGCCACCATTACCGCACCTCTGTTCTCTCAGGGTCTGTAAAAAAAGGAAGTCAGAGCTCCATAACAGGCCACTGAAAGAAAACGTCATCACTGTCGAGCATTTAGAGTTTTGCCTCCATAACTCACCAAGTGTTTAAACTCTGCTGACAGGCTGCCATTGTTCGATTCCTCCATGTTCATAACTTTTGTGTTGGTGCCGAGGATGTTAAACTTTCGTGACCTGATAAAATTCAAGGGGCAGAAGAAAGTGAGACTCTTTTCTAAACTAATATAAAGCAAATGACCAGGCTTTAAAAAAGCAAATGTTCTCAAAAGTCTTACCCTCGAATTGCAGCCACATCACCAGATTCCCTGAAAATAAACAGTTCGAGTCAGTGAAGCAGAAATTATTCTTTATCTTCAATCATGAAAGTGTCGTACTGATAAAGACTTGAGAAAAAACTCACTTGTCAATGCAAACTTTAATTTTCAGCTGGTAATTTAGTTCAGGAAACTTAACAAGTAACCTGGAAAAAAGAGAAGGATGTATTTATAAAATATTCATCAAGATATAAAATATCATTCTCCCTTTAAAAGATAAAAACACAGTCTCTGATATTTCAGTGTTTCAAGTCTGCATCCTTACCTGACTTTATTTGTGAACTGCACCCCTGTTTTAATAACCAGAGGTCTGTCTGGATGCATGGGCATACAGGGCTGTCTTTCCACCACAAAAGCACTAGAAGACAGAGTGGATCATGTTTCAGAGGAGATTTACCACATGTTGTCGAGAATATAAGGTCCACATACTAATGATCCTGAGCTGTCAACTGTGTATCACATTCATAATATGGTCACAATGTAAACTTGATCTAAACCAGTTCATTCGTAGAATTTAGACTGAGAGATGTGGCTGAAAGCTCAGCATCATTAAAAAGTGGAACCTTAAACTTTGGTTGTTCTTCAGGGTTCCCAAAGAAGCAACCTCTATTCATAGTCACACAAAGGAAACATTGTCTGTGAACATTTTTAGTGAAGCTACACCCAATGCAGTACCTCTTCATTAGGTTTCGGAACAAGTCCACAATCTTCTCCTCCAGGGCGGGTCGGTGCTGAATGATGGGGTCTCCCTTGTAGGACACTTTCTGCTGAAGCTCCTCCAACTTCTTGATCTGCTGACGAATCTGAAGCTGGGACTCAGCCAAGGATGTGATCCTGGTTAGAAAATAACCTCAGTTCAGTCAACTCGTTTTCAGATGCTCGACAGATGCTCGACAGATGTTGAGCTGTTGTTTACTTGTATTGCTCAAATAACTAAATATAGCTTTCATCAACGCACATTTGTTTTGTTTATTTATTTTCTTTAATACATAAAAATACAAATGGATCGGTGATAATTAAAGTGACCGACGTCTGGCTTAGGAAATTGCTTTAAATCTGCATTCATGGTTACCATGTCTCGAGGCGATCCAGGCAGATGTTCGGCGGACCTCCAATACAAGCAATTTGCTGTCGTCTCTTCCAGTCTGCTAGTTCTTCATCTGTCAGGTTCTTCTGCACATAATCCATGGCGGTCAGCAAGCCTCCCATCTCTGTCACGATTTGCTAAAAGATACGAAGGACAGCACATTTAAATAAGCAGTGGCATAATTTATCTGGGCAATGTGAGTGGTGGCATTACCTCTGAAAAGCATGATATTGATTCTCAAACTCTAACTTGTTCTTCATTAATCATCACAGAGTCCTTTTGCAAAGACGATGAAAAATACCCTTTTAAAATATTAAATCAACCAAGTGCAGAGCCCAGACCCCTCCTTCAGGTTTGTTCCTTTAAGTAATTGGTGGCCTAACACCTAAAATGCCAATTATTAACCTTTGCACAAACATACAAGGACAAAGCCTCTTTATGATACTTTTTTGATCCCTTGTTATTCTTGTGTTTATCAGTTGATGTCTTCTTGGTTATACTTAAGGCATTTAAGACAATCCAAACTGTTTGAATTCTTTCTCTTGTATTTTTGACTTATCTCAGTACATTGTAAGTGATAGGGACCCACCCTCCTGAGCTGGTCCAAAGCGCTCAGCATCTGTTCAAGCTGAGCCATCTTCTGTCTTGTAGCAGCTGCTTGGCTATTTCCATTAAGGTCCTGGGACAACTCTGGAATGAGGCGGGAGCATGTAATGGGTCAGTTCCAAAATGAAGATGCATTTATTGTACGGTATACGATGATGCTGGTCAAGGCATTTTAATGAATCTTAATTGAAGACTGTATTAAAACTATTAAGTAGAATATACCTCCTTGGCTTTTCAGTGTCTTATAATTGAAGTCGAAATCATCCTGCAAGTTCTCAAGCATTTTCATCTTCTGTTCCATATCCTGTTGAGAGACAAATGATGATGATTTGTATATTAATGACAAGACTTCAAGGTAAGAGTGTGTTCAGAATCATTTATATTGCATATTCGAAATCAGTGATTTTCTGATGGAAACTCACCTGCACTCGCTTCCTAATGTCTTGAAGGTTGTGCTCCAGGATCTGCTGCTTCTCTGTCACTACTGTACCACTGGGATGAGCTGCTTGGCCATCCTGCAAGAAGAAGATACACAACATTCAGAATTATTCAGCCAACCCATACCCATTAATGACTTTATCAAAAAATAACAAAGAATAAGCTTGGTTTGTGGGGCTTTCTCTACCTGTGCAGCAGTTGTGGCAGTCTGCAGGAGCCTTTGCTCCTCCCACAAGCAGCGGGCAACAATGCGGGCAATATCCATCGGCTTCTCCAAGTACTTGCTCTGCAGATGCTGTTTGATCCTGCGCAGGTTATGCTGGTAGAGCACGTTGTTCTCCTGCAGGAAACGGCTATACTGCTGATCTATCTCTCCCAGGAGGTTGTGGAACACCAGTGTAGCGTGTGACTCCTTATTGGCAGCGTACGCCCTTGTCAAAAGGAGAGGAGAAGATAATCAGGGTATGACGATTTCCAGGTCCTGCTATGAGCTGGTACGAGATGCACTCAAACTAAATACCCATATACCCTATAACTCAAAACATTGAACCGAAATATTCTCAGAAGAGAGCTTAACTCTAAACAGAATCATGCAGGTGCACTGTTATACATAATATGCATGAGCTCCCTGTAATGGAGTCGCTAGGTTAGACGAAGGAATGATAATGAAGAGGCTGACAATTGATTCTAAAACATGATAGCTTTCTACGTATAAGCAAGTCACGGTGAGTGGCTACCAGCTAATCTGGAGGGAGTGGAAGATAAAACAACAGCAGCATATGATAGCAAACAGGAGAAATTAAATTGGCATAACAGATCACAGGAATTCAATTATTTCTCACCAGTCTTGGCTCTCAATCCAGGGGGCAAGAAACTGCCGGAGCTCCATGGGGAAGCTGTCACTGTACAAGTGGTAGAGCTGCTCCAGATATCTGGTCTCCAGCTGCTGCAACTGGTTCCACTGTGCCATCTTGACATATACCTCCTCAAACCTACATAAAAACAGATACGGGTAAGAACATACTATAAATTAAGCAAGAGGACACATAGCGATGGAGAAATAGCTAGGGTGATATTTTCTTTGAAAATGTAAAGAATCCCTCCCAGTGCAGTCACTTCCTGTTCAGTGAAACACTAAACCTTCACCGAGAAATGCAGGCCTACACGAACAGCTGTCAACTCCCTTAACAGATGGGAGTTAATGATCTTTCACTGAGGTTTTGCCCCAGTGAAAAACACATTTCCTTGTCTAAAGTGTTGAAAAGCTATGGTTGACATGGATTTGTAACAAGAGAAACATAAAGTCTCAATACAATGACTATTATCCATCAGTTCCACCTGGCAGGCTCCTCTGGTCTTCTCATTTTACCAACAGCAGGCTCCACTGTTCTCTGGAGGGCTGTAGACTACAGTAAACATACCCAGACAGTGAGTAAATCCAAAGGAAAGTTGTCTTTCCAGCCATGCAGTATTAGATGATGAACTGAAGCCTTTGTCTGAGCCCTTTATATAACCTTGGATACTTCTGCATTATCATCCAGTGTCTGATGCTATGGAGAATCAAAGACCGACACACGAGTTTAACCAAAGCTCTGATCCTGTGTTGATGATGACTCAGATGTGTTCTTGACAATAAACCAGAATGTGCTTTCTGTTTCCAGGAGCTAAGGTGTTGCTTTTGCTAACAGTAAGCACAGATAGATGTACCACATTTTTCATTCCATTACTTTATATACTCACTCAGGAGAGTGAGTACCGTATATAAAGTAGGGCAGAGTAATACGAACTCCTCTCGATATAAAGCCATCCTCTAAAAGATTGTTGAGAGGATTGACCTGGTAACTCAGTGTCAGGGTTCCACTAATTTTTTCATCAAAACATAAATATATGTTCCAAGTTTCATTTAAATCAAGTCAGTAACCTAAGGAAGCAACAAAAAAACAGTTCAGATATACACACTGACATTCAAAGTGAAGTTTTTCTTGAGCGTGGAAAACACATAACTGAAATTGTTCCATAAAAGTAACACTTTCAAAACGCACTGAGTTCTTCTTTCACTGACATATGAAACCAGCGTGTGAATTTCTGGGCACATGAAAACACTGGGTGGTTCATCACTGAGCAGTCACTGTAGTACTGTGAGAATTCCTTTCATCATCTCAATTGGGGTTCAACTGCGTTATGTGTTAGTGATTTGAGTATATTTATTTAGTTTCATTTTATATTTCTCTGACACACAAAGAAACCACACAAGCCAATAAATAAAAAAGGAGGGTCAATTCACTTTAATCTGAAACCCTCTTGATACAATGTGACCTTTACTATATAGCCTCATTGGTTTCATTTGAAATCTTTTCATGTAAAATACTGAATTACAAAATTGCTTTCCAGTAAACTCAGCACCTGCATCAAGTGGCTGGACTTCTCCCACATATGCTCACGAAATCTCTGTAAAAAATCTGGAGGATCACCAATGACCCAGTGCATACAATCATACCAGTGGTATAACTATATTCATGTTGATTAGCAGTTACTTTAAATAACATCTGGCACTGAACTAATGATGCATAGTGACTTTTTTTATGAAATGACAAAGGCAAAATTTCAATGACAACTTGACTGTGTCACAAAACATATGAGAAAGAGAATATCTGTGCTAAAAGCTTTGGAAAAAGGATTTATTTGCCAGTGAGGGTTGGGATGACACATAGCTCAACCTCAGACTTCTCCAAAAAACAATGTTTTGTTGATCCAGAAACCATCAGAAGATTTCTTTACTGGATGTTCCCATTTTTTGATGTTGACTTGTCTGGGTGACACGCATGCATTATAAATGACAAATACTACTCTATGTGTGCCAAGATAAGTGGCTTGACCAAACGCCACTGCTTTAATTAGATCGTATACAAACAGACTTGGACAACATCGTTGCATGTGCAGGTCAAACCAGATGTTCCAAAAGTTGCCAATCATCACAGACAATGAGTGATTCCATAGATGTAAATCACTGATATTCCAATAAGTACTTCCTGGAGCAAACAAAAGAAAGCAGTAACCATGCTGACTTATCAGGCTTTATGGCCTCTGTAAACACACCACAAAAAATATGAATAAGCATACTTAATAATTTATAATGTCTGTATTCAATGTCAGTCATGCTTTGTATATGAAATTGATTTATTTTGCATAGTTATTGACTCTTTTTTTTTCAACAGCATGGCACAAAAACAGCCCAAAAGATGAAAACAAAACAGGGCGTAGACGAATTAAAATAATTAATAACACTGCTTCATTGAAGCATTGAAGGTGGAAGGCACAGCATTTCTTTGCTGGACATGAACTCAAGTTAGATTGAGCAAGATGGTCAGATTTATGTCCATCATACCATATCCAATTCTCTCTGTATGTAATATACTAAAAAGCTCAATAAACAAAGTATTAAAATGAGGCTGTGTTTGGCTTGCAAAGCTTTAAATTGACCTTTTTTTTTTCCCTCAATCATCGTTCCACATGGTGTGTACATGCCACAAACAGGGGGCTATGGGTTACATCACTATGACTCCACAGCTGTAGTGACTGCAGTCAACACGGGTTTCATCCCAAACACTGAGGCTTTAGTGCAGGTGAGCCTGGAAAAGGTGTTGTGTGTCGGACACGTTGGCCTGCAGCTGCGAGGAGGGAGATGGGCGTGACAATTCCAGGCACACACAAAACAATGACCTGGTTTTCACCGGGCAAAACTAACACAATGCAACGCGATGTGATAATTACGAGGCGTCAGTCCTGTTCAACGACAACGTCAGCAAACTCGAAGTTCAAGGCCACCTGTGCAAAACACAAAACTACTGTCCAGGAATGAGGCTGGGACATTAGCAGGTTTACGACGTGCACGCAGAGAGATTCGCGTTTGTCGCCTGTACAACAGACAGGACATAGGATGGGTTCTCATGAATAACTCATAACCTAATCACAAAGCTGTAATTGTACTCCCATGTAATTACTATGGTCTGTTGTGACATCAGTATGAAAACCAGCTGACCTCGGTGTTGAGCCAAACAAGTGACGAAAAGCAGAAGTGGGTTTTATTCTTCGCTTACCTGGCTCGGTGTGACTTCTTCAAAGTTTCTTCGTGGGAAAACTGCGACCCTCTCCGCTTCAAAAGACCCTGACGACCGAGGAGACTTTTCTAAAGAGTGAACGCGCACAATTGAAGATAAAGTCGCAAAGAAAATGGCGAAAAACTCTTTTCCTCTCCTCCCCTGCTCGGGAAACACTTCTCTCACACGCGCATGAACCTTCACACCAATCCTCTACATTGCAGTCCTTCCGGCCACACAAACCCGACCAGCCCCGGTTATTGACACCTGCGACAGCTAATGGTAGTGCGGAACTCTAGTGTGGCCAATCAAAATGTTTATTTTAGGCACGAGAG
This sequence comes from Verasper variegatus, assembly GCA_026259375.1. Classification (NCBI taxonomy): domain Eukaryota; kingdom Metazoa; phylum Chordata; class Actinopteri; order Pleuronectiformes; family Pleuronectidae; genus Verasper; species Verasper variegatus. The sequence goes on from CM048054.1 coordinate 8,250,094, forward strand.
GCGGGGCTTCGCGGCGGGGTTGGTTGAGAACGTGGTGTTTACTGCCGTCGCAGCAGCGCTGTTCCCGCCGGACGCGCCCTCCCTGCGGCTGCGCGCCAGAAGAGCATCACGCGGGGGGAGAAGGAGTTCTTCCGCGGAACAGCCAGCCTGGAAGTCATCTGAGTTACTGGCAGCGCTGACGTCATCAAGACTTTAATAACACCAGAGCTGATCTTCCCTGATCACCCGTCAATCACAGGTCAATAACCTATATCTCCTCTCTCAGTGGGTACATATAACAAATCACATTGAAGTAGTGTGTACCCAGGCAGGTAAAAGACCCATAAAGTAAAAGCCAGTATTTATTATTCAGTAAGCTTTTATTTTTTATTGAAGTGAGGCCTTAAACACAACAGCAAAAGGCAAGCTCCAGCGTTTGGTTTAATTAATCACACCTGCCTATAGTAATTATGTGTAACATTCATTTAAATGACTACAATCTTTTTTTCAAATGTGTCTGTATTAGCTCAGCATCCCACTCGCAGCACACTGGCAGCTTATAAAAAGGTACAAGGTGGCAAAAAACACACATTTTCTCCAGAGGCACACCGATATCTTACAAGTGTTTCAATGTTTGATGTGCCAGACAGTGTGCACATCCTTGTCAAAAAGAAATCAATAAAAATGTGCTACAATTATAAGCCTATGTGATGTCACGGGCCGGCAACAATTCATTGCAGACGAACTTGAGAGTTTCACAAACACATCAGTGTGGGTATATAGTATGCACACAGCCTTTCACAATCACACGATTACACACATACAAAATGTCCTCCGCCCAGTTTATGCCCTGCTCAGTGCTCAGAAGGAGCACTCTCCTTAATTGCATCCCCCAGCCTATTGATTGTTTTAATGGAGTTCCCTGCTGCACAGTGGGCCTACACCACATCAAGGTCACATAGTCTCTAAGAAGGGAAAATGGAGGCTGTACCACCACCTTGTTTCCATGATTGCACCTGGTCTCTGTGAAAACATTTGTGGACTGGACCGTGTCGTTGCGCTGGTCTGACATTTGTTCAAGTACCGAGACATTCATAAATACCTGGCAGCGCGCTGTCTGCCTTCAACTACATTTAGAATTACATTTTCCATCTCCAGCTACGTAATCAGCCATTAAACTGTCATCTTGCTCTTCAGGCCATATTTTTTTCTGCCTGCAATTACCTTGGGAAATTTTTATAGGGCTGTGCAAATGTACTATGATGAGCTGTTACCATGGCAATGCAATTGTATTTTCTCTCCTTGTGCCTCCCTGTGCAGCGCTGTGCTCTGTGAAACTTGGTGAATGAGTGTGCTACAGTAAACGATGATTGAACAGTGTTTTCAAGCATGCATTGTTAAGATAAATCACAGCAACAGTTACATTCTGAATGTCATAATTATACGCTTTTAGTATTTTGTTAGATCACTGCTGAAATGAGCGACCAAATATCGACCCTGGATAGAGTAGCATGAGATATATTTCCCTACATAATATGTAGTATTTCTGATACAATTTAAGAGATATTACACTTCCATTTTCAGTACTTTACATTCATAATTTACATTACAAAGAATGTAAAAGCAAAACATTACTTTCTAACATTTGACACGATGCCTGGATAAGTATATTTTGCCCTGAGGCATTGTGCATTATCTTGGGTAATGTTCTCATAAACTCATTCCCTCTCAGCCCATCTCCTCAGTTCTTTATTTCTCAGTCCTAATCTTTGCCTTTGTGTTCAGTTTTATAGTTTCACACATGCACATTACATAATTCAAATCATCAATCACAAGAATGTCGACCAATCAGCCACAACATTCAAACTGTGCCTGGTTTTATTGTTGTGTGTGTTTGGTGCATATCTGTTCACTTTGAACCATTTGGATTTAAAACTTATTTTGTAGTTCAAGGTATTTCCCATGCCTTTCTGGCTTGACCAAGTCAAAAATACACAGATCTGTGTAAATCTTGCCAACAACTTCCTGCTAGCCTTCCTATTAATGTGCATATCATACATGGTTAATATTATATTATACATTACATCTCAATAGCAAAGACTATTTATAACTTTTTTTTCTGTATCACTCCTCAATTTATCAAACCAACAACAAACAGCAAATATTCTAAACATACAAGTCTAAGATACCCAGTCAGCCTGAGGTGTGTTTCGAAAGCTTTGTTTTTTTAATCGATTTTCTTATTTATATGCTAAAGAGGAGCAAATATGAAAGTCATCCATTTTGGGTACAATAAAAAGAGAACAGAAAACAAAAACGACATGTCATAGATTGTGATCACGTCTAGAAAGTCTCTACAACTAATATTGTGTCCATGTAATTCGACTAATTTATCGAGACTTTCCTTTCTTCATTCATTCCTTCATGAGGGCTTCTTTCCTTTCCTCGTTATTTCGTCTTTTCCTGCACAGGTGGGTCTCTCTACTCGCGTTGCGCCTTCTTGAGGTGGTCTGCCTCCACGAGGACCAGATCCTCAGTCACCTCCAACAGAGTATCCATCTCTGGGCTGTCCACACGTACCAGCTCCCCTTCCTCCACCTCCACGTGCACGCCGAGCCCGTTCTCCTCTTCCCCCAGGTGGCCCTCAGACTCAGCCACCTCCTCCATCTCCGTGTTCTGCATCACCTCCTCCTCCTCCCCATCTCGGATCTTCTTAACGTGGAAGGTGAATGGGGGCACACGGTACACGGTGGTCTTGGAGCGAGCATAGACCGTGTGGTCAGGGGTTAGGGACTTGCTGACCTTATCTTTGGAGGTCTTCATCTTCGCCCGGCGCTCCTGGTTGGGCGTCATGCGGGTCCCGAGTTTGCCGATCTTCTTCTCCAGGCTGTGCTTAGTTTTCTCCAGGTTGTCACGGGTTCTCTGTCTTGTCTTCTCCAGGTTGTCACGGGTTCTCTGCCGGGTCTTTTCCAAGTTCTCCTTGGTCTTTAGTTTGGTCTTCTCCATTTTCTCTTTGGAGAAGGCTTTCTTTATGTTGTCCACTTGCTGCTTGGTGGTGCGTTGGAGGCGCTTGGTACGAGACTCTTCAATAATCTCCTCAATCTCCACCTCCCCATCTGAATTGAGATTGGCCTGGACTCCCTCTTGTCCCTCCTCGGGTATCTGCTCAAGGCCCTCCACTGTGTTGCCCTCTGCTGTCTCTGCTGTCTTGCCCTTGGTTGCCTTTGGTGCCTTCACTTGGTCCTGCAGGAGAAAATTAGGAGGGAAACAGGAAAACGTTAGATCACAATGTGTGAAATGAATCCCATTTCCACTTTGACATTTATTACAAAATGAACAGTCATGATGCTAAACTGATTGTATGATTCATGTAAATCATGGCATTTCATTTAATATGTCATGTGAAAATTATCAGCTTGAGAAAGTGAAGTCAATGGCCTTTGGGTGAGAAATGAAATAGAAAATATGAGCATGTTGCCTCAAAGATTGATGTCATCGACAGTCTGTGAACCCAGTTGTTCACTGCTTCTAGCTGGTGTAGAGTGCCATCTAGTGGTGTTTACCACGTGTCAATAATGTCACATCACCATTTATTTTACATTTAAAATAATAAGAAACGCAACAGCTCTGGTTGGTGTGCATTTTATGACACATCTCCCAAATAATATGATTTCAAAGAAATATTATACTATCTGCAGCTCCACAGTCATATTGAAACTAAAGCCAACGGGTGCATTTCCTGCCACGGTACTGTTACCTTCTCTACACCATCTTAAATCACACAATCTTCCATCCAGTCTAAAAAATAAATGAAGAAGATTCTCAGGTTCTATTAGGTTATTTGTCCAAATAAAACAGATTATCTATGTCTTGTCTGTAAGGACTTTGTGGTTAGAGGAGTATTCAAATTAGGCACAGAATACACCGCAAAGCAGTACAGCAACTTCACAATTGGTTGATTATAATAATAACGATAATAAATAATAAACTTAATTTAAATTGGACTTGTCCAAACAAGGTGAAAAACCTAAAATATGAAATTAGTTAAATATGAAAAACCTAGATACAGTGATATATACAAGTTTCCCTATGTTATAAAACCAATCGGCCAAGTTTACATTTTAATTCTCAAATGTAAATTCCCCCCTGCTTATAATTCCACAATGCAATCCGATCCAATGCACACAGAGGCTTTTCCATGACATGTTTTCCATGACTTTACAACATGATTTGTTCACACAGCACTACAATGCTGTAACGCCTGACAGCTGCCAATCAATCAGCACTGCAGCAACCATATTTCCACACTGTGGCACCAGATATCCACTCAGGGAGAAGAGGTTCGAGGCAAAGAATGTGATCCCTCAGAACAGGATGTCTGTGACCTCCCTGGAGGCATCAGTGGCCCCACCCTGCTGCACCTCGGTGCCACACCTCACTGCTTCTCTTTGGATTTTATAGAGCATAGAGTTTGAGATACCAACGCCTTATAACCCGGAGCTGCCCATGTCATTGTACAGTAGGAACTACAGTTATACTGGTGAATGTTTGATGATACTGATATCCTGAATTAATGTTATGGGTCTTTTTGTTTAATTAAATGTTTTTTTTAAATGGTTTTCAGATGCAAGTAACCTAAAACATTCTAAAATGAAATAAAAAGAAAATATCTTTGATCGACGTCTGCGTCTTTATTAGCAGGTAGATGGTTCTCAATGTTAGGATTATCTCTCTACTTCTTTTTATCCAGTATTGACCTTATGTGGCTTAATGTGGTTACACTCAGCCTGTTGCCCCATATAGACCGGAGCCACATACAGTATGCTCAGTTAAAATAGATCTACAGTACTGGCTCATTGCAGATGTCTGTTTGTCTCCAACCTATTCATTGGGCAGATTGTAAAAACAAACAGCCTCATAAGGCAGCACTATGCCGTCAAATTAATCACCATCACCACATCAACAGTTTGAATTAACGCATCACCTCTGACACAATCGCATGTCTTCATCGTCCAGGCTCATTTAATCACTCTTCCTTCCCCCGCCTAGCTGTCTCTTCAGATGAAATCATTTCGGGTCCTAATTTATGTGGCTGTATTGTTTGTTTTGTATTTAAACACCGCGCCGTCGTTTAATCATCTCGTGTGCCACACAGACCATGACTGCATCCACTTTTAAATGAAAACCTAAAATGTTGAAACTCAGGCCATAGATGTATATGCCATACATGCAGGACATTGAGGACAAAGATTAGATTCACATCACTCAGAGCAAACACAGATAGAGGTAGTCAGTGCACATCTGAGTTTTGGGGACATCAAGACTTATAACGTGAAGAAAGATAAATGTGAAGAAAACGCAGGTTAAAATACTTCAGTTATAGTTGATAAAAATATGTTTCCAATGTAGGATTATATATCAAGAATGTTTATTTGTTTTAGTATTTTTATTTGCGATGAGGAGGTCCAGGATATTTTTTTTCCACTTTCTCAAACATTGTGTGATAGGGCGTTTTGCAACATTTTCTTTGATTTCCCAGAGAATAATTCATGGATCCTGATGAGAAAATCATGCAAGCTAAAGGACTGATATTTGTGAGTGTGTGTGTAAATTTGGTGCAGATCCAAATAAAAATCTATATCTAGTGAATTCATAAGGGGACTGTATAGGGTAGAGGGATGTACTCTAGTGCCATTCTAGTTAGGGCACTTATTTGATAGTTGCAACGAGGACAGACACTGATTGCTGGGAAAGAGATCAGGGGAATGACTTGCAGTAAATGGTATGGACGGCCATGCAAGATGGAAACAGGGGGCCTCACTGATCAGGGCAGCTGTACTCATGTGCTAAATGTACAAGAATAAATAACATGTTAGAGTGCGGTTTGTTGTATTAAGACATCAGTAATGTGCAGTGTTGAAAAATACACAGCAAATACAAATAATTTTAATCCTGATATCTGATTTATGACAGACAGACACCTGTCAGGTCACATCTCCCTGGCCAGTTCATATATTGCCATACAGTCCGGTCATGATACAGATTGTGCCTCCTTATCTGGTGCTGTGTGCGGTGTGGACCTGCTCTCTATAGGTTTATTTTGGGCTGGCCTTTCCCTCTCTCTGGATACCATCTACCATTCTCTGGCTACCAGCCACCGCAGCATTCAGCCCCGCCACACAACACCCCTCCCCTCTCCCTGCACAGCAACAGATAAACACAGCGCTCGGTCACCATGGCGACCACCTCCTCACGCTGCCTCTGATGGGCGGGTGAAGTTTAGCCGGATAAACAGCTGACAACTCAACAACAATATCCCGACAGGAGGCTGTCAGTTGTTCTGAGCGTGTTACAAATGCTGCACCTGCTTTGCAGACATGTTGTGTAACAGTAACATTGATGAGAGATATTTTGGAATCTGTGAGCAACATTTTTCCCATATGTTGGACAAATACAAAATGCCCTGAAAAGTGACTTGATATTTTACTAAAACTTAAAATATTTCAAAGATAAGCCCCACATAGTAAACATGTGTACCCACAGCAGAATTACATACATACAAAAAAACTACTGTGCACTCCATAGCTGTGTAGGAACTGCTCTGTGATCCCGTGTGTCCCTGGCAAAGCTTGTTTTCTGCTCTGGGGTAAATTTGGCTGGAGGGCTAAAATTGAAAGCCTATGTGTTACTTTTACATTTTAAAAATATATTTATATACAAATGCATCTCATGTTCATGGAGAAAGTAACCATTAAATGCACAAGTATGAGTATTCATGTCCACACGTATTTGTCCGACCTCACGCACACAGTTTTTTTCCATGAAGCCAGACTGTGAACACCTTTCATAAGAAGTGGCAGCTCTGATCCCGGAGGAGGAAACTTCCACAGCCAACAGAGAAACAGCAGTGAAGTCATACAACACAGGGAAATTACGACATGTTCCAGCATCATGTTCGTTATATAATACTACTCTATGTAATGAGCTAATACTTTTTAGTTACATTTCAAAACCTTACAGTCTTTTATTAGGCGCTCAAGGCTTGTGGGAACGTGTAACTGAAAACAGAGACGCTGCTTGTTGGAACATTTTGCTGTTTACATTCTTAAAACTTGACTCAGTCCGCTGTATTTGGGGAAATTGTGATTATATCAGCAAACCTTGTTTGGGTTTCCCTGCCTGATTACAAACCAAAAGAACCCTGGGAGGAATGGTCGGGTCCATTAGCGTCTCTGTGCTGCCTTCCTCTCTCCTTCCATTTACCAGCAGTGGAAAAGTCAGAACTCAGTGAGTGTGTGTGTGCTCTCCTCAATGAGAGGGTCTGTTGCTAATGTTTCTTTCCTCCAAATAGCGTGAATCATATATACCTCATGGAAAAGCTTCTGATAATAAGGGACTCTACCTCTCTATTTGTTCAGACAAGCCGTCTCTCCACTGAGCCGTCTGTCTGAGCAGTCTCTCAGAAAGAGGCACAACACAGGAGATGCAATTAAAAAGTCTCAGCAGATAAGAGAGAGAGAGAGTTTGGCAAACAGCTTCGACAACAGCTATTATCGAGAGAGCCAGAAATGTATAAACAGGGAAAAGATGCAGGAAGCAGGTCAAGAAGTAAAGAGACATCATCTCAGAATTGAGAATAATCAAAATCCCCCAAACAATTTTGTCAGTCTACAGTGAAGAACAATCCTTCAAAAATCCTTGGATTTTAAGTGTTTGTGTTAAAACAGCATTTTTTTCCTGTTATCTAAATATTATCAATTGCAAAATGTTCTATCTGACTCAGACAAAGGCTCAGGCTTTAACCAGAGACAGTATTGGATTTACATGTACGTTTTATGCGCTGGTGACCATTGAAGGAGCAGCTATGTCTCTCTCGCCATTCATCCTGACAGGAACCTGGCCTTATCTTGAAATAACTGCGAAGACGGCAGTAGAATGATGAGTCCTGCCTAAAAGGACTTTGCTGTAACCATGGACAACAGTATAGAACACAGCGGCTTTGACTAAAGCCACTGGCATTTCACTTTTTTCCCCTATCACATTCTCTGTCTCTATATCAGTTACAAGGCTTCCATTAATCCACCTGGTTCAATATTGTTTCTTATAATGAAAAATGTCCTCATGAACAATGACAGCCATAGGCATCAATAGATGAATGAAGTGGCTGTTTCAGCAGGTAACTTTATTGAGCCAGATTAAAATGATGTCAGAAGAAGGCGGTTTCCTGATTGCACAAAAATTACCATGTTTTCTGCTCTGGGTGTTTCTTTTATCATCACTACTCATTGTAAGTTGGTTTTGTGGGTCACACTTTGTGTGCAGTGATACAAATATATATGAATAGCCCTTGCATTAAAATAACAATCTGTTTAGTTATAGCAATCAGACTTAAACACATTATATATATGAAGTCATATTAGGTTTAAAAAATACATGCAATTATCATAAAAAAGAGCACATATTTCTGCCAAGGCCCAACAGTCCCCCTATGAAACCACATTAAAATTGAATAGAACCAGATTTTTATTTGGATCTGCACCTAATTGCACACACACACAAATATCACTCCCCTTAACATGTCTGATTTATTTCATAAATGTTTCATAAGAATTATTCCCAATGAAATTAGTGAAAATATTGGAAAGACTCCAACAATGTTAAAGAAAGGGGAAAAAAAGAATCCTGGAATCCGCCCCCTGATCCCCATCTGCACCATAATTGAATGGGTTCTTACCTGACCCATGCTACATCCTTCCAACAAGTTTCATAGTAATCGTCTGTCATGCTAACTAACAAACAGATGAAAACCTAACCTCCTTGGCGATAAACAGATTATTCCCAAAATTACTGCTCATCAATAACCAATGTTGGCAGCAGCTAGGAAATGTATCGACGCTGATTCTTGTCTCAATCCACCTACAGGATAGTGTGTGTATAGACCAGGCACACACACCGTTCCTTCTGAGGCAGTGTGATGAAAGGCCTGTCGGTGAGTCACAGGAGCAGCTGTCTTATCCTGTCCAGTGCTCTGCAGCTGTGCACTTAGCTTCACAATGAATTATATCACTGACCCGTGTGCCAGTCCGGGATGGGTGCAAGGCCAGATTGAGAGATTGAAATGAAACGGAGGTGGAGGTTTGCGTGTTTGAGTCCTGTGCATGGAGGCCAGAATCCTGATGCTCTGCCCCCTGACGAGAGCTCGGAGGCTAAAATAAGGACGCTAATGTGCTCTGGTCATTAATATTGAAGCCTCCCACCCCCTCACACAATTCACAGAGGACTGCACCAGCCGCCTACAACCTCAGGCAGATTGGAGTTTACACAAAGCAAATTCTGTTTCACGAAGCTCTCGTATTGTACATTATTAAATGTCCTGTGGGCGATGGAAATATTAACCAGTCCCCAGTCTATACACAGATTCCTTCAAAGAGAAGGCCTCTGTATACACCACATAGCCACCAATGGCGATGTCATGTTAGGGGCACGCCACAGGAAGAGAGTTCCTTGGCTTCTCTGTCACAGTGATGTGTGATTTCACACACAGGAACCCCGAGGGGGAAGCCCTTTTTCCACAGCTCACCCTTCCCACATCCATGCCTCTGAAACCGCTGGAATCCCTGGGCCAGTCTCATGCAAAGATAGGAAATGAGCCTTTCCACTGACGTCTCTGTGTGAAGCGGCAGCCGCAGAGCTGGAACACATTATACACAATAGTGACTAATCCCTTTTTTTCCACTGAAGGTGCCGTCCGTATTGACAAATCAGCCCCTCAAGTTTGCACGTCCTACTGCGCTGAGCATAAAGATCTATACAATTTTTGTATTGATTTAATTATAAGAAAGAAAAAGTAGTACAGTTGTGGTATGTTGCAGATATATTTTTTTAAACCGTGCGAAATACAAATAATCGCTTTAAAGGGTAATGTGATACGTGGCTCAAGTGAGCAGAGCACTGGGCCCAGCTTTAGGAAACTATAACTACTGAGTAACATTAGGCCGATGTAATGATAAATGACTGATAACTCCTGCCAAATAACAACTTTTATGGGAAAGAAGGTGTGCAGCCAATCACCCACAATGCTTTGCTTTGTTCTGAAATAAGCAGTTGTCTGTGTTAGATTGAAAAATGGGACCAGGGATATTTTAGATGGAAAAACTGACTGGTTGTTTAGAGGTTTTATTCTGTGTTTGTTTATCAGGTGTGGAAATAGTTTCACTAACATAAGACTGGAGCCTCATTATCAACTTGCAATAAAAAGAATTCCAGCCTTCCCATAGAAAATGTGCACGATATAAAAACGAGGATATGTTTTTCAAATATAGTCAAACATTTATCCTCAACTTTCGCCTCTTGCATAGATTACTTAAGTACTCTTTGTATTATTAATAGTTTAAACATCCTAAACATCCCTGTGCATGCAAAATCTAATCCTGAGGTGTTTCCATGCCGACGCGCTCCCTGTGACAGCCTATAACTCACATGTCAGTGACAAGAACAGCGAGCCGCCACAGGAGCAGTGAGCAGCACCAGACTTCCCTTTCGCACGCAATGTATTAGGTTACAGGAATAACAGTGAGGAATATTAATAAAAACATGTATGGGTTCTGCTTCAACAGCAACCTTTTTTTATTATTAAAATAAACAAACCCTTTTCAAGAAGGTGGTACCAAGATATCAGTTTTTAAATGTTCACCGCCAGTTTTCAGGTGTTAAAACTGTGCAAAGACTGAGCTGTGATCTGTTGTCCTTTTGGTAAAAACTGAAAAATTACAAGATACCTGTTGTATGGAAAGTACAGCACGCATCCAAAAACACTACATGGTCAAACACACACATTTATCAGTAAATGCAATTAGTCAGTTAATTGGTGCTGCTGATTCCTAAATTCATACCCACTCAATGAAAGAGGACACTGCCCCATTCCACTGCACGGAGTGTATTTATAATCAAAAGCAAAATAGTAGTAGCGTATCTTAATACAGTAAAGCCACTCAGATAATTCGGCCAACTTTTTATTTTGGCGACGGCCTTGTAGATGAAGGGTGTGCCTGCAAATGTTTAGAATCAGCAGCTTGCACTGAGTTGTGGTGAGGCATGAGGACACATTTCTGTTTGCCAGCCAAGAAGCTGGATGAAAACTACAACCGTTCAAAATCGAGAGGGCGATCTGATCGGTGTCCCAGCTGGTAAATCCTGTCTGCTCTGATGGGATGGGGATGTGCGGTGAGAGGGGAGGGCAGCTGCGACCTGAGATCAGGCGACGGGGAATGTAAATGTAGTTATTCTGATAGGAGCGGTAGGAACATGTAATATAGAGGAGCAGCAAAACAGCTGGACTGCTGGATACAAGCAGATGTGCTTGTGTATGCAAACAACATTAGTTTTTGTTTTTTAAGTGCAACATAGACCAATAAACCAACATCGATCCAAATTAAATTAAAATCTTGAACAACGTTTTAATACCACATAGAATGTTTCACGGCCATTTCACCCAAATGTATGAAAGTATAATGGAAAACCAAAAGGGATGACATTACATGATGATATGAAAAATGATGAATAGGTCTCTAAAAGTGCAGGTGTTACTCATAACGTTCACACTGGCTCTGTCCCATTAACACATGACCATGAGTCACTGAGCCAGCATGAAAAACACCAGGACTCTGAAGCTGAAGCAGCTAAATGGAATTCAGCTATCGGTCATTTTATTATTTACACCTGTACTTTTTCTACTTTGACTCGTCAAAAATGTCTAGTGTGAAAAGGCCCATTAAATCAAGTTTGTTTTAGTTTTGGCTAAAATCTGTATTTCCTTATTATGTAAAAAAAAAAGATTACAAATGAATGAATCAAGGAGTCTTTTTTCTACAGGTCCAACAAAATGAATACAGCAGACATATCATATAGATCTATTTATAGTCAATAATAAAAATTTGTACGCAGACACGTGCAGTGTTCTTACATGCTGGAACAGCAGGGATCTTCTTTCTGCTGTACACGCTCTATAGCCTTATGACAGCAGCATGGGAAAGGCTACAGTAACACTATCACCAAATCCACTTCCTATATCTCAGACACACACACTCACACATGAACTCCATGTGGAAAAGTGAGTCACCGTGCAAATGTGTTATAAGTGAATATAAACCGGACCAGGAAGGCCGCAGCAATCCTTACAACAGCCGTAACTGTTCAAAACTGTCGGTGCTTTTAGTGTAAACATATTTTTTTATGACCAAATCAGCTTGAAATTCAAAGTTGCATTACAAACACAAAGTGAACAATGGTAGAGGAAGCTGGTCGGTAAGTGAGTTTATATAGAAAGGACAATGATTTGGATCTTTCCAAAATATAAAAGAAACCCCTAAAAATGCTTTGTTTTTGCAATGGGTTGAACTCACTGGTTCCTTATTCCAAGAATGAAAAGTGTGGGACATTGTAAAAAACAAAAAACAAAGGGGACAAGAAAGAGAGAGTAGGAGAGAGGATCAGAGCATCAGGATTTGACTGGTCGTGCCGAAAGAAACGTGGTTCTGGCTCCAAAATGTCGCTGAACACCGTTGAATGAAATGAGATGAGAGGGATGGGACGCTCAGAGGAAATAAAAGATTGATTTTAAAGGGAATAGCTCAACATTTCGAGAAATACAATTAGATAAGTAAGATAAGAAGATCAAATCTGCACTGTAATTATGAAGATAGATGAGGGTCATTTTCATGCTTTTGGGGCAAATGTGTAAAACGAACAGGACAAAATGTTTGGACAAAGTTAAAGGTCTTTAAACTGAGCTATTCTCTTTTTAAATTCAGCCATTTATGTTACACGGCATATATCAGGACAAGAGCAGTATGATGTCGTCTGTCGTCTAACAGATTTTTAACAAAATATAATGCTATGTGAACATCTGCCTGTGTGACCTTCCTATTTACCGAACCCACCTGAGAGTGGTATCACCCTTCTCATCAAACCCTTTATAAGAAAATTAACAACCATATTTCCCAAAATGACAAACTATTACAAACGTCAGAAGAATCTTGGGTTGTGGTCTCTTGGCTGTTTTCTCTGATACCTGGTCCTGAATGATTGTTGGCTGAAAGTAATAGTACACAATCTTTACTTCCAACAAAGTTTTTACTGTAATACACACTGTATATCTGAAATGTCTCTCTGTATCATGTATGCCATTATATGAGCACAACCTTTAGACAACTTTTTTCACACAGTGGCTCTCACACACACCACTGAGCACTGGAAATGGACTGGCTAGCTCGACATAGCAGCTGACATGCAATAGTGAAATGTGGAGCCTTCCAGATATCTTTCCAGTGGCCTGGTAAAATAGGAGAGCAGCAGAGGTGAGAGAGAGAGAGAGAGAGAGAGAGAGAGAGAGAGAGAGAGAGAGAGAGAGAGAGAGAGAGAGAGAGAGAGAGAGGGGAGACTAGAGGAGGGCAACATAGTGAACAAGTACCGTAAGCAAGTACTGAATGAGCTGTGACCATCTCCTAAGTGGGGGTTGTGGGCTTAGTCGATAGTGGGAGTCAACTGAGAAGAGGGGAGAGGAACATGTGGGCATGATGGCAGGATAAGCGCAGAGATGCCAACGGGATGAATCACAACTCTAACTTGGTGCTGCTACAGGCGTGTGCTTCTGCTGCTCCTCAGCTGCTCACTCTCGCCTGCAAGGGGTCGGCTAAGCACTTCATGATTATACCTTCTCTGTACTGAGGCCCAGATCTGATTTGTGCCTAGAAACAAATATTCAGAGAGCTGGAGCGGCCAGAAGCTTTAGCTGGATCACTGTGTCTGCAGAAAGTGGAAGTGAGTTATTACACATAGTCTGGGCTGGGCTGTAGCCATTAAAGAAACCTGGGCTGGGGCTGTGGCTTGTTGGCTGCAACCTGAGCTCTGGAAGGTCTGTGAAGTCGGCGTGGAATAAGTAGACTGAAAGTGAGAAGTCTTACATCTTCCTGATAGAGTTTAGCACATGGCTATATCAATGTCCTTGAGCAGCAGCCAAACGCTCTGATTCCAGACACAGAGCAGAACCGTCTCACACTCGGATGGACAAACACTATCACGTTGCACAAACGGGACTCATTTACATAATCCAATGAGCATTATGAAACACACACGTGACCTCTGTCGTTTTTAGTCACAGATTGAAGTCGCACTGGAACTATGTTAATTCACTGAGTATGAAGATGTAGGGCTTCTTTCTAATCAATTAATCTGAATATTCTTTTTTCAATTAATAATTTATGCTATTAAACAGTGAAAATCACCAATCATTACTTCTTACAGCCTAAGTTGATGTCATCAAATGTCTTAGTTTCTCTGAAACCATAAGATATTCAATTCACTGAAATCATCATATGTTTGGCATTGTTTTACTTGAAAAATGACAAATTATAAATGTATGTGCAAAATGTTCTGCCAATCTATTCATTGATTTAATGACTTATCTTTGCAGTCTTACGATGCAATTGTTATCTGATATAGCAAGGTGGATTTTGGTGGTCAATGTTTAAGATGTTTCACAACAAAGTGGACTGGAAATTATTTTTTATTTTCCAACATTTTATTGACCAAACAATTATTTTTTATTAATTGAGAAAATAATCCACATAAGAAAATGTATTAGTTACTTTGAATCATGCTTAGCTGAGGCCAACACCTTTTAGCTTTCCCTAAAGACAAACTCAACATCCTTAGTGGAATATAGAGCTGCCGCGGAAACAAATATATATTCCCAACATGACCACCATCAAACATCATAAAAGCCTCGGTATCATCTATAAACCCTTTCACCAGAATTGAGCCTTGTTATTGTTATCAGCTTCCATCTCGGTTCATTTCCTGACAATTTCTGCTGTCAACAAACACTACACAACAGGAAATGAGGCCTCAGAGGCTAAAATAGTCACATGCCTGGCAAAGTGAGACTAAATAAGGAAATAAACTTGCGCTCAATTTGAATGGCTGTGTTTGATTCTAATGTAGAAACAACACAGGACTCGCTCGCCATTTGAGCTGTGATGACAGGCCGGTGGTGCCTCATGCAGCCAGACACTCACAGTCAGAGGTTTGTTATTCTAAAAGATCAGCGTCACAGCTGCAGAGAGACACCACCCAGTTGTATCTCACACTTTTCAAATTCTAAACTCCCAAAATGTAATTACAATCCTTTGACTGTAACAAGAGGAAGCGCATTTAGGATTCTAGTGAGAATGTTCTCTGTGTAAGTGGGATCACAGTGAGGCTGGTTCATGAGAAACCACATATTGTCATGCATATCTGATATGCAGTGGGGAAATGCGACTATTACCTAAGTACCTTAACTCAAGTTCTGTACTTTTAATTACAATTTTAAGTTACTTTACTCAAATATATTTATTTTATTGATTCTCAGACTTAATAATGATAATAATCCACTAACAGGATGTATTACTTAATTAAGCTTCCCAACAGTAATAGTTTATATTAGCCCGTTTACCAGCTAACAATGGTGATCAAACTGACCAATAACATAGCCTGTATGTAAAGATGGACAACATGATAGCTCCTCAAGAGTGCAGCCAAATCTTCTGGATCCCCCCCTGGTGGCTGGCTGCAGTATAGGTCATAAACTCAGCCTCCTCCATGTTAGCGGATGGAACATGGGTTAAACTACATGTTAAATACATTTTCCTGTCATATTAGTTTGCTCTTATCACGCTGATGTTTGTTCAGGTGTTTGTGTTTCGATAAGCTTAGTTTTCGTTATTTGAGGCTATTGAAAAGATGGGACAGGTTATGATTGACAGCTGAGACTGACTTGAGCACATGTATCAGCGGAGTCTCCATACCATGGTTCCACACCACGATCACTACTGAACGGACTTCATCTTCATATACAGTCTATGATCAATAGTTATGATCCAATAATATAATATAAATGATTTTGAAATGGTCCATTCTGCACTTTTACTTTTTACACATGATGCTAATATACAATTTTGTTGAAGTAAAAAAATCTATTTACCTGTAATACTACTAGTATTTTCGACACTGTGGTGTTGTTACTTTACTTCCTGAATCCTGAAGTATGCGGTTTTTCTCAGAGTTCGCAGTCGGAGTGACAGAAGAGAAAAAATATGGCACCTGTAGTTAGAGGTAGTGTTGGCTTCACAAATCTGACACGGTCCAACACAGCAAGAGTAAGTCACTTGTCTTACTCAAATTCTGCCTCAGTTGACACTAAATTTGTGGTTGAAAGCAAGTACTGGTGAGGAATGGCTACCCACCCACACACACACTGGTATAACTGAACTTGGACACTGAACTAGCTTGCATTATTTCCCTAACCATATAGACGCCTGACCCTGATCCCATCCTTAACCTAATTCTAAACTTATCCCACTCTAACACATTAACACACAAACAGACTGCGGAAAGTGGTGAAACCTGTCGGTGAGCCAGTGTTGATTTGCAATGCTGCCAATATTGAAGCAGCCCGTCTGTCATTCAATTAAACCGGACACGGCGCAGCCATCCTCTGGCAGTAAATATAGACCGTGGGAGCCCAAAACGGCAACTGCGGAATGGAGGCTGTGCACCGCTCTTACAACTGCTTCGTAAACGTGACAGAGACCAACTTTAGACAGAGATAAGAGCATTAAAGTTGCAATAACAAAAACAGGGACTGGTTTATGCCGGCTCTCTGCCGGCTGTAATACAATCCAAACTCAGAATAAAAGCCTTCAAATGTCAAACTTCATAAATAGCGCAAGATCTGGAAACGACATCCATATCTGCAGACTGTTTACTACATTAATGTTCAGAGTCCAGCACTGACAACTGCTTTCAGACCTCAGCGTGAAAGGGTTTAGACTGTACAGAGGCTTAAACAGCAGGAAGCACCTGCTTAAATAGTAATTTAGTAATTTAGTGTCGATGATTGGATTTCTGCTAGATGCCGATAGTGAAACCTGCTCCCACAGTGGACATCCCTGGAGGGGGAAGTGAAAAAGTTTCTGCCTGCCAGTGTAGACCCAGAAAAGCTCTACTCACAAGAGGCTTGCAACTCTAAGATTCACTGTTACGAAGGCTTTTAAAGAAAATCTTTTCCCTTTACCAGCCAGCAAAGATGGCAAATTGTATGATGTGATGTGCAAACGCTGACAAACAGGCATTTTCTTTGATTTGTGCCGGCAAATTTCAGATCATACGACACGTGACCTTTACACGCACAAAATAAACCGAAGCATACCTGCTGCCGTGCAGGTTTAGCAGCCAGACATGACAGCATGTCGAAAAAGGGGCTGCTCAACAAGGCTCAAATGCACAGCGGTACTTAAACCTATCAGTCCTCCCATGTGAAACCATGTGTCCTGCTTACCCCGCCCACCCAAGACATTCATTGACTGAACTGCTTCTTTAACTACCCTTGAATTCTCCCAATATGAACACACATGCTTTTAGCTATTCGAGTGCAGATCTGAGCTCGTCTGAGTTTTAAATGTGTCCCACTTCTGAGAAATCTTCATAATGAAAACTCCATCTTCATCTTACAAGTGAGCGGCCTGCCAACTATCTGCCCTCTGGCCACTCGGAGGTTGGGGCGTTGGTTCTGTCTCGAGTGGCCCCATCATGCCAGTGTTTATGAGGCTTGTATTTTTATTGACACCCACAAGCCTTTCTTTAGTTTCCTCGGGTAATCATGAAGTCCTGTGGAGTGAGAGAGGTCACTATACCTGCCTGGTTTTTTTCCCCCCATGGAAGTCTGGCTCTCCATTGCGAGCATTAGCACAGATTGCACAACAGCTTCTAAATAGAGGAGCGCAGTGTCGGACGCCTCGCAAATATCACAGCCTCATTCAAGTTTCAGGAAAAAGTGATCCCGGCGTTTATGTCATGGAAACCGCCGAGGTGGAACCACTGGGAAAATACACTCAGGTGCCAGTTTATTTGGAACACCAGGCTAAAACGAATGCAGCAGTCCTGCATTAATCAAAGCTCCACAGCAGCTCAGTTTGTGGTGATTTAACTTTACGGTCATTTTGGAGGCTACACTTTGTGCTGACGTACACAAGCCTCTTTCTGTGTGATGCTATTTAGCAGTTTAGATTCATCAAGGGTAGGATTCATTGACTTAGTTTTCATTTGAGGGCCAACTCGTGTCACAGCGACTGTGTGACTCAAACTCTCTCTGGTGAGATGATGTCAAATTCTTGCACTCAGGGTCCGATGGCTTTTCAGGTGCATTTCACACTTACTCAAAACCTTCTTTTGTAATGTGGGGAATGCAGCCAGGACTGTGAGTGTCATTGTAGCGCATTAACATTAATTACCACATGTAAACTATTAATGGTGTAATTCATTTCTGTGATGATCACATTCTCAAACAAATATTTGCTATTTCATGAAGAGACGTACGTAATACACACACAAACGTTTGTACTTTTTATCTTAGTGAGGACACTCATTGACATAATGCATTCCCTGGCCCCTAACCCTAACCTTAACCATCCAAAACAAATGCCTAACCCTAAACCTAAACCTCATTCTAACCCTAAGCCTAAAACCAAGTCTTAACCCTCAAAAATCACATTGAAAGAGTGAGGACTGGCAAAAATGTCCTTACTTTACAAAAATGTCCTCACTCTGTAGGTTCTATGCTTAAAATGGTCCTCACAAATATATAAGTACAGGAACACACACACTGTCACACACATTTCTCCCCCAATCACCTGGTAGATGAGGACTTTGAAGTTGCGCCTCTTCAGCAGCTCGTTCTCGTTGCTCTCCAGCTTCTTGATCTGGCCCGCCTGCTTCTCCAGGTTGGAGCGTACCGTCTTGACGTTGACGCTGACCTTGCGTACCTTCTCCAGCATTTTGTTGACCGCGTTGGCGGTCCCCACATGGTTCTTGGACAACTTGGTCAGCTCCCCCTGGATGGTCGACACAGACTTCTCCATGGACTCCTGCCGGGCCTCGAGGCCATTCTGGGTCTGCTGGATCTGGTCGACCACGCCGATGATCTTGTCGAGCAGGGACAGGACCATGACCCCGTTCATCTGGGCTTCACTCGGGCCTCCGGAGGCCAGCACCAGGTTCCCGTCCTCTGAGGGGTCGTTGTCATCATCATCATCATCTACTGCCGGCTCCGTGGCGGCACTCACCAGAGCTACCTCCTCATCGTCGTAAGCCACCTCTGCCAGGGCTGTGTGCTCCTTCATGACACTTGTGTTTGCCATGGCTGTCAAATCGCTTGCACGCCAACTACAGATAAAAATACACAACTGAAAAACAACCTGCAGGAGCCACTCTGCACAGAAACTCAGTCCCTGACACTTTTTCAACTTTCAGTTCCACTTGTTTGCCTTTTCCTAGTCTAATTTCCACTTTAACTTTCTCTTCACCCTCCGTCTCTCACACTCTACCCTCTCTGTCTCTCTCTGCCTCTGCTTTGGGATGCCAGCCAGCCAAGGGGAGAAGGGCCTCTCACAGCTGAGGCATGTGTGCCCTGACTCAAATGCCTCTGCTCCCTGTGTAACCACCCCTTCAAACTTTTCCCTCCCTACAACCGCCCCCTTCCCAGGCTTCCCTTGCTGCAAGGGCTCCACCCAATTGTGTCTCCAGGCGCAGGGCAGAATGTCTCCAGACTCCCCCTATACGTGATACAACTCTTTTAAGGGGGCAGTGAGGGGGCCATCACAGGTGAGATCCAGTAACAAAAAAAGGTCTCTGAAATCATAATCAAAGAAAATAAATTAGCCAGGCGATAAAGTTTTACATGGAAAACACATTTTGAAGAGTGAGTGTAACAAGTTCTCCCTTAAATGTTCATAGTCATTTATTTTCTTTCAATTTTTTACTGACTTGTGACAATGTTTGACCATAGGCTTCTTCAAACATGTTCCTAAATTTGTTTATTTGTAATATTCTGCTATAATATAAATGTGAAAAGAGAAGATGTGACGGAAGGTGATCCTCCATATATCAGTGCATTGTTTCAGTGATTTATGACAGCTCAAAGGGACCTGTTTTTAACCTGAGAAACATTTCAACCAATTCATTTCAAAACGTCAGAACATGACATGACCATCTAAACAATTAACACCACCTCCTGTGAGCCAAGTCTGTGCAATATATCAAATATGATGATTTGATATTGATAAGCAACTATTATCATTATATTATATATATTTTTCCATTCCCTCTGAGATCCTTCTTCCATTTTTAGTATGGATTGAAGTTGATTGAAGTCATAGCGTTAGTGGATGTGTACTGCTGTGTGTATGTGTGAATCATATAAGATCATCTTATTCTTTCTTTCAGCTGTTAAAGGTTCAGTGTGTAGAATCTAGTGACATCTAGTGGTGAAGTTGCATGTTTCCGCTGAATACCCCTCACCTCACCCTCCCCTTCCGATCATGACAGAGAACCACTGGCAGCCTTCAGTTGTCATAAAAACTCTGCAGGGGTTTAGTTTGTCCAGTTTGGACGACTGTAAAAAACATGGCGGCCTCCGTAGAGAGGACCCGCTTGAAAAATAAATATAAAGGGCATTGAATTATTCATATTCAATATCTGCCAATATATCCCTTTCACCTAAATCTTACACTCTGAACCTCTAAAACAACTCAACATTTCAAACGCATATAACCGAATAGATACTTTAACGGTTGTTTTGCGCACTTAATCCACGGGGAGGCGCTAAATGCCCGTGATCACCTCTGCAGGCATCAAGGCGGACAAAATAAAGCACATAGATGTTTCCGGTGCAGACCTTCAAAATAATAGCAGCGGAACTGAGCTGGAGCTGCTGGTGTTCATGGGATTCCGCGTCTGCGCCACTTCCTCTTTCTTCAGACCACCGAGCAGTCCACAACAAACAGAGAAGAGGAAACCAGGGCGGAAGTCGGAGTGTGACAGAGACGAGGAGAGAGAGAGAGAGAGAGGATCTGCACCTGAACAGAAACAACACAGAGGTACAAAAAAAAATAAAAGAATATGGCTGAATAATTCAATTCGATTAACTGACCCTAGAACCCGTCGCTTTCATGCAATGAAATGGGTTCAGTCTAATATTACATAGCAGGTGCGCTAAGTTAGCATTAGCCGTCATGTTAGCTCATTACAGTGCCAACCCACGCCTTTTAAGTGAGCTAATTTAGCTAACCGACACCAGCAACATCTCACAATAGCGTCACATGTACTCATATCCAGTTGTGTCGCATGTTATCTTGTTCTCCATGTTGAAGCTCCACCAGCATGCTAACCAGGGGCTAACTCCCAATGGTGTGTTACTATAGATAAAGAACGTTAACGCCTGCTAATTAGCCAACACTCCCTGTATCTTCCATGCTACGTTATTAGCATGATGTGTTATGTCGTAGTGGTGTTGCATCCATGTGTCAGTAGATGTGTCAGTAGCTGTTATCTCTGTAGCACCTCCAGTTTTGTAAAACCTCCAGTTTTGACAGGCGAAGTCAGTGAGCTGAGCTAGTCAGTAGCTGTCTGATGTGTCAGTTTATAGGTTTACCCTCAACAAAATGTGTTTTTCCTTACATTACATTTTACATTACTTAAATGTAATGGTGTGGTAATGCAAACCTGTGTTATAGCGCCAGGTCAGTGGACGTGCACTCAGTCGTGATGTGCTTGAGGCTTACGAGAGCTACAGGTCACATGCTACCGTGTAATCCACAGATCCACAGATAAGCCCAGTGTGGTGGTTTGTACAGTAGGAGGTTATGTTGCTGGGTATCCTGGGAAAACTTCACCGTATTACCTCAAAAAACAAAAAAAAACATTCTGCCTACCGGGATCACTAACTTGAGCTTTACATCCACATTAAAAATCCAGTGTACACACAGGTCTTTTAATGTCAGAGATCAAACTCTTTCTAAGCATAAGAACATTCCTGTACTAATCATGGGATCAGCATGGGGCAGGCTAAAATACAGTTTTCAATTTTCCCCCTTTTTTTAAAGTCACATGCCATCTTCTCACACTTGTGCTAAACTAACACAGAACTGACACAGGCCTCCCTCATTAGTGGTTTTGACACTAGTGCGCCAAATAGAGAAAAGTGTTGAATGTTGAACGAAACTGAAAAGAGAGTTTGCTTTCTATTAATTAATTTTTTCGTTTTCTAGACGTGCTGCTTGATTCGAGGGCGGCGCAGGGCTCACATCCTTCAGCAACATGGGGGAACTCTTCAGAAGTGAGGAGATGACGCTGGCTCAGCTCTTCCTCCAGTCAGAAGCTGCCTACTGTTGTGTCAGTGAACTGGGAGAGATTGGGATGGTGCAGTTCCGGGATGTAAGTCCACCTCTATCCGTCCTGTCGCGCCTTGTTTCATAATGCCTAAGTTGTTTACTTGTGAAACAGACCAACAAATCAATCGGCTGATTGTTCCAGTCGATATTGGTCTCTACTTTCACTCACGTGACCACGAACAAAAAATGGCCACAGACATTAAATATATTTTTTGAGTGTAGATTTCTGACTACTTACATTTTGAATAAGTAGAACGCACTAATACATTGGGGTGAAATTTATCTTTAAAAATGTAAACAACAGTGTAATATTGACCAGCGGAAACATTATTTACTTCAGATTCTGCTTGACCTTTTCTTTTGTGGTTATGTAGAGATGATCACATCAGTGAAACTGTTGAGAAAGTGCATGCCTTCTGCACCATGTTCATCATGTGCTCACAGCTGACCCCTCATTCCACGCATGAGAAAGCCCATTCCTAACGAGCCCTGAGAGAAGCTTTGTGCTAGAGTATAGGTTGGGCTTTGACAACAGTAGGTCCGTGCATCCACAGTGGTGTTTTATTCACATCATCACATTACACTACACCAGTGGAAAAAAAACAGTATTTAATCTTAAGAAAAAGTTTATTGATATAATCAATGGAAAGGTTGTTTCAACACATTATTTAGTTACAGGTTCTGGAGCCCTTTTAGGTTGTTAATGAAAGTGTGTGTACTTGTTCTAACACCTACTCTGATACAAATGTTACTGGAGCACAATTATTGTATTTCTTAACTGTCATTTCTTTGCAAACATGACAGTCCATGTTGTGTTGCTTGACCTTGAATTACGTCCTTTTTCCTCGCAGCTAAATCCTGATGTGAACGTGTTCCAGAGAAAGTTTGTTAATGAAGTGCGACGATGTGAAGAGATGGATCGCAAACTGAGTAAGTGAACTTAGAGCACTGCCTTTGCACTGAGATTTAAGGTCTCAATCACTGACAGATTTCCTTCAGGTGGTTTCCATAGAGGCCGTACTTAAGGTCAGTATAGATCTGAAAGAATAACAAATGTCAAGGGGAGGAGGATGTGACGCATCCTGAGCCTGGCAGCTGTATGAAACTTTGCGCTGTAGAATGTAGCTTGTATCTTAAAGGTAATGATCAAAATGGATATATAGAGACAAATCCTGGTGGGCCACTGGACAGTCATGATATAAATTATGTTTACTCTGTGCACGCCTGTACCCTTCTTTTCACCTTTTTAATTCTCACTGACAGGATTTGTGGAGAAAGAAATAAAGAAGGCAAACATCCAAATCATTGACACTGGAGAAAACCCAGAAGTCCCCTTTCCGAGGGACATGATCGACATGGAGGTGACTGCTCTCAATCTCTCTACAAGATAAACAGTGATCTCTATCATCCACTGCTTCCTGCTACTCACCTCTCTGTACGTCTCTCCACAGGCCACATACGAGAAGCTCGAGAATGAGCTGAAGGAAATAAACACCAACCAAGAGGCCCTAAAAAAGAACTACTTGGAACTGACAGAGCTCAAACACATTCTTCGTCGCACGCAACAGTTCTTTGATGAGGTCAGCTTCAGAAAGTTGTTTTAATGTTGTGGTCGCCTGAAAGAGAAGTGAGAATTTTCTAGTTATCTATGGTTACGGGTAAAAAAAATAACGGTAATAGCACTGCTGTATAGCACTTCATTAAGGCTCAGCACAGTGTACTCTGTTCATTTGTCTTTTAAGTAAAATTCCTTCCTTTCCACCTTTGCCCCACTTCAATTCCACTTCACTGCCTTCACAAGCAAACCTGTGTTAACTTACAATGCCAAATGGTCTTTTACAAGTTGTTATGAGCTTAGAATGAGGTGAATCATTTATCCAATAACGCGCTGTGTCTGTTCAGCCATTAACCGGTGAAGTTCACTGTCTTTGCTGTAAACAAACCCTGGCTCATTATCTTCCTTCTGTCCAAATCTCATTACCTTTATGTGAGAAATGTCTGAGGTATATTATATGTATTATATTAGCACTGTTCGTGTGTATGTGTGTCCGGCAATGCTGTGGCATAAGTGAATATGTTGCCATCCTAGCTGATGATTTAACTGACTTTCATCCAGATGGAGGACCCCAGTTTACTGGAGGAATCAGCCGCCCCCCTGGATCCCAGTGAGGTTATCAGAGGGACTCCTCTCAGACTGGGGTGAGTCCGCTTATGTGGAATTTTCTCATTTAAAAGGATTAAGCTTTTCTGTTTGAGATTTCCATTCTGTGCCATCTGTGTCTGAACTGTTAGAACCAGCCAATCAACTCCCACACACCAGCTCATGCCAAAAAGCTTAGACAGACAACAAAGGTCACCTGAAGTGAAAATCGTTTCAGAACAGTCACAGAATAAAGAAGAGCGTCCTTTAGTAAACAGATAAAACAAACCCAACCTGTCTTTTAATGTCAGGAAAACCGCAATGACCTGGTTAATATATATATATAATACATTTTCATCCATGTAAAATATTTTAGGATGGATGTCAGAGGACATATTGCACATATTTTAATGTTTTTGTGTAAAAATACACAAGATATAGATGGAATTTTAATGGAAATTAAAAAAACTGTTGAAATCATGGAAGAGTAAAGATGGGGATGATCGATTTTTTGATAAGAGATTACAATAAAAACAGAGACACAGGATTATAACTTTTTCATTTAATGGGGCCTTTAAGTTGTATTTATCCATACCAGCCAAGGGAACTAGTAACAAGTGATGTTTGGTTTGTTATAGATTTGTAGCTGGAGTCATTGGCAGAGAACGTATCCCCACATTTGAGAGGATGCTCTGGAGAGTTTGCAGAGGAAACGTCTTCCTGAGGCAGGCAGACATTGAAGAACCTCTGGAGGACCCGACCACGGTCAGTTCATTGAATATACAAAATGATTTGTAGCCTGCAAGTGTGGTCAGATATGGTACATGCTTCACTGTTCTGCTACCAAACTCCAATTTCTTTTCCCCACAGGGTGACCAGGTCCACAAGTCCGTCTTCATCATCTTCTTCCAGGGAGACCAGCTGAAGAATAGAGTCAAGAAGATCTGTGAGGGGTGAGTGAATCAGCAACATTTTACACCTGTACAAAACAAGTTTATCAAGTGTTCTCAGCCAACATATCTTCATCTGTAATCCTTCATCTGTCCTTAGCTTCAGAGCCACTTTGTACCCCTGTCCAGAAACACCGCAGGAGAGGAAAGAGATGTTAGCAGGAGTGAATGCTCGAATTGATGACCTGCAAATGGTAAATGCACTCTCAGGGAAAACACCCAGACACTGTTGACTCATAAACATTAACGTGCACCCAACACACTTGAACTTTTTACTTCTCTTTTCTTTTTGCTTCTGCTTGTTTTTTTACATCACAGTGAGTCGGTAGAGGAAATTACATAAGACAGGAAGTGATCTGCTCTTTTCATTTTGCTCTCAGACGAAAGTCTAAGCCAGATATGCTTCTCAGAAGAAGTACATTTATTAGATATATGTTGCACAAATGATACCTCATAGAAAATATTAGATTGTATGATTTATGGGACTTTAAATTGGCTGTTTTTTGGCCCAAGTCTCTCATATGCTCCTAAACTCAGTCAACCAGCTGTGTCAGGTTTGTTCAAGTAGGATATCCTCAAATATTGTGAGATCACCGACCGTTCCCGTAACAGCTAGT
This sequence comes from Verasper variegatus, assembly GCA_026259375.1. Classification (NCBI taxonomy): domain Eukaryota; kingdom Metazoa; phylum Chordata; class Actinopteri; order Pleuronectiformes; family Pleuronectidae; genus Verasper; species Verasper variegatus. Next base: position 8,276,045 of record CM048054.1, read on the forward strand.
ATGACTCAGTTACATGATGCTTGGCATGCCTCCTGTATGCATGTATGTCTTGGTGTTTGTGGATGCAGTGTTATGCTTGTCGCTACGTGGGCATGAGAACTGAATGACAGAATGGCATTGAAGATGAAGAAAGTGGAGCTATTTGGCCAGCGATCAGCAATGTGTGTGGGCCATTAAGCCTCTCGACAGCAGGGAAAACCGTGCCCGTCGTCAGACAGCACAATTCTGTTTGTGGCCTGTTACTGTTTCCTAATCATGCCAGTAAATGTAAACCCTTTCTATGAATATCGAGGAATGTGTGATTCATTGCTGCTATTTTTAGTTTTCTTCTTATGATAGCCTTTTTTGGTGGTCGTGTACATTACAATCTGCACAGCTGTGACTCTATTTAAAAAGATTCTTAGATGACAAATGTTTAATGATTTGATTTGTAAAAATCTAAATGATCTGATGACCCTGACAGGCAGCAATAACTATGATCTTTCAGATATGTGCTGAGCCCTGGAAGTTCTGGAGTTCATGTTTAATAACAACTTAAAGACAAATCCACAGAAGTCATGCAACAAAATAAGCTACAAAGTCTGATAATACAATCTTATAATACAACCGTGTCTGAGGTATTTTTTCAGACGTTGACCAACTTGGCTCTTGTCTGTCCCTAAAGGTGCTGAACCAGACAGAGGATCACAGGCAGAGGGTCCTGCAGGCTGCAGCCAAGACAGTCAGAGTGTGGTTCATCAAGGTGAGGAAGATGAAGGCCGTCTACCACACCCTCAACCTCTGCAACATTGACGTCACTCAGAAGTGTCTGATCGCTGAGGTGTGGTGTCCCGTCTCTGACATGGATTCCATCCAGTTTGCCCTGCGCAGGGGGACGGTGAGTAACTGTACTCCCTTTACTAAGTTTAACTCATAGTTTATTGACACAGTCACACAAAGGGATAATAGATGATAGAAAATCTTAGATAATAATTATAATATAATAATAATTTATTCAGACAGATTCAAGCTTCGCTGTGTCTAACTTAAATAAAACAGAACCCGACTGAAGAGCTTGTTGTTCTAGCACGTGCTTGATTGAGGAGTGGAGAGGCCAAGTCAGTACATTGAAACTCTAAAGTCATGTTCCTCAAACAAATGGTAAATACATTTTGGACTGTGGCAGAGGCAACTGCCATCAGGAAATACTGTTGCCATGAGGGGTGCACTGGTACTGGTTCCAAGGAACAATGGGCTGTAAAACCCTAAATCATATGAAGTGAGAAAGAAGCAGGATATCTCTTATTTCTGTGCAGTTAGATGTCAGTATTCTCAGAACATCATATGTTGTGCTGATCACATAACGTCCTCACTCTTGAAATTGCTGTTTGTTGCATGAGATTAAAAAGGAATAGAAGATTTCTGTTCAAATATAATGTATGTCTGACATAATCACGCCTTTTGTGACACTGCAGGAAAAAAGCGGCTCCACTGTGCCTTCCATTCTCAACAGGATGCAGTCTAAGCAGACCCCACCTACCTATAACAAGACAAACAAGTTCACCTCCGGCTTTCAAAACATTGTCGATGCCTATGGGATTGGCAGCTACCGAGAGATAAACCCTGGTGAGAACGTGCCACACTGTCATTCTGGTCATATTTAGATCCTCAGTGTTATCTTTTCAGGCAGGTTTTTGTTCATGAAAAGGTCTGTTTACTCAGCTGCCTGCAGTATTAAACTCCAGTCACAGACAGGCTTTCTGGCCTCAGCTGCCGCCTCATCCATTATCACCTTGTTGTGACGTGTTTCATAATGCGTGTCACTCATTTGTTGTTTTCGCTCCCCACACCACCTCCCTCTCATGTGATGCCTGCCTCCCTGCCGCCTCGTCTCCAGCGCCATACACCATCATCACCTTCCCTTTCCTTTTTGCGGTCATGTTTGGTGACCTTGGCCACGGGGTGCTCATGACCTGTGCCGCCCTGTACCTTGTGTTGAGAGAGAGCAGGCTAATGGCCGATAAGAACGATAATGAGGTATGGACCCCGTCATTCCCATCTCACCAGTCATACACCATCTTTACAGGTGAAAGACTAACCCCCCCCCCCCCCCCCCCCCCAAGCTGTGAAAGACCTGGTGCTTCTTTGGATTTATGCTCATGATTGCAGAGATCAAGCTTTTTTTCATTCTCAGTACTTATGTACTGTATATGTTGATATATCTTTGTTCTGCTTTGGGGCAGATGTTCAGCATGGTGTTTGCAGGGCGCTACATAATCCTGCTGATGGGAATCTTCTCTGTCTACACGGGCATCATTTACAACGACTGCTTCTCCAAGTCCCTCAACGTGTTTGGCTCTGGTTGGAGCGTCAGGCCAATGTTTGACGCTCGAGTAGGAGGCAACTGGACGTAAGTGTCCCTGGCGATGACTGGTGCTATTACCCAGTGACTGTTGGAGCTGTGCAGCCGTTCAAGTCCGATATCTGATTTGTGTTTTCATCTGTTCAGGCTTGAAACACTTGAAGGCAATAAAGTTTTGCAGCTGGACCCATTGATAGATGGAGTGTTCAGTGGGCCATACCCCATCGGCATCGATCCGGTGATTATTTTAATATGTTTTCTAATAATTCTGCTTTGTACAGACAAGCCATGTAACATCATGTTGATCTAACAATTGTCATCATCTCAGATATGGAACATTGCGACCAACAAGCTGACATTCCTGAATTCCTTCAAAATGAAGATGTCTGTGATCCTGGGAGTATTTCACATGCTCTTTGGAATCTCTCTCAGTCTCTTCAACCACCTGTGAGTTTTTCCATCAACATTAATCCTTGTTGTTTTTTCCTGTTTGAAGAAGTGCATAATTGCCATGGCTGTCTGTGTTTTTCTGCAGTTATTTCCAGAAGCCCCTGAACATCTACTTGGGATTCATCCCGGAGATCGTCTTCATGTCCAGTTTGTTTGGTTACCTCGTGATACTGATCTTCTATAAGTGGATCGCATACGACGTGCGCACATCCAGGGATGCTCCCAGTCTCCTCATTGCCTTTATCAACATGTTCCTCTTCAACTACAACGACCCCAGTAACAAACCTCTCTACAGCGGACAGGTCGGATACACATGTTGGTTACGTTCCATCCATTCTTTTGTCCTCAAATGAACCACAGAAAAATCACTGTCCTTTTTTTTCCCTTTTTTGTGTAGGCGGTTGTACAATCACTCTTACTGGTTATTGCCCTGGCATGTGTTCCCTGCATGTTAATAGTAAAAACTCTGATTCTGCGGAGGCAGTACTTGTGGCGGAAAAATTTGGTAAGATGAAACAGACCGGCATCCACTTAAAATATTTTAATACATAGTAAATAATAATAAAAAAAGTAGATATTACTTTACCCATCTTGTATGACAGGGTACCCAGAACTTTGGAGGGATCAGGGTGGGCAACGGGCCCACTGAGGACGAGGCTGAAATCATCCAGCATGACCAGCTCTCGCAGCACTCTGAGGAAGAACCTGAGGTAAAAAGATTAATGAATAAAGACTCGTCTGTAATGCCGTCTCCTTGGCAATTGTCTCCTTTTCTCGGCCACAAGGCAGGAGTAACGACAGGCCGACACTTACTGAGGTTATAGGATCTACTCACGTCTTTGAATAATTCAGTCACTCGGACATGGTCGGAAACAGAAATCGATACCTCACGTCTCCACTTCCACTGTGTCAAATCAATCAAAAACATCAATTATGGATTAAAGTCTGGTCTGACAAGAGAAGGTTTAACGAGCTCCAGAGTGTGTCAGCTTTTAAAATATGGTTCACTCCTTCCTTAGTCATTTCAAATGCTGTCTTTGATGTTTACGTGGTTTCATAGTTTCTTCCATCCATTCACATTTGTTGACACTTTTGTAAGAATCCACTTTTTTTTTTACAGTGTTTGTAAAATGATGAAATTTCATGGCCCGATGAAGAACCTGTTACATTTTGGAGCAGATCTGGATAAATCGACTTTTCTTTAACATTGAGAGACAGGGGTTTTTAGCCATAATGGTTTATAAAGTTAAAACCACGTTTAACTCCAAATGTGCTGACTTAAAGTGTGAGCAGACGTGTCATTCTTTAATATTTGGTTCCTCTTGTTTCTATTTGAGTGTGTAACTGATTTCTCTCATCACTGTTCTATATACTCATGTCTTTCTCTCCATCTGTGTGTGTCTGTGTGCTGCCAATAACCAAGAGTTGCCTTTTGTCACCTGCTTTCAAGGCCCGTGAAGAGGAAGAGGTAGGACAGGAGCTTGTGCTACTCCCCCACCCTGCAACCTATCCCCTTGTCTTGTCAAAGTGCATGTGGAGACAATTCTGACCCTTTCTGTCCCTCGCTTCGTATTTTGTCCTCCACTGTCTTCTGCTCGTAGCTGTATCTGCTGTCTGTATTAGTCGGTGTTTGGTAGCGGCTGGTTCTTTGGGTTCACAGGGTGTTAAGACGACGGTGCATCTTCTAATTTAACTTCAATTACCTGAATGATCATGTAAATACAATGAAGCAGCTCCTTCTGTATGGACCTCAGGACCCAGAGATGTTGTTTTCCAGAGTTTCATGCTGACATACAGTAATGTTTTGATTTGATGTCTTGTTATGTCCCATAGTTTAACTTTGCGGATGTCGCAGTACATCAGGCGATCCATACCATAGAGTACTGCCTGGGCTGCATCTCAAACACCGCTTCCTATCTGAGGCTCTGGGCCCTCAGTCTGGCTCATGCACGTTAGTACACATCCTTTATCCTTGCTTAATTAAAGAGGCAATACAGAGACATTTATGAAGGGAAATAAACTCTGTCTACATTCAAATGAAAAGCATGCACCTTCAAGTTTATCTGAACGGTGACATCTGTGTGTTTTCACTGTCTCGTGTGCAGAGCTGTCGGAGGTGCTGTGGACCATGGTGATGCACATTGGCCTTTCTTCCAACAACATTGCAGGTTTCATCCTCCTGGCCATAGTCTTTTACTTCTTTGCTGTTCTCACAGTTGCCATCCTCCTCATTATGGAGGGTCTGTCAGCCTTCCTGCATGCACTGCGACTGCACTGGTAAGCTTTTGCATTTGTCCTCAAATAGTTTTTTATATGTGTATATTATATATTTTTAATTTAATATAAACTTTCGTCACAGTTCCATGTGCGACATCAGTGGAGTTGTTACTTGTTAAAGATGAGCTGCATGACTAAGGACTGCAAACTGCAGAGCTGTAGTGCCATCTGCAGGCAAGAGGTTTTTTAACTTTACTGGTTCTCAGTGGACCGTGCACAGAAATGGATATAACACAAATGAGAGGTAACCTGTTTATGAGTGTTATATCCATTTCTGTCTTTAAACTTACAGAACTTTAACCAAAATATAGATTGTGTAGATCTAATATCCAGTAGCAACCAATTTGGATTTTTAAAGACCGATGTCAATTATCATTTTCTGTACGTCTGACAGTCAAATTGGCTGTGTCCTATTTAGAAATCCAAAACTCCCATTGCCCATCACTCAAACTCTTTCCTTGCTGGGGACCTGAAACACGTTTGGCTCGTGTCAGTGTTGTTTTTTCCATTTATGTTGTGTTTGCATTGGTGCAGAGCAGTCTACTCAGTGTAGCACAGACAAGTCTTTGTTGTCCCCTCATTACTGGCTTTGTCTGGCTTTGTTGAATGTCATTCTGGGTTCATAATCCACTGGCACATTTACAGAGCATGCCTGTGCTGCAGCCACTCCTCTATAATTGTCCTTTATACAAGAATGCTGGGTGATTCAGCTTTCACCAAATGGGCTTCAAGGACAATTGGATGTAATTTTGAGCAAAGGGAAGCTGAAATAATAAGCCATCATAGCTTTTATATGGCTCTTGAAATCATTTGATGATTGGATGCATGATTTGTGCAGGATTTTTAGAATCTGTTTGCCGATGAGGTGGACATCGTTTTTCATCTCTCCACTTTTAACTGCTCATCTCTATTACGCTGCTTTCAGACAGCAATGAAGTCCAGACATTTTCCAGAAGGGCTGTATGTGAGAAGACAAACTTCAGTGTCAGTTACTCTGCACATCTCCTCAAAGTTTTCTTGCCGTCCACTAGTAAAATTTCCACAAATTATCTATCTATATCTATATAGTGAGCCCATGTGAGAATACAGCTGGCGAGTTGGCACGGTGATGATGTTTCTAACACACAAGTGATGCAAAACTGGAAGGAGAGGAAGAGGTGTTTTTATGGACATTTTTCAGAGTTCATGTCTGAAAACGTGAAACGATTTAAGCACTAGCTGATGAATCATGGAGAACGTAACCATCAAATGTACTATTTTGCAGTGTATGCATCATTTCTGTTAAGCTAGTGTTTCCAATTTTAAAAGAATGTAATTATATCTATGGGATTAAAAACAAACAAAGATGAGACTTGAAAATGATTAACTTAATTTGACGAATTACTTATTTGTCATTGTGAACACTCTTTTTTGCAAGGAAACGCACAGGAAGCTATGTACAGAACTGACAGGCTATGGAATGGCAGGTATCTGTGGCTCCTCAGTTAAAAGGTCAACCAGCCATCACTTAGCATTGGCCTTTTTAAAAATAGAGCCCGATCACTTTCCAGAGTGGAAGAGGCTTAGGTATCTGGGTCCAGGAGCAGAGCTGTAGACATGAGGGGGTGCAGGTGGGTGCGGACTGTGGAATGAGGAGCAAGGGTCATCGGCTACAATCCCTATACTCAGCAATTCCGAGCCTGAAAGTCATCACTGCCTGACTGTGTTATTGTGTGACAGGCTTCCTGGTCATTGTTTTTTAATCAGATCTTTATTTTCTCTGCAGGGTGGAGTTCCAGAACAAGTTTTACTCAGGCCAGGGCTTCAAATTCCTCCCCTTCACCTTCGAAAGCATCTTGGACGGGAGGATTGAAGACTGAGATCTGACGCCTCTTCATCTTCTTCTTCAATTAATATCTCTCATCTGAGAATCTGTGTGGTGTTGAACAGTGATTTTTGAGTGAAGAAGTTTCCCCAACTTTTGAGCCAAGATTATCTGTCAGATTGTCGTTTGTTTTGAACCTCGCGTCATTTTCAGAATCAGTAGCTATATCTGGAACACCTACTCAGCAATTACCATTCATTCATTCCAGAGGGAAAAAAAATTGCTTTAGCTGTAATCTGTCATGTGTCTCTTCTCAGTGAAGTAATTTTGTTTTACCTGTGTTTTATTTAGTTTATTATTATTATTATTATTTATGCAAAATTCTTTATAAAACCTGCATTTTTCCTACGTGGGAGTGTTGCAATACTGATTATTACAAACAAGGCTATGTGCATATTTCTTGACTGATGATGACGATAAAAGCTAGAAGCCTTTTCCACGTTGGTGTATGCAGATTGTCTCTTTCTCTTGGTATACAAGTACAAATCTATTAAATTGCATACTGACCTCGCATATCCAGCTTTAAAGGTCTAAAGGGAAAACGATAAAACACCAGGATGTCGATCGATTCTGTCACAGTTGCATCATCTCTTGTGTCGTGCTCTGACGTCGATGCCCTTTGTGCTGAGTAATCTGAATAAACGGGAATCTGTAGGTGGTTGTTCTCGGAACGGAACACACTGAAGGGATTTGACTGTGTCAGCACTAGTGATTTTTGTTCCTACTTCTCAATTTCACTCATGTCAAAGTGTTTTCCTCCGCTTGAAAGGGAGTAAGAGCGACACCCAGGAGTCCTGACCAAGTCGAAATCATTCCCGTGAAATGAACGAGCACCGGCAGTCATTGTTCATCTCTTTGTCAATAAAGTAGAACGAGCTGGTTAAGGTTTTGGTGTTTGTTTGAATTTTTCGTCAAACATATGTACTAAAGCAAAAAGTAAAAAAAATACATAAGTAAAAGTCCTGTTATCTTTCTGAAGTGTAATTAGAGAAGTTTTATCAGCAAAATTTAGTTGCAGTATCAAAAGTAGAAATACTCATTACATAGGAAAAATCTGCTTAAATGCTGTTTATACATGTTACAGTAATTGGGTCTTGAAACAAGTGCAAAAAAAGCTGCATTAGAATGAATAAAAAATCTATAAAAAAATCCTAAAAATGTAACTTAATCTTAAAACTAATGGAATAAAAGTAAATGTATAAATAGAAAAGTCAAAATCCTCACAGTGCTGGCAGATTTAATGCTCAATTAAGGACAGAAGTAAATTGAAAAGCAGATTTCTTATATTTGATAAATTGTATCTCAAAATTTGTTAAATAAAGTCTTTCCAAGTAAAAAGTGCAAAAATGAACTGTCACGTGTGTTGGAGCAGAATTAACAAGAACCTTGTTCACTTCAGATGCAGCAGTGGATGTGCATATTTATTGTGAGCTAAAATTCAACAAGCACTAAATAGTTTATATATATATATATATATATATATATATATATTATATATAAATTCCAGAGTTGAATCAACAGATCACTTACATGATCCGATGTAACGAGTGAGTCAGCTGCTGTGTGGTGAGGACCGTGTGTTTCACAGTGTTATTTCTCCTCTTGGTGGCGCTGTTGAATAGGCTGTACTGTATATGTGACAGCTCCATGAGAAATAACCGAAATGAAAGTCCCCCCCCCCCCCCCCCCCCCCCCCCCCCCCCCCCCCTTGTATGGCACCAGTTGTAGTAAAAGCACTTACAGTGTTTCAGTCCTCCACGGATGAAGTATTTTGATTACCTGCTCCACTGGTATTTGTGCCTGAAATTGGATATTGGAGATTTATTTAGCAACCCAGGAGGAAATAACCCGTAACAGCACCGACGACACTGGAAATAGATGGGACAGCTATATATTTTGTCCATAATGGTCCTTTTCTTTAACATGGCTGTAATTGCCTGGGTTCCCTCAGTCTCACAGTCGCCAGGTCGTTGAGTTATACACCCAAACAGAAGTGTCCATTTGTCTCTCCACCTATTTTGAAAGGATTTGGCTGATTTTTCTCGGGGCTTGTTAAAGGCAGCAGGAAACAATCAGCTCCACACAGCATTATTTTTTTATGATTCAGCAGTGATGGAAGAATTACTCAAGGGAATAGCATAGTGTAAACACAGGTTATTCTAAGGGTTATTCTTTCAAAAGTATTGGCATGGAAAGAGCCAAATCTAAAAGTATTCAATATGCAGGAAGTTGTATTTCATAACAATGTAAAATATAAAATTGGATTTGTATGTATCTGATTACTGAAGCTGGTAAAGGTGGGGCTAATTCAATTTTAATTACTTTTACTCCAATTGAATTTGAATAGCTTGTGAAATCTCTCCATGGGGATTTCAAAAGTCTAATAAAGTCCTTATCGTTCTTTTATTGGTCCGCTGAAGATATGGCTTATTTTTCCTATGATGGCCTATATTTTTATGAACAAATGTTATGGTTTATAAAATCCTGTGAGCCCTGATCGTATTCATTACAATGATGATGCTTTGTCTTCTGATCATTTTGTACTTGCCTTAAATGCATCGATGCAGTTTCACCTGGAAATTTAACCTGTCAGTCCCTTTTAATGTAACATGGCTATTTTATCAATATAGATTTATACCCACCCCTGTGTGTCTTTGACTAGGGAAAAGGACTGTGTTCCTTTTGTGTTCATATTTATTTCACATGGCTTATGTTTGTAAAGTTTTCATTTGTATATTAAGGTGATTCTGGGTTTTTTTTTTGTTTCAAGTTTAGCTTTGAATTGTTTCACATTATGCATGTACTGGTGGTTTATTCATAATTTGCCGACATATTTTCATACCATGTCACCTGGCCATATTGTCTATTCTGTTTGTTCATTTCTTTGTGTTATTTGTGCAATTTGCCTACGTCCCTCTTTTACTGTGACCTGCATTTAAGCCCCCTTTTGCAAGGCTTTAATTTCATGCATTGTAAATAAAATTAGCTTGGTACAGCCATCTCTGGTTCTGGTTTATTCTTTTATCACCTGGGCTCACACTTAAGCACAGAGTAAATGTTTGTTCAATGGAAAAAACATACAACGCATGTGTACATATTTGATTGAGGTGTCACTGCCAACACAACGGTTATGTCTGTAATCACCCACCTACTTAACTAACTTTAACAAAACTTTAACTTTACAGTGACTTCTATATAGAGCACTATAAAGTGAGCTCATTGGGGAAAGTAAGAAACTTTTTCGGACAGGACGTAATGTCATTGTCGCAGGACTATGACGTACAACAATGTTGGCTGGTGGATAATCCCACAGTTCATTTTAAATGTTAAATTTACACTTAGTATTTTAGTTAAACATGTTGAATGATCATCTTGGGCGGCTGTGGCTGAGGGGTAGAGCGGTCGTCCTCCAACCCGAAGGTCGGCATTTCGATCCCCGGTCTTCCCCATCTGCATGCCGAAGTGTCATTGGGCGGGATGCTGAACCCTGAATTGCCCCTCAAAGGACAAAAAAAGTGCTGCTAATAGATGCACTTTATGAATGTGTGTGAATGGGTGAATGTAAAACTGTACTGTGAAGTGCTTTGAGTGGTCATCAAAACTAGAAAAGCGCGATATAAATACAAAACCATTTACCATCTTTAAATGGAGAAATAAACTAGTTTGCTGCAGATGGGCTGTGATGTTCTTTGTATTTACATCTATAAGATGTGTCCGACTGTTCGTGCTGCCCTTGCAATGCATGATGGTATACTGTATATTGCTCGCTTAGTGACCATTGGCGGTACATTATTTTTCATGATGCATTATGGAAACAATGAGTGCACTATATAGGGTACAAAAAAGTTCATTCAGCATTCGGACACCATTACAAAATGGCGAACTCACTATATAGTGATTAGTAAGTGATTTCGGACACAGCCAAAATTAAAAAAGTCGCCTCATCCTGGTGACGCCATGGGGGGGCCCTCAGCTGCTCTGCCATGAGGAACAAGTACTGTATATTTTTGATGGGGGGGGGGGGGTCTGCTATTAACCGAAACAGCCCTGAGTAATAATACAGCTGTTTATTTATCTCTTTTTTTTTTTTTTTTTTAAGAAGCTCATTTAATGTCCCAGCGTGTCTGTCAACTATGACCACGGGTGAGGGCAAGCTTGCGTAAAAGCTCCAGAAATCCTGTTGTGTTTACACACGTAGGGACTTTTTACTCTGCAGTTCAAAGCACCAAACCCCAATGAGATCAAGTTTATTATTTTGCTCCTTTATCTAGCGCAAATATTAAATGCACTTTAGTTTGGCACAAAACGGCCCAAAGGAATGTTGTGTGTCTTGTAAGGTTACACTCGATTTTTCTTTGGGATAACAGTGATGCTTTTGCAGCTGTCCGAGGGCGGCAGGCCTTGCTGTCTTCTTGATCCAGGCACAGAAAACTGGGTCGTATAAACTGAAACCGCTGCTCCGGTGGCAACGTCAAATCTTTCTCCACAATTAAGATCCATTTTGTCTTCATGTACTTCCCAATTTCCCAATAATTTAAATTTTGTAAAAAATTTAATGGGAATCCCACCAACATGTTTATCAGACAATGGACAAGGTGAGCGTTACCCGATCACCACAACATCTTGATCGCCTCCTGGTGGCTGGCTGCAGATGGTCATCACCTCTCTTCCATGTGAGCAGATGGGAAATATGGGCCAAGCTAAAAAGTCAGAAGATGCTAAATCATCAACCCCTCAAATTAATACAATTTTGACCGTATGATGGTGCTTGGGGAAACGTCAGGGGATTACCAAAGTCTTTAGGATTCATTATGTGGGAACTTTTATTTATGTAGAAACTTTCATTGGTTATACAATTTAAAAAAAAAAAAATCATGCGAATCCGGCCAATAGTATTTTCAGATCAGACACTCTGAAACAAAATGAGGGCCAACCAACTGCTGGACTGACATTGCCTTGCACCACACCGCTAGCGTGGCTAAAAATAAAACTTCCCAACTTGCAGTTTGTTTGATTTTGCAGGGTAAAAAAAGGGAAGTGAGACAATGTGTACTCGCTGGTCTTGATCCCTCTTGACATCCACCTGCAAAGCAGGAATTAAACCTGTCAGGAGACTGCCACAAGCCGTCACATCAGGAATTATCGAGGCTGACAGAAAGAGAAGCTAAAACTGTTCATGCAGTCATGAGTGACAAGTCAATATATTCTTCTAATAGAAAGTTCAGGTGAGTCTGGGATAGCGGAAGTCTCTCTTTACTCAAAGGGCTTGTACCTTTCCCCACCATCAGGGTTTTATTAGCAGGTCTGCTGATAACATTGTTTCTCAAACGGTTTTCCCTCAACCTGTCTGACCCCTACCTATTGTTTCCAGGCTCTTTTTCTCAGACACCGATTTGGCCGATTACATCAGGAAGCTTCAGACAATATGAAAATATGACAGCAATGCCTCTCACACACACCCACACACAAACATGCACAAATCTCCATAACTCTGGAAGAAAGTTACAGGCCAGGGAAAACAGGAGGAACAGGAGGAGAGAGAGAAAAACAAGCGATAATCATTTAAAGCGATGTGACAGTTGACATTTTGACTAATTATTTCTTCCTGGCTCCAGGAAACTTTCCTAGAGGCAAAACCTTCCACACAAAAGTCTCCAAGTGCCAGAAAAAATACATTTCCTTCTTTCAGGATCAGTCAAGATTAAGTCACACATGCAGAACTGCTGAAGAATTAACAAATGTCAGCTCAGTCCGCCAACACTTTAGAGACGGGAGGTGTCAGACAAATCCTTCTTCCTAAATACAACCTCTCCAGTGAGACAAGTGCTTGAATTCCCTGTGCAGACCACCACTGGAACATCTCATCTGTTCGATGATTTGCTGTGAAATTTGGGAAACTAATTTGTGGTCCCCAGAGGATGAATCCTACAGACTTTGCTGTTTTCCTGACGTTTCCTCCAACGCCACTGTGAGGTTGTCTCGACAATTATGAGTTGGATTGCCACTATGATTCGAAGCAGACATTGGTGATTCTCCGTTTTTTCTTCTTTTCTCTAAAGCTTGATTTCACATAGAGAAATGTTTCAGAGTAGCATGGTAGCATTGCTTTTCTTTTCATTTTTAGAAGTGTACATTCTGATCAGCCAATCAGATGCACTGATGTGGAGCATGACGCACATAACGTTTGGCGCTGATGACTAAACCATGTGTTCTGTGTGAACTGTTCATAGCGGAGTATGGTACTATGCTGCGCCAGCGTGATGTTCCAGTTTGCTGTCTGTTGTTTTGTAAAAATGCTCTAAAACTGGAGCAAAATGTTGTTGCTCAGCTCTGACTTATCGTCCTCGGCTGCACTTGTTCACTGCCGATTATCACATATTTGAACGCTAACAAGCTAAACAGGGCTAAATGTAGCTATGGACTCTTTCCTTCGTTGTTGTAGTGATTCCTAAACTTTTTGTCTGCCAGAGTTGATTTTAGCAAACTGATTGGGTTTTAAGGAAAGTGCGTCATGCTGAGGTAAAGCAGAATGCATCAACATGTTGATGTCTAAAGGGGAGCTGTAGAGATTACGTCATTTCATAAACATATATCAAATTGGAGAAAGAGAGAGAGAGGTAATAATGAAAGAGGGGAAAACAATGAATTAGGCCTAACTTATCCCTGCAATTGAGCACATGTTTGAATCCATGTAGGTACACATGTGTATCTGTGTGTGTGTGTGTGTGTGTGTGTGTGTGTGCGCGCAGTAATAACCCTCTAATCCAGTACCATAGTAAACAAGGAGAGTGCTGTGGGTTGAAAATCAAGCGGTCGAAAAGATCCAGACCACCAGAATCTGTTCCCTGTCGGTCCGAAAACCTGGACCTCCTCCCGAGCTTGAAGCGAGTCAGCGGACAGAGTTCACTGTGGGTACTCTGGCAAGTTTGTGTGTGGGTGTGTGTATAAACTACAGTTTAAGTACATGTGAGTGGCCATTCGTGTGCACTGCGTCCTGCAAATCCAAACAACAGAGCTGGCAGTGTTTTTGTTTCTTTCCATGAGCTTACCCACAGTGAAATTTAAACTTTTAAGGATTAACTTAGCCGTGTCCCTTGTTTTGGTTGGATTTCTTACATGGCTTTTGAGTTGAAAAGTCCTCCCTGGGCTCAGTGTGCCTATTGTGTGGCTCTTTGAGCTCCAGTTGTGCCCCCACGTCGAGGGAGGATATGGTCGCCACAGACAGAGGAAAACAGGCAGCAGCATCAGGTCGTGCTACCCTTTGTTTAGAATGCGTATGTTGTTCTCCAACCGTTTCCAGGCACAGAATAAATACCTCGGCTTGACCAAAGGCATTTTCCTCTCTCGCTGAACGCACCACCATGAGAAACATATTACCTGTGGTTACGAGTGTTCTGCCTTTTCTGGAAATTCTCTCTTGCTTTTTGTTTGTCCTTTGCAAGGATTTCTGGAAAAAGTTTATTTTTTTCCATTGGTGTCCCAGTCAACTTAGTAAGCAGGAAATATGGAGAATTTCAGCCAGACAATGTATCAGTGAGCAGAGCTGTGTGTTTTCATCCTTTCAAGATTCACTTGAAAGAAAAGAATATGAAAAAATATAATGTACTAGTCTAATGGACGACTCAATGTGTTTTTTCACTACTTCGCTGCATCTATTTTTTATACTTACATTTACTAATATGTGGAGCAACATGCAGGACACAAAAAAAAACTGCACTCACTTCTCTCACCATCAACGGTCGCCATCTTGGCGGCGTAGAGCAAGTTGGACGCGTCATGTCCAAAGATGGCGACGTAATTTCTTTACACCAATGACTGTCCCAGCCCCTCATCCACAACCACCTACCTCAATACTCAGATGACAGACAACAACTCCTTATTAGATTATCACAGCACCTGATCCAAATAAACCTGTGGATTCTAGTGAATTTAAATGTGGTTTCATAAGGAGACTGTTGGGCCCTATTTGAGGTATGAGCTCTACTGAGTGACACTCTGGTTTAATGTATTAGGCAGTGCATCATAACATCACAACATTCAACATTCCTATGTAATAACATTTGTTATATGTGATTATTTACATGTACATGTTTAGTTTTCATCATTAAGATAAATGCTTACTAATCAGCATCTTGAATAAAAGAGAGAACTGGGATAAAAGTCATTGTCATTTATTTTTCATTTTCTGTTTTCAGAGAAATAAACACAGTATATACTGTGTACAGGTCTGGGGGGGGTAAGAGCCAACAAAGTGGGGGGAAGACGAAGGGATGGTTGAGGGAGAGGAAGGATGAGAGAGGGGTTAAGGGTTAGAGAAAGGTCCTTCTCTTTCTTCTCCTTTCTCTCCATTTTGACCTTCAACTTCTAGGCGTCAGTCTGAAAATACAGGGACAACATAAGTTTCAGCATTTTTTCTTCTTCAAAATCGAAACCATGAAAGAAATCTCCAATCCACATAATTCAAATCTAAAATGATCTGATGTAACGTACCTGATGCCCAATGTTCTGCAGGATCTGCTTTTTCAGATCCACTATCTGCTTGAAGCTGGCCTCCTGTTCCAGGATGCTGTACCTCAGCTCCCTCTCACAGCTCTCCTCCAGAGCTTCAAATTTCAGATTCCAGTCGTTCTCCACTCTCTGGTTCTCCTGGTGCTGGAGCTGAAGATCAGTGCTCAGGGAGAAGATTACTCCCTCCTTCACCTTCATCGCCGTCTTCAGATCTTCAAGCTCTCTCTCCAACTCTTCCTCTCTGGCTCTTGCTGTGTCCACAGACTTCATCATGTTGTCCAAGTCCACTCTGGCCTGACAAAGCTGTGAGGCAGTAGAGTTCATGTGCTTCTTCAGAGCAACGTTTTCATCCTTCAGCTGCCTCTTCAGAGCAGCGTCTACTGCATCTGGAGCTGTGTTTTCTGCAGCCTGCTTTTTCAGTGCAATGTTCTCTGCAGCCAGAGCGGTGTACTGTGCTGCCTCCTTCTTCAGAGCTGTGTTCTCTTCAATCAGAGCTGCATTGTGATCATCCACCTTCCTCCTCAGAATACTGTATGCTCCAGCTCTCTCTTCAAACTCTGCAGCCTTCTTTTGCAGAGCATTGTTCTCAGCAACCAGGTTCATAAGTGACTGAAAGACACATATATACATATAACGGGTAAAAACACACTCCCATCCTAACTTCCGATATATTCAAAGAGACAGAGATTATTAATGAATTTTAGTCATTCACACAAAACTACTGTCAAGTAAGATGAAGAAATAAAAGACAACTGTGTCTTCATGAGGTATAAAAGTAAAACAGTTTAACTTGAAGTCTCTCCATCTTAAAATATAACTTACTTCATTGGTTGAGCAGTTTTTCATCTTCATGTTGGATGAATGCAGGGGATACAGTGTAACAAAGTTGTAAAGTTTTTTTTGCAATGAAGCGCTGGTCTACTGACAGTTGTGTGTGGCGATTTAGGGACGTTGTCAGAGAGAAGATTCCCGTGCAGCTGTCGTCTAGTAATGGTCGTAGAGTCTGATTCTGCTGAGAAATGTTTCTCCTATATATGTGAGTTAATTGGCATTGATCTGTTCTGGCTTTGATATGACTTGGACTGAAACATCAAAGCATACACTGTTTGAAGGGATTTAACTGATCTGAATTTGAATTGAACAGTATACAAAACACAAATACACTTATGTCACCCAACAAGTCTCATATAATATAATCACTTTTTACACAATATTAAACTATAGAGCATTATTTCTATCAAAAAAATTCAACAAACACACACACCATCTCCCTACCAAACTTTCTTTCAAGATTCAGATGTTCTTCTATGTCTCCTTGTTTCATGTGTGAAACATCGGCTTTCATGTGTGTCAGCCACTGTATGTTTGTATTAAGCTGTAAGAAGGTCTAACACCTCACTGTTTCTCCACTTACCAACTTCGCTGCTGCTGTCTGCCATGTTGGTATCGACAGACAGTCCCGCCTGCACAGTATTGTGACCAATGTCGCTCTAGAGTAACGTCAGGGTCACATGCCTCCGACTATCAGTTTTTGCAGTCTGAACATAGCCTTAGTTTGCAGGATCTGGAGATGGATCCAGGAATTTTTCTTTGTCATCTTTAACATTGTGAGATAGGATGTGTTCACTGATTTCTCAGATAATAATGAATGAATCTTGAGGGGAAAAAAATCTGATGATTAGGGGACTGATATTTATGAGTGTGTTTGAAATTTGGTGCAGATCCAAATAAAAATGTGGATCTAATGAATTTAAATGTGGTTTCATAAGGACACTGTTGGGGCTTGGGAGTGGGGGGAGTCAGGATGAGGTGATGGTTGAGGGAGAGGAAGGACGAGAGAGGGGATAAGGACAAGATCCGGTGTTTAAAGGGAAAACTGGGGAACATCTTCCTCCTCTCTTTCTTCTCTTTCTTCTTCAGTTCTTTCCTCTCCATCCGTTCTCTCCATTTTGACCTTCAGCTCCATTTTGAACTTCACCTTAAATGATCTGATGTAACGTACCTGAAGCTAAAAGTTGTACAGGATCAGTTTTACTTCTTCCTCCATCTTTCTCTCTTTTCTCACTAACAAGGGAATATATGGGGGGACTCACCTGCATGGTGCACTAACACACACACACACACTCTCAGTATAACTATCAGGTGCAACTTGGGGTTCAGTATGTTTTCCAAGGACACTTAGACAAACAGAGGAGTCAGTGTTCGAACCATCGGCATTCTGATTAGTGGACATGCCTCAGTGGACCGTGGGCTGCAGTCCTTGACTTTATTGTGGAAGTGTGGAAATGTAAAAGATCTATGTGATGGTTTGGGTTCAAACCTTTACCCTGGAATGTAGCATGACTGAGCTCATTTTGGCAGAAGTGACTGAGAGGTCAGAGTGTTGTGGACGCCAATTGAGCACATTCCCAAAACGATGAGATGAAAATCATTCCACTGGCCATACGTTGAAGTGAACTGAGGTCATGTTTACGAAAGAATCAACAGTATACGATGAATGTTTAAAAGACGTGACTGCTACAGGTTGCAGGGTTTCCGACCCCAAGAGGACAGATCGTGTTTTTTCGGACGCTTTCTTGAGTTCTGTGTACTCTCTCTGTATGATCAGAAACACAAGTGTCAAGGAATTTCCTCCATTATGTAAGGTGTGAGGGGAACTATAGTTCTGAGAAAAACTGGTTTACTGGGAGAGATCTAGAGATAGTGAGATTGAGAGAGACAGGAAGAGCGGAAAACAAGACGGTGAGAGAAGAAGGAGAGGGACAACCAAAGCAGGAGGTCAGGCAGATGGGGGGGGGGGAGAGAGAGGGGAGCATCTGTGAGGAGCTGGGAATGCTCCCTTTAAGTCTTTCCAGTGATGATCGAAGATCAGCTCCTAATGAGATTTAAAGCCCAGTCATTATCTTCCATTGTCAATTCTATTTTAGAGTAAGTAATTTAAGTTCTTGACAGAAATTCAATTTCAGTCATGATAGCATTTTACTGCATGTTCCTAAACTTTTAGTGGCACGTACAATAGATGGAAAAGCCATGGTCGAAATGTTTCCCTGCTGTCAAACAATCTGCGGTTATGTTCCGATAGTTTTGACCTTTACAGTGAAGATTACAGCTTTTCCAGCCACCAAAGTGGTTACATTCCAAAAAAACAACCCAGTTCAGGATTCAAACAAACTTCAGGCGATCAAAGTGCGGCAGCTGGAACCAGACTTTTTCTTTAGGATGTGCGGTGGGTCAGTGTGAGATGAAACAAGTGCCTGTAGCAAACATCAGCCTCGTTTTTAGATATTGCAAGGAAAACAAGTCTTTGTTGACACGAACTCAAGAGAGACAAATTGATTTTTTAACAAAATGCGCCTCATAGTTTTAATCCCCATGCATGTTGAGAGCGGGTTATCTGGAACGTCACGGCAAGCTTTGGTCAGCTCTTTGTGTTTGTTTAGATCTGTGGGAGGCAAGTGCTCTTTTGCTACAAAGCCAGATTTTGAAGTGCGCCGTGGGTCAGCAGACGACATGAACTAAGTCCACATCTGTCTTGACTCATCCGTTAATGGTCACCTTAAATATCAAAGTCAAATGTACTGATTCCAAGAATCCCTCTGAGACACGGCCACTTAATCATCCACATCAACGACCATGTATGTTCATGTCTGTGTGTGTGTTTGTGCTGCAGTTGCAGGAAACAAAACCACCTCCTGCAGAGAAAACCCATAAGGAGGAAAGAAGGGAAGAAAAGCATAAAGGACAAGGTTTGAAAAAAGGAAGGAGGCCAGTTCTAGACATTTCTGGCATTCCTTTGCTCCATGCAGCAGCAGGATTTTCTTTAGGGGAAACAGCCGGTCCGGCCAAGAGCCACCAGAGCGGGACCCTGCAGGGAGCCCCGCTTTCTCCTGGCTGGCCACGGCACAGCTGAACTGGCTCGCTGCCGACCACAAGCGGAAGAGCACATTAAAGCAAGAATTCAGGAGATTGAAAGGCAGGGACATTGTTTAACCTGACACAAGTAAACACGTTCAAGAGTGTGAGCACGAGAGACACTTTACTACAGTGGAAAACATTTGTGTTCCTCCTCACAGGATGCTGGCATTTCCTGTTCCGAGAGGCTCCTGAATATTTATGGACGACTGGCTCAAGAGAATGCTTTTATTTTCTTTATGATACTCGGTTTCTGTAAATAGACTCACTGAGAGGAAAAGCAGATGCTTCACCAGGAAAATGATCCAAGCTTTGGTAATCTGTTTTGTTATGAGACCTGCTTTTCAACACGCACACACACACACACACACACACAGGTTAACTATCAACGTCAGAACAGAAACACTGAAAGGTATTACTGTTGATCATCAGTCAAAATGGGAATTTGGGATCATGGGGGGGGGGGGTGGTTATGATGATTTGTGAGTAATGGTCTCTAGTCTAAGGGCCGGGACACACTCCAAAGGGTTGTCATTGATATGCTATTGATATAGTCCACAGTCTAAAGTAGAAAACCTGAAAATGTTATCTAAACTTTTTCAAATGTTTTTTTGTGGCTGTCAAAAGTACTCACTTCAAGTTCAGTGATTTTTACTCAATTTTGTGATTAGGATATCCTCATCTAAGATTAGTTTCTTCTATTGAATATAGGTTTATAAAAATGTAAAGAAGTACACTTACTGTTATACTCTATTGGGATTTTTAAATAAAGTCTGTAAGGAAGCTTATTTTTAAATACATTTAGTTAGAAATCGAATGTTTCCGGTTTTAATTTCACTTGTAAACAGTGAGTGAACCTGACACATCCAAGAGGCTTTGCAACTGTGCTTTGAGCTTAACACTAAAGTCAACATGCTAACATACGGGTACTTAGCGCATGTATAGCTTAGTTTAGCATTTTAGAATGCTAACAGTCCCTAATTAGCACTAAGCGTAGCTGATGGGAAAATCATAACTTTTGCACATATTTATGTATTTTTTTGTCCCAATGATGCTACTACGACGAGTAAAAGCAAGGGAATCAACAAAATTGTTCTGATTTTTCTTCTATGTCATTTTTATAGACTTTATATGAACGTGTCTCAAGTGTGGATCAATTTAATGGTTTCGAAAATAAATGAATGCTCCCAAAGGTTTGATTTCATTGCTGTTGGTGCTTTAAAAAGAGTCACACACGTACGTTTGTTTGATACAAAATGCACATGTATTTAATTTTCTTCGTTACATTTTGCAATACATGCCATCAACATTTATTCATTTTAACATAACGTCCACAAGGACAAGTGCAAACCTGCCTGAAATTCATGAGCAGACAATAATAAGTAAAAGTTAACGTACAAAATAAGACTTGATATAATGATGTTAACATTCATACACTGGTAAAAAAACAAAAACATCAATTATCCTTACAAATGAATTTTAATACTAACTCACAATATACATTTCAGTACTTTTTTGAGAAATTAAAAAAATATTTCTCTGCTCCCGAGCGTCACATATCACATATTTATTCAAATCTGTGCTCTTCAGTTGACCATGTCATTGCTTATCTATTACAATCCTAAACATAAAACTGAACTGTTGCTTTCCTGCCATTCCTGACTGATGTTTTTACAATAGTTATTAAAGAGCATGAAATCAACATCGCAGTTAAGTACAAAAAAAAAAACTTGTGCAACTTGTGCAATAGCAAACAAAATAAAACAAAATGCCAGTAAAACTATTATATTAACTCAGACTTGAGGTTGACACCGTGGCACTTTGTGAGCAAAAAAGGTTGTGTGACAAAAACAGTGGATGGTGGATACATATGAATATGTACAGTACATTGTGACAGCTGACTGTGCTTGATGAGCCTTTGGTTTGTTATGATTACACACACACACACACACCAATAACAAAATGAAAAAGTGCTCGATTGTCCTTAAAAAACACGAATGCTTCCATCTCCACCTAAAACTGTTGCATTGACTGGGCTTTTGTAAAGTCAAGGGGCTGAAGTGGTATAGGAAAATCATTATAAATAAACATATCAAACAGTGGAAAAAGTTAATGTGTGCTGGCTTCGGCGTTGCTTTTAATTCCTTTGTTAAGAAGAACCATCTGTCAAAACCCTTCACTTCCTTCAAGAGAACTCATCGCAGAAGGTATGTCTGGGTCAGCTGAAGCATAACATGTTTTGATGAGAGTGCACGGTGAGTGAAGTCATTTCCCAAGGAGGCAGGAGGCTGCCTCTCCTCCTTCAAAGGGAAAACGAGAAACCAGTGTGCGTGCAGGGGGTGAACCAGCCTCAGTGGGAAGCTGAGAGCAGTTCTGTCACTTTTAAGGCAGCAGTGCAGTCCTGCGACACAATCCTTATGCGTCTTTCTCCCACATCTTCATTCCTCTCACATCGCTGCCGTGCAATGATAAATCAGCACGCAGTAGCAGGTATTATTCTCACACACACACACACACACACAAACAAACACACACAGAGGTATCAAACAGCCCAGCTCACAGACGTCACAGCAGTGGAAGCAGCCAGCAGCAGCAGGCGTACAGCATCCATACAGCACGGCGCTGTGTCACATCCAAGAAGCTGCAGGCTGACTCGCTCTCAGCGTCCGTCGAGATTGAATATGTTCAGTCTCTCTCTCGCTCTCTCTCCCTCCATCCTGTGGAGCGCCACTCAGCAGATCAGCTCCTGCTGTATTTCAGGCAGCGTGAGGAACGGGGTCTCGCTGAAGGAGAAGGCGTTGCGGCCCGCCTTCAGCCCACCCTGGCCCGGGCACCCCAGGTACGAGCCGATCAAGTCCAGCTCCGGGGAGGGAGCCGGGCTCTCGGGCTCCGACTCGGACTGGCTCGTCTCCGGCTCGTCCAGAGACGAGGCCGACCTGGTGTGGAGGTGCGGGTGGGAGTGGGGATGGGGGAGTGGGTTCAGCCAGGGGTGTTTGAGGCATTCTTCTGCCGTGGCTCTCTTCCTGCACACACAAACAAAATAACAGTGTGGATGAGTGGAAATTCCCGAGGAGTTTACATAACCGATGGTTCGCCTGGATCTCTTGATTCACTCAGACGTCAGCCATATTACTTTTCAACATTTGGTTTGGAAAACCGCAAATAATAAAATCACTTTTTTGCTCCCAAGATTTTTTCCCCCCTCAGTTTCTCACCGATTACTCAGACACTGGGGAATCTTCAATCTTTTTCCAGTGACACCACTAATCTGCAGCATTTAAATGATACTGACTGGAGACAGAGGCTGCTGCTACTCTTCATCAGCAAATTGTGGTGACAAATTAAAAGCTCAGTGTTGGAGAATTAGGGTTAGAATTAAGTATGGTTGCATAGCTTCCTTTGGAAATCAGCTTAGTTTACATGGTGACACTTAGTGCTGATGTATCAGTGTTTGGGGAAATGTCAGAACAATGATAAAAGGCGTAGTTTTCAAAATGAGATGAGCCTGCAACCACCTTTTGCAAAAAGGGAAACGTCTTATCGCCCCAAGTAAATCTTGTTACCACACACGCTCACTCAGACGTATGCGGATGTACTTCCGTGCTGATGTGACTCTGACTCACATCCTCAGTGTACAGTTTTATCCGTAATCAGAGCATCTCATCATCTTCACTGTTCATTTAACAAAGAGCCTCACCTGGGGTTTTTAACCAACAAGGACTTGATGAAGTCGACAGCCAGGGAGGAGATTCCTTCAAACGTGTCTTGCGAGTAGTCTACGTTGACTTGGGAGATGTTGAGGAATGTCTCCTGCTTCTCGTCACCAAGAAAAGGAGACTCGCCCGTCAGCATGACGTAGGTCAGGACCCCGATACTCCTGATAGAAAGGGAGGAGGGAAAGGAATGAGGCAATTTGTCTTTTTTGATGGTTGAAGAATGTGAATTGCGACACTTTGTGGCTCAACAGATGTGTCGGACTTCCACTATGCTGCGGTAGTCAGAGGTTTAGACAGAAAAAACGGTTGCCTGCGTGTTAGACGGATGATGTCACTGCCCTGAATATGTCTTTATTCCAAGATGTAAAGCACAAACTAAAAGGATTTCTGCATTGCATCCATTTTAATGAGTGGAAATAGTGTCATTAACTACGCCAGTACACTTACCACATGTCTGTCGCAGTGCTAATGGGTTCATAGTTCAGGATCTCTGGTGCTGCAACAAAGCACATGGCACCCATTAGTCATGATAAATAACACTCAATGAGAAATGACACAGGTGACACTGGGCATTAAGCAGGACTTACCCACGTACTCTGGCGTTCCCAGGATCTCCCTGACTTCTGTGATGTTGTCCATGCGTCTGGACAAGCCAAAGTCCACAATACGAATGTCCCCGAGAGGACTGGCACTGGTCAGCAGGACATTCTGGGGCTGGAGAGGTGGAAACACGCACACGTTAGACAGAGGCTAGTAACCTAATGTGACTGATGATTATTCAAGAAGCCTGAGGTCTGACATGTGAGGTCATCACAGCGTTTGAGGCAACTGGTCTCAAGAGGATCTGGGGTCTGTTTGGTCAGTCAGCGTTCTAGCTGCTCCCCAGGGCTAAGATCAGCCGCTAAGCATATCAGACGAGACTGAAAAACAGTACTGTGTTCCTGCCAAGTAAGTGCCTAATGCATTTTTGTGTGCAAATACTGTGGTATACTTTTAACTGTGCTTCATTCTGGGTCAAACTGGCTTGAAGCCTCAGTTGGTTGGAACATATGAGATAAGACAAGCTAACTATCAGGCCTGGGCCACAAAGTCTATCGAACCACCGGAGCCTCACACTGTGTTATTAAAACACCAAAATGTTTTAAAGCGTCAGTCCTGCAAAACCATTGGCTTGGAATGTTTGAACTGAACATTTAATCTTGAGCACAAGGAATTGTATAACACGTAACAAGAAACCAGGTTCATTTTGCGAGACAGAAAACGTCAATGATGACGACCTTGTTACCTCAGGGCCCATTAAAGAAAACATGATAGGGCAGTGAGGTCCCTTCACAGACTCACTCCCCGTGGGAACAAGGTCACAATACACTGAATGAGCTGTGCTTGCATAACAGAAATCATATCTCCCCCAGTCTGCCGCTCGGGGGGGGGGGGGGGGGGGATACACTGTCCTGCAACGTCATATCACGTTTCAGTGCGCTTACTTTCAGATCCAGATGCACCACATTGTTTCGATGCAGGAAGGCCACCCCATTCAGAATCTGCTTGGCCAGCCGGATCACATCTTTCTCTGTGAAGGCCTCGTCGTTATCAGCTACGCACTGGTTGAAGATTTCACCACCGGCGGCGCTGGAGGGAAAGCACAGGAAGGAAAACTGAGAAAACAAAACGATGATAAGACGTGAAGAAAAGAGACGTACACGGACAGCCACCCAGTGGAGTTTAGTTTGGCTCGCGTTCATTTTTTGATTATTCATGTTAACTTAATCCGTACAAATACGCCCTTCCTCCGAGTTTGAAAGTTGACAATGGCGAATTCCAACCCATCCCATTAGTAGGATTTCAGGCCAAAATTACTTCTACTTTTTTTGAGATTACATAACAGCCCGTCTCCTCATTAGTGTACTTTGGCTTGGAGGAACAAAGTACATCCACATCTACACAAATTAATATAATTTTAGACACCCAACCTCTGCGTGTACTTTCCCCTACCCAGGAATATTACTGGAGATAGAAGAGGTCATATCAGCATACAGCAGGTTCAGATTTCTTCAGACTTCTATGAGACTGATATAATGCAAGGTAACTTAATAAATAAAAAAAGGGAAAGCAGCAATATTTATTAAGAGAGTGAAATGATTAATTATAAAAGAAGAACAGATTTGAAGTCATAAAGAAGCCAGAGAAGAGAAATGTGTGGTAACTGGATACTGTTCTGAATGAGCCCCAGCCTGAATGGTTTTCTGCGTGTTTGCTCTAAACAACTTACACACAGCATAAAAAGGGATTATCCTTTTTAGGAATTCAGTAATTATACAACCCGACGGACGTCTCACATTTTCTGCACACAAAATAGTCAGAGTCCTGCCCGGTCTTGCTGCACTTGTGAAACAACATTAGTGAAAAAAAGTGGAGACATGGTGGATTTACGCTGGGAGCTCCATCAGTCAGATCAGTGCCTGAAGCTGACAGTGCGCACAAAATACGAGAACCATGTGTGGGGGATTTAGATGGCACACATGCTTTTTATCTTCAGAGGAGGACTTTTGAGACGGGGCCCTGGGCATGTCTTGTTACATAACCGCCCACCCTGAGCTCCTCACTAGCCTCAGCTGTGAAAATAGCGCCCGTGTTTTTTTGTTGGATTTCGAGGATATCCGTCATTGGTGCATATAATCTTTCCATTTGCTCCCAGCAGCAAAATACTTGACCTGCCACCTACCCCACTTGTTGCAAACCAAGCTGAAACCCACCGAACAGTCCCCCCAGAGAGTTTAAGAGCAGCGGAGATGGACAATAAAACGTTGCACTTGATCTGCTTATATTGATCTGCTCTGAAATCCAAATGCGAGCAAGCCTGGTGTTAGCGTTTTCATTTGGGAGAGGAAATGAAAGATGTGTGTATTGTTGAAAAAATTTAATTGGAAAAAAAAACAAAAAACCTGTGCCCCTCACCGAGTTGAGGGTTAATCGAGAATAACCTTGAATCTGTCAACGCTACGCGGCTTTGAAAAACTGGTCATGGCAAAGTGTTTCAAGCTTTTAGCAGAGTGCCTGAGAGGATTCGAAATCTTGATAAAAGACCATCTTGTTTAAGTTCAACAGGCTGCACACATTCTGAACGAGCACTTAGGAAGGATCCGATACTCCAAATATCGTCTCTGCGTTCTCCCTCCCTCTCTCCATCCTTCCATCCATCCATCCTTCCCTCCCTCCCTCCAGGAGAGTTAATGCACTCACTCCCTCCCTCGGTGTGAAGGGCGAAATCCTCCCACCGGACCGCAATAATACCCACCAACATGAGAGCAGGCATAACAGTAGAGCTTCAATCTTTGAATAAAAAGAAGAAACGGATATATTTTTCTGTCTTATGGCCGTAAACCAAGTCAACCTCCTTTTGGTTTTAGCGTTGTTTTTAGTTCAAAGCTATTCTTGGCTGACCACCAGGCTGGGTGCTCATTGACGTCACCCTCATAGCAGCCTGGCAGCCAGTTCCCACAAGCGTAACCTGTCTGTTGGCTGAATTTCCTGGACGGCGCTTGTGCTCCTTTATATTCCAATTATAGCCCCGACGGTGAGAACATTAGTGCCCCGGGTTACATTATACGCGAGGAGGGCTATTGAAATCAGAATTTACATGAAACATGGCTCTCTAAAAAAAAAAAGAAGAGAAAGCAAATCTAAAAAGGAGGAAACAGAAATATCTAATGAAATTCAAGTCATGACACATTAAGGAGAGTTATGCAGAGATGCCCTGCGGTGCATATGCAATGGAAACTGGAGACAGAACTTTGAATCAATGATAAACGATACCTTTTGAATGTGAAACTCTTTCGATTTACAGAACACCCAGCATTTAGGGGGTTGAACTTGTGGGATCTGCAGTTTTACATAAGATTACAAACTAATCACTGTGATCTACTTTGGCTACTGTGCACAAGAAAGGGCTTGTAAGGTGATGCACATTCTTTATTTCATCAAAGTGCCCATCTCGCACATGAGTCACACACTGGGGTTTTCTCTGGTACTGACACACGCTAAAGCTACAGTTAATCTAAAGATGATTAAAATCCAACTTCACGCCTCCACTTCACTAAGGATGTGGCTGTGGCTATGATGAGTGCGTGTGTGTGTGTCGGTACGTGTGTGAAACACTTTAAACGAGCGCCACGCTACTTTTGGGTGCTTTGCTTGCTGCTTACATTTAAACCCACAGGAAATGGAAAATGGTTTGCGATTCTCGAAACTCAAGCTGAGGTCAGACAGTTTTTGGAGATGCAGCCTCTCGGTGGCCAGTGGCTCTCGCTGCGAGGGCTACTGCAGCTTTTAAAAAAGGACAAATGACACTATAAAAGATTATGACTGCCATTTAAGAACGGAACTCTTAAAATTGCGAAAATATTACACATGTGCAGGCCGCAGCTCCATTTGGCAGCTGGAGAGGAACTACTTGACTAGTGCCGAGCAACCTCCTGCTGTGTTTTCTCTGCAGGCATGCACGGGTGAACTGTGGTGCTACTTCCCCTTTCACACTTCAGTCAGAGGTCAAACACAGCCCCGCAGAAAAGGCTTTTGTTCTGCAGGGGCATTCCATGTCTGGGATGAGGACGACCATCAAGGCCCGGGCAGGAGGCTGCTTCCTGCCGGAGTACAGCGGCCAGTTCAGAAACAGGGTCAGGGTACCACGGTTCAAGTGTAATTGTCCGGTGTTATCTCTCTACTAATGAGGCGAGCGAGGTAATTAAGACGCCAAGTGTCCTTTCAAAATCCTAATTAAAGGCCGTGATTGGATACATCATTGCATTTAACACCGAACCACAACAGAGCGGCAGCAGACAGCCGGGATGACCTTTGCTGGGGTCAGTGAACGAGTGGATTCTCTCAGCCAGATCACCTGCATGTCAAAAGACAACACACCCTCCAGAGAACTGAGGGATTGGTTCTCACAGCAGAGTTTAAATGAGTCATTTATCGCCCTTTATCGTTATTTTCACACAGTAAGCATGGTGCGCTTATAGCACGTAGGTATTTCAAGTTGCTGAGAGCCTTCAGTGCAACAAGACACTGAGGTGACAAGGCCGCGTCGAGGTGAGCAGCGAACCGCAAAGAGACAGTTTCCATTTAAGTCAGAGTCGCTGTCACGGTAGTGCATTTCACACGTGCATGTGTTTTTTGAGGTGATAAGAAGTACGTGACAAGTGAGCTGTGTTCTCGGTAACTGGCACGAAACTATAAGCCAGGAAGTTTCTTTTTTTCCCCCTCAGATCAGAGATAAGCTGATGATTTTCACAGAAAACCATATAAGCACTGACGTCATGTTATCGCTACTTGATGTCAGAGTTCCCCCCAATCACAGAGAACAAAAACTTTTCTTATGAAGTGGAAATGAGTGATTACGTTTTCGAAGCCAGTTTGCCTCAGATATTCTGCATTAGAAAAACTCCAGTGTTGGAAAGTTAATAGTGAGTAATTAAAGGATTTTTTCTGGTGTGTTTATAAGGGACATTAAATTATCAACATTATTACCTCGACCA
This sequence comes from Verasper variegatus, assembly GCA_026259375.1. Taxonomy (NCBI): domain Eukaryota; kingdom Metazoa; phylum Chordata; class Actinopteri; order Pleuronectiformes; family Pleuronectidae; genus Verasper; species Verasper variegatus. The sequence continues at coordinate 8,304,647 of CM048054.1, forward strand.
AGGAGGTTATGTTTTGGTCTGTGTTTGTTTGTGTGTTATTTGGCAAGATTATGCAAAAACAGACAACTACAAAACCTGGCAGGATTTAGAGTGGTTCAGGAAAGAGCCCATTAAACTTTGGTGCAGATCAAGGAATCCTTTTTCACTTTCTTTAACATTTCAAAATAAGGGCAATTTGTTTACCATTTTGGTTGAATTCTCAGAGAATAAATGATGAAAAAATGAGCTGGCATGTTTAGGAGATACATATTTCTTGAACTTGGTGCAGATAGTGAATTAAAATGTGGTTTCATAAGGGAACTGATGGGCCTTGGCAGAGTTATGACCTCCACTAAGGGGTCATTCTAGTTTTCTTTTTATGTGTGGCAGGGCATGTTTTATTTTTTCACTAATGCCTTCTGGCTTACCACTCGAGGACGAGGATGATTTCAGTGTTGGTTTCGTAGACCTCGTGCAGCGCCACCACATACGGGTTGGCCTTGGCCGACTCCAGCACAGAAATCTCGTTCAAGATGTCCATGCGGCAGTCCTCACCCTTCCGTCGCTTTCGCAGGAACTTGGCGGCGTACTGCTTCCCCGTTGCCTTCTCGATGCACTTCTTCACCACCGCAAACTTTCCCCTGGGAGACAACAAAGAGGGGGAGAGAGCGAGAGAGTGATTAGTGAGGAGACGGAATAATTACAACCACAGCACTGGCTTTTCAAATAGATTTGGTCAGCGACGGGTCTGTTCTGCATCCAAGTGGCCGACGGGACCACTGGATCGCATTTAGGCCATTTAAACTGCACACTCGTCGCAGTTTAAACTGCTGTGAGGCGAAACCTAGATTACAGTGCAGGACATTTGGAAATTCCCACAGAGCAGTGGGTGTAGGCGAGATCAACAGTTCAGCGATAAGAATTTTAAGCGGCATCGTTTGAAAAAAAAATGCAGACGCTGCTATTGACCGCTGATACGCTCAGCTGAGGAGGCGTCATTGGGCATTCGGTTAAAGATTACCCCCGCTCTCCTCCTTTTCCTTCAGCCCTCAGGAGGGTCTGACAGCAGGAAGATAAGGTTGACAGTTTTGGCAGGAGCTGCTGAACCCAGGGCAGGGACTGGATAAGGCTAATGCCACTTTACAGGTCGAGCAAAAAACAAAAGAGATGCAACAGTTTGATTTGCTGTATGTTGTTGGTAAGAAAATAAAACAGGACAATCCACTTCAACAACCTCCTCGCTGCTATTCATTTTTCTGCATGTACACTGATGGATTCACGGGAGGTGTTAAAGGTCAGCCGTGGGTGTGGGCAGGATGTCCGATGTGTGCAGAATTGCAGACCACTATCACCAGCCGCCCCTCCCAGGATGATAATGAGGCCTTGTCCGTTTCCCCTTTTCTTTACAGCTGACAGCAGCACGGACAAATGGAATTGTGTCAACGCCTCCGCCCCGACACTTTGGCCAGAGCCTGCCTCTTCCTTTTGACAGTCGTACAAAAGCTGACCAGTCAGTTAACACAGCCGCTCGGAGACCAGGACCACCCACCTGACCGCGGCTGGGGTAGGCCAGGCAGGGGGTCACTGCTGTTACAGTCAGGTTGGAGCCTGAGCAGCCTGCCAGAAGGGATACTGCAGCCTCAACATCTATATCCAAACAACATCTCAATTGTTTTAATAAGCTATACAATACAGATGAACACTGAGTGTGAAAAGATGTCTTTGAACCCTGCAGAATGTAAATGAAGTGGCCGAGGGGTCCAGTCAGCACGGTGCCACTCATTTTCCCACAAAGTGTTACTCTGAGCTCCCAGCGCTCCACAGACCAAAAACAGCAACTGTTCTGGCCGGGGCCTTTGCCCTGTTTTGGCTGCTGCCCCTGCCTGCACGCTGTGGGGCCTGTTCCTTCTCCTCCTGCCTTTTCCCAGTCTTGAGAATGGTGACGACTCATTGTTCAGAATGAAAAGGCGAAACCCGTCAGAGCCTTTTCATCCTTAATTAGCCAAGTTCAGAGCAGCTCACTGTGGGCTGGGAACTACATATGGAGTGAAAGGGAATGACCGCTGGCCGGGGAAAGGAGCGACGGGAGGCCATTCAAAGGCTGACAACAGGTCAGAGGTTACTAAACATGGCTGTCTGTGTTCACACTGTTTCTAGGCTGATGCACAGAACCCCCCGATCATACAAAACATCATGGGGCTTTGATGTAATATTTCATGCATGACGTTCATTTTCTTTAAAGCTCACAGTTGTAGCCGAACTCTAATGAACACTTTCTCAAACATCCTGTCTCGAGCCATGAATATAGTGATGTGCATCAAACAGCTCATTTGCAGGGTCGTCATCAACCATCAACTTCGCTGTTGCACACAAAGCGAACTCCTCTCCAGCAGTGGAGAGGGTGATAAGTAGTTTGAGAAACCCCATTTCCTGTGGTGTCTGCGTTTTCTTCCCTCTCTGCGGTGCAGTGAGAAATGACAGCTTCTGTTCGCCTGTTTCGCAGACAGACTGACACACAACACTAGTTCCCTTCCTGCTTCGCGAGTTGACCGCAACATTTTCATTGTAAACAAGTCTGCAGGGGAGGACAGCTCATCATGCAAAGCTCGATGATGGGATGAAAATAAGGCTGATGAGCTTCATTTTTTCTCTCAGCTTCAAGAGAGATGAAAGCAGCAACAGGTGGAAGAATTCAACTCAGCCACCTACTGGTTCTACTATGATCAACATCCTTCCTAATGTACAGACTACATAGCTGAACTCCTGGCATGCAGCGCTACGTACATTCCTCCCCTTAATGCGATTATGGACCTGATCTCAGGATGTTGTTGGGTTGGGAGTCATGAGAAGAAGGATGAGGGGTTGAGGGGAGGGAGAGGGTGGCCTAAACTTCACAGGCGGCCTCCAGCCATATCCGCCCCCTCCATTGGTTCTGGCTGCTGTCCCAGGATGTCCTAGGGTGTCCGACAAGAAAACTGACGGCTCCTAATGGGCTCTTTATTTAGCCCGTCCCATCCCAGTATGGAGCGCAGCAAACTAATGAAAAGTGGAGTTGTTGCTGGGGGCGGATGCAGAACTGGCTGGAGTGGTGATCAAACAGCTGTTGCATTAAGCGGAACCCACTGCGGTTTCTCGTCTGGATTCTAAAAATGCTTTCTGGGTGAAAGTCATCACTCCCTGGCATACATCCCAGATAAGTGGCACTGGAATGTGTGCTTCAATGTGTCGGATGCACACGTCAGTCAGTGTCGCACCTATAATGCGTTTGACTAAAGAGAGAGATGAAGAAAAGTGGCTGATGTTTCATGGCACATTAGATTCTGCATATCCTGGATGACAGGCACATAAAGCTAGAGACCAGAAGTGTTATAACTTGCATCAAAAATATCTCCAAAAGCCATAAGGGGCACTATGTGTTTTCATAGTGATCTCTCTACATGTTCTTTTAGATTTTGTTACCTAACATCACACTTTGACAGTGACAAGTTGGATGGTGGTGCATGGCACATTTGATCCTGCATATCCTAGATGACAGGCACATAAAACTAAGGACTATACGTGTAATCATTTTAAAATATCTCCAAAAGCCACAAGGGGCACAGTGTGTTTCCATGTATTGATTTCTCTTAGTGTTGTGTGTATTTTTTGGTACACAACAGCCACACTTGTGCAGAGACTAATTCAAAATATGACTCAGAAATAATATCGAAGTTGAGCTTGTGGCATTTGAGGACGTCTACTGGACCACAGAAAGTTGACAGCAACACAAACAGTGGAACAGGTTTTGCAGTTTCAAAATACAGGGATCACAATTCTTATGTAAGAGCACAATTCTTACATAGATGTCAGACGTAAGAATAATGTGTGGGGGGGGGGGGGGGGGAAAGCGAACCACATAAACTGTCTACCTCATTCTTTACAATCACGAGATCACAGAGTCCCAGCTACTCGCAGCCAGGACGCACACGCAGGAGCGCATTACCAGCATTACGCATTCCGGGTGCGTGGCTCCACCAGCTTCTTTCCCTGCCCTCGGGTTGGAATGCGGGACTGGAAATGTTCAATTAACCCTCTTCCCCCCCCCCCCCCCCCCATCAACACGTGCACAGAACAAACCTGACGCGATTAGTAGATAACCCCATCAAGACACTGTGCCAAAATCCAGCCAGCCAGCCAGTCAGCAGTCAGCCAGGGAGCGCACGAACAAACCCAGTTTACAAAGATACGTTTTTTCCCTTTTATGATCGATGAATTTCACTCAAACTCACCTGCCAAGCTCTTTGCCCACCAGCTCGTAACTGGCCGTGAACGGGTCACATCTTATCCTCGTGTGGATCTTGGTCACCATTCCGTTTTTGCTCATCTTGGCTGGACCTGGCATTGAAGTCGCGTCTTGGAGCAAAACAATCTTCATCCGCCAACAACAATAAAAAAAAAAATGGCAACAAAGTCGACGTTCTGCTATAACCAAGAACAAACTTGCATGACAACGAGGACAACCGGGCGGACGGCAGCTGTGTGAAGGCACCGGGAGATAATCCAGGCGGAGCGCGTCTCCGAACGAGAGGATGCAGCGCTGCGGGAGTGTGACACACACGCACAGTCGGAGTCGGTGCGGTAAACTGAGTTTGAGCGCTACTACACATTCCTCACAATAAACTCCTCGTCCAGGACCAGAGGACCCGCCCCCTGCGACGACGCGCTGCTGCGGAGCACCAATGGACCCGCAGAGGAGGACGGAGCCAACTGGCGAGGGATGCGTTCAGGGCACATACGAGGACAGGTACACTGACGTAAACAAAACATTTCCACGCACCATTAGTTTCAGTTTGAGAGTTATCAGGATGACTTATGAAATGAAACTGAGTGGGTGATTAGACATGAACATCCCTCCTACATATCTATCTATCTATCTATCTATCTATATGTTTCTATCTATCTATCTATCCATCTTTGTCCTTCGGTCCATCCATTATTATTATTATTGTTATTTTAATAATCGTTCCCTATTAAAATAAAACCAATAATTATTCCTTTAGATTTTGTTATTTGTCATACATTTACGGTACAAATAAACGTATATCATTATCTTTATAAGGAAATGGGGTTTGAATGCCAATTAATAAGCTGCTAATGTTAACCAAGCCTCAAATTTGACTTTTTAACCCTTTTACTTTCTTACTCCTTTTACCCAACTAAAAAGCATCAACCAAACCCAGATTCTTCATATTGACATACAGAAGCTACACACTAACATTTCTAACATCTCTGGTGGGTTTTTTACTGCTCCTTGCTTCAGGCTTGGCTGTGTCTGCAGGTGAGCCTTGACAACACTCAGTGTCATGAATCTGTATCTGCCCTTGGGCTGTGACAGCATTCTACACATGTTTTCTTTTGTCTTAATGTGTGGGAGAGTTGTTTGTCTAACCATTTAATCTGCGTTCCGTTAAAGAAGAATTCAAAGCATCCCATTACACAATTCACCACTCGACAATGGGATGTTGATGCACAGGTGATTCAGATTCTTTCCTTGCAATATTTGCTGTAAATTATAAATATAAAACATGCTACCACTAGTAAGCCTGTACTGCGGATAGCTTAAATACAAAGACTAGGGCGGTGTGGAGATGTTAGTGTTGGTTTGTACAGCCTGCAGAGGGGACCAGTGTGGTGAAGAAAGTCCTGGATGCCATGGGAAATGTGTCACCTAAGTTCCAGGGGCATGTTCAAGCTAAAACTGTGAAGCTGTTAGGAGACCAGGCCCTGTGCTGACCTTAAGTAAACAGAGCAGCCCTTTTCCTCCACCACACACACACTCACACACACACAGCTGAGAGTCATTCCCAGACAATAAAGGAACTGGTGGTGGAGGCTGTGGTTTTGGCCTCAGTTTACGCCTCGTGTACAGAGGAGAACATATGAGACCACGTGAGATGTTTGCCTTCCTAAAAAACATTGTCGTAACGTGTAGCAACGGGCAAATAAACCCAAGACTCATGCATGAAGGCATTGCCATTGAGGGCTACAGCAAATAACAATTTTTATTTTTAACCATTAATTATTCCCTGCAGGGAAAACAATGAAAATGTCAAAGAAACGACGTCCTATCCGCAATGTTAAAGAAAGTGATAAAAAGTTCCTGGATCCACCATCTGATCCGGATGTGCACTAAGATCAAATGGGAGCTTCCCTGATCCATATCGCACCCTTCCACCGAATGTTGTGGTAATCTGTCCTGTAATTTCTGTGTAATCCTTTTTTACAGACAAACAAACAAGAATGACAATGGCCCAACAGTCCCAGATCTGCAGTGTGCACTAACATTTAATAGGCTCTTTCTTGGGTCAAGTCCCTCCCCACCACAAAATTGAATGGTGATGTACTCAGTTGTTATTGCGTAATCCTGATTGGGAACAAACCAATCAACCAACACACAAACAGACAGGGGTGAAAACAAGACCTCCCTGGCGGAGGTAATAAATGATTGACAAATATCTGTTGGTTAATGACTCATTCTGTTCGGCACACTAGGTATCATTATTACAGGCACATAATTTCCCCTAAAGAAGGGCGAGACTCATACCAGCCTCTCATCTTCATTTTCCCTGAATGAGCAGATGAGTATTTGTGCTGACATGATGGAAGGAAAGGGAAGGGAAGGGAAGGCATGAACAGAAAGAGGAGATGACACAATGACACGTTCCTCCGAGTCGGTTTTATGTCCCATAGCTGAGCACATTGCCGGTGGTTGGTCACATGCCCCAAATAGTTCTTATGTATCACACAGAGCAGGAGTTGTCCAGTCTCACCATACCAAAGCCAATTTTGTTGCCACGAACAGCAACCAGTGTAGAAGGGACCTATTGAGTGTGGACATTCCTCAGGCGCTGCCGAGTCATTAGTGTCCAGCAAGCAGGTTACATAACCTGTTATGCCTCCTCAAATTGTTACCTTAAGTCTAAGTGAGCCCACTCTGAAAACCTTGACCCTCTTTCCCTGCCAGCCCTCCCATTAAAGCAGGGGTCGGAGTTCAGTGGAGCTGCGTTAGTGAGGGAGCGCTACCCGGGCCCCCAGAGACTTAATGAAAACACATACCGGCGAATTAGCCTGCCAGCCTACAGTTTAGCTAACATAAATATGAGAAGTTCGGCCGTGACCTGGGGGAGCACCAATGCTTTCTGAGCCACTGGAACAAATAGGCCTAGTCATGACTGGGTCAGAAAACACAGCTCTGTGTTTTAACAAGCGCTCAGGGTCTTGTTTAAGAGATTTTTACAGGGTGGAAGTGTACGTGTCGTTGTTTCAACTTATGCCTGAGTTTGTATTTATGATATGGCCGTAACACAGAATGGCTTTGTTCTCCGGTAATGGAATTAGAAGACGTTGGTTCCGGTCCAGCAAACCCATCATCTCGTCCACACGTGGGTCGGTTAATCAGAGGAGTTGCTGGAGAAGGCAAGAGAAGGTCAAAAGATTTTTACAAGCAGCCAGGCAGAGGCAATCCGGTGTTAAAGAATCGACCACTGCAGGATCTGAGTAAAAGTGCACTGTTAAGCTCTCGTATGACTCCCTTAAGGTAAATGTGTTAGAGAGACAGACAGTCTCTTGTCCACCATTTCAAAGATGTCCTTTCTCTTCTTTATGTCGCCCAGGGGAGTGTAAAAAAAGAGGAGGAGTGGTGGGTTCTCTTTATGTAAGTGTTCTGCTTCTTTGACTATGTGACACCGTGCTGCTAAATATTTGCTGCCGTCCATATATGAGGCTGCCGAGGCCTGTGCCGGTATGTTAAGATCTATGACTTTGATAACAGACTTTTCCTTTCCGTTCAACTGACCACAATGACCTGTTTCCACCCTCTGCTCATAACACAGAGGTAGGAATGATGAGGTGTCCATAAATGTTTGTGAGTCTCTTTCATTGCCTACTTTCTCTTGTTTTCCTCGTTTTGCTCTGTCTCTGAGCGAGGACACCGTGACAGCCGCTTTCCTGCAAGCGATAATTTCGTGAGAACGAAAAAAGGCCAACAATCATTCTTAGGAAATGTGTCATGTTAACAAGGCCTTAAAGACTACATCTGCAAAATTTCAAAATGCTGAATCCTTACAAAGCGTGATTGCTGGCTGTCTAAAATCTCTGTTTATGCTTCTTAGTCATAAACCATTGTTTACGCAGTAAGAAGATTCAGTCTAATGAATAGGTTCAGGCCCAGGAGGGCTACTTGGTAATCTCACCTTAGTCCATAAGTGTTCCCTGTCTTCTTCAGTTGCTTATACAGGGCCTCAGTACAAAACACATGTGTCACGTGTTGTGCAATTTGTAATTAACAATCGACTGATGTTCTGGCGAAAAAGCTCTACTCTATGTTTCTGCACCACCGGCAAACGCTAATTTGCTTAGGTAGATAGCGTGCATGTCACCACTTACAGGGTTAGGGGAGGCTAAAAGCAGGCTAATTTAATGCATGATGTCATGCTTTCATTAACTCTATAAATCACTGGTGTGCTGGTGTAACAGTGGCGAGCCCAGGTCGCACGCTGGTGTGATCTCTAATCTGTTTGCGGTGACCTCAGAGTAAAGTGTCTGAATGCAGCGGCAGAGGTCCCGCACCTCATAAAACCAAACAGTCCAATAGCTCGGGTTGATTTAGATGCTCAACACGCCACCCACATCTCAAAGCCTTCTCCCCCCCCCCCCATCCACCCGCGACCTACTGCTGGTATTTCTGCCACATCAACAACAGCGGTGAACAAAAAGGACAAACGTCTGACCGAGTTCCCAAACACTGGCCGCTGGAAGTCGTATCACCGCGAGACGCCAGGATGACGTGCAGAGCTGACGTTGGAACGCTATTATGAGATAAGTTCCTAATCCTTTTGGCAACTGAGAAAAACGTCGAAGGAGGGATACAAATAAGAATCAGAATGGGCTCATGATCTAATTGCCGTGATTGTGATCTAAAAGCGATGAATGGAGTGGAAGTGGTGTGTGGCCTCGCTGATTTATCACACTATTCTACAATGTGACGTCATCAATTGAGTAAGAGCTTTTCAAAGGGCCCCAGTGAATGGCTGTTGATGATGTTTGTGAATAACATTATCATGTGTTGTCTTTTTTTGCTGCATAAAGAGTCACATTTATCTCCACCAAGAGGTTGTGTTTACACCCCTGTCCCTTTGTTTACTGATTGGTTTGTTTTTATGCAAGATTACTGAGCTTCTGAGCAGATTACCACAACACTTGGTGGCAGGATGCAGTACGGGTCAGGAGTGAATCCATTAAACTTTGGTGTGGATCCAGATTAGGGGGCGGATGCCGGAATATTTTTTTCACACACTTTAAAATTGTGAGATAGGGCGTTTTTTCATGTTTTACTTGATTTCTCAGAGAATAATAAAAATCTGGCACGTTTAAGGGACTGATAACTATGAGTTTCTGCAATGTGGTGCAGATCCAAATACAAATCTCTGGATCTAGTGAATTTAAATGTGGTTTCATAAGGGGACTGTTGGGCCTTGTGATCTAGCATTTCAGTTTGTTAAAATAATCTACTGGTAAAATGATTGACAGTATGTTGACAACATTTCGGTAAAAAAATATTTAATAAAAGGGAGAACAAATCTAACCCTAAATGGATTGGCTTGAACAGACATCCTGTAGTTTGACTTTCTCTTGACCTCTGCAACTAAGTAGGACATTTGCGGAACATACCAGTGTTAAGTTAATAACAGTGTGTTTGAGAAACAGTCAATATTTCTGTACCTAATAATTACTCTTCAGGATTCTCAAAACTCACAGGACACTGTTGTTGCTGTAAACTTTATGTTGCACCAGGACGTCTCAGGTGAGTGAGCGGACATGTTTTTCGACTCCTCTCAGTCTCGGTGGAGCTTCATTTGTCAAATGTGTCCCTCCTGGCTCACACGCACACACACATGTAACCCTCTGTTTGCATCTCTGTCACAAATCATCCAAAAACAACAGCCCCTCTTTGACAGCCCTGGTGCCGCAGTCAGCAGCAGGAGCAACGTCAGGCCCCTCTTTAGAGGCCTAATATTTTCAAATGGGACGACACTTATGGATGTTAATTACATTCAAACAGCTGGTTTGGGTTCGTCTTTCCTGACCAGAAAACCGATGGGAAAAGCTGACATGATGCTCAGGATGAATGCACCAGATGAGAAACCCTGAGGAAAGACAAAGTAGGGCACTGGGAATGCTTGTGTTTAAACTGCAGACCCTCTGATTGCAGTGGAAAGCTTGAGTGTGAACTATACGTCTTTTTTCGCTTTTTCTGGGCCACAAATATGAATTTGGCTTTTGCAGACTTTTTTTCCCCTCTCGGTTGCAGCGGCTGATTTGTCGTCTGTCAGCCTGCACTGTGTGGGCTGGTGCAGAGCAGCAGCACAGGAAGAGAAGGATGAGACAGAGAGTAGATGAAAGCTGAACTGCAGGTAGAGGCAGCTGAGCTAACGTTCTGCCACATCCTGCCTCACTTTCTGGCAACGTGACCTCCCAGACCGGAGGAATTCATAACTACAGCTCTGCACACGTCTGCGAGACGCTCTTTGCACATGAAGGCAGTAGTTGCGGTAAAGTGATTATTTCCTTCAGGCGGAAGAAACAAAAAAAACAGTATAAACGTGAACAACAAACAGACAAGACTTGTTGTCAGACAAAAACTAAATACAGCAGCTGCATTCACATGAGCCAAAAAGCATTAGTCACATGCAAGAACTCTAGATTGGCCAAAATAGCTCCATGCATACTTAGGTATTACACCGCACTAAAGGCCGTTGGGGTGTGGGCATTAACAGATGCAGCCAGTCTTAACCACGGACAGACACCCAGCACAGACAGACCAACTTAGAAACCGAAAGGGCTTTCTCAGCTGTTGCTTCTGTCTCCGGTCTCCACCCCCCCCTCACAGCCCCATCATTGTCTCATTAATCCAACAACAGACACATAAACCCTTTCACAGCTCAATTCACTGTACAGGCTTTGTGCTGAACAACACTTGCATTCTTCAGATAATATCAAAGTGGATTAAACACAACTTTGGGGGAATTTAAATACCAGACACCTTGTTGGACCGGATGAGAAATTCTGCCTAACACCCGTCGCAATCCATCAAACGCTTATCTGTGTGGGTCGGTTGCCAAAACAAACTACTGTTGTGTCAGTTGGGGCTTGATGACATGGTAAAATAAAGTTGTAAAAAAAAGAAAGAGCTCACTGCAGTCTGGCCATAATGAACAGAACCTCCCAGCAACTCAAGATAAAGAAAATGGAGGAGTGAATTTGGCTTTTCACCCCTTTCTGAGATGCTCAGATAAACTTAAAACCAGTCAGCGAGGGTTGGAAGAATATGAATCGCTCGAATGTGAAGGGAAAGTGAAAGAAGACGTGCCAGCAGGGGTAGAAGAAAGACGAGAGAAGGAAACAGAGGAAATGGGGAAGCGGAGAAATCCAATTGGAATGTCTGACTCAGGAAAGTAATGGAAAAAATGTATTTGGATTGGCGAGCGAACATAGGAAGCGGGGAGAGGTGGGGTGGTGAGTATTAAGAAATAGGGTGGTGTTAACCTTGCAGAAATGCCAGCGGCAGAAAAAAACATGTCTAGAAACAAAGACTAATTGAAAACGAGACTGAAGACAATGAAATAACTTGTGGTGCTTTGCAGAAAATCCCTTAGTAAAGCCAACACCTCGAAAGTAAGAATCATGATGAACGTCTGCGAGGAAAATCTGCAACAATCATTTACTTACATTTCTATATTTTTCATGGCCAAGGGAATTTCCTGATTATTTTTTAAACATGGGGTTTGTCGAAGAGGAAATATTTCCCCCACACGGTTATTGGACATGACAGATTGACACTTGATACTTTTGGGAAAATATTGACAAATAAAAAAATTAGCTTCTTCTGCCTAAAAGCTACTTGTGAGTCTCCAGCCTGAATAAAACAAACCTGACTGGTCCCCACACACAGTCGCAGCCCAGTTACTCCAGCAACAGCAGGTAGACGCGGCCATATGTCATCTGAGGCACGACAGGGGTCAAAGGTCGGCTCGCCGCTAATGATTACCTGCTGAACCGCGCCGCTTCAGCTATCCCTGTTTGTTTGCGTAGCCGCGGTAACAGTGCGACAAGCTGCTGCATTAGGGACGTGCACACACTCCCCGTCATCACCATGCCAACTTCTACCATCCTCTGACCATGAGCCCACAAATAAGGAAAAGATATCATCTGCGAAACGCTAAAAAGTTATAATCAAATAAAACACACAGCAGACTCGAAAGTGTTGTGACGTTGTGCAGGAGGAGTTCAGCCTCGTCCTTATTTCCATCCCACCACAAGGCCAATGGGGGAAGCTCTGTGGTTTTGGTTTATGGGAAGGTCTCGACTTCAAATGAGGTGGGAGACAGAGAAAAATCACAGGCCACCTCATAAAAGACACGACGGTCAAGATTATGCGAGGTGAAAACCGTACATAGGCAGATTTCATGAGCTCAGGGACCGCAGCTTTGAACGTGATAGCCGAGCGCGCCACTGTGATTTCATTCAAAATGCTCGTTTCGGCCAGTTTGCTCCAAGAGTTTTGTGTGTGTGAGTGTGTGTGTGTCTATACATATGCATGATGTGTGTTTTTTTGTCTTTATGTAATCAGTGGGCAGCTAGCTCGGTTGCCTTTTGTGACTTGCATGAGGAGGGAGGTGAGGGTCAAAGGTCAAACTAAATCGATTAGCTCTTTCTTTGCTGCAAACGTCACACCTCCTTTATTCATATCGTGAACAGATGCTCTGTGTGATGCAAGAAAAAAAATCAATATAATTAGTCATGTGCTTACTGGAATAGTAGCGAGTTAGCTTAGTTTAGCACCAACACTGAGATAGATTTTGTTCCAGTCCTGATGGGATGTAGCTGTTATTTGCGTTTACATATGAGATTAGTTTAGTCATTTCTATTTTCTGTAGCTGATAAAGTTCTGTTAAGAAGTCAACTCGTTTCAAAGTGGTTCACCCAAACTTATGAATACTTTTTTATCACATTCCACAATATGAAAAAGTTTGACTAGACGAACATAACATGCACAATTTGGCTTTAAAAGTCTGGCTGAAGATGTCACATTTATTGGCCTATGGGAGGTTACAGAGGTCAAAAGGATTTATGAGTATAAGGACATGTAGGTCAAGTGTCTCAATGTAAATGGTTCAACCTGATTTATTGTGTGGATTTCATTGCTCTCAGCTCATTCAATTATTGTATTTCTTCTGTTTATGTGGACATGTCAGCCTCATGGTAGCAACAGGGGTCCACAGCAAGTTGTGTGGAAATCCAACCAAATACCAAATAGATTTTAGGGATCATCCCCTGGGGACCAGGAACCCCAACCAACTTCAATGAAGGAGGAAATCAACATATCTGAATCGATTCTCGGACTCCAAAATCAAAGTTCTACATAAAACAAAACCACAGCTCATAAACCTATTTTCTAAATTTCCTGCAGAGTTTCAGAGAGGTGACGTGATGATGAGGAGGCTCAGGGCCTTCTTCTCCCCAGTTATCATTCATTTCATTTTGTCGTACTGGCTGTGCCCAAGTGAGCTGCCACTGTTTTCTTGTGTTTTGTATCTCACTCATTCAAACAAATACTTCTCCAGCCTGAGTCCAGCGGGCAGCCCGAATCCCCCATGAACTTGAGTCTGGCGTCTCCTTCGCTCTCATAATTTTGTTTTCTGTTCCCACTTCCTCTCGTTCTTTGCCCTCTACAAGACCTCCCAGAGAGACACCTAAACTTAAGAGCGAATGCCCGTACGTGTGTGTGTGTGTGTGTGTGTGTGTGTGTGTGTGTGTGTGTGTTTCCACCAGTTTAGCAATCCCAGCTCTGACTTATAGCTCACGCTGACAGCCAGTTATTCATGCTTCCCCCCAGGTCTCTATGTTCAAACTGCTTTCTTTACTACCCCCCCCCCCCCCCCCCCATCTTTTCAGCCGATCGCATCACAAATCAGACAAGTGACCAAAAGCCACCAATCAATCAGACTTTTCTAAACATGCTCATTTTCCCCAGGAAGGAATTTATTCTGGCTTTTTAACAGAAGTGAACATTTTACCTTCCGTTCTGTTTTATAATCTCGTGAAGAATTTTAGATGCACATCACAACCGGCAGCACTAATTCTAAATGTAAGATAAATTGCCCTTTTAATAATATTTAAAGGGTTGGAAGGTTTCCAGCGTTCGGTGGCCTGCAGCTCCTTCCTCACGCTGAATGGGAACATAAAACACTCTGGCAGGGATTCAGACTCAGAGTTAGACGCCCTCCAGGACGATGTCTGTGGCCTCGCCGAGGGCGTGTCCCCGCTTTGACGGGACACCCGCCCCTGACTGGCCCTCCGCTAATTCCAAACCCTGAAACCCCACAAATAAAGGCACTGGTTAGAGCCATCTGTTGGTTTTAACATAATCCTCCTTGTTAGTTCAAGTGATTTGTCTGGGAATCTGAATGGTGTCGTGCATTTGTGTATGTGGTGTGTTGGGTTTATAATACGTCCACATTAATGTCCAAATTATGTGATTCTTCTGAAGTTGAAAGCGGAGTTGGATTTTCGTGCATGGTCGCAAATCTTACGCATCTTCATTCATAGCTTTGCATTTATCATAGACAGGGCCTCTTGTGTTAACAGACACTGAATTGCTGCTTTGTCTCTTCGTCGCCTATTGAGTGAAGTGTGTGCTGGAGAGGGGACCATCGTCACTGTGGGATGGATGTTCTTTGGTATTCTGTGCCACCATTCGCCTCCCTGGACATAACTCTGAGCTCAGTGAACATGTTTCTCACACCCCTCACTCTCGCCAGGGGGGACAGGAAACGTCTCTGTCCGTCTGCGTCTCGTGAGCGTTGCGATGGGTAGCGTTGCGATGCGTAGGGTCGGGAAGAATGCAGCACCCAGATGCTGAATCTCATGGAATCTCCCTGCTGACGCAAGCCCAGGCCGGCGGAATCTGCTGCCACATCTGCGTTAAACCAGTGGCAGGACTGGAAGTATTTGTAAAATGTGTATCGTGATTATTGGTAGAATTAAAAACAACCTCATTTTACTTCTTTTTTTTTACATGCGCAATCTTGCTTGTGAGCAGACACCTTAAAGACATATCACAGGGTATCTTTACAAAAACAAACTTCAAATAGGGAAGGTCTTTGTTCAACGATTTTATATATTGGTAACATTTTAGGATGTACCCTTTTCCAGCAAATCACACAAAGGAAATAAACATTTCCGAATATATATCTTGTGAAAAATACTATAGCATATACCTCTGCCATGCAAGGCACAACAAAAACAGTTTTTACTTGGATCTGCACCAAAATCTATACATTATAGATATCACTCTAAATATTCATGCACTAAGATCCAGATGAGAAATGGTGAAAAGAAACCCTGCTGACAAACATATACAAACATGAACAGGGGTGAAAACATCACCTCCTTGGCAGAGGTAATTAATAATAAGTATTGTATTTACAGTGAGCTTCTCAAGGAAATCAGTACAAAGTGCTTTCCATGGTAAAAATAAAACATGCTAAATTAAAAGATCAACACCAAACATGCAACATTCACAGATTAGAGTTGTAAATGAAAGTGAAATGTGTGCTTTCAAAATTGCAACTAAACATAGATAGGAATGTCTATACATACACACAACACACAAAAAGATACAAAATCTAGATGGACGGATAGATTATTAGTATTATTTTATTAGAATTATTAGCATTGCTATTATTATGTTTTATGAAAAATATGACTTTCGTGCAAACCTACTTTGACGTCTTTCGCCTCTGAAACTTTTCCAGCACCTTTGATGTAACTTCGCTTTTGTCTGGCCAGTAACGTTAATGAGGAGAGCAGCGCATGTCCGTTGCAGTATGTGATGTGAAGCACTGATCAAAGACCCCAGAGACAGCTCAGTCGTAAGATCCGGCCCAGTTTACTGAAGGAGTCAGACAGCCATGACGGTCATGAATTAAACCGAGTCAAAGCTCACATGGAACGAGGCTCCGAGGAGCGTTTCCTCCATGCTTTTATGCACTAAAACTCCCAGGGAAAGGTTTTTCTCTTTTTACATGATTTTCTCAGAAGAACACAGCCAGTGTTTAGAAGTGGAACGCGTCATGGTGTCATCAGATGAAGCGCACACATGTTCAGACCTCCACCATTTGCCCAGCAGTTTATTCAGCTGATAATAAGACATCATGTATGTAGTTACAAACTCAATAAAGAATCAGATCCTTCTCACTTTACTGAAGATGTTTCTTCAACTTCATATTTCGATCCCACATCTTTTCAGTGGAAAATATTTCACTCTGTATAATTTTACACAAATTTAGCTATTTGGTACTTTTACATAGCAAACATAGTCTTACTAAAACTGTGTTGCAGAATAAACCAGTGCCTCGCAGCCTCTTGGCATGGGACCTGTGGTTGGGGTCAGATGTCTTGGTTTTGGACGTCTGACTTGTTATCAGTTCCCCTCAAAACTTCTCACATGATTTCATTTAAATCATTTCAAAAGGTTTAAATCAACCAATGTGTCACAATAAAAGAAAAGATGAAAGAAAAGTTTAAAAATGTTTTTTTCTTTCTTCTTGATCCAACAATCTCGTGTCCTCTCAGATTTATTGTGACCCGTTTTAACCTTAAATCAAGCAAGGGTTTGACTCCCACCCAAAGTATTTGTCTAATTATTTCTCTGTGAAGCATTGCAATGATTTGTGAGCATTATTAAAGCCCTTTGTTTCAATTCATATGTTGTAAAATATACATTATTAGAAATAATATGAACCTTCTGTCAGGGAAATCATACATTTGTTTTTCTGCAGGATTACACAAAAACTACTGAACCATTTTGCACCAAACTTGGTTGAGGAATGGAGCATGAGTCAGGGAAGAGCCCATAAAAGTTAAGTGCAAAGGCAGTCATGTTGATGGATCCAGGAATTTAAATATAACATCGTCATTTTTGTAATTTCTCAGGAAATAATGTACGGCCCATGATGTGAACATATGTCGGATTATTTTGCAGTAGCGGAGGTGTGTACTGTAGCTACATGGGTGCAATTCTAGCTGTAAGTAAGGGCGTCACCCAAACATGACACACTAATCCTGTGACCGTCCAAATGAGCCATAAACAAGGAAGGAATGCGAAGGTGAGATCACGGCAGCGCGACTGACAGAAACTGAGAGCGGCTGGAATGTGAGGGAGAGTCAAACTGGCCCATCAGCTCGGTTTAATGCCCATGTTAGGCTGTTAATGCCATGGCATTCCCGACATGCGTGTCTTGGAGAGTGCCATACCTGTCACTCCCAGAATTCTACTTAATTTCTTGGGTTGGCCAAGTCACGGAAAAGTCGTCTTATATAACCAGCAGCTAATAATCACGTGTTTGGGCTCATCTCCTCCTCCTGACTACGTTATCTGCTGCCTCCACAAGACGTCTCCTCTCTAAAACCCAAATTATAGGCCAAAAAGTTCTTACGTAATAATTGCCAAGTATGATAAACTGTCAGCAGAAATGTTTGCCCCAGATATGGCTGAATGCTCTGCTTATGTTGGAGGACCTCTGCTGATCCCGGAGGATCGTGCAATGCAGCATGTTTCCCAGAGCTTTCTTTTGCCCTTTGCTCTGTCGTCTCATAACTGCAAGATAGATTCAAAGGCTGTCGACCAGAGGGATGTCTGAGAAACTCTCCAGCATGTCACAGTGACTCCGTTCTATCTCTGCCAAACTGTACCTTAGCCTCTAACTCGCCCTCTTATCACTTTAACAGACAGCAGCGTTAGGGCCGTTGATACAAGAAAAGGAAGATAGGAGTAGCTCCAGTGACACAACACGGAGGGATGTGTGATAAGCACGTAGCTTATTGGAACCATTTACCATCCATTCCCACACTTGAGGGGACTTGGCTCCTGATCGTGGTCATTTAATGTGAAGGAAATGATGTTGAGACGTGATAAGACCCAGATGGTCTTTGCAAAAACAAATTCAAATGCATCCCATACAAGACTGCAGAAGAAGTTACCCGATCTGCTGCAAAGAATAACTTTTTCTGGTGCAATACTTTTCTTCTCTTGATTGCTATTTTTATGAGCTAGTATCCTATTTGACCTTTGCTTTTATCAGCTGTTCCATGTGGCACGACATTATCAAAAATAAATGATATCTGACACGGCATGCAAGGCTGATACAATCACAACAGGCCTGTCAGCAGAGATTTGAGCAGGACACTAAATCTCCTCCAGCTCCTGTACGTGTAAACGAGAAGAAATCTCATGAGGCAATAATTACCTCCGCCAAGGAAGAGATGTTGTTACCACCGTCCGTTTGTTTGTTGTGATGAGGATTATGCAAAAATTAGGGAAGGATTTTTTTGCGACTTTTGGTGGAGGGATGCGGATTCCAGCATTTTCACTGATTTCCAAGAGAATAATTTATTAATTTAAAAAAAAAAAAATCTATCTTATTTAGGGGACTGATCTATAAGTGTGTGCAATTTGGACTTAGGGGCCTTGGTGGAGGTATGAGAGTTTAGCCTGTGATATTTCTTCTGTTTAGAAATTGACCGCCTTATTGTTGTTTTAATCACTGACAGGGTATTTATGCATTAAAAACCCAAACATTAAACTATCAATTGTATGGTGTGGTCACATGAAATATTGAAGACAAATATCTTCAAATTATCTTCTAATTTGACTTCTAATGTTTTTCTTCGCCCCTGAATATGAGTTTACTGTCATCACCTGTTGTAAAGTGAAATTGACAGGAACCTCAGCAGGAAGTGAAACAGAGGGGAAAACAACAACCATCCGAGCAAACAAGTTACTCAGGTCGACGCTCTCTTTGTTGCTCTGCAGTTTCTTTTCAAATGTAGCTCAGACCAAACCTCTGAGGAGCCAACCTATGAGAACACCACAGTGTCAAAACAAAACAAAACCTGAGCAGGTATGTCAGAAATGAAGACGGCCGACATTTCTCTTTATTCAGAAGTATTTCTCGATGGTAATAACAAGGATTAGCTCTGTGGGACATACTGGGCCTGTACACAGAGCAGATGACAAAGAGCGATAAGGAAATACGATCCATCTCAACGCTTCAGTTAGAAGACGGGGAGGAAAATGTGATTGGCATTTAGCAGGTTTGCACGCCCGAGTGCAGAACTCAGTGTCACCGTGTTCTTGTCGAGGCGAGGTTTCATAGCTGTGGTCTGGGCCGGGGGGGGTACATACCCATAGATTTCTAGGGCAGCGGTCATTGTCATAGACTGTGTGCCAAGGTTTCGCTGCAGCTTCCCTCTTAACAGCAAGCTTATGCAAAAATAGGTGGGGTATCCTTGACCAGGAGGAAATCAAAGGGAACAGCAACAAGGCCGTCTCCAAGACAAACATCATAACACTACTCAGCTATGTAAGGACTGGACGTGTTGCATACGTTTCGGGGCGTGCAAATCTTATTTAAGTGAATTGTTTGCATTTGAGAGTCAAGGGGAGATGGGTTTGTTAGGTTTCTGCACCTGAGGACAGAGGAAAGAGCTTCAAAGGGAGTAAAATATGAAATGCATGTTAGAATGTTGTCGTTTCTGATGTGAGATGTGTGTGCATGTTTTTGAGAAGTCTTCCCACCCACTGTCGTAGGCTCACACTGTTTTTTTTTTTGCAAGTGTTTAAAAGTAATCAATAGTTGGTCCATTTATCCAATCAGATTAGAAAGGTAACATTAGACCCCGCCTCCTGCTGCAGCACTCACTGGTGAAGAAACATCAAAAATGAATTCATGGTGTTTTCGGTAGCATCATCTGCACCATTCTTTATTAATAAGAGTCGGTATTATCCTTGTATTACACAAAATATACAGTTCATGACGTAGTAGACCAGAATAGGCAATACTTGGCAAGTATACTTTTACTTTTAATACTTTAAAAGCTACTCACTTACTTTTACTCAAGTAGAAAACTTATTGTGGTACTTTTACTTTTACTTGAATACATTTTTGTCCATTTATTTGTACTTGAGAAAAAAATGTTTGAGTACTTCCCCCACCCCTGATGCCTGCACTTAGTTGTAGTGTTTTCAGGCCCAGATGTAAACAGAGTGTATCCAGGTAACCAGGTGGTGGGTGGAGTGCACCACTGATTCCATCAGTGTCTGTGGGAAGACAAGAATGCACATGGGGCAGCGTTATTTAGATGTGATTCAGACAACAAGAGAGTGCGGCTGACCCGAAGGGGAAGAAGAAGAAAGAGGCGGTGCCAGCTGTGAGGGCTAAATGAAGCCATTTGGCGTGAGAACCGCACTCACCGCCGACAACGATTTGAGGCACATACCAGCGCGGCTGAGTCACTTGCTGTGTCCCGCCACACCAGCCATCACCTGATTTCCCCACATCACAGGTGAGGTAGTGATGCATGGAGTGCTTGGCATTCTCCGCCTGCTGCACCTGGAGCACAGAGACAGAGAGCCAAGTCAGAAAAGATAGAACACTGAAGTGTAAACACACTTGAGGTATTTTTTTGTTATTCCTGATGCATTAATGCGTTTTGACGCTGCTGTCTCCACTGGTATTTTCCTTGCTAAACCAGCAAACCTCTACTGATGAGATCTGCACAGTCAGAAATTTCTCTTGTACGTTATCTAATGAATTGGATCTCACAACGGAACAACCTCCGATACAGAGTTCAGATACGTTTGTACCTGTCCAACAAACAAAGGTCCCCATGATGGTGCAGCTGCGCGAAGCTATGCGTACATTGAAACCGCTATCAGTGCTCTGAGCCAAATACAGGTCAGGTCTAGTCCTGCGGCCTTAAGGCCCAGAAGGGAGCAGGAACAGGATGTCCCCAATATAACAGCGAGAAAGAATGCCTTTAGCGCTCCATTCAAGACGGAGGGGACATTTCCCATGACACAATCCCCTGCTGTTTCCTGGAGCTCTGAAGTTCTGTGTACAAACAGGACCTGTGGAATGCCAGAGCGACCAATGCCACTAACGTCAGGCAGCGGCCCTCAGGGTTACAGCTGACGTCGAGCAGATCACCATAAACCCACACGACCTCACACCGTATACATCAAAAACTCTGGGAAAATATACAGTACACATATGACAACCTTGTACCCTCGACCTTTGACCATGCTCTGCACGATTATAATCTTAAAAACTTGAAATATTAACGTCTGTGTATTTGTTTCCCTCTGTCGTGGCTTTGCTGAGCACAATGAATTATAGACTTGCAGCTCTTTCATTTCAAGCGGCTCAACTTGCATGTAAATAAAATTCTTAAACGATTAGGTAGGAACAAATCCTGCAGCCATAATGCAACTATACTTTGTACATCATAAACTGAAAATGTGCTGACTCTGCCTCTGTATACAGTATGGGTGTTCACAACCATTCATACTTTCCACACGTCTTCTCCCATTTCAACCATGATGATTTTAGCAGAGAGGAGCGAGGCCCTGCTGCCTCTATATTACCTTGAGAAAAACACACTCTGCGCTTCTCAGGTTCGCGCTTCTCCCTTTATTGAAGTAAACCTGCTGAATCTCCGTGGTCGTCACAACAGAGCGATTTGTAGGGGCCGCGTCTCTCATCGGTTGTGGTTCATAAGCAGGAATTTAAAGATATATAGCTCCTTTAGTTTGGTTTTTTTATCATCCTGGATTAGATTCTCAGAGGAGGGAATTCTTTTCCATCTCACACTCCAGTGTCAGTTGTCCTGTGTGCAGGATGAGTTTCACAGAACAGAGGATACTTTCTATTTACCACATATCCCTGCATATGCAGCACACAAGAGCACAAGACCTCTCTCAATCGTTGGCAGTTGACTTTGGAAACCTGTACAGCACTGAGCTACATGCACTATATGCATACATGTGAAAGGAAGAGAAGAAACTCTGGAAGCACATGAGAAATATCAGCGTTCCAGGTCAAACACGTCGTGGGTGAAAGAGTTGAAGGGGCTGCAGACTTTGATGAATTACTGGAGCCACAGAGGAAGAAAAAGAAAGATATGGATTCAATGTATCTGCTGTTTGTTGAAAGGAGAGGCAGCAAAAGGTCACAGACAGTAACTCAACCTCATCACATGCAGACGCAGGGTTCTAATCATAAAATCCATCAAGTCCAGACCGCAGCAGTCAAACGGTGGTTTCATAAAGTGAAACAAAACTCTCTCAGACAGGTGGGGAGGAATCAAATTGATATCAGATGGGAATTCTGCTGAAACATGAACTGTTTGGCAAAACCAGCAGTTAGGAATCACCTTAGGAGACGTTTCTGTCTCATTCTCAACTCAGTCACGAGCGCTGTTGTGGTCAAAGCATTTGTCCGCATTTTTTATCGACCTTAAACATTTAACGTGCATTTACTCAAACGAATGATGAAGGATAATCTGACCTGCATCTCAGGATGTCACAATAAGGTTACTATTCTAATAGATATGTGAAAAAAGTCTTTCCTGTTTCAGAATTTCAGAGCTCATGTGGTTCACAAACATTTGCCAAACCTCTCCCCACAGCCCTGTCAATCAAGTACCAGTCCATCAACATGACCTGCCCCACATGTGAGCATTTAAAAAGGTGCCATTGTGTATCAGTGTTATGAGAGCGGCTGTAGGATGTTACAATAAAGCAAATTTAACTTTCAATATTTAGGTTTGTGTGGCTAATTAAATCTATTTCAGCCATTCAAACCTTTACTTTTTAACCAATAATATATGACATGTGTTGTTAAGAATTTAAACTTCTTCATCTAATTGTTTTAAGCTATTTAAACCATCCAGTACTTTTAGCATTAGCTGTATTTCAACCCTTTATTAATAATAATCACTCTAAGCTATTTCTACCTTTTACTATAAGATTGAGCAACTTCAGTCTTAATCAAACTGCGATGATTTAGCTATCCATTGTATTTGAACCACTTTTAGCTCGCTTGCTATCTAATGTTCATGCATTCTTACGTTTCAACCCAGTATATAACCTTTTATATATAGCAAGTATCCACTCACACCCTTGCATCTGCAGAAATACCCTCAAGTAACCCCTGGTTGGGAATCTGTCACCTATATTATCTTGGCATAATTTTTAAGATGATCAACATTTTTTGTTAATCAGCTTCAAAAGCTTTTGAAACAGGTTCAGGCAAACATCTCTGAGAAATGTATTTGCATTCAGTTGTGCTACTAGGTATGCCGTGAGATTCAGCTTCACCGCATCCACCACGTCTGGTTTCTGATGTTTCACTTCTGCTCATCAATCTCACATGGGACATCCTGTCAGGTACATCTGCTCGTGCAACCCATCTGCTTCTGCATCACAAACCTCGTACTGTGTCTACACCGTGACCTTATTTCACGTCAGTCCTGGAATAGCACCATGTGACTGGCTCGGTGTGGTCGTCCACAGGGCGAGCACATGAATGGACTCACACCAAGGAGTTGTTATGCTCTTTCCTCCTGCAGCATGAGCAGATATGTCTTTCACTGCAGTCACAGTGCAGAATTCATGAATACTCCATCTCATGCATATCACCCATGAGCACGAGGCCGGCCTGCTGCCTCCGTCTGCTCCAACAAATGCTTCACTTTTCTCCCAATGCCACTAAGACACACAGCTGTGCAAGTAGGACGTCTTCTATCTATCCCTGAGCAACTGTAAGGTCTTCAGAAGTCTATTTACGCTCGGCACTGTGGGCCAAACTTGTCCAGGAGGTGTTTTAAAGGCTTCTCCCGACCACTGTGTACCTCCCCTCAACTTCCTGTGGCTAATTACGGGGCTACAAGGAGACTGAATGCCAAGTGAGGAAGGAAGCACCCTGAATGCACTACACTGGACCGCACCATGCTGGCAGGGACAGACTCCGAGAAAATTGATAGATGAAGTGTTGCCCATACTTCTGAGTGATGCCTGAGAGAGAGAGAGAGAGAGAGAGAGAGAGAGAGAGAGAGAGAGAGAGAGAGAGAGAGAGAGAGAGAGAGGAAAGGAGGTCAAGAGCTTCTGCTTTTTCACTCAAGTTACAGCAATTTACATACAGTAGCAACAGAAACATGGCTGTGCCTCATCACCTCTTACAGTCACAACGCAATATGCATGTATGCATACTGCAAAGTACACTGTATTAAAGCCACATCACCCTGAGCAAGATAACATTAAAAGAAAATAAACACCCCGACGAATACAGCAAAGTGCTTAAAATCTCATACGTCTGAGGTCAATGCAGTTCAAGATTTTTTAATGATGCTCGGGAGCTGCAGATATTTGAAAGAGGTTCAATTCCTGGTGTTATCTGTCCCACAGACTCTGGGACCACGGCCAAGCTGATGCCATCTCAAGGGGAGGAATTCAACAAAATGGCAGGAAATTCCAACTTGGTTTTCTTCCAATCTTTTTTCAAATCATGCTGCTGAAATGTTGTATAAAGTTTATTTGTTTTTTTCATCCTTTTTTGACGATACGGTCTGTTTTGGGCTGTAATGCACATGAGATGGAAACCAGTTAAAGGCAATATATTACAAGAGAACTGCCCCAAACGATTGTGACACAAATTCGGTGCAAGGTTTGTCTACAGCAACAAATTGAAACTGCAGAACAACTTTCATGCAAGAATGAAACCCTAACCCTCACCAAAAATCTAATCTCATATTGCTTGTTCTACAATCTACTTGGGAATTCCTAGATATGAATAACATATGTTATGCAATAATTCATCCAAACCCAGCACAGTGTCAAATACTTATTTGGAGCAAAGAAGAATTACAACTTTACAAACTTTGGTACACATATGTAGGAGAGCCTCTACCTGAGGCTGTGTTGCCACCTAGTGAAAGCTCACTGACATGCACATGATGGTACCCTGTAATTGTTACTTGCACTGTGTAAAAGACAATTCTAGACCAGATATGTTTCCCCTTAGCTCACATTAACCATATTTGATTTGCAGGTTTGGTGCAATGGTGTGTAATGCTATAAATGTCCAAATCCTAAAATCACAAATGACAAAATGATCATTGAGACATTGAAACATATCATAGTTTCTCATTCTTAACCGCAGGAACAGTATGTGTTAGAAATGATCACCAGCTCATAAAGACTGTGACCTTCAGTTGAAAGTTTTTCAGAAGCAGAAGAATTGATGATTGAGATTATTTTGTCACACATTCCAAGAGCTGGTAGAGGCACGGCTGGATGGCCTACTGACTGCTGTATGTGCTTTTTAAAACTACCATAGCTGAATGGCCGCAATTGACTCAACATCAATTATGGGAAAAAGGTGCAAGTATTAAAAATCTGAAATATTTTTTGAGCTAAATGACGATTTCCCTCCTCCATCCTTCAAAATCAACACTTTTGTCGTCAGCTTCATTCTGTTGGCACATATAGTGCAGGAGTGATATTTTGACGTTTTGCTGCCACCTGCTGCTCATGTCCTTGGTGCAATTCAAAGCTCAAATGGGTAGAGCGCATCATGTACTTGGTTTTTCTCAGTTTTATCATCATTCTCAGGAGGAGAAATCTCAGAGCCATCACAGAAAAAGAAGGGAATGTTTCCCACGTCTCACTAGAAAAATCAAACTACATGAACAAGGACGTGAGATAAAAACGGGAGGACTGCAGGTGGCTGATAACAGAATGATGTTTAGGAGTAACTGGCCTTGTGATGGCCTGACAACACTGACAATCAGAGTTTTCACATGCCTCCATCCTGCTGAATGACTCCTCTCAAAAGTGTCGACCTCACTTGGCTCAGCCGCTCTCTATTGATGCAGGAGGACGTTGGTGAGCCGGGCTCCATGGACAAGAGGGTGGTGCTGATCACGGGCTGCTCCTCAGGGATCGGACTCAGCCTGGCAGTTCGGCTGGCCTCTGACCCCGACAAAAAGTTCAAAGGTAACAACAGGGTTAGTGTTTGAGATGACTTTTGCTCTGTGACATGGTGCATTATAAAGCTGGAAGAAGCCATTAGAAGATGAGTGTGGCCATGGAGGGAGGCAACAATACTAATTCAGGCTGTGGCATTCAGACAATGAGGAATTAGCTTTAAAGGGGCCCATGGTGTGCAAAGAAAACACAGCCTCCACAGCCTTGACATGCTGACACAAGGCATATTGGCTCAGTGGATTCATGGATCAGAGAGATTTCTGTTCTCATCTGACATGGGTGGAACCCACTGTGACCTCTCTGATGTTAGACGTGAACAACAACTGAAGCGTACGTCTTGTATCTGCTGGATTTTATTCCCTGCGGCAATATTAGTGGCTGCTTGGATAACTGCATGAAAAGCTGAGTAAGTTTATGTGCTACTTGACTAAATAAACGTCTCTATAGTTTGTATAAAGCTGGTCGTTCGCTTACCAGAAGGTCGGTGGTTCCATCCCAGGCTTGACTCCCACTGACTCCTAAACAGCTCCTGACGGCTGATGTGTGATTAAAAAAAGTGCTTTGACTGGTCAATACGACTAGAAAACTGCTATATAAATACAGTAAATTTACTATTCTATTTGTACAGGTGATTTAGTCCGATGTGTGCACTTCTTTGTATGTGTCACTGAGTGCTGCTTTCTGTTTAGTCTATGCCACGATGAGGAACCTGGCTAAGAAGGAGCGCCTCTTAGAGAGCGTGAAAGGCCTGCACCAGGACACGTTGGACATCCTCCAAATGGACGTGACGGAGCGTCAGTCCATTCTGGATGCGAGGGACAGGGTTGTGGAGAAGCGGGTGGACATTCTGGGTATGGCCTCGTGACCGTCTGTTCTGATTAGGACTGACATTTTTGTGTGCCAATGAGCTTGTCCTCGCTGCTTACAGTGTGCAATGCTGGTGTGGGTCTGATGGGGCCACTGGAGCTGCAGTCCTTGAACTCGATGAGGCAGATTCTTGAGGTCAACCTCTTGGGAACCATCCAGACCATCCAGGCCTTCCTACCGGAGATGAAGGCGCAAGGTCAGGGACGCATTCTGGTAACAGGGAGCACCGGAGGGCTTCACGGTGAGTGAAGGAGTCACTGAATGTCAGCTAAGTTCCACACGCGCAGTTTCTGTAATGATTGGATGGAGGTCACGTTAGCAAATCATGTCAAGACTTGCTGCCATGCATGAAATTGCCAAAATAACCTGTCTTGGTACTTAATCATCTCTATAGGTCTCCCTTTTAATGAGCTGTACTGTGCCAGTAAATTTGCAATAGAGGGAGCATGTGAGAGTTTGGCTGTTCTCCTGCAACACTTCAATATCCAGTGAGTCGTTTGCTTCCTGTGTTTAGAGACTAATGGCTGTGAAAAGTTTATTAGCAAACAATTGATCAGGAGAAACTATTGACTCGGTGCTTTGTCCTGCAGCGTGAGCCTCATTGAGTGTGGTCCAGTCAACACTGACTTCCTGGTCAACCTGCAGAAGGCGGAGCTTGGGGATTCATCTCTCCAACAGATCGATACCCACACACTCGGCCTGTATGAAAAATACCTGCAGCACTGCGACTCTGTTTTCCAAAACGCAGCACAGGACACAGAGGACATTGTAAAGGTGTGTTGTATGTTCAGAGCACATCGCGACTGCATGTTTGACTAATGTGGGAGTTTAAAGACTGATCATTTATTGTGGTATTTAATATTTTCCCAATGAGATACTTGAAGCTATACTTCTAAATCAAATCAAATCGAACCGCCTACCTCTGTCTCACAGGGCTGTGGTACAATGATGTAACAAGGTTGATTTCTTCAGGCAGTAATTTTATACATTTTAAAATTGTACATATGAATAAGATGATATATGTACATTATATAAATATTTTCTTTCTGCAAATACTGTCTGTGAATGCTCACAAACTTTTTAATAAAGGCAGTTTGCATTGTATTACCACTTGCCCGAGAGGATAATAGAAATTCATATGATGTATATATAGCCTGTGTCACTATGAGAGCAGCTTGACATCTAACTGTTGTGATGCGTTTGTTTTTCTCTCCAAGGTATTTCTAGAAGCCATCCAGTCCCCCAGCCCTGCGTTCAGATACTTCACCAGCGGTGTCGTTCCACCTCTTACCCAGCTGAAGATCACAGAACCAGACGGCTCGCAGTGCATCCGTGCTATGAGCAAAATCATTTTCTCAGCCGAGGAGAACTAACTTCCACTCTAGCACATGCAAGCCTCTGCTTCATATGCAGACTCTGCCTCCCTTTACTTTAGATACAGAGGTAGATATTTTGCTGTTTTCATTATGTTTCCTGGAATAAAGTTGATGCTCTCTGACTCACTCTTGTCGCTCAACTGGAAAGGGCAGTAAATTCAGTATACTGTGGAAAGAGTTTACACAAGGGGAGGATTCCATGCTTCTATTTTTGTTTGTCCCTTATCCGTGTTCACATTTCTTATCACAAAAAAATTCAAGCATAGACAATTTTCTGAGGTTGGTGAAGTAATACTTGATAAGGATTTTGTGTTATGATACAACAACCCTCCAGACATGAGGAGGTGTTCTTATTCACTCACACACACACACACACACACACACACACACACACACACACACACACACACACATACACATGCAAGCACACACACACACATATACACACACACACAGCTAGGCGTATTTTCACTTGGGAGTTTCTGGACACATTGTGAAAGAGAAAACACTCTAAGAGTCTTATGTCATTTTTGTTTTGCTATTCTGAGAAAACAAAGACAACTTCCTGACACTAAAGAATAAAATAATGAAAACAGGTTCCGGGAAACTTTCCACAGTCATGAAGGACACTGATTGTTGAACGACTTCATGCCATCAGCGTGGTGTGAATTTAGTTTATATCCTGCAAAAACAAGTATGCATGAACAAACAAACCAAAAATAATCCGATACAAATAGTCTGATTTAGAGAATCAATTTCAGCTTTATTCTTCAATAGAAATCAGAAACAGGCCATAGGAAATCTATGGGGTGATCTGAAGTGCTAAAAGTAAGTTGTACAGAGGACGTTAACCAGCCTCAGTTGGCATTTTGAGTCACTTAACTGTATAAAGTTCAGTGATTAAAGGCGGAAAAGAACGTCAGGCGTCGCCAGCTGGAACAGCATTGTTTCCTGTGAAACTTCTGGCTCTGTCTGGGGTTGTTAAGCCCTTGAGTGGGTTCTCTTTCCAGCCTGAGACAGGCTGTCTTGTCTGTGCGTCGACGAGTCACATTTCTGGGGCGAATCTTTGATAGGATTGACAGAGGTTCTTAACCCTGATCAAGTGTCCTAATTCCAGTCAGAAGATCCTGAAATGGATCCAGCACTAGTTCTGCCACGTAATCCAGCAGCACCTAGAGGTGTCAGCCTCTTAGAGCCTGTGGTATTATGTAGATCAGTATAATGAGGGTTAGGTAAAGGCTGTTGTAAAACTTTTTTCATATGATCATTTAAACATTTTAATTTAGTCTATGTATCAAAGTGCTGATGTCTGCTGATCATTTTATTACTGCTCTGAATTGGACATTACGACAGTGATGGTCTTTATTCCAGTGTAGCACCAAAGTCCAGGTTCATCACATGCACAGCATGCTTTTGTTGGACTCATTGCTCACTGACTCACACACAAACTCCCATTCAGACTTTGGCTTGTGCCACTTTTGCTGAAAATAAGGGAACAAACCTGCATTCCCTCTTTTTGTTCATTTAGTTGAGTTTAGTGTAATTCACACAATTCAAATACAAAATGTCTAACTTAAATGTAAAAGTAATTGTGGGGTGATGTACAGAGAAATAAAATACATAACATAAAAAGTCACAGATGCAGGTTATATATAAGTGTTAATGAGAAAACTGGACATATTAGTAAAAAGGAGAAAAAACGAAAGGGAGGAATATACAGCATTTAGGGCTGGGAAATAAGAATATAATTATTGCAAAAAAAATTTGTCATCAATAGAAATATAACAGTATATATCCATATACTGCTTATCCATTCAATGAGAAGAATGATCCAAGTACAGTGAGAAGGTATAACACAATATTGATCTACCACAGATTTGTAAAATGTTTGTCATGTCAAGAAAACACAACCTTCACTCAGGAGCAAAAATCTGTCTTTAAACTTAAAAGACATGATAATGTTACATTTATCGTGATAATTATCGATATCGACTAATAGTGAAAATGTTTATCTTGATACAATATTTCATCCAGCCGTAGTTTACATATGACTTAAATAAAATGTTTTATGTTTTATGTTTTATTCTTGGTCGCTAAGAGTGACACATTCCATCGGTTTATAAATCACAAACTTCCATTTCGCCATAAATCTGATCCGACAAATCCCCTATAGACTTTTAAACGTATTTACCTGTCCTTGATTGGCCAGAGCAGCGCCTCCTGTTACGTCACTGTCCCGACCTGTCAGGTGGGGGCGTCAGTGCGACGCTTGAGTGTGAATGAAGCCGGGCAGAGTGACGCTGCTGCTGCTGCTGCTGCACACACACACACACACACACACACACACACACACACACACCGTCGTCTCTGCAGAGAAGCTCTGATTAGATCTGAGTTTAAAACTTTACCATGACCAACAAAACCACTGCTCTGCTGTTGAAGCCGCTGCTGGAGCTGTGCGGAGCCCATTCTACTAGAGCTGTGCGAGGAAACACGAGAAGAGCCAACTTCAGGTGAGTCACAACGAGACTTCTCCACAGGTGGGTGGAGCTGAAGTGGGCTTGTTTGGATTAAAATGGATTAGTTATTAAACTGTAGCCCAGGGTATGATTTAGATCTGAATATATTTTAGTTGTTTTATTATTCAAATACACCGACCTATTCTTCTAGTGAGGACACTCATTTGCATAATGCATTCCCTAGCCCCTTACCCTAACCTTAACCAACACAACTAAATGCCTAATCCTAACTAATTTAAACAAAAACCCTAAAACCAAGTCCTACTGAAAGGGAGGACCAGCCAAGATGTCTAGACTCAAAGTGTCCTCACTGAGATATCTGTATATATGTGTGTATATATATATATATACATACATACATATGTTAGGGCTTTTGTAACCACATTTAAATTCACTCGATCCAGGTTTTTATTGGGAACTGCACTTTGCAATTTTTTGTCAGTGTTGCAAAAATCTTGCAATGTTAAGTCTGAATCCGCCACTGATCTGGATCTACATCCTTCCCTGGCCCTTACCACATCCTTCCACTAAGTTTAGCTATAATCACAAGTTTTTGCGTAATCCTGCTAAATATCAGACAGACAGACGAACGCAGACGAAAACATGAGCTTGATTCATTACATGCATACATGACCTTTTTCCCCCTCAGACACTTGGGCTCCTGTGGGGCACTGGCAGCGAGGAGGACCAGCCTGCCCCTCTGCCACGCCACCGCCATCAGCATAGCCAGCCGCAGCTTCATCAACCTGGCTCTTCCTATCAGCACCAGCAGGATGGAGTACGCCGAGTGCCGGACATTAGCGTGAGTGCCCTCAAAACTGGAATAAGATTCCAGTAACTCTAAAGAAGTCATAATTTGACTATTTTAGGTTTTGGACTGTTAACAAAGAAATCTGAAGGCATCACCTCGGGCTTACAGAAATTGTAAATGGTATTTTTCACTGTACTCTGACAATTGCCGATTTCATTTTTTTATGAAAATAATTGTTATATATTAATGTCACATGAAAAAAAGCACTACACAAACCTGAGCATTAATTAGAAATGGAAAACAATTTAAAGAATTAAAGGATGCTGCCATTTGAACATGGAAATTTTTCCATATTCAAATGGCAGCATCCCCTTATTGTCCTCATGTGACTGTGTGCTCAGGTATACTCCAGAGCAGATGTTCAACGTGGTGGCCAGAGTGGATCAGTACCAGTACTTTGTTCCCTGGTGCAAGAAGTCTCGGGTCATGAAGGGACGAAGCGGAGGTGTCCGGGCGGAGCTCGAAATCGGTTTCCCCCCCATCGTGGATCGCTACACCTCTGAGGTCACCGTCGTCCCAAACCACCAAGTCCGAGTAAGTCTTTTCCTTGGTAGATCCAGAAAAAACATCATTACACATACTTTGTCTTTTTCTCAACACTGTTGCTTGTTTCTTTTGCAAAGTCCCTTCAACCATACAGTGCATTTAATGACCGTGCCTTGTCATCGCCCTTCTTTACCAATCAGTGACAATAAAGGGATGTTTGTTTTGAAACAGGCTGTGTGCACTGATGGGTCCCTCTTCAGCCATCTTGAAACAATATGGAGGTTTGCCCCCGGAACCAAAGACCTACCAGACTCCTGCAAAGTGGATTTCTATGTAAGTGTACAAGATAAAATATTTTTTTTTATATGCAATGAAAATATTATAATGTTAACAATAACACAGAGGTGACAGTGAATCCATGAAATGAACAAACCAGCTGATACGATTGAAGGATAAGATTGCATGCGTAAAGAGAGACCAATTAAAAGCCTCCGCCTCTGTGCTGGAAGTGTTGTGTAACATCTCATTATGCTGTAAAGTTAGCCGTGAATAGCATGCTGATGTCCCCGGAGGCCTGAATTAGATGTCAGGTTAGGGAACAGTATTAAAGAGCTGCTGACAGGAGTTTAACTTTAATGTTGGCTCATGTAACCTCAGGCTCAGCAAGGAAGTGGTTTGATTACAGTAAAAATGCCAAATACAGGACTTTTTAATTTTGGTGATCTGCGTAGGTACACAAACAGTAGCAGCTGAAACTACCAGGTCTGACAGTCTGCATGGACGGTAAAAACTATGGACTAGCGAGTGTGAGAGAGCGAGGGAGCACAAGGCAAATAGCTCTTCAGACCGCTCAAGGTTAAGTGTGTAGAATTTAATAAATAAAAAGCAAAGTTCTATTTCTCTCTCTCTTTTTGCTAATCTAAAAAATGATCTGAGTCAAGCCGTGGTTCATGCTCCCTTGCATCCTGCCTAATATTTGTCCCCCTCCTGTTTTGTCTGTAGGTGTCGTTTGAGTTCAAGTCCCTTCTGCACTCTCAGCTGGCCAGCGTGTTCTTTGACGAGGTGGCGAAGCAGATGGTCGGAGCCTTTGAGCGTCGGGCGGCATCGCTTTATAGAAACCAGCAGGAGGCGTCACAGAGGAGGCGGTCGACATGAGCAAACCCGCTTTGACCTCCCCTCCATCCACATCCACATGGACCTTTAACCAAACCCCTGCCAGCCTGCTGCACTTACCTACTTCCAACACTTGAGTTGACATGCACAAGAAATATACTTAAAACTATTTATTTATAAGCCACAAGCTAACTTATTAACTTTCTTGTACGTATTTGAATATTTATTTTACAGCGAGGAATAAATGAATTGTCTCAAATGATCATTTTGAACACAAATGTTTTCTTTGGTAAAATTGTGAGATAATATACAGTCACCTGATTCCTGCTCAGTGCTGAAACATCTAAAAGGGTTAAGAGCTTTTTCTTGTTCAGTCATTTTTCTGTCAGTGGTATAAAAAAAGCTCTTGGGTTATTGGTCCAAGTGTCATTTTTTTATATATACTGTTTCATACTTATAATGTTTAGATTGCATCTCTATCTCTTCTGTTGCTAAAAATGAATTAATTACTACTCGATATTATGTCATTTTTTTTCAATCTAAATAGGTTTAGGTCATGTCTATATTCCTATATCTGCGATACCTTCATTTTAACAATAGCCTCCCAAGTAATGTGTCCATGTGTTGCTGAGCTATTTGTTATGGATGAAAACAATTCCCCTTTTTGTGCGGCCAACAGGCAGGTAAAAATGAGGTGAGGAGCAGAAACGCTCCTCATACCTGGAATCTGAATAAACGAGATGTACAGGAATCAGTTCTGTTGGTGTTGAAACAGTAAATGGATTATTTGAGGCTGAGTCACCAACAGTCCAGCACTGAAAATACACCAGTTTTCAAAGCAGTTTCTTATTTGTTTTCATCTAGAAAGTCTGCAAATTCAATCTTAATGGCTTAAATTACTTCTACATACATAAGTGCACTTTTACAAAGCACAGACATTGTTTAGAGTAATGCCCAGAAAATGGAAATGATATTTTAATGACTATAAATAATAATTATCAAGATAGCTTTAGATAAAGGAAAATATTATCTAAGCAGAAGATATTGATGTAGTGTGTGTATTGCTGTAAGAGCTCTCAAATAGAGCATGCTTGTCTTGCAGACTATAGCAATTTGTTTATTATTTTATCAAATCATTAGAAATCACAAGTCAGATCTTCCCTATGTGATTCAAACAGCATAATTTCAGGCCTGCTTTCTGTTTAAAAGGGAAGAATCCCAGTTTATTCATATTCAGGTGGTAGTTTAGGAAGGACATCTCAAAATAGTTCACAGCTGAAACAACATATTATTGAAGTGTAATGCTCAAATGTAAAATAACATTTTATATATGTGTGGCAACAATATTCTTCTGTTTATATACTAAATTATACATGGATTATATATTCCCAGATAAAGTACAGGATTAAGAGTGTGGTCCCAGTTTGTATTAAAGTAAGAATGTACAACACAAGTGTTCAAGGCACTCAAAAACAATATATATCTGTCTTGTACAGCAAGTCGACACTGATGTAATGAATCTACTCTCGAACAGTGAGGTTGGCTGAGCAGCATGTCTCCCCGTGCTCATTGGTGGCTCTGCAGGTGTAAACATTGGCATCCGCAGCCTCAACTTTGGCAAGCACCAGGGTACAGCGGCCATCTTCGTCATACTCTATCTGCACTGCGGGGGACTCCTCTATGGGCTCCTCTCCACACAGCCACACCACCTCCGGGTCGGGGTATCCTGCCAACATAGATGGGATGAGTGAGGACAGGGGCCAGAGGCAGAGTGCCAAAATTCACATTCCAGTCAAAAGGTTGTAAAAAACAAATTGCAAGTTAAGTGCAAGATTTGAATGTTTATTTCAAAGCTGTCAGAATGGAATGTCTAATAATGGTTTATGCAAGGAGTGTGACAGATTTCTATTATCACATCATTTTACTCATTCAATACTTTTGTTGGTGGGGAAGTCTCCTCATTGTGGGTGAACAGGGTGTCTAGTAGGAGTTTTGAATGCAGCCCCAGCCTTTACTCCTCCTCCAGCCAAGCCCTCAATCAGGCTACATGAGGAACCTACTGGCCCTTAGTTCTTCCTTCCTGCTTCTTGTCCTGCCTTGGTTGTAGCTGGTGGTGTTGGTGACACAGGTATGTAGCTAAAGTGACACATTGACCCTGTTTAAGTCAGTTTCTGTTGTATACTCTCTGAGTTTACTGCCTCCATTTCAGCCATGTGCCATGAGGCCTGATAGAGATGGTGTGTAGTGGTGGGCACATTATCAATGTGTTTTAACACAGCACCATCAGCCTGGATAATCCTGATGTTTTTCTTGTGTTGGACTCCCCTGCGGCTGTTATGTTATTATTGTTGTGTCTTGCCTCATTGTTTAGCTTGTTAGATTTGTCATTTTTTTGTTAATTTGACAAACTTGGCTTATCTTTTGCTTGAGTTATATATTTTTGTAATTTATGTATTTTTGTTTTCAGTGCAGCTGAGTGCCACATTGCTGGGAGGATGGGAACTCCTGGTTAGGTCCCCACGTTTTATGCACGAGCACGAGGACATGAATGTTGTGTCTATTGTTGTTGTGGTTTGCTGTGCTGCCCCTGATGTGAGTAACTGGTAGAACTCCTCAGTCTGCCTGGCCTCAGCTCACATTCCACTGATATTTGGTTTAAGTTGGGACATTTAGTCCTAGTTTTTTGTAATGTAATAAAATAAGTCAGCCCATTTACTATTTTGGATTGAATAAAATCTTTGTAACTGACAAAACGTGTCTCTGCCTGTGTCTGTGGATTTTATGTGTCCAAAGGACCTTGAGACAGTAGCCCCTGGGGTGCAATTGCACAGGTGGTTGTTTGCACCTCATTCTGTTTATGGCCCCACCACACTTTCAGAGTCAAGCAAAGTCCCTGCGTGGTGAACAAAGTACCTCATGATACAGTGGGGAAAAGTTAGACAGAGGCACCAATGGTCCTCTCACTTTTACAAGGCAAACTGGTTGGAAACTGCTTTTAACAAATTGCCATTTCCACATGACTGATGTCCAGTGGCATTTCAACGAAACACTACAAAGAGTCTGACAGATTGAACGTTTTCACACTATCCCTACAAACTAAATGAAAGAACATCATGGGTTTGATGGAGAATAGGCTGATTTAGAAAATTAGTGGCATACCTCTGCCAACAGTCATATGCAAACAAATTCAAATTTATTAGGTGCATATTTTTTTTTTTTTGCACTAGAGTTAATAACTGCAAATTTCTTCAAACTACCAGATGTCACTTTGTTGTCTTAGATGCTACGACTCTTCGTATCTCTTAAAAAGCTTCACAAGGTGTCAGTGTCTACCTGTGAGGTGGCATGACAGACAGGCATTGGATCCCGGAGCCACTGTCTGGTCCTCCAGGCACTGGGTGAAGTGTGGTGGACCCTGCATCTTCTGCTCCAGAGACAGCAGGGCATGCTCTGCTTCTGGGCTCAGGGGTGAGTCTTGGAAAAAAAAAAGAGGGTAGAAGAGGGGTTGAGACACTTTGACCACTTACATATCCAGGTTAGAACAGGAAACTAAAATAGTACTGTAAACGGTGAGATAATAAAATGTGTCTCTTACTTCCCCCAGGGCTGGTTGGCGATACAGGGCTGGTTTCGCCTTTGGATAGTAAAGCCATTCTCTTCAGGGCAAGCATGGCCTTACCTGCTTTCTATGAGACAAAGATTGTGAAAGCAAAGCCAACACTTCAACCTCAAAACACTCCCATGTAAGTAAAGTAATGAGGAGTTACCTTCCACTTCTGCCTAGCCAGAAACCTCTTCATCTTCTCCTTGGACAGACACTTGGTGTTGGCACAATCTCCAGACTCGAATGCTGCCATCCAAGGGTGGGCCAGGGCCTCTGCACAGGACATCCTCCGCCTGAGAAACACAGAGGGTTATTGCTGGTAAAGTGAATATTTGAACTGGGTAAGTGGCAGCTGTTCATTTGCTGTAAGTTTATAAATTTACCTGGTGTCCTTGTTGAGCAGGGAACTGATGAAATGTTTGGCCTCGTCCGTTATTTCCTCAAAGCTCTCCTCATCAAATTCCCACTGGGCAGCTGTGACCGAGGCCAGTGTCTCTGTATCGCTGTCTCCTTGGAATGGAGACTCACCACTCAGTCTGAAAACCAGAGAAAAGCATTGAGGCTCCAGCGTCATTATGGCTGTTACAACCTATATCCCACTAGGTGGCAGTAAAAGAGTAAAATTCAAAATATAAATCCATCATGATCATTAGCACCAACAGAGTCCAAAAATCTAATCTATTCAAGTCATGTTTGGGCCTGTTGACTAAATTAAGTGGATTTGACTCAATTCTGTTCTCACAAGTTCATATATGACAATATGGTTGATGTACTTGACACAAATTGGTACCGTACGCATTGGAAAGCTTGATTACGTAATTTTTTCCCCCCACGGGTTAAGAAGTTTGCAGATGAAGTAACTGCCACTGGTGACTAAAACGGGGAGAAACCGTAATCCTGGCACAGCCCAATAATCCACTGGCCAATACTTTTGCATCTCAATGATTAATGTGCTATCTAACAAAGTGTGCCGTCAATCTTGGCAACATTATCAATATGTGTCCGGCTGGCGCTTTCTCCACTGCAAAATTTGTCTGCTGGTTCATGCTGAATAGATTATCCAACGTGGGTATTAGAGCATTTGGCAGAAAACAACACTATGAAATTTGGGTTGTAGTAGCTTGAAGATTGTTCTTGGGCTTAGGTACCGGCCTAGAGAGACTCAACAAGCTTTAGAGGTTCTGGTAGATAAATTTAGTTTGTTACCTGTCAGGCTAGCAGTTTCCCCCCTGTCTCCAGTCTTTGTGCTAAGCTAACCGGCCTCTCCCTGCGGTGTTACATATCTTGCACAGACATGATCTTTCATCTCACTCTCACCACAAAGCATGACTCACAAAATGTCAAACTATTAATTTAATGTAGATATTGGAGTGACAGTGACTTACAATATGTAGCAGATGACCCCAATGCTCCACATATCCGTGGCTAAACACACAGGCTCATAGTTTATCACTTCCGGTGCCACAAACTCTGCAGTCCCATGCAATACCTTCAGAGGCGTGTTTGCATCTGTTAAACACAATGATTTGATATTGAAACATACCATAACATACTTAGACAAACGTTATGAGACTTTACTTTCATAAATTTCATTTCATTTCACATACCAAGCCTGCTGGCCAATCCGAAGTCAATAATCTTTATGGAGGTACCGATGGTGTCAACGCACACGATGTTCTCAGGTTTCAGGTCCAGGTGGATGATGTTTTGCTCATGCATATACGCAATCCCCTCCAGGATCTGCTGCACGTAGTGTACACTGGCTGGCTCCGTGTGTTCAAAGCTGTCGTCCACAATACGTTCAAACAGTTCCCCGCCTGCGATACTGCACGCAGACAAAACACGGTGACATCAAACTGTTATTTTATTGCTGTAAGGATTTAAAGGTTCAGTGTGTGTATTTAGTGGTGAAGTTGCATGTTGCAGCTGAATACGCCTAACCTCACCCTTTCAAACATAAAAGAGAACCTGTGGCAGCCTTCAGTTGTCATAAAAACTCATAAGGTGTTTAATTTGTCCTGTTTTGACAACTGTAAAAAACATGGTGGTCTCTGTAGACAGGACCCGTTCCTGATGTATATTATTGAAATATAAACGGCCCATTCTAGAGTAAAGAAAACGAGAGATGATCACACACCAGTGAAAACATCACTAGGATTATTTTATATTCGATTTCTGCCAATAGATCCCTT
This sequence comes from Verasper variegatus, assembly GCA_026259375.1. Lineage (NCBI taxonomy): Eukaryota > Metazoa > Chordata > Actinopteri > Pleuronectiformes > Pleuronectidae > Verasper > Verasper variegatus. The sequence goes on from CM048054.1 coordinate 8,343,521, forward strand.
TAACCTAAATCATACACACTGGACCTTTTTAAAGAACCAGTGTGTAGCTTTAAGTGGCATCTAGTGGTAAGGGTGAGAATTGCAACCAATTGAATACCCCTCCAGTCACCCCTCTCTTTCTTGGTGTGACGGAGAAACTATGAAGTAAAACCACTAGGCTCTACATGGGGATGTAGAGCCAGTGTCTTGGTTTGGGCTACAGTAGAAACGTGGCAGTGCAACATGACGTTAACATGGCTGAGCATCCAAAAGGCTTGTTCTAATCCAACAAAAACACAATGTTTCAGGCAAATGAAAACAAATTTAAGAATAATATTTTCCAATTCAGCCAATAGATACATCCTACACATTTATGCCGTGTCAGGATTTCGTCTTGATACTCACAGCTCCATGACCATGACCATCTCAGGCTTGTGATCGTAGGCGGCCAGACACTGAACCAGTTTGGGGTGGTGGAGATAGTTCATCAACTCTATCTCTTTACGAGCAGCCTCCCTCTCCTTGGCGCGTCGGCCTTTGTAAAACTTCCCAGCGCACACTCGTCCTGTCTCTTTGTGGGTTACCTTGAACACCAGGCCAAACTTTCCCCTGATGAAGACATGAGTTTACTCTTCTTTTTTTTTGAAAACAAGAATGTTGCGTCATCGAAATTCTTGAATAATGTGGTCATGCAATGAAGTCAGCCCATCACAGTGACTATTTACTGAAGTACAGATCAAGGCTTATTCAAAATGCAAGAAAACAATATTTTATCTGAGATCTGTTACTCTAGCATGTCTTTGTCATTCAATCAAGTGCGATTTCATATTAACTGCAACCATTGATACATTTGTTTGCTCACCAGAACCCTGTCTCTACATGTTTTTGTTTTAATCCTTCCCATGCCTCACTTGGCAGCACTTACCCTATTCCAGATAACTCTATCAAAAAAAAAAAGACTTGAGGCTTTGTTGTTTGTTCAAAGAGGCGTTTGGCATGAAAATTGGAGCTTGACTTGACAGATACTCACATTCCCAGTTTCTCCTGCAAGATGTAATGGTCCGTGACTTTGTGGGAAGAGTCGATAGTGACACAGGTGTACACTTGAAGGGCCTCCTCTTCTCGCAGTTTGTCTGAATCATGCATCCAGACACAATAGCTGTAATGTATGTCTTAGTATGATTGCAAAAAATTTCCAATGTGACATTTAGCTAATGACTCACCTTTCTGCTCCATCTTAATCGCAGGTGACACTGGTCCGGGCTCACTTACTCCCGCTGCGTTGTAGGCCCTCACTCTGAAGCAGTATTGTTCTTCAGGGTGCAGCCCAGTACACACTTTGTATGAAGTACTCCTACACTGGGCAGTGAGTTCGCTCCAGTCCCCTGGCCTCAGCACGTCCACGTTTCTTTACCTCAACCACATAACCCAGGATGGCGCTTCCACCGTCGTAGCAGGGGCCCGACCAGGACAGCACCAGGCTGGTGGCAGAGACACGGGAGATCAGGGGGGAGGAGGCTGGAGGCTGTGGCGTCTCTGGTTGGGAGGGAGGGGGTGATGAATATAAAGGTCTTTTTACTACTTCTCATGGGCGTTCAAAGTGCAGAGTGCGTCATCTTACCTATCACAGAAAGTGTGATTGTGTGTTCCGCTGAGCTCTTTCGGTCCCTCACTACAATAGTGTAGCAACCTGTGTGCTGTGGTTTAGTCTCTTCTATCACCAGTGTGCTGCTCTGATTAGTATTTTCTGTCCACAGCTCGGGACCATCCACTATCTGCAGGGTTGCAATGTGTGAGGAAAGGGGGGAGGGTTAAATACTGGGAGAGAAAGTTGGAATGACAAACAGTGGATATTTGTGAAGTAGCTTTTAAAAGGAAAACACCTGCTCTTTGTTTCTGATCCAACAGGACACCAGAGGGGGGCTGCCCCTGAACAGACACAACAGACGGGTGGTCTGTCCTGCATTCACCTTGAGGTGCAGTGGGGGGTTTTCAAAACGCAGTGTTGCACCTGTAAAGCCAAAACATAGTGAGTGCTCTGATTGAAAGTCTGCCTGTTTGTTGCAGTGTCTTCATTCCTAAAACATGACACTGGAGGAAGGAAACTATCCAGTGTGATGTGCAGAGTGTAAGATAAAGACAGGGGCGCTGCAACAGGGTCGGCAAAGAACGCATTGCCTGGGGCCCTGGCTGAGAGGGGCCCCCCCTAGAAATTATTACATCACACCACAGCAACGACTGTTTTGTGGGAACACCATGAGTGATTGACCACCTAACAAGGCACAGTGCCATTAGCCTTCTGCTTATTTTAAAGCTTTGGTTGAAGTCTAGAACATGTGTATGATGATGGTCGAGGTTTGCACCTAAAGTTTCCTACTTTACTATTTATGTGAATGCGCAGTATGAACTTTATACATAATTTGAAGACTAAAAGAATCGTTTGAAGAGTGGAATAAAGTGCCCCCCCCTCCCCACCCCACGCTCCTCTCTGTACTGTACTGTAAAAGTGTATTACTTCCCCTGAGACCGCTATTACTGTAGCTCACAGCGGACCAAGTGTCTCAAGTGGAAACAAAAGACAAAACACAGTTGACCTACACAACAAGCTCAACCAGTCCCTGTGCAATCATGTGTGTTTAACACTGCTTCACTAGGTCACCTGTTCCTGCAACCTATATGCCATCTCCTTATATGTTTTGCAAACTTAGAACTAATTACTTAAACAAATATGCATAAGAAAAGGAAACGGAACATGTATTTTTAGCCGTGAACGGCGGTCTATGCTCTAGCTGTGTAATGCCATCCTGCTTTTGAATTCAACGACAGAAGTCCATATATGAGCTGAAGTTATATCATGTCTTATGCTGCCAGTATTCAAATATAATCGGGTCAGGATGGTCAATTTGACTGGACAATCTGATGCAGCTTTAGTAAATTCAATTCACGCAGCCAATTGTGCAGCCATAGTTTTCATTTAATTGAAAAACAACGTCTTAAACACGCTGCAAGAGTATGACACATCCTCTGCATCATTAACAGACTGACTTTCCACTTTATTGTCCACTGGGGGAAAATTTGTTTTCACAGCCATTCCAGTACAATCATCACTAATAGATACATTTTAACAGAGGCAACCCACTGATAGGACAGGAGGTTACTGACATGAAAAAGACAGACACCCAGAATTTATTATTTGCTTGTTTTGTTGCAGCATAAATTCCAGGATAAAGTTCCCTAGTACTATATAACAAGACCAAAGGCCAAGAAAGAAGTAGCTGCCGGGCAAAACCACAGGATACACACAAACAAAAGGACTCTATGAAGAGGCCGGATCAGACGGTGGAAAAAGAGGAGTAGAAAAAAACCTGTGTTGGAATAGACAAGTGGCAGAGATGGTGAAAAAGCACGAGTGTGTGTGTGTTTCTCACCTTTCCCGGAGTCGGCTCTCTTCTTTGGTTTAACTTCTGCAGAAATAGATGAGGAGCAGGTAGGTTTTAGTGCAGACTTTTAGAGGTGTGGCACAGTTCTGTCTATGGCTATCAGTTTTCAGACACTGCGTTACTGTCCACTTCCCTACATGGTTCTCACTTGTGTTTTGTGGCTGTATCAGAAGTGGAAATCCTGCTCTATTCCTGTTAAGTGTACATGCCGTCTGACAGCCAATCACACAAGGACTGGGAATGATGTGTTTCCCCTCATTTATATATGGATATCCGGAAGAAGCGAGAACAATGGTAAAGAGTTCAAGATATATATGTATATATATATATATACTGCTGACACAAATTAAGGGAACACTTAATCGTCACAGTATAACAGCAAGTCAGTTACATTTCAGGGATATCAATCTGTCCATTTAGGAAGCAGAAGTGATAATAATTCAGTTTCACCTGCTTTGATGCATATTAAAGTGACAACGGGTGCAATGGAGAACCTCCTAAAAGGGAGTGGTTTCGCATGTGCTGGCCACAGACCGCTGCTCTCTCTTTATCCTCCCTGACTGATTCTTCTTTAGTTTTGTGTTCTGCTAGTCACTGCTGGTAGCATGAGGCAGTTATCTACAGCCCGATCAGGATGCACAGGTATGTCTAGCTCTTCTAGGAAGGCACATCCATATGTGCGGTCGCAAGGAAGTTTGCTGTGTCCCATCACAATCTCAAGAGCATGGAGGCGATAGCAGGAAGCCGGCAGTTACACAAGGAGATCTGGACAGGGCCGTAGAAGGGCATCAACCCAGCAGCAGGACCGGTTTCTGCTCCTTTGTGTGAGGAGGAACAGGAGGAGCACTGCCAGAGCCCAACAAAATGACCTCCAGCAGGCGACAGGTGTGCATGTTTCTGACCTAACTGTCATAAACAGTCGCCATGACGGGGGCATGAGGGCCCAACGGCCTCTAGTGGGATCTGTGCTCACAGCCCAGCACCGTGCAGCTCAGTTGGCATTTGCCAGACAACACCAGAATTGACAGGTCCGCCATTGGCGGCCTGTTCTCTTCACAGATGAGAGCCGGTTCACACTGAGCACATGTGACATGTGTGAAAGAGTCTGGAGAAGCTGTGGTGAACGTTGTGCTGCCTGTAACATCATCCAACATGACTGGTTTGGCAGTGGGTCAGTAATGGTCTTGGGAGGCATATCCTTGGAGGGTCGCACAGACCTCCATGTCCTAGCCAACTGGTACCTTGCCTGCTGTTAGGTACCGGGATGAAATCCTCCAGGAGATTGCCAGACCTTAAGCTGGTGGTGTGGGCCCCGGGTTCCTCCTGGTGCAGGACAATGACTGGCCCTCATGTTCCCCTGACCTAAATCCAATTGAGCACCTATGGGACATTATGTATCGGTGCATCCAGGCATGCGGGGGACATACACAGTACTGAGTAACATTATGAGTTATTCCCATTATAATTTTTATCCCATTATAAGTTGGATCACCCTGTGATTTCCATTTCTTTCTTTGATTTTCAGTATGAATTTGAATCCAGCCCTCAATGGGTTAATGATTTTGGTTTCCATTGACCATTGTTACATCATTTTGTTTTCAACAAATTATAGAATGTACATCAGTAAAGGTTTTCAACTTGAATAATTTGTTCTTCAAGATTTGATGTGGGATTTAAGTGTTCCCTTAATTTCTTTGACTAGTTGTGTATTTCGGCCCTCAAAACATGACTGTATAACTAAGCAGCAACCTGAAAGTGCACAAATACTTTGGGCCTATATGTGAAATTTGTCATTATTTGATTACCTCTCGGAGATGAGACCGTGCTCTGCTTGTCAGACACTGGAGGAGAGGTACAAATAGATCCTCTGAACTCCTGCAGCTCATCTATAGGAGATGACGGTGACATTCCATTCTCTTTAATGCTCTTGGATGCAGAGGTGGGGATCTTTGAAACACATTTCTGCACACCACAGATAGTTTCGAAGTCTGGATTGGTTGTAAGAGGGAGGAAAATGAGAAGTTACGTCAGAAGTGAAACTTGTTAGTTCTTATTTGTATTCAGCGAGAAAGACAAAAGTGTGCATGAATTTCAACTTCTGGTTCAACTTCTCCCTCACCTCTGACGCACACGGCAGCGCAGCTAGACGTCCTCCCTGCTCCGTTAACAGCCATGCAGGTGTAGGCTCCAGCATCCTCTGGCAGGCACTCCGACACCACGAAACTCACCTCCCTGCCGTTGAAAGAGGGTTTCCCAAAACGGGCCACTTCACCTGCCCATAGGAGCAAACAAACAAACTAGAAACACTCTCCCCCACTACTGTAACATGCAAAAAGAATTGAAAAGAAAGAATTTGACAAAGGAAAAACTGTTAGACTCGCCCCCACTCCCCCCCCCCCTACAAGTGTCTCATGCAACTAAAAGAAATGTGCAGAAAAAGAGGCAAAAGATGCTATTTACATCCTATTAATATGTATGTGAAAAATCCTGTTCTTAAACAAACACACTAAATGGAAATTTGTCAACTCTGCTGTATTTACTTTCAGTGACTGTATCTGGGCCTCGAGCTGCAGCCGTGTGCATCCCATGCTGTCTCTACTCACCATTGTGCAACCATGACACTTTGATAGGCTGACTTCCCGTGAGAACCCCGCGCAGTGTGATGTCACTTCCCTCGTCCACATAGCAGTCCTCCAGAGGCTCTATGAAGACGGGTGGATCCAGATGTTTGGCAGAGGAGAGGTTGAGAGAACCTGAACGTGGAGAAGAGGAGGTGGGGAGTCAGCGTCAGAGTCACACAGCAACACAAGCAGAGGGGTTCACTTCACTTAACTGCATTTAATAAGTCTAGTTATTAAACCCTAATTTTACCACAATGTTCCGTAGTTATCAGTAAAGCCCTTCAAATGTCCACCTTTTATTATAGTTATGTTATTATTCGTAGTTTTGTTGTGTTGTTGACATTAATTCACACAGTGAACTACTATGTTGTCACACTGAGGTCTGAAGTGAAGTGAAAAGAACCATTTTGTAAGTGTGATGTTCCAACCGCTCATCTATGAAATGTTCATACCACAATTCAGCTGTTTATTCTTCCTCTTCCCTCTTGTTAAATATGTCACATGAATTCCTGTCACCACAACACTGACCTCAGTGTAGAACCTTAATAACTATGAATACATATACAAGCATGATGATTGTGTCTCTTCTCCTCTTTTTTTCTTCTTGTTTTGATTCAGATCGGGGGTGACATGCAGCAAAGGGGGCTTGATTCAAATCCAGGTGAGTGTGGCCTGGACAGTGCCCCCTCCACCAGGTGAGCTACTGAGGCACCAGATAATTGCTGTTCACCTTAGGAGGTCTGGTCTTAATTTGTGGCTTCGTTTTTCAGCAGGATTACGCGAAAACCTACAAGACCAGACACGAAACTGGGTAGAAGGAAGTTAATGATTGGTCACGGAAGGGCGACAACTGATGCATTCTTTACATTTTAGGATTTATACCAAAATGTAAAGAATGCATCAGTTGTCAGATTTCTTTTTCACGTTCTTGTGAGATCAATACGGTGTTTTTCCTTGATTTCCCTGAGAATAATTTGTGGATCTGCATATAAAAATCAGGCCAATTTAGGGGGTTGATAGTTGCTTGCAGATCCAGATCGAGATCGAATTTAAATGTGGCTTCATAAGGAGACCCGACTGAGTGCCATTGTTTTTCATTTTTGGTGCGCATTCTTTCCTCCAAGACTATATCTTGCATTATATTAAATTTAATAATTCATTTTCACATGACTGCTGCTGAATACTTGAAGCTTGGCTCTAAAGTTTCATAAATTAGAAGCACTTTATCACGCAGCACCACAGACAGACGCCTATCAGGTGTAGTTCAGAACCATTAACATCCAAACAGTGTTTATAAATGGACTGCATGTGATTGTGTGTTGTAATGTTACGTCATGGGCAGTATGCTAGTTATGCTTTAACGAGATGGGTGTTTAACCATCAACCTTCAACCTTCAGTCTTTACAACACTGAACTATTTATTGTGCAGCCTGATGTTGGAGGACGGACACTGAACGCTCTTCAGGTGAGTCAAACACTTTGCTCCTCTGCACACAAAATCACAGCGAGCTGGCTTTTCACATCACTCACATCACAGCCCTTTCACCTTTTTACCTTTGGCCCATGTAAGTCAGATGGTGTTAGCTGCTCAGTGAGATCGGTTATCTCACTCGATCAACACAACCCCCCACATGTGTGACCTCACCTGCTCTATGTAAACAACAAGCCACCCTGTTACCAAGAGAAACTGGGAGACAATCTGAGTTTTTAATCACCCTCAGGCACCGATGCAGGTTTTTCCACATTTCTGTCTGTATATATTTCACAGGGAAAACTCATTTATTAATAATAATAATAATCATCTTAATCACTTTTTTTATGTCACCATACTGCTGGGGCTGATAGAGCAGTTTCTCCACTAACCAGAAGGTTGCTTGTTGAATCCCATGTCTCCCCCATTCTGCGAGTCCTTGGGGCAAGATACTGAACCCCCAAATGGCCCCTGAAGGCTGTGTGTGATGGGACATGCTGCACATAGATGCATGAATGGGTGAACGGGAAAATTGTACTGTAAAGCACTTTGAGTGGAAGAGTAGAAAATACATATTGTATATATAAGTACAGACCATTCACACCATGGTCAGTGTAGCTGGTTTCTAACCTGCATCAGTGCATGTCTGTTGCTTCTTCCAAGTCACAACAAAAGAAAAAATCAGATTTCCTGTGATGCACTATGGGCTTAGTGCAACACAGACATTTTCCCACAGCAAAAGCCACAAATGCAATAAAATTGAAGATCAAAAAGCTGAGAAATGTGGTGTTCAGTGTGAGCTGACATGGAAGTGAAAGGTCCCCAATACAATAAACAATCATTTTATCTCAGGGAAAACCCAGCACCGGATATTAACATTTAAAAGCAACAAACATGGAGTGTGTAAAGTCACACAAATCAACTGGTTTTACATAAGGAAAGAGGAAAGTGCTCTGTTTTTGGCAGCACAAACAGGATCACAAAGAAGCATCATTATGTTCAGACGTGTCTATTCACGCAGTTTGTTTAATAACACTGAAAATGTCAAACCCACATTTTTCATCTCCACTCCTTCTGTCTCTCTGTCTCTCTCATGCAGCCCTCACCTCTATCAGTGCATTGGTCCGAGGCCCTGGTGTAAGCAGTTCCTGGCCCACTCCCTGCTGCAGATGATGATGATGATGAGGATGATGATGATGATGATGCACGTGCTGGCTTGATCTGCATCCTGAAGGTTGACACAAAACGCTGTTTGCTGCCATCGCCGTTCATGTCTGTCTGAGATCAGCCCGGTCTCTGAGGCGAGCAGCAGCAAAACTGTTTACAAAGTCATTTCCCAGCGGACAATCACACTTCCTCTTGGTGTCAATGCTCTGTGGGCCTCAGCAGCTCGCTCTGCAAAAACCAACACGCCTCTGTCTGTCCTTCTCACTGCAGCCGGTGCTGCTCTGCTCTCGCTCCTCACACTTCTCTGCACTCGTCCATGCCCTCTTTGCTCAGCCTTCCACTCATCTGCACTAACTCCACCTACAGGAGAATCATTTTCTGTTTTGCTTCGGCCATTGCAGGCTGCATGGGCAGGTCTCTCCTTATCTCTCCAAAGTCACCCCAGTGCCAGACTGCCCACCCACCCACTATACTCAAACCCCTCTTTTTTTTGTATTACCATGGCTAACAGACAGCACACATGAACAAGGAAAGAGAAAGCAGGGGAGGAAGGGGTGTGGGGGACTTATCTACCCTCCCAGCCAAAGGTCGTATTGTGTGTTTGTCGAATGCACTGCCGTTTATCAAAATCCCTGTTTGCCTTCTCACTTATCAATGCTGCAGCTGAACTTTGTGATGCCAGTGACGCTGGCGATGCAAAGGTTTTGTCTTATTCGTGCCTGTGGGCTGTAAACCTGTGATTGTGAAGAATGGGCTCATGAATTTGTGTTTGTCTGTTTGTTTGTGAGCAAGATAACACAAAAAAGAAAGGACGGACTACCACAAATCTTGTCATCTGAAGGATGTCATCTGAAACACAGGTAGCAGCATGAATTTCCTCCCCTGACTATTACCTTTGACAATTCTGTGTTAGCCCCCACCCAGACTGCTAGGAACCTGGGTGTGACACTCAACAGTCAACTCTCTCTTGGCTCTTGTCATCTCACGCCTTGACTACGGCAACTCCCTCCCTCCAGGTCTACCTGCTAGTGCCATCCGACCTCTGCAGCTCATCCAGAATGCAGCAGCACGACTGGTCTTCAACCAACCACACTACTCCGCTCCTCCGCTCCCCCGCTCCCTTCACTGGTTACCGGTGGCTGCACGCATCCGTTTCAAAACACTAGTACTTGCGTACCGTCCTGCGAACGGATCGGGTCCCGTCCACTCCGCTCTGCATCTGCCAATTGGCTTGTTGCTCCCTTACTGGGGAGCTAAACACTCAACAAAATCACTACTGTTTGCTGGCCTGGCTCCTAAATGGTGGAACGAGCTCCCTGTTGACATCAGGACAGCAGAAAGTCTACACATCTTCCACCACAGACTAAAGACACATCTCTTCCTACACCTTGGATGAAAAAAAAAAATTCAGTTTTAAATTTAGCAGCACTTATATGGCACTTACATGTAGCACTTTGTAGTTTGGCTTTTTTGAAGCAAAATGTTCTTACTTTATTCTTGTTATTCTGGGTTTGTACCCTCATGTTTGAATGCTTTGGATGAAAGCGACAGCTAAATGTAATGTAACCTGACTGTACTTAATGTTTTGTGGCTGAGTTTAGTGCTATAGAGGTAAGTAAACTGCATTAAAGGTGCCTGAATGTCTGTGAACACAACAGAAGCCCAATGAGGTGATCATATCATCTTGACACCTCTGCTCACATCCCTAATTCCAATAGAATAGGACTGAGAGGCACTACTTTTAGTTTCTGTGAGCTTTTTAAACATTTACCAAAGAAACACTAATGAAAGGATTATTTTATACCTCCGATTTTTACAGAGTTGCATAAATCTATATGTAATTGTGAAGCTTATTCTTGTTCTGAAATAGCAGAAATTAATCTAGCATTGATGAAATAAAACCTTCCCCCCTTTTCTTTCCACTCACAGTCATGAATCTGAGGAAATAAAAGAAGAATGAGAGATGGTGGCAAACCACTAGAATTCATCTGGAAGACTATTTAACTATTAAAACAATCCAAATTCACCCAGCAATTTCCCAAACTCATATAAAACTGAAGCTTCGAGCTTGGAGTTTTGACAACCACAGGCTCCAACTTGCAGAGGCAGCTTCGTCTGATGAAATTCCAAGATAATCTCTGAGATCTGAGACTGCACAGACTGGATCACACTAAGAAAAATTACTCTGGGCCTAACACGTATTGTATTGGTGTCTACATCAGGCAGAGCTGATTATTGTAGTTTCTTGAAAGAGTTAAATGCTACATTTTATATGTTGGGTAGAAACAGAATCTGATAAAGTACGAGTGACATTGAATAAGTCAGAACAAATAAAACACACAGGACGTTGATAGGAGCTGCAAAACTGATTATTCTGAGGAAACAATGTGGTTTTTCCCACATAGCCTTGGTCTGCAGAAGCATAATTAATGTAATTTGGGCACAGGGCCACTTACTACACAATAGAGTCCAGCAGAGGAGGGAGACATGCTGACTGACCTCCCTCCCTGTGCATGCTTCAGCGTTGGTGTGCATGCAGGTAGTTACTTCTGCTGTCTGGCCTTGAATGACTGAAGTGATCAAACTAAAACCTCCCCCTCTCTCCAGAACTGACCACCGCCTGAATCTGAGCACGAGGGAACAGATGGAGACTGAAGATGGTCACAGCAGAGTGACGAGGAACCTTAGCAGGGCTTCAGACGTGGAGGTGGAGGCAGTGTGAGTGAGCTTCATGTGTTTTTCTAAATTGAAGCATCAGGTGAAAAACTATGATGATGACGTTTCCTATGAATGAACATTTTGGCTATTACAGGAAACTGTTACATTCAACACGTGAACATCAGATACAATATAGTTAGCAAGACACAGTATATTCGTGTGATCTGTACATGTCACCATCTGAGGAAGTTGCTGCAATCTCATTTAAAAGGTGTAAAAGCAGCTTTCACAGAAAAGTCTGAAAAAAGGGATCGTTTGTGATTCAGGGCCTCACAAAACGTTGGTGTAAATGAACCATTAATTTATGCGTCTGTTTTTGCAACATATGTCATTTAAAAAACACATTTTAAAGTCCACAGGAGGCACAGAAATAAGTCAATGGACAAGGATTTGGCAATAATGTTCATATTTTTATTATAATATTAAATGTTTCCCCATCAGAGAAAATTGAGTGTCATATGTTTCTTTAATAAAGCACATTAATCACAAACAACATACATTTACGTCTGTGTGAGTGGGCTTGTGACGTTGAACCATGGCGCCCCCTGGTGTCATCTCTTTGAGGGGATTCTATAAACGGTGGAGATCTATTGAGAAAATGAAAGGGTTAAACAAGGAGTCTTAATGTCCACTGGACAATAATGATCTAAAATTGCATGTTCTACTAATTACACCTCTTGAGAGTAGCTGTTGGCACCATCTAGAGGCCATCTATGGACATGCTATAAGATCTGTGTAAAACACTGTAAAATCATGCAGTAGTTTTCTCTGCAGTGCAACATATTATGAAACAACTTCAATCTTGCATTTGTTCCCATTACCTACAGAAATGAGTACATGGTGGCATAGAAAAATAAGTAAGATAACTAGATATAAAATAAAATACAAGTGTGTATTCTGCTAAACATCCACTTGCTGTGTGTTAAGATTTCACTCTCCACTTTAGCCACTCGATACTCAAAATATGAGTTAGATAAAGATAAAGAGGATTTTTCCATTCATGTGATCTTATTCATAACTTGGGTGATTTTATTCTCTGAAATACAAGAGAAACATTGCCTGTTACATTAGGGACCTATCATTTCCAACTCAAGCAAGACAAACACCAAGAGGGGACCCTTAAATAGTACTCTATCACCCCCTTGTGGTATAGCATGAATTTACTCTGCTCTGCCACTGGAATTCAAAACATAGGCCTCCTCAGGCATCTACAGCACTGGTGATCCATACAGTACATTTCTTTGACCCAAGTTGCTCCTTGAATAGCGTGTGAGTTTTTACACAGTGGAGGAGAGCTGACCTTTCCCTCTGTGTGCTCACTTCATAAATGCGAGGACAAAACCCAACGCAACTTTTCAGCGAGACTATTTGCGGAGCTTCCAATGCGCTTTGAAAAATGTAACACTTCAAGTTGACCGGGTCACCCCTGACTTCTCCCACAGCAGCTCTCAGGCTCGCAGGACAAATGGTCACACGTTGCTCATGGTCTGTGACCTGCAGAGTGTATCACCACCCATTGTTCTCACAACACAACTTCATGTGCTTCTGCAGAGGGTTTTCTTTTGGGAGACAATGGACTGTCACACTAAAACACATCCACCATTTATACACGCATTTACGACAAACATGAAGTAAATACTTTTTCTCACTCATTTCATTGCGTGCCCTAATCAGATCTATTAAAAACCTAATTTGAAAAAATGCAAATGCTTATTCTGAAATAATAATTAGTTTCTTCTTCAAAACACCATCTTTGCTTTCTCGATTGTCTTGCACCTGAACATTTCCCTCCCATGCGGCTGAACGATCAAATGAGCCGGGTCAAAGGTTGTCTTTAAACGCTGACCTTGTTGTGCAAAAGGTCCTGTTGTTTTTCGCTCGGTTGATTTCACACATTGACCGTGACTGTCTGGCCCAGCAGTGACTCGGGGGCATTCCAGCCGACAGCTCAACATGTGCAGTGGGAGCACTACCAAACATAGAACAGAAAAAACACTTCAGGCAAAAGGAGAACCAACGGTAGTTCTGGGTATTTCCAGAGGAAATTACTTATGTGGATATCTCACAAACTGAGAGATTTCAAACACAATTTAATCTGGGATGCACGCATGAGTGGGACGTTGCACACTTGTTTATATTAAAGATTTTGAGGCTAGAGAAACTCTGAGAGTCTGATGCTGTTGCAATTTCACCAATTGTAAGTAAGTAAAAAACTTGCAGTCTGGTAGTCTTGTGAAAAGGCTTGGCAGACCATGAGAGATGGAGGCGGGCATTTGTGAGCCTGTACGTGTCTGTGTTCAACTTCCACCTATGCAGTGAGGCCCCTCCACCACTCTGTCAGCGCGAGGGCCCACATGGAAGCGATTATGTCGCGCGGAGAGGGAAATTACAGAGAGAACCTACGGAACTGGAGCCGTCCTATTTCCACTCACTCATTCACTGAGATTTACACACATGAACACAAGCTCGGCGGCACATACAGCCGAGTGGACACACACACGCAGATATAAAGATGAACACACACACACTCATACGGGAGCTCCGCTGCCACCTTGCCTGAAGCTGTACATTTCCACTGCTGGCTCTGTCGGGACAAGGCCGCAGTGTGCTCGCCTCCCCGCCTTGCTCCCTCTCCTGGACTGGAGAGGGGTGGGGGGGACGGGACGGGACCTGGGCTGTAAATTCCTCAAAAAGAGCTGCTAAGAGGGCCTCCATTAAACGAGGGAGGGGAGCCGGCGCTCGCCAGAGAGGAGCCCACTCAATAAGTCATCATCAAAGCCTGAGGCCTTACATGGGGCCCACGGGAGAGTAAGAGGGAGGATTAGAGCAGTGCGACCTCATTCTGTTTAATAGTTTACCTGCAGATCCAGGCGCTGAGAGGCGTGCAACATTACATTTAAGGGGCAGTAAGAATCATTTTACTGCCTTGTAATTTATCCACAGGGGATTAATTGAGTTATCAATTAAAAAAGCTCATGTGTGACTCCACAGCGGTGGGGTTCTGTGACTTTCTGGCCTCACTTCTCAGCCCCTGCTGCATTTCAACTAAATTCCCTTCGCGTCCATTGTCGTGTCAACTCGAACCCAGGCTTCCACTGTTCGGATCACATGTCAAATTCGGCATCCAACAGCTCATTTCAGCGAAGAAGAACAACGTTGTCCAGGCAGGTCGAAGTTTGTCTGCAGATCCACCAGTTTCAGCCTCGCCTCTCAAGTCCACTTAATGGAACAAACATGTCAGAGTAAAACACCGGACATTTCATCCCTCCCCGAGTTATCATTTGCTTCTCGCACCATCAACCAGAGAGTTTATGAGCATGGCCTGCTTGTTTATACACTGTGGTGTCTGGATGCACATTAACTATTCCCTCCCATACACACACACACACCCCTCCCAGTCAAGCCCATTATTATCACAAGGCGTGCTGCAGGCTCCCAAAATATCTGTCACGCAGCTGCCGGCACCTCTCTGCTCAGCAGCTGGAGCGGCTCCGAGGAACTTCCTCACTTTCTACCCTGATAAGATATACACCAGAGAGGCAGGGGGGAGGCGAAATAACCTCCCCTAACATCAGTGGTTCAGCCTTTTCCAGTCTGTTGTGTTAGTTCCCTTGTCAAACCCCCCCCCCCCTGAGTGGTCGGTGCACTCATGAGCAATAAAGTCCCCGGACAAATGGTGTGCATGAGGCATGAGAATGAGCCACCAAGAATGTTGAGTTAGGACTAAAGTTCTGTCCACAATCCCTGCTGTATTAGAATAGCCAACGGTATTTAAATAATATGATGTGAACATTTGTAGCTTAGTGGTTTTTCTTTAATGGCATCGTCTCAGCTAAAAAGAAACCAGAAGTATGAATTACTATAGTAGAATTAAAAACCTACTTTTTTACTTTTTGTTTTTAACCACTAATGTTAGTTTTGCCTTGTAGTTCTTGGTCAGCTGAACACAACTGTACTTTTTATTTACTGTTTATAATGATGGACGACTCGTCTCCACTTCCTACCACCATTCGGTAATGAAGCTAAAATAGCCTGGATAGGAATGCCGCCATCTTGCACACTAGCGATCTGGGAATGTAGCCGCGGCCGCAAGGTCCCGTTGATGCATGCTCGATCTTTTATGAGTCAGTCTCAGCTGTCAATAATGGTGTTTCTCTTTGTTTTTATAGCATCAAACAACTAATTAAAACAAAACACTTGGACATAGGTACATTAAATGTCTTTGCGTATAATTTATTTGACGTGTACTTTTTAGTTTGGTCCGTGTCCCATGCGCTAACATGGAGAAAGCAGGATTTATAACCTAAACAGCAGCCAGCCATCTTTACATGCAGTCTGTGGTATTCATCATATATTTTTCAGTGAACAACACAGCTCTGAAAGAGTGAGGCAGACGTTGAGTTCAAATGATAAATGGAGAAAAGCAGGACACCTCCCGATGCAGACTGTCGGGCCCAGTATTTATGGCTGGAGGCCCTGAATCAGTCCTGTCAACTTGTTGTGCTCCGTCCCACTCCGAGTGGACACCTCCAACCGCAACGATAGGAGGAGAGGGGACTATATTGCACTTGTAGAGTTTTCAAATGGACAGCAAGACAGATATACATAAAATGTGCTCTCTGGAAAATCTCAGCAGCTCTCCTATGGTTAGGATAATGTACGACTGCAACTAATCTAGTGTTAGCCCTCGGAGAATCAGCTCTTCCTGACTTTGTGCCAAGATTTGATTAGAGACAGACTTACTACATGTCTGGGTGGGTTGTTTTCTTTTGTTTTCTTTCCTCACATTTTCTCTTTTCCTTCATGGGGCCTGATACTTACATGGTTAAAAATAATTAAGGTTCACGGGAACATTGGCACATACATGTACTTGAACAATGGCTGCACAGTGACAGTGAGAACACTGGCGCTTCTCACTAACAACATGATCCTCCTCTGACATGCAAGGCCCTCTTGCAATGAGAGCGACACCATAATATCCAGTCGAAAAGCATTCTTGCTGTCTTACCCCCCCGATCCTTGGCTTGTCCCTTCTTGCCCTGAAGCAAGCAGGAAACGGCTGCATGCAAGATATAAGATCTGAGATCAGCAACATGGGAGACAGCTGCCACTGAAAAACTGGGCATCGACATTAAAGTGAATATAATCTACTCAAGAAAGCTGCCCCCTCTTGTGGGATTAATATCAACAGCTTTATACAGTAGGTTTGTTCAATTATAATCCTGATGGTTTTACATTTACCAAGAAGTTCTCTGAAGGCAGGTAGAGTGTGCGTGCATGTTCATGCAACACACACAACAAGATTTACTGAGAGAAAATGACTAAGCCAACTTCTTTTTTGTTTCCTGGCATGAGTTAAATGCCGAACATCTGATTCCATTTAGTTCTGACAATTTGAGATCCAGAGTTTAAGCTGAAATATTCACAAAATCACAGTCACGTCTCTCCTCATTTAGATTCCCCCTTTCTTCCCCTCTGTTGTTTTCCCCCGGAGAAAGACAAAAGCGACCCAATAATTTTTCCATCACGCTCTCCAAACCCCTCCACCCTAAAAAACAATCTCGCTCCCTCCACCACCAACACTCCACCCACATGCAGCTTCTTCTCATTCTCTCGCTCTCCATTCGCTTCCCTTGCTTCAGTGCAAAGCCAAACAAGCCAGCTATTAAGTTGAGTTAAGCGCAGGAAGTGGGCCTTCGGGCCAGACGGCACTGTTTACAAGGAGCTAGTCAGGTTTCAGCAGCGCTTTGAAGTGAGCAGCACACAGGAGACTGTCTGTCACTAAGCAAAGGCCCAACACCACTCCACTGACTCACCCGCATTCCCCCCATTCATCTGAGCGCAGAGAGGGAGGGAGGGCGACGGCCGAGGGGGTAGGGGATGGCAGAATGAGAGGAGGCCACAGGTAGATTTATGGTTTTTCCCCCCTCAGATTATCTTCTCCCACCTTTAATCAGTCTGGCTTGTCTGTTATTACAACCCATCTTTATTTAACCCCAGATAAGGATACAAGAAAGACAAATATCAACTTGTTCCACAGGTCATGACATTTACAAGAGCAGTTCCTCTGCTATATTCACATATCACTAATTATACTGTAACCTATTGAAGTAAGTCTCACAAAGACATTTTACGTGGCATCGTGTTCCCCTCTACAGCTTGAGAGAAACAATATGAACGCACACACACACACACACAGTACTGTACGTGCTTGTATTTCTCAAACGCCCAGGGCCTCTGCTCTGAGGCAAGAGGATCAACTTTCTCCAACACACCCATCATGTACTTCATGACATCACCGCAGACGAGGTTCGGTTTCAGCCCTGCATGGCTTGGGGGATTCCAACTTGGCACGGAGCACAGTGGCTCCAGAGGAACAACACGACAGCAGAGCTGAACACCCTTGTTCTCCCTTCACCCAAACAGGCAGGAACATTTTCACAACAGCACAGACGATCTTCTCTCGCCAGATGATTCTTGTTGTTTTACCCGAGCCCTCTCTAACAGGGCAAAAGGCGAGGGTGTGTGTGTGTGTGTGTGTGTGGGGGGGGGGTCTTTTGTTTTGTTTAGCACTTGGAGGCGATGTTAGTGTACATGTGTGAGGAAGTCCTCAGTCGCATTCTTACAGATCGGCACCTGTTCCTCGGACACAAAACACGTAGACTGTTAAATATTTCAGAATATAAAGATAGAGAGAGAGAGAGAGATACTTTATTTATTTTTTTTACTGGAAAGAGGTGTGTTGGGTTGACGGTCCCAGTAGGAACTCATTCCGTCTATTTCCCAGAGGGTTACTGTCTCGTGTAAAAAGTCAGTTTCCATTAAGAATTCCAATAATCTCTTTTACTGTTGCCTGCCAGTCTGAGGCAACAGATGTTCAGGTGTGACATAATCCTCCCTCGCCCCCTTCACAAAACAACACGCTAGCACCTTTTTTTAAATAAATGAACTCACTATCAAGTGTTTGATTGTTAAGAAATTCTGAAAACAAGGAGGGGCAATAAAAAAAAACAACTTGTACCTAGGAATTCAGAATCGAGCATTTGATATGGTTATTTGATGATATCTGAGACTCTGCACATGTTTTTGGTTAAAGAGGTGTGGACTGAACTGAGAAGCTTCTTGGACATCACCCAACAGACTGAAATTTTGACATTCTTTTAATCCATAAGAAAAATGTATAACCAGTGAATAATAAAAAAAAGTATGTTCTTTGGTATGTGGCATATTCTTACAGTGCAAAAGTAAAGCAGGTACACTGGCAAATAAGGACAAAAAAAAAAGTATTTACTTTCTTTAAATACAAATATATAATTTCAGGTTTTTACAAATACTATTTACAGTCTCGGTTTTAATTACACGTGAAATGTTTCGGCGGAGATAATAAACAGTCAGTCCTCCACAGCTCATTTCCCTCCTTTCTGAATTCTTGGCTGGTGGATCATCACTCCCCTCGACTTTATGGAGGCTTGGAGAAAAGGGCCAGAGGGGGGGAGGTGAGCATTTCAGCACATGGCATCCATAGCGATGCTTGTTATTTGTTCAGACAGTTAGGTTCAGGCGTTGTTTATCCAGCTTGTCCTTTTGTCAAACCATAACCCTCAGTTTGGCATGCAAGTGTGGCTATTAGGCTGAGGAGAATACAAATGCTGGAAGAGCTAGAGGCTACTCGTTGTGCTACTTACCTATCACAAAAGAAACAGGTAAATAATACACAAGTTAGTCCCAGGAACATACAGATATACTACACAGTGGTCTCTCCGTGGTTGCCATTTGTCAGCCTTGTGTAGAACTTGTGCCAGGACTGCAGAGTCTTTCCAGACCAAATCCAGAACCCAGAGGTGATCCCTACAATCAGAGTCATCAGGTACTTGATCATGTAGACAGTGAAGTCCGGGGTCATGCGGGGCCCGGTCTGCACTGGGCACTGGATGGCCAGGCCCCTGCAGTTGTGGCTGACCCAGCTGCGCTCCCAGTGTGGGCGGAAGGCCTGCTCGTAGAAGAAGCAGGCGATAACGATGGTGGCGGGGACGGTGTAGAGCACGCTGAACACCCCGATACGCACCATCAGCCGCTCCAGCTTCTCCGTCTTGGTGCCATCGTGTTTCATGATGGTGCGGATCCTGAACAGAGACACAAAGCCAGCCAGCAGGAACGAGGTCCCGATGAAGAGGTAAATGAAGAGAGGGGCCAACACGAACCCCCGCATGGGGTCCAGGTTGCTGAGACTGACGAAGCAGACGCCGCTGAGCATATCGCCTTCGATCTGCCCGATGGCCAGGATGCTGATGGTCTTGACGGCCGGCACCGCCCAGGCTGCCAGGTGAAAATACTGGGAGTTAGCTTCAATAGCCTCGTGGCCCCACTTCATACCTGCTGCCAGGAACCAGGTGAGGGATAGGATGACCCACCAGATGGAACTGGCCATGCTGAAGAAATAGAGCATCATGAAGAGGATGGTGCAGCCTTCCTTTTTGGTGCCTTGGACGATGGTCTTATAGCTCTCAGGGCTGAATCTCTCATTGCACACCACCTTGTCCCCCAGGAAGTAGCCAGCTATGTAGGCTATGGAGACCATGGTGTAGCAGCCAGACAGGAAGATGATAGGCCGCTCAGGGTATCTGAAGCGCTGCATGTCAACTAAATAGGTGGTTACGGTGAATAAAGTAGATGCACAACAAATTACAGACCAGATCAGGATCCATATGCGGGAGAAATGAATCTCTTGGTCAGTGAAAAACATGTGACCACTGCTCCTTGATGGCTCACAGGGCGCTGCGCAGTCATTCACCTCTAAAAACTTGTAGTTCAGATAGGGGGGCACTCTGAGGATAGAAGGGCACCTGAAGGACCTCTCCTGTGTGGACACCACCGAGATGTCCTGGGTCCCCGGCACGGCCACGACGGGTGGGACGGTGGCGGCGATGGAGTCGTTTTGGCCCACACAGATCTGTCCGTCTCCCAGCACAGGGAAGTTCTCGCAGCGCAGACGGTCCGGCCACTGGAAGCCGAACTTATTCATGAGCGCCTCGCAGCCCTGCTTGGCTCTCTCGCAGATGGACCTGCAGGGAGGGATGGCTTTCTCCAGAACGGTGCACACGGGCGCATACATGGAGCACAGGAAGAACTTCAACTCCGGCGAGCACTGTACCTTTACAAGAGGGTAAAACTGGTGCACCTCCAGTCCTGCGTCCTCCTGGTTGTAGTGGCCCACTAAGTTGGGCATGATGGTTTGGTTGTAGGCGATGTCCGTGCACAGGGGAATTGTGATCGGTTGACAGAATCCATGATCCGGGACGACTATTCCGTTGTCCCCGTGATACTGCGCCGATATCAGCAGAGGCAGCAGGAGCGCGACACACCAGCAAAAAGTCATCCTCACAAGTTTAAGACTTTATCCTGATTTCTGAAAAGTTGTGTGGCATCGGCTGTGCGAGGAGATGCTCCGCGAGAGTAACTTTGGGAAGAGAAAAAGTTTCACAAAAAGTTCAGCGGGTGAGGATCTGGACGCTGCTGTCTTTGTGCCTGATCTCAACTCTTCTCCTGACTTTTTTCTTTCTGCCTCAGCACTGACAAGTCAATCGTATTACGCAATGCAACATCCGGTAAAATAACTTCAAAATAAAACAAAAGTCTTGACAGTCTAAACTTGTCTTCCGTTGAATGCAAATACAGTCTATGTTATGCCATGACACTGCAAGTACTTAATATAACATAATAAATATATATATATAATATATAATAAATACTTAAAATAGATGTAATTAGCAAAATCAGGAGTTTTACCAGTTTAATGCTTTTTTTTAAGACAAATTTAAATTTAAACTCAACAGTTAATTGAGATTATATCAATAATCATATTATGATTATGACTATTAATAAGAACAATTTCTAGTTTGACAAAACTTCTCACTAGTCGACATGTGCATGCCACTAGTAAATTAGTGAAATGCTGCAACTGTCATACATGTTATCTAGTGACCTTTTATCACATCACTAGTTGAACTAGTTGCGTACGTCAACTAGTGCGCAGAAATGTCAACTCATTCGACAAAAAGCCCAACATGTTGATCAAATGTATTACTAGTTGCGCACAGTCGTTCACTCGTACTGAACGAAGCTCAACTGGTTAAAGAAAATGCCAGACATGCAAAAAAAATGTTCAACATATTCGGTCAAAGTCCTTACATGTTCGGTACAGAGTCCAACTAGTGAGACAAAATGTCTTCCACTAGTAAGCTAGTGAAGAAAACTTCAGTGTCACTTGTTAACTAGTGGCTGTTTTTTGGACCTAACTAGACTAATAAGATATTGTGGCTGTAACTATTTGACTAGTACGGTCAAAAAGACCCCAACTAGTGGACCTTTTTGGCAGCATTCTTTTATGGGTTATTTTAATGTTTAACGTTATATTTGATTAACTGTGATTCATTGGGCTACATTAGTAGCTCAAAGTGCTTTGCAATAAAGTGAAGAAACAGCAAAAAAATTAAACAGACAAATTAAAACAAGTGCAAATACTGCGCGATAAAACCCAGCAATACAATTAATAACAAACGAAAGAGGTAGCAAGTAGCATCAACAGGTATGCTAAGAACAATAAAATGTGTAAAAGATAAGAATAAAACAAAGGAAGCATGACAGCTAATTAATAACTTTTTAATTGCCATTTAAAAATGCTCACAGAGCTTGCATCTCATATGGCCTTTGGTAGGGAATTCCAAAATTGTGCTGCATAGTTAAAAAATGGAAGCACAGTAATAAGAAAACCTATAGGTGCTCACATGTTATGACACAGTAAATGGATGTCATCCTTAGATATGTCAAATAATGTTCTGGATGTTTACAGATATTGTGTAATTCAAGTGAACACATTATGTTATCACTTATTTAGTCATTGCCTCATTGTTTTGTATATGACAAGTTTTCAATTGAAAAAAAGTAAAGAATAGCTACTCAGATCATTTTGCACTGCGACCTACTGGCCATAGTAAATGCGGCAGCAGCCCACATACACTGACCTCCAAACATAAATCAGATTAGTCGTTAATAATATAATTGCATAATAACTTCAGTGGGCTTACAATGGAATTTTCATGTAATTGGATCATTTCTGCACCTTCGGATCAATCATCTTTGTATCAACGGTGAAAGAAAAGAGAAAGAAGCCTGAAATGTCAGCAGAATAAAATTGATATGCACTCTACTGATGTGGGATTGTCAAAGAGGCATGTTTTGATCAATGGCCACTCCCGAGGCTCCAGAGTCCTGGGTCTATGACAAACTTTTAATATCGAAACATTAATGAGGAGGGGGCTGTATTTGAACTAGAGAGAAGGCACTTCCTCTTCTGGTATTTCTGTTGATAAAATGTTCATGTGACCGTGTTGAAAGGAAAGGAAAGAAAAAGCAATGAAGATGAGGAACTGCTTTTCTGTTTTACTCACAACAGAAAATGATTACATAGCTTTGTGTTTCATTGTTAAAAAGCCAAAACGGAAAAAATCCGGCAGTGAATTTACACAACGGTAAAACAGTTTAATACCTTTGTTTTGTTGTTGTTATAATAATGAATCTGACACACACACATTTTCATGCTTTATTCAGTATAGATAGTAAGCAAGGAGCTGACGGTGTACAAGAGTGAAAGCTCATCAGGCTTTATAAGGATACGTTTTCAGCTGGGTGGAAGTTCTTGCTGGAGAGCCAATAGGAAGGTTCAATGTATGCCCCTTTCCCGCCTCCTCAGCATATAGTGCACCTAGTGCAACTAGTAAGCATTTTGGATTTCACTAGTTCAACTAGTAAACACTTTCAGCCTCACTAGTTCAACTAGTAAAGTCAAAAGACACTTCAACTAGTAAAAATGTTGAGCCTCACGTGTTAAATAGTAAGGCCAAAATAGGATTTAACTATTTAACTAGTGTGCATTTTGGCTCCCACTAGTTCAACTACTGGAGGAAATTGTAGGCCACTAGTTTACTAGTGAGCTGAATCCATGTTTGACTAGCTAACAAGTCAGAGCTTTTGCAGCTTACTAGGTCACTAGTAAAACTGTCAGCATTACTAGTTCGGTCGAGAGGGCCACTAGTGCGGCAAAAAGCCAACTAGTAGGGACTTTGGTGCTACTAATGCGGCGCACAGTGTTACTAGTAAAGTTTCTGTTGTAACTAGTTGAACAATAGTTAGAATTTTTTTTTTGGTTCAACTAGTACGGTATAATTCCCAACTAGTGCGACCAAATGTCCAACTAGTGCTGACAAAGACCGAAACTAGTGGAGGGGACTGACATGTGATATCAAGGATATGGAATACATGCTCAAACGGCTTGCCTTAAGGTGAGAAGCGTTATCTAGGTGGTTACTATCAAGTTGCTATGCGCTTTGCTCTCAGGTCGCGGGTGACGTATGAGGAGGGGGATAACTCCAGAGAACATCTGAGCTCGTGATGCTTCCGTTAGTCCTAGGTCTCCGGCACGTCCACGGTTTGGCCCACACAGATCTGTCCGACTCCCAGCACGGGGAAGTTCTCGCAGCGCAGCTTGTCGGGCCACTGGAAGCCCCGTCTTTTCATGCGCTTCTCGCAGCCCTGCTTGGCTCTCTCGCAGATGGACCTGCAGGGAGGGATGGCTTTCTCCAGAACGGTGCACACGGGCGCATACATGGAGCACAGGAAGAACTTCAACTCCGGCGAGCACCTTTTCTTTAAAAGAGGGTCAAACTGGCGCACCTCCAGTCCCGCGTCCTCCTGGTTGTAGTGGCCCAGTAAGTTGGGCATGATGGTTTGGTTGTAGGCGATGTCCGTGCACAGGGGAATTGTGATCGGTTGACAGGATCTCTGCCTCGGGTTGTCATCGTCGTACTGCGCCGATATCAGCAGAGGCAGCAGGAGCGCGACACACCAGCAAAAAGTCATCCTGTCAAGTTTAAGACTGATTTCTGTAAAGTTGTGTGGCATCGGCTGTGCGAGGAGATGCTCCGCGAGAGTAACTCTGTGAAGAGAAAAAGTTTTGCGGGTGAGGATCTGGACGCTGCTGTCTTTGTGTCTGATCTCAACTCCTCTCCTGACTTGTTTCTTTCTGCCTCAGCACTGACAAGTCAATCGTAGTACGCAATGTAGCATCCGGTAACAAACTTAAAAATAAAACAAAAGTCTGTTATGCCACGACCCTGCAAGCACTTTATATAATACATATTTAAAATCGATGTAATCAGCAAAATCAGGAGTTTTACCAGTTTCGTGGTTTTATTTTGATAACTAGAAAAATAAGACAAATTTGAATTAAACTCCCACAGTTAATTGACATATCTATAATCATATTTGTATTATACTAATAATCATAATGTTATATACATTGCATTAATCCATCAACCCATATTGTACAGATATATGATATGATACAATATAACCTGTAAAATACAATCATGTACAACCTGTTAAACTGTATTTACTCTGCTCAAAGTTGATATATTCTGTTTACACTGTAAAGGTTATTCCATTTAGTATTTTTATAGATCCTTTAATTTATAATGCATGTATAGTTATTACTTCAATCGATGTCTATTTTTGATTGTTCTTACATATACTGTATATGTACACTAATAATAATAATAATAATGATGAATGATGATGGTGATGATGATTATAATGATAACGATGGTGATGATGGTGATGAGGATGACGATGGTGACGATGATGATAAGGATGATGACGACGATGATAATGAAGGTGATGATAGTGATGATGATGATGATGATGATGATGATGATGATGATATCTACATATTTCCATGTTATCTATGCTAAAACTGATCAGGACCCTGAGAACTCGGTTTTTAAGATTTGTAATGGCGGAGGTTGTGACGCATTATCCAGGTGGTTACTATCAAGTTGCTATGCGCTCTTCTGCTTGACGTTAATTGGTCCCAGAATCTGAATCCTGTCGGACGGAGCCAATGAGCGCTCAGGTCGCGGTTGACGTTTGCGGGTGGGGATAATTCCAGAAAACTTCTGAACTCCTGATGTTTCCGTTAGTTTCTGGACCTGCGGTGAGTTTCTGTGTCTCCGGTGAATCTTCCTCCGGTAACTCGGTACGTCCAGGTGAAGTTTGACAAATTCAACCGGGAATTCGACCGGAGCCATTGTTACACAGTTGTTCCCCCAGAGTGGTGGGACCCTGCTAGCTTAACCCACCAACGGCTAGCTAGCTGATTTGCTGCCTCTGAAAAATGATCTGCTCATAACCTCTGCGCGAACCCCCGTGCTCTCGTGTTTGCTAACAACGAAATGATATATTTATATATATTGTAACTCCTCTACGTCTCCTTTTGTCTTGTCAGATCAGAAATGGAGCCAATGATCAGATCAGGTTCAATGGATTTCGGCGCATTTGACGGGCATCACAGTTTATTTGCCAATTCACTCTTCCCCTCTCACCAGCGCCAGGTAAGAAATGTCGACGAACAACATGTCGGGTTGGTCTTGAAAAGGCCTAAAGGCTGTGGATTTCATTTCCTCCCTACAAAAGGCCTCAGGAGGTATTTAGAAGTCTTGAAGTTTTATTTACAAAGCTTTCGAGTAGTAATACTGACATTACAGCTTTAAAGAAAAAAAAAAAATCTGTTCATTCACCCATCCATTGCTTTTTGTCTTTGTACACTTAAGAAAAGTACATTTACAGTAAAAATGAGATGTTATTGTAAATGTAACAAATAGTTATAGGCCTTATTAACACTCTCATTCTCCTATTCTTTGATAAGCGTGACTGTAATTTAGCATTTTGTGTATTACTGATATAATTTGGCAAATACTGCTAAAACCCTTAGTTACTGGTGGTAAACCAATGATGTATCTATAGTATCAGGCTGATTACCTGTGCGTTTGTGTGCTGTGTTTACTGTGACACATTTTTATATCCATTTATAGCAGAAACATAGTTTAAGAATTGTTTGATTGTTGTATCTGAGACAGTTTTCTTCATTACTGATTATAGAAATCATTGTATGGTCTGTGAAGTGCTATGACGTTTCTTGCTTTACACCCCTATTTAAAATTATATTAACAGAATAATAATACTTATAATCTACCACCTTACTAATCGACCAATGGACTAATCATTCAATCTTTAATTGTCTCATTTGTCTATTCTACATTCTGTCTCAGCAGTATTCATGAATAGTCTGAAGCCTCTGTTGCAGCTACAGCCATTGTTTAGTTTAAGTCTCGCAATTTCCATCAGCCTGACTTATGTGAGGAAGAAATTCAAATTTTTTTTCCAGGTGAGCCAGTTTGATTGCTTCTCTCTCTGTTTCAGGCCAGTGTAAATGTAGGAGGTGGAAACAGCGGGGAAACAACATCACCCTCCCTGTCTGTCCCTGGTGTCCTAATGCAGGACAAGGACACAGCAGCGTATGTGCCCTGGTCTCACAATGCTCATGATGATCCATATCAACTTTTCAATTGTGTCCAGAGAAGTACTAAAACAAGGTATTCAATTAATCATGTTCAGAGTAAATATGTGATATTCACTTGTGCATAATCCCAAATGTAGTTCTCTGGTGTTGGACAAGCACATTGCTGTTCCATCCAGTCAAAGTGTGTTTTGGATTTAATTCTGAATTCAGAAGTAATTCCATATATTGGAAGAAAAACACATAGGGTGTTCAGCCATACAGTTAAATGTATACCTTCAAAGAATAAAAAGGAAAGTCAGAGTGCAATTCTGATGATATATTTTCTTTTTCCCGTAAGGAAACCCTTTGATGATATGAATTACGATGGAGAGACAGTTTTACAAGGTCTGGTGTCAAATATTTTGGATGAAGCCAATTCACAGCACAGCCACACTGAAAGGTATGTCAAGGTTTATGGCTTTCATTTTTTTGGGGTTGGGTTTATAATTTACAGTATGTATTAAATTATTTTAAATACCACACAGTATTGAGCAACCAAAGTATATTTGATATAAAATATTTATGTATCAGTTTAGTATTTTTTAATACATGTTTGGCATTAGTTTTGTAATCATGAACATTAAAGAAAATCCTCAATTCTTCTCTAGGAACCCAGCTACAAATTTTCAGTCGTTCATAGGTGGTGATCATGACAGCTTTTGTCATAGAGACTTTCCAAACATGTGCGAGCCGACATATGGCATGCTCCATGAAGAGAGCTTGTTTGAACAATGGAAAATCACCAGTCCTACAGTGTCAACACAAAGTACTCCGGCAATGCTGACCCCCAAACAGCCGGTGGGAGAATTCAGTATGGTGCAGAGGGAGAGAAATGGAGGAGTTAGGAAACAAATATTGAAACGTGACACCTTTCAGAATTACCTGCAAGAGCACATCAAGCATCCAGAGCCACTCTCTCCAGCTGTAAACCTCCCAGACCAATACCAAAACAAGGTGAACCCCTATAGAGGCAACATTGGAAGCATGAACCAGTATTCAAAGCATCACATCCCGCAGAGCCAGATACGGGACAAATTCAAACCACAGATTCAAAGAGAAAAGAAGATGGCACATATGCCTGGCATTCTGGGAGAAGGCGTCTCTACACGACCCCTCAGCAACACGTATACAAGAGATGGAGATAAGAAACAGGTTTTCCCTCAGAAAACATGGTTTGAACATCAGGGAGGTGGTCAGTCTCAAAGATTTAATAGAGAGAACAGCATGGTCAGAGCAGGGAATTCAGAGCAGTACATACCTCCAATGTCTCCTGAAAGTGACTTCAGAGGTTACCCCAGCATTCCCTTAAACATCAGCCCTAAATCCACACTGTCCAACGGAAGTGCTGTTCCAGGCAAGGATGTCAGGGAAATGATGACCCACAATGCAGAGAGCACTTATTATGGCCGATCCTCTGCTGTGACAACTCCAATGGTGATGAATCAAGACGGATCTGCGATCCAGCTTCTTGTCTGCCACGATGAGTGTAACGAGCAGTGGAAGTGTTTAAGCACGGAGAGAAAGATGGTATGTGTTTATTTTTTTTATATTGAACAGTATTTACTATATTGAATTGAAAATATTCAGAAACATCAGAACTGTCACACATTAGATCAACTTTAGGTGTTTTATTTTAATAGTATACACGAAATGTATATTTTAGATATTTTGATGCACAATGTATGTGGAAACTGTAA
Source organism: Verasper variegatus (assembly GCA_026259375.1). Classification (NCBI taxonomy): domain Eukaryota; kingdom Metazoa; phylum Chordata; class Actinopteri; order Pleuronectiformes; family Pleuronectidae; genus Verasper; species Verasper variegatus. Next base: position 8,372,065 of record CM048054.1, read on the forward strand.
AAGGAAAATTATTTTGTCGCTGAAGCTTTCGATTTTTGTCATGTTCTCACTTGTTTTCTATTCCAGATAGAGACCATCCTTACAAAGATGTTTGTGGGGAAATGGACTGCAGCACTGACCAACGCCATCATTCCCCAAATGCCACCAAACCCCACCAGAGTTGACCACCTCATTGTTAGACAGATGATGGAGCATGCAGAGGTGAGGCCCCCCTAATAAATTACCTCTATACTGACATCTACAGGTTAGGTTTTTTCACTGCAGCATAGTTATTTATTTAGTGTCAGGAGTGAACCAAAGAGAATCACTGCCCCTCCTGAAATCTTTTAATACCGTAGTTTGTACCTTGTTTATAAAGCTGTTTAATTTAAGTGGTGGGTCATTATTAAGCAGTGTCCGCTAAACAAGAAGGCTTCGTATATTTCCTTTGGTTGTAACTTTGTCGTCTTAAAACAATTACATGGGGAATTGTAATGGTTGTTTTTGCTGGTGTTCTGCAGGTGGCAAGCCTTCTGTATAGGATGGAGTATCTCTGTAACATTCCCATCCACATCAACATCCGCACAGCACTGAACAAGTATCATGAAGCTGTTTGCGGCACCCAGGCAAGATGCAAGCAGATCTCTTCCATGTCCAATCCTCAGCAGCAGAGAGGTCACACCACAGACAACCAAGGTAAATTGTATATTGTATTGCATTCTTCTTTATGATACGCTGCCAGTCCTAATTTGCTTTCGGTTTCATAGACCTCCTGTTGGTCATCACACTCAAGCACCTAGCTGCCACCACGAGGAAGCTCCGCGTGGCCCTGTGGTGTGCCGTCCAGATGACGCTGCCGCCACCTGTCAGAAGGCAGGACGACCATGTCAACATGCAGGCCACGCGCAGAATTGGGCACACCTCTGCATTTCAGGGAAACTCCTTCACTTTGTGACTTAGCAGGAAACAAGCTTGAGTTAAAGGTTCTGATTAAACGAAATCCACCAAATCACCATCTATATGCAGCCAGGTGAGGAAACTAATGAGTTGTGAAGGTTGTGTTAGGAATTACCTGTGATGTTATTTATCCTGCTGCATCTTAAATTCAGTTATCATTTAATATTTAGTGTCCGTTCCAAACTAATATAAGTCTGGCCTCTTCGTTGTTGTATTTTAAGGCACTATTTATCTGGAAGATTTCAGTGAATTCTTCTTTGTTTTTACTTGTACTATTTATTATTATCTATTGGCATGTAATTAGACGTCAGTTCTGGTTAATCTTAAGCAACAATTGATAAGGAAGGAAAATGATAAGGAAAGTAGTAGTTTTATAATGAACATGGTAATTATTCATGTTTTCTAAAATGTTCTGCAGCTTCAGGTTTTCTCATGTAACATTACCATCTTTTAATAAGAAAAACAAGTTATATTTTATCTTAATCGGCAAAATCTGATGAAAGTTTGAATTGTTCTTTATGAAAAAGTGAGTGTTTTAGATGTAATCTAAATTTAATTTAATCACATTTTCTCAATAAGATGCCAAGTATTTACAGATACTGTTCCTTCTGACATTTTTTCCATTCTCTATACTTTCAATGTTCATGTTATAATTGTTCCCCATTCGTTGTGAACATTACAGAATAAAGCAGGTCAAATTGCTGAACACTTTTTCTTTTTATTACTTTAAAAATGTTGAACCTCATCAGAAACATTCAGATCATGGTGCATATGTTTGCAGTACAATTCCAACTGCTCCTTTATTCCAATTCTCAGACAAAATGCGCTGACATTGAAACTAAAACCTGATATAGTGAAATTAGAAGTTAAAGAATGTTTGTGTAAATGTGCCTTTACTCTGAAGTTGTGTGGAAATAAAAGGCAAATAATTCAGGGGGGAAATGGCACAGAGAATGACAGCAGAAACAGTACGTTGCTTCCTTTTTACTATAACTAATCTAATTTGATCATTTCAGGGATAACTGTGGCAAAGCATGTTTCAACATACGATCGTTTGCATCTGCATCCCAAAGGATAAAACATGATTTTGAATATACAAAAAGTCCAGCACATTGTTCTCCACGCACTAAGAGTGGCAGAAAGTAATTATCACAGGATCTGATGACATGTTCACAAACTGAAAGTGCAAATGAGGTTGAGCTAAAAAAGAGGCGATGACTTTTCTCAATCATTTTTGTCTCGTAACAAAACCTCACAAACAAAATGTCATTTCTCTTGGTTTTATCTTTTGCGTTCGCCTTTCTGTGTGCGCTTCTTCTCCTTCTCTTTCCGGTCTTGTTTGGCCAGTTTGTCCTTCTCCCGCTGCATCTTGTCTGTTTCCTTCTTCTTCTGAGAGTCCTCGCGAGCCTGGTCCCGCTTCTGCTTCTGTCGGTTCAGCACTTGCTCCACGTTGGTGTTCTTAAACAGAGCTGAAACTTACAGTAAAGGATGCTGGATGGAAATGCTGTATTTTTTTTTGACTGCATATTCTGTCAGTGGAGGAGTTAATGTCTGGGAGTGTGTTATCAGGGTAATGGCACTACTGCACTATTCAGTCAACATGCAACAAGTAACACTGAATACCGTGTGCTTTTAAACAGCCCCTGATCATGAAGAGCTGAAGAAAGGATACATTTTTCACTTCCTGGGAGTTTAGTAGCAGTGGTTTGCTCCTCGTCCTCAGCTTCAGTGCTTTTGTCAAGGAAACAACAGAATATATGGAGCAAATTGAATGTTATATATATCTTTTTCCCTGAAACATGTTCATCAACTTTCTTACAGCACACTCAAACAAACAGATAATTGAAGTAAAACGTATGGACCATTCTGGAAAGTGTGTCAGGCCTTTCCGTGTCATTACAATGAGCAAAGTCAAGGATATTCCTCATCATCCGTTACGTTAGCGTATTGAGCGAGGACAGCTTCTTTCCTTTTCTTCGACTCCTCGGACACCTCCTTGTGCTTCACCACAATCTGAGCTTGTTTTTCTATCAAACTGGCGATGGCCCGGACCTCAGCTGCAGAAAAGGAATAAAAGTCAAACTGTACATAGACAAAAACAACACGTATTCATTTCTTCCCAATCAAAGTACCTGCAGTTTCCTGTCAACATGAATGAGTATTGATAGAAGTCAAGAGGGCACATTACTGAACTCATGACAGCCTCTATCCCACAATAACACTGACTGAACAAACTCATTCCTAACCATAAACGCTTTCTGCAGCCTCCCTGTTTATGTTCGGTTATGATATTATTATGCACTCTCCTTCGAACTCAAAGCAAACGATTTACAAGTGGAGGAGCTGATCCCTCTGTATGTTTCACTGGCATTGACGACAGACTCAGTGGCAAGCTGCCTTTGCTCCGTTTAGTCAACATTTACATGAGTTGATGAGCCGGCTGGCTCGAGTTTAGACTGCTTCCTTTTGAAATGATTATATACAATCCTGTGCGACTATGCATTATTAATTCAGCCAAGGAGTTTTCATCTGCGTTTGTTCTGTTATTTTGCAGGATTACACAAAGACTACTGAGGAAGCCAAGCTAGAACCTATTGAATGTTGGCGCGGGTCCGAATCAGGGCACAGACCCCTGGATATTTTTTCCACTTTCTTTAATATTGTATGATAGGGCATTCTTCAACAATTTGTTGATGATTCCTCACTAAATAATTCATGGAACAAACATTGGTGAAGAGACCCAATAATAAAATCTGGATATAGTCAATTTAAATGTGGCTTCACGAAGAGCCCTAGTAGAGGTATGTGCGGGATCTGCGTATCTGAGGGACATTCTAGTTGCAAATGTTTTTTTTTTTTTAAATGTTATTTAAATTCATCATTACTCCACGGAACCATATGTATTTTTTTCTGCAAGGTTTTCCCAGGATGCAGCCAACTTTGACAACTTGACAACTTGAAGAAGTTACTCAAAATACCATCATCTCCTCTAGCTGCTGATCGGCTGCAACACTCCGTCCACTGCTTGATGATCTGCTTGCAGACGTCTTCCACAGTGTCCTCAGTCTGTGAACAAAAGTACAAGTTCACTACAGGCAACAGCTCAATGACTTTAAACACTCACTACATGATGTAGGCTGTGGGATTGCGACCCCATGTCTGGCTTTGTCTGACACAAACACAAGTTTAGTGCATATCTGTACTTTTTTTTTTTTTTAATAAAACGTGTGCTTCAAACAAATGGCACCATTGAATTTGGAAGACTTCCTCTAAGGCGAATATGTGAACCCCCTGCGGAGTTGTACCAGCCAGTGCTACACGAGACCACGATTAAGTACAAAAGTCCAGATTTCTGAATGGGGTTAGGCGAAGCAGGAGAGCACCGCTTGGATCTTTGGCTATCGCACATGGGCCTCGGCTACAGAAACCCAGAGCTGTGTCTAACTAGGAAATCTAGCTCCAGAAATGACGGCTGACATCAGCGCTGTCACTTGGTCCCGCCCGGCCGACGAGACGGACAGCGACACATGAGCGAGCAGCCTCCCGGGCTGAGCGGGGCACGCCGCTTTGGATATTCACCAGAAATGCGGATAAAATGCCCTGAAGCGCGTCTTCTTTCTCCTCGTCGCTCTCCTCTTCTGCTAGGACTCCTAATATATACGTCCCGTACACCTCACGGTCCACTTCCAGCGAGTCCAGCAGATCATTTAGCCAGCTTTCAAACTCCCCGGCGTCTGCCACAGGCGCGGCCATCTTGGACCTGTGGGGTCTTTCGGCGGCGCACGGATGTCCTATGTGACTGCCTGTTGAAAAAGGTAAAAACACAACTTGTACACTTTTTACACCTATTCATGCATTTGAATCCACTTTAATTTTTTATGTAAAATGGTTGGAACTGACTGTGCTTCTGTATCCGCTCTCGTGAAACTACAGCCACCACGTGTAAGTCGAATCTCCTGTATGATTTTCACCATTTTCAACTAAAATAGTTTGTAGCTCACTTTCGACAGTGAAAGCAGAAATCACATCGCTACACATGTAGAACAGTAAATATGAAGTGTTTGTAATATGAGCCATCTAAATACCACTGTGCCACAGCATTTCTTCCACCCATAACAATTATAACCCATCTATCATATCACTTAAATACACTCATATTATTTATATTTATAATATTCATAATATGTATCATTTATTATTCTTAACTTTGTTGTTATTATATGCACCATTGTTACCTCGATTAATGTTTACTCCTATTTTGTTGCAGAACTTTCTATACACTGTGTTTACTTCCTTGGCTTATATTTATATTTTATTATACAGTGTTGTACAGTTTTACAGCATTTCTTTGTCGTATATTTCATTTTTAAATCTTATTAACAGGCACCATTTGATTTGACGATGACAGTTATTTCGTTGTGCTTGTGCAATGACAGTATAGTTCCTGAATCTTTAATACAACAGGGTTTCTGCAGGGTCTTAAAAAAGTCGGATTTCAAGCCCTTAAAAGGTCTTCAATACTTTTAGGTAGGCCTTTTTCATATTAATGTTCACTAAACGCTTCCTCTGTCAAGACTTTTTTTTCAAAAGAAATTTTATGGCGGCATGCATCATTTGTAAAACGACGATATGATCATTAATTAAGCTATTTTACAGCCTGGAAAGTAAGTCTGAGTGCTGAAGTTCACGATGACCAACTTTGAAATGATAGATTGTCGTCTACGAGCTTGTAAACTGTCTCTTTCACTGAACACGTCTGTGACAACTTTCTAATACAGTGCTTACTTGTGTGGTTAAATTAATTTCAGTCGCCAAATTTTTTATCAGAGCTAAATGTCAAGCATTGGCAGGCACATAAGGGCCCTGGGACATCCCCACAAACCCCCCAAATTATTGATTGATAATTAATGTTCGATTGTTCCACAGTTTACAGAAGTACACCCGGAGGTTTCGAGCACCATAAGGCATGCCAGTACTCGTTTAATGAAATGCTGATTTCAAAATAATCAAGTATTCTGTTGCAATTCAGTGGGCAGCTGGCAGTCAGGCAGCATTTGGCAGAACATGATAATTATCACAGCATTGCATATTACTGAAAAGCACTTTGTTTCAACTGAGTGAGGGGGAATACTTCTTTGATGATTAACTTGTATGGTTGTAAACCTTTCAAAAGGTTGCTGCCGTGTCTCACTGGCTCTGAGTTTGAGCGTTGGCAATAGCTGAGTCATTGCTATAGGCCGTTTTAGGTCACGTTTATTTTTAGCATGCACCATTACGCATTACCTGAGTCCTTGCCTGTGCAATGAAACATAGATGTGCTACTGTCAAGAATTGCAAAAACAAGTGTGACATTCTGCTTTTGGCCACTGGGTGGAAGTAGAGGACACAGATTTCGGTAAACTCAGTCTTGGATTCGGTTGCATGACAATAGTTTGGAGATTACTTAGTGCGATTCATTTCAAATTGCTCCGTGCATGTGCACCACTCGCGGTTTATTAAAGTGTAGTTGTAAGCAGAGCTATGGAGCAAGAAAATGCCCTGCCAGCTGTTTGCTCATCCTCTTTCATTTGACACTGGGACAACAGACAACACCTCCCAGCTGTTTGAATATATTAAATAACGTTTCCATGCCAATAACTTGATGCTGCTTCCAGAAACCACTTTGTCCAAGTGGGGTTATTAGTTACTCACCCCTGTTACACACACACACACACACACACACACACACACACACACACACACACACACACACACACCTACACACCTACACACCCCACAGCTCCTGGTTGTACCCCCAACGCATACACATAAACGCACACACCTTCCCACTGCTCCTACATAATGGCTTCACACGTCGGTGGCCTTACAGTAATGAAGTGTGAAGCTTCTGTGACGCCACAGGGATCCCAGCTTGTGGAACTATACTCTCAATTTGAGTGCACCACTCTCCATTCCTTACAGCTCAGATACATTTGCCTTAAATATTTAGCTTTCTACAGGCAAAAGCACACACGTAACTTTCATTGCACACCCTCAAACACTCATCAGACCAGACTGATGAGCTGGTGGCACCAGGCTCATCAGTCTGGGTGCTCAGGCTGCAGATTTACAATTTTATTTCTGCAGCATGCATGATGGACACAAACAGTTTCCAGTGTGTGACAGTTACAGTAATAAACCAAAATAAAACAGAGTAATCCTTAGATTTTTTTATATTAAATTGGGGGTTTCTAGGTGCACTTCAATTTGTATGTTGGTGCTCACTTGTCATGTATTACTGTGGCCAGTGCAAAATATTACATCAACTTAATGTGTACTAACTACCCAAATTGGGCCGTGTCAACAGTGTAGTGTGCAAGTGAGAAGGAAAGTGCCGTTAAAACAGGCTGGTGTAGTCCTATCTCAGGCTGAGGGACCCATGCAGGGTGGATGCATAATGCCATTGCCTCTCTTAATATTACGTAGCTTTAGGACGCCTGTCCTATTTATATTGAGGGGCTGTGGATTGATGCGAAATGACGAGGGCCGCGAGGTGGCTGAGTGGGTGGGCATCCACATGCTCTGCTCCACCGGCAACCCTCTGCTTCTATACACTCACACACAAATGTACACACACACACACACACACAGCTACACACTTGTCTTCATGTCCCAATGCCACCAGCCTTAGAAAAGCCCTACAGTCTCAATGTGCAATGTCCTCTCTCTGTCAACATATCCTCTATCCCAGCGTTAATGTGACAGAATATAACCAGAGCCCAGAACAACCAGGCAGCGCAGGGCAATGAAAAACAGCATGTGTAACATCCGTGTTTCCTCGTCTTCTCCAGCTGCTTGTTTCCTCATCAAACGGACGTTTAAATGCTTTGATTTCTGTTAAATAAACCTGTTCAATCAGTTTGAACTGATTTCTTTGGTATGGGGTAAATTCAGAAACCTGGATTCCCAGAAACATCTTACACAATATGAGTTAACTTAAATTCATGACAGTGTAGCAGTATTGTAACTAATTCTTATACCTATTCTATAAAGTCTCATTTTCATTATTTCAGAGTGTGGATGACGTCAGTGATCGAATCTGTGACCCATGATGGGTGGGTGGACACTAAGGGACAAGACACCAGTGCTTTAAAAGTGTTTATCCAGGGTGAGCACAACACAACTTGATCATTTTAATGATATTGATAGGTTTTGTCACATTTGTTATTGTTAATTATTAAGGCATTATACAACTGTTTTTACTCCCCCTACACAACCATAGACTGTATATAGAAATGGATGACAAGTCTCCACTTCCTCCCACTGTGCAAAAAGGAAGTCAATATATCTCAGACACGCTGCCATCTTATTTCATTTGAAATACCTCTTGGCCAGTCTCAGCTGTCAATCATGACTTTTCACCACGTTTTTTTTTTTTTAAAGCATTAATTAAAATTTAAAAGAAAAATGAACAGGGGAACAAACTTCATACCTAAAATGACAAAACCATCTTTGGGGAAAAAGGTTTCACTAAATACATGTTTTGACTTTTTGGTTTGGTCCATGTTCCATCCGGTAACATGGAGGAGGCAGCGAGTATGACCTAATAATGCAGCCAGCCACCAGGGGTCGACCAAGATGTTTTGGCTTCACTTTTCGAGAGCTGTCATGACGTCACATGTTTATGAACAGTCTGTTTCAAACAGTACAAACATAGTTTCACCTGAACATAGTGTCGCTGGATACAAAACTTAAATTTCCTACTCAATAAACGGCTACAAATGGAAGGATATTTTCAGCCAGTAGCATTTGTGGTGTCAATGAATCACAGTTAAAAAGTTTGAAAAGAAATGAGTGAGTGGTGTCAAAGACGAACTGTGGGTCCCGTAGAAGTATTTATCTTGTGCATTCTAAATGTTTTGGATTAGTAACTCATGTCTGACTCGAGTCCACACCTCCGCTGGATAAAGAGGAGGCCAGTCATTAAATGACAGATGTTTTGTTTGACTTGTTTAATGATCTGTGCGCGGCTGCTTGGACTTCGGTGGCCACGCTGCAGTGATGCCGCGCTGGTTCATCAGTTTGTCTCTTTGCAGGGGGAAAAAAATGTACTTGAGCTGATGGCCAAGGGAATAATCTGGTTATGTGTAATGAGGGCTCTTATTATGCGTCTATCAGGTTGAGTGTGCTGGTGGTGGACTTCCCACATCTCCCTCTCAAGAGGCATGACGCTTTTACTCCGCTCCTCTCGCTTTTTAGTCTGAATAGTAGGCAATTAAAACCTTGCCATGTGAGTGTGGAAAAAAGGTAATGAATATGGAACACTAACTCAGAGAAGTCCGGAGAGACCGCTTGTCGAGTTCTGAGGGTTCCTTTCTCCAAATCATTGAAAAGCACAAAGACCGTTTGACAGTGTTTTTCTTTTTTTCTCTCTCCCTGTCCCTCGCTTGGTTTGCATGTGACTCCCCAAATGGTGGCCCAGAGGTTTTAAAAATGCGAAGCCCATTCTTTCCAGGTTAGTGAACTTCCGTGACCTATGGCAGTCCAGAGAAACTTTTTGTCGTGGCTCTGGCGCCCTGCCTGGATGACCGTGCCAGCTCTTGCCGCTTCTGAGCAGAGCAGACGAGTGATGGGAAGGGGGCTGAGTGGATGCGTCTAGACAGCCAAGTGGAGGAGGGCAAATATTTAGCCATGCCACTTGGGGAGGGGATGCAGGCCTCCTCTTAGCCACAGAATCAGGCCATGTCTCCATCCTGCTCCCAAAGCTGCCTCGCACTCTGTATTCAGGGTCACGGATCTCATTTCTTGGATAATATTTCAAGCTGGTCACAGATGGGGAATTGAATTGAAGACCTGGCTTGGTATGGGGCATAAAGGATGGATTTTGGGGGCTTCTCAGAGAGATGATATGAAAAAGGAAACAGATACTGAAACTGTAGATGTACTTATCCGACATTTAAGGGTTTCTATAAATAAATGCATGAAACGCTGACTTGGTTGTTTGCTCGCTGAAGGCAGAACAACCCCCTCTGTCACCACTGTGACACGAGTCACTTCATTTTAGAATGAATTGTTACTTTGCTGTTGATGGCTGGACATCATTCCCCCCTCCCCCCCTTTCAAAACAGCGTCAGGGTGGATTGTGGTGTCCCTGTAGGTGCCAGCTCCAGTGTTTCCCCAAATGCACTGCCAATCCAACTTCATTCCCGTGCCTTTCCTCCCCTGCCTCTGCCACATTTGAATACGTCTGTAATCAGACGAAATGCTGTCAGACGACGGCCTAACAAGGCCACTCAAAATCGAGGAAAATATTGAAAGTTTTGCGGTGACACTGACAACAATGCACGTCCGTCCGTTATCGCTCGGGCGGCACAGAGGGGAGAGCAAAAAGTTGGGAGGGAGAGGGGGTGGCGGCCCGACGAGGCTCGCTCTCACGCTCAGACTGGCGCTGGTGTCGCATCTGCTGATGGGCTAAGTCAACCCTGCTCGACTGGTAGCCGTCACTCACCCACACATCAGACACTGCGCGCTGCGGTCTCACGCCACCTGTGTCCCCTCAATGTCTTCATGAAGATCTGTCTCTCCGGCCTCTTCTCACAGCCAGTGAGGAGAGGCTTTTATTTTGTTTTGATGTGACAGGGCTTAACACAAATGGATGGTACAGAGGAAATCCATCAAAACGTCTCTAACCGTCAGCGGCCATCAATGTGTTTCTATAGTGGAATAAAAGTTGTTTATCAAGTGAAAGTGACATAGATGTGCTGCATGTTATAGCTGAGTTGCTTTGCTTGGACTTTTACTGGGTTTTCAGTGGAGATTGAATGTCTTGGTTTCTTTTAGACTTTTTTCAGTGTAAATAACTTGGTGAGGGCATTTGTCATTACTTGTATTAGTTTTGAGATTAAATTAGACTGGACTCAGTGAAATGCGTACATTCAGTTCCTTAAGCATGCCTGTTTTTTTTTTAAATACCAATAATAAAGATGGTGATTAATAAAGAAATCCTGGTTTTGTCTCTTTCCGGATCTGTGCCAAAATGTAATGGGTTGTTTCTTGGCCGATGTTCCATCCTTCCGCCACGGTTCAGTTGAAATCTGCTCTGTGGTTTTTGCATAATCCTGCTGACAAATGGTCTAGAGGTAATATTCACTTATTAATAAAATAAAATCAACAATCTCAGGACGTTATTTGCAAGAACTTGCAGTTCTGTCTAATTCCTCTAATATTAAACTTATCGTCACATCTGAACAGTTGCAAATATTTCCACCCACTGACCTTCACCATGTAAAATGACTAAATCATGCAGGGGTACAAAAATAAAAACCTCCCTGCTATAATAAGTTGCAGTCACAATAAACTGGAGGGTGAAGTCGGCTCTCTCTCTCTCTCTCACTCTCTCTCTGTCTCTCTCTCTCTCTCTCTCTCCTCCAAAGCACTTTACTGCAAATTCAGTGAAGCTCTAATCTCATCAGCTGCAGATTCATATTTGTGGATCCCACCCTTCTGAGATAATGAAAGCATTTGTGTCACTTTAATGTAAAGCCTCGCAGGTCTCACCCATCTGTCTACCGTGTTGCCATTACACTGTGTGTCATCAGAGTCTACAACAGCAAATTACAGCTTATTAGTACCAATAACAGCAGTGACAACATTTATCACGGAAAACATCTCCTGCTCTCCCTAATTGCCCCCCTCAGGGCCCCACCGTTATGTGGGCCGGTATCGACGGCCAGGCAGTCATTAGGACATCACACTTGAGCTGACGAGCATAGAATTCAGGGGACATGTCCACCCTGATTGGTTAATTTGATGTGAGTTGAATGACACTTCGTCTGGAGCCGATGAGGTGTTTATATATAGCCTTGGCGAGGATATCCAGACTTGCGCCGCCCGTTTTTGTGCTTCTATTTGTGAACCCCAGATAGAGCGCTGCCCATCGGGGCTGGCGGCTCAAAAGCATCGCGGGCTGGGTTATGAATAGCCGGCAGGGAACCGGGTGCCGGAGGTGGAAAGGGCAGTGCATTTTATGTGTCAAAGAACAAGAGCGAGTCACCGGTATTCAAGCATATCTGTCAGTCTGAGAGCGAGTGACAAAGGGCGAAGGTCAGCCCGGCCCGTCTGAGCTTCTCTGTGTCTCCTCAACAATCGGATCTTGTCTGATACAGATATGCTACCTGTCTGTCACTTCTACTCACTGATATTTTGTCTCTATTGTCAGTGTGGTCAGTTCTGCGTTAGGCACCTTCACATCAGTGTGTGTGTGTGTGTGTGTTCCTGTCGTCAGATTGTGATCTGCATTCAGGCAGAACTGTCCCTGCTGCTGCCCTTTGTTGGTGACGATGCCCCCCTCCTGCCAACTTCCACTTCACACTGCTAACATCCTCCGGGAGTGACAGATAGAAATCTCGAGTCGAAGCCGGGCTCTCTCAGTTGCTCAGCACCTGCTCAGCGGCTGCTCCCAAATGCTATGATCTTTTAGAAAGGCTTTACCTGCAAACTCTGAGACACCTCCCAGCCCAAGTCTCCCGTCTTTCCCTTTGCTACCTGCTCTCATTACTACTCTGGAATCGCACACTAAAGCAATTTGCCTCAAGTGTCCACAGTCCCGTGTCTTTCACCCCCTCGCACCAGGAGCTCGCATCCTGTCATTTTTCACACTGAGGACCATGTGTGTAAAAAAAAAAATATTTTTCATTTGTTCCAGTGATCAAGCCTAACTTTTCTCTCTTGCCAATTAAAAAGCTTTGATGTCTATCTGTGGAATGTGTGAGGCTAGAGAAGCATCTCTCTTCTGCTGCCTTCTGGCTACCAAAGGCCAGACTTGTGCTGGCAGAAGATAATCAGCCGTTCTCTCACAAACAAGATAACAAAAAAAAAAAAAAAGAGAGCGAGCTAAGGATTTATTCCCATCCTGCCTGTCAGGCAACCCACTGAACAGACAGGGGAATTATTTTGGCAGCAACACTAATGTGGTGACGGTTGTTGTTTCCTAAACTGATTTCCTTAATCCTCCACTTGTTCCACGCTTTGTAAACATGGGGGCCTGATTTTGTAATCTGGGAGGTCCCATTGACGCACAGACACACATGCACGCACACACACTGCACACACACACCAACAACTTATCTCTCTTACCCCCTCCTCGTCAGCCACTGCCCTAATTAGTCAGAATTAAGACGAATGCCTGGGCCTCCCACGATCAATTGGTATCGAGCGGACCTTCGCTCGCCCCTGCTTGGGGGCCTCTCTTGGCCGGCAGATCATTTATATCAATCGCTTTTGTTTTTCTTTCCTTCCCCCTTTCCACTCTTCCGACCGCCAAGCGCAAGGTTTGGTCTATTGCCCCGCGTGCAGAATAGACAGCAGGCAAAATGGCTGGCACGGTAACAGCTACAGTCATATTGATGATACAGGAAACACTCAGGGTTACATTTATCAGTCACACGAATGCATGTATGTGTTATCATGCATTTGTATCTGCGTGAGTATTTGAGCAGGTGTTCAGGGCTTTTCCTTTTTTTTCCTTTTTTAATGGCGTCTCCTTTTCCTAACGAGCTCACACTTTAGAGGCAGCACCTCCTCTTCTCAGTCCTTTGCTCTTCTTGTTGCCCTTCTCTCAATAACTCTCTCCTCCCTCTCTCAGCCTTTATTAGTTGTTATTCCAGTTGAGCAGAAGCTTTATGTTTTCCAAGCTTTTATTGACTGGGCTTGTTTGGACCAAGTTAATAATCAGTGCAAAAGGAGATTTATGTATCAGTCTCTCTCCAATTTGATATATGGTGACTCTTTTTTATTGCTTTTCATTGTGCCTTCTTGATTCCCAACCATGTGCATGGACAGAAGAAAGAGAGATCTTGTTTTTACGAGTCTCACCGCACACAAGGGCGGCTAAAAGACAAATTTCTATTTTTGGAACAAAAGGACAAGAAATGGTAAAGAAGAGCATGTTTGACATGTTGCTTTCCCTAGCGGAGATCAGCCGCTTCAACCTGAATTGCTGCTTGTTGCCTCTCCTTTTTCTTTTTTCTCCTGTGTAGAGATACAATGATTCGGCTGACCTCTCATGTCCCATACCGGGAAACCAGTTTTGCATTTTGCTCAAATTCTCCAATGAAATTCAGCGAGCTAAACACTTTAAACTTTTGGTACATTTCAGGTGCACATTCAGGTCAGAGTGATGCTCGATACAGCCCTCATCTCCCTGGTTTCATTCTCACCACTCCTCCCAGAAAGTTTTTGTTTCATGTGTCTCCAATACAATTGTTTACTGCATGAATTTGTTTTTGTCTTGTAGCGACCTGCTTCTTTAGTTCTTGTTTTTCTACCTGACTGCCTAGAATCTCCTGCAAATACTGGAGAAATTCTTGTTCGTGTTATTCCTGCATTAATCTCAGGTCCACTCCGACACAGCACCTTAGGGAAATTCATTTATAGGACAAATTAAATAGAGAGAAATAAAGGGTAAAAAAGAACACTGTTATTACTTCCTTTCTCCAAGGTTAATGGTACAGCAGTGAACTGCCACTTACAACGCACACAGATGCAGTTTGTCCTCTGCGCGCGTCTCTATTGGTCACTCAGTCCTTACTTCGTTTATGCCAGTGATACATGAGAGCCTCAGATACTGACTACTTTTACCCCGGAGGCAATCTCAAATCTGTCAGTTCGACCTCCTCTTCATGTTGCATGCTTTGTGTGCACACCTGCCTCCTTTGTGATGTCGCAGAGACCAATGATGGGAGTTCTGCACGTATGTGGTGCCAAGCTTGGATGGCACACCACAGCACTTCACCCATCCACCGGTTGGCAGCCGGCTCCGTGGTCTGTGGCCTCCATCGGCACAGCCGTGTGCGTGGCGGTATGCCTTTGGGGCTGTCCACTTGGAGCTCAGTCCAGAGGAGTAAACTTGGCTAACTGACTTAAGCTATGTGGCTAAGCTTAGATGAACCTCAGGCTGCAGTTTAAGCTCATGTGCAACCAAGTGTTGCAGTGCCAGATGAGCCCTCTGTATCTGCTCAAGTGTCCATCTTTGAGCCATGCATTCTGTGTGTGCATGCATGTGGCCTTTGAAGGGGGGGGGGGGCAGAGCGAATGTGTTTATTTGGGCACCGCGAGTCCCCGTCTCCCTGTCTCATCCCCGCGGCCCTGACTGTCTTGCCATCCCAACCCTCTGTCTCTTTCCCCACATGTTGTTCTCTCTGTTTCTTTGCCACCTGCTATTTAGAGACAAGGGCTGACAGACTTCAACTGTGCTGTCTCATTTCCTTCAGATACTGCTGGAGAGAGCCCTCATCTGTACTAACACAAACCCTGCTCTGTGCTTCAGCTTTGAACTCGAGGTCATAGGGGATATAAAAGAGAGGACGAAGAGCACGGAGAGGGAGGAGGAGAGTTGCTCTATAGCGTCTTTATGGATTAATGGGAGGAAAATTGGGACTATTAATCCTCCTCTCACTCTGCACTGTGGAGTATAGAATATGATGGAGACAAAGTGCCAGGTAAATATTAACCAGTGTATCATTTTACAATTTTGCCAATTCACCCACATTTTCTGCTTATTATCAGGTCTATAATGAGTCACAGAGGAGAAACACTGTCCCGCTCTCACCTCTGGGTTTGTGTGTGTGCATGCATATGCTTGATTGGGTGGAATGGTTGGCAACCACTTCTGTATTTCTGCCTAATTTGCCATTGTGAATACGATTGAGTTAAATGGCCTAAGTTTGTTGTGCTCCCCCAGCTCCCTGCTGTGCTAGCATTACTAAACCACTTGGACTATAAGCAATCAGAGGGAGAGAGATACAGGGATTTAAAGGAGCAGGGACTGCAGTATCATGTTTTTAAGCGAAGAGCGCACCGAGTGATGCTGATGAAGAAGGATGTGACGAAGGGAGACGAATGCCCGGGCCCAGAAGTGTTGTACCAGTGTGAGAGATGGTCCCCGAGAGGGCCTCTGCGGTGGAGAGTCAACTGTGGCGAGCTTGAACTCCTGCCAGGCTCACTGGCTGTTTGAGTTGTTGCAGATGGCACAGACAATAGCAGCGATGTGGCTGGGTGCACATTATAGAATGGGGAGACAAACTGATATACAAAGATATTTATCCTTCATGTGTCCTCTAAATGTCTTTTTGTTTTTTTTGGGAGACTGTGCTGCTGATAAGTGGACCCTTCAAGGGACGAGCACACATAACAAAATCATCCATGTGTGTTGGGTACGTTTTTGCTCTGGCGCCTTGTGCACCAGGCACTTCAGCATGCATTATGTTAACTGATCACAGGCCACAGGCATTCAAAAGTTTACAAAATGGCTAAGTGATGAGGAATTGGTGTTGTTTTGCTGCCAAGGTGAAGAGTGGTGGAGAATTATCTACACAAATTTTTTTCCGTATAAAAATCATACCATACACAAAATAACAGGTTCTACTTTCACGATGATAGTTTCTCAATGATTGTTATATGAGATGAGGCCACTGCACAAAATAAACTGATTACATCCACTGGAGTACAAGTACTTTTTTTATCAATGAAATAATTCTAAAAATCTCTGTCTGTCTGTGGAATGCATATCTCAAGGACTTTTCATCTTATCGCCCTCACTTTGCGTTTGTATTGTTAAGGGTCCAAAGAAGTGCATTGTCCAATTTGGTGCGATTTGGACTCAAGATATGTTTAATATTGACAATATTTGAATAATCAGGGGACCGGCCCTCGGCAGCAGCGGCTGCTGGGACTCATCAATGTATGTTGTCGATTACAAAAACAGTGCATTCACAACGGTAACAATAACTCTGATTTTCAGGGTATTGTTTACTGTGTTGAACTTCACTGAATAAACCGGTGAACAGCTCTGTGGTGCAGGCATGTTTAGAACAAGCACTGCACATTTTGGGTTTATGGATTATACATGTTCCCTGTCAGTCTTCATATTACTGGAGCTTTAAAATGCAGGTTGAGAGGAGGGTTAGTTAGCACACGACAGCATCACCCATAAACTTGGCATATTTCTTCAACAGGGGGAGAGGCCTGGGGCTGGTGAAACAACTGTATTTCACTTTACATTACTGCGAAACGTTTACACACCGCTCTTTACAAATTGAAACCGATGCTACGTGGAGTCGGTTGCTACATTCCAGAGTTTGGTTCCAATCCTCCTATCTGAAGCTGTTCCTGCTGAATCTGCTCAGTGTGCAGCACATCCGGAGAGGAAGAAGCAGAAGACAGCCTGTTCCCCCTTCTTCATGATGAATTCACTACCAGAACATGTTGTTTTGAGATCCACATGGCAGATCCTTGTTAGCCTGGGTCCTGAATAATCAGTTGTTGCCGGGGCTCCCAGCGGCAGCCTGTGGGGCCACAGAGACATGCCCAGGGAACCTTGTGGGCCCGAGCTGGGGAGATGAGGGTGCTGTTTGACTGCCGCGTCTGTCTGTCAGGAGATTTGTGTGGATGCTCGGGGCACGGAGTGGAGACAGTGTCAGGGCGATACCCTTGACGGTGATGTGATTGAGTAGACAGCCGCGACCCGCTCCTTTCTTTACCCGCCACCCATCTCTTTCCCCCCTGCGTCCCTACCCACCCCTCCTTACACAACAGCTCCCCGTGAGTGAGCAATCACTTAAAACAGCGCTGGTTATTATACCTAAGCACGTCCTAGTAATTTATGCATGATTGCCCGGCAATCTGAGGCAATTCATCATCCTCTTTCCTATCTTTCTTTTTTTAATCTGTTGGTGTCTTGTTCCTCTGGACTTTAATCTATAGGGCTATTAAGAATGCCTGTGTAATAATGGCTCAGCTCGGGTGACAGCATGACATTGGCGCCATCATTGCCATGCAGGTTTGGGATCCTGGAGGACTGCGGACAGAGAAAGAGGCCAGATCTGGTTTTAAGCTGTTAGACCATGCGTTGCGTTAGAGCCCGATTCCTGACAGGCAGATAGGAAGAGCTATTCATTCTACACCATGCTGCTGTTTCACTATGTATATTTTCTTTAACTTGACTGGTATAATTACTTAATGTGGTGAAAATTTTGTGTTTTGAAGTAGAGCTCTTAATTTCAGAGTTGCTTTGATCGGGCAAAAATGAGATGCCTATTTATTAGTAATTATCACTGAATATAACTTATTCATAGTCTATGGAGGACAAGATGTTATGCTAAGTATGTTTTGTGATGTTTGCTTTTCTGACAGTAGTTGAAGTTCAAATACTGTACGGCATCAGTGCAGTAAACTCGTCCAGCTGATGTCTGCTGCACAAACCTGTTTGTTGCAGCTGTGCACGCGTGCATTTCCATGTACGCTGGCAGACACCATGAAATATCCAGCATGTGACAAAGGTGTTAACAGCAACAGCACCGGCTGACCCTTCTGTTGTGGAGTTATCCATCTGTGACTCCGAGGCCTGGTTAATGGATGCCGACCTTGCTCCACGTTCTCTATCGGTCCCATTCAGCATCGATCAACCCCCGTGATGTATCTTGATTTACCCCCCTGTCCATTTCCGCTTCCTGCTTGTAGAGTGGAGCACCGGAGTGCGACTCTGTCCAGTTGCAGGCCCTTGTAGTCCGCCTGGCCTCGGTGGATGCTAAATTAAGAACGGAACAGCATGAGCAAGAGTGAGACAACAGACGGCAGCAGCTTGACAGACAATCAGAGAGGAAGTAGTGGCCCTGGCTTATCTTAATCAGAGTCTTTTCTTATCTACTTGGTCTGCTTTCAAGCTATTTATTCACAATAGATGCATTAATATCAAGACGCATGATGGGTAATGTATGACATCAGTAAAAAAATTCCTGCAAAGCCCAAGAGCTCTTTTCTGAAGAAAATGCATCACTTGAGTCTTGTTCTTTTTTATGGAGTAGCAACATCTGCCAGGTTAATGATCATGTTTTGAAACTAGAAGGGCACTCGGAGAGAACATACCTCAGATTGGCAACGTGACTTAAACAACATATTGTACATATGTACATGTATTAAGTTCACATATATATATATGAACTTAATAATATATATATTTATATATATATATTGTGTATATATATTGATAGGTACATATATTTATATATATATTGTGTATATATTGATTTGTATATATATTTTTATATATATTGTATACCCACAGACCACTAAGAAATATCCATTCTCTGATAGAGTTAAAAACGTCAAGTCACTTACTGAAATTTACTTAGACACAAAGACTCTTTGCACTATTTGTCCCAGCATAGTAACTGAATAAAGATCACCCCCTTAAAAATACTTAATTTGATTCACAAAATCTGGATCATTATCCTGATCTGCACCAAATTTCCCCTTTTTACATATTACCTCTCTACTCGAAGGATCTCTTCATTATTTCCTGAGAAATTCACAAAACACCTTATCTCTCAATGATAAAGAAAGTGAAAACGAATTCCTTTAGGTGCTCTGTTAATTGAATCTGTTCTAAAAGTGATTATGTTGTTTCTTGGCCCAGGGCCCACTCTTCTAACAAGTTTCAATAAAATCTGTTCAGTTGCTTTTTATTTTGATCCTGCTAACAGACAAACGGCTAATAACATCCTTGGTGGGGGTGAAAAACTGGACTCCATCTTGCGATAGGATGCAAACAGGTGTTCTCAGTACCACACCAGTCTTCTATTTTGATGCACACCTGTTTTTTTTTTCAGTTTTCTCACTGAATCTTGCAGCAGTGACACTTGTAGTTTCCAGGATCAGATTTTTTCACGATTGCACACATAAACAAACACAAGGTAAAGCCCATGCTGCTGTGGAAAAAATATAAATTAGTAGTTTGTGATATTTATACCACTATGGATCCTATTTTTATACTACAGTTAAAGTAATAGTTGTAACGTTTATGAGTTAAATTCTCACAACCAAGCACAACATCCCCTGAATTGCGTCCATGTGCACTTTATTAAACAAACACGATATAACATGTTATTTGTCAGCTTTAGATGTGTTGCTATGCGGATTTGCCACAGTCTTTTCCAAGGTAAGGTTATCTTGTGCAGTCTGTAGCCATATATTACATGGACAGATATAATTGTGGTATCGATTTTCTCATGTAGATGTCAAGCTATTACTTTAAAAGCAAAATAGAAATGTATTGCACTCTTTTTATTCTGTTAAAAATAGTAACAAATCAGTGTAATATCTCACTTCTTTCTTTATGATCACACCGTTTCTCCTTCTTTCTTCTTCTCCATCTTCTCCATCCCTTGTTGCAAATGTGATTTGAAGCAAAAATTCTCAGAGCGAATTTAGTTTTTGAAGCTCAAATTTCACCTCAGTCATTTTTCCCTCTGTAAGATGAATTTCTTCTTAGGGATTTGTGTACTGGCACAGATGGTTGGGGTTATGTTGGAACACCCAGATGGTATTCAGAAATATATGAGTCATATTTCAGTTAATGTGTTACAGTACAGAGCTGCATCTTCCATATACCCTGGTGTGACAGCAGAGAAAAGCCTTATAAAGTCAAGCAAACCAGGTCACACTTTTCCCCCTAAAACTCGGTTTTCTTTGGTTTAATCCCTTGATTGAAACTGATTTTCTCTTAATATGGAAATTTAAAGAAGGTTACCTCGTGGGTCTGCGAGAAATCCCTGCCCATAAAGCAATCTACCTAAAAGACACCCCGTTGATTCGCTCTTATTTAATTGTCCCTCCATAGGTGTGTGTGTGTTTGTGTGGGTATCGGTGTGCATGCCAGTACGTGTCCTCATTTGCCTCTTGTTTGTCTGAGTCTGTGTGAAGCCACGTGGGTGCATTTTTTGGATTGCACCACCAAACATTTCATTGACACTCACAGCAGCAGTCAGTGCATTGATTTCCCATTGGTCGATGCTGGTGGAGTTTACAGAAGGAGGGTGGGGGGGGTGGGGTGCAGAGGAAAATGTCTGCTTTCTTTCTTTTTCTCTCCACATCTTCAGCGGTCACACCATTCTTCACTACTTCTTCCAAAGAAACTTACTTTGCCAGTTTTGACAAAGGTGACTCCTTCCCGCTGCACTTTGAAAGACATTTAGACTACGACGATAACATTAACAACATTAAGAGATCACATGTCCTAATGGGAGGTTATGTTAATGATGAAATAGTCTCCATTATTATTATTTTAATTTCAATGTTTGACCCTCAAAACTGGGAAACATAGAAATACACTACGGCTTAAATAGTGTAACTTATTAGCTATTTATTGATAACACACAAAACAAAGAAAAAGACATAACACAGCATTGCTTCTCATGGCCTAAAAGGAACTGTCAAACCACATGTTTTAGTTGCTTACTTCTATCAATACCTTGCCATGAATTCAATTATCCTTTATGTGGCCATAATTTCAACATGGCATTAAATAAAATAAAAAAACTAAACCATACTTTATTTTGTCAGTTTGGGGGAATTTCCTGTGAACACCATGTAAATTGGTTGACTATAATAAATGAAAACCCTTTTTAGATGAAGAAAATCTAAATTTTGGTTTGAGATAGCAGCAGTTGGAAAAAGCATCTGACAACCAACAAGGTTAAAGCTGTAAGAAATCTGTCAATCAAGGCAAATGCACTGGCAAACATACCTCTGATTAATTTATGATCCTGTCTAATTGTTATGGAATAATAGGCTAATGTAAAACAAATTACCAAGACAATATCAGATTATGCAATTCTATAGGGGTGTCAAGGCAAAATATGAGCAGCCACTATCAGAAATGCAGGTCCGGGTAATGTTTTTATATCAAGAATTGATGCCCATGACTGTATCTATAGAAATATGAGAGTAAAATGCAGATGGTTTTCTAAATGCACAATACCAGGGGGTAGTGGTGCTGCTCGGCACTGTTGGGATTTGGCTTCACTGCTGGTGCTGTTGCCCTCAGAGCATGGCTGCTCCCTGGAGGCCGTCGTTGTGTACTCCATCATCTTGAAGACCAAGCCTGCTGGACACTGTTAGAAGGCCCCATGACAATGCAGTGTGACATTTTTCTCTCATCTTGTCTCGCTGGTTTCTTCTTGTCCATGGTCTTACATCAGACCTTCTCTTTCTTTCTTTTCCCCCTGAACTCTCTGTCACGACCCGAGGGACTGAAACATTGGGTTTTTGGGGCATTTGCCGAGAAATAATTAGGATTTTTTATTTACATCGACTTGTTTTCCCCTTCGTGCTAGACGAGCGCTGACATGGTGTTTGACGTCACATGAGCAGTTTCAGTTGTAGGTGTAAGTGTGTGTGTGACAAACTGACAAACTCAGAGGCTTTGTGTCACAGCCTGTCTGATCACAGATACCCTTTCTGTCTAACAATCTCTTGAAGCCCACTCCCCTCCTCGGACAGAGCCAGCCGAGAAGGACTGGCAGACAGCTAGCTGTGTTCAGGACTTAGGTAGAAGACTGATAGTACAGAGGTGGGAAAGGAGACGCGCCGTAATCACAGAGATGGAAGGATGATGTCAATCACAGGCGTCCGGCTGCCTGGTATAGAAGAAGGAGGGCTGAAAACAGCCTGAATTGAAGGATCTTCAGTGTCAGAAAAGGAGCCACCCTGTTTCTCCTTAGCCCCTTAGAAGAATCAATCTTTATGCTATAAATGCTTTGGCTCTTCTCATGTCATTCATCATCCAACTTTATCCTCCTAACAATCCTCTTTCACCCCGGCTCATCTTAATCAATGACAGAAGTTGGAATACAAAGTGGCAGACGGTTAAGTATGAGTCAGACATTTTCTTCACTTTTTCAGTTCGGTATTCACAAACTCTTTTAGACTGATGGTCCTGATTTAGGGTTTGTATATACGTTCATACGAGGGGTAGGCCCAGTGGTTGGGGGCTTTCTGTGTGGAGTTTGCATGTTCTCTTGTCTTCACGGGTTTTTCTCTGCCCACAGTTCCATGACATGCAGCTAAGGTTAAGAGTCTAAATTGCCTTTATGTGTGAATGTGAGCGTAAATGGTTGTTTACAGCCCTCTATAGCATCTCTATACAATTGGTTAGGACTAGATCTTTGTCTTTCTCATATGAAGAACACATCTACAACAATAAGAGAATGTTCAGGTGAAGGGGGTGCAGCCTGGGTAGAACATAGCAGGACATGACGTATAAATTAGACCTCAAATATCGCTGTCTTTCCAAGTTGACGTCTTCATTGGCATCTTGTATGTTACCTCATTTTCATCCTGAGATATTTTTGTTGTATTGTATTTTGTTTTGCAACTCACTGCTAGTTTGAAAGCAGCGTATGTCAGCCTTGCGATACACTGGTGACCCCGCCTCTTGTCCAAAGTCAGCTGGGATTGGCTCCATCCCCCATGCGACCTTCAAGGATAATCACTATAGAAAATGGATGGCCATTCATAACAGTCTACTGTCACCCTATGTTTGTGAATATCTATAGGAGCAACAATGCTTTGAGCAAATGTCAAACAGCAGATTGGAATGTCTATAGATTTGAAATTGAAATCCAAACTCAGAAGGTTACCAAAGTTGTTTCAGTTCATCCTGAAAGACATGTAGGCCTGTTCATTTAGAAGCTATTGAAAATCTTCTCTGGATAAATAAAAACTGATGTTCTAATGGGGCCTGAAGAAAAGATCATCAACATCATTATGGATTTATCCTCAAGGCATTATGGGTATCAATGCTAAATGTGACAACCAATAGTTGTTAAGACATGTCATTGAAAATTGTTTGTTTGTCATTGTGTCATGTTACGACTGACTTAATATTAGCCAAATGAAAAAGAAATGCTTCATTAGCAAGAAGGAAGAAGAAATCAAAGAACCCCCCCTTGTTATTGACGTGATCTCTGGGAAAAATCATTACCCAGACACCTCAGCAGCGAATTACTCGCCAACACAGATGTGAGGAAATAATGAAGAAATTAGGATCCGGCAGATCTGACTTGATCTGACTCGTACAACAAAATGGCTGCTGCGTTCAGAGGACATGCCGCAGTGCTGCGTGCTTGTATCAGACAGTCCCATGTCTTTGCTCCTAGGGGAGGCAGGGAAATGAAAGGGAATTTGATTTCAGACAGGTGTTTATCTCGAGAGGGGCCTCCTCTGACAGTGCTACTTCAAAACCCTCCGCCTAAAAAGTGAGGTGGGCTTGTCACCAACCAGTCTCCACTGATTTGTCAGAAAGCTGCAGACTTTTAAACACTTATTTTGTACCCATACCTGTTTGCTTATTTGTTTGTGTTCCCTTCCTGTGTCAGGGCTGCCTTCAGAATCCTTGAGTTCATTTTTTTATAACCAAAAGATGTTGGTTTAATTCTCATTTAATGTAGCCTGCTTCCCTCAGTGGCTTCACAGTCTCGACCTTCATTGTTGTAAATCCCAGTCAGAAGGTCTGTCTGTGGCCACTACTGCTGTCTGATTTTATTTATTTTTTAAATAATAATTTGGCCTCTGAAATTGATTGAAGCATCACCGTTCAGCTACAGCAGGGACAAAATCAAATTTCCTTCATAAAATTAAGCCATTTTTTTCTGGCTTTTATATGAGCACACTTTGATTTGTTGGTTCGATAGGCGCCTCTAGCCTAATGTCAGCAGGGATTGGCTCCACCTCCCCCACGCCACCCCCCCGGCGACCCTCAGTGGGATCAGCGGTATTGCTAATGGAGAGATGGGTGGCTGGTTTGATAGACGGGCCTCTGGTGCCAGCCAGCCTTATTTTTGCTTGCTCTGGCTGACTGTGCGTAGTAATTACTCATCAACACTGTACTTATGAGATTATTAATACCTTAATAATAGACCGTTAATTCTTGCACAGGAGACAGGGTATGATACGGATTTCTTCTGTATCTCAGTGAGTCATTTCTTTGGCTACAAGATATTGACTGTCCTGATCGTATTTCATCAGAGATTCAATCTGTTTTTATTTCCCCTCACTACACCTGGTGCTGACAATATTCCCAACACACATACATCCTAATTTTTTAATCAGTTTTTTGAAATTCCGCGAACCCTCCATTCTGCACACACAAAATCAGTCAACAGATTACTTTCTTCCTGCCATTTCTCTACTCTTCAGTCACCTTCTGTTTTTTCTAAATCTCCCTCTCACTCATCCTCTTCCTTTACGTTTTTCCACGCATCAAAAGAGCATGATGGTTTGACAGGAGGGGCCCTAGAAACTCGCTGCCTCCCTCCAGACCCTCCAAAGTCTCCGCTCCCTCATTGAACTGTTATCTGCCCCATTTCTGGGCTTTTCCATGGCAACTAGGAGCCAGCGAGTGTGTGAGTGAAAAGAGTGAGGTCTCCAGTGAAAGCGGCATCTTGTCTCAGACAGCTGTCTGCTAGAAAGACAAAGGAAAGGGGGGGGGGGGAGAGACAAATAGTGGAAGGAAAAGTTTGGGAAAGTTGGTTTCCTCCTTTAGCATGAACCCCCCCCCCCCCTTAAATGGATGCGTTTCACTGCACAATAATCTGCAGCTGCATTCAGTTAAATCCTCTGACCACTCAGGGACCTTGTGCGTTTGTCTCCTCCCTGCTCATATTACTGAATTTCACTTTTGTTGGATGACAGCGCTGTGACAAACACACAACAGGGTTCTCACCGTGATGGATTCCTAACCAACCTGTACACTTGACGCAAGCTGCAGCTGACTGACAGTCCTCATAGTTCCATCCATGGGCCCCCCCTCAGTGGAAGTAACCCACATTTCACTCTTTTTATTTTTATTTATTTATTTTTTTTTACAGCGAAATGTCAGATCTGAGGCTCCACCAAAACATATGGGCCTCTCCACTCAACGTGAACCAAATAGAACCTGATTCCCTGGAAAGCTAACGTGTACATTTGATTCCTCCTTAAACAAGAGGCTCTCTCAGCCTCTCCTCTGCAGGTTCTTCACTCGGATGTGGAGCGAGCAGGCGACTTTAAATTCGGGTTATGCCTGTGTCTTCTGTAGGATTACACCAGAATCCCAATGGTTTTAAACAGTCACACTCTGCCACTCAAAGCCAGACATTTTTGTTTGGAGCGTTTATTAAAGGAGCTCGGGAGCCTGTGGTGACAAGTGAAGCGTTTTGTAGAAACGGAATGAGGGATAGAGAACAGAACTCGGCAATGAGGCTTTATCTCTTTTTTTTTTTTTAAGTTTCAGACCTCCAGACTTTCATAGCCTTTGTCACTCTGTTTTGAAATACACTCACAAACATCACACAGGGACACAGTGGCCCTGAGGAACAAGGAAGGAACAAACAGTCAGAGGCAATCTGCGAGTGGCGATAACCATGATTTTTACTAGAATGTTTTCCTGTTAAGATTACAATAAGGGCGAGAGGGTGCTCCCCATCTTTTGTGCTTATACATGGTTGATGTGAGTCCTTGTTTTTTTTCTTCCCACATGCTGGTCATCGCAGAGTAAAAATAAGAAGCATCACATGGTTACGGGGAATTCATCATTTGTTTCTTCTATTTTTTTTCTAAATGCAAAACACTGGGTGGGTGGATTTCTGACTGGGGTTGCTAGTTTACAGTTAATTTGTGGATTTGACAGTTAATCATGACTTAAACTCCATATTAAGTTCCATAGAGCTGAGGAGAGCAGCTCTATGGAACGTACCTCATGTCCTGCCTCCTGCCTGCTCTACCCAGTCCCTGGTTGTGATTGTGCTCTTTATATGTGAAAGGCAAACTTCAAAAAATGCCTTGACCCAATTTTCCAAACATTTTCATTTAATTTCATGTCTGAAAACGGCCTTTGAGTGACCCCTTTCACACTGTCACATTGTTTTCATATCGGGTCAAACTAAAATGGAAACATTGAGTATTGTGTAGCATGTTATATAAATAGTGAATCTTCTATACAGTAGAACATCATGTTGTCAGCATTGTGCTGTGGAACAGTAGACGCTACAGACGACTTTAACTGTATGTGGAATCAGCTTTGTAAACACTCTTCTAAAGAGGAACCGTCTTTGTCAGCAACTCAAAACAATTATGGGAATACTTCCATGCTGGTGTGTCTAAATCACCTTTTTTCGATTCTTTCAGTCCATGAAGAGTAAACAGCAGCCATTCTTCTCTCTTATTCATTATTCTTTACCACTACATCTATTCAATGTTTTAAACGTCAGGCTCACAAAAGAAAATCCTGCATGAGTGGCAGCATTTATGACCTTGCAAGAGTGAGGTAACAAAGACGGAGATGCGCGGCGAGATCCTTTCCCTCCGTCCGTGGTTTCCTGAGTGTAATCAGCCTTGTCCAGTGGAGAGAGCGAGAGAAGCACTCTTCTGTGAACTGCCTCCTCTGTCAGCTTTACAGTGTTTATCTATTCCGTCTGTCACTCCCAACACATTGGCGAAGTGGTCGGTGAGTGTATATGGATCCAGTACATGACAATCCATCATTTATGACAAGTACACACAGTAATCTATTTTATGCAGCATGGCATGATGCTGATGATGCATGGCAGATGACAGTATACAGTGTATACACTTATGGGCATGCATATTGATAATCAATTTTATTAATTTTAACCACAGCAGGAAAAGGGAATTCATCTTTCCAGAAGCAACTTGTCATCTTTGAACTTGGGGAGTATCATGCGTTGTGATTTTCTATCTTGACATCCCGTCCTGTAAAGAATACTGGAGAACTGGCAAAGGTCTAAATTGAAACATGATGGTGGAGACGCTTCTTACAAAGTCCGTCTCATTAGCATCCGTCTTATTAGTCAGAGTGCAATGAGCTGCGTACAGTACTGAAATAAGTAGTGAAACGAACGCGCCCCGAGTCGTTTTGTATATTGATCGGTCAAAGCTGGACAGTGGTTTTAGTTAAAAAGACGGAAAGAGCTGCAGAGGAAGCAAAAATAATGGTTGACTTTAAACTTCATGAATCACGGTTTGTAACCCTGACGATGGGATCCAAAACTTTGGACCAGACTTGTGGACCCCATGCTACGTATGTCCAGACATGTCCTGCAGGATTACCTTTTGTGACAGTAAATGGGAAGACATAAGTGGTGTGATCACAGAATTACTCTGTATTGGCTTTTGCTCGGCCGCTGCTGCTCCAATCAGGAATCTGTGTCACAGCCGATAATACTTTCTTCTTTGCAGCCTTTCCTTCCACGTTTCTCCCATGTTTGACGTTTGCTTGGATTGTTAAAGGGAAATGGCAAACTTTGCCATGGCAACGCGGCTGCTATCCAGTCCGACTGTGCAACAATGTTGTCATATTTCTATGTGCATGTGCCCTGCAACACATTATTAGATGAAAATGTGTTTTTCTTTTGGGGAAAGAACTTTGCTGAATGAAATCTGTCTCTGTTGCTTTTTAATTAATAGAGTTGTCTCCAACAGGATTCCTAGGATTTCCTTGTTGCTATCTACCTGCTCCATTTTGGCTCTTTTCCTGCTTCCCTCTCCCATCCTCACCCTCTCTCATCCCTGTGGTCCTGGTGGCAGCCAGCCCGCAAATTCCAGACCATTCTTTGGAGATATCTGTGGACTTTCTTCTTGCTCCCAGACCCTGTTGCCACATTTTCAATCTGCCTGCTGGTTTGAAGGGGTTGCCAGGTGCTCCTGGCTCAACCATATGTCCTCTGACACTCTGTCTTGGGTATGGGGGAGCAGGGCAGGGGGGAGGGGGCTTTCTGGAGCTACCTCAGAGAACTGCTCTGCCTGAAACTCAGTTGGCTGACATGTGGCAAAAAAACACAACCCAACAAAACTAAACCCCCGTCCCTAATTCCTCTTTGCAGTTGCCCTGAGTGAGGTTCAGATAGAGGGATGGCAGCAGGTTTTTCAATGTGTCCCCCTGGGGTCGGAAAAACAGTTCCCGTTTCAGAGGTCCAGTTGGCTTGGTGTGGCGCAGTGACTGCATCGCCATCTTCGGCTCAGAGGCTGTCAGTCAGTCACAGTCTGCTGGTCTGCAGCTCTTGTGGTCATGCAGAAGTTCACTCCTTTCTGGTGTCATTTTCTGAATGTTTCTCCGGCTGCCAGACACTTCTCTCAACTCCTAAACCTCAGCCTGTACCATTTTCTCAGTTTTCCGATTCAGGGCTGTGATTCTGTGCTGAACTGGTCACACCGTTGGTCCAGCTGCTCCTCCCACCTCCGCATTTGACCTGTGAGGCTGGTGATAGTTCTGCTTGCACAACAACCCGGTCAAACAGCACACGCATGCACAAACGCCAGCGTTTACACACACACACACACACATCAAGCTTTGAAACCACTTGACAGCAGAGTAGCAGCATAAACAACAACTAAATGTCCCCTTTGACTTGTATCCTAAAACTCTGGGGTGCAACACGCAGGCTGATAATAGTATAACAGAGCAAACAACAGCCACAACAGGGGCTCTTATGTTGAGACTGACATGCAGGACTGGATGGCCCTTATTAGGAATCGACTGCGTCCTGTGTCGCTTCGTGGCAGCAGATGCACATCTTTCCCAGTGGTCCATGCAGCCCAGCAGTGCGGGATGTATTGTGACAGACTTTAAATGTGAGGAAGAGGAGCCCTCATCACATCTGTGATATGAAAGGCCCTGAAAGCAGCCAGCCACCCTGTTGGACACAGCTCAGCTGTTATAAGAAGTGTTTGACAGGAGTGGCAGGTAATTGACCTTCTCTCTGGCTTTCTCTCCCTTACTTCCTCTTTTCCCTCTCACTCTCTCGCTCTGTGTCACAGGCTGACCTCACCCACTCGCCCAAACACACACACACACACACACACACACACACACACACACACACACACACACACACCCCACCCCCCCACCCCATCCTCATCCTCTTGGGGTGTTGTCGCGGAGCAGAAAGTCTCAGTCCGCTGCGCTTTGCCTGCATTTGTAGTTTGTTTATTCCCTTTGTTTTCATTAAACACAACTGCTGGTGTCATGACTGCTGGGTTGTTTTGCTGCAAAGTTCAGCGTCCCACGTCTCAGGAGGATTTTTGAGTGCTGTCAAAGGTCAACAGAGAGGACAGAGGAAATTGTTGCTCAATGGATAAGTAAAGGCTGAGGCAGGGGGGATGGGGGGGGGGGGGTGTTACAGGGACTCAAATTACATAAACATGGGCTTGTTAGTGATGTGGAGTTACATGAAGATTATGACATGATAACAACATCCACTGGCTAGAGGCTCAAGGGAGACTTTTGGTAGCAAACATGGGGTATATTCCGAGCCCAGATCTGCATGTCTGGGCGGGGAAGGCAGTTGAATTTTTAACATCCTTGATGCACATTTCCATTTCTCCGGCAGACAGTGTCCCATGTACTCATCTCTCCTAACAATGGCGAAATGTCAGCATACTTTCAGGCTGCCCTAAATTAAACATTCGCCCCCTCTGAGTATACTGCTATAGAGCTCCTCTTGCAACCCATACTATTTTTCTATTTTCAAAAAGAAAGGCTTTGACCAAATGAGGAAGAGGACTCCCTCTCTCACTTTGGACCAGATGGTTGTGGGATTATGTGTTTTTTTTTAGTTTACTAATAATCCAAATGACAATTGTTTGGCTTACTTTCATGGCCATATCCCAAGTGTCCCAGACCTTGATATGTGCGATAGCCAAGACAGTTGGAAACAAGTCTTAAGATGGGGCGGGGGATATTTTATTAATGGGAACTATTAATATTCCATCGCAGTGGGACGATGATGTGTTTCTTTTTGCAGTGGCATAATGAATAACTGAGCGCCTCCATGGTACCCAATTCCTCAGCATGAATATTCAGGCTCTGGTGGTGTGTCATGGGAGTATTGAGAGCCTCCTCTCTACCCTGTAGTGGATCACACCCGAGCATAGTATCACCTCTCTATTCCTCTCTGTTTCCATCGATGCATACTCGGGCATGTGACCATTGCTGGCATCATCTGGGGAACGGTGACTATGGATCTGATGCCTGGCTCTCAATAACAGCCCTCTACAGAGGCTGGATTGATTGATGACACGGCTGTGGCTTTGTGTGGGTTTTTAATTGATTGATTAATTGTGGGCTTGGGCCGAGATGTGATTGATTATGAGTAGTCAGCAGTGGGTTGGAGTTGGGCCGTCAAAGCCCACAGGTTGAGAGTTGAGCCCCTTTGTGCTCTTGTAATATGCTCATTCTTTTATCCACAAATCCCACTTTCTCTGATGCTTGGTGCAGCCACATTTTGTCCTTGCCCTGGTCACCTCTCCAGAGCTCCTTTTCTGCCTAGTTTCAACGCCTATATGTCTGTGTTCACATGTGGCGTTGCCTGGAGCTCTGTATGTCCTGTTCTTGCCCGGGAGAGTGTTCAATAATGTCAGGTCCGTGGCATTCAGCAGATACAACAAAGACTTCCTTATAAACCTCAAAGACTTATCTCTCAAAGAGCCCACGCGAGGAAATAGAAACTGCTCAAACATAAAAAAGAGGAGGAACAAAGAACAAACATGCGGGGATGAAAAAGGAAAAGAGTGACCCTTCTGCAGAAACCCCATTCAGATATGAGAGGGAATAAGAAAAGAAAGAAAGAAAGAAAGAATCAATATGATAACACAGCAGGAAATAAAGACAGTTAAAGAGACAAACAAACATTTCAACAGTAGCTGTGTCTTTCTCACAAACAAAGCACATGTCCCAATGGGCCAGTGAACATAAAAAAAATTTCACTTGCAATTGTGGCAACGTGCTTTGACCAAAACACGACATTTAGATGCATCACAGCCATTTTGTCAAGTTTCATTAAAATGTGATCAGGGCATGTGACAGAGAAACACATCAATGGATTAACAACAAGCAAACAGCGAGCAGACCAATGAATAAACTAAAGAACAAACGTGCCAGTAAAAATAAAGCATTGAACAAACGATCAAATGAACATATAAATGGGTGCTCTGAGAGTGCGTACCTCTGCCAAGACTAATGTCCTATCTCCCCATGTCAAAGCAGTGTTTCCCATCAATTATCTAGTCTTTGGTGGACGGCCATACTCCAATTTGTCCTGCCACTGTTTCATAATGAGCCAAAAAAAGGCTTGAATTTTATCATAATAACATAGGAGATTTCTATCTTTGTGTTTTGCATCATTGCTGCATTGTGTAGTTGTGTGCACTATTTGCCACGCCCCTTGCTCATGGTATCAGCCATAAAGTTGTTACCGTCCACACAGACACAGACTCATAGTTTCTGCAGATGTGCTCGTACCTGCAAGTTGAATGCAATGCAGTTCTCTTTCTCACTTGAGAATACCTGTAACTTGGAATCTGTTGCACATGAGAGCGACCTTTTGTGCGTGTGTGCATGCACCCCCACTATCACCACATATTAAATGAATTCTGTGTGAAAGTACAGAAAGTGAAAAACTAAATCATGGATCAACCCATTTATTCAGATCTACATCCAAATGTTTTAAATGTCTACTTATAGATCCCACCCCTCCATCAAATGAATGAAAATAGGTTCATTAGTTTTTGTGTAATCCTGCAAACCAACAACTAACAAACAAATGCAGGTGAAAATGTAACCTCCTAGCGAATTAATGAATGGTATATACAATCCATGGCTCAGACTCTACCATTGGGAATGGGGAGTGTGTGCGGGTATCAGTCACAATCTGTCTGTAGTCTCTCCAAAGGTTTTCCACCCACCTTTCATTGCTTACAGAGCATCTTGCGCTAAAGGCTTTGGCTAATCACTCATCAAATTGGGGATAAAACGGCAACATGTGCTTGTTGTGCTGTGTCAGCTGAACACGTCTCACAGGGGAAATGTCATTTCTCATAAATATCCTAAAGCTGCCGTAGGTAGCTGAGTTCAGGATTAACGAATAAACTTGAGTAAACATAAACACTGACTACATGTGCCTGCTGTTACACCTGCTTCACTCACCACACTTTAAAACAAGTAAAAAAGTCTCCTGCATCACCATCTTATCTAAGATAATTAATAGTGGTCACTGTAATTCTGCTTCCGCCAATATGCTGCAGACGCCTGGACAAGATATGTTCAATCAGATATGTGTTGTCTACTGATTTCTGTTTGCCAACGAGAAGTCATTCAATTTGTTACCTTGATTTGCCATTGACTGGCCCGTTTAGCAGTCTATAAAGCTGCACAGACAATGGATTAAGCCAGAGTCGTTTTTGAATCGGGCCAGACTACCGATGGATCAGTTGTCATTTGATGCGCAGTGTAAGGGAGGTCACAGCGCCCGATTAATTACCTAAACAGTCATTGATCTGGCTCTCGAATGATTAGTGGAATTTTTGTTCGTCTGTCTTGCAGTCTGAGCCTTTTTTCATGGCTGATTTAATGTAACCTTTCCCTTAATCAGCTTGTTTTAACGTTAATGTAGTAACGTTTTCCATGTGCACATGCAACTGAATGGCCTGAGTTGACCATGTTCCAGTAGAAGATGGAAGGTTTGTTTAATTCACAGTGAAGTGGAAATTATGTTTGGTTGTTAGGTTAGCCATTGTTCGAAACACTAGTTGATACATTACGTGGTATTTTGTGAATGCCATTAACTGTATATGAAGATGGATGACGAGCCTCCACTTCCTCCCTCTATCCAGAAATGAAGCCAAAATATCCCAGATATGAACGTTGCCATTTTGCACATTTGGAGCCAGAGTCGGCGCTGTAGCGTTCAGGTGACGGAGACATGGCAGGGAGGTTCTGCCGATACACATGCTCGACCAATCGTGATTCAGTGTCAGTTGTCAATCGTGACATTTCACCCTGCTTTTATATCATCAAAACAACTAATTCTAACCAAACTTATCAGAAACATGGCCACACATCAGTGGGATAAGAACTACCTAAAATGAAAGAATCCATCTTTGAGATATTTATTTGACGTGTTCTTTGACTTTTTAATCTAAGTCTACGTCCCATCTGCGAACATAAAGAAAGCTGGATTTATAACCTGTTCTGCAGAATGCCACCATGGGGCAATGGAGGCGCTCTGACATGTTGACATCTTCTTATGCGGTCTATGCACAGTAGCAACAGCTTACATCGAAAGGAAGCTGTATTGCCCTCCTTTGCATTCTGAAAAGTCAA
Source organism: Verasper variegatus (assembly GCA_026259375.1). Classification (NCBI taxonomy): domain Eukaryota; kingdom Metazoa; phylum Chordata; class Actinopteri; order Pleuronectiformes; family Pleuronectidae; genus Verasper; species Verasper variegatus. The sequence continues at coordinate 8,405,972 of CM048054.1, forward strand.
CATTGAACAAAACATTGATTGAAAAGTTAAATTGGCCCCACAGTCCGTTAAAGTTTCCTGATCTCAGCCTCTAATATTGACCTTACTGTTAAAGCCATATATAACAAGCTCATAGTGTCATAGGCTTAATGTTTCATCAAAGTAAGTCATTGCATTTACTGACAATTGTGCACATGCTGTTGGTATATACTGTCGGCATAGTGGTGAGTAGTTAATGAGGGAATTTCAATTTTTCTGTGAACTATCCCTTTAAGAGGGGTGGCCTTGAGGAGAGAGAGGCTGATTCTATAGGAGCCGAGTGAAGTGAAGAATCACTGGTGATGTGCTTTAGACTGAACTTTCCCAGCAAAGGACCAAAAGGTCTACAGCTGTCCCTCTGCATGTCCTGCCGCTGTCTGCTCTCGTCCTCCTGGACAGTCCAGAGAGAGATGTGCGAATGGCCCCACAAATCACAGCCATCCGTCAGCCACACATTCCCAAACGTGGTGGATGGTATTAAGAAGGTGGCACCATCATACATCAAATTCTCATATTCTGCAGCGGAGGAGTCACAAATCAAAAAGTCAAAGATCAGGTAATACAGCACACAGGGTTCTTAGAAATGCCCTCTTTGAATCTTTGCCTGTTTGAGGTGCAACTCGCAATACTTACTTTTACAAAGATGCATTTATTCTGTGACAACAATTTATATTTCCCAAACATTGCTTCCTGCTGGAGAGGCAGATGCCATGATTTGGTGTTGGCAGAACAGCATGGCATCTTGAGACTTAGTGTGAGTAAATCTGAAGATAGACGGCACATTGGTAAATTCTCCACTGACTGAATGAAGATTAAAGCCCCTGAAAAAACGTCTGAGGTGTTTCTCTATTTTCTTTTTACAACAATATATAATATGTGAAACCAATGTGACAATAGTGACCTATGAGGAATCGTCACCAGAAACGGCAGCTGCCCTCGGCTTCCTTGGGATTTATCCTTGAGTTTCAGCTCATCCTTTATCTAGAAGCGTTCAAATAAATGAACGAAATACAGGGCATTTTTATGTGAAATATAGAAAATGGCATTCTTGTATAGGATTTCCTTACTTATATAATAAGATGCTGATGTAGTTATGGTCTTTAAAGTGACCAGGCTCCGTCAGCTGCCAGGTTTACATAAAAGTAGGTGATAAAAATTACGGCCGGTTGACTCGGCCAATGACGGCCCTGACCCACTCCTGGAGCCCTGTCTTGCGTGCAGTTTGCACTCCTGTCACCGCGTGCGCCGTGCGTTTCACGGACAGCTGGTGGACTTGCTTGGACACTGCAGACAAGAAAGGTACTGTCATGTGTTACAATTCGAATCAACACCATCAGTGGATAGCCTTAGGTCTGGACTCTGAAAGATTCGCTGCTTAAATTAAATCAGCGCCTGAGTCTGGCGATGACAGTCTCTGCTTTCATTTCCCAGGTCAGTTCTCTCTCTCTCTCTCTCTCTCTCTCTCTCTCTCTCTCTCTCTCTCTCTCTCTCTCTCACTAACAAACAAAATCTGCAGCTAACAAACAACAACCTGTACATTTTTTTTTTGTCTTTTAAAGTTGTGCCTTCACAACAAAATAATGCATATTTGGTTCTGGTTACCATTCGCCGCCAGTGCAGTTGAGTTACTTTCCACCACAACAACTTGAGACAAGCGTGAGCAAGGTGTGTGGTGTTTTCAGGTGCTGCTTTGCTCCGTGGAGCAGGAGGTGCATCAGGCTTTGGCTTTGGACAGCCTGCAGGTCCCCTATGGGGCCCAGCAGCAGAAGCAGTAACGGAGTGAATGCTATCAGCCCTCCCTGCTTCCATTAGAGACAGAAACTAGAGGATTACTGCCAGGGGCAAGGCTAATGACTGTCATGGCCACAGAAAGCAGATTTACTGAAACCGTGGCAGGGAGGCGTGAAGCCAAAATCTCCCACTAAGACCCAGTGTGAGGGGCCTTAATAAAGGAGACACTCTGCTCCATTGTCTGCTTTCTTCATTGCAAAAGTTTCAAAAATCACAAAGCAGATTATGTATGAGCATCCTTCATGTTTGTTTCTTTTTAACCCTATAGTGCAAAACAACAGAAACAGATCCATATCATAGATGATTGGAAATAAAGTCAATCAAATCAAATTTCCAGGTGTGGGCTTGTGCTAGAGAGCAAAAAGTAAACAGCACCTCATCATTACTAACTCATAAGACTTAAATCACTGAAAATGATGGTGTTTTGTGCGGGTGGGAGGACACAGACGGGTTTTCGTCTGTGTTACAGTAACAAAACAGTCGTGAGATGACTGTGATGGATGTGTTTAAATGTTAATGCTGTTCGATGCTCCGCTCAGGAACTTGACGACATTCATGTTCCCGGCGTATAGAATTGTATTCCACACGACGCCGTCGAGAGACACTTCAGCTCGGTGACATTTAAGAATATCTGATCTGAGGAAATTTCTTATCGTTTACTGCTGCTTCTTCCATTCCCTCCATTTTCTCTCCGTCCCTCTCCTCCACACTCAGAGTTGTCCTCCCCTGCTCCCTCTCCAATAACATACACACACACACACCCACACACACACGCCTCAGCATTGATTTGGCTAGTTCAGAGTGTACAGGGGCAAAGGAGAGCACTTGTGGAGAAGTTTGTACAATTGATCTCTGGAGGGCTTGAGATGCAGGACCCACTCTCTTCTCTTTCTCAGTCTCTGTCTCTCTTGCGACCTCTCACGCTCACTCTCTTCATCTTCCTTCTTCTGCCCCTTTGTTTCCTCTGGCTGAATATGCATTTTCTGGATTAGAGTGAAGGCAAGAAGTGAAAGGAAAAAGGAGGACATTGCTGTTCTGAGTCTGAGTTTGAGCAAAAAAAAAAAAAAAAAAGGAAGAAGAAGAGAGAGGAAGAAAAAAAGTATTTTATCCCTGGAGGAAATATCTTGGTTGACTTAGCAGTATAGGACTTATGGATGGTAGACAGTGTGTGTCAGCTTGCAGATTAGTGCCTTCTCCAGTGCCCCTTCTTTTAGGGAATCCAGAGTGCTATTATCTAAGATTTCAAATAGGGAGGTACTGCTTATACATATGTATAATATCAAATTAGGTTTGTCTTTAATGTGGCAGTATTTATAAATAGCTATGGATCACATGACTTGTATGTAAAAGGGTGTCAGTTAAAGTTATGAATCCACGGAAAGTACTTTCCTGACTCTACACGTATATCTGCCCCGGAGCTTCATAGCGTTTTTCAGCTAAATCCTTGTTTTTCTGGTCCAGCTTTACTGTTTTCTGTGATTCTTTCGACCAGTGTTTTTTCCGTTGTTTTTATCACACAAGGTCTGAAGAACAATTATACACAACCCACCCAGCACAAAGTGGAACATTTAGCAGCTAAAAATGTATTTGTTTCCATCTGGAGAATAGAGACCAAAAATAGAGCTAAAAGTAGTGTGAATGTTATCAGAAAAAATAATCCATATACATTTGATTAATATTGCCCTGTATCTGCGGGATGTATTATTAGTAATATAAAGTTCATATGTCGTATATCTGTGGGGGTTTTTTTTATAATCAAATATCGCCACCATGCATGTATTCTGAAAAGTAGATACTTTGTGCATCATTTCCCCCTGAAACTGCCATCTGTTTTTACCTCACGGATTCTTCTTCTTTGTTAAACCCGGGGCCTACGTTACACACAATCCAAGTTGTCCTCCAACACTCTGGTCAGAGTTTCGAGGTTTTCATTTTTTCTCATAACGCCTTTTGAAGCCTTGAGCTGTTTCCCTCAAGCACACACGACCCCAGTATGTTGGATGACAAAAATATCTTTTTATTTTTTTTTACAGCCAGTGTAAACTGAACATTCATGAAGTAAATGGTATTGAATGGTATTTTTTTTTTTTGTATTTACTAAATAGATGCTCAAAAAGACAGATGATATGTTCATTAAAACATTTTGAATAAGAGATAAAGATTGATCTATAGCAGACGCACACAGAGGGAAGCATGTGGAACAGCCTGTGTGTGTGTGTGTGTGTGTGTGTGTGTGTGTGTGTGTGTGTGTGTGCGTGCGTGTGTGTGTGGAGCAGTGACTAATGGAGACAGGCAGAGAGCAGCAGAGAAAGAGCGCATGCAATATTGTTTAAATTAACTCTCTTTTGGGTGAGGGAATATTCTAGACTGTGTGTTTGTGCGTACTGAAATTTGTAGTGTAGTGATGTTAAAGTAAGGCACTTGGGCAAAGACGGAAGGGTGGACAGCTGCAGAGATAGATCCATTTTCAGAGGCACGATACAGTTAACAAAGATAGATGTTTCAAAGTAGAGCCTTCAGCCCGAAAGTGGAGCACATATACAACCTTAATCCCTCTGCGTTCTGTCCTCTCCTCTCTTTCTCTCCTTTCTTTCTTATACCCTCTGCAAATTAGGATTTATACAAAATGTGATTCTTTATAGTGGCTTATTATAAATATATTATTATTATTGTTTTTGAGTCAAATTAAAACACATCAAAGTAGCCATGCATATGTTGGCTATCAATCGTCCGTCAGTGTTGAATATTGGTAAATGTTGAGTGTAGGTGTGTGGTAGCCTACATGGCAGTAAATTAACCATAATGGTGTAACAATACAGACACTTCATACTATATTAATGGTGAAATCATTAAATCCCTCAGTAAAACTAAGTATAATAACTGCACAGATCAAAAAATGAATGGAAAATTGATTCTTGCTTTCTTTTGTCAGTGGCCATAATTATGATAATTCACTCATTACATTTCAATACAAATAATAAGAGACTTGGCATTTTCCTTTACGTTTCTACATCAGTGAAATCGACATCATTTACATATTAACTCAGTAACCGTGAGTATAGTAGCTGACTTTTTCGCAATCTTAAAAACTGTATATCACAAGCTGGAATGTCTCCGTTGCCATCTGATGTCTGCATTTTTTTTTTTCTTCCTGAAATCCTTGTATATTTGTGAAGGAGGAAAGTCTGGCGAAGGATTAGGGGAGAGCAGCAAACTGCCAAAATCTGCACAGCCTGTCAGAGTTTGGAAAAGAAAGAGACAGGAGAGGGAAAAAATGTCAAGGAGGAGACTGCAAATGAGGCTTGTTTAAATAGGGGGATCGATGGGGATGCAGGAAAAGATGTTGTGTGCATCGATGATAAGTGTCCATGGGCAAACACGGGAGGATAGGTTATGGAGGAGGGATATGGAGTATGTTTGTCTGTGTGTGTGTGTGTGTGTGAGAAATGAAGATAGAGAGTATGGCCCATAGGAAGCTACAAAGATACAATAGTGTTTCTATTTTCTTTTTTTTGGGGTAGTTTTCCAAAGCATTGGTTGTTTTTGTGGCTTGAAAACCGTTTTTCAAATTAAGAGGAAGCCACTGCTCGACTGTAGAACATTAATTGGATAAAAAGAGAGGGCCACAAACTTTTTATAAATCCTATATTTTATTTCTTGTAGTTTTTATTTCAAGTATATTCAAATCTTGTGTCTGTTTTAAGTGAAATGTCGATGATGCTCAATGGCTGGTATATTAAGTGGGGAATCTCTACAGGCTCAATAATTATTTTTAGGCTGCTGTCCTTTGTGTTATTTAGTTCCCTGTCCCAGGCCCTCTGTAGGAAGATGTGATTGTTGGGGACAGCCCTTCAGCAGTTGTCCATGTCACACAGCCTTGTGGGGGATGCACTTTTCACCACGAGCCCCATCACACACAGCAGACCAGCCCCAACAACTGCGGTCGTTCTATTTAGGATGACCTTCATTTTTGAGGTATATTATTTATTCGCACCGCTTACTTCCAGCCGGTTGAGCTTCTACGCAGCACGGCCGATTTTACATGTACATACATTGTAGAAGAGCCTCGAGAGGAGAAAAAAAAGCCCAGTGTATCCCCGGCCTCGGTGTCAGCCGTATGATTCAGCTCCTTTTCACTTTGCTACCAGCTCGTACGTGGCTGTGACCCTCGGCGTATGGATGAGCTACTGAGAGGTTCTGCCACTCTTCTAGTCATTTGTCATATGTGGATCTGAGAGTAGAAGTCTTTCGCAGGCTTCAACAGCAAATAATTCACTGTTATGGCACCTATTTGCTATGGTGTTACTATTATTAAACAGACAATATGTAACCAAGGCAGCTAGGGGGGTCTCTCAATCAAAACGATAACAAAACAGCTAGTTTGATGATGTCGTGAAGCAGCGTGGGATCATGGGAGTTGCTGTCTTCACCACCATGATGTAATGTGTTTTATTCACGTGAAACAGCAAACTGCAATGAATGATCAGGATCCATCACGAGTGACCAATACAAAGGAAGAAAGAAAACAAAAAAAAACAGCCGTAGCAGCTGCAAGTTCTACCAGAGTATCTAAAATCAACTCAAATCAAATGTCACGTTACCATTAATAAAATTGGGCTTTTCTGTGGGTTTGAACATTGTTGGAAACAGTTTGGATAATATAAGTACTCAAGACAACAAAACATATAACATTTGTCTAGTTGTTTTTTACATTTCAATGATAAATTAATACATATTATATCTTTAAAGCTATAGGTGAGTCCATGTTGTAGAGGTATATGATGTATATTTAGGGCATTTGAAGCAGTGGAACAGGGGAATATTGATTTGTTTCAGGACAAGTAGGGCAGATATTCAGATATTTCCTGAGAGCTGTCACTGCGTGTTTATCAGAAACTTGTGCACTGATGTGTTCACACTGACAATCAGACAGATTAGTTGCCACAATTTTTTTTCCTCTTCTGGATACCAATGGCAGTAGGAGGCGATCTCCTCGGTGTCTCTCGCTGCTTGCCATCCTGTGTTAAAAATAGTCACACGAAGAGTGACACTGAGCCATCATGGCATGTCTTTTCTGAGATGGGCTCTGCGCTGAGAAACGGCTGGAACCCTCCTGTCTCTCCATCCACGGAGAGGAGAGAAATGTTGTTTGTCATCGTTGTCCACCTGGATCGTGTGTTTGTCCGTGACCCAATCTTGCTTTGTTGTGACTCCGGATGAAAGAAAACAGATGGGAGGGTCTTAATCATTGGAGAAAGAAAAAAATAAAAAATCTCAATTTGTCTCCCAGTCAGTTATATTCTGGTTTACTGGACTGATTGGGGTGTGGTGTTTAATGTGTAATGCTGTGTACTGTGAGATCTGGGTTGTAACCTCTGTCTGATGTCAGTGTTTGTGTCGAGCGCTGATATTTGAACAATTAGAAGCACGTCTGCCAGAAGGTTTTTCCACATCCCCCACTCTTCCCTGTGGTTTTTTATCTCAAAGACACTGTTGCCGTTCCCGTGCTAATGTCTCCAAATAATGTTTTTCTGATGGGAGGATGCTAATCTAGCATCTTCGAACTGTTCTCATCTCTTCTGCGCTGTTGATAATTGGCGTTGGGTATTGCCCATTCTGTAGAAATAAAGCCGCTATATCAAAACATGATGCTGCCTGGAGAGGGAACATCACCTCCCTTTTAAGGTAATGTTTTCTGAATGAAGATGGAGGCTCTAACAAGTCTCGAACGCAAAGGTCCTCTCCTCTGTCTGCAGTGGGGGCTCTTGAGCATGTTGTTCACACGGAGGCACATTCATCTTCTTTTTATCCCAAATTACTCACCGTCTTTGATTCTCACTCCCTCGCCTAAATGAAGTGGGTGTGAGGAGGGCGGGAAAGTGGCGGGCTGATGGATCTTATTAGAGGTGTTGCATTGATAATCAGCGGAGAGACAAACACGATGCGGGGTTGAGAGCGAGAGACAGGGAGGCAGCAGGCGGGAGAACAATACCAATGTCTCTTTTTCACAGTGGCAAGGTGCCCTTGAGAGGACAGAGACAGAAACAGGCAGCGAAAGACAGAGAGAGGACGGGAAACAAGATGGAGGAGAGTGTTGAGCTGTCATAGCTGTAGCCGTGATGTCACTTTGGTTTATCTCCATCAGTGCGTCTGACTGACCAGAGAGGCGATTCCACATGTGTGAGCTGAGTGAAACTCCATGTTTACGAAGGGATAAACGTTTGCAGCACTCTCCCTCCCTCCCTCTCGCCTCCATTCCTTTCCTGCCGTCCTCGGACCTCCATTTAGGAAGTGAGAAAGTACACATCTTTATTTATAAATCATGGAACTCCCATATCTTCCACTTGGCCTATTTGGTTGCAATAACTGTGCAATTCATTTGCCTTTTTCTGTTGGTTTCTTCTGTCAGTTAGTATAAAATATTTCCTCTGTACGATCCATGCATATTTTTCGAATTTTAGAATTAATTGAGTCAAATTATGTAATAACTCATCTGCCGATGGGTTAAGGAGTCTTGTGGAAATGATGGAAGCGAGCATCGTCACTGTAGGATATGCTCACCTCTCTCTTGTGTGTTCGCGGTGCCAACAAGCTCCCGTGAGGCAAACTTTTCTAAGCTTGGAAGTTGAGACGTGGTGATGTGGGATCAGGGAGGAAGGAGAAGCATTTGGTATTTGTACAGAAGGTATTATGCACACCCTGGTACACTGCATGCTAGAGGAAACACCCTGAGCCTGTGAGCTTGGCTTTATTAGATGCAGGCGTAAAGCGGTGTTGGTTACAGCTGGCGTGCAGACTTTATGTAATCGCACAGCCCGAGACATGTCAAGCAGCTGCAAACACTCACACACACACACACACACACACACACACACACACACACACACACACACACACACACACACACACACACACACACACACACACAAAGAAATGTACCTTCAAACTAGTATTTTTCAGTAACTGGTATGCGATCTTTGTGTGTCCAACACTACAATCATTTATGACAAAGATCATTCCTGTCTGATAAAATCCTCTCAAATGTCACAAGCTATGTTATTATCCAGCTAAACACAGCTACTCTTCTTACCGCCTGAAAAGTTGACATCTACATGGTCGTCCAGCAAAAATGTCACAGTCACACTCTGATGGTGATAAAAAAGACCAGACGTACACCAAACCAAAATTGAAATTGAAATTGTCACACGATGAGATCACATAGAGAGGCAAAAAACGGAAATGTCGTGTCACTCGCGCCGGACGACGACATTCGCTTCACTTGCTCAAGTTGAAATATTTGAACTTGAGAAAAAACAATTGACGGAAACAGCCCAGAGACGGGGCCTGGCACCGACCCGAGCTGGCAGGTCATCAAACCGGCCACTGATTGGCCTCAGGTAGCGAGGGAGACGACAGTCATCCAGACGCAGCTGCAGAGCCATGCCTGCAGTAAGACCAAAAACTCTGTGTTTACTTTAATAGTCGTAGTATTGAACGGCACCTGTTTTTTTTTAGGTTTTTATGGAGCAGAGGGGACCAAGTCAAGTCGGTTTTATTTGTATTGCCCCAAATCATAACAGAAGTCTACTCAGGGGTCTCAGATCATACAATATAATATTATTTACAGAGACCCGGTATTCTCTCTGAGGAAGAGCTTGGCGACAGCGGCAGGGAAAAACTTTATTTTAATAGATAGAAAACTTGAGCGCAGCCTGGGTTAAGGTGCGGGGGTGAGGGCGGTCGAGACAGAGATAGAGAGAGAGAGAGAGAGAGAGGAAGATGGGGGGTGAGGGTGGGGTGCGGAGCAGGAAGAAGGATCATAGCAAAATGCAGGTCCCACAAGATGTAAAATCATAATAATTAGGCTAATAGTAATGAATGAGACAATAATAGGACTAGTTATAGAAAATCCATAACATTCATATGTATTTATACATATAAATTATAATAATAATAATAGCTTGAATTTATATAGCGCCTTTCAAGAGACCCACGGATGCTTTACATGTGTCAGTGGGGACAAAGACAGAAAAGTAAAGGAAGTAATTTGCACAAAACAGGACAGAAATAAACATATTTACTGAGGCCAGAAGCCTTATGAACAGACTGGTTTATTTAACCTATTAATAACACTAATATCACAAATAATGACAAAGAGCATAAGGGGCAAATTTCCCAATTGAGGGACAAAGAATTACCTTATCATATTATCAAACTAATAACAACACTGATATTATAAATTCACAGTAGCAGTGGGTGTTGATCATCAGGACAGTTGGTGGAGAGATGAGAGGTGGTAGAAGGATGGAGACATGCTGAGTTCTACAGGCAGACATAAAACAGTTTCATGGTTCAACTCTTCAAACCGTTTATGACAATAAAACTGTAACACGTAAATATAAGATCCGCTCATTCGCCACAATATGAAGTTCATTAGAACGAGTGATATGTGAGAGAGCATGAGTGGTTTGGGTCTCAGCAGCGTCTGAGCGTGGGAAGGTGAAACGTACACAGTATGAAAAGTATAAAACATTAAACTTTCTCTCACATCGTGAATCCGTGTGCTGCATCTCACGTGTTCGCTCAGTCAGTTACACATGAAAAAGTGGGTTTATCTTATACTTGTGGACAACACACAACTATCACTGCATATTTAACATTGGTTTCTTTGTGTGTCTCTGTTGTGCTGCTTCCCTTCCTCTTCCTCTCTCTCTCTCTCTCTCTCTCTCTCTCTCCTCCTCCTCTTTGCTCCAGAGGAGATTAGAATAACAGTAGTCATGGGAGACTTGTTACCTGGGTTTAACTCGACTGGCTGCGATATTGATTTTTGATGATGGCTCCTTAAAACACTAATCCACTGGTTACAGCTGATTCTCTTAAGATGGTAACGTAGGATTAGAAACACCAGTGGGATGCGTTCTTTACGTTCACTGTATTTTATTGGAATACATACATAAAAAAACATTGTTTTTAATCTTTTTATTTTTATTCTGTAAAAGTCTTTACACAAAAGCATGTGTTGCAAAATATATTATTTTGGTGCCAGAATCTTATATTAAAGATATTTTAGCATAACATAAATTATATGTATATTATTAATTATTTCTTTTGATGATCTGTTTAAGCTTTTTGACACAGAGTCATATAAAGATAATACATTTTGTGTATTTTTTAAAGAGAGAAATAACTGAGTCATGAGTATTCCTCAATGAACAATTCATTTTAAGCCTACTTTACATTTGGAAACATATACTTTTCTTCACTTGCATTTATTCTTAGGCCCAACCAGCCATGTCTGTTATTGTTTCAGTATATGTAAGAAGGTTTCGCTGCGGATGTCAAGTCTTACAGAGAAATGTCATCCATGTGTTTTTCCTGGCTACACATCAGTGCCTTAAGGAGGTTGTGTGCATTTAAAATAATGGAGTGTTATCTTAAATGTTTCAGTCTTCCATGGTACGAGCTGGTCTGTTTGATTAGAATGATTCAGTCTCAATCAAAAGCATTTGGCCTTTTCTCCCCCTCATCTTGAATACATACAGAATGATACAGCAGATAAGTCAATGGCACTTAAATCGCTATTAAGGTTGATTAATGGGCCTTGTGACATTTGTGCGCGGTTGGTTGTCAACAACGTCTTCAAAGGCTGGTGGGTGAAAATGTGTAGGCCGATTGATCGCGCTCATCGATTTCCGTCCGCATCGCCCCCCCCCCGGATGTCTCCACAAGTTGCCCATTATAGCTGAAATGTGTGAGCATATGTGTTTGACTCCGCTGAGTGTGACTGTGAGTTCTCCTTTTTTTTCTGGGGGAAGAATCCGCCGCCTTCGGGTGAAGAAAAAGGCGCCTCCTGAGTCAGTGGAGCATGACGCATGTGCACGGAAGCTAGTTGTGCCTCTGCACTGGCACGAATGTTGCGACACCCTGCTCTGCAAATGTCAGTCGCGTCCAATTAAACGGTTGAGTGATGCCAGTGCCCACGAGGGAATCCCCCCCAATAAAGTTCTTTGTTTGTTTTCAGCTTTGTTTCCCTGTTTTCCTTTCTTTTCCAGAGACACTTGTTGTGTTGTTGGGATATGCCCTTAGAGTAGATTCAGTGACAGATACGACCTGGGCGCCGTTACAGTACCACCTTTCATGCTGCACTAGCCTCATCATGTCTCTTGGGTCACGTCTGAGCTTGTTATTCATTTGCAAGCACTTTTGACCACCTACACATCAGCTATATTTACAACAGTGTCAGTCTGTAGTCTGCAGTGTTGACTTCCCTTTGATTATTGGTTGCTCTACTCGCTGTCGAGCACCCACATTATCCTGCTCGGTCGCAGCCATGAAATACATCCATGCTGCTCAGGAGCAACCTATGGTGACGGATTTTAGACGCTGCTGCTTGATGATAGATTGGTGAGCATCGTGCACACAGCTCAGTTATTTTCCATTACTGTTTTGTCTGTGTGGCAGTCGACAATAACAAATAAAAAAACCACTGCTGTTACTGCTGTCTTTTGTTGCCTTGGAGATGGAGCTAAAAATTAGCTTATTCGCCTCTCTAGAGTCTTACGGCACAAAATTACAGTAGGAGTATGATACTTGGTTTACCCTGAAGAAACCTTTATCACTCTGAAGTATCTTTCACATCATAAAACTTTATTTTGTAATATATATTCACTGCTAGGGATGTCTGGCACTGTATAAAAGCCTTAAAAGCCAGGTCAGTTACTTTGACTGTATGTGATGTGATATTTGCACAGCAAAAAATAATTTCACATCCAGCGCAGTGTTTCTTCTTGGCTGGCTGTGGGAGCAAAGAGGGGTTATTGGATGAGAAGGAATGCGTGTAAATCCCTCCTTACCTGCCACAGCCATTTTCACGTGTTAATTAAGCCAATTTGCAAACCTGCTGCTTGTAGTTATTGTGCCAATGTGCCACTCTGAAACTACAAGCAGAAGATAAGGCGGAGGAGACGTGTGCAGGCTTTCGCTGTGAACTTACATCAATAATCACATAAGGTGCCGCTTGGATCTCGAGGCGGATTCTGCAGATGCCGAAGGCCCAGTCCTGCCCTTTTCCTGTCGGAGGAGGATACACGTTTCACACCCTCACTAAACTCATTAGCCAAAGCCCTTCACACTTTGGCAACGAGGAGACTCTGCAAAAAAAATGATTGGAGCTTGGCGTTGAACTGCTTCCTACCCTGTGAAACTAATACTTCGAAATAGATTCGGAGAGTCGTTAAAAAGAAGACAGGCCTTTATGAAACCATTGGAGGTTTTTAGTTGCCTAAAAGGAATTTGATGTTCATTCCAGCATGTTAACAGTCCCAACCTCTGAAGGCAGTGACTGTGAAAGGCTGAACGCTACATTGCAGGGGAGTGTTTGGGAGAGGGGCTTCTGTACGGGTCAGTGGGTAATGCCAAGGAAGAATTCAGAGTTTGACATTTATTCCGGACTTGTTTTCCATTGTACTCTCTATATGCAAAGGAAGTTAAGAGGCCACTACTGTCAGTATTTAAGAAACGTAACTATCTGCAACAACCTCAAATTCATTTTCATGACAATGCAGAATAATGAACTGCTGCAGCCGCACGCTCCTTTAAAACCTGATGAATTCATACAGAGGCTAATTTTGTGCGAATGTGTGCAATGAGCCGACTGTGGCCCACATTAAGTGGTCAAACACTGTTGGATTTTTCAGGCTGACTTGTGAAATGTTTGATAATTGACAGTGTAAAGGCCACGCTGTTCTCAGCTTGGAGATGCTCAAACACCTTGGGACATATTAGCTCTCTGCCATAATGCCATGTTTTAGCTAAATGAGCGAATCAGCACTGGGTTTTTTCTTTAAGCGTCACTGCAGTAAGAGGCATGTGGACACTGGTTCATATTAAAGGGGGAAATCCCAGTTTGAGCTGTTGTGGAAATTGCATGAGCCATAACAGAAAATACTTGAACAGGAATATAACTAGTAGTGATATGAAACCAATGCAAACACATTACAAACCGTATAAGCTCGAAATTTGATTCCTTCATATTCTATAGCAGAAATTCCTATCCTAATTAAAAATTACAGACATGAGCCCCTTCCCTGGTCAAAAGCACTAACATGTCTGCAATTGGAATGGATACGATCGGCATTCACTCCCAGGTCAAATGACTCTGCTGCAGACGTGGGTTTTAATCGGCGGTGATGGAAATGTGACACCTTGGCGAACGTGTTAATTTGGCCAGACGACGGGGTGAGACAGTGCCGTCGAGCGTGACGCACCGGGGAAACAAGCAGAGGCAAACTCCTACTGGCAATGGGAACCGAGTCAATCCTAGGTTTTTTTGTATACCTTGTAATTTTGGTGTAAAAGAGGTAATAGTCAGGGAGCTGGTAAGAGTGTGTTTGTTGCAGATCTAAATGAAAACCTGGACCTAGTTGATGAAAAATAGTTTCACTGGGGGCTTGATTTCTTCCAGTTGTTTCTTGGTGAAAAAATAGGAAAAGAAACCGGCAACAACCACCGATGAGTATAGCTGAAATACTGCCAGTGCAGGAAGGTAACAATGTTTTTGACACATCTTTCAGTGTTTTAGAAGTGAATATGAACGGATCTTTGGAGTGGATCCAGATCTGTCACTTGCTTGAGAAGTAATGCATGAAAAGAATCCAGGCACATTTTGGGAAGTGACACTGTATCTATGAGTGTGTGTAATTTGCAGCTTGGTTGAATTTATGGGGACTTTAATTTGGCCTTGGCGGAGGTATGTGCTCTACTGAGTGCTCTTAATTTCCCGACATTATATAATACTCACATTTCACACCTATGTGTCCTACTGTAATTTCATATATGTAAATCTGTATAAACAATTACATAAAGATAATATCTAAGCATGTTATCTAAAACTTGTATGCAAAAGAAAACCTTTTATGTTTCATAAAAGGAACTTGAGTGGCTATCAATAATAAACTGAAATAGCCTCTGCTAAACACTCAAATTTGTGTCCTTTACAACCCTGTAGGTGTAAGAGAAACAATGAGCTCGTAACTTCTACTTCTTACCAGACTGTATCGGCAGTTTGGCAAGAAGCAGAAGTTACGACCTCTCGGTTCAGCAGCTGAACACAACAGAAAATGAGTCAGTTGAGGCGAGGGCGCGGGGGAACACAGGGAAAGGGGTGCGGGTGGCTCCAAACCATAAAACAAACAAAGCAAAATCTACTTTCCTAATCCCACCAAATTCCACTGACTCTCTACAGCGGCTGACATAAATGAAAGTAACACACAGCCTTCCTGCACCACTCCTACCTTACAAAACAAGCCAGTCTCGGGCCTCCATCCTTAAGACCAAGTGTTCAGTAGTGGATCAGTAGAAAAGATTAAAGGATACCAGTTATTTCACATCATTCATCTTAAAATTTCTTTTTGATGATGTTTCCGATGTTCTTTGGCCACACACTCATCATGACTTCCATCGTTGCGGCCGAGACGCGATTGAAGAAAACCACATTAGGTCCAACTTCGAGATTACAAAGCAATGACTTGTTACAACAAGCTGAAGAAGACACATGCAGCAAGTCCCTGAGGGGTTAGGAAGTGTCTGTCAACTGTCGATGTGTGTCTCATCCCCGAGCCGATCCTGTCCTCCATCAGCTCGACTCCCTTCAAAGTGTAAAGTCAGTAAAAAGTTGGTGGAGACAGTGGAGACTTTACGGAGTGAGTGCAGCTGGAGCCTCAGTAAGTTTACTAAATTGTAGTCTTTTTTATTTTTTTTTATTCTTTGTTCTGCCAAAGATTTAGTGTAGCAGAAAAGGAGAAATTAAAAAGAGTTTAAGGATCGACTCAATGTTATGTTTGCCTGTAGATATTTGACATCGGATGAAGAAACCTTTGGATCCTGACCTGGATAAAAAAAATCTTAAAAAAAGGATTGATAAGGAGCTGATTTATAAATCATTCATTCAAGCATTGTACTTGCAATTTCTGGCTCTCCTATATACCTATTGACCAATATTTTATTTTATGGTTTTATTATATCATGATTTTATGTGCATTGACAACATACACCAACTATCTGTGTCTTCTGCTGTCAGTATTTCAGCACTCACAAGATTTTCCAAGCAACAAATGGCACTTTTCATTATTTTTCCTTGATGCATAGGAACATGACATAATTCACCGTCACGCCTCCTAAACTTTTTTTGTTTAAATTTTGTAACCAAGCATCATATTCACTGAATTTGAACGTTATCAAGAGAATGAAAAAGGTCACTCTATTCAACAAACTCAGCTGAACATAGAGACTCAAGGTCCTTTCAATCGCTGCGTTTGGCCTCATCTGAAACTTCAATAGATGTAAGCACTGACCAAGTACATGTATTATTCCCATCTATATCCTCGGGCCTTATTTGTAGATCGTTGAGTGTTCAGAACCTTGAGAACAGTAAGGGTTCATCCATACGCTATGTTAGGAACAACCGAGAACTTTTATGCTTTTGTTCGCATGTATGTTTTATTGTACAACTAGAATGTCTCTCAGTAGAGTGCATTCCTCCACTAAGGTCCAACAGACCACTTATGAAACCAAGTTTAAATTCACTAGATCTGGATTTTTATTTGGATCTGCATCAAATTGCACACACTCATAAATATCTGTGAATTTCTGAGAAATCACCAAAAATATTACATAACACCCAATATCCCAACGCCAAAGGAAGAATGTGGTCCCACACCCCCTGACCCAGAGCCGTAACAAAATGTAATGGCTTCTTCCCTGATCCATACCACATCCTTCCACCAGGTTTCGTGGAAATTGGTTGAGTCATTTTTTTACGGAATCCTGCAAACTAACAGACAAATGTAGGTGATTGTGGTTGATAAGGTATTGGGAAAGGTGGATACAATTATATGGATTGGCTGTAACAGCTGGCGGGATGTGTTATATCACGGAAACAGTTCTGTCTAATCGGTAATCTGTGCTCAAATTCATCTTGATCAGCAGAGATTCTATGCAGCTGTCCCGGCAATTTATCTGCTTTTATGTTACATCCTGTTACATAAATGGCTATCAGACTTCAGAGACTGTGCTGTGTTGCTTATCAAGGGGTTCAAAGTCTAAAAATGTTTATCGTGGTGGGACATCAATTCTGACGGCGGCACTGTGTGGTTAGGGTGAGATGGGGCTTTTGATACGATGGCAGATGATATAAATAAACCCACGCCTGCTGCTGACGCTCTGATGGTTTTAATGTGCTTGTTTGTTGTTTTACAGAAATGCTCAAATGTGTGAGAGAAATTATCATGATTCAGTTTTGAGACACCAGCATCACTCTAAGATAATTGTTGGATTGAAAGAAATCCCATAATTATACATCTGTGAATACTCATTCTGTTATGGCCTGATAGACATGAGTCTGTTTGATGTTTTACACTGACGGACGGCTGAATAACTGGGCTGTGTGAGCTGCTCACTAAAGTACATGGCCATAGCTTCTCTGTCAACTTCCTGCATGGAACATTTTAATACTGTGAGCAGTTTAAAATGCTCCTTTAATGACTTTGGGTTATTCTTTTCCCAAACTAATATCAAAAGATACATTTTTTTTTAGCAACTTGATTTTTTGCTCTTGTTAAAAGAATAAATACAAAAAAAGTCTGAGGCTAATCAGTATACAGTAATGAGATTGTATGTAGGGCACTTTTACACCTACCTTGTTTTGCCTTCGGCCTTTTTCAATTTAGTCTGAAATAGAAATAAAAGGTCCTCGGATCTTGGCCTGGACCAAAATGAGTCTGACCAAGAGAAGGGGTCTGGGTACGGATCAAATTAAACCACGGTGCTGATCGTCTGCAGTGTAAAAACTCTGTTGGATAGTTCAGACTAGTGGGAAGTTGAGACAGCATTAAGTAATAGAAGAAGATAAAGGAAGTGGCTCGCAGGATTGGTTATAGTCTTTGCCTGATGATATATAGTTTGAACAATGAGGACATTCCTTTTACTGCTAGCGATTGCTGCTGCTGCGATGCCAGGAATTTACTAAGTGAAATGGTTGATTGATTTTCTGCATTCAAACGGAAAGGGTACTTTTTTCTATGCACCTATTCAAAAACTTTAGTGTGCTTCCTAAATGGCAACGTGAATCCAAAACTAACTGGATCAAGTGTAATGAAACAAAGACATGAACCTGGGCTCAGACTTTCAGGTGTTAACACATTAGTCTCGAAGCAGACACGGAGCCATTACAGACACTGAATCACATCACCATTCGTCATTCGACGGCACTTTCTCAGGTCGCTCCTCCATTTGTCGAGAGCAGAAAAGTAGAGGCTAAGAAAAAAGTTTGACATTTTAGTAAATACAATATTTGCCAAGATACTTTGCCATGCTACAGAAAATAACACTATTCCCATGTCCACTCAATATTACGCTTTAATCTGTACAAAAACTTGAAAAAGGCTAAACTAGTCATAGCCATTACACTGATTAAACAAACCATATAAAAATGTGGAATATCTTTGTGAACTTCAGATGTTCTGGGAGTCTGGCTGCTGCATTTCCAAGAAATGTTGAACTTGTCCTTTAATGTGTGTGTCAGGCTGCCATCCCGCAGAATATATTTCCAAAGCAAAGACACCGTATCTCATGCAGGGAGAGGAATAACCGTGTGAGAAACATTGAAGGATGGAGAAGAGAGAGCGGGAGAGACTGGGGGGTAAGAGAAATGGGGAGGCCTGCCTTAGCTAGTGGGAAAGCCTTCAAGTGAGACAGTAATCTGGGTAATATGTCAGGCTGCTTTCAGCCGCGGGAGCTTGACGGTTTCCCAATTAAGCCTGGGTGCAAAGGCGTTTTTCCCCCCTAATTGTTTAACGTGTAGTCGGAACGTCAGAGCAGCATGACCTGCACACGTGTTCTGAAGATCACAGCGTGGGGATTGACACGGACAAGCCCCCGCGGGCTGCCCACACCACAAACTTGATCAGCTTCCTGTTCGGCACCCGCACATGAAAAAAGAATGACCTGTGGATGTGATTGAAATGAGGAGCTGTGGAGGGAGGAGGAGGAGGATAATGAAGCTGTTATCAATACTGGAGGTTATCAGACATGAGTAGTTTTGAAGGATTCCATTTATCTTCATTATGGCTCTAAACATGTCATTCATATATCAGTTCGCGTCCCTGTTATTGACCATACGGGTAATTCTAATAGACGAAGTGAGGAATCTGCCTTATCTGACTCGTTCATTCAGGGTAATAAAACACTTATCTTTTCGTCCTGCAGTGTGTCCAGCCGCTGTCGCAGACGCCGTAAGTATCACGGAAGCGAAATGTCCAGTTTTGAGCCGCCCTCCATCTTCAGCAGTCCCCCGCCTGAGTGGCTGATCACTGCTGAGTCTTACCGTGTTTGGCCAGCTTAATGAAACCTTGATTTCCCAAACTGCCTCTCGATATGTTTCTTCTCCCATCTCACTGCCCAAAGTGTGTGTGTGAGAGTGTGTGTGTGAGAGTGTGCCTCAGCCAGTGCCAGGAGCTGCCATTTGGTTTTGTTTGTAGAGTGCTCAAAGCCAACTGAACCAACAAGCTGACTGATTAAAATGAAAATGGGCCCCACACTCTTGGCCCCTCTATTTCTGTCTCCTGTTTCCCCACTGCTCGGCTGAAGGGGGGCCTAGCTGCATGCATCGGTCTCTACATACATTCTCCACGATTGATAAACCTCAATATCTGCAGCACTGCCACATGAAATAGAAACTTAATAAAATATGAGAGTTGTGCGAATGTCACTGTGTAGATATGCGCCAAGGGGTTGGGGGATTTGAGCTCTGCGCCGCAGCCAAGATTTGATTGCAGAAAAATGGGCAGACTTTGCAGACTCAAGCATGCAGAAGTCCCATCCTCATCACCTGTGCACTTAATTAGGCAACTGATCTGAGGTTTCCTACAGGTTAATTATATAATATGAGTCATTAAAGAAGTCAAAAATAGTCAGAAGAAGCAGCTGACGAGTGGTCCCACATTTAACGGAGTCAGGAGAGAGTAATTAATGGACAAGAATAATTTATGGAGAGAATAATTTATGGATTAAACTATCCCCAGTTTGTCTCTCCCTGTCATCATTTTTATATGTAGACATGTAGTGATGGTTACATTCAAGTGGAAGTAAATCAGAATTGGGTGAATTGAATCTTGAAGAACCCAGATTGTTGTTTTCTTAAGTCCTTTTTTTTTATTTTCAGGATTGAAATTGGTTGTATTTGTGCTTTATAGTGGATAAACTTTTCTTTTTGGACAGCAGAGAGGCAGCGATGGCAGACAGAACTCGGCGGGACTTTATATGCCATGTTTCCACATGTCCTCACCATGTTAGAAGCACAAGATTGTAGGCTGACAATTGGCAGAGTGGCCGTTTCAGTCACATTCAAGTAACTTAGGGAGGGTGACTCATTACAGTGACTCATGTACAGCAAGTGTCCATAGAAGAATGAGTAATCTATGTGTTTTTCTCTTTATGCCTCCACACCGGTGACGGCCAGTGGCTGGAGGTATTTTATTTTCTGGTTTTCCTTCCCATTCCTAAACACGATATCTCAAGAACCCCCACGAGGGAAAAAATGTTCAGTCGGACTCATTGATGAACAGGTTGTATTTTTGTGGTCAAAGGCTAAATATAAAAGGTCAAAGTTGCTGTTATCTCTCATGGTCTTGTGAACTCAACATCTCAGAAATACCCTTAGAGAATTTCTTCAAATTTGGAACAAAGCCTACTTAGTTTACTTTAGATTTTGATGGTCGAAGGTCAAAGCCATGGTGACCTCATGTTCTTGTGAATCTGATTTAATTTTGTTATATCTGGCACTATCACTCATTTGTGGCCAAAGGTCAGGGTCAAGGTGACCTCACAAATCCCTCTTTTGGCTTGTGGACACATTATCTTCAGGTGACCTCAAGAGAATCTGTTGAAATTTGGCCAATTAGATTTGGGGTGGCAATAGGTCAAAGGCCAAGGTTGTGGTTTGCCTCACAAAATACATTTTGGCCTCTTGAACATAATATCGAAAGTCTGCCTTTAGGAAATTTCGCAAAATTTTGCCCAGTTTTCACTTGGATGCAATGATTAACTGATTAGATTTCAGTAGTCTAACGTCGAAGGTAGGGCTGGGCATTTAACCGAAAATGTAGCCTAATCGAAATTTATAACCCTGAAACGACTTCATCTTGCTCATGTCTGTTAATTCAGTTAATACTTTCCCAAATGCTAAATAAATGTGATGGTCAGTTTGTGTACCAGACCATCAGAACAAGGAAAGTTTCAGCAACCATCAGTCCTGCTCAGTCACACACACACACACACACACACACACACACACACACACACAAGAGAGAAGCTCTTCCCACAGATTATGATGCATCACAGTGTTTAAACTTCATTTTACAGAAGAAGCGAGCCCAGGTTTATTCATGAACATAAATATGAATTTAGCAGATTTTTTAAAAGATCACTTCTACGTGTCAGTGATTAAAAAAGAGCAGAGGAGCAGCGTCGCTTGTTAACTGGCACCCAGTGATGCGCCGCATGCAGGGGGGCATAAAATAATCGTTCATTAATCCTAATCGAGGTAAGAGTTTGTAAAAATCATGATATTGATTTGAAGTCATATCGCCCAGCTCTAGTCACAGGTCATATAATTTTGGAAAAGTAATGTATCTAGACTTAAATTGCACTGGGCGGTGGAGGCATACAACCACAGGGCGGTAATTCTTGTCATTTTATATTACACATGACTTTTGTGGATTTAAACTTCACTTTGACGCCTGGATAAACAAAAGAATATGGCGTCAGTTGCTGTGACTTTTTCAATGACATTTGGCTCAGTCTGTAAAAGGATTGCAATTGGCTGAGCCTGCATCACAATGCAGAGCTCTTGATCAGTGGTGTCGGACTCTACACACACCTAATAACACACAGTTTGGCTGCGAAACAAAAGGGCAATGTCACTGCTGATTAGACGTGTGTACGTCAGTGATTTAATCTGGCTCTACCTCGCCGGCTCTGCGGGAGCACAGAACAGGAGAGTCGAAAGGAGAGAAGGATGAAAAAAAAAACTGTTTAATCTATATTTTCTATTTTTACTCAAGCGTCTATCTCTGTCAGGGCTCTATTGGCTTATAGCCACTCAGGTACATGCTCAGACAATCTGGAAGAGCCTCTTCAATCCTTGCGGGTGCTGCCCTTATGATAGGACAGCAGCCTCCCACTCTTCCACAGTGACAGCAGACGATAGCATGGACAGCTTCATCAGACAAAGTTGTGTGCTTCCTGCCACAGTCGACTGCACTGGCTGCCGGCTGCTGTATGTGCAATGGAGCCGAGCACACCCCTGCTGGTGTCATGCAACTTTCTCACTCGCTGGCTCCGGCACAAACTTTTGTCTCCACAAAAATATGCCAATGTCCACATGAATGGGTATTTATCTCTTGACTGTTTTGCTTGCCATCATAACCGCTGTGCTTTACAATGATACAATATCTATATCTATTGCACTCTTCGTTTTCTATTTCATCATCAGTTACTAACTTAAAATTGAAATGTTCTATTACCTCCGCCAAGATGTTTTCCCCCCTGTTCATTTGTTTGTTTATAAGCAAGGTTACACAAACAAGTATGACAGATTTTCACGAAACTTGGTGAAACAATGTGATCAGGCTGGCAAAGATTTTGTTTTGATGCAGGGAGTATTTTTTTTATCATAAACTTTAACATTGTGAAATGGGACACTTTTTTCAATATTTTCAACGTTTTCCCAGGTTCCCTAATAAAAATCTGGTATATTTAGGGAACCAATATCTATGAATTTAAGGCGACTGCCATTCTAGTTTTGTCTTTATTTGCTTGGATCTGCCATTGACCAGGGTTATCAAGACATACACAAATCCAATATTTTCACCTTTTCCTTAAAAATAAATAAAAAAAGATTCTTGTTTGAATAAAAGCTGAACCCCCTTAATTGCCTGATAGTTGGATGGACTGCTGATCTGGGTTGTGACTCACAGCAACTAGAATTAGAAATGTGATGGACAAAATTATCCCTTGTTCACAAAACAGACAAAGACAAACAGCTCCAGAGTTGTGATCAGGGACAAAGCAAACAACATCCCTCTGGTGAATTTAGATTAGCCCTCTCATTGTGAATAAGAGCTTGGTCACACAAACATCTTACCGGCAAAATATTGGAATAAATCACAGTGATCGGAGGTTTTGTTTGAGGAGGGAAAAGTAAACTTTAGTGTTTGAGTTTGTGCTGTTGGCCAATCATACTGCAGTCAGGAAACAGAGACGACGGGACACTCCATGATGGAGTAAGCCATCATTTTAGCTATTGCACCATCCAATTTTATACAGGATATCCATTTTCTGTAGAGAGAGAAACAACGCCGATAGAACTTTGTATTTTCTCACAAACAAAACAAGCCACAACTGCTGCAAGACCTGCAAGTCATCACCGCACAGCCAAGCCTCCAGCACCACCTATTTTGAGAGGATGCACAAATAGTACGAGCTGTGGCCCCTTTCTGGAGAGTGCGCGCTCTCGGCCCTCGTCTGTGTTTAATATGTCAGGAGTTTAAAGGAACTTTCTCAGCATCATGCAGCACATCACATACTGCTCAGACAGACGTAAAGGCAAACAATTAGCTCGCAGTATGGGATTGTGAGATAGGCTGCAAATTAGATGTCGCCATGGCAGAAGTTTTCCTCCCTCACCCAGTCGAATTGGGCACACACTGTGAGTTTCGGTGCTCATCATGATCACAGACCTTAGTGTGATACCACAGGGCACAATGGGTGACATCCTTAGTAATCAGCACCTGCTGCCTGTGACAACAGAGGTATATATTGGCAGATGACATGTCATGTGGTCCCACACTGTGTCATGATGTGTGGGTTTGACGGGAGAGGGAATAAAGGTGTGAGTCGAGACGTGCGAGAGAGGAGATCGCAGTGGGAGACGGAGAGGCAGTGGCCCTCACGCAGAGCTGGGGGTTTGTGTGAATAGCTAATGACGAACAAAGTCATCCACAATTCCCATATGGGATAGGAAGTCATGGGCGTTAACTAGCACCTTTCCAGATGCACCAAAGCGTGAGTGTCTCCTGTTGGCAAACTGTTACAACACCTCCCACTGTTTGTGCAGATTTGGCTTTCTGGGTGTGTCTTTGTGTGTGTGTGGCTCAACCTTCCTTATTGAGGCAGACCTTGCCCACTCAGAAGTGTTCGTCTTGCAATTTAGACAACAACACTGCACATAGACAAAGTGTATTAATTGAGAAAAATAAAAAGCTCCGCTCTTCGATTTCAGCTGTTTCCCATACTCTTTATCCATTTCCTCTCCCCTGCGCAGGCGTTCGGTTAAATCCTTCATTATCATTTTCTGCTTACCTCCAGGTTGTCAGATGCAAATTGGTCCTCCCCATTTCTACACTTTTTAATCAACATCGGAGAAGAGAAACAATGTCTCCCACAAGGTAACGCTGTTTGTCTTCGAAACATAGAAATCAATCTGTACCGCATTACTGCATTGTCCATTTATGCAGAAGGAGCTGCAATATCTGATCGCCTCGGCAAGCTTTGACCCCTTTGTAAGTGTACAGTATATCTCTGGTGGAGATGAAGCAGCTCTGTTTGATTTCTAAAGGAATGCATGCACATAAACACACACAGACACACACACACTGTCCTTGAGCATTTGAGTAAACGTCAGTATGGACGAGGAAATGTCTTTCTCTTCTGTATTTGTTAGAAGTTTTTTTCCTCTTGTACATTAAAAAAAAAAAAAAAAACATGTTTCTTCCCTCAAATGTGTTAAGCTGTTTCTCATCTTCTGAAATATACAGCTGATGGCAAAATAACTACACCTCTGTAGGGTATGCGGTGTAGGAGACAAGCTGCGGAGAACACCTCATCAGTTCTGACAAATTGTGCCTGAGGGACCCGGTGATGCGAGAAGAAATGATCTGTAAGAGAATAATATCTATACTTTAAATACACAACAAGGAATTCAACTCAAATGTAAAATCTCCTTTACAATGGGGGACTTTTATTCGGACTCATTCATTCATTGTAAATATGTGTCCTCTTTAGTTTCCATTAACCACGCAATATTTAGAGTTGAAGTACTCTGAGTGTGTATTTCCGCTATACTGTGCTGATTCAATACACTGAGCGGTGTTTACTAGAAGCCTGTGTGCTCGCATTTTTTTTATGGCCCAGTAACTTCTCTGCAATTATTCAATTCATGCTGTATAAACTGCTCACTGACAAACAAACAAGATGCATCTCCTCTCATGTGAGCCTTTGCCAAAGTTCACGGGCTGCGGCTGAATCTCGTCTCAGACAGTCGGGCTCAAGTCAAAGTGAATGAAAGCATCGGTGTGGGACATTTGAGATCTTCAATGCAGATGTGTCAAATTTGTAACCCTTAGCAAATTTCGCCAATTCCCCCATTGTTGCGTCTAGAATATGATATGATACAACACTTGGATAGGAAAATTTCCAAATTTAGATGCAGACACATGCAGTATTATCTAACACAACGCTGCGCCGAACAAGTCCTGTCTTGTGTGGGTCACAAGACACATGAGATTGTGTGTAAAAGGAAAGCTGAACGATGCATTAAAAATATGCCACCATACAACATACAGTACATACAGAGAACAAGTCCTCTGAATGAATATTAGGGGACCTTTGTCTTTATTCATGTAGTCACTTTCACCTTACCCGTTCCCTTGCCCCCCCCCCCCCCATCTTGATGTGTACGTGTCTGGAGACCTTTTTTAATAACATCTGTCTTTTTACACAAACATCTGCTGCCACCATCTTTACCCTCGAGGTACAAACAGTAGAGCGCATAACCTGAACCAAGGGCTAATCTCACAATGTTAAAGAAAGTCTTAAAAATTCCTGGATCTGCCCCTTTGACCAGATCTGCACCAATTTGTTTCCGTATAGCGGCTAAAACTAAAAGTATACCACCTTATGAAACCACACTTAAACCCACTAGATCCAGATTTCTTGTTTGGATCAGAACCTATACCACAACCTCCTTGGTGGAGACAACGAACAGTTTGAAAAATGTTCAAGTTTAACCCCTGCCTTCCAAGAAGTTGGTTATTTATTTAGCGCTGTTTTTACAGCACAGTATATGGGGCTTGAACATGCACGCTTCAACAGCAGCGCTGCTAATTCAAGTGAATAATTCTGCCACGTCTGCCTGCGAAACTGTACCTCGCATCATCAGCATTCATTCTTTAAATGAGATGTGGCCCTCAGCTGTTTGACCATTATAGTGATGTGCACGCTGAGAGATGCAGCTGTCAAGAGGCCAAATGGAGAAGCCAAGTTCACTCCCAGGTCAACCCTGAAACAATTCACTGCTAAAGTGACAGCACTGTTGTCAATAGCTGCGCTTCAGAGACGCATTACGGAGAATCATTAAGGGAGTCGCGGCAAATGTCATATTAGAGATCCTTGTGTTCAAAATGTATTGCAGTGTCGTTGTTGTTGTTGTTGTTGTTGTTGTTTTTATTGTTGCTCTCGTAGATCCACAGTGTCACCTTGGATTTCTATTTTTGGACGACAATGAAATGCATTGACTAGACTGGCGAGTTAAATCATGTAAAATGTATGAATTAGACCATGGCAGACTGTACTCTTCCCTCTCTGCTGAATGATTTTACTTCACTTTGTTGTTGTTTTTTTGATCACAGACTGTAGAGCCCAGAAACTAACGCGTCCACATATTGTGGAGTGTTAATGAATACCCAGCCGTCCCTTGTGTTTGTGCTTGAATTGTAGGAAATGGGGCCAGCTCTCTCCTCAGCCGATTTGGTTTGATTGTCGAGGAAAACATGAATTGAAAACCGTCTATAATGGTCACTGCTGAATTTCAAGCGTTGAGCTAATGAATGTTTAATTTGTTAACGCACTCCACTCTTGATTGATGACACAGTTAATCTCAAAGTAGCCCCTATTTTTTTTTTTTGCTGAATAGTGTTTGTGTTTATTTCCCGTATGTGTAGCAGCCCTTCTAGTGACAGTGCTAATGAAAGTTAAGCACCACCACATGCACACAACTTCAGTTACAGTAGATGTTTCACAATGCTGCATAGATATAGATTTATTGTGAGCTACCAGGCCTGCGAACAAATAAACATGCTGACTTTTATTCACACTTTCCTGTTTTACAACAAACATATGTTGCCCCTAACACAGACAATGATGCCGGGGCTCCGAAGATAACCAGAAAGCAATCAGCATTGGGGAGCATGTTGTCAACCGGCGAATGATTTATGTCCGATCACGGCTCTGATTTGCCTCTCCACCTGCCAGTCAGCGGCTGGGTGTGTTGTTGTGAAGCAGAGGTGCCGCTCGCAGTTTGATTGGAGTGGCGTGGAGCCGAAACACACGGGAAAAAAGAGCCGGTGTCACCTTGTCACTCTCGGGCGCGCCGCCAAAGTGCCGGTGGGGGGTTGGAGCGGGCGTGTTGCCGAGAAGGGGTGTGTGTTGAGCACTGTGGTGATGAATCATTGTGCTGCTCGACTCTCTCCTCCGCCCCTCCTCCCTGCGTCTGCACCACACCCCGCCCTCCACCTCACCCCATCACTAACACTGTAATTATCCGCCTGTGGAGGGTGGGACATCTGCAATAACACTGGAGTTTTATCATTTGTGTGTGTGTGTGTGTGTGTGTGTGTGTGTGTGTGTGTGTGTGTGTGTGTGTGTGTGTGTGTGTGTGTGTGTGTGTGTGTGTGTGTGTGTGTGTGTGTGTGTGTGTGTGTGTGTGTGTGTGTTGAAGAAGAGGGTCACTCACTGAGAAAAGGAGAATGGTGCTGGAGAGTGTATTTAAGGGTTCAATTGGCGATGCTGTTCTGTGTAAGCTAGCATCTCCATCCTTTTTATTAGTGAGTGATTTTCATGAACAATTAAGTGAATGTCAGTGTCCGCTCAGCAACCAGGCCGCAGCTGGACTATTCTTGACGTCTCATCAAGAGGGTTGCTCAGAGGACCTTTGTGGTTCCTCTCCAGCTCGCCCTGACCCATTAGAGGCCTTCTCCCACTCCTCCCCCCTCACTTACTCAAGACGGAGCAGCTGATCGGGTCGGGGGTTTATGTGTGGCACATCGGATCTCGACACTCGAGGTTGAATGCGAAGTCGCCCAAGATCAAGGTCTGCGTGGAAAATAGATGCTCCCTTAGCAGCAGCGCTGTCACAACAGCTAGCCAAAGCTGCGTGGTTAGGAGAGGTGACCCTGAGGGACTCGGGGGGGGGGGGGGGGGTGTCGGCGTCTCACTGGCAGCGATGGCTCCTGGCGATCGGGAGTAATAGAAATGGTTTCAGATGCTTTATCATCCAGCAGCTCCGTGGACATGAGCGCCACTGGTTCACTGTAACACTGTTTTTTTTTTACTGTTAAACAACACGACTGGTTTAATGGGGGACTGAACATCCATGCAGCCTGGAGGAAATGCTTTTACCTACAGGCTTATGGAATTATCCACGTGAATTCACTTCCATGGTTCCCAGTTCTAGCATCTCTCCAGGTTTTTCAGGAGTTATGGAGGGATGGAGGGATTCTCTCCAGGCATACAGTACATGAATATTATTCAGATATTTATCAACACACACTACAGCATCCCTGTGGTGGGCGGAAAGTTGATTTGTAACTTTTTAAACTCATTTATTTCCTGAAAACTATCGTTTGTCAAACATGATGATTTTCTTATTTTCTCTCTTTCATATCATCCTAAACTAAAAAAAATGGTGACTGTGTTTTTCTAGTCTTGATGACCACTCAAATGTACAGTATATTTGCTCTTCACCCATTCACCCACAATGGAGAGAGGGGAATTGAACCACCAACCTTCTGCTCAGTTCATGACCCACGTTATCTCCTGAGCCTCAGCCGCCCAATAGCTTTTCACCATTGGTTGAGCAAATTAAGAGATATCACTCTGAGCTCCCGAAAAAAAAATTAGGATATTGTTTATTACAATCATTTTACACTCTACAAAATAACAATTCCTTTTTTGGTTTTCATTGCAATCACTCAACAATACTATAACAGGAAGTCTTGGAGAACTCAATTCTTCATAGCCATGCAGTCTTTTGTTTGCTTCATGCCTCTGTTGTCGACCGCCATCCACAACAAACCATAAACCGCCTGCATGTTCTGCAACTCGGTCTTTCTTCTCTTTCAAGGCTCTTTCTTCTCCTGGTCGAGCCTCAGCAAGGTCACCGAAGTGCAGCGCTAATTATCACCGGAGGGCGCTCTCTCTTCTCCGGGGACTGGGAACCCCTCACCCACCCACTCAGCCTGTGCATTTAGGACCTGGAGCTACTGACTTTGTGTTTGCATGCGGTCGCGGTCACATGTATGTGTTTGTGCTTGTATTACATTTGTAAGTTAGCATGTTCGTCAGCACACCCTGATGAATATGTGTGTGTCCTCATGGTGCTGAGGTCTAGTTAAGCACTTCTTACCCTTTCCTTTCTTGGTGGACCCCCTCCCCCCTGATTTCTGTGAAATGAGACAATATGATAGGCCGGCCGACATCTCATTTGAAGACTAATTAGGCCATTCGGAGAGTGGGTGCGGGAGTGCGTTGCATTAATGGTTTAATACGTGCTATTTGAGATGATGAATATCGAGTCACATTTGTGCTGTATGGGTGAGTGAAAACACGTGTGTGTGTACGGCAAATGTTCCATTGAGATCCTGGAGGAAGGAATGTGCACAGCTCAGCTTTTAAAGTCTAACTGTAGGAATAGAGTGTGTATCACACTGCAGCATGTTTGCTGACACACGGTGGATTTCTCAGAGACGGAAAGACAAAAAAAAAATGACGACTGGAGTGTGAAGATGAGATGTGAAGGGGGGAAGAATCTGAGCCTGTCTTTCTGTCTGCCTCCCCTTTCTAACCTGCTCTCATGCAGACGGCACAAGGTTAAAAGAAGGTTATAAGTTTGATAATAAC
Source organism: Verasper variegatus (assembly GCA_026259375.1). Taxonomy (NCBI): domain Eukaryota; kingdom Metazoa; phylum Chordata; class Actinopteri; order Pleuronectiformes; family Pleuronectidae; genus Verasper; species Verasper variegatus. The sequence goes on from CM048054.1 coordinate 8,435,792, forward strand.
GTGACGGCTGATTTGAATTTGCGACACGCTGGGTGTTTTCTCCGGTTAACGCGTGGGACGTTAATTGAGCTGCCACATGACGGGAGGTGACACTTCATGCCATGAATGTTATCTTCATACACTGACTCTCATCTCTGAAGGAGCAGCACAAGAGGGGGCTTGATTCCTGTGTCAACATATAGGACAAAAATGATAGTCAGAGAGAGAGAGAGAGAGAGAGAGAGAGAGAGAGAGAGAGAAATAAACCCTTGAAGGGGTAGTGGAAGAGAAGGCAGATCCTTTACATGACCTTGTACACCCACTGGTGCTACCTGGAGCACAAACATTGACATGGCATCCAGAGGATATGGCAATCCGCCCATGTCAGTCCGTTATCAGTCATGGCAGCTCATGGGTTTGATATTTCTAGTCAGCTGACATGAGCACCCCGTGGACAAGCCCCCCCAAAAAAGAGAAAGAAAGAAAAAGTTTGGGAATAAGGGAGGAAGCGATGGAGTCAGACACCGATGACCTCATCCCGTAACCTCCTCTGTTTAGCCATCAGTCTTTCTGACCCTTGTAATTAGCACACAAAGCACAGGGATGGAAAGAGCTTGCTTCAATTGGTCCCTGTGAGACTCCGGTCTCAGCCTACAAATAAGATATTGCCGCATAGACAGTATTTTACTGAAAGCAGAGAATAGATTTGTCTCCTGGCAGACACAGCAAATATTTCATCCAGGGTTTGCCTGTGGCTTAGAGCCTTGTTGGTATTAGTGCGCCTTAAAGTTGTTGGGAGCTTACAGCCCACATGGGAATACTTTCACGATATCAATTACTTCAAACACACACAGTCACTTGCAGGGGACTTTACACACACGTTCACCCCAAGCGATGAGACACACAAGAAAAAGAAAAAACAGGTTAGCAGCATTTAGGAGAATGACATGGCAACTAACTCTTGCATCTCTAATTGGCTAAATCTGTACTAATTCTGTTCTATTATGGTGGGAAATGAGCGTGATGCTGCAGGGAGGACTCCCCCTCTCCCCGCAGGGAGCCGGCAGCTCCAAGCAGAACGTGGTCTACGCCGGTCCCCCCCCCCCCCCCCCCCCCCCCATCAGGAGCCCCAGGGGGCAGGGGGCCAGTCGGATGAGGTAATTGAATAACTAACAGCAGATCACAATTTGGCTGACTCAAGCTCATCGGATAGACAGGAGTGCTTAGGCAGCGCTGGCTGGCAAACTGCAGCCTGTATGGAAGCTCACTGGAAAAAAGCGGGAGCTGATGGGCGAGGATGATGGCGGGTTGTACTTGTATAGCCACAGTACCGAAGTGAAAGAAGAGAGGACAGGCAAGAGGTGGTGTAATCTCGCAAGGGAGTGATTTAACACCAATTCCAACTTCTTCTTATCGTGTATCTTAATGACTTTAATGACTTATATGGAAATTCTGAAAGCAACTTAAAGGCTTTGAGAATCAAAGGCGGCCTTTTGGAGGTCAGAGATTTGTTTTTTCTCTTCCTTTGGAGGGAAGTGAAAGCCTGTGGAGTCCACTTAGTGCAGTGACTGCAGCGCCGCATCCCCACTCTTTGTCTTTGTTCCCTGCGAATAAGGACAGGAAGTGAGTGGAAGTGTGGAGGAACAAGTTTACTTATTCATCAGGTTTTCAAGTTCTTGCGGACGCAGAGTTTCACAGGGATGATAAATGGCATCTGAAGGCCCAGGTGGACAGGGGAAGGGGAGGAGGTAAATAATGGAACAGCCTGACAAACAAAGGAGGCTCCATGATGCATTGTCTGAATGTGAAACAAAGCCACAGGTGTGTGTGTGTGTGTGTGTGTGTGTGTGTGTGTGTGTGTGTGTGTGTGTGTGTGTGTGTGTGTGTGTGTGTGTGTGTGTGTGTGTGTGTGTGTGTGTGTGTGTGTGTGTGTGTGTGTGTGTGTGTGTGTGTGTGTGTGTGTGTGTGACTGAGCAGGACTGATGGTTGCTGAAACTTTCCTTGTTTCTCCATCGCCACCCAAAACCCATGCAGGAGTGTTTAGGCGGCTTTTGAAGTGTGAGCCTTGCAGCAGCATCTCTGTGAAGCGGCCGTGTGGATGAAGTCGGTGCAGATGCAGGGCCGGGACAGAAAATAGAATAAATAAATATATAAAAGAAGGAACGTCCCTCCCGAGTGGAAATGTAACTCTAATGCAGCAGGAGGAGGTGGACAGGAAAGCTATTAAGGCTAAGCGAGGGCCTGGGGTCCACTCAAGTTTTACACTCCTACTCAGGGCGGCACTGTATATCGTGATACTCTCTCTCTCTCCGCTCTCTCTCTCTCTTACACACACACAAACACACACACACACACACACACACACACACTCATCCTCTCAACCTCCCGTTCCAGCTTCGTTCCGTCTGAACTCTTTCTCGGCGCTGAGCTGAGCAGACTCAAGGAAACGGTTCATTTAAATGTACATAATTTGCTCTCGAAGGCTCACTCTTGGTCTCACTGTTCCCCTGTGGCGCCACAGAGAAGCAGCCCAGGAGAGACAGACACTGAGAGAGAGAGAGAGAGAAGAGATTTTATCCTGTAAGAATTCAGTGGGCAGAAACACTGGCTGGTAAAAGCTGGGCAGAGTGAGAGCTTCAGGTACACTGGACATTTATCCCCCGGGGGCTTTGATGCCAACACATGTTTTCATCTCGTCTCGCCACCAAATTCCAAGGCGTTAACACACGGCTCTGCAAAATAAAATTTGATATATCTCATGATATAAGGATGTTATGTTTCCATCCCTGTCTGTTTGTCTGTTGATTTGTTTCTTTAATTTTTTCTTGTTTTTGTTAGTTGGCGGGATTATGCAAAACCTACTGGACAGATTACCATGAAACTTGGTGGATCTTTTTCATTGTGTTTTTTTTTTATTAATAATAATAATTCATGGATCTTGGTGAAAATGATCAGGCATGTTTCAGGGACAGATATCATTGGTGCAAAAAAATATGAATCTAGTGAGTTTTAATGGGGTTTCATAAGGAGACTGTTGATCCTTATTTAATTCTCTTTTTGCAAGAAAGACAATTTCCCAAACGTTTTCTGACTTTAGCCTCTAAAATATGAAGATTTCCTGCTTTTTACCTTTCAGATTTCCTTCAATTTTAATATTATTTGGATATTGGATAATGAAAGAAAACCTGACTTGAAAGATCATTATTCAGAACCAAGTAAGTTGAGCACACTGACACACACATACAAATTAAAGAAAGAAACAAACCAGTAGGTGAAACAGATCCCAGGGTAAGAGACAGATAGCTCAGGGTGAAGACAGGAAAGGGGAGGAAGAGAGTGAAAAGCGCTTTGGCCTTTGTCAAAGTCAACACTTGACCTTTTGAGGATCAGAATGTGATCGTGTTGGCCGTGTTGCACAAGCTAGTGCGTTGTCAGAGTGTACGAGATGCACAGCGCGTTGGAGTTACCGCAAGACGCCAGGGTGTCACTCATCTGTTTGCTTGTTTCGGTGTGTGAGGGTTTTCATAACCTCTGGATTTATTCCGCCTCAGTCTTGTCTGTTCTCCAAGAACAAAGTGAACAAAGCAAATAAATCCTCTTAATTGATTCCATTTGGGCTGAGTCAACTCATATCATATAATGAGTAAACAACTGGAGACGTCAGAGGAATGAAAGACGTGCTTTCTGTACATGTTGTCAACCTGACTTTCAGTCTCTGTGATGAGAGCAAGGTCAGAAATATGCATCAAAACAAGCAGAAATGTGTTTGTGCTCAATTTCCAAAATATAGAGGCCAAATGAAGTGATCGGTACCTTTACGACTTGAGACCCAAGGACCTGAGGGAAGAAATAAATGCGTTGATGTATGAAAAGGTTCAAGAGTTAATGTTGCTGGTACACTGCTCACAAGTTTGCAAGGTGCAGCTGACATAAATGCTGTGTGCTGTCCAAAATTCAGACTTATCTCCCATGAGCAATATATAGAGATATACAGATATATATCTATCTATTTATATATAGTCCTCCCACCCTGTTCATACAAGTGAGAAAATGCTTCTTTTTTTTCAAACACTCACTTGTGTTAGTTTTCAATTGCTTTCTATATAAGCAAATTATCACTGCTTCAATTCTCATGTATTTTCATGTGGTGGTGAGAGAGGAGAGCTTCCCTGCTACATGCTATGGCTGTGATAAAGTGTAAATGTGCTGTCTGTGCAATTCCATTACCTCCTGACGCTGCTTCACTTTGGACCCTTTTCTATTGGAGAGTTTACTGAAAACCTTTGTAAATCTGTCAATGAAGAAATAAAGATGTGTCACAGGTATCATTGCAGTAACACAATTTGCATTAGAAAGCGTTTAGGAGGCCTTAAGTGCCCCGTTTTAATTTATTCATTTGTTTAGTTGATAGTGACACAGCACATTCAATTACATTAGTATACAATACAAAATATAAATATGCCAGAGTTAGAATGCTATTTTCCATCTTGTTTCCCCAGGCAGGTGAGAAATAACATTTACAACAAACATTTAAAAGTTAATGAGGAGTTTAATGTGACGTTAAGATACTTCAATTCATTAACAATGTCAGGCTCCTCCCCGCCGAGGAACACATTACAACATGTCACCTTAGTTTTTTGTCTGAGGAACTGTTTGTTTGCTCGTTGTCATTGAAACATATGCATCCCAAAAATAATGTATTAATTTCTACTGTGAAATTTAAGGCTTTTACGGCTTTTGAATTTTGTGGGGATTTACATTGTTACTTTATTTTCTCTGCAGAGCACAGCTTGTCTTCAAAATTCCACATTCTCTCAGGACGTACATGTGTCTGAGCAGGTAAAGAGAATCAGGAATCAATTGGATAGTCAGTTTATCTCTGTGGAAACAGAGAGGACATTTACCTGACGTGACTGCACAACATACCAATCAGCCACATCATTAAAACTGGTTGTGAATGTTGTGGCAATTCTAGCAGAGACTATTTAAATATCCATAAATAGATAATCACCAGTGATATTATGTCGTGATCAGTGGATATACAGTGCAGTATTGTAAACGCATCCCAGCTAATTAATAGGGATTACTCTGTTTGAAACTTTAGGGCCCCTCCTCTGAGAAAACTGCATCTATTATTGCAGCAGTGGAGGTAAAGGCTTATCCCGACATACAGTGTATGCATGCAGCAGTTGAGCAGTTTCAGAACCGGTCCATCACTGGACAAACACATTAAATCCCTTGCTTAGACGCAGCTAACTACTGAGCTAATGTGATGCTCACATGGAATAAAAATGAAAATCTTTAAGACGCTCTGTGTTAATGTCTGTCATTGTTTTGTTTCCTCAGTTTTAATTAAAGCTGCAACAATCAAAAGCAGTCATTTTTTAGTCTAGCGCTTGTTGCCCCTGAGTCGGACCGCCTCGCAACACTTGACACCTCGTCTCCCTCGACGACAGCTGTCTCCAGCCCGAGGTAACTTGTAAGACCCAGCGCAGGCACTGTAGAAGCAGATGGCTGGCACCGGCCATCTGCAGTTACACAGGCAACTATACTGTTCACCCAACTATTTACACAAACTGTCCTTTGTCATCACTGCTTTTGCTGCGACATCCCTATTAACCTACTTTGATATTTAATAATCACTATATGGCCCCAGATTTTCTTGAATACCACCGAAAATGACATTATTCGATCGTATAAATGATATTAACATACATACAATGCATACATTTTGGTAACATGATAAGATATACCTGTGTATTTCAAATAAGCATCTTCCCTAGAACTTAAAACTCGGCTGCAGATAAATTCCCCAAACTGAGGCTTTCATAACGTTATAACGTTTGAAAATCGCAAGGTTATAGCCAACAATAGTAATTTATCACATTTCCATAATAATTAGTCAAGTGCGAACCTCATACCCGCCCACAGGAACAAAGGCAGCAGCTGCATCACAGAAGCCAGAGAGCACCAGAAAAACACGGACTTTAAAGTTCTGGCGTTTATCATGGAGAAACAACAAAGGTTGTTAAGGTCACGCATTGGAAATGTCATCATTGTTTTGCATTGTTATTTACTATAGATTATTTTTATTTAAAGCTGAACAAAGAAAAAGACAGAACCTGCATTTCCAGCTCTGTGTGATCACTTGAAGTTGATATGTTCATACGTTGTCTAAATATGCTTGTTTTGTTAACAAGTTGAATAGAAATAGTATTAAATGAATGAATTAAACACATGCAGCTCCTCTGGATAATTACAGGAGACTACCCGGACTTCAGTGCTTTTTAAAAGCTGCTTATGTTGGCAGAATTGTTATTACTCTAAAACGAGGGAGACATTTTTTTACATGACAATAACGTGTCCATGGATTCCTTTATACTAAACATAAATATTTGCAGGCTTCTAACTATTAAGCGTTAGCTTGTTTTGCTGTTATGTAGGAGATATTGTCTCTTTTATAATCTCAATAAACTTCATGTGAATATGTTGAATCTGTTGGCGAGGATTTCGATTTTTGGGCAAGACGCCTTCTGGTTTCCATTTCAAGTTTGACCAGTCACGTTGAGGCAGGTAAACAGAGGCAGAATAACTTTGATTATAGGCTTTTTAATTTATCTGCATTCATATGCACATAGAATAGCCCTAACCCAAACCCCAAAACTAATACTGTCTGTGTTTTGCATCGAGAACTGTTCGACTTGGACTGTAGTGTACATATTGTTATACATGTAAATTAGATAGATAGATCAGATACATCTTTCAATATAAGGGAGTCTAACACAGTTATTTATAGTAAGTCTATCAATGCATTGTATTATACAGTTGCGCCTTTATTTCTGGTCATTAAGCGAATGAGATACAGATCGTGCCATCGAACCAGGTTGTACCAATTGACACCACTTCCAACACTGCGTCTTTGAATCACCTTGGTTGGACAAAACAAGTCGTATTCAAAAGGTTTTGTATGTAGCTGTGGCCTTAGGGTGGGCGTACTGGTGACTGATCAACAGGAACAACCACAGAGACCCCCAAACGTTCCCTTAAATAGCCTCTACCTCCTTCCATCTGCCCACTCCCCTTAGGTAGCTTCCTAAACCCCTCACCAACCCTGTGTTCCTGGAAAAAAAAAAAGACAGCTCAGTGTCGCTGACAGATTTTTTTGAGTGTTATTGTCTGTGCTATTTTTGCTATTAATATGTTGAAATGCAGAGTTCCCATCTCTTTATAGCACACGCCTGCATAGAGTCGGTCTAGAAACCACAGGCTCAATTAGCTGTAGCAAATTATCTGGCCTTTGGCTGAAACACTCCAGTCCTTTGCCAAACTTTTCCAGCTGTCATGGCAACGGGTGACACGCTGACATTTTCAGTCGGGCGTGTTTGTCACCTCACGCCCTCCCTGCAATGTACACCTCTGACATTATGGAAGGGGGCGGAGCTGGGGCTGTGTACAGAAGCGTCTCTGCCGCCGGCTCAGGCGTCTCTGTTTGCGTGTTGGTGTGTGTGTGTGTTCGTGAACAGTTTCCTATACTCTTGTACGCTCATGTATATGCATGTATGTAGATCAATGTTGGCATGTGTTTGTCCCCCTCAGGAGTCGGTCTCTCATTTAAGCTGTTGCATCTCATCACTGTGCATCTTTACGCGTGTTGAATCCACCCCCCCCAAAAAAAAAAAAATCCAAACATGCTGTGGTACCCTGTAAGTTATCCATTATAAAACCATTATGAATAACTCAGCCGTGTATGATTAATCTTTTCTCATATAGAATGCATGAGTGAAAAAAAAAAAAATCAGTTGTAATAATATGTGTTTGTATTCAGATGCATGTACACAGACCTTGTGCTTAAGTTTCTCGCTCAGTAATTGGAAAGTGAATAGAACAGTGAAGTTGTGGGCTCATGGCTCATGGCCTAATTTGGCAGATGGCTCACTGAATCTCTCCGTGGAACCGTTCCCTTAAGTGTGTGCGTGTGCATGTGTGTTTGTGTGTGTCGATTTCTGCTTGTGCAACTCCGTAGAGACAAAGACTCCTCAAAGCGTCCTCAGAACGATTCAAGTTTACATCAGGACCAGCACTGGAAGGTGGAAGCCAGATCGTAGTTTGCGGGTTTGGGTGCTGGTTTACTTTTTTCCCCCCGCTTCTCTCGAGCCTCCTCTACCTTTACCGCTCTGCCCCCCCCCCCCCTGTGGTCTTCTTCACCTTGCTGGACCTCATTACCTCCTCTGTTTACGTGAAACCTCATCTTATTCCCAGACAATCATCAGGTTAATGTGTTCAGTTTAGAAGGTGTCATCCTGACCATATGAACTTCTTCTTAACAAGCCAGTGCTTGTACCACTTTACTATTAAACTATTAAACTCTCGTACAGCAGATCAGCATTGTAAGAAGCAGTATGTTGTTCTGGTTGTTAGGCATGATGAAAATAACGACGAAAATGAATCTTTTTATTTAGATTTATTTTATTTCTGAAAAAGCATTCAATCCACATTCATCATTTAACAAAAAGGCAAAAAATTGTTTTGGTGCTTTGTGTAAGAAAATAACAGCCTTTCCTCAAATCTTTGATGGTTGGTTGCCAGTCGAGGCGATAAAATGCTTTGTACCAGTGACCTCACAATGTCCTCACAGGAATGCTGTTGAAGTAAAAAAGAGAAAAATAAGAGAGAGACAGTGAGTGAATGCTGCGTAGTCTGAACACATATGGCAGTAGAAAAGAATAATGGAAGTGTCGCTCTAAACCCCCAAACCCCCCATAAACTGGCATGTTTCCAGAAGTCTTCGTCATGTTTCTAAATATCATTACACGACCATTCATTGCTATGGCACATACCAAAGGGAGGTGTGAGATACATGTATGTCTCCATGTTAACAATCCACAAGCACATGGTCTAGAGCACTTGCATTCAGAACGAGTGTCCGAACTCTAGCGAGTTTAATGGTGGAAAAGAAGTTGCTGCACCAGATGTTTGGTTCAAATTATTTATCATTGGTGCTCTTTGAGTGTAACGTGCAATAATCCAATAAAAGTGCCATCTTCCATTTCCTTCCAGCTGCACTTGCACCTTGGTAGATTTCTATTTTAATGGAAGCAAGGGTACTTCACTGCAGAGGAAAGACACACAAGCAGATAATTTGTGTGTGTCACAACTGGAAGGCACCTGCCTAAGTACTTTAGCTGCATATTACTATAATGATGATTCACCTTAAACAATGTGCACTGATTTTAGCACCACCAATGCACCTGATCACTCTCATTTCAAGTGCATTAATGATTAAACATGCTGGACAGGAGAACGACAATTTGATCACACTTGGTGCAACTTTGCGGTCGATGTAAGATCTGTGTGTGTGTGTGTGTGTGTGTGTTTCGGTTGTGTGGACTTGGGTCAAAATCATATCATAATATAAGGATTGGCATTGTGAGGGTCCTAAAAAAAGTATTTTTGAAGGTTAAGACTTCAGAAAGGAACTTTAGAGAATGTCCACACAATTGGTTCTGGACTTTTTCCAGGCTTTGCCTTTCGCATTAGAAGAACGCAGCAGAGCATTCTCTGGTCCGACGCGTGAACAACAACAAGGGGAATCTCTGTAGCGTTCAGGTGAGGGGTGGTGCAGCATACAAGACATAACGTATACATTCTGCTGTGGAGATCACAGGTTTTTGTTTAGAGCCGACAACACCAGCGTTGGCCCTTTGGCTCTCTTGACATCTCTTTGGCACCACTTTTTCATCTTGAGGTGAGACATTTGTCTTCTTTTTGCAGAGCCTTTACAAGGGGGCTGGCAGGAGAAACTCGGGAGAAAGTCCTGAGCCTCTCACTCATTCTCAGTCATTTGCATTCTCACATACAGCCGTGTCTGGATAATGTCAGGAGATTATCTGCAGCTCAACGCATGTCCGAAAGCAGCTTTGTTTTTATGGTTATAGATGGAATTAGGTTTGGATTGTGGTTAGACAAGGAGCTTTAAATATATCATATCAGTGCCTGTCCTCACAAGTATAGAAAGACTAACTGGCGTGTGTTTGTGCATGTGCACCTGTGCAGAAAGCTGCATGCCTTTCACTCCAGCACAGTTTTTTCCCAGCAAATTTATTAATTACTCTAATTTCACTAAATGTTGTGCAACAGCTCACTTTTCCGGTGTGAATGTGCTCATCATTTCTCCCACAGATTGTCTCATCCTGTCATCCGTGTCTTTATTTAGACAGTCGTCTGCGTTGAGAGGCAGGTTGTGTGCGAGCACCTCCCAGCAAGTCCTCCATCACCGACACGTGTCTGAATGTGTTAATCATGGATGCCTATTTCTCTCCCGCTCTGGCCTCCTCCAGACCTCCCATGGCTCTCTCTCTCTCTCTCTCTCACTCGCTGTGTCTCCCCCGCCTCAAGCGGGTGCAGCACAGGTGACACAAGGCAGCACGACTAGGATACCAGACATCCATCAGACTGCGAGAGGTAGCAGGAGAGAGAAATTATTACTCAGTGCGAGCAGGCTGCTCAAAGTTATGCAAGAATCTGGTCGCTTTTAGAAGTTTGGGATGATTACGTATTTTCTTGGTTGCACTGTCTCCCTCAGACATCTTGTGGAGGGTTTTTTTCTGTGTTGTTCACAACATCTTGATTTGCCAGCTAAGGTGGCCACCTCTCTCACTGTTCAATATCTTTTTTATCTGCATGCTAATGTCTGAAACATACCATGTAATGGCCTATCCAGTTCGAGTGGGAGTAATGTGGAGGGTAATGTCTCCTCTTTGACATCTGCCCTCTGCGATTCTGAGCTTATCCACCTCGCCGCTGTTCCTTGCTGTAGGGCGCTGTAGCTCCGTCTGATGTCCGCTCACGCAACGCACCACTGTTCTCCAAACACACGGGCTAGCACACTCGCACAAATCCAAGATTCGCTGCAATTAGTGTCATGTGGTGTGAGCCCACTGCCTCCCACGATTCTAACCACTAAGGTCATTTTTGCAGATGAAGAAAACAAACACTTCCATTTCTGCAAGTTTCAAATCTGCTCCACAATCCTTGAAACAAACAGAAGACTTCATCCGTTTTACACCTGTTGTATTCAGTGTGCTGGTCTCTTTTCATAGCAGCTGTCTCTGCAGAATCTTTGCCTTTTGTTTTCCATCTGTATAAGACATTAAATGTCATGAATGCTGTTTTAGATGGATCTGCGTTGTTTTATTAAAGACCAAGTATCAACAGAACTTAATGCACTATATACAAAGTAAACCATATTTTTACATATTTGATGTCCTCGTTCTGCACAAACGTTTACACATTTGGTCGCTGTTTGCCTACAAGGATGTTATTTTTTTTGTCTTTGGTACATAATTGAGTACCACTAATGTAGCAAGCTCTGCCTCGTAGCAAAGAAATGGTTTGATCTTTGTTTAAAGTGTGTCAGCTTTTTAGCCCTATTAGTAGTTTGTTCTTCTTTGGGGTTTGTGTAAAGCACAAGGGGGACAGCACTTTAAAAGGTCACTAATGCACCGAGCCTGCCTGCTGAAGGGGAAAAAGGCATGTTGGATGTTTGTTTGTTCTTTTTGATCTCTCTTTATAGTGAGTTCTCTGGAGATGTGGCTCTACAACATGTGAGGATACCATGTTGTTTTCACTGTGGAGGAGGAGGGGGATGGAGAAAGTGAGAAAACATTTACTGCATCGCATCCTCTACCGTTTCTGCATGTAAGTGCCGGCACGGGCCGTGGTCAGACATTTCAAAATTAAAAGGAGACAGCAGAGTTGGCGAGCTGAAGTCAGAGAAAGGAATGAGGGTCAGAGGTGTCTGGAGTTCTGTGAGTCAACTGATGTAGCCCGGAATACGTTGCTGCGGTTTCAAACAAGCGTATATGCAAGGCAGCGGAGCGGCAAGGTGGGATCACGGCGTCACACAGTCCGAGGGTGGGCCTGCAGATAAGCGCCCGGGCCCCTCAGCTCGGTGCGCTCCCCCGGAGCAAGGAGTGACTGCAGAGTACACCTGGCCTGGCAGCTTCAGACCATCCAGGGACAACTGGGGGAAAGCTTCCTCCTCGGCCGCAACCCAAACTGACAAAGGGAATCATGTGCAGCGGGGGGGAGCAAACACAGCGAGGTTGACAGCGTTAATGTGTGACTGCACTATCATGCGGAGCTTCCCGTGTGCATGTGTATGCACGCGTGTGTGTGTGTGTGCGTGTTGAGGAGGCTCTGGGGCCGATCTACTAACAGCTGTCCTGCTTTCCTAACCTTTGTGTTTGTCATACCGGGTTAAAGGCAGGGCACGGTGAGGAGAAAAGAAAATAGGTGAAGGGAGAAAAAAGACAAGTGAGAGAAAAAGGTCAGTTTTGAACATAGAGAGAAAATCACGGTGTGACAGTGTGTGTAAGTCAGAATTGTTAAAGTGTCTGCTGTAGGTTGCAAGCTTTTATAAACCCAAACAAGCCAACTGCCAACTTGCTCGCTGCCCTGCAGACAGCTTCTGCTGTGCTTTTAAGGATGCTACATAAAATTAAATATAACCATCTGATTAATTAGCGCTTTAAAAAAGCAACCAGGATACAGTCGCCTCTTTTCTCACACCACTGATATAAAGGCACCTCACTTTCACCTCAATTGTCACTTTCATTATCCTTTAAAAACACAAAAAACAGTGAATTAATATACTAATACATGGACACATTTCTGCTGTTTTTTTGCTCTATGGCTGTGTTGGAAATACACTAATACACACTCAGTGGTTTACTCATGGTTTACTCCATGATGAGCAATACATTTTTGACACATTTGAATCCTCGTTATTAAGCGCCAACACTGACAGCTGTTAAATCACAAAGGTAATTTTCACATCTATAAAATGTGACATTCTGCACTGGGAGCAGAAAGTAGGGTGATGCTGCGGATGCTACTTTTCATGTTCTATGACCGGTTTTGAGGGACGTGCTGTTAATAATGCATACAATTCATTATCCCATTAGTAGCTGGAGACACACATGGGCTCAGGTTTCTGATACGAGGAAATGCGGGTGACAACGTGGAAGTTGTCACTTCTTCTCGAGTGTCGAAACATTCATCATCCGCCGGGTGCATGTGCAGGAAATACACTGAAAACACTGCTAAAAAAAGGAGCTGTAGTACAATGAAGTGCAAAAACAGACTGGAAAGAGAATTCAGGTTAGGTTGCAGACTGAAACAACAAATGGATCAACACAACACAGTGACACAATTCTGTCCTTCCATTTCAGGAACTTGTCAGGGGTGTTATGAATGAAATCAAATCTCACATCCTGTACGGACCACTGCGAAATCCATCTCGAATGCTTCTCACCTTTTTTTTTTTTTCCTCGAATGCACACTTTGTCTTCCGCCGGGAATATTTCTAGATAAATAAACTTCTAACTAAGAAACCATCAGTGTTTCTGGTGTAGTAGTTTTCCCCCTTCATTGCGTGTGAATGTTTTGCTGCACAGTGAGGTTATAATGTGCTGCAAGAAAAAAGGATCTAAAGCTGTACTTTTTTTATGAGGCCAAGACTCGGTCTGAGAGACATCTCCTCTTCACCCACGAGGTTATGAGTTTTGTTTATTGTAGTCCCTGGTATTTTGACAATACTGACAAAATAGAGCTTAACATCATGGTTCAGAAAGTAAAAATCCAAATATCTATGGAAGACTTGTTGTGAAACAATGTTTTTTGCTCCTGTAGAAGTCACAAGTCCGTATGATATCAACTGTGTTTTAAGATAGACGTTTTTTCAAGGAGAAGTTTGCTTCTACACTACCCACAATCCTTAGTTATAATTGCAGCATCTCTGATTGGTGGAGCTCACTGTGACCATGGAAATGTTTTCCACTACACAAGGTTACTATACACGATATGAAACTCTATACATAGACACAAACCATGTCTATACATTGCAACACTATATTGACAACAAGGTTAAATTCAAGATGAAGCATGCTGGACATTGTTTGGAAGGGATCATTCACAATGGTTTATTGGATGAAGTAGTTTCTTCACCCTTAAAATAACTCTGTACACAGTCTTGTACCTTTGCCTTTTCCCCAATTTTCCAATTATTTTTTTTTCCCCCGATCCAAATCAAATGTTTAATGGTCACAATTCATCTCATAGTTGGTAGAACTGGTTCTGGGTTAATTTTCTGAAACGTCACTGGAGAAAATGAATGGGAAATTGACTTGCTAAACCAGGGTATTTCTAAAAGTGGGCTGTCACTGTAACGTTCAATACAACTGCACATTCTCCCCCGTCACTTTGATTTGGCCAAATAATCACACACTGTGCTGCTTTCCTTTTGCACAGCAGATTAAATTAGGCAAATAATTAAAAATAAACATGGCTTCAATTTTCTGACACTTTTAAGTCCATTAGTAGTGAAGAGCAGCCACTTTTAACTTAATCAGAATATTTCAAACCAAATTTGGCCTTGTGTCAAACACTAAAACACAACTGGCAGACACTTCAGTGATGCTCCTGTTTTTTGTTCTGGTATATTTGTTGGCGTTAATGTCTTCAAAATTACGTTTGGAATGATTTACAGATGCTGGTGCCATTAAACGAGGCTCCAGCATTCTCATTTGCCCCAAGTGTGCATGTGGTTAGCTTGTTACACGCTGGAGGGAAATGAATAAAATGATACAGAGAGGGATGACTGCCTCCCTTAGCAGCAAAGTAGTGCAGCCCAGCATAGCAGCCAGTGTCACATCCCATTCCTGCCAGGTCTGAGGAATGTCCAGTCCTTGACACTTGTCCAATCCAAGCTATCTCAAGCTCTCTCCTCCAGCCTCATGCCGGCTAATCCCTCCTGACACCTCACACAGCCCCGACAGAGAATCACTCTACCCTGAAAACAATCCAGCCCTCCTCCCTCCCCACCCTAAATCGGCACCAGCCCCCCTCTCCTTGTGTCTGTCCGTCTTCCTTCTATTTCTCTTTACCCTCCCCTCCCCATCTATCCCTTCCCCATTACTTCTCTCTGTGGCCTACTCTTTCTCTTGTGTCCCCATCTGTCTTTGTCAAGCCATATTCTGCTCCTCTTCTATTTCGCTCAATCTTTCCTCCCCCTGTCTTTTCTCCTCCACCCTCACTTCCTCGCTGGGTATATAACGCCTCTGTTGATGAGAATCTGTGAAAAGACGCCACGGTCGAGGATGAGGAATAGCCTGCATTTCCTTAAGGACTCATCGGCATTCAGAAACTGCATTTTACTCAACTGGGGGATGTTGCTTAAGTTGGAGCGCCTTTATCTCTGAGCGCACCTTTACAGATGGAGAGAAGCTCCATAGGATCACTTAAAGATGGGAAGGAGAGAGCGCAAACACAGACATCTTTCCCTCGAAACCCATTCACCCTAAATATATTTAACCCTTTTGGAGGGAAAAGAGAAATGAGGGACTGGCTGAAAGGATCTTTTTTTTTTATGTTTCCACTGGCTATCGTTGAAATTCTAAGTTTAAGCAGTGCAAGAAATACACATTTCCAGTCATGTTGTTCGCACTGTGGTTAGTTAGTCTCACGGAGCAAATGAGACCCTTAACAGATCATTTTCCCGAATTAGCATATGTGGGATACAAGAACTCTCGAGAGACAAGTCACTCAAAAAAATCCCATTTATTATTTAAATGTATTCAACAATTCCAAAAGATAAGATAGACAAACATGTCATAGATTTCATTTACAAGCTGTTTGTTCTTCTCATCATTATCTATAGAGCCTCCCCACCCTACAGAGCACAATCTCATTGGCTGCTGAGTAAAATATCTGTCATTGGCTGTAGCACAGAATAAGTCTGAAAAAGAACAATGTAGCTATGGCACGGCACATGCTAAAATGCAGACACCCACTGGTATGCACAGATACATACAAACTCACACGAGCAAACACGCACATGCGTGCGCACACGCCCTCACGCTCAACACACACAAACGTGCAGTCATAACAGGCCAAGTCACTCACCCAATCAGTTTCATTCTCTAGCAAGCTGTCAGGCCGCCATGTTGAGTAAATATTACCATAATTCCTGTGTGTCAGTGAATATGCAGCTAATGAAGGGATGACATCCACTGAAGCTGAAACAGAAAAATTGCCCACTCACTGTTACTGTGTCTGAATGCCCCGTCTACCTCCCCACCGCCTTGCTCACTTCTGGCTCTTAATCCCTCAGTCTTTGTGACTTTCTCTCCCTCCTCACTTCAGAAGCCAGATTTCTATTCCTCTTCTTTTGAACCGCAACCGCGCAGCAGGGAGGAAGGAAGCACGGGCGCTCTTTAACTTGGTTACCTCAGAATCTGAACTCTGACTTTTGCTGGTTGTGCCGTGTCGAGCATCTACGTGACTACAGCTAGAACATCGAAGAGACGATTTGAACTCAGGACAGCAGGACATTGTGTGTTTGTGAAACGTGTGAGGTGGTTTATGGAGAGGCTATTGTCTAGATGAGAGGTTTCTGTTGTCAGATACATTAGAAGGTACAGTGCAGAATATATTGTTATTCTCCACATGAACAATATATATAATAGCCTTGCTATAGCCAGTGATGGAGACAAACACCCGCTGCCATCTAATACTGACAGTCTCAAGTTAAAGAATTCATTTCCCAGCAGTTACATCTCTGAGCTGCATCACATATAACATCTCACAAACCCATTCTCTCAGTCTAACAATAAATCTTCACACTGGACAAATATATTCTATTTTTTAAATCTCATTTGTGTAGAGTATTATGCTTGTCTACAAAATAAAAACACAATCTAAGGGATATTACACGGAAACAACACTACAAGTTTCAGTCAATGGAGTCCACTGACAGTACAGCCGACTGTTGCCGCTGTGGAAAGAAGAGGTGAGATCATCCACTTTTGCAGGGTTTTCATTTTTGTTGTTGATATTTCTGTGCAATGGAGCAGGGCTGAAGAGGAGAGACTATGAAAGCGAGGAGGTTCTGACACGTCGGCATTATGTCGAGGAGCGCAGAAAAACCAGCCCACTTCCTCCCCACGTCCCACTCCTCCCACGCCGCCGGCCCGTCCCCTCTCAGTGTGTCCTTCGGGAGCTTTGCATCCAGGCTCGGCTACAGAGCCTGGATGCCGTGGCTTGATGGATACGAAGCAGAGGTGTCCGTGATGATGGAGAGATTTAGGAAAACTAGAAAGGATTCCGGCTTTTTAACACACACCCACACCCCCCCAGTCGTACAACTCTTTCTCTCAATCACTTCCCGTCCGACTGTCTCTGGGTCTGTGTGCCTTCAGTCTGCGTAAAGGATGAAGCCAGAGAAGGTGCTGTACTTGTTGTTGTTGCCTCCATGGGCTTTGCCTCCGTCCAGTTTGATATAAACCTCGTCGCCCGCGTCCAGATGGAGGATGACGCTGTTGGAGGCGTAGTCGTAGTTCTGGTCAGCGTCTTGGGCGATGGCGCTGGCACGAACCTGGAAGAAAGAAGGGGCAGACGAACATGTAGGAGAACAGGTCGTCTCGTTAGATATAGAACATTTCAGGACATTTGCTTAGTTCATTTAGGAAAAGCACTTAATACTCATTCTAAAGTCATTCGCTCACATATTGTCAAATACTGTTTTCACTGTTGTGGGTTTCTGTTACTAAATCTGAAGCTCTAACAAATCTCTCAGGCTGCACAGTCCGTCTGCATTTGTTATTTAAATACTAGAAAATAATGTATTCATCCATCCATTATCTATACCGCCTATCCTTAAAGGGTTGCAGGGGGCTGGAGCAAATCCCACCTGATATCTATAATACATATATATTTTAATGACACAAGAACAAGATCTGCATAAAATATATACAATCAGGCTAAAGTTGCAGGGGGAGCTGCTTCAGCTTGGGAATAGCAAGCAGTTGCATGCACTCCTGAATATAAGTGCCACAGTTCTTATTTATTGATTGATTTATTCTATTCGAGAAAGCCCAGGACTTTAGATCCAAAACACCCGACAAGTTCAAAAGTGTCCTAAAATGTTTCTCTATATCTATTGAAAATATATCAAGATATCATCAGAACTTATCAGCAAAAAACAATCAAGACCAACAAAGCTATCGATAAAAAAGAAATAGAAAACTAGAAGTCATGAAAAGAAAACCAAAGAAAACCTAAAACTGTCCCTGACTGCTGCAGCCCAAAGGGAAATTTGTGGCTCAAAAAGAGAACATGTCAGTTTGGGAATACGCAAATAAAAACTATCTTTTCTTGAAATACCAAACCCCAGAGTTTTTCACTGGACACACCAATGGCACAAGTAGTTCTTCATATTGATATTAAACCTACAGGAGCAACCGGAGGGTCAGTCAAACCTCAGGCCGTTCTGTCAAGCAGATTTATGGTTTCAATCTAGCCATCGGCCTTTCATAGAAGACCTAACATTGAGCCTCGGAACAAAAGGTCTGCAGGAAGAGAAAGTTTGAGAAACTTAACAACAGGGCTGACTCTGGGGGCGTTCGACTCTGGAGGAAATTACTGAGAAATACAGTATATGAAAAAACATCAAGGACGACTGCTGAATATGAGCAGAGATGAGCATAGAAAAGTGCGACGAGAATCTCTGGTATGAATTTGTATGATTAAAAGATAAAAAAAAGCAAAGGAGGAATTTCTACTTTTACCTTTGTCTGACTGTGTGTGTGTGTGTGTGTGTTCCCGTGCGTGTATATATGTGTGTGTGTGTGTGTGTGTGTGTGTGTGTGTGTGTGTGTGTGTGTGTATGTTCGGGCTATTTGGAGCAGCTTCTAAATAACCTGTCCTGACTAATTAAGACCTCCATCACAAACATGCTCCCTCCCGCTCGCTCGCTCTCTGGGGAGGAAAGTAGAGCTTCGGTGCCAAATGGGCGCTGAAAACAATAGATGTGCTTTTCATGCATGTGTGTCGTCGCGTGAAAGAGATTAACACAGTGGTAGATCATCTGTAGGAATGACCTTGTAATGTTTTATGTTCACTTTTTGTACCAGTTGTTTTTGCTGAATGAAACTTAAAAAGTAAGGAGACGTACAGTGAAAGTCACACACTGGATGATGCCTGCATATGGGGTGTGCACACAGGCGTATGTGTGAGCTTTTCTTATTGTGTAAAGTGCAGCCTCAAAGAATTAAATAATGACATCTTTTCATCATTTCTGTTGTCTTGGGCTCTGAATTCCAGTATTTTACATTTAAAATTAAAAGCGTTCCTCTGATTAATACTGCACTCCTACAACATTATTAAATAAAAAAAAATGGACTTTACACGAACACCTCTGGATCCACAAGAGGCCTTACACAACTCTTCTTTTTCCATGAATGTATTTGAGCTTCCCACCACCTGTAAACGGACTGATACGTTCATACAGGGTGAGCACTGGAGGACTCGCTGTCGTTTTTAGTTCCCCAGATTTAAGACTAGTATTGCATTTTTAAAGCACATACCTCCCCTGAGGCCCAACAGTGCATTTAAATTAAAACAAGCCTCATAGCTAAAGCCACATTTCGCTACACATTAGTGCTAGTTACAGGTTTTTAGTCCTATATGTCCCCGAACAGCGGCAAAAAATAGCGACTACCCCCCATGAAACCACGTTTAAATCCACTGGATCCAGATTTTTATTTGGATCTGCATCAAACGGCACAAGCATCGATACCTAAATACGTTTTTTCATCAAGAATCACACATAATTCACTGAGAAATCAAATTGTTGAAAAATGCGGCACAAGGGAGGATACTGAACAGTCAACCTTCAAATGTTGAGTGACAGTAACTTTGATCACCCAAAATAGTAACTTTTTAACCCAGATGTAAACCCAATATGAAATTAAGTGACTGTAACCTCAAAGACATTGTTTCACCTCAAATCCAAAGTGTTAGTTTACAGAGCAGAAGCAGCACAAATAATGTTCCACTCGCCAAATGCTAATAGTCAGCTTTGTTTGTCAGCGGTATTGAACAGTTACTAACAAGGAGACCCGCATCAGTCATAACTTGTATGGAAAACAGTCGAACGAGAGGATCATTATTCTCTCCTGAGATGAAAAAGAAAGCAACTGTACATCCTTTAAAGCAGCCACTGGTTAAATAAGCCAATTAGTCACTTAGTCTGGTCACTGGGGTTGAATCAAAATCAATAATTCATGTGTGTTCCAAGTGTTTTCCTGTGGCTCATTATCGGGTCTCTAAAGTCCGCTCTGGCCCTGGCCTCGGTGTTTGCAGACAGCTTTAAATCGCAGCTTTGGGCGGCCACATTGAGCATGCCCAACAATTCATTTTGCACAATTTAAATAAATATATTTAAGGTCTTATTCAAACAATCCACTTATCCACTAATTAATGTCACGCTGAAGTCCTTTAAATTATGTTCGGGACTTTATGCTTCTAATTGAAGTGCTTGTACTCTTTTCTTTATTAATTCTAAACTCTCATCTCCTGTTTTTACCACAACCTGCTGTTGGGAACATACAGTTCCAGATGTGGAGGTTGTGAAGAGGCGTGCACAGTTTTTTATTAAAACAACAAATGTAAAGATTTTTATAAACTGAATATTAAGTAGTTTGAATCACTGTAACATGCCAGGATGGATTTGTATCAAGGGAATTATTAGTATAAATCTTCTGTTTTCTAGCTGCTAATGATAGAAGCATAACTCTGAAAATTCTTTCAGGGAAAGACATGAGTGAGTGAAGTGCTTCCCTTTCACATCAACACAATGACAAAGAGACCTACACAAGAAAAAAGCATTGCTGTAAAAAGCATTTAAGTGCTAAGGTGCCATATCTGTGACACCTTATGTCGAACCTGGATGAACCAGACTGTTTGTGTTACACACCATCACTTCACAACACCTCATTATATCCATCATCGGTGTGAGATGCAAATATTCTTATTCTACTGCCACGGCTGCTTCTCATGGTCTCTGTTATCTTCCATGATTCAACAATAAATACAGACATTTTCAGATGTTTCCCCCAAAATTAAAAGTTATTGTAATTACTTGCAGCTAACAATTTCTTTTTTTCTATTAAACCATTAAGTAATTATTATCCTTTTGCTATCCAACAGATGCTCGTACCTCCGAATGATTTCCAAACATAGACGAGCTGTTTTCTTCGCGTCGCCTTCAGCTCGCCACATTGAATTATGGAGCGGAGAGGAGCAAGGCTGACACTTCTTCAGCTTTTTTAGCAAGACTATTGATGGTTAAGTAAAAACAACTTGAGTTTGTAGTTGAAGGTGATAATAATAAAAAGGAGCATTTGTGCGTTTGGATAGCATGAAGAATGTGCACATGGAAGGAGCATTTTCTATCAAAGCACCTGGCTCAGATGAGATGTCTGATCAGGAAAGAAAAGAGAAGATCTGGTGTTTTCTCAAAGTTTTTAAAAACCACACCATAGACTGTAGCGGTCGTGTTGGCTTGAAATTAAAAGCTAATCTGAATAATGAAATTCCGAGGTGAGGTTTTAAGATGCAGTAGAAATATATTCAATATTGTACAGGTTTTTTTTTTTCTATTGTTTATCCTCCTGATTAAATCTAGCGCAGCTCATATCGATGTGCAAACAAAGCCTCCTGTTCTGATTCCGAGATGCCTGTGTCCAGTGCATATTAATATGATATGATGTGCCCTGAGTGTGCCAAGTCAACACCATCTTATTAGAGGTTTACCGCTTTTGGGGTTTGGCGGTGGTGGTAGCGGAGGCAGGGGGGTGGGGGGGGGGGCTGGTGATGTCAGCTCAGGTGGATTTGTCAGTGGGGATTTTAATGAAACTTTAACAAAATATTTGCCTTTACAGATGTTCACACAGAACCCGGGAACCTAAATGTCAGAGATGCGTAATATAACTTAAATTATTATCTTGATTGTTCTTTAAGGAGCTAAATTTACGACTTCTTCAAGGGGTATGTTTCACGATTTTCTTTCTGACCGGTGGAGGAGGTACAAATATAACATCATCCTTTAGTGAGCAAAGCCCTGGTGGAAGTAAACTTCCCCAAAATCCTCATAGTTCTCTCACATTGATATTATTGTTTTGTTTTGCTTCTTTGCTCTAATGGTTTTTATCCCCTTCTGAGACTCTAACTGCCGCAGTCTAGGCCTCCTTCGTTTGCCTTCAATGATAAGCACGCATGAATAAAACCTCTCGCTATTTTGGAAATAATGATCAGGGAGTTTATTTATTTACTGTATAATTTTTTTTTTTTTTCTCTTTCACACAAAGAACTTGTTAGGGATATGAGCCCGAGGTTCAAATGTAGGATATGGCAGACATATAGCGAGAGATGAGCAGGACTAACAGTCAATTGGCAGTGCGTGACCTTGACACGGAGTATGTAGAACAACTTTGACAAGGCAAACAAAGCATGAGGCTGTGAGCGCTGGCGCCAGCGATGGTAAATGAGGTGTCAGGCAATGTTGTCTTCCTTGTGGCTGCTCGTGCGTGTTTGCATCCGTCACTTCGTCAACGTGATGGCTTTGATTGAACAATATTCTGAGTGGAGACACAAGAAAATCCGAGGCTGCGCTCGGGCTTAATGGATGATGGTGTGCCTGGAAAAGTGAAGTGTGGATCCTCGCTAACTCGTGCGCTGTTTAACTGTGACTATGGACGCCGCAGTTATCAATAATGATGGTTTTTGTTTAAAGATGCTGCCCCGAAGACGGCACGTTGCAAAACACTGCTCCTCGGCCTTGTGGGATTTCCACTACAATCAACAGTTTCAATTGCAATTCATTTAAAATATGTTTTACACCACTCTCATTTGGCAGCTGCGTTGTTACCATATTGTACGGTTGGCAGCTCTGCTTTCATTATAAGCCATTAAAGCACACTGTCGATGAAAGTGACGACAATTTGAGGCCCTGCACATTGTGTCTGGCACAGGAGGAGCCTGCGGAGTCGCTCTGGGACAGTGATCTTACGAGGGGCTTTGTCACTGTGACAAGGACATGTCTCGTGGCTGCTCTGACAGGGATTTGTTGACTTGATGTTGAGCCTCCATTTTGAATCGACGAGTCTATTGGTCCTCTTTAAATCAAAGTGTACTGCTGTCTAATTGTGTTTGAACATTCCAGCCGTGAACTGCATGCTTAATAGCAGCTTAGATGGCTTGCCACTGCTATTGAGCCCGCTCCAACGTTTGACCGCACACACACACAAATACACACACTCAATGTGACAGAGAGGCAAACACGCACATCTATATGCATTCCTGTGCACAAACACACACATGGGATGCAGGTTTTAATGAAATAATGAGGACGGCAAACCACGATGGGTTGCCAGAGAGTTATATTATCAGATAGCATCAGGTCTATTTGTTGGAGAATTTAAGAGAAAACATGATAAGAGGTGTGAAATGGTAACAGGAGATTTGCCATCTGTCAGATGAGAGTCGCAAAAGGCCCCCTGAATTAATTTCACCAGCTGTTCTCTTTGTACCTGCTCAGCCTCCTTTGAAACAGGACGACTTTCCTGCACAAACCTCTCACTGTTTGTTAATCTGCTCACATCGATGCTGGAGGTGAATCCGGTGTCAGACATTAGTTCATTAGTTTATCACATGTACCGCTGATACGTGATCTAAGTGTTGCAGAAACCGTTAAGGGGCCCGGTGTAACTGGGAAGACAAAGAGGTAAGAGGAAGACGGCTCCTGGAGATTGCACAGGAAACGGTGGTGGGAGAAAAATAGGCTCCAACTTTGACCTGCGATCCAGCCGGTCTTTTCTCTCCTGCGTCTGACTCATCACACCCCGTTAATTAGTGAGGTACGCTGTCTGCCTCAACCAACACCTGAACTACGATCACTACTCGCCGCAGAAGCTTTAACTGTAAAATTGTCCAACTTTGTTCACACCGAGTGTGTTTTTCCAGTGTGCTTCCTAGTAACCCTGAGGCGCTTGGATTTTCCCTTTTTTCTCAAATAGAAAAGACTCCACTGAAAAATGAGGCAAAGTGAGTTTCCGTCTAAGTGTTGGATGATAGGCAAATTGTCAGCTTTGCTCTGACATGCATTATTCATACAGTATCTGATTCATCCTCTCTTACTAGGGAGAGTGTTGATGTTTTACCCATATTCATTTTAAAGGGGGGCAGGTGGTGTTAAACACACTGCGCCGTGTGGCAGACTGAGTCATTTGGAGCCATTGGCTCGCTGCTTTGGGAGGGGATGATCGTGGGTATCGCCCAGGAATGAATTTAGGGGACGGCTAAATGTCAGGGGCGTGGGGAGACACCGAGAGAGAGAGAGAGATGTTTGCATAAGAGGGCCAGGGGCACTTGTCTGTCTCCCATATGGCCCTCATTATAATAAAGAAGCCTTGTGAGTCAACACCATTGCATCCTTGAGTCAGCTGGCCACAGGAGGAAACCCATAGCCTATTTTAAACTGTATGTTTTTTTTGTATCTCTTGGTACATGAGATTATATAGCAGTGTTCCACGAGCTGCTGCTGAATGTGAGAAGCCAGCTGGGCTCTCATGCCTGTCTGTACAGCTCAGTGCAAAATGAATAAATTGAATTATTACAGACAAGTGGTGGGCAGTTTTCGGGCAAGTTTAGAAACTTCACCAATAAATGATAGATTTTCTTCCCCGTGCTTGCCGATGACAGCCTGGTGTCATCTTGACATTTCCAATCTGTGTGGTATTTCCTAACAACATGGGCCAATCTTCATTTAATAGCCCTCGCACCTAATTAGGCCAGCTCTAATGTTCCACTCGGCAGAGTGTCAAATCCAATGTCCAATTACACAGCAGATCAAGGCCAAAGGTCCGCCTCCACTACCTCTCAGGCTGATTATAGAAGAAGTGCCACGATGTACATCACACAGAGAGAAACGGGTCTGTCAGAAGAAGGAAAGAGACACACGTGCATGCACATATACACTTAAGGGGATCAATACTGCAGGCGAAGAGGCCGAGGGACTGAGGGAGGCTCTCTCAAACCCTGCCTGTCTATTTCAGACAGAGTCTCTCTGTTGCGCCCGGCAGACACACAGAGGCCTCTCAGTGCTGAAGTCACACCACGATGACGAATAGCAGGACTGAACATTACCAGAATGTTAAAATCAATCCTAAGTATTGCTGTTTCAGTGGAGATAACCCTAACCCAATAGTCCTTCATATTTTGTTTCTTATCGTAAAAATCTGTAAAAACCCCAACCCAGCCTGAGTGATAATCTGTTGAAGGATTTCTATTTCTGTTATTCACACATTTCTTTGGAACGTGTGTCACTATCAAACCACACAGAGCAGACCCTCGTCCAGATGGCTCATCTCCCATGTTTGATGTTTGGATCGACACCGCATGCTAAACACAATTTGCGGGTTTCACCTGGATACACTGCAGCGGGATAAACGGCCGTCATGTGCACCGGAGCTGAAAACCCCTCCTGGAGGTGCCTTCACGAGCGGAGATGGACTGAGGCGATCGCTTTGACAGGAAGATGACACCCGACTGAGCAGAGCTGAGCAACACTTAAGGTTCAAACAGAACCGCTGAAGAGACACTGAAGCGAGGTGAGCCCGAAAAACTAAAACCTGAGAGAAGGGGGGCGCGCTGAAACCTATTCTGTTACAGTGCAATGCATCACTTGAGAGCGACGGAGAATATTGATGGCGTTGTGTGTTGTGTGTAAATCGATTGGGTGATACCACAATCCAGATGCTCCATTGCGGCTCTTTTTCTAAATAATGTTTCTTTTTTTAAGATGAAACTTTTTCTGTGAGCTCGTGTAGACCGGGCGTAGAGGAGAGATGGAGGGCAGAGCACAGTTGGGGTAAGGCAGTGGGTTCGGAGGTATAGGGGGTGGGGGGGGGGTGCAAGGCCTGCGCGCGTGTGTATGAGCATGTGTGAATGTGTGTGTAGTGAGACTGCAGCAGTAATTGCCAGGGAAGAGCCATGTGCACGAAGGACGTTGAAGCTTATTAAAGAAGGAGACAGAGTGATTATTCACTATGGTCCTCTTGAGAGACTGACGCTGAAGTCATTGCTTTTAATTAACTCTGAAACGGTTTTGCAGATTAATAACAATATTAAGAAGGGAACGGAGAGGAGAAGCGCAAACACATCCTGGATCTGGTTCAAGCTTTTTAATTACAATTAAATAGACTCGACAGCACAATAGCACAATAACTATGTCTTTTTATGTCCTCTTTTTCTCTCTCCATCTTCCACTGCCGCCGATACATTTTCCATGCCACTGCCGCGTCTCTCAGGGTGATCGAGGCAGGTCAGAGTAAAGCGCCGATTTTAATGGCGAGAGTTTAGGGTTGGTGGAATACTTGGCAAGCGAGTAAAAGAGCAGGCGATGGAGAAGCCAATAGAGTTCGCGGAGAGGAACTTGGAAAGCAGATAAAGTGTACTGCGCTGAAAATAGATTTCCTTATTTTGTTTGTTTACCAGGAAGCTGACTTTTTGGTCTCGCTAGAAAAGTGTCAAAGTCCCGGGGACAATGCTACGATTCTTCTGTTGCAGTCTGGCAAGGGAAAGGAGGAAGTGGAGAAAAGAAACCTATGGCTGTTGATGTTGTACACAGCTTGGGAGGACCCCTGGAGTGGGAGGAGCACAGGCTGGATGGAAACAGCACTGCAGGGCCTGGAAAGCCTCCGCTTCACTAAAGCCAAAAGATGATAAAATACTAGTATTGTCTGCAATTCCCTGGCCTCCCCTGCTCCACCTCACAGTGCAGCTTTTTGCAGCCTTAATGAGCTGCGACTGCAGGAGCCTTCGCTTGATCTCAGCACTTCATCAATGATGTAGCAAAAGCTGCCCCCAACATTTATAACCATTCACCGTCATTTACACAGATTGAGGCTTTGGGGCCTTCTCTGTCGACCAACGACCTAATAAACACCACAGCAAGTGCACTGCGCCTGCATGCACGAGCTGCCTGCATAGGACAGAGAGAGACAGAGAAGCAGTTACCACTTTATAAACATTACACAGGTCTCTGGGGATGCACACTGTGTGCGTCTAACTTAAGTACCTCCACACCCTCCTCTTGGGAGCACAATGAAGCGGGAACAGAAGGCCTTTTATTGGAACATATGTTCTTCTTCCCCTATTATACTGTATATCAATGCTTTTACGCCTACCCATAAACATTCTTGTTGAGTGAGACATTATATGTAGAAGGTGATCGCTGTAACTCTTTTTCTTGCTGGCTATGAACTTGGCAGAGGAGTTAACCTCTAGCTGCCTTGGCAAGACGAACAGATTCACGGAGCCAATTGTTTTATCTCCACCTTATCGTGGTGTCAGCACTTGTAATGTAAGGCCCCGGACACTTTCTGCTGAACTGTTTATTTCAAATTCTCAGTTCCCCAAAAATAAAAACTTAAGCATATAAAAATGGTCTGAAGCAGGTGGCAGCAGCAGTTGGTGGATTTGGATTTCAGGAAGTAGAGGTATTTGTGATGTATCTTGTTTCAAGGATTCATCTCTCTGAGGATGGTGAATCAGAAATCACAAATGTTCATGAAATGGACTATAAATAGCATTTCGTGTGACTTACAGAAACTGTGATATCATTCAACAGTTCAACATGTACAGTAAAAAAACATGTGTGTCACCAGCAGCATTACTCATTAGAATACTGTTTATCTATGTGCACAATTACCTTTTGAAGATGATAGTTTCAAGACAAGAGCGACATGTCCCTAAATGATCTGGCCATTTTTAACTCCCCTCTGTGTTATAGCAAGGATCTGTGCAGCAACTACGGGTGGCCATGTTTCAGTTTTTTCTCAAAATGGTGGTCATCGGGTTTAAGAGTGAAGGATATGTGCATATATGTGTGATGAGCTGCAGTCCAGCAGCAGCAGTGGTGGAGGTGGTTGATCCACGGTGGTGAATCTGAAGCGGTTCACAGTTATAGTTAAAAGGTTTCAAATGTCGATTGAAAATGTCGAAACATCAGTTAATATCAAATTCAAATTTTGTGCTAATTTGTGCGGCGAAAAAAAATGCCTCCCAATACGAATAAGGATGTTTTTAAAGAAGAGCTGAAGTGTAGGTAACAGCTGAGCTCAGGTAAGGAGAGTGTTTTGTAATCCGTCCAAACATGCATTTCTTTGAAATGAGTTGAAGAAATAATTTAACGCCTCCCTCCTCCTTTCCGCGCAGCCAGAGCACAGTTCCTCCTACATATGGGTCATCAAAACGTGAACGTTAAGAAGGAAATGAACCACATCAGCTTGTCCAGCTGATTTGTTTGCTGATGTCACGCATAGTTTTGTTCTGAAAACCCAGTCAGCAGCAGCCAGAGGAAAACAGACTCACAGGCAGACGGGCTGAAGGCTCTCAGGTGAGCTCTGATGAAAAATAATACAAGAATACATTTTGGTAATATAATTGAAAGATGTGACTGAGCATCACTGTGGCCCCATGCATGTTATGAAACTCTTGTGTTGCCCAAATCCTCAAAGTGAAAGGGACAGATCTGCAGGATTTCAGATAAGTCTTTAGAATGCCTCGCAGCAGATTGTTTTATGCCTTTTATTTTCTAACTGTGTCTTCAAAATCTATCGCATTTAAAAACTTAATCAATCATTGTATTCACACTCAGTTCAAGTCCATTTTCTGCAGATTCCCCCTCTGTACATGCTCATATTTGTGGACACAAGACAGACAGAAAGCAAGTGCGAGTATGATTTTGGCCATCTGTCAAAAATAGAAAGAAAGGTAAAAACCAAAGCTACGCCCTTTGCAAGACACAAAGTGCAGCTGAGCTTGTGGAGCTTATACATTAGAGATGCAGGACAATGTGTGAAATGCAATAAAGGCGCCCCTTTAACCTCTTCCTTTTCATGGTTCCTTGTTATGTAATGCACTTTAACCCTGAATTGAACTCTCATAGCTTTTAGAAAGTTGTAATTATCAAAGTGACTGATTTTGATTGCAGACATTTTGCAGGATTGCATTTTGAGTGTTTAAAGTGGGACAGGCTGCTTCCTTTCAAATTTAACATGAATGCATTAGATTGTTTAAGCAAACTGATAAAGACACAGTTGCAGCCACAAATCAAACAATGACTGCAAATAATTTCCATCTTCTTTCCTAATTTTTGTCGTCACCGGCAAAACGTTATTTCAAAGCCTCTTTGAAGAGAAACGATCTGACGGGCTGATCGGAAAGCTGCAAACTACACTGGCACACATTCCCAACCTGAGAAGACCCCGAGGGGCGCAAAACAAAATTAGCGCCCCATTAAAACGATGCATCAAAGAAGCCGTGAATAGATCATATAGACGTCCTAATGCATTTATCACGACTGCAGAGACCGATGGATGCAGCGGCAACATTATGCGGTGGGTTTGCACAGACACACAAGTGTTGTCCAAATATTATCCGTGTAATTTCAATTTACACCCCCCCCCCCTCCCCTCGACTCCTTTCACCTGTACCGAGCAGACATGATCTGATCTAAAAGTTGAGTGTTTTGTTATAGAAACGTGTGCTCTCTCGTCCATGCAATATTGTATCATGTTTATTAATAATAATAATAATAATAATAATATGAATAATGACAATCATGCGTAAAAGACAAATCTCCAAATACAATAGCGCACAAACCCTCCGCACATACACTCCACAAAACAAAAGTAAATGCCACCGCATCTCCACTCCACTACATTTAAAAAAAAAAATCCTGCAACTTCTTATCATCACTTTCAAAATCCAGCACTCCGACACAGAGTGGAATTAAATTCAAGGAAATTAAAATCCAGCTCAGAGCAGAGGAAAAAGAGAAAACACGGAACGCGCGATCGGTCTCCAAATTTGACGGCGTCAGGGCGCACAGACCGGGGCGCGCACACACCGGCTCACACCCACACCGTGACCGTCCCCTGGATCGCATTTGTGCACGCGGCAATGTCAGGACGCATCATGCGAGGAAGGGGACGCGGGTCGCAACCAGTCAACACGTCTTTATCTCCGGGCGCGCCGGGTGTCACAGCTGTGCGCTCTGGGCTTTGGAGGCGCACGGCAGATGCGCACGCTTGACTCGCAAAGTCACTTTTTATTCAGTGGCTTTATGAAGACAAAAAGAAAAAAAGCTTCCTGCAATGTATGGATGTTTAGGACAGAGCCACAGAGGACGTGGAAGAGGAGAGTGAGCCTCAGAGTTTGACATGTTTACACTGGAGAGAGGAAACTTTGAAAGGACTAACCTGGCCGTTCTTGCAGAGGTCTGCCCACATGCTGGTGCCATCCCCTCCTCTCATCAGCACATGGTAGATGAAGAAGTAAGTGCCCGGTATGCTGCAGATGAACTTGCCCGAAATGCCATCAAAATTGTTGCCCAGGTTGGTGACCACGTCGTCAAACTTGAGGATCTCATAGCCTTCATGGGGGTTCTTAAGCCCTGCGTAGAAGGCCACCCGAGGCACCGTGCTGTAGGTGGCTGTGCTGATAGCTCCATTTCCCCCCAGACCCAAAATCCCAGTCCTTCCCTGATCCCCTCTGTCACCAGGAGGCCCAGCTGGTCCTGGTGGCCCCGGTTCCCCCGGCGGTCCAGGTGGTCCGGGCTTGCCTGGCCTGCCAGGCTTCCCCTGTGGGCCCTGAAGTAAGGTGGAGGGTGGAAGCACGTTGCTGTGGTCGCTCAACGCCTCAGCCTCAGCCTGGAGACTGGTGGAGCTGGTGCTACTGGCCGGAGTGCCCTTGTTCAGGTAGGGGTCGCACACCATGCGACAGGTGCCCAGCATCTCATAGTGGCTAGCATCTGTACCCACTGAGCTAACGAGCACAGGGATGAGGACCACCAGAACCAGGACCAGCATAACCCCTACGGCAGCCGCCACCAGGGTCTTCCTCCCGATGCTGAGTCGGGGAAGGGGCTGCGCTGCCAGCGTGGGTCTCCCGGGAGCAGAAATGGTGACTGCTTAGTGTGAGGAGCCTGTCACCGAGGAGAGGGACCCAGAGATCCCGAGAAGAGTTGCAGGAGGAGCGGCGAGTGTGTGAGGGTGAGACAGAGACCCACATACACTTGATACACCCCGCTGCTCTGCTCAGTCACACTTAACTAGGCAACCAGTCACTCACACATACAAAAGACTTAAGGAAGCCCAGGCATACAGAGGGAGACATTCAGCGTGTACTTACAAACACATTCTGACTTGTGGGAAGAAGAAGCAAGAAGGATGCAGAGCCCAGAGGAATGGAGTGAGAGACAGAGGGAGGGAGAGAGAGAGAGAGAGAGAGAGGGAGGGAGAGAGAGAGATGAGTGTGTGAGAGACACAGAGCAGTCACTGGATCTGTGTTTGTGCATGTATGTGTGTGTGTGTGGTGAGTTTGTGGTGCCGGATTCTCAGGCTTGGCTTTTTATACGGCAATAGCAGCGGAGCCCCCTCCTCCCCTCTGCTCCCCTATCGAGTGAGAGGTTGGTGTGGTTACGTCCCCTTCTCTCTCTCTCTCTCTCTCTCTCTCTCTCTCTCTCTCTCTCTCTCTCTCTCTCTCTCTCTCTCTCTCTCCAGCTCACTGAGAGGAAGGACTCTCATCCCGTTGCATTTCATTCTACCACTCTCCTGCCCCCCCCCCCTTGACCATCTTGCTCCTCTTCTTTCATCCCTCTCTCTTTTTTCCTTTTTTCTCCCCTTGCTCTCCCTCCTTTCCCCCACTTTTGATGCCGTTTCTCACTCCCTTGCTTCTCCTCTCTCTCATCAGCATCCAGCCTCTAAAAATAAAGACGGAGATGTGGAAAGACAGTCTTTTTTTCTTTTTCTTTTCCCAGGACGTGGGCTCTAAAGATTCATGCGTACATGTGCACAGACACAAGGCAACACTTAAATCTGCTAAACCAGCTCCTCCAATGAAAAAAAAGGTGCTAATTACAGAAGTTAATGCCAAGAACGAACTCACGAGCCAGCAACTTCATCCGTACAACGCAAACAGAAAATGCAACTACATGTGTAGAGGATGTATTAAAACTTTTCAAATGATCTTTGTGGTGCCTCACAAGGGACCACTTTTTAAGGGCAAAGGCAGCAAATCTATTCTTCCGTTAGGGGCCACTGACATCTGCTGTTATTTTATTCCCCCTCTTTGCCTTTCCCCTATGTCAATAACTGTGTTTCTCCACCTGAATGCGCTGACACCATTTCTTATTGGTGTCTTTTTTTAGGTATTGATTTCATGGTTTTTATCAAATTAAGGGACCTGGTTGGGAGGGAAAAACAATCCATATGCAGCAATGATGTCATTTGTTTGACATTTTCATCCCTTAGAGTGATTAATGGTGAAGTAAGAAAGCAAATAATAAAGTCTTTAGATGGCAAACAAACGTATGTCATCATGTGAGATCTGTGGTGTGTTTGCGAAGACGTCGGTCTAATGCAGTCAAATGGACAAACACGCTCAAGACAGGCGGGAGAATGCCAATGCACGTTCATGTCAATAGGAAGTGCCAGTTGGGAAAGGGGTGTTCATTACAGGTTCACGAGAGCTAATGGTGAAAACAGCAGGAGAATGCGGGCTGTTTTTTCCTCTGAATTCCAATATGAAGCCAATACAACTGTTAACTCAACACCACAAACAACCAAACAGTGTGCAGTGTTGTATTTAGTAGCAGATTGTGAATTCATTATCAACTTGAATGGAAGTCAGTCGAGCATCAGCCTCAGCCAAGGCCCAACAGTCCCCTTGGATTCAATCAAGCTGCACCAAATTGCACACGTTTGTCGATATTAGTCCCCGAAGTATGGCTGATTTCTTTCATCCAGATCCATGAATTATTTCCTGGGAAACTGATGAAAATGTCTTGATTAGGAATTACTAGATCTACCCCTTTGTCCATGATTTAATGGGTTCCTTGTTGGACCATGTCCCATCTTTCCAACAAGTTTAGTGGAAATCCTTTCAGTCGTTTTTTGTGTGTAATCCCTCTTGACAAACAATCCAACCAACCAACAAACAAACGACAGGGGAGAAGACATAACGGACACAGACGACACGTATCAAACCATTGTCTTCATTTTCTTTCGCTTTTCTTTTGGATACGTCGGCAAAATAATTGGTCCACCAGGTGTTTCTGCTGATAAATTCCATTGCCTCACTTTAAACTTTAAATCTGCAAGATCTTTCAGGCTCTTTCCACATGTCGGGTGTTGCCTGTCTCCGGGACTGCTTCGTGCCGGATTGAGATGGATCAGTGAGCAGGAGGCCTGAATATTTGTTACCACTGTTCTTGACATGTCACCAGTTTTCTGTCTCTTTGTCATCATTTAGTTTAAGTAGCAAACTCAAGGCCTCACCCGTTGGATGTCTAATTTATCACTGAGTCTGTAAGACATACCCAAATAATAGGCACAACAGGTGTTCCTCCAATGCATATTTGCCTGTTTTTGTTTTATTCCTGCGGTTACAGACATGGAGGTTGCCTATATGAAGAAGCACACAAGGCCTAAATTGGTTTTTGGGTTTGTTTAGGTGGGAGTGTGTGTTGGGGGGGGCGGCATTGTTTGTTCTCCACACCTGCCAGCTGGAACTGCCAGTCAGATCAGTTTGCCCCAAATCTCTAAATCTCTGAACCACTGAGATCAATGCACACCGGCGAGGACAAACAGAGAGTGATAGCAATGAAAGAGGGAAAAGAAAGATGGGTAGACGAGCATCGCAGAGGCAGAAGGGGAGCAAGGTAAGACATGGAGAGGGAGTTAACTGCTGTGACAGCTGAGCTTTATATCAGTGGAGCTGGTTTGTGTTGCTTGATTTGTCGGAGCATAAGGAGAGAATCCAGGAGTGCCAATGGCAGTCGTTGTGAAACAGAGTTTAATGGAAGTGATGGCATGTTTTGAAAGCAAAATAACTGCATATGGCAGAAACAGATTTTCAGGAGCTGAGATGCTTTATTTGCGAAGCCTCACAAATGTCAGTTTTTGGAAGTACAACGTTCCTGTCCAGCTCCAAGAGTTAATCTTTGACGTAAACCTGTTCTAATGTCGTGCAATGTCATTCTGTACCCTTCAGTGAAATATGGTAGAAAAAACTGATTCCATTTTTTTAAGTCCCCCTCTGTGGAAAATCAAGTTTTAAAATATGTCAACATGTCCTCCTTGTGGCTTTTATGTGGTAAAAGATATATTTTGAGTATTTTCCTTTTAACAACAAATGCCAGTCTGAAGAAAACGGATTCAGCGTTTGTGATGTCACAAATCTTATAAAGTTATCCTTAGTAACTTAGTAACTGGAAAAGGCTCCTCCGCTGCGGTGAGACGAGAGTAGTGGTGGGGTCATATTAGCATATTCATAAGTATATGCTAATATATATATATATATATGAAAATAGGAAATATAAACCCCAGTCATGAAATGACGAATGCATGTGTGAAATCACATGTTTGATGGCAAACCTTTTGAATATGTAGTTTTAAGGCACAAATAAGAGTTTTATGCGGCGTGGGACTTTAAAAGAATACCATTATTTACAGGAATTAAATTGTAAAAAGCTTACTATTGAGAAACTTAAAGAAAAGTGTGGGATTTAAAATTTGTCCTGAAGTTACCACGAGATCAATAAAGCATCTATCCATCCATCCATCTATCCATCCATCCACAGGAATTCAATTGAAATTGAAATAAATTTATGCAAACAAAATGTAATCTGCAAAATTAAACTTTTGAATTAAAATACTTTGATAAATAGAGAGAGGCAATATACAAATACAATTGAGTAGAATGTATTTGAATACAATAGTAGTACAGTTGAATACAAGGTACACAATGTAGATTCAAATTCATTGTAAACACTGTAAATAGACTGTATAGTAATTTGCTAACAAAACTGAGATGTGTTGTAAGTTTACAAGATTACTGTAAAAACAAAAAAGCATAATTATTTCAAGTAATACATTGTAACTCTAACATATAATGATAAAGTGTGAAGCTGCTGCCAGTTAAGTACTGTTAATATACAGATACAAGTTTAACAGTGCAGGGTTCAGTCTCCAGTCATGGCACAATGGTCATTATTACAAAAATAAGATTAATGTCCAAACATTCAGTTATATTAGGCACAGACTATAACGAGGGCGACAGCTTCTGAAACCCTGAGCAGATGTGAGGACAGGGAGCAGGAAACGACAACCTGCAGTAGCTCCGTGTCCAGGCATCAGCCACATCCAAACACACCTCAAAAGCTTTTAATCACTTTGTTCTCACTGCTTACAAAGAGATGGGGAGTCAGAGCAAATGTTTCCAAGAGTTTCAGAAGTACACAAGGGAAAACTAAAGAGGAGTGAAAAAAAAGAAATAGATTTCTTTTTTTTTTCTTCCATGAGGAAAGTTTAACAGGTCAAAGAAACAGAACAACATCACAAACATGCCAGCAAACACACTAGAAGCCTCATCTCTGGTTGAGTTTGTGTCTCTGATTGCTTCCCTTGTGTTGCTCCTGGCCAAAGCTTATCAAAGAGCTCCTTTCATAAGTGCCAGGATCAAGCCACTGCTGTGACTGCTTGGCACCCACTGAGGTGGTTTGGAGATGGTGAGGGGCAGGGAGGGGGGGGGGGGGGGCTTGAAAACAAAGACGGCGAGGCAGAGGAAGTCAGAATTGACGAGAGCAAGGGGTGAAGGGGAGATGGCGCATTTGTGCATTTGAAGGAAAATTGGAAAAGGAAAGAGGCTGAGTTCGGAGGGGGAATTGTCCACGTTGTTTGTGGAGTAAGTGTGTTTCTGCTCCAGAGAAGGGGGAAAGAGGGCATTTGTTTTTGAGTCTGGGGAGGAACTGTTTTATATACAGTATGTGCTGCGGAAATTAATATGTATTTGCTTTAAGCCTTCTCTGGCTCAGGGATTTCTTGCTGAATGTGCACTTTAATGCACATGATATCCAGGTGAATGCAGGCGCGGTGAAGGACATGACTCTGGAGGAAAAGAGCAACACACACAGAAACACACAGACACACAAGCCCTGCAGAAATCCCCTCAGGCCGGGTGTTCTTCCTCACTACAGGAGCCGCGGGTCTATCAAGCCTGACGTCTGCCCCGTCCACTAAAGCATGTGACAGCGTTGCATTTTTACGCGACATAATAACTGACTTTGCAAACCGGAGCTTGTCCAGAGTTTGTCTGGTGTTCCTTTGTGTTTGCGGGGGGGCTCATGTTTGCATAGTGGTACCTCGCACCAAAGTGATTATGACATGTGGCAAGCACTTTGCATGTTATGTCACATGCAGTCAAATCAGCCTTATTGCTTTGCAGTGCAATGAGATGAGCACGGTCGCATGCTCTGTGTGCAAGATTATGGAATATTTACTGTCTAATTACACACATACAGTTGTCTGCCAAGAGTACAGCTACTGTAGAGACAGTCGGTTGAAGATGTTCAGGAAAATTGAACTCTGTCATCCATGAATGTGGCTTGATCTTTAGTCCTTGTTTACACGTTGTCTTCTTTTTTCCTTGACTAGCAGAGCTCCGAGGAAATTTTGTTGTTTAACTCTTTGTCCTCCGTCTGCAGAGTGAGGAGAGGTGAGAAATTGCGGAGTTGCTCTTTGGCTGACATGCTGCAGGGTCGGCTAATATATCCAGGTATCATAATGAATGTGATGACGTGTGTGTGTGTGTGTGTGTGTGTGTGTGTGTGTGTGTGTGTGTGTGTGTGTGTGTGTGTGTGTGTGTGTGTGTGTGTGTGTGTGTGTGTGTGTGTGTGTGTGTGTGTGTGTGTGTGAGATTCATGCTCCCTTTGCCTTGCCTGCAGCGAGCTCTTCGTGGCTTCACTCGCTCTTGCCTTCTCTCCCCCCAGGCTCCCAAATGATGGGATGACCTTTCCACCTCGGCCAGGACTGCAGCGTCACTCACAGCGTGAAGTGAGAACTCATCTCCTTGCTAAACACTTCACAGCGCTCTCCTCTCCACCTCCCCTCCTCCACCTGCATCTGATTTGAATCCTGCCTCAGAAGAAAGGTCAGAATTCTAAATTCCAGGGATACATTTCATTTGCAACACTTACTGTCTGTCCTACGAGTCTGGAAATGCCTAATAGGCCGAATATGAAACGCGTCATCTTTCAGGATTCTATTCAGCATTTAGCTGAACGAATAAAGGCGACTATAGGTGTGCAAATAAATACATGTTTTCTGACAAGGAAGTGACATAAAGAAAATCTATTTTTTCCTCCTTTTGTTTCTTTTTGAAACATTAACCTAAAATGAGGAGGTACACATGATCAAATATTATTGACCTGAAATTCAAAGTTTCTATGTTTTACTTTGCAAAAACCTGCCAAGTGTTGGTACTGCTTTGACTTAAATGAATTAAGCCTGAGATTGCAACTGATTTGGAAAGTTTATAAAACCTCTTATGAGCTGTGAACCAACAACTGAACAAACCCACTATTTTAGAACCCACGAAAAAAAATCTGCGTGTCAATAACTTAAGATTTTCTTTTTTTGTGTCAGTCTCTCTTTCTGTCTTTGTTCTCCTTCTTCTTGTCTGACCCAGGGGAAGTCCCAGGGTGGTTTCCATCATCCAGGCATTGAAGACAAGAACCTGTCAAAACCTCAGCTGGAGTCCAGCGCAGGCTCTCTGTGGCCTGATTTTGCCCTCAACATGGCAGGACTGCAGCAGAGAACCCACAGAGGAATATTCTGTCCCCGGGGGAAAAGAATCGAGCTTCTGCAGAACTGACAACTTCCCCAGAGGTGAGACAAAGGGAGGAGACAAAGAGTGTTAAGAGTAATGTTTAATCTGCAGCAATCGAGGCATTTATCTCGTGAAAACATGCTCATCGTTTCATGTTTAAAAAGCTGTGTGCAGGGAAAGCACAAGTGATAAAAAAAAGATGCTTGAGATACCCTCAGATTTATCAATGAAGTGCACCAGCTGCCGTGCTTGAAAAAATGATCTCAATAATATGTATTTCTCATACTTAAAAGAATATTTTGACATTTTGGTGCATTTATAGCCACATTTCCACTGCAGGAACTTTCCCCAAGAACAGGACCAGGAA
Organism: Verasper variegatus; assembly: GCA_026259375.1. Classification (NCBI taxonomy): domain Eukaryota; kingdom Metazoa; phylum Chordata; class Actinopteri; order Pleuronectiformes; family Pleuronectidae; genus Verasper; species Verasper variegatus. The sequence goes on from CM048054.1 coordinate 8,473,710, forward strand.
CTCTGTGTGTTCCCAAGGCAACAAAGGAAACAAGATCTACCAGCTGCTGACTTGTTATTTGTTTAATCTGTACAAAAAGCAAAAGACACCTCAGTGTTGCTATAACAACAATAAACACGTGGTCAAGGTTGTGGATTGTTCACTGATTAGGTTAAATTTAGGAAAAGATTGTGGATTGGGTCAAAATAAGTTCCTCATTATGACGTCTTCATGTGGTTAAGGCTGTTGAACATTCACAGATAAAAGAAACAACAAACTCCAGGTTCTCCCTCGTCTTTGTGAGGCTTTGTTTGTTGCCCTTAAATAGCACAGTGAACCCGGATATACTGTAAATTATATTTAATGATGATTGTGTTGCCCCATTAATAATAAAATAACTCAGTTAGAAGGCAATAATTGCACAAGTACACAAAAGGTCAAGGCTCTGTACAGGAAACCGATGCATAATGAACATTATATCTGTGAGTTCATTGAACCTGCCGGATGAAAATCAGTGGATGTGTACGATATGTGTGTTATGGGAGCAGAAGCAATAAATCTTCCTGAAAAGCAATTAAGAACTAAAGCAGAAAAAAGCACATTTCTATCTATTTAGAAATATGACCCTGCCTACAAGTCATGTAAAACACTTCATGGGCTTCTCTGTAGAATGTCATATGGAGTCATCCTCACCGCCCAATCTCCTCCCTGACTGTTCACCCTCTCCCCTCACCCATGGGCCCCTGACTTCCAACCTCTCACCCCAGCCAGCTACAAAACCCCACCATTATTCTTCTGTCTCACGGCAAGGCCCTGTTCACGCAGCATTAAGTATTATGCAATATGTATTTATGTATATAAAGTCCACCCCGATGAATCATTTGCAACGAGGAGGGAATTTCTGCTGAACTCTGCTGAAGCTCCTGTCCCTTAAGCTCCCGTGTCACACTGCAGGCCTGTCCTCCAGCTTAGTTATACTGTAGATCATAAAGCCATCAGGGAGGGGAGAGTACAGTACAAAACATCATTAATATAAAAATCATTAATATGGATCTGGGAGCAGGGAGAGTACATCCTGAAATAATGAGAAACCCATGATTACTAATGCTGTATCTCCACATTTGGATACACATTTATTATTAATCATTAAAAAATAAGTGTGAATCATTGTGCTGTATTTTTGGGGAACATTTGCTGCAGCCTCTGGACGATACTGTGAAGTATTTACTGTATACCGGTCCATGAGACACTGCACCTTCCGTACGGGAACTGCTGATCTTGACCTTGCATGTGTCTTTTAATGATTCAGGTTTTTCTCCACTAAGGGAAAAAGTGGGTTTTCATTTGGCTGAGCATACTTTCCAGTAAAACCTGCTGAAACCCATGAGTGAGCTGACCACCTGACAACACACCTGGATCCGAAATCGTTCCAAATTTCTCCCGTGAGATTGAGAGAGACGGAGTGAAAGGAAGACGGGGGGGGGGGGGGGAGCGTTAGCGAGGGAGAGGGAGTGCAAAGGGCAGCAACCCAAAAAGCAGTGGTTCCCTCCCTCCTCTCTCCATACAGCATGGCAGTTAATTTAAATTCTGCAAGGAGACAACCCATAAATCACCTCCATTCTGACTAATGGCTTCTGCACTCAGGGAAAACTCTCGCCTCTCTACCTCGAGACATTATACACTGTAAAAAATACAGGCTACACTTGGTTTTAGAGCCCTGGTGTCTATGTGTGAGTGTATGTATGTGTGTATATATATATATATATATATAATACCACTTTTCCGTTGTGTGAGGGAGCAGCTCGACTAACCCCTCCACGTGAGCAGCTTTCACAAGAGGCAGAAATCCCCCTGTGTTGATCCATAATTAGCCCCCATAACTGCAATGTCTGGCGTAGGAAGCGTGTGACACGAAACTAACCTTGGACTGGATTCTCAAAAAACTCAACAGTTGCACTGCTCACCCAGATTTGTGAGTCATTCAAGCTTCCGTGAATTTGTTTTCCTATACTCTAAGTGGTAGTACCTCAGGGACTTTGCAAAGTTAGAATTTGAGTTCCAAGCAAATATTTCCTTTGTGAGTGTGTTTTTGCAGTATTACTCAAATGTTCTTTTTTTCAATGACAGAAAAATTGCGAGGAATTCAAGAAAACGGCAATAGCTTTCAATATTTAGATTGATTTATTTGCATCTAAGTGGAGAAAACATTACAGTATGATTTTCAACATAATTTAGCATTTAATGCCTCAATTTCCCCTCATTTACTTCCATCATGTCTCATTTCATTGAAGGCAGCCGTTACCTGTTAATGATAGTAAACAAACTATAAACACAGTATGAAGAAAATATTTATCTTAAGTATATTGTTGCAAAAAATCTTTTTACAATGAGAGACTCATGTTTGTCTCTGTACTTTTCAAAACACAGCACTGACAAAATGACAGAGTTCTATTCTCTTTGTAATGTTAAATTCTAAATAAATAATATCCAAGTTTTTATTTAATTTATTTCCAGAGCTAAAATATCAGAGGGGCTGGGGAGAAAGAAGTTTGAGTGACATCCCTTGAGGTAATTTATCGGATTTTACCAAAGCGCAGCTGCCAGTTCGAGGGTCAAAGGTCAAGGTCACTGTGACCTCACCATATCTCAGCCTGGAGAGAATTTCATTGCATCTGGTACACAGGTGCACTTGGACTCAAAGGTGAACTGATTGGAATGTGGTGGTTGGGGGTCAAAGGTCAAGGTCACAGACACCTCATGAAACACATTTCCTTTCATGGGTGAAGATTCCCTCCACCAATTATAGCACAATTTAACTCACATTTCTAGTAGGATAAAGAGGTGGTAGGAAGCGTTAGCATTTTTTATTCAAAAGGTCAAAGGTCAGCCTTACTGTGACATAGCCTCCATTATTCAACGCGGTAACTCAGGAACAATGGGGGACAGTGATTTATGTAAAAGAAAAAAGATATGTAACGATATAACTGTCACTGCCCACGTACGTCAATGCATCCTTTACATTGGCCTGGTTGTTAAACAATACACCCATTAGAGGGCAGGGCAGAGTCAAGCGTTTCTGACATCAATGAAAATGGCAACAATCAAGGAGGTTGTGATAAACGTACTGAATAAGAAAGAGGACAAAGTGACTGTGGCCAGTTGACCAGGCGTAGTAACATCATATAGATGCTTGTAGTTTCTCAGCAGCAGTTAATATCTCCCTCTTGTTCTATGGTTGTCTCACTTGTTCTCTAGGCTACACTGCCCCACCCATCATTTCTGGTGGCACTGCTTCATTTTGTCTGTGTCTTCTGTATCTGCAAGCTTTCAGAAAGAAAACAACTCATGAAGAGTGATCTGTCCGTTTACGGATACATAGGTAATGTAGAGCATCAATTACTTTACAACTATAAGGCATCTTAGTCTACATCCAAACAACTATGTTTGCGTTTGAAAATGTATCAACTCTACCACAGTAGAGTAGTTTTAGAGCGCTGAAATGTAGGTTTGGAAACGCTGCCTGCTCCGTTTTAGTGTGAAAACTCTGGGGCTGCATTTTTGTCTGGACGGGCAGAAACTGAGACTCACAACTGCTCTCTGATTGGGTCTTTACGATCCGAGCGTAGCCTTCGCTGATTCGTCAGGCTCCTATCTCATGACCCCCTTCCACAAGAAAACAACCGGCATTAATCTCGGCTAACACTGTAGAGAGCAACACGGATAATCAATTCTAAAAGTTGCTGACCCTGTTGTCTTTGCTTACAGCTGTTGTGCATTTGAATTCTGCATTTTTCAATGGTACAACTGCTCCTGTGTACCTGTGCATACCTTCCTTATACACCAGCACGTGCATGCCCAGTCTACGTGAGTGGTCACGTGACAGGCATTAAAACTGATACAGAGCCAAAATGCTACTTTGTCCAGAGACATAATACTATGGATTTAGCCCTAGTTTATATGTATATATTATATTAGTGCTTAAAGCCTGTAAACAGACTTTAAAGAGTTTGAATTCTCCTTTAATTGCAAGACTCTTTACAATTCCGACATCAACTCCCGACCCCATTAACACAGCCAGGCCACTACCAACAAACATACAAACCTTAGAGTGTTTTTCAGAGCAGACATTGAAGACTATTGAATGTGTGTGTGGAGGCAGAGCTGTCCCTCAGTGACGATGGGGGACGCAGCACCTCAGGGCACCTCTTTGCTTCTTCGTGTCCCCTCATGAACTGTCACTACTCATTAGAGAGCAGAGAGATATGACTGACATGCTCAGTGTAGCTAAAAACAATTGTCATATGATCTGTGTTAATATTTCATTTACACAAACAGCGCAAAGAAAAAACTGTCTTGCCTTGTGGAAATACTGTGTGTGTGTATGTGTGTGTGTGTGCGTGTTGTTTATTTCTTTCACTTTTCCAACAGCATTAAAAATTAAACGAATACAAACTTTAGGATTTGATTTATTTATGGCGTATTGCTAACAAAAATTAGCTTTGCATTTCTAAGCGCTGAACAGCTTCTTTAGATTTAATAGTCGGCGTGCAGAGATATCTTTCCAGCTGTAACAAAATGTGGTCCAAAGCAAATAGCAAATACCAAATCCAGCACCAGACATGCCGGACCCTGGGATCCATTCAGAAACCAGGGGAAGATTAAACAGGGTGCTCTCCACTCTGTATGCAGCTGCACACTTCGGGCATTTAGTCTATACGCACCCGTTGAGATGGGGCTATCGTTTGTGCAGTGACCTGGAGTAACCGGCTTCCACCAGCTCTGGCTCTTATTTCCTCCAAGTAACACAGATGACCTCCAGCTGTTATTGGGGCCTCTGATCCCGCCCCCGTGGGTCATACATGTGTTTTAAAACTCCACTACACGCTTTCTCGACTACACTGTTTCCTGCTGGGATCTGACAAAAGATTTAGTGGAGATATATAGCCATGGGGGCACGACAGAGACACCACCCCCCCCCCCCCCCCCCCCCCCCCGGAGCGCTGAGAGTCACGGCTTCCTCTCTTGGTTGAACATCCAGCTGTGCAGGAGAGATATAGAGCCTGCTGTCGCCAACATCCAAACACCATCACAGCACCTGCAGCTCCCTCCAGACTAAAACAGCTGGGCTATGTGCTGCACCTGAATGACCGTAGTGGCCGCAGTGGTTCACCGCAATGGTCCCACCCGTCCCCCTGACTAATAATGACCACGATCAATCATACGTGAGGCCTCCCTGCAAGAATACCACACGAGATAAAAACCGAGGTACGAACCCCCACCGGCCAAGCAGGTGTTAAGGTTGGGTTTTCATTCAGGGAACAGAATGCAGGGGTCAGACCGAACAGCACGCCACGTGACGTCATTCATTGCGTTTGACTCCTCGTTTTAGTATTTTTTTTTTTTTTTCATCATGAAACCCCCTTTTCTTTCATCCCATCGGACGTGATTCTCCTCTTGTGAGTTTTCCCTCTCCTCTCTGAAGCCGCTGGTCCTGTAATCCAATCTCATTAGCCCTATGAATGGAAGGCTCTCCGTGTGAATCCATTAAGGAGGCTTCTCTTTGGCTCTGTCTCTGTAATCTCACTAACCCTGTGGGATTAATCACCCACAGAGAGCAGAAATCGATCCATTTAATCACTAAAAGATGTGACAAAAAAAAAAAAAGAGAATGCTGTAACTTGGGGATATGGTGGGAAATTATTGGCCAATTGAAATTCATTGGAGGGCGAGGTAGGAGAAACACACAGAGAGAGAGAGAGAGAGGGGGGGGGGGGGGGGGGAGTGAGACTTATGGAAACCAGTAGTCTGTAGCAGCGTAATGATGCGATCGTTCCACTTTTTTTTCTTTCTGCTATTTGTGTGTAGGAGGGTGGCTTTTAATTTGCTCGGTAAACAGTGAAGGAAGTAATATAAAATGATTGAAGCCCACACAATGAGTTTGACCAAAACAATCTTGTCATTTATTACAAATGAACAAGGCTTTCATATACGACTACATCATGTTCCACGCCACTCACTTTGTTTGTGCGTGTGCATGTTCTGCAGAGGTGTGTATTTGAGAAATGAGGCCAGGGTCTGCTGTGATGTGTTGTAACATTCAAGGTTTGATGATGCCTCCGCGGGCCCATAATGAGAAGGAATGAGGGTCGCCCGGCTACGTTAACCTGCTAATAAAATCTGCCTTCCTTTAAAGGGTGTTAGAAAACCACAATTACCCCCTTGACATTTTTTACTGCATGATTTATGAACTAAATATTGAATCTCCCTCGCTCACCCTTATTCTGGCTACGGAGTAATAACGGGAAGTTAAGGGGCAGTATTGATTGGCTAAAAAGTGGTGTTTGATTTGCCACAGACCTGCGGATGAATGGAGAGGAGAGGAGAGGCGAGGAGAGAGGAGCTCGGCTCACCTCAGCTCAGCTATTGATGAGCTTTTTCCTCTCCCACGGCCCTCCACCATGCAGCCCCCTGGCCGTCTGGACACCCGCCACGTGTGAACAAGCTTTCAGCTCACATCATCTTCTCCACTTCCACCTATAATTGGCCATATGTGTCACCAGTACCCTGCTGCTGCTGCTGCTGCTTCTGCTGGAGGGGAGAGAATGGAAGATCACAGCTTTGACAAGGTGATTGTTGGGGGGGCCTCTTGCTTTGACGTGTCAGGTAAACCATATCTTGGCACTTCTGAACTCTTAAACCTTCTTGCCACTTAAGTGAGAATTAAGTAACCTGTTGTTTAATGAGCATCTGCTGGTTTTTCTAACTTCTGAATGTAAAGCAGTTGCTGGACTATAGCAGCGAGATAATGTGGTGGATGTAAACTTTAAGCACTTGTCCTTCACACGCAGTCCGGACATAATGAGATATTTATACCATCTCGGGAGGATATTTCTAGTACCTCTGCTGTGGACAGAAAATCTACATTAGACCACTGTAGGCCAGCCACTGAATAAGCTGAATACATAATGCCCCAAAGTGGCCCATGGTATGTGGTATTCATTGAGCATTCATTAACCTTTACCGCTGCTGCAGCAGTTATCTGCATTAAGTAGTGAGGTCGGCGTTCAGACAGGTTATCAGGTAAAAATCACTGGATAGAGAAACCCTGCTCAAACAAACTCAAAACACAAGTCAATTATATAATGTGTTATCGAGTGTCATCTTGAATTTCTATTATTATTATTTCAGTCTGCGGAATTCACTGTCAGTGAAATTGGCTGTGAATGTGTCAGAGAGGGAGACGTGGGGGGGGGGGGGGGGAAGGTCAGAGTTTGGATGAGGGTCGGTCCCTCCTCCCTCGTCTGAAAGGCAAATGTCACACCAGCGAGCCGTGAGGCGGCTCAAAAGTGCAGGAGAAAGGGTGAGTGGAGGGATGGGTAGAGTGAGCGTGGGGAGAACAAGTAGAGGGCAGGGAGGGGAGGAGAGGAGGGAGGGAGGTGGGTAAGTGGGGGAGATGTGAGACTCCGCTGAGATGCGACTGGGCAGATGCTAAGTGGTGAGCGGCGATAGTAATCTTGCCAAACAGAATCGCAGAGCAGCCAGGCCAAACCAGCTGAGGGGGGATTTTCCCACAGGGGAGTTTGGAGGCATAATACATATGAAGCAATGACATGCACAATGACAGCAGGCCCCATGCACTTTCCCTGAGGTGAAACACTTCTGTCATATATGTACAAATTGCATTAACAACTTTTATGCTCTACAGTCATTTGAACATTTTAAAATTAAAAGTGTAAGACATAGATTTCTTTTCTAAAATTGGAAATTGATCAAGACATAGATTTTGAAAATTTTCCAAAAGTGAAGCCAAAGCGTTTGGATCGCCCCCGGTGGCTGGCTGCAGTATAGGTTAGGAATCCCACCTCCTCCATGCTTGTGGATGAGACGTGGACCAAAAACGTCAAAGGTTGTTCTGATTTTGGAAGTTACTGTAATGGAAAATTCCACTGATCAATGTCTTACTACTGTTTTGTTTTCTGTGCACTTAGCTGATGCAACCTCAAACTTCCACCTCCTGTGGACCTTTATTTGTGCAACTTTGTGCTGGATTTGTTTCCCATTTATCACATTGTGCAAAAACCCTCCTTTTTAACTTTTTCATGGTTGCACTCTGAGCCATGTTGCCGACTGTGTAAACCTCTGCAGAGATAATAATTAAACCTCTAAGACAACTCCGGTCTGAGAAACTCATTATTTCAAATCTCATGATAAATTTCCCCGACATTACTTAATGCTTTAAAACGTGAAACATCATGACAGCTGAGACTGACTCATGGTTAGCCGGGTGTGTGTATCGGTGGGTTCTCGCAAACATGGCTAGTGGGAGGAAGTGGAGGCGCGTCAGCCATCTTTATATACAGGTGATGGTGGAGATATATGGTTTCTTTTGTATTAAAATATACTTACATGATTGATTAAGAGTGGAGCTTTGCTAAAATAATGTTGTCTTCTTTCCCTTTCTCCATCTCACACAAAGACTATATCATGAATGTGACTAAATTACATGCATCATATTTATTTCATTGGTCACACAGAACTTATGTCTAGTGGGATCTTCAATTCAAAACCCCTCAATTTTCAGCCGAATATGGGAACAAAAGAACAAAATCACGTGAACAAGATTTCAGGTTTCACAAGAGGAGAACAAATAGTCAGTGGTGTGGTTTGATGGTTTGACACTGTTTATTTGTGCCATCAGTGGCCTATTATCATGGAGTGAACACCAAGTCCTTTCACGACGACGAGGCCTCTTTTTCTGTGCCACAGCAACAAATGTCTGAGCATTCGTCGCATCAGAAAGGATTGTGCTATGAGGGATGTTGTAATGCCATGCTTGTTCTCTTGCGTCCTGTCCCTCGCTGCCTCTAATCTAGTGATTATCTAACAGGCTGGTGCCACGCAGCGTGACTATACCACAGAAGTTAGCAATGTTAATGAGACATTTCGCTGACGGATATTAAGATTGTATCTTCACCTTCTGACACCCGATGTCAACGGCGCAGCGTGTGATGAGCTGGTGTGTACAGTGTCTAATTGTGGGATGTCGGCTTCCTGATGGCTAAACTATTTAAAAAGCACACCACATGCTCATGTGACTGCAGCATAGAGGATGAGATGAACTTTATTGATCCCACGCAGGGGAAACTGGCTTCTTACAGCAGCACATGTTCAAAATGAGGTCGGACACAAGTGAAACTACAAAATAAAAAAAATTTAAATCCAAAATCAAATTAGGATATAGAGAATTTGTACATATATAATATATACACCTTTCACAACAGACTGATGGATTTGAAGAGAAACATACTTGAGTAAATTGCAGTGGCACAGAATGACATAATGACAATCACATGTATCGCATATAAGGGGATTTTGAAATAAACATACACACATATATATATATATATAGACTAGAAGTATATTGACAGGTGTGGTATACACGATGAATATGAGTATACAATGGTATGAATGATGGATAAAAAGACAGATTGATCGACAGATAAACAGCAGTTTCTTCTTCCCCTTGTCTTGTTTGTTTACACTCAGATGAAACAATACTTGTGTATCAAAGGCCTTCTCCCTGTTAAATATATTAATATTATTTAGCCAGAAATTAATATTGCACTATATGTGGTCTGGTCCCAAGTATCTTCAAAAATTTAAATAACAACAAACCCCAGAAACTACTCTCCTCAGCGATCTGTCTGATCATAGTACAAATACAAATGGTACCAGAGAGATGCCCAAAAAAACCTGGCTTCACTTGCATGTGATTAATGTTTACTACTTTATGCTGGGGCGACAGTTTGTTTACTGTATGGCTCCTAGCTGTTTCACTTCGTCACCTCATGTGATGAAGACAACATCACACCTCACCGAAAGATAAAAAACCCTTTGATGAAATCTCTGAGGTCTCTTTTGGGGGATGAGCTACACTGGTGCATAATTACATGTGAAGCACCTCCTGGATCCGCAGAGCATCTTGTTCGCATATTCATTCATTTGTTCTTTAATGAACACATAAGCTATTTGCATACGAATGCCTGCAGATGACACACTCAACAAGTGTCAGTATTTTTTCTTGCATTTGTAGGTGGGTTGGTGCGCTTCTCTCATATTGTGTAAATAATGATGACTCAGTGTCTGGTCGGCAAGGCTGGATTTATTGTGCAACCGTCGAACATGATGAATTAAAGCTGTCATGTTTCTTTTTTCTGACTGTGAACATGATGATTGAGGATCCTTGGGCGGTGAAGCTGCCGGCTCCTTTTTCTTGTTTTGTCGTAGTTCTTCTAAAGAACAAGAAGTGATGTTTTTTTTTTTTTTTAAAGTTGGATATAAGAGTTTCTGCGGTGGCCAGCAGCACCTGAAAGAGTCTCGCGGCATCGTAAGTGGAACCAGGCCGAGACATGGGGGGGGGGGGGGGTTGCTGAGCGAGGGGGCTTCATCCCCTTCTAAAGGAATGGCAGAGGAGGGCACTGGCACCGTGTCTGGTCTCATGGCTTAGTGAAACACATGGGACCTCTGGAGACAGGCCACCATCTGGTGTCTGTCACTGAATTAGCTTGACACCCTGATGAGAAACACAGAGGCTTTACAATGTATGCCCGCCTCGCTTCCCTGTCTCCTTGCGTCAATGATTTAGACTCACAAAGACTGGCATCCTCCTGCACCCCTCCCTCTTCTACCGCTCTCCAACCGATGCCCTCCCCCCCCTCCTGTTCTTGGTCCTCATCTCTCTCTATATATCTCAGTCTGGTCTGAAGATAGTCGAGAATCTGCTGTGGGATTATGTACTGTGAGCTGCTAATAATGTTGAAGAGCCTTCTGGGCTCCCACTCCCGAAGCAACGGTGCAATAAAGCCAGGAGCTGGGAAATACATGGCTGTTTAATGGAAACCAAAGCTTGTGAGCTGCTGTGCTATATTTACAGGTAGCCTTTCTGCCTCAGCCTTTTGCATCCTGTGCTTGTCTGCCTCGCCTGCCGGCCCGTCAGCCGCCTCAGAGGATACCTGGCATCTCCCTGCTCCCTGTGCCTACCCTGCCGCCTCCCACGCCACCGACATGTAGAATAAAACAACAACCGGCGCGGGTGCAGTCATTCTGATTGCTCTTAAAAGTGACACTTTGTTATGCAGCACAAAAATCAGGTAACAAAGACAGAAAATGATGGTGCTATCCACAAAACGTGGTGAAAAGGGCAGAACAGAATGCTCTCCTCATCACAGTTTGTTGTTTGTTGTGCTTAGTGCTGCTGCCCAGTTTCCCAACTATTCAAATCTTGCCATTTAGTTTGTGCCATCTGTCTCACACCGAAGTTAGAATGGGTATGACACAACAGGGCCACTGTTTTGTTGTCTTGTTCTATTTATTCCTCGGTAATGAGAAATCAGCAGAGGGACTGGCATGGTGCTTGCTGCCACACATATACACCCGTGAAGCTCTTCCTAGGCCATATGGCTTGTCTACAGGGGACTACTTGACTCTTCTGACTCTGTGGCACCAGGAGCACAGATCTCAATCTCTCTCCGTCAGAGGGTTGTCATAAAGCCACACTAACATGTCCCCAAGTTGAAACAGAAAAAAAACTTCCACTGGATACCGTGTCCTCTCGGTGTAAGTGTTTTTTAGGGTGTGTCGTTAAACAGCTGCAGAATCAGGTAGAGAACCTCATGAGAAGCGACGGCAGTCATAGGGGACATGCTGTGGGCTTTGACTGTTCTTCCTTTTTCGTGGGAAACTTTGTCTGTATGCAGTAATCCCATCTTTAGCCTTGTGAGTTTTCAGTGTATCACTTCTCCAAAAGAGGAGACGGCACCGTGTGGCTCACTGCGCTCTCTCTGAATGTTTTTAAGGGGTGCAGATTAAGGATGGCATGCATGCAAAGTTTAATTCAGCATCCCCCTGCATGAAGACTTTGAAATCTACTGTCGGCCCAGCTCCGCAGCAGCAGACTCACACAGACAAAACTTACTTGTAATCCCCTGTGTCGCCAACAGTAATACACGCTCTCTCCCACAGTGCAGTGCTGTGGTATGAAAGTGATGCACATGAGGCAAGGAACACTCGTTAGCAGATATTTCATTCAATTAAAAACTCCACAAATAAATGCTGAGTACGGATCGATATCTGTACTGTGCTCACTTTGTGAGGATGCAGATTCGAAGTGTTTCCTCCAGATGCTGCTGCTGTCATTAATGTTACCAGGATGCCCCTAAAGGGAACCTCTATCCACTGTTTAGATTGAGGTGAAGTCTCTGCTGCTCTGGGATGTGACTCTGCTCTGCTGCAGCATGGAGCACCGACTTATAATTGTGGTATTGATAACTAGTATTTTACAAAATGATGAACGTAGATGCTACCACTGATATGGGAACATTAACCAAATTGGTTTACCGTCTATAAAAAAACTTAAATTGACAATTGGATTTGTAATTGGTGTATGCCAGAAACTCAGACTGCATATAAAGATGGAGGACATGACTCCTCTCCAAAAGTGAAACCAAAGCGCTTCGATCACCACCTGGTGGCCGGTTGCAGCATAGATCATAATCCCGCCTCCTCAATGTTAGCAAATGGGACATGGACAAAACTAAAAAGTCGAATAAATGGTTTCTGTAATTTTTCAGTGTGAGTTTGTTCTAACGTGCTGTTCTAAGTGCTAACGTTTCTGGTTTCTGGTTTCTTGGTTTTATTTTGTTATTTGATTATGTAAAAACGGGGTGAGACATAATGATTGATCAAGCACATGCATCTGCAGGACCTTGATACAGCGGCACCACTATCGCTACTGTGCAGTTTCTGGCTCCCCATGATAAGATGGCAGCGTTCGTAACCAGGATATTTTGGCGGAAGTGGAGACGCATCGTCCATCTTTATATACAGTCCGTGGCCTGAACAACATGTCCTCAGAAGTTGTAACTTAATTTAACTTGCTTGTGTTCAGCTGCCTGTGTACACATGTACAACTCCTGAAAACACCATGACCTGACTGACATCTTTACAGATACCATGTAACACTGGGAACAGTGACAACACCGCCGTGGTTACCCTGGACGCACAGTAGTGATGAAATCCGCCCAGTTCAGTGATGCATGTCTCTGGCTGATCGTTTCCACTTGGGTCTTTTTGTTCAGGATGAAATTTCATCCATGACACCCAGGGGTGATAGAGGTTAGTAATTGAGAACAACATCATTACACAAACCTTTTGTCATGCTTGCTGCATCCGTTCCCTCACTTCTTTCTCTGATCTCCATCTCTCAGTCTTCTGTCTTGTACAGAGCTTATATCCACAGAACACTTGTTTTGTCCTGCTGCTCACTCTCAACTCTGCAATCTCACATTTCAATACATCAGTCAAGTCAATTTCCTCCTCTACCAATTTCTTGTCTTCATCACAGCCGTGAGATATTTAACAGTCCTTCCAGGAATCATGTGCCACATTCAAAGCAGGGGCCAGATTTGAAGGGTAGCTGTCACAAGAAATGTTTCTTACAACCTTGAGCCAATAAAGGACAGTAGAGAAGATATGAAGGATTACTGAACAGGGTGATTTCCCAATTGTGGGACTGATAAAGTATTATCTTATCTTATCTATGATGTTTGTTAAATAATTGCTACATATTAATTTAATGTCATCATATCACCAATTTCTCTGGAAGGGAAATCTCTCTGCTCTAATCCTATTCACTGTCTTAACACTGATTAACACTGACTCAAAATACAGCTCAACCCTATTTATAACCACTCTGTGCAAACATATGCATTCATCCACATCACTAGATCAGCCTTCAAATTCAGCAGCTTCACATGAGCACGTCTAGACATGCAAAGGAAGGAAGGAGGCAGCGCCATATGCATAAATAACCCTGCGTTTCATCCGCTCAACCAATGGTGGAGCATGGGGACGAAGAGGAGAGGAGGAGGAGAAGATGACTTGTTTTTCAGTTTAACAAACATTCATTTCACTCCCTCACATCTGGAACAGTCCAAATCCCAGCAGGCGGCCACCTCAGGCACAGCCATGCTGAGCAGCACACCCCAGTGTGGGACCAATGCTATCACAAGGAAAGACCGGGGCCCCACAGAGCATATATGCGGAGAGAAGGTCACAAACTGTGCCGAAGCGGACCAACACAAACAGCCTCATCCGCCCTGTGTGAGGCCGCGTCTCGCACAGCTGCCCCTGGTTCAGATTCTGGATGTCCCCCTTGTGGCTTTGTGCCTGTCGGGGTATATTACCGTCATTCAAGCAGTGTGGCCTAATGCTCAACCTTATGAAAATGTATGGAGGCATTTAAGTCACATAAAGTCTATGAGTCTAACAAGGCTTGAGAACCCGCTTCCATCTCTTCCACAGTTACAAGCAGCTTTTTACCAGAATTTATTTTTATGTTAATCCTGATGATCACAGAGGGCATCCTCAGCCACACATAGAATTTAGCTATTGGCTTCACAATACAATTTCAGTTTTCTTCAAATGATATCTTTGGTGTCTCTTATCATAATTTGGTAGATTAGGCAAAGTTCGCCCATTAACCTCTCCTGCTACTGCTATGTAAAGAAAATTCAGGAGGGTGAATAAATCATCCTCAATCCAACAGTGCACTGATTTCAACAAGTCTTCTAATAATCTAGTACTTATTACACATATAACATACATATACATGCACTTGTTGAAAAAAACATCTTATTCATGTTTATAAAATGGTAAATGTCATGGAACAACGTATTCAAAACAACAGCGAGTGTGAGTTTAAAACAAGAAATAAACTCCTCCCCTTGTGAGTTGTTGTTCTGTTACTGTGTTCGGACTCAGGGGCCGTCTCCCACGGACGATGCTTCCTTCGTGGGCCACATAGACCTGAACAACAAACCACAATGAGTCAGTCTGGTCTACGGAGAATTTCCTATTTGCGTCACCAGCTTGTCCTTCCCTTACCGTGCACTTACCGCAGCTCAGCCACCCAGGTAGCTACCTCGGGTAGCTTTGTCACCTGTGCGCAATGAATCCTGGGATAGATTGGCCCGAGAAGGATCCAGCACTTGGCTCCATCATTGCTTTGGAATGGAGGGAATCCTTTGTTGCCCACATCTGTGTGACAAAATCAGTCTTGAAATGCAGCTTCCGAGTGATGCAGCCTTTGAATTAGGTCACAGCCTATATCACCTTCTCTACCTGACCTCTTCCTTTGCCCCCATCATAATTACTACAACTGTGTGTATGTTGTTTTCGGGTTCTTGCAGTAATTAGTGATGCTACTGCTCTTTTTTAAAAGGACATCCTTGATTTCAGATGCTGAATAGTTAATGAACCTTAAGCAGGATACAACAGAATTCTAAGCTTTGTGGTTGGACTTTTAAGTTTTTTTTTTTTTTCAAACAGCTGTACACAGTCATTATACGTCAGGGATTTTTTTCAACAAAGAATCGGGTCTTTTCATGTGAGAGAGTTTCAAGCTTCTTGGAGGTTATCCAACTGCAAGTCGTCTAATATTGTCCTTGCAGAAACCCCAGAAATAACACATCCCACTTTTATTCTCTGTGTTGTGCTCATTTCAGTATTGTACCTCATTCATTTGATAATCATTCCCCACACACCGTGAGAGTTTGTCAGCATGTGAGCAGGTGTAACGGAAACATCAGAGGTGTTTGTGGTTACGTTCAAGTCACACTCCCTCCTGGAAATCTCACAACACATGGAGTTCACCAGTGGCCAGGTTTTTTTTTTACGTCGCTCTGCCAGAGACGGGCATGGCTTCGGGATGAACTGATTCAATTTCGGTGGTCAAGGGTCAAAGGTCACTCTGACCGAACAGTGCATACAATCCCAAGCCTGCAATTGTGGTCATCAAAAGAAATGAATCTTTCAGGTCAGTTGTATTCTTTGTAGTTAAATGTAAATCCCTCTTATTCTGAGGGTGCAGGTGTATAACAAAGTGTGAGATGAATGTCCCATTCAAGCATAACCCATGCTGATGTGTGAATGTTATACATGGAGTCAACCGTCCCTCCCCTTCTTTCTACAGCCATGTGAGGCAGGTGCTGCCGTGTGCCGTGCAGTGGGTCTGAGTGGCATTTTAAACTGAACTGGCCGCTCTTACCTGCAAACCTGCATTGTGTCTCCAGAGCGACTGCTTTTCCATTTAGTGCCTGACAATATCCAAGCTTTCTATTCATTTCCCGTCTTTCAGGCAGGAGGAAATGAATCACGGGGCTGTCAGGGAGAGGCACAGGAGCAATAACAGGAGTGTAGGTGAAAAGAAACTTTGATATGTGAGGTTTACTCACTCTTTATTCCTCCCGGACCCTTGGGGTATGTTATGGGACATCACGCTGCTCGACTCTTGCTGCTAAAGCTAACAGACCTGCAGGTGCAATTTCATCTGCCCATCTCTTCCTTACCTGACTCTGCCTGTCTCCCTCATCCTCTCTCACTTTCTGTTTTGTTTGCATCCTCTGCCTCTCCTCTCCTCTCCTGTCACACAGGCTGCCTGAATGTCTGTCCAGTGCCACTTCCATTTAAATCACCAACATCATGCTGCTGCCTCTCAGTTCAGGCTTTTAAATGAAATACTATCAGACAGAAATCACCTTAAAAATCAAAGCTATTTTCTCTTTGGTCCTAAATCATACATGCGGCCTACGTGTGCACACACAAGTGTGGTGCTGAATAATAATAATTTCATGATGTGATCACACTGGCAAGAGAATGAATGTGCAGTGTCATTCTGCAGGACTACAGTGTAATTAGCCAAAAAACGTATTTCTACTCCATTACACACCAAGCACTAAATTAACTGAATCAAACAAAAATGTGAAACTCATTGGGTTACAAGAAATGAAAGTGTTCAAATAATAATATAAAAAATATTTTGCACACACCTCCACCAAATCCCAACTGTCCCCTTAAATTAAATCAAGCTGCACCAAATTTCACACACAAAAATGTAAATCCCCTTAACATGCCTGATTTAAAGAGAAATAAAAAAATAATGACAACAAAGATTTATGAGTTTAGTGAACACCCGTTGTGTAGTTTTTGGAATAATCTTGCTGACAAACAAGCCTACCTCCTGGGCAGAGGTGATAAGATTCTTCCTCTGGGAACCATGAATGTCTGAATTAAATTTAAATAGTTACTGAGATATTTCACTTCCTTTCTGTGTTGGACAAACTGACAGGATGACTTTGCACAAAAAAGACAACTCATGGACAAATGAGTAGAAAGTAGAAAGACATTTAAGAAAAACATTGCTGCACAATTGCAATAAATTATCTGCCCATCACCAGGGTGAAGATATGGGGACAGACAGATTGCCTATTAGACCTGGTGAAATGGAGCTGGTTAACACATCCAGGGTTGATGGCAGAGGACAGTTCACACCGGTGTATCCCCATCGTCAAACGCAGGCCAGAGTCTGCAGCACCGTTCTCCTCTTCACCACCGAGCTGAGAAAAATTCTGAGAAAGTAACTTTTCCTTTATTCCTAATATTCCACATGTACATGCACGTAATAATGTAATAATAGCCGACGCAGCACTTATTTTTTCCACTTTCTTTCCTACAGTTCAACGTGATTTACAGATGATTGGCAAACTAATCAGAGACAAACTAATCAGGAGCGGAACATGATGACAGCCAAGGTGGTAGTAAATAACAGCTTAGAGTAATGACTGCTCCTCTGTCCTGCTCTTTATATTTAATTTGGTGAAGTTTACAGGACAACTGCTGACGCCACACTTGCACGAGTAAAGTCATTGCCTATATCTCATATTATTTTCACTTGTAGCATAGTATTTTTAAACCTGAATAAGATGGTATATTTATCTGAAAGATTTTTCTATACAGTAAGGATCAAAATCAACCAAAGGCTATGTTAATAATTTGTCACTGATGTGGCCAAATGTGACACTGTTCTTCCCTTGGTCCGTAACAATACACACGGGAAGTGTGAGGCTGATACGATGAACGGTTCTGGAGATATGAGAGCCACAGACGGACACAGATGTCTGGAATTATTAGATTAGATTTGATAGATAACTTGCACTATGATGCTAATGTTAAATCCAATACATGGGGTCTTATTGGCTGCAACATGTAACTTAAGCCTTACTTGTCTTTTAGCACTGACATGTAGCCATCTGATGCTTAATAAGATAAGATTTAAAAAAAAAATACATATACAGTGGGAGCAGAATATATTCACACAATTGTACATAAGACATTGAATTGCAAAGATAAAAATAAGTATTGCCGATTTAATTAGTCCCTGACACAAAATTCATATTCTGAAAAAAATAGGCTGCAAACAGAACATCATTTTTTTGTGAGCAACTGTTAACTGCACATGTGCTTGTGAGTTGGGCCTTAGTTAAGATTGACTTGATACAGGAGTTGCTTAAGGGACTAATCAATTCATAATTGAGCTTCCATGCAATGCATTCGGATTACTTTTTTAGATATAAGATTATACACTCCCTCCATATTTCAGTCGTATATTTCCCCTTGAACATGATCTTTCTGTTGAGACACTATGGAACACACTTGTGTCTCTCTTTGTGTGAATAGTGCAACATCTGCTTTGAGAGGCTTTAACCTAGTAATGTACACACAGGTTTTTCCAAGAAAAGGAAATAATATGTTGTTTTCAGCTTAGAAAGCTTTGGTAAATGGTTTCATTAATAAAAGGTACAAAGTGAAGTGTACTTGTATAAGACAATCTTCAACTTGCATTTCATTGTCAGTAAGAATATCTTGTGTAAAAGCAACATTCAATTTCTTCAGCATGTGGGATGTAAAACCCTTTTTGCTTCTAATTTTCCAGCTATTCTATTTATACATAGTCTGCACAATCGGAGATCTCCAGCAATGTCATACCTAAAGAACCTTGGCAACACATTGTTTTCGCTCTCCTCTGACAACGTGTTGGTGTGAGTTTTATTATGGAGCCTGTGCTTTCTCGAGCTATCACCTCTGAGGAAACTGATATTTTAAGGTCTGCCATCTGCACAGGTGCCAAAACAGCCCAGGAGATCTACTGGGTGTCTGTGGATCAATCTAAGATTATTCCCCAGGTTCCTTTGGCTGGGAGGACGGCCTGTCATGCACGCACAGACACACACACACACACACAGAGACACGTACACTTAATGATTTGTCTGAAGTGAACAAAACAATTAAGTAAAGCCTGCAGTCCTTCACTTAAAGCTCAGAAGTCTGCAGGGAGTTGTCGTGGATACTGAAGACAGCCAAAGAAATCAAAAGGTAGGTGAGTGAAAAAAGACTCTCTGGCCTCAGGCATTTGTGTAGAGGTTACGTCTGAGAGAGCTCTTCATGTTCTTTGAACAGCTTTGTAAAAAAGCTCTGAATAGAGGCTGAAGACCAGTGTAGCTTCCGATATCAATTACTCATGTCAGGGATGTCACATGTCCTTGCCATGCTGAATGTTTTTGAGCGTCTCATATTTCTCAAGAGGTCAAAGTTATGTTTGCCGAAGCAAAGAACATGCAGTTATTTAGACGACAGAGGCGATCAGGCAATAGTGTTTCAAGGGGCAATGGGGGCCCCAGGCATGAGGGACCTGTACCCCCAATAAACACATGATACCAAACCATATCATTCAAGTATTATCATCACAACTACCAACACAATTCATACTGGGCATAAATATGAATATTAGCAAAGTAGTAAAGTTTAAGTGCACACCCCACCATCATCCCTGGTACACCATGCGCACACATTGAGACATTCTACTCTTCAATCAAACCTCTGAGCTTTTAGCTGAAAGCTATTTGGCATGTGGCGCCATTAGGGGGTTTCCCACCTTTGTGTCATTGAAGTGCATATCTGATTATAGAATTTGAGGGGAAACACACAAAGTTGTCATTGCTGTAATCACCCTGGGCCCCTCTCATCTCGGAGCCCAGGTAATTGCCTGCCTTGTCCAACCTGTGGTGACGCCCCCGAGGTCTGGATGTATATTATCTATACTTTTTGTAAATTTTAACAAAAATGACTGTGGCACAGGATGGATAGATAGATAGATAAATAGATAGATAGATAGATAGATAGATAGATGGTTAGATAGATAGATAAATAGATAGATAGATAGATAGATAGATAGATGGTTAGATAGATAGATGGTTTTACATAATAGCATTTTCTTTGGTTGAATGTTTTTCTAGTCCCAGTTTCCATTGATAACTCCAACATCTGCATCCTGCTTCTGCCTGTTTTCTTGCTCGCCTGAATTACTTGTAACAAACTCTTAAACCATAAAAGTGAGCAGCAAAGTAGATAAAATGATGTTGAGGTTTGTCAAAAGACAATGGTGGCATGAGGATCCATGTGTGCAACAGATAGGATGTTCCCCTTCCTTCATCTGGGAGCTCAGTCGGTGTGTTCTGCTCTCGTCCAAATTCAAATAGCCCTCAAGCCCGTTTCACAGGAATCAACTGTGACAGCACTTCCCTTCCCCTCGTCCTGCCGGCTGCAGCTTTATCTGGCAGGTCTTGGTGAGAAATTAACACAAACAACAACAAAAAAACGACTCTGAGACCCATCACAGAACCAGCGTGTTTGTTGCTTGACGGTTGAAAATATGAGAATAACACATATCCAGTCCAAACCCACATAACCCACAAATTAATACTTATGAATATTGCACGACTATGATTTTTCCGTCCCGGCCATCTGCCTACTTGTTAGGTTGACTCTGGGGTCTGTCGGCAGTCACAGTCATTTGTTGACGACTAAGGAGTAGATTACACTCTATTAAGATTGGAGATCAAGCATGCAGGCATAATTCCTCAGTGTTTGAGGATGGATTACTTTTCTTCTTCAGCTTGTTTACAGTAGTAAAGACTAGTAAACAAATGTAGTATTAGTAGAAGTAAACAGCCACGGTCTTTCTTTTGGTATTTTATTAGTTAAGTATGTACTTATCCTCAAAGCGCCTTGCAGAAAAGGTATCACCCACTGTGGAGGATAGAGATATGAACGTGCACTGAAGAAGAGGGAAAATATGTTTCTGAATAAATTAATTTTAATAGACAGAGATTGACAAGCCTCATCACACTCAACGACAACAAGGGAAATAAAAGTTTGTGCACTGCACAGCATATCGATCGTACTTGGTTTGAATCCCAGGGGCCAGGGCTAACACTGGGTGAAGGGTGTTGCTGCAGGCTGCAAGGTGAAGTGGAACATGTGGGGCAGCTTTTCTAAACTCAATCCTAGTACATTTGAAACCAGAAGGAACCGTATTTGGAGGAGCAGATGGTGAGACTGACTGAGACATCAACGTACACCTGCAACCTGCACCTACTGGATGATAACAGCTGTCAATCATGTGATTCCACATCCCAATGCATTCAGTGCTTTATCATCTATTTGAATCTAAATGGGAACATCATTTACAAAATGATCACCATACTGTATTAAAGAAGACTTGAAACTATCAAAGAAGTAGGAATATTTGCGAATAGACCTTATTGTCTTTTTTGTCGTCCTCGTGCTGGCCATTCGAGAGAATACTTTTCAGGCACGTAAAGATTGGCTTCACTTTCCTATGTCCATCTTCTTACTACGCAGCATTATCGTCTAATAAATAGTGATCGTGTAACACGTTTAAAAATGGCATTAAACTTGACCAATGGCATTTATCAAGTGAGCATGTCTTACGTGTTCTGCAAACTCCAGCTGCTTCTCAGCTCAAATAGATGCAAGTCTGCACCCCTGAATCCTCCTCAAATCTGGCAGAAACATAACCAAAATGAAACAGTAATGGCTAATACATGTTCCACTCCCATGCTTGAATTTCTTGGACCTTCATTTTGCCAGTATGAGATAACGTCTCTGTTTTCTTGAAGAAAAGAAAAACAGGCATGCAGGAGAGCCAGTAAGAAATAGGCAAATTGTGCAATAAGACAGCCCAATAAAGAGCAATAAAGGCAGGTTGCAGCTGGCTCGACAACCATGATAATAAAATATCCAGTTTGAGCTCAGATTCGAGGAGGAAATCTGTTTATTAATTTGCTTTTGGCTCATGCTCTTATGAGATAATCTTTTCTGGACAATTTACAAGTTTAGTCATTTTCAAGACAAACAAAAACACATGCTCGATAAACCTCTGAAACGATAATTTGTTGTTGTGGTAGTGCTGCGTATTATCTTTGATGAGTCAGGTTTGCTTTTTGCCAGCACGTCTTGGACTAATTCTCTGTTATTCTCCTCCCATTTGGAAACTAATTGCTGTTACCTTCAGAAAGTGGGACACAATGTGCTCAGGGCCGGAGAGCCACCTGATTATTGCTGACGGGAGAAATCAGCGGATCAATCGTCCTGATTGGTCATGTAGGTGTTTGATGGATGGCTTGCCACTTGTGATTCGCCCATTAATTCAATAGAAGGAAACTGTTCTTGTCCCGTGCATACAACATTCCCTACATACAGCGCATGCAACGTGTACACCAGGAGTGATTGCTTTCATCTCTGCATTATTGTGAATCAAAACGCTTCTCCTTCGCCCATTGTGCGATGAGTCATGGGTCAACCCGCAAATAACAGGTTTCCACGTGTACACAGCACGCACCTCAGACCACTGCTGACCCCATTTTAGAGAGAGAGAGAGACCTGCTGATCTCTGTGTGTGTGTGTGTGTGTGTGTGCACTGTGTGTGTGCACCGTGTTGTGACATTTGGAGAAGCAGGGGGCCAACGTTGGGCTGAATATGTGGATTTACACAGTGGCACTTTGATGATTCGCACTGGGCCACAGGTATACCTGGGAATATGGCTTCTTCTTTCATCGTAATAAGGCTGTCAAACGGAATTGCGTTCATTCCCCACTCACCTGCTGCACACGGTGCTTCCAAGTCAGTGGATTTGAAGTCTGATTGGTTTCGGATTGAGGACTCCAGAGATGGAGAGTTTTCATGTGGGCTCACACTCGGTTAGGGACCCGTGTTAGGAGAGTTCAGGGGGTCAGTATTGATGCCACCTTTAAACTGTACAGTTTGTTTTACAGGTCATCAGCAAGAATGTGCCTTTGACCTTGGGCTCTCCGTGGGTTCTCTGGACCGTGTCGATCAATATCGTGAATGTGTCGATGTTTAAAGATTAATGCTTCTGGCTGGCAGTTTTCTTTCCTACAGCTTTTTTCTAATTCATTAAAATACATTTAGAATAGTATGTTGACTATTACTGCACCTATTACCATTGCCATGTGTATATGTGCAGGAGCTACAGCTTTTCACCCATTATTTCTTTGTCATAGCTCATCATTAAAAGAATGCAATCAAGGTTAACAAGGTGTTTGCCATGCGTTTGTTTAGTCTTAGTGTAAAAAAAAAAGATTTGGTCTAAAAGTTTTGATATAGCAGCAGTTTCTGACTAAATTCAGTGTTAATGCATGGACAGTATGCATTTCATTGTTTGAGTCACTGGAATTGCTCACCTGAGTTTTTATCGCCAACATTTTATGGGTGTCTATGAATTTTCATCTTTTTGACTCTGTCCATGCAAGTAGCACTCCTCTAAAGCTGGATCAATGGCCTGGCCACAAAAAGCCATTACTGCACGGCCTGCCCCCACCTGTGGCCAGAGACGGTCCAGGTTAACCTAAGTTCAGTTTAGATGGAAGAGTTAAATCCTTTTTTTTTGGAGAACGGAGGGGCTAAAATGACACCACTGACTCCGGACTAAAAATGTAATGGACAGAAACAATCCTAATTTTGCACCTCGCACACTCTCACACGTTGGCCGGTGAAAAAAACAACCCTCCATCTGGCTTCAGAGTGTGTGCCTCACTCTCTCAGTGACAAATGACCTTGACACAGAGGCGGCTTGAGTACAGATGGACCCACTCACTTTATCAAAGGCACAAAAGAGAAAGGGTTAAGAGAAAGAAAATAACCATGGAAACACGGAGAAAAAAAACCATCCATTGCTTTGTGCCCTTTTAAACTGTCAGGTAATGATTTAGGATGAGGTGGGGTGCTCTCCCTTACAGCGAGGCCCCATCGCCGAGGCAAAATAAGACGGCAGGGGAAGGCAGGTGCAGGCGTTATGCGGAGAGTGTGGGAATGTTACTGAAAAAAATTAATCCATATCCGTGCCTGGATGCGTCTGTCTGCCCTGTCACTTTGAATTCATCGTCAGTCAAAAGCAAAATGTCACACCTTTCATCTGTTCACCCTGAGCCGTGCACTTTTAATTGCGCGAGCAGAACATAGTGTGATCGGAGGCTGCGGCAGGGGATGTGAGCCAGGTTTACCGGGAGCTGGAGGGCCAGGTGAGGGCCGACGGCAACCGGCAACAAGACAAGAAAGCAATAAAACTGATAAATGATGCCAAGACACACAGACACTGGCATCCCCCCAACACCACCACCGTCTCCGCTCACAGCAGCCCATCTCAGGAGCACGCCTCTCCTGTACCAGCTCAACCTAGCAAAGTCCACACACAAACACACACACACACACACACCCCAACACTCACCATCCCTCCATATCCTCTCCAGAGGACCGGACAGCTCTTATTGAACACTCGTCTGTTTACAGATCAACGCTTCCCATCGGGTTTCGGATCAATGGGATTATATTTCTTATAAAGCAATAAAGGACGGAGCAGAGGAAGGTGGGGTGGCGGGAAGGACGGTGCAGGGTAGCGAGCATGAGGATCGAGCCGTCCGAGAGGGGCTGCACGGGGGCTGATGGAGGATGCGACGACAGAGGGACAATTTAGGGGGAGAGAGTGGGGTTGGAGGTTGGGCGGGGGGGGGGGGGGGGGGGGGGGGGGGGGGGGGATTTGAACAGAAGAAAAGCCAACGCCTTCAGATGGGATAGAGGGGGGGGGGGGGGGGGTTATTGATCTTCCGTCTCTCCACTCTTCAAAAGATCAGCAGCAAACAGAGGCCCTGGTGTTAATCGTTCAGTCAAGAGAAAGCGAGGACGAGGAGACTCTATGGAAATGTATGGAAAAGTCTTTGATGGACAGCGTGTTTGCTTGTTGCAGATATTGTCCCAAAGATAAAGTGGCCACAGAGGGCAAAGGTCAAGATGTTGTTGTTGTTTTTTTCAGAGAAGCAAAAGTACTGCAAAGCATCAAATATTCATATAACCAGTCCACAGTGTAGATAACAGATTAAGTTTGATTCCAATCTTTTGAATGTTTTCTCTGTGTGTTCGTGAGCTGATCTCCAACAGCAGCTCGTGTTTACATGCGTCCGTGTGCTAGCTTAAACACAATAAAGTACGCTCTCCCATAATCAGGAATCAAGCTAAGAAATAGTCCGTCTCCTGTTGAACTAGATCGCTGATGTGAGGGTCGAATGTTGCCTTCCAGAGAGGAGAATGGAAGTGCGAAGTTGTACAAGGAATGATGAATATGGTGAATACGTTAGCATATTTTGAGTGATCAAATGCTGAAGCTTCAAAAGTTGAAAAAGACACAAGTTCAACTGTGGGAAAATGTATTGAATTCACGTTGAGCTGTGAGGTGGAGAGAGCTATAGAAAGCCAGAGAAAAAGAGAGCGAGAGTTTATATTTAAATAATGGCCAGTCACCAGGATGAGCCTTCTAGTTGCTGGCTGTGTTTTAGTCATGTTGATGTGCATTGTGTAAATCTGCTCCTGAGCCGTCTCCACTTCCTTGTCCCCGAGAGCTGACACAAATGCATTCCTGTTGCACATGCTGCTATTGATTTATTTCTTTTTCAGATGGGGGAATTAATACGCACCGAGCACGAATCATCTTCCAAGCAGGCGTTTATTCCCACTCTCACCTCCAGTGTGTCGCCCCAGACGCGTTTTATTGCGTCTGTAATTTGAGCGGGTGGATGCACTGGCATGCTCTGTCAACTTAAAGCCCACATCTTCAGCTCTTGCCCTCTCGAAAACACACACATCGTCCTACATAAACACACACACGCGCGCAGATTAATGTCAAGGACTTTCCTATTTAGGATTCTAAAACATTACACATGCAGATTAAAACCACATTTCTCCATGAAGCCACTCTACTCGTGTACATTCCGCGGCCTCGTCCCCTTTATATCCTCCCCTCTTCAAAGTGGCACCAAATGTAATCCTCCTTAATGGATGTGTAATATTTACACTTATACCATAATCGCTTAAACATTCATTTACGGGGCCATATTTGGTTGTTCGTGGCCCTGACAGCCTATTCATCAAAAAGTAAATGTGCAGAACCTCGCACCCTCTGCAGCAATCAATCAATATGCTCCTCTCCCGGCTACCATCAGAGGAGATACGTCCCAGGCCAAAATTAATCACTGTGAAGTTTGCATAATCCCCCTCCGCTTCCCCCCCCCCCCCCCCCCACACACACACACACATTACCACACGTTTGAGAACCTTTACATTTGAAGACCATTTGTATGACTGAAAGGATTAATCAGAATCTCCCATTCTCAGGGCTGATGAGATTGTATGAGTTTATGGTGCAGCAATATTTATTAAAAAGAAAGAGGGGTACTTACATTCAATGATTGGATCTGTGGCTAAATTTCATATTTCCTCAATTTGATCCATTACGTCATAAAACCTGAGCAACGTGGCCTTGAACTGAGCTGGCAGGGTTTTATCAGACTATCTGAAGTGGTCATCTCTCTGTATGTGGGCATTGAATTAAAGTGGCCACTTCTGATGGCCGTGAATTTCTCCGTCTCAGGGTGGTGTTATCTGCTCAAGCTCAAAAGAACCTTTTGAGATACTGATATGAATGGGAGTGTGTTGACAAAAATAGGTGTTTTTTCTCTCATTAACATTTTCACGTGTTTAATAGAAACCTACTGTAGATATTATAAAAGCAGCACTGAAATAAATGACAATAAATATAAACAGAGGGTTCTTTGCCTCATTTACTTAATTTCCACCAAACTAGCTCTGGTTCTGGAATCGGTTCAGTCCAGGATTCTGGAAAGCGCAGTGTTACCCAGTTAACCAGTCTTCGTTTCCAGCTGTTATGAGCAGAACCAATGTTATTAAGGATGAATCATTAAAACAAAAGTGTTGCAAAATGCACTTGTAACCTGTGTTTGTTCTGTTTTCACTGAAGGTTCTTTTGTAAACTGCTCACTCACAGCTCATGATTATCTACTGCATCCTTTCAGGATCTTGGTCAAATGCTCTGCAGTCAAGGTGCATGAACTGGAATGGAAACCTGCCCACTGGTATTGCACTAAAATGTAGTCTCTTAAAATTACCAGATGAACGAGCCAAATAAACATGTATCATGGAATCTTAACACATTTTTGAAAGAATAGTAATATCACCATTTTTATTCAACCATTAATGAAGCAGAACCCTGTTTATTATGTGTGTTGATAATCCATTTTACATTTCTGGTTTCAAAGATGAAGAGAACATACAGTCACATATCGGAGATTCTGTTTGTGTGTCCTGCTTTTACATACTTGCGTCATGATGGGTTCTCATATTTAAAATAAATGAATAATGTTTTAATTTCATATTCTGCACACAAGATGTCAGTGTAGGAGGGACACTGTTTTTATGAAATGATTGGTTTTAACTCAAGGAACTTGAGGAAAATAATTACGGCCCAGTATAACAGCAGAGACAAAGACATAAAGACAGAACCATACTGTGCCATCATGAGGGAGAAACGTCTCTGATGTTACGCAAGGTGTTAGTGTGTAACTGAAGCAAAGCTGGTCGAGTTTACACTTTTCAATCACTGGTTTAAAACTAAAATGTAAAAAATCTCAAACGTAGTGACAAACTGCACAGTGTATTGCAGAGCAGGAGCACCAGCAGATTTTTTAATCCATATTTTAGACTACAAAGTCATATCAATCTAAAGTCAGTCGGGCACATCTGTCTCAGCCAGCGCCAGAGGAGCAATTTAAGATCATGGTTGTTTTCACACGTCCTAAGTGGCCAATTCCACGTCCCAGAGCTCCGTGACGTCGATACCACATTTGGAAGTGAACATGTGATTCTGGGAAAAGGTCAAAACAAAAGCAGACATCAAGCATTTGATGACCAGCTGTCAACGTGTCTCATAATGGACATGAGCGCCTGGGATGCGTCCTTGATAGTCTTTAAAAAAAACCACCCATAGAATCAATAATTGCTGCTGTTAATAATCAGAAAGAGCGAAAGTGAAACAGGAACATTATCAGCTGCCACTGTCAACACAGGAGAGGAGAGTGAAGTAAATGTACCCTGTGTTTACGATATACAAATATATATAACTGAACTTTTGTTGCCATGATGGAATAAAACACAGTGGTCCAGGCTATGAAATATTCAAATATGATACATATGCATAAAAACTGTACAAAAACACACACAACCACACACACACACACACACCAGCATCATATGCAGCATTTTGTCAGAATGCCAGGTGTCAAGGCCACAGAGCAGCACGCGACACTATCTCAGACACATGGGGCAGAGGTCGGGCAGGTTGCCTCCCATCCGTCATGAAGGTGTAGCCAAAACCTTATGAAAAATATTTTTCTTGTTGACAGGTGTATATATTGAAGTCTTTTGAGGTGCATGTGTGATGTGTTTGTGGAGGGTGTGTGACGTGTTTGTGGAGGGTGTGTGTGTGTGTGTGTGTGTGTGTGTGTGTGTGTGTGTGTGTGTGTGTGTGTATGTCTATGCTTCTTGAGGTCCAGTTTGAGTTTTGGAGTTTGGACATTTTGAGGAAGTTCCTGGTTGTCATTTTCTGGTTTTAGGGCCTCAGTGTTAGACGTCAATCATAACATTTTGGCAATAACTAAATAAACCTAAACTCTTAGAAAACGGAGCACTGCGATACTAGTTCCTAACAATGACAATTTTGCCTGTCCATGAACATGGAGGGGACAGGGTTTATGACCTATACTGCAGCCAGAGGGTGCTCAAGATGTATTATGGTAATTTCACTTTATAATTTGGCCCGTCAATTAACATGGAGGGTAAATAGATGGTTTTAATGACCTATACTGCAGCCGGCCACCAGGAGGCGATCAAGATGTTTGGCCTCACTTGACAGATATCATGTCCTCCATCTTTATATTAATGTATAGACGTGGGTTTTTGCACTTTGACTTTTTAAATTAGCCAATCCATAAACATAGAGGGGACAGGGTTTATGACCTATACTGTGACCAACCACCAGGGGGCGATCAAGATGTTTTGACGTCACGTGAGAGCTATATTATAGTTATTGTTTTTCACCCACCAGACCCTTATACGACGTGTGCATATGGGTTCAGAGGTGCGTTGTATTTATCACACATTCTGGCCATAAAGCTCACAAAATTATTTTAATTCCGACGAGGTTTACTGTGTCACAGTCTTTCCCACTGTGCAATTAAACCTGCAGTTCATGGCTCAGTGATTCTCAGTGCAGCCTTTGCTGGTGACACCATGCTGACATAAAATTTCACTTTACTGTTTAATGAAGGATGAAAAGACAAAAAGAGTAAACTAGCATGCCGATGGAAACAGGGCTCAGTAGTAATAGATAGCTATTAGATATTGTATCTGCTCAGCTTTAACTCATGTTTTGGGGCTGATGATGGCTGCTACAATCCATCATAAGATTCAGACAGAAAGAATTTATACCGTCAGTTCCAGCGAAACATTAACCTGACACTCACTTTCCTCACTCACCGGGGGAAGATGAGATGCCCACCAGACAAAAAAGAACAGTGGCGTGAGTGACACGAGGCTGAGAAACTGATACCACAGGCGCTGTAATTAAATTTGGTTTCGTCGTCAGCGCGCATTTATCTTTGTCATCATAACGCTTTAAAAAGCCGCAGCAACCTATGAATCGAGATGACTGATATTGTGTCCTTTTGTCACCTTCCTAATTGCCTCTCACCGACTGTTCTCAGAAACTGAAGAGGAGATAACGCCACGCTGGGATTCAATTTAACAGACCTGCTCAAAATACTGACAAAAGTGAGTTGATGATGGTGGCATGGTTAGTCAAGGGGTTATCATGTGTTGTCGTGTGATGAGGAGCCCACTCCTTACAGGGCAAATAAGATTTGTGTGTTTGGTGCAGGTATTACTCACTGCTAAATATGTTTACACAGTCACATCATGGAGATCTGTCCTCCTTGTGCGGACAAAAAGAATTAAGGCCGCATCATTTAAATAATTAAAACTTAATCTGAATTTTAAACGGTGGACATGTTTATGGGTAAGGTTATTTAAAGGTTATGGTTAGAGTCTCCAGGAAGTTAATGCAATGTCCTTCAAAGCCATGGAGTGTGCATGCATGTGTGTGTGTGCGTGTGCATGTGTGTGTTTGTGCTTTGAGGACACAGTTTAGACTAAAAACCAGTTAAGTGGGGACTACTTGTCCCATTGGGGTCAATGTTGTGTCACGAGTCTGGAAAAGCTGATTCTGGGGTCAGTGGTGGAGGTTAGGTTAAGGGCGTGCATTCTTGCTCGTAGCCCCGTGACCCGGTGATGCTGCAGCGCTCACTCGAAAGAACTGGATTTAAAAAAGCGGACTCCTTTGCTTCTCTTACATAGAAGAAAAGTGAGGTTAAATATTGTAAACGTGATGAGGACAACTCAGAGGTAAATGTGTAAAGTTTGTCCTGTGGGTGGCAGCAGAGGAGAGGTCATGTCAATAGGGTTTGTCCACAGTACGGCGGTCATTTTGGGACTTTTCAGACTCAGCTGATGAGACTCGATTCCACATCCCCAACTACTGGTGCACACATCTGCCGTATGAGACTGTCTTCGTCGAATGCTGAGATCAAGGATTTCTTTCATCTTGTTTTTTTTTCACATCACAGATCCTGCAGAGTTTTCATTCCTTTCAAATAAAACACTATTATGTGACTGCTGTATATGAACCCTGTTTTATTCCTTTCCATTTATAGAAAGTATCGCACCTGAGACACAGCCATGCTCTCCTTACTGGACACATTGAAGGGCAGGCTGGGTATTAAACATTTGACAGAGATTTTCTGCCATGGTCACTGGCGATCCATCAGACAGAAACATTTACTGACAAATTCTATGTAGTGCAAATGTACTTTTGCAAATGCATGTTTGGTGCCATCTGGTGACTTCAAGCGCTCAAGTTGAAGGATTTAAATCAAGTTCCAGACGCCTGATGTATGAACGAGAACAGCTGCCATAACATTACTTGAATTGCTTCGCGGAATAATGAACACGGCTCAAAACACACAAAGTTTGCAAAACACACTTAATTGGGGAGACCTACATGCCCTATAATTTTTAGAAATGAATTTAATAATGCCTACACTGTACCGTGTTGCATAATGCATTGTTTTTGTAAGTGGCATGGAAGAAGGGAGTGTCTCCTCCTCTACCCTGCATGCTCCACTGGGAGCAGCGTCGGTCAGCGGAAGAATTAGTGATGTGAGAGTCAGACAGCGTGCATCACCTGCAACAATGATAGGCAATCCGTTAAGCAATGCCTGTGAGCTGGTGGTTACATTCTGAGCGAGTCAGAACATGAAATGCTCCGCGAGGATCTTTATGAAGTACACGCTCCGAGCTCCAAAGTGTCCCTCAGGGGCAAAAGACGAGTTTGCTGGAAAATGGTGGAAACAAAGTTGATCCCACATCTAATGAAATAACTGAATTAAATCAAGTTTAACCCACAAGGATTATCCGATAAGATTTTGCTGCACAAAATTGCTCTTTAGTCACGTAAAAAAAAAAAAGGATTTTCTTCATCTCAAATAGAAACATTGTCCAATGAATGAGTGGATTACTTTAATGATCCACCTTATTACCGTTATTGATCATGTGTACTGTGCAGTATTTTGTGATAATTGGATATTGGGTGGCCCAGGCTCTTCCTTTCGAGGTATAATTTTCCATTAGTGACGGAGTTTTGTTCATTTGACGGTGGACACACCCTTGCTTGTGTTGGAACGAGCACTGTGAACACAAGGGAGTCTGTTTCCACCTCTGCAGACGAACTCAACACTGCTGTCGAACACAACCCGGGCGTCTAACTCCAAAAGGTGAATATAATTACTCTTACTTCTAGCAAGATTATGCACTAACTTAACACTCTGTTATGTCTTAGCATTTAGTGATACATTCTTTCGGGTGGTTTGTAAGTGAGGAAAAAACATTAAGCTTCTTTTTAATTACAGTCATTGTAAAATGATACGACCGGAATAATCTGACTTCTCGTCACGTCTCTTTTCTCTACACATTACTTTACCTGCTGAATGGTGACCTCTTGGCAGATATACTGTTCTAAGCTTTTAGTCCTGTTCCTCTTTCAGTCAAGATGCCAGAAACAGCAGAAGCTGTGTCAGCGACTCTCACCACCAACAGAAACTGCACCATAGAAATAACCAATGTCAGCGGCCACTACTGTCTCATCAACCCCAAGTAAGTCCGCGGATGAAAAAACAATAATAAAACACGTTCTAATGATTGAAACAACATGATGTTCACGATCAAATCTGAATGGATGCAGAAACAAGAATG
The DNA here is from genome assembly GCA_026259375.1 of Verasper variegatus. NCBI lineage: Eukaryota > Metazoa > Chordata > Actinopteri > Pleuronectiformes > Pleuronectidae > Verasper > Verasper variegatus. The sequence goes on from CM048054.1 coordinate 8,506,174, forward strand.
TTTACTAACTTTATTCACAAATACCAATGAATTAATGATCTCATTGCATAGAAAGATTTAAAAAAAATAGAAGTATCTTAATAAGATAATATAGATAAAATATATATATAACTTTGTTCTATTTTGAGTCGAAGCACCTGCAATAGGGCTCCTCACATTTACACTAGGACATCTATGAAACACCGCAAAACTTTAATTTAAAGTAGCTTTTTTTCCCTCTATATTTGAGACCTCAAGTCCTCAAGTTACTGGAATCAGCTCTGGTTTTCTCATGATCTCATTGTGTAGCCTTCAAGTTTGACTGGTTCCAGGGAAAAGCACTTTTTAAAGGGATAATGCAAAGTGCCTCCAAACTACAGCAACACATTACATATCCAAAATCAGTATGTTGATTGTAAGGATCCAACTTTTTTTCCATTAAAATCCTATGTTAATTCAATGTAGTTAGACTTCATCTAAATATAAGGAATGCTAAATGAATTTAACACAATTAATTTTTTCTTTCTCAACAATGCAATGTGTCAGTTTCTTCCGTTTCTAGTTAAAATGGAAAACGATCAGGAAAATGATAAAATAAATAAAAACTCCCCATGTCTATTGGAATTTGTGCCGTGCCTCTACATCTATCTAGCTGTGGCAGGACAGACCATATCTTGGATGGGTGGTTTTCATGTGTAACATCACTTTGCTGAGAACATCCACCTATCCATCATGCGGTGACACAAACCGGCTCATTGCACACCGCGTGCAGGTACACTCACTGTTGCTTAGAAGTCCACGGCAGTACTTGCACAGTCACACTCCATCCATCAGCATAAGGTGCCTCACCCTGGAAAGCCCAGCACTCAAAAAGTATACTGACAATCTCCACAAAACTTACAAAACTCTGCTTTTTCATCAAAAGTCCAGGAAGTGTGACGTAAAAGTTGTCAACTGTCTCTTTGCAGGGTGTACATGGAGAGCGGCTTCTGCCACCACCCGCCCCAGCCGACCGTTCGCACCTCCAAGACCGAAGTGTGCTCGTTCACCAAGGACGACAACACCGCCACGGGCGCTGTCGGCCTGCTGACCTATGACCTGTTCCATATGCAGAGCCGGGTTTGCTCCGAGCGCATGGCCATCTTGTTCTCCGTGCCCTATGACCACAACTTGTACAAGAACCGGCTGGCCGTGGGCGTGGTTGAGCATTCCCGCGACTGCGACAAACATTTGTACAACCAGATGTATGATGGGAAAGACCTCAGTAACTTCACCCGCTCTGATGCAAATGGCTGCGGGCTGGAGTACAAAGCAAAGCAAGTTGATGTGAGGGCAACCATGTCTACTGTTGGCAAAGGCATTGTTAAAGTGGAGCTCTATGATAAAATGGGTCATTAATGCTGAAGGAATTACTGGTATTCTGCTTTTTAGATGCCTTTGTATAGCAGAATGAATAAACATCATTACATTTGAAAATGTATTGTGATCCAGAAATAAAAACATCCAGAAGAGTGGAAGAATGATTTTGCTGTCATCTGTATTTTTTTGTCCGCAGAAAGATATCAATATCTGACAGCCAGTACAATGATTCTCCATTAGCTCATTGTTTGGGCTTATGTACATTATACACTCTCTTCTCTTTGATTATGATAATAAAACATTCAAACCCAATGCTTTTGTTACTTTGAGTTTTCTCTGTGTTATTCATTATTACTGATGAACATTGGTAATTGTTTAATCTCTTAGCTGGATCCATCTAATACTAATGAGCAGCAACAGATGGGAATATCAGCATAGATGTTTTTTTAATTGTCAAGATAACAAGATTGTTGTTCAGTGGCTGTGAGGCTCTCCTCTCCGCTCTGCTCTGAATTGTGTGGCTCATGCAGGAGAAAGAATGACAGAGAAGTTGCACCAGAAATGTCTGTCTTGACTTGTCCGGCATTACAAATTTTAAGTTGCACAAAACCACAGGAATGAGATTCCCATATCACCTCAGTTTGTCACTCAGTCACTGAGGTACCCACATCCCCCCCGGGGAGAAAATGACTGAGCTGAAAATATTATCCCATCTCACCCAACAGGTTTAGGATTCAAATTTTAACAGCTGGAAGCGGCTCAACTTTTCCACATAAACAGGGCGCGGCTGCTTTATCAGAGATGGAAAAACACAGGGATGTTTGTACTCATAGTCCCCTGCTTGTGTGGGTTTTGGCTTACTGGTGAATATGAGCTGAAAGAGGGTGTGCCACTGTCCAACTGGGATTGTGTAGCAAATGGGAGGGTTCGCTGAGTGATGCCATACATCCTCCGCCTCCTCCCTCTCAGGTAACTGTTCCCATTTTGGGATTAGGAATCGCAAGCAGAGGTTCTCGACAGGTAAGTCTCGAGACTTGTACAGAGAATGGCTCTTTAGCTCATGACTCATAAGAAATAAGGAATCGGTGGAGGTATATCCAAGCCTGATGGGGCATTTGTATAATTTGTATCTGTGGATAAAATCCTTTTCTCTAGTGTGTTCACTCTAACTTCATTAGTGCACGGTGCTTGGTGCTCTGTAGTGTCTGCAGCTCTTTTCTAATTCTTCACAAACTCTCAGTAGGCTCTGAAGTGCATCATTCATACTCAGTGCCAGTCTGTTTGAAGGTCAACATAATGCCAGTACAGATTGTCAGCAGAGCACAGGTCAGGACGGATATTTTGTACTGTGCCAAGTGTGTTCGAGAAGTGCCCCTCACAGCTGTTTGATTCCGCTGGTTGACACCTTAACTGCCTTTGTTTTACAAGCGGATCTCACAGCCTTTGCAACATGTCGGAGTCAGCTGAAGCCGTGGCAGCCGACGTGAGCAGCAGGAGAAGTACTGTCATTGAAATCTCAAATGTCACCAACAACTACTGCCTCCTCAACCCCAGGTAGTACCAGACCCTGTTGGAATCATGTATTTTTCAGATGCGTACAAAATGAAAGGTATACGTTGATTCTTAATGCCTAAGTGCGTCTTTTTCTACAGGGTATACATGGAGAACGGGGAGACTTACAACCCACCTCAGCCCACAGTGCGTCCTCTCAAGTCCGAGGTTTGCACTTTCACCAAATCAGGCGGCAAAGCGACCGGCTGCGTTGGCGTGATGACCTACGACCTTTTCGAGCGGTCAAAGAACGACTACATCGAGACGCTGGCCATCATGTTCTCCGTTCCGTGGGACTACAACCTGTACAAGAACTGGTTTGCGGTGGGCATCTATAAGAAGGGTCGTAACTGCGATAAGGAGTTGTACAAAGAAATGTACTACAACAAAACGCAGCAGGGGTTTGTCAGGGAGGCAGCCAATGGGTCAGGGATCAATCACGTGGGCGACTACCTAGATATCAAGGCCACCATGTGTCCCCTTGGTAATTCCATCATGAAGGTGGAGGTGTGGGATAAGCTTTTCACACCTAGCCAACATGCATATTAGAGACCCCTCCCCGACCTGTGCTTACATGTTTCCCAGCAGCAGAAGTCATCCATCCACCTCTAGCTTTTTCTAATGCAGTCAATATGCATGATTCAACAGATGTATTGTTGCTGACATGTGTCTGTATACCTGGGTATTACCGCTCAGTAAATCTGCTTAAGATCAGAGTTTAATTTGTTTATAAATCCAGGATGCAATATCCCCCTTTTATAGCCGAAGCCTCTGTCTGTTTCAATAGAATCCCAGTTTAAAACGGGATCTTTAGAAATGGAAATCAAAGGATGAGTCAGTGGAGGATGAGGGCAGCTTAATAAAACACACTGAGAGCTTGTCTGTATTTACCTTGACACTGTCATCAGAGAAATAAAGTAAACCTTTTTTTTGCTGAATCTATTTGTGTTTAAGTGTCTGTTGATCGAGTTTAGAGGAGTGTTTCAAAATAAATAAATATATATTAATAATGTTGAATGCAAAAATGATTATTTTTGTACTTTGGAGTTAAACTGAGATTTGGATAGACGAACCAAGACTGCAGGTTTTATTCTCCGTATAGGGGCTGTGTGAGAGCAGCTTAGGGGGACACACCCTTTCTCGTGTTGCTCAACATTGAAGTACATCCGTCATCACTACACCAGTCGCTTTACATCGAAATATTATATGAATCTAACCCTGTTTTTACATCCACCAAGGAACGTAAAGGAAGTTATGTTTTTATCTGCTTTTGTTTATTTAGTTTAGCAGGATTACACAAAAACAACTGCTTTTTTTGATCAAATTTGGTGGAGGGGCAGGGCATGAAATAACTCATTACAATTTGGTGCAGACCTGGATCAGGGGGCAGATCCAGGATTTTATATTTTTTACTTAATTTAAATTATGGATCTTAATGGGTAAAATCAGGCGTATTAAGAATACTGATATTTATGAGTGTGTGTAATTTGATGCAGATCCAAATTTAAACGTGTTCTCAAAAGGGGACTGTTGGGCCTTGATGAAGGAATGCACTCCACTGAGGGCCCTTCAAGTTAAATTTGTTTTAAGATCCACTATCCTTCTCAAACATTTGATATAATTGTTGCCATTGGATTCATAAACCTAATATTTTGTGTTAGTTTTCAGAAACTAAATATATTTGCAGTCCCGCCATCCCTGCTCAATAATCATAAATAATGCCTCTACAAACATTTAAATGTTAAAAGTGAGTTAATTCTTGGTTAAATGTGACCTTGTGTAATTTAAATCTCTTTTAACAGACTCAGTGCATCAGTGTTTTTACCCAGATTTTGGAGATAAAGAGGGTTTTTATTGCCTCCTGACAGAACAAGAGGGAACAGTAAAAACTCCTCAGTTATTGCTCGCAATGCAATCACTGGTTGTTTTTTATGAACCAGTAAACTTGAGGATAAAATGATCAGATACACTTGGGTTTTTTTTATGATCTGGGAGTATGAGGCAGTGGTGAATGAGACGAGGGCCTGGATTTGGGTGAGGACCCTGTTATTACGACTGCTCAGCAACTCGCTCACTTAACGCTGCATTATTCTTTAATTGGGCAGAAATGACAATCTTGATGTGTCCTCTCATCATCAAAGAACTTGTTTCGCCGTAATGGCTCAACCAATTCTCCGCGGGTACAATCATTAACCTCTGGAAAAAATGTGGGCTTGTGAAGCAGGAGGCAGAATACCGGCTCTTCATTTCCATCGCAGGCGAAGTTATCTGGTTCCTGGATCCTATTTACAATCTCAACGCTGCATTCCTGATTCTGTTTTCCCATTAGATTCGTGATGCTTTTGCAGCGTTTACTGTTGCAGCCACAAAGAAAGCCGAGATCAAAAGGGTTTTGCTCACTGTCACCGTTGCATTTGCATAAAAGCCATACATAATATAGAGGAATAAACTAGGCCTGTTTAGGCTCAATCTCTGAAGCATTGTGGAGGGGGATATTGGAGAAATGACACACTGTCCCTATAAACAGATGGGGACACTAAGCAGAAACTTGTTTGTCGGAAACAGGATGAGTGCCCGCACATTTTCTTTCCCATTTTCCCTTTGAGCTTCTCCTCTGTGTTTACTGCACCTGCACCTAAGTCTTCTTTCACATCATGAATTATGTTGTTGACTGTATGCCTTCATTGGTATGTACAGTATGTGTGTTTGCATGCTTTTGTGATGAGCATCTCTAAGTGTAGGTACACTCGCACCTGCACATGCAGATATGGATATTTTATAGCAAATAAAGGCCTTTGTGCATTATGTGATTTGTATTTGGGTTTGAAATAAAATTGTTGGGGACCAGTGTGGGATTAGACGTCTTAAACAGGAAACAAAGGGATATGTGAAAAATGTGTTTTCCCTGTGTAGATAAACATAAGCAGCTCAGCATCATGTGGATTGAAAAGGAAGCTATTCATCACTAAAGAGGAGTGAATCTATCTGTTTCTCTTGGTAAAGGCTTCCGTCTGAAATCCTAAGTGCAGGTGCACCATGCGGGTTGGCCTCATCTTTTCATGAGACAGAAATCAGGTGATTGTGCAAAAACAACAGCGAGGCTCCGGTTAAACTCACTGCAGGGAGATGAGCAGAGGTGAGTGAGAGGAAATGATTGTTCTGGAAGAAAAATCTCAGAGGGAAACAAAAGAGGAAAAACCTCAGTTGAGAGCAAGAAACTCTTTCAACCTCATACAACCTTTTTAAATTGTGCATGTACACTATTTTCGAGTAATACGAGAAATAAACAGAGGAACCTCCATCTTCTCTCTTTTTGGACCTGAAGTAGGTTATTTTTTGTCTCTGTTTATCATCACCATCTGTGCCCATGGAAAATAAATTTACTGTTTAAATTTGTCTCACATTCTCAGACATCCTGCGCCGATCGTCACAAAGCTGCCTAGAGTCAGATCATAAAATGTTATTTGCATAAAAGGGTTCAGCTCTCAAGGTTGTTTGAATTTCTCTCTCTCTGTTTGCTTCGAAATTAATTTCTCAGCGCAAAAGAACTGGGTGGTGTATTGACTCAAACTGGGAGTAACCAAACAGAAGAAAAAGACGGGTACATTTCAGTGACCTGAGAACCGCAGCTCTTTAAACAGCCTAAGCCGCTGCATACCTGTGACCACAGCTGCAAATGGGAAAATAATAGATTCTTCTTCTCCCTCAAAGTGAATAGAAGTGCACTTAGAAGCTGCAGTTTTAAGGGCCTTCAATGACAGAATATGCTCTCATGGACTGCCATCTAGAGGCCACTTCTGGTACCCACACAGGGTTCCTCACAATTGACAACTCTGACGAGCAAAACCTTGAAAAAAGTTATTTTTAAAGAACCTGGTTCAAAATATTTTCAAAACGATCTCGGTATAACTCTGTATATAATGTGAAATATGTGTTTTTTATCAATGTTTTTTAAGGTGAAAAGTCCTTTATAATGGGCAGGCCAGTGGTATTACTGGTGCTCACCCCGTGTTCCTCTGTTATTCCTGGTTTCAAACGTGTCTTGACATCCAGCTGGGTCCGGTTCACTCCCTCTGCCCTGATGTGTGTCAGACTGGCAACAAGCGCCTGCAGCCCCGTCATCGGAGCTCAGTCACAGGCCTCAATCTCAGTCAGCCTCCCCCGGGGGCGACTCTACGAGAGAGTAAAACAATCAAATCAGATATATTAATATCAAGCTGGGCCGGAGTTGCATTGTTTGTTTGGTTTGTCAGATTTCCTATGGATCGCATTTCATCACTCTCGTCCTTCAGATGAGATGCGAGGGCCGGAGGTCATGTTACTCCTGGCAGGCTTTGGAAATTGTCTCATCCTGTTAGTTTGTTATTTTGAAACTTCTCAGCATGCACAGTGACACAGATGTGTATCATGCAACAATACCGATATCTCGAGGGAGGGAAACACAAAACTGTTCTCCACAGTAACTCTTGACATTATTAAAAGAAACCGAGCTGCCACAGTGTTTCTTTAGCAGCAATATGTTGTCATAAATATCGAGCTTTAAAATGTTAAGTTAAGATAATTTAATAAAATTCTTTTTGTGTTTTTCTATTAATACTCGTGTAAATATTGGTTTATATTGAGGTTTACAGAAATTACATCCAAGGCTAACTCATAGGAATAAACTACAGTGTGTGAATAGATCAACTGTTTTTATTTCATGAAAACGATCTATTTAAAAAAGCTATGAGCTGCACATTTCAACATAAAACGGCTTTAATCAATATGTTTATGTTAATAATGGATCACATATACAAGTGTGAGTGAGATGTACTTTATAGCAATGCAGTTCATATATTTATAACAACCTTCCGCTCGTTGTTTTGGTTCCCTGTGACTTTAATGTTCACTCTCACTGCATCAGTTTTGTCTGTTTTCAGTAAAAGAAAAGAAAAGCAAGTCAGAGGGAAAAGCAACAACCTGCAGACCGACTCAGTGACTATATTTAACATAGTGGAGCAATTAGTGAAACCAAATATTCTAGTCAGTAGAGAACAAAAATCTAAATGGTAATTATTAATGCTCAGTGTCTTCCAGGTGTGTAACTCAGCTGCTGTTTATTAACAAGTTCCCCGTATTAAATGTGATAACATGTCTGTGTCGTACTTACTGCTTGTTTCTGCTGCCCCCAAGTGGCAGAACATTTTGTAATTCCAGGTTTGATAAATGAACCGTGAGGATTTTGTTGATTTCTAACCTAAACCCAACATTGCACAAGAGAGTTCCGTGTGACTATGTGTGGCCCTTCATGTCTTCATGTCTTCAGTGAACCTCCTCGAGCCACCACAGGACATCTGCTCATCCACTGTTTATTTACTTGTTTCTGCTTTGTCCTCTCTGTCTGACATAAACCAGGAGACCAACATCTGCTTCTTCTTTAATGTGTCAGTTGACACAGAGTCCTGATCTGGAATAACAAGCAAGTAGACTACTCCTCAATTTTCTTCTAATCTAGCTTTGCAACGATTTCATAAACAGATGCTGTTCTTTTTGCAGTTTTTTTTTGTTCCCTGTTGTCGCCAATAGTATCTTTTACATAATAACTCAGAGCTGCCTCCCCAGCAAACTTGGATGTGGTTTGACACTGCTCGTTATTCGTGTCCATTTTCTGATTCTGTTAACCCCAACTCTCTCTGGTTATTTCTGAGGTCGAAAAGCTTTATCCTTGAAGTTGCATCTGTAGATTTGTTCCAGAAATAAATCCACCATTATCTTCATCAAACCGGTGATTGACCTTCACAGGTTGTTGCTGGCTTTGCTCCTTTCCCATCGCCGCTGGACAACTGGTACCATATGTCCATATGCATTAGAACACGGTTGTTCATTTGAATTTACCCCGAGTGACTGAGTAGCAGCGTTGATGTCGAACCTACTTGTATGTAAAGTTGTCTGCTGCCATCATGGTGTCATCCAGCTGAAGGGTCAGCTCTGACGCAGTCGGGCCAGCTGCTGAGATCTCGCACTACAAAGTAATTACTCATGTCACACTGAATGACTCGCTTCAGTGGGCGCGATCTTTTAATTCTTTATCAAGTTTGGCAAACTTTAGTATGCACATGCTCCAGTAAACTATTGAAACATCATGAAAATTGAAACATCCATAAATCAAATGAGAGGCTGAAAACTCAACGATAACTTGGCATAGGCTGCTCCAGGAAGTTGACTTTCTCTATTGCAGCTGTGGAGGTGGATGTGGTGTCGCTGATGCTGCCCAATACTCCTTCACCTGAAGCAGTGAAGCTGACACTATCAGACACAGGCAATGCCAAAAGTCTCCGTCAGCAACTGCTGCCAAGTAGACCAACAGTTGATGTACAAACGCCCTTACCTGCCGCCCTTCCACCACCTCTGCCAGATCTCTGGGACGAGACAGAAATCAGCTCCCACGGTTCGAAGACCCAGAGGTTACAGAGTCGAAAACCCACCCACCCACCCACCCACCACCCTGCAGCTGGAGACACAGCTGAGGCATGCGAGTGAGATCAGTACAGTGTCTGTGCAGCAGTCTTTGTCCTCAGTTTTATAAATATATATTCATATGTCTACAGCTGTGCCATAAATCTTTTTTGCAAAGTCAGCTTAATTTAAGCCACAATGGAGAATCCTGCTCCGACCTCCTGAGCCACGGCCGCCCCTTTACTTTCCTCCATTTACTTTGTTGTCCAGCTTTGTTCCTCCATGCCCAATAATGCTGAATGCACAGAATAGTTTTTCTATAGACTAAGCATGTGCACATAAAAATAAAATATTTGTAAAAAAAGATCTGCAGGTCACATTGGTTTTATGATGATGTCACTGAAAGTAAAAAAAACTACGACTAATTTAGAAAGCAGTTAACAAGTAGTAATTTACATTTAGCTTTATCCCACATTTGTTTTTTCTGCAGCTTCAGCGAGATTCAGATTTAAGGTGGAGGTCTTTGTGAAGGGCAGTGACTGCTCATGGTTTGCACAACATAAATATTTTTGTGTTGCACGATTTTGAAGTCTAAGTGATAAAGATGCTACCAGGAATTGAAGGCCTAATCTTAAAGTTGCCATAATTTAAAGATGTGGTCATGTAATCCTTGATAATGTAACTATAATCTACTTGCACAGACAAAAATGGTTTATTAAAGTCATTTATTATTATTATATAAATCTGTTTGCATAATACTCATTACATGTTATCCTTAGTATTCACCCCTGCACTTTGGTAAATGCTGGCAAGCAATATTGCTGAATCATTAAGTAGTTTGATACCTTACCACTTGCAACCACTAGAGGGCAGAGTTTACTGGCCTGGTTTAATTTGTGGCAACTCCATTAGAATGTGGACCCTGAGTATTTGTCTCCAATACTGATAATGCACACATATGGTTTAGTGCAACAACTGATGAAATGCGACTGATAAAATATGATTAATATGGCTTTCACAATCACATATTGCATTTAACTGTCTGAAATGTTTCTGGCGTGTTGCAGTAGTGAGGAGCAACACAGAGCAGGATGAGATCAGACAGGGGTGGGGATGAGGATGGCCCGACATCCAGAGGGGAAGAAGGTCACCAAACACACTTTCCCACCCAACCCTGCCAGACACACACACACACACACACACACACACACACACACACACACACACACAATGTACACACAAACACAGGCCCACCCTGCAGAGTTGTGTGTGCCAGATGAGGGTGTGATACATGACTGCTGTCACCGCTTCCCTCATTGCATGTCTGTGGAGACTATGCAATGCACTATGCTATGCACTTGCACATCAATCCAGCCCATACAGCTTACTGGAGATACAGTGAAACTCTACCTGGAGCACAAAGCAATGCCATCTGCACTGCACTGAGGGGAAATGATGGTGTTTGATCAAATACTGACAAAGGTTAAAGGGCCCTTTTGCTAGAAAGATGTCACATCTCTGTGAACATGGAACACATAAACAGCTAACCAAAGAAGGGAGTCAAAGTAGAGCCAACATTCCAACTGTAGATTTAATTGTATAAAATATAAAAATTACATACAGTACATGGTGTGAGAGCAGGCAGGGTGTGTTCTCACAGACAGCACAGTAAGTCCTGACAATAGCAGAAAAATAACACAGTATATAAATACACATTTGGTTCCAAATCTGAAAGCGCTTACAATGGCTTTATCGTCATAACAACACATACCCACGGTATCAAGATTCAAGCAAAAGATAGCACGCTTATCTTCTTGTCATCACTCAGTGTTTATCACTATGCTGCACAGACAAACTAAATATGTCCGTTCGTCTGAACTGGATCGAGACGTTAGATACACTTCGTTTAGCTCATCAATATAAGATCGTGAGGATTGTCACAGTGAAAGTGCTGAAGGATTCAATACTATTCAAGAAAAAAGATCTCCTTCTCTGGGCGTACCCATTCATTGTGTCCCATCTGTAACCTCTGACCCCCAAACCATATGCTCTGACTCACATAACCACATCCATACATCACACTATACTCCTTTTCCTGTTCCCCCTGTGTACACGTAGATGACCATTTGCATATATCAAACAACGAACGCATACCTGTACTCAGATCAGCCTTGGTTTGAATAGCACGTCAGCATGTAATTAGTGGCTCAAAGCAGAGTTAAGTTTGAAGAGTTCACGAGTTCAGCAATAAGTAATCATTTCAGAATCTTGTCTTTTACTGAGACAGATGGTGTCAGACTTAACGAGGACTGTCAACAAATATATATTTTTGCAAGCTCTTGAGCTTTTGTCATCATAAACCTGAAAATTGTGTTCTCCATTTCAAATAGAGCCGTTTTCCGAACATGTGCATCCAGTTTGGATGTAACCAAAACCATCAGTGTTCCGATTTCCAGTCGGTGGTTGAAAACAAATCTTTTGTCACAGTCTCTCTTCTTTAAAAGTGTTAATGAGATACAGTACATGAATTAATAATAACAAAGGATTTTGTCACAGTTAGCGTCTGTTAACACCAGGGAGTTTGTCGCTGATCAGCCACAGAATATGACATTATTAACTCTGGGTCAGAAGTGTCTATTGATCGGTTTTCTCTGCTGCTGATGTTTCAGAATTCCTCTGAGAAGTGAAGTGCAGACTTGCCAGAAACAGTCACTCCTCCGAAAGCTCACCGGTGAGATTAAAGAGCGGCAGCAGCCTGCGTGTAAACAAGCAGTCCTCAAGTTGGGAGAATAGACAGAGCACAGGTCCAAAATCGAGATTTTCCTGGTGACTGTGAACCAAGACTTGAGATCCTCAGTAGCTGCCATCACCATTCTTAGTTTTGAACACCACAAGGATGACCATGACCGGGATCAGGCAGATGGGAGTTATCACCAGGGCTAAGACGACGACTGGCGGCGGGTCGGTCAACTCCTCTGCTGGACAATCCTGGAAGAACCTGGAGTGAATGTCCACAAAGGTCGTTTCCACCAACGGGTTGGGCCACGGGATCAAGAGACAGTCAGACATCTCCTCTGTGCAATGGCTTAGGTTACTGTACAAACTGCAGCGTGGAGAATATGGAAGGGGATTCAGAAATTTAATAAAAATGTATATATTTCAAATGTCAAAAACTGCAGACACTGAACTCACTGCTTACCCGCTCACTTTACCCCAAATGCACCAGTCAGTGCTGTTCAGTGACGCCATTGAACTCTCAAAGGTGTTGAGACATAAATGGCCAATCAGGGTTGACAGGCAATCCATTGTTGGAGCACCGTACATCTCACTACAGAAGTTGCATATTTCCGCGCAACGGTGAGTATCATTCCCACAAGCTGCAATGAAATAGTTTATAAAAAGAAAGAGAAAGCAACATAAACAGATTATAAAATGACAATAAAGATGCGTTGCACACAAAGAAGATCTGCATTGAATTCTGAAATTTGGATGTTCACAGGATGACATACAAGTTTGCGTGGCTATCTGTGGTTAAAAGGTCATGTCACCTACCAAATGGCACGGTAGCCTCTCCGTAAGTGGTGTCTGAGAGGGAGAAAAGTCCGATTTTTGGATTAAAAACACTGACAGTAAACTGTACATGCTATCATGTGAAAACATTCTAATTCAGTCCATTAAGTTTAAATACAAAAAGAATTCCTTATCATGAGCTATGAGTCTCTTCACATGTCTGTGCTGAAGCAGGCATTTTGCAGCTGTGGAGAGGGAGACCACACACTCACCGGAGAGAAAGGAGAGGAATACCCCAATGAAACCAAGTGCTCCATTCATGTCAGAAGAAAACGAATAAAGGTGCGATTCCCCCAGCTGATGACCATGTATAATAAACCTACACGTCTTAGTCTGTGTACAGCGAGGCATAACAGGAAACCCGGCAGGATGGAAGAGACGCAGTGTAACCTTCGGTTACCAGATGTCCAAACAGTGTTACCCGCGGTTACCAGATGTTCTTCGAAGATCTGTCTGACGGCCCTGCGCCTTGGCAGCAGCACTTCCCCTCTCCAACACGCGTTTCTTTAGGACTTTCTTCCTTTTTAAAGGGGTGGAGGCAACAAAGATTGTCTTCTCCATTCTCCCAAATAAAAGGGAGCACACCCAAGCTGGGCTGGACTCACATCTGAAAACCCTTACTCTTTAACTCTTGTTCTGCTTTTTAGTCTCAGTTTCTCACAGTCGACGGCCTGGCCAGCTCACAGCATGTGATTTATTTGCCTTTTGGGCTGCCTCTGCCAAATAGGAAACATAAGTAAACATTTAGGGCTTTAGCGTTTTGGGGTGGATGTAATCATGACGCTGCAGGGTGTGCTGTGCAGACAGCCTGGATTTCATATCTAGGTTAATTTGACCAAACCTGGAACAAGTTGTTAGACACAGCTGACTGGCGGTTTAAAAGCAGATATTTCCACCATAGCTGTGGCAAGTGTTTGTTCTTTTCTGTCACGAGCAGGTCACCAGTGTGTTTCATCTACGAGGTAGTTTCTCACTGTCACCACTCACAACTTTAGAAGAGCAGTGAGAGAGAGAGAGATGGCTTCATTGATTGAATGAAAAATCAAATGCACGGCTCGTGTTTTCTCATGACCAGCTCGTTCATTTATTTCACTGGATCCACATGTTGGGCCTCTCAAAACATCTGTTTGCCGAGCAGCATTTTGATTTAGTAATGACATCAGGAAATGTGTCTTTTCAGCAGAGGAGGAGCTCAGAGTTTGGGGGGAGTTGGCAGGGGAAGGAGGGGGGGACAGTCAGGGGAAAGGAGAAAAAAAAAAAGGGAAGGCACAGGATGAGGAACAGCGAAAGGGGGGCTGCTCCAAAGTTCCAGTTGTTTCACAACTCTGAGTTCATGCGTTGATCACAGACGTTGCATGGGGCGAATGACGAACAAATTCAGGAAGTGGAGCCAGGTGGGGGCCGCTCATAATGAGGTTTCAGTTAACCTTTAACCCCAAACCATTATGGACCTTTTATCTGCTGTTGCTGACCCCCACACTGGTAGAGACCTCCCCAGGAGTTTTTCTTGGATTCTCAAGATAATACACACAAGGAGATCTTGGCAGAAAACAGCATCTCCGAGCTCTGTTTTCTCCGTGTGTCTGTTCCAGGCCAAGGAAATGGATGGAAGGAACTGACCCAAAACAACCCCCCACTGGACTCAAACACATAATCCCTATTTGGAATATACATTGAATATGTATATACAGACACACAGACATGTTGTCAACTGTTGACAATAACATGAAATAGAAAAAGGTTGTAAACTTACCAGTAGTCATCTCTACTGAGTGATACCCTGTCGAGAAATGGCATTGGGTTAGTCAACGCATTTTCATGCATGTGATCAACATATATATATGTATATATATGTATATATATATATTTCTTCAACATACTTATTGTTGTGGCAGGTTGTGCAGCTAAATGTTCATCTACCAGACCATCCACTGTCTTGCATCCTGCTGTAACAGATATAAAACAATGGAAAAAAAACACAACATTGAAATAATGATGGAAATGCTGCAATCCAGTAAACAGTACATACAAATATAATGAAGTATTTGGAAAAACATATAGGTACATAGAGGTATATACAGTTATTATCCAATATATGTAATTATAATCCAGTACATACAAACTGTGAAAGTAAGAAAGTATAGAATAGAATAGAACAGAAACTCTTCATTGTCATTGTATTGTACAAAATACAACAAAATGATGTGTGCTACTTCTGGTTTGGTACTTTAATTTAAAAATAACCCATTCCACACAATATATCATGTAGTTAAAAGTAAAGGAAATAGCCTGTGGAGTAAACTGTGAAGCAACAGGTCACTGTATCCTCCCTTTGTGTGCTTCTGTGGAAATCTAAATGTATCCAACACAAAGATTATTGAAATATACAATCCATGCCCTTCTTGCGAGAATAATACATGTATATCTTATTTAATAAATACAAGCAATGATAATGAAAATTGTTATAGCCTGCCCTATACTGATGATAACATTTTCAACATCTACTACATGTTGTCACGGCATGATCACACTCACTACGTGACAGTTAAGTATAAAGGTATAAACCTTAATCATGAGACAAGCTAAGCTCCTTTCTTAAAAGCCACACAACACCACCGAAAGCCCCCAAAGCATTCCTCCTGAGAGGTGAGACAGAGGGCAAGTAAAGAAGTTATACTGTAGCGTATATCATGCTGGATCCTCGACTTACCCCAGAAGAGAAGAGCCACAAACCAGCCAGAGAGCATGGGTGAGAGGCTGGTGGCTGTCATTGTGCCTGACAGTGCTCTGTGTGTCCTCACTGGTGCGTAGGGATTACATATCTCAACCTTTTCACAGGAAGGGTGGATTTACACAACAGAGCAGGGAGACTCTGATAAGCTAAAAACTACTGTGGTCCATTGGTGCACCACCAACTCTCTCTCTCTCTGTCTCTCTCTCTCTCTCTCTCTCTCTCTCTCCCTCTCTCTCTCTCTCTCTCTTTATCTATTTCCTTCACTCATCCCTCCCTCTGCTTCCAATCACAAAGTGAGAAGTCAGGGAGACCCCCCTCATCTCTCTCTGTCTCTCTCTCTCTCTCTCTCTCTCTCTCTCTCTAACCCCAGTGGCCAACTCACAGGGTGAGATGTATGATTGTTAATCAAAAATCCCCAAAACCCATTTGATACTACTATTGTCCCAGACATGAGTAATTCATATACACAGCAAAAATCAATGTTATGTAATGTTGAATGACGTTTTAAAGGTGTGGTCCACAGTGTTAGTATTTAACTTCTACATCTTGAGCTCTAATGATGACACTCTGGTTTCCTCACACACAGTAGTATTCTCCAAGACCTGAAACTCTGATGTGTATTGGTTCCCATTTAATTTGACATCATTGGAAAGTACGTGCTCCAGATCATAACTTCTGTTTTTTGTTGTTGTTGAAGAGCATAAGATTTATGGTGCAT
The DNA here is from genome assembly GCA_026259375.1 of Verasper variegatus. Classification (NCBI taxonomy): domain Eukaryota; kingdom Metazoa; phylum Chordata; class Actinopteri; order Pleuronectiformes; family Pleuronectidae; genus Verasper; species Verasper variegatus. The sequence goes on from CM048054.1 coordinate 8,522,520, forward strand.
GAGTGGCATTGGTGAGTCAGGAATATGTTGTTTCTTGCTGTTACACCATCAGTGACGATGACGAGCATCCCCCCCCCCCCCCCCCCCCCCCTTCTCTCTCTCTCTCTTCAGACCACATCTGTGTCTGACAGAACACTGAGCTTCTGTGGTAATGAGACCCAGCAGGGATCTCCACTAGTGTTGATGCGCTCGTCCATGCCACTGAATGGCGAGAGCTCTCAACTGCCGGGGCTTGGGACGACGCCAGGTGACTTGGGGGCCACAGTAAACCTTATTTCTGAGAAAGGAGGCTGCTCTTTTTTTTATCTGACTGATTCAATTTTTGAAAGTCCCACAAATAGGAACTGAAACATTTAGCTGAATTGATTTTTTTTTAAGAGCATTAGGAGACCATAGCTGTGTCTCAATTCAGAGGCGTAATCCTTCGTAGGCTGTATTTGAAGATTGTGTCACCGCAGCTCGACCTGGCTGTCCCATCCCGAAGGCTTTTTCAAATGCGGCCGACAAATTCGTCCTTACATCGCCGAGAAACGAAGGCTCAAATGGATGGATCCTTCTCTGGCCAACCTATCCCAGGATTCATCGCACTTCAGTGACGAACCATTGGTAATGACGCCGGACAGCGAGAAAGCGCCAATGCTTGAGTATCGCTCTGTCACCATGCAACAGCAATAAGGGCGGGACGATCATGGAGGGCTTCTGTTGAGACTGTATCAACTCGGTTCGGCCTTCGTGGTCTATGCAGCTCATCAGACAGATGCAGCCCCTGAATTGGGATACAGCTCATATTCACGGGGCGGACATTTTCCTCTGACATCCCGCCCTGGGGAGGATGCTCAAATGCTAATGCATTGTTATGAACAGAATAATGTTGTAGCTACTGCTGTGATCCAGGTTAATAAGTCAATCAAACATAGTGTCTGACAAATTGTTTTTATTTCACAAGCCCCTAACTGATCAGCAACTGCAAAGACAATAGATAATAAATACCTGGAGCGACATGAGACCACCTTTCAAGGTGGAACGACATATTTGATAGCTCATTAGCTACCATTAGACAACAGCTAACGATAGCATTCAACCCGCTTACTTTTGGTTAGTGTTGCATTGTTAGCTTTATTTCATCCAGTCGGTTGCTACTTTGAACTACTTAAGACGTCCGTGTTTGTGAATTTTCCTAAGTCACAGATCATAAAACCTTCAACATACTTGAAAGTGAGTCCCAATGACAGTCGCCAGGAGCTCAACACACAGTTTACATTACACAGAATTAAAAACTTCCTGCTGCTAATTGCCTCACTCCCCACACGCTTATCTTCCTGTTTGCTTTTGTTTGACAGTTCAGTATCAGTGTTGGACGACTTCATAATAAACACTGTAAACACGCCAAACACGCGGTATCATCTCAAATACTTTAGGTTGCTGAATGCATAATTAATAACCGGGGGAAATACCGAGCATAATCATCAGAGTCAGAGAGCAACACCAACACAGTGATCAGAGAGAGGGTCACCCAGGTCACGTTTGTATAGCTGTATAGTTTCTTTGTAAGAAACCAAAACATTCCCAGAGAGGTTTCTTTATCCAAGTTAGACATGTATGTGAGCATGTATTGTGTCATATCATAAAAAGTAACTGAACAGTGCCATCTTGTGAGTCAGAGAAGCAGCATTTCTGTGGTTTCCTTCAATCCTTCAGAGGTTTATTTTGGAAAAAAAAGAACTAGACAATGTATTAGATCATTGAAAATGAAAACAAGCATTACGTCACAGAAGCATCAAAAGCTACGTTTTTTTCTTTTTATTCATGGAAGATCTTGAGTAACTACAAGCTCCCTATGTGCACAAGAAAAGGTTTCAAAATATCCTTAAAATGCATTATTTTTGTTAAGATCTTAAAACTGCAACAGGCTAATATGTCATATGGTAATACCCCAATGAACAGGAAAAGATGTAAGAGTGAAGAGTGAATATAGGTTTGTCTATCAAAGCACCCATGTCTACTTATGCATTAATAAACCTTTATTTACAATACGTAATGCTTTCATTTTAGCACCCCTATTTGGCAGTAATGGGCAGTATATAAGCACGTTATAAGTGGCTTATACATGTTGTAATGTGAGCAAATATTAGTGTTTATTATTGTATTAGGCAACTACTATAATTCCTACTGTGGTTACCCCTAAATCTAGGTTGGTGTGAAAATGAATTCAAACACTGATATAAATTTGGATCCTAAATTATTTATATCCTGAATGAATGCACATTAATAAATACAAATATAGTTACGTCGTAGGCTTTTGTGTTACAAATATTGATTAGATACATTTGCTGGAAAGATAATTTTCTGTAAAATGCGTCTTTCTTAACTAGGTATTTGCATTATTTTTCAGTCTCAGGTACATTGATAATAGGACACTGCTGTAAAAACACTGTATTTGCTCTTTTTAATGAACCAGAATGTGCAAGTATCAACTTCTGTATCTGTGCATTGGCACAAACTGTGAGCAGCCACGACAACGTAAACAGTCTTGTTAAAGATAATTAGTATTTATTTTTCTAATTTAATTATGTGTACAATTAGCTTTATTGTAGGTCATATGTTACAGGTCTTCCACTGAACTCTAAGACTACTTTACGTGTTCATCATCTGCACAAACGCTTTTAAATCGTATATTTCAATTCTGCATTTATATAATTCTCCTTTTTGCTGCAAGACGTAGTTCGATGCCATGTGTCCACCTCGAGTTCTGTAAATTCGTATTGCACGTGAAGCAGACATTGGTGACAGCATCAGTGGCCTGAGGAGCCTCATCCAGGGTAAAACGCGTCGACCGCCCCCAGGAGGCAGAGGGCGGAACTACAACTGAGCTGTTTACCGTCCGACGGAGCACAGAGGTCTGCAGGAATGTTAGAAAACTATCGGGCAGTTTTTAACCTATAATAATCAACGTTGAAACGATCATATTGGATAACTTTAATACAGGATGTACTCTCAAGTGAATGCGCCTATTCTGTTTGTAATCAGGGTTTTTTCAGTCCTTCAATTCAAAATAATCATCATAAAATCAATGTAGCACGGTTTTATGTATTTATAGCGCGTGCTTCACGGTGCCTCACCCCGTGAGTATCCTGACGTGACTCATCCAAGAGGGGATCACATGGCGACCAAAAAAAACCCCAAAAAGCACCCAGAGAGCTAACGCAGTATTTAAATGGCGATCTAGCTCTTTACTACGCGGACGCACAGTTGCATCAGATCCTGTTCTCGCGTGTGTGTGTGTGCGTGTGTGTGTGTGTGTGTGTGAATGTCTGTGCGCCGCGGCAGCTCCGCCACGCTACGCTACTTTTTTTTTTTCTTTTCTTTTTTTATTCCCAGGACGCAGAATAGTAATAAATCCTCGCGGGCTGAGGAACAGGCTGTGATCACAATAAAGACGTCACCCTCCTGCTCGGGCTGTGCTCCAGCGAGCCAAGTGCGCAGCTATTCGCAGGCTACAACAACAACAAGCTCCAGCGGCACCATGCCCCTGGAAGAACGAGCTGCTTTTCTCCGAGAGATCCCGACGGTTCCTGCGTCAGATCCACGGTGAATAACCGCGTTTAATCGCCCCGGATCCCTCGGCTACAGAGGGAGAGACAGCAGGAGGAGGAGGAGGAGGAGGAGGAGAGGAGGAGGAGAGGAGAGGAGGGGGGGGGGACTCGCTGCAGGCGCAAGCAGGACGCACGACGTGGATTTGGAGGTATTTAATAACTGCGACACTGGGTGGACACAGAGGGAGACGCTGCGGTAATGTGCTGCGATCGCGCTGTTTAAAGTGTCGCACATTGGGATGGACACAGTGTTGGTGCACGGATCCGCTGCTGCTGCTGCTGCTGCTGCTGCTGCTGCTGCTGCTTCGGGACGCAGCGCACTTTCCTGAGCTGAGGCTGAAAACGTGTGCACGGATCGTCAGTCCGGGAGGTGGCAGAGAGGAGAAACGCGCACGGTAGCAGCTCCCCCCTGCTCGGTTCTTTTGTTTTTTTAACCCTTACACTTATTTCCGATCGCGCTTTCAGCTCCCACAGAGAAGTTCGTGTTCTCTGAGGAGAGCGTGAAACGCGTGGAAACTGTTACTACGCACTTTTTCTGCTCCGCTTCGTGGTGGTTTTGTGGAGAGGCACGCCCACTCCCGAGCAATGTGGATGCCCCCCCACCACCACCACCACCCCGCCCACCTCCCCCCGTGCTTTCACACGCTCTCACACTTTATTTATTCATGTGCGCGATATGTGTCCGTTTGCTAATTATCACTGTGACATTAGAAACCAACGCTAAAGAGGAAGATGGAGACTCTGCACAGTTTAAAGCACCTGTGTGTGGAAGCTTTTTTTTAAAAAAACACGAGACGTCAGTTTTGTTTTGCCAACAGTGGGGGGCGCTCTGGAACAGACCAGATCCAGTTTGAGTGAAAGGGGAAGTTTTGCAGCAGTGAGAAGCAGAAAGGAAGAGAGCATCGTACTTACTATATATAGTCATTTAATTACAGCTTGTTGCCATCTTTCTAATACCAATACCAACTATTTAAATGTAACTGTTTTTATCAGATATTTGTTTTCAATAATTTGATATTATGTATTTGTGTTGTGTTTATTATGTTATGTGTCATGTTTTGTTCTCTTTTATCCCCCTGTGTTTTGTAAAGTACTTTGTAACCTTGTTCAGATAAGTGCTATAGGAAATAGTGTTATTATGATTATTATCATTATTATTATGATAATAATAATATTAACACAGCTATCTGTAGGCTGTTAACGAGAATTGACAATTGCTGGGGAAAACAGTCGAATTAAGGACCAAATATCCCATGCAACTTTTTGCGATTAAAAAACAAATCTCTCGCAGACCTCAGCATCTAATGCCAGTGCAGCCTGTACCCGGTGATGTTGGATTTCTTTACCACACAGCAACTCTTGTCTTTTTCTATTTTTTTTAAGCATCATGGAGGATGCAGCTGCTGCAGAACCAGCCCCTGCCACAGGTGCCGCCCCACCAACCCCGAGACCTCAGCCTTCCTCCATCGCCAACTCTCGCAGCTTGCTGGAGTGGAGGCGGAGGGTCAAGTCCGAGTATATGCGCCTACGCCAATTAAAACGCCTTAAAAAAGCAGAGGAAGTCAAGGTGGGTGAGCACAGTTATAGATACATCTCCATACAACTGAAATGAACGGTTCGGTTTGTTACTGTTTGCATCGTACTTGCAGGAGGTGTGTGTTTTTTTTATATGCAGCACTCGCAGTGCAATGTGCCCGGTGCACGTGTGACATTGACTTTGTTCTGTTTGTTTTCTAGAGCCTGTTTATGTCCAACAGACAGAAGATCGAGCAGCAGACAAATCTCCTGAACACAGAGTGGTCCAAGCTCAGGATTCAGCCCACACCTCTGTCCACTTCTGGTGGAGCTATGGCCGGAAAAAAGGTGTGTGTGCGGAAGAGGGTGTTATAATCTCTGTTGCATCACACTCTTTTAAATACCATCCTCCTGCCTGCACTGTACAGCTCTGTCACCATCTTCCTGCACCAGCAGGTCTGGGTCAACTAGTTATTACCTCCACCAAGGAGGTTACTGTATGTCTTCGTATCGTTTGTTTGTAGATTATGCAAAAACTACTCAACCAATAATCATTATATTTTGTGGAGGGTTGGGGCATGACCCAAGAAATGTTGGGGCGGATGCAGGTTTTTCTTTCTTTCACTTTCTTTAACATTGTTTAATGTTTGGCATTTTTCTACGTTTTTATTGATTCCTCTGGAAATAATTCATGGATCTTGATGGAAAAATCAAATACGTGTCAGAGACAGATATTAATAAAATGCCCTGCAGATCCAAATAAATATCCGGATCCAGTGAATATAAATGCGGTTTCATAAAGGAGACTGTTGGGCCTCAGCAGAGGCGTGCACTCTACTGAGCTCCATTCTAGTCATGTCTATTATTATTTTTACATGAGTGTCATGTCCATCGTGTTGAGTCCACTTCACCAGCTCAACTGCTCTGCTCTCATTCCCACCTGCCTGTCAGTTCTGATTCGAAAATCAAGCTGTGTCAGAAACTGATGGTATGGCGCCCTTACACTGGTCTGTGGGTCTGTGGGAGCTCATGATATAACAACCTGAGAGAATGACGGCATCATTCGCTTCCCACGTGTTGCCAGGTTCAGCTATACTGGGTTTACTGGGTTTATATTCCCTGTTACATAGTTATAAGATTGCAGAGGATTGTTCTAGTGTCTGGTCACTAACAGTTCTTCTTTTACAGATGTGTACGGTGGAGTTTGGCTTCCCAGGATTCAAAGCTCAAGCCATCGCCATGAGGCCCCTGTCCACAGTGGCAGGAATCCCCTTCATGTATTCCTGGTCGCCTCTGCAGCACAACTTCATGGTATGAAGTAAATCACATTGTGTTGTGGGAGATGCAGTCACAGTATTTCACAATATTTATTTCACAATATTTCACCCATTCACCTGATTCCTATTTAGAAGATGTTGAAAATCAACCGTCACCGATCTACAAGTGGATTTTCCCTTTGTTCCATAAACGCTTTATTTTGACAATAGCTGCAAAAGGCGATGAGCTCAAGGAGCGGACGCAGTTTCACACACTGTCGTTGCAACACAACACGGACGGAGTGTTTGATATTTTCAGATGTAGCTCCTCAGGAGTAGCACGGTTAGCGTGCAGCATCAGGACGTCAAGTACCTGTCTTGATGGGAGTTTTTGTGTCCTAGGTGGAGGACGAGACGTTCCTTCACAACATCCCCTACATGGGCGATGAGGTGCTGGAACAGGACGAGGCCTTCCTGGAGGAACTCATCGACAACTACGATGGCGTGCATGGTGACAGAGGTGTGTGTCCCCTCAAGCTCGGATGTACTTCATTTGGGTTTATTATATGCTAATGATGTAGCTTTCTGACTGGAAGCCTGTGGGGGTTATATCTAAGGTTCACGTTGCGTCATTCCTTCTCACATGTCATGTCCCAGAGGGCGGTTTCATCAGCGACGAGATCTTTAAAGAGCTGGTGGAGGCCTTGAGCCAGTACTCTGACCACGAGGAGGAGGAAGAGGAGGAGGCGGTGGCCGTTCCGGCGGTGGAGGCGGTGGGGAAGAAGGAGGAGGAGAGGGCGATGAGGAGGAGCTCGGCGGAGGGTTCGGAGGAGACCAAAGCTGGGAGCGTGGCGTTCGTCAAGAGGAAGAGGAGGAGCACGACGGAGGGTGAGTTCTCACAAGAGGTCTGCAGCCCGAAACAAGGGCGACACTGTTCCTCTTGCAACACTGTACAGCTGCTGCAAGGTCGTCCTGTCCCAACAGTACTTGAGCTGGCATTGTTTACTCTAAAGCAACCACTGTGTCCCTGCATGGGCACTGTGTGTGTGTGTGTGTGTGTGTGTGTGTGTGTGTGTGTGTGTGTTTGAGGGAACTTGTTTGTTCATGACACTGATATGTCCCGTCTCTAATTACACAATTGAATGACCTCTCGTTCCAGGCTTTATTAGAAACTAGACTACACACAAACACTTCCAACACTTAGCGATAGTGAAATTGAAGCACACCCGAGCACGCGCTCAAACTCGTGCACGATTGAAGGGTCCATGAATAAAACATGCTGAAAAAAAGACAACTGCACTGTTCTCACGAGAGCTGCCTTCAGAGCATGTTATCGCTGAACAGCCTTGAGAACTGGGAAAACCTCTGCTCCTTTGCGAAAATGTGTAAAAGTATTTGTGAATCTGAATTGTGGTCAAACTCTGCTCTCTTATTATCTTGTCTCCTAATAGTGAGGGACTTGTGCGGCAGCAAGAAGATCCCCAACGATAAGATATTTACGGCCATTGCCTCCATGTTCCCGTACAAGGGCACCACAGAGGAGCTGAAAGAAAAGTAAGAAAAGCAAAGTCCGCGCTCACAATGCCGAACAGGCCCGTTGCTTAGAGTTCACCATGGCGACGCAAGCTGTCAGGGAGGAAAGTAATAATGGTGGCTCGCTCTCAGGCTCCCTGACTCAAAGGAGCACTTGCATCAGCATCTGAAAGAGCTTTATGCTAAGAAACATCAACTTCAAATGAGTATACGTATCACCGCTGAAACGTTCCCCTGTCGCCTCCGCAGGTACAAGGACCTCCTCGAGCCCCCCAGCCTGGTGAAGCTGCCCCCACTTTGCACCCCCAACCTGGACGGACCTTTTGCTAAGTCGGTGCAGCGGGAGCAGTCCTTACACTCCTTCCACACACTCTTCTGCAGACGTTGCTTCAAATACGACTGTTTCCTACACCGTAATGGCTTCTGTTGTGTTTATTATAAATTCAGTTTTTTGATTCCCTGAGATTTTAGCTCCTTCCACTTTGAGATTCAGTGTGTGCAGTTGCGATCTATAAAACAACCTGTTGCCACAATAGAGTCGGAATATTTTTGTCTTCTTTTCTTTTAGCTTTTCATGCTACACCCAATGTTTACAAGAGGAAGAGTAAGGAGATCCGCATGGAGACTGAGCCATGTGGTGCAGATTGCTTTCTGCTACAGGTATGCCAAGCTCACAATCCTGCAACCTGTTCATGCATTCTGTACAACGATGTTTTCATTGTTTACCCTTTTTTTTTGTCTCCCTCCCACGTCCTCCTCTGAAGAAAGGGGCTAAAGAGTTTGTGGATCAGAATATGATACGGCCCCAGAGGTCTCGCCGATGTCGGAAGCAACAAGCGCTCCACCATTTCCAGCTGTCCTGGACCATCTGGGTCCACTGAGGAAGGCAAAGAGGGCGACAGTGACCATGAGACCACCTCCTCCTCAGGTACAGGACTCAGATCTCACAAGGGAACGCAGTCGGGAGCTGCTTTTGAAACCATCTGGTGCTTTGTCTAGACATGAAAATTACACAAGCAATGGAAAAACAGGTTTCAGTTCAGTTCTTATGCTGTAGATTCAGCTTTAGTTTGAAGTTACACTACAGTATTTGCTTGTACTGAAGAATTTGTCATTATGAGACATGTACTTTCACGGCTAAAAGTGAATGATTCACTCATGCTTATTATAATGCCTTAAAGGTTGTGTGGTCTGTATTTCCACAAAGGTTGTGTGGTCTGTATTTCCACACACTAAAGGCACAGTTGTTTTCAGGTGTTACCGAGACTCTGAGTCACTGTATGACTCTGTGAGTGGCTGCATCATATGACTTCCCCACATATTCCCCCTTTCTGGAAGGCTGACTGCAGCTCTTCAGAAAAGTGAAATTTGGCCGGGGATGATAGCTTTCAAGTCATATCCTGCTCTGTCCTGCCTCCCTCTTCCATCCCCTCTCAATATCAGCTTTCGCTTGCCAAGCAAAATAAACCAACCATTAGTTTTGCATGCTTCAGACCCAACATAAACACTCCCTCCCCCCCCCCTCTTACTGTGGCCCTTTTTTCTCTTTCTCTTTAATTTCTATTGACATCTGCATGTGGTGAGCAGTGGGAGGGAAATAAGAGCGATCTCCTGTGGATCTTTATCTTTATTCTTCCCTCCCTCCCGGAGCTCTCAGGTTGTCTTCCTGTGCCGTCAGTGCCTCACTTGGAGTCCCTGTTAGTTTTGGAAGCCGCTCACGCCGGTGACTCAGCAGACTCTCTCTCACATGTTTTGAGATAATGTGGAAAAAAACTGATTGTTGAGCAGATTAATAAAGATACTCGGTGCTGGAGCATGTGGTTCGCAGCAATGCTGCATTCTGCCTGTTGCCAAGCAACATTAGGCTCTCTGCCTCGAGCTGTGGGCGTGCAAGCATCAGTCCTGAATATCCAAAAAAGCTCAATCAAAGCCCATGGTCCCTTGAGTACTGTGTGTGTGTGTGTGTGTGTGTGTGTGTGTGCGCGTGTGTGTGTGTGTGTGTGTGTGTGTGTGTGTGTGTGTGTGTGTGATGTGTGCGTGTGCGTAGTGTGTGAGTGCGAGCGCGTGCGTCTGTGTGCGAGTGTGCGTCTGTGTGCGTGTGTGCCTGTGCCTGTGTGTTTGTGTGCGTGTGTGTTTGTGTACGTGTGTGTGTGCGTGCAGATGAAAAGCTGCCAAGACCAAGGAATTGAAAAGTGTTTGCATGTGCTGCTGCATTTGGGCAGGTTCCAAAAATATGAAACAAACTGTCTGCCAAGAGTAGTTAGTTTGTAATACTGACGTTTGTTTTCTGTGTATATCTACATGTGTGTGTGTGTGTTTGTGCGAAACAGAGAGTAATTCACGGTGCCAGACTCCCACCAAGCTGCGTCCAGGGGATGATGACGGCGAGCAGCAGCCGTGCTGTGTGGTCCAGTGGAGCGGGGCGGAGGAGTCGCTGTTCAGGGTCCTGCACGGCACATATTTCAACAACTTCTGCTCCATCGCGCGTCTCATCGGTACCAAGAACTGCAAGGAGGTGAAATGTCTGCACGTTTTTCAGTTTTCCCATCTCAGCTTGTTTCCCCTGGCACAAAGATAAACAATTACTTTGCTATATACATTCACCATTTAAAAAGACCTCTGTAATTACTGTATGACAAAGATCCAAACACATCCTGTTTTTTAAGCGTTTAAGTTTTAAGTTAAGATTTTCCCTTCACACGTTTGTTATTGCCACTGAAACATGTAGTTTGTGCAAAACAGTCTTCTCCACAGATTTATCATTACACCTCTATAACCTTGTCAAAACCCGGTGCCTACATTATCCACAATGCAACTCAACTGCCAACACTTAAGGAAGTGGATCAGGTGTGTTATAGTACAGCCTTGAAGTGGTACTCTGAGGCAGTAATGAGGAGCAGTCTACAAATATCTAGTTAACATAAAAAGTATATATATTATCTCAGATTTTATATTGGGAGGTCGAGACCTTATAATTTTATAGAGAAACCAAACAGTTCCCACAGCGAGTACATGTTGGCAACTGGAGAGAAAAAGTCAAGTGTCGTCACTTGAGAAAAAATACTTTTTTCAGCTCCCTCAGGAGCCAAAAAAATCTTTATTCCACTTTTTTCACATAGAGTAATAATACTCCCCAAGACCTGAAAACGCACTTTGATGTGTAAAATACATGGGGGATTCCCCTTTAAAACACCAGATGCCGGAATGAGAAAAAGGCTGGAGATTCTCAAAATTCTCAAAGCTTCAGTCGAGCAGAAATAGAAAAAGAATCTCACTTCAACAAGGGAATTGTGAGGAATAGAAAGTAGAAGGAAGAGGTTTCATGGGAAATCAGTTGCTTTGCTTGTTGTAAAATAAACAGTGAAAAATTACTGATACTGAAAGTGATGCGTAGGTGGTTTTGAAATGCAGTAAAATACAAACTTGCGTCGCTGATTTCCGTTGCATTTGCGTCAGTGTGTGAGTGTAATAACATGCATCCTGTGCGTGTGGTTTTATGATGTGGATAATTGGGCGGACTAGAGAGAGAATGGCATGTGGCACCATAAACAGGGATGCTTTCCAGATGTGACGTGTCTCTCATACACTCATATTACATAACATATTACAGATCTCAAAACTCTTTTTTAAAAACTGTTCAGCTCAGTGCAGCTGATAACGAAACAGATAAAACCCATTTTGGGATATATCTTAGACACACGCTAAAGCAGCTTCATTGGTGTATTGGACTGTCCATCATCCCTCTGCGTCTCCAGGAAGAGGCCAAATCCGGGTTTTGGCAGCAAGGAGATGTTGTGTTTGTGTTTGTGTGTGTCCACGCAGATGTTTGTGTATGTTTGGCCTGGATTTGATAACAGAGGATGGTTGGGGGGGGGGGGGGGGGTGTTCTGTGGCGTAATCGAGACAATGTGCTTTTCAGCTTGAGCGGTAAATTACACAACATAATTAGAATAAAGGGAACCGAATTTCTTCACAGCAGTAACCTAACATTTCCATGAGATGTTGTTTCATGACATTTAACCCCGCCCTCAGGTGTACGAGTTCGCAGTGAAGGATGTCCTGATCCATCGGGTTCCTTTAGAGGATGGAGGCATCTTGCCCCAAAAGAAGAAAAGGAAACACAGGCAGGATGACAAATAAATGACATTTAAATTTCCTTGTCAAATTAATATTTTGGTGTCTTCAGAAGATGAAAAGTGAGCGGGTGTGGATCAGGATTGTCACATAACTCCTCTCCCTTGTGTTTGTTTGATGTTGCAGGTTATGGGCGAAGATTCAGCTGAAGAAAGGTGCGTCCCTCCCACACTGAATTATCCCGGTGTGACTTTTACTACACTGCCCTCTGAAATACAAACCGGCTTTCTGTGCCAGTCTGAGGGTTTTGTCCTCTGTTGCTCCAGATAACTCATCCAATCAGGTGTACAACTACCAACCATGTGACCACCCCGACCATCCATGCGACAGCTCCTGCCCTTGTGTGATGACCCAGAATTTCTGCGAGAAGTTCTGTCAGTGTGAGCACGAGTGTGAGTGTCACCTTTTCTGTTTCACCTGTCTCTCACTTATTGTGCGCATCTTTCTTTCACACAAACACAAAGAAGTAGACACACAGAAGTAGCCTGTTCGGCCTGGTGAGGCTAAAAGAAAATAGTTTGTCACCACATTTTCCACTGGAAGCTCCCAGTAGCTTTAAAAACATCATTTTTTTTTGCCAGGCCACAGTGAAGCAGGGCAGCAGAATGTAAAACGATTCTGCAGTATTCTGGCAGCAGTCAGAGGAGAAGCTGTCCTCTGGCGGGGATAGGTGGGTGTCTGTTTAACACAGAGCCGCATTCACAATGAGGCATTCGCTGCAGCAGTAATGACCCAGAACTGTGTTTTCCAAAATGACCACACGGTGGAGGAATGCATTTTGTATTTTGCCCTCTAGGGAGCTTACACCAGAGAACGAGGATAAGAAGAGGTAAACATTTTTGCTTTGGTTTGGTTTTGCCTCATTTGTGCATCACTTGCGGTCCAGTCACCTTCTCTCTCCCCCCCGCCTCCTCCTCTTTACCCGAACATTACCTCGCCTTTTCCCGTAGCAGGGGAGAACTGCGGCCAAACAGGAAGCAGCCCCTGGTCGCACATGTGTGTGCTTTAAAAGACTTGGAGAGGAATCAAAGGGATGTGTCAGGCTCTGCGCCTGATATACAACATCATCTCCAACATCAGCATGACTCAGGCTGCTCCGGCTAAGCAATGCTCGATGATACTGACGCACAAAGCTCACACAGGCTGAGCATGGGAGGTTAAAGCGCCGCAGCAGTGGACACGAGCGCTGCCTGGAGCTGTCGCTGTGGACGGTTTTTACCAAGCAGAGGCTCCTGAAAAGACGTTTTGTTTTTTTTCTTGCCTGATCATTGTGGTCATCTGCCCAGAGGGTGTTGTGTTACACTTGTATTTCAGCATATCTGCCAGCAGAGGTCTCCAAAGAGTCTCTCTGCCATTGTTCTTCTTTGCTGCAGCTGCATTTGGAGATGGAACTGATCCATCATAATCACATTGTGTTCTGCCCAGTCATGTATCATATTTCTGCATAGCCCCTTTCTGAGCAGCGCTGGCTCTGAATGTTTTCCAGGCCAGAACCGCTTCCCTGGCTGCAGGTGTAAGACTCAGTGTAACACCAAACAGTGTCCCTGCTACCTGGCTGTGAGGGAGTGCGACCCAGATCTGTGCATGACCTGCGGAACTGCAGACCAGTGGGACAGCAAAGTGGTCTCCTGCAAGAACTGCAGCATCCAGAGAGGCCTGAAAAAGGTACAAAGGGGACACTTGAAGGTCTCAGCACCTAAAATATATATAATCTGTCATTATGGATGCAGATCAACGTGGTTTAAGGTCACTCATATAGGTTGTTCCTCTTTAGCACCTGCTGCTGGCTCCATCAGATATCGCCGGGTGGGGCACCTTCATCAAAGAGCCTGTTCAGAAGAATGAATTCATCTCAGAGTACTGCGGAGAGGCAAGGCCACGCTGATTGGTCAGATATTTAATACATAATTTTGCTTACAAGCTTTCAGATAGATGACACTGTTATGTGTGTGTGTGTGTGTGTGTGTGTGCAGCTGATCTCTCAGGACGAGGCGGACCGACGTGGCAGGATCTACGACAAATACATGTCCAGCTTCCTTTTCAACTTGAACAATGGCAAGTACTCCCCAATCTCCCTTTCATGTTATATGCCGCGTGTTAAGTAATCCTTCATAACTCTGTGTGGGTATCTCTCAGTAGACTTTGTTGTGGACGCCACACGTAAGGGGAACAAAATCCGCTTTGCAAATCATTCAGTTAATCCCAACTGTTACGCAAAAGGTGAGACCGTCTCAGTTGTTCTGCTATGAAGTGTAACAGGAATCAAGAGACTTGCTGACGTTTTCTTTCTTTTGCCGTTGCAGTGGTAATGGTTAACGGAGACCATCGCATCGGGATCTTTGCCAAACGAGCTATCCTGCAAGGAGAGGAGCTTTTCTTCGACTACAGGTAGAGTCACAGGCCTTTTTGTGACTCTCCATCAACTTCAAAGTAAAAGACAAAGGACAAAGAAAAAAGAAAACAGAAAACAGAAAACAGAAAAAAGAAAAGGCAGACGTACACTGTGATTATGTGTTTTCTGCAGTTGTTGCATATTTAAGATGCTTTGCTTCCTCTTCCTCCCACAGATACAGCCAAGCTGATGCCCTCAAGTACGTGGGGATAGAGAGGGAGGTGGACATGACATAGCTGCACCTGGCGCCAACCTCCTGAACCTGTCCCCCCGTAGCTTCTCAGCCATCTAATAAAGCTTCTTACCCTTTCTGCAGTGTCACGTCGAGCTGACGACTTTCTCCTAACACTCACTGTCTCACTCCTCTCCGCTGCACTTCCAAAAATAGACCGTCCCTCCCTGATGGTTTGCAGGTGCCGCTGCTCTGCAGACGCCGCACCGCCGCCATCAAGGACGGCTGTCGCCTCGCCATCCTCCTCATCTGCCCACACCCACCCACCAACCCGCAAAACTGTATACGCCAAGCTTATGAAACGAAACCATTTACAGTGGAAATACTATTAATCCACATTGCACATTTTCTTCGGTTACATCTTGTCAAAGCAAAGAGGTGACAATTACCCATCATGCAGTGTGTTAATCTCTCTCAGCAGTTTTGTTACTGTACTTATAGACCGGCTTTTGTTTGACCTCTCAACGCTTAACGTAAGCTTTTACTTCATCCCGATGATGATTGGTGAAATGCATGTGCTGTCTCTTGGATAATCAAACCATTAAACGTGTTAGCCACAGCATTAGCTTCAGTCAGACACAGTCACTCTGTATCGTAGTGTTGTGTTACCCTCTTCAGAGGAACCTGACCAGGTGTGTTCCTCTGTGAACCCCAGTCAGTGGCAGGCCTCTCCGCCACATCTCTATGGTAAAATAAGTTATTGTGCATTTATATCATTGTTCTGCAAAAAATAAAAAATAGGCAACCAGACAAGAAACCGACTGACTGAATGTAACCTGTGGACGATGGTGAAGAGATCTCATCCCCTCTTTTCATTTTTTAACTCACCAACCCATTCCTGATTGGTACTCCGAGCAACGTACGTGCAAATCAAACATTTCGAATCATGTTTACGTGATCTTGAATCCGTCACACTTTGTGAGGCAAGTAATTGACAAATGAACGAATCACAGATTAAATGTCTTCCTTTAAAAATCGTATACAAGTGCCAAATGTTTCTACGCAGAGAAAAGACTGAAGCAGTGCGGAGGAGTAACTTCTGCAAGGTTTAAACAATGGGAAAAACAAAAAGTTTGACCAAATATTCAAGTCCCCCACATGTGAATGTAAAATATCATTTATCATCTTGTCTTTTTTTTTTTTTTTTATACGTCCAGATTTGTTATCCGCTCCGTTCTTCATTTATGAAACATTAATTCCCACTTTGAAATGAGATCTTTGTCAACAGAGATGAACAAAATGGAGTTTACTGATATGTACAGTGTATGCCTATAAAAATAAAACTTTAACTTTATACATTAAGACACGCTGCACTTGTCCTTTTTGTGTGTTTGTCCAAAAGCATCTCGCCTAAAAGTGGTAGAGTGAATTCCTCCCTCAAGGCCCAAGAATCTATCTAGCTGCACCAAATTGCTCACACTCATTTGTTACTGTAACATGCCTGATTTTCTTTCATCAAGATCCTTCAACTATTTCAAAGTTTTTTTGGAAAGCCGTTCTGAAATCTTTGCGTAATCCTGGCGACAAACAAACAAAGCAAAATCACACAAGCAGTTTCCTTCAAGCTTCTTTTATTTAGGTGACAGTTTGGCTTTGCCTTGATTTACACAGTAATGGTCATTTACAGTGAGAGTTTTTACAAAACTAAAATCGAGCGCACTACAGAACAGAAATACTCCTGAATGTCTGTGTGATCACAAACACAACTGTTGTCATTGTTTCTGGTACTGGCTGCAGAAGGATTCAGTTTGACGGTGCAGAGGAATTGAACCTGCCTTCTCTCCTCACTCACACATGATATCACTGTGAACCGGTATCTGCTGATTTATTAGTGTCAATAAGTTATTTTTATAGGTACTAGAATTTGTACAACGTTAAAAGTGACGTGCAAATCATTACTTTTTATTAACTAACCCTAATTTAACTTTATGCCACTTTGAATACAGTATATCATTTTTTATTGTTATTTCCTGATGCTAATCTTTGTCTAATTTGAAACTCAATGAAGCATAAGACAGTACTCAATAGATGGCTTTTTTTTAATATATTTTTTGAAGGGTTCAGCAGATACCCTGTTTGAGCCAACAACTTCCTGCTGGTGTGCTCCCTCTACTGGCCATTTTATCTCCACTTTCACCCACACCCTTGCCTCCATTATGAGGAAGCAGGCCTTGCACACCTCAGCAGAGATCCAGTTTTTGGAATCTCACGCAACAGACGTCCGATACCTGAACACGGAGGAGCCACGCTGAGCTATATCTACTACTGTTGGTGCACTACAGTAAGTGGTTGGTTGGCATCAGTGCACATTTGTTGTTGTTGTTGGACGAGTCACTGTGACTTCAGTTAGGTGTATCTTGGTGGACACAATGCACATACACCTACACACTCAGTCAGTCACACACACACACACACACACACACACACACTCCAGGGACCACGCATGAATTACCAAGTGAGTTGCAATGAAGTAACACGGATATAAGCTGAATGTTTATACGCCGTTTACCAGTGAATACAGTGAGGTGTATACATTTACAGAATACATGGGTTGGCTCTTACCTAATAGGCGACAAAGCGTGTTTGAGCCACGTTCGTTGGTTTGGTTTGCACCGGGTATGAACTTTTGACCAGCGATTGTCCATATAAACAAAAACACAAACACAAACGTTTCTTTGCATCGATCAGAAGACAAAACATTTCCACTCTATCTGCTCACTCCTCGTTGCCATTCGTCGTTCTCACAGCACATTCTCCAAAAATATAGCCTGGGAATTTCAAATCTATGTGTACATTTTCATACATTATCAGCTGTACATCCTGTTGCTGTACAATTTTTTTTTTATTATTATTTAGCACAGCCCCGCTCGTCTGCAACAGAATAAAACCAACCAAGTGTTTTTGAGGAGTGTTAGTTCCTGCAGAGAACAAGTACTGTACTTTCTATATCCTGAGCTTTACTTTCAGTGCTAAAGCAGCCTCACTGTCTGCTCGTACATTACAGAGTCAAAGGATTTACATTCAAATACCTCCCTTCATCTGAATTTACCTTGTTTGGTATAAACCGTAGCAATAAAAAAAGTCGCTTGACACAATATATATTCATATAGTCACATATACACTCGTAACATCCTATGTGCTATTGTGCATCTGCAAAACAAACAAGAGACGTTCACATCATTGCTCTACGTATACATAGCTGATATGTTGCAAATGTATTCCTTTTTTTTTTTTTTCACATACACAATAGTGCATTCGCAAATAAGTCGAGCTGCAGTGAGTGATGATAGCCCTAAGCTTCTGTTGCACCACACGTCAAACGGAAATTCATCCTAGCAGAGAAGAAAATTTGATTTGGACGATAAGAAGAGTTTTGAACTTTCCACTGAAAGCAGCTAAAACAAGCAGCCGGCCACTGTCGTACAGCGTTTTGCAAAAATATTCAAGCAGTGTGAATAAGAAGTAATAGATTAGCATTTAGATCTGTGTGGTCCTCTGTACATATGTAAGTGTGTGTTTAGGTGTATCCTTCTCCGCCTGGCAACAGGGAGCAGCTGTTACCTGAAAGAGGCTGAGAAGGGTTTGAGAGAAGACTTGATTCTTTTGACGTCCAACGCTCTGTAGCACCGAGCTACTGGCAGCTTGACCCGCGATAAAAAGCAGCAAGTAAGACAGAAAGAGTGAAGACTTGAATATTTCGGTCGCTGTGTCCCCTGGTGAGCTTCGTCACATTGACCTTTGTTTTGTTGTCCTGCAGTACACCAACAGTCTGTCACATCTGAAGGTGCAGTATCTTCACTCTCATCTCCGAGGCCCTGTATCTGAGAAGGTGAGTATACTGTGATCGGCTAAGCTGCTATCTACTGACACTATGGCAAGTCTGTAACCGCTTCACATGTGCCATTCAGTATAGGTAATGCACTGTTCTAGGCTGCAATACAACAAATAGAAGCGTATACACCTTTTACAATCTTTATACGTATGATCTCAATGCTAAACATCTCAAAGCTCCATGCTTGTCGGTTTGCTGTCTCCTCGGTTTGTTGTTTTTGTTCAATAACTATGTTTTATTTGATTTGGATTTGTTTTTCTATCTTTCTTTTTTTTTGACGTGCTGGTTCAGTGCACCAGCTCTCAGATGGGCCCGGAGCTCGTTCCCCAGCCGGATTATGAGCAACAGTGTCAAAAATGGCTCAATGAGAGATTGTCATCCAAAGGTATTTTATAGATAGCGATAAATCTGCGCTGCAAGATTATCGGTGGCTTTGACCGGTCCCAGAAATGGCTCGGAAAAGAAAGTGATCCGTTAAAAACCTGAATGACTTCAAACTGATGTTCGAAACTGTAAATAAACGTCCCTTAAAATCCTTTCCCCACAGTGTCTGATCTGAACCCTATCTGAATAAGCTATACTGCTGCGGGCTTGATTTAACTTTGAACCCAGCAGAACTAGAACTGACCAAAAATACATATAGAGCACCAGGCATCAGATTCCAATCAACCGGGGAATGGAACACAGAAAAAAGAAAAGAAAACAAGAAAAGAAAATTAGACAAACTGACATAGGTATCAGTGGTTCTTGTAGGTGCTATTTCCCTCTGACCGACTCCCCCCTCCCCCCCCCCCACCTAGGTCCTGTGACGCTAGTCACTCCTGAACTCCTCATCAATTTCCGGGAGGTTCTTCTTCTTCTCTCTCCGCAGGGTTTCGGTCAGCGGCCTGGAGCTGCTGGGAGACTCCAGGTTCTTGGGTTCGTTGGTGAGGTAGCTGCCCTTCTGCTGATACGTGTACACATAGATGCTGTACAGGCCAGCGAAGAGCAGCAGCAGCGCCAGGATGACGATGACTGAAAGATAAAAATAGCACAGTCACAGTTAATCTGCAAAACAATGAGGGAGAGAGCTGAAAGCTGATGAGGGGGGGGGGGGGGGGGGCTCTGTTTGATTGAAGCTCTACTGCTGTATAGTTACTATATCAGCAAAAGTGGCATGGGTGAATTTAGGTCTTGCATTATCTATAAGGACGATATAATAACCCAAGAAATAAGAAAGTATTCACATTGCATACAGAATTGTCAAATCAGATGTATTTACAGTAAGACTCCTGACTGAAGGACATCTGTTGTGTCTCATATCCCTCCCTCTATCCATGTGTCCTGTCGTTCTCTACTCTGCCTGTCAAATGAATGCAAACTCGATCAGGGTACAAATCTAAGATCGGCAGGCCAGCTATTCAATGTTTTTGGTGCACAGGGATTCAGAGCAGGTTTTCAGGAAATGAAGGATATTGGTGCCTTGTGATCTAAGAGGTCTGCTGGCTTTGTAAATGGAGAGCATTATCTGATATATACTGTAGAGCCAGCCCATTAAGTCCTTCATAAACCAAGGAGCGTCTGTAAGAGACAGGCTGCGAATGGAGATTTCTGGGGACTGGAGGGAGCTTTTTTGTCCTGGGTCGTACATTTTTAGCCAGGAGGTTCACCAAGAGGGAATTGCAGTAATCCAGAATGTTTATGGCAAATGCGTACATAGGCTTATTGCATGACATATAGATCATAAACCCTTGTGATGCTACTAAAGTAAATGGTCAAAGGTCAAATCAGTGTCCAAAATGAGTCCTGGATTTGTATTGCGGTCTCTTATTCCACAGCCCACCTGTAACTGGCACTCACATCTGCACTTGTTCTCGCTTGCAACATGATTGCTTAGCGGCTCGAGCCAGCGCCCCACAGCTAAAGATTCCGCCCTCAGCCCCTCGTTCTTTCTCAGCACCGCCCCTAGCATTTGCTTTTGTTTTCTCCTGCAGTCCAAAGACACGATTCAGGTGAACTGGAGACATTAAATTGCCTGAAGGCGTGTGTGCTTGTTTACCAGTCAGAGTGTAATAGACCTGCAAAATATCCCAGTGTTTTTGTAACCTTTCTACCAATGCTGTCAAAGGCGTCTACCCCTCAGGTTCATACCCTCAATAAATGGGTATAGAGAATATATAAATATAACATCTGATGTGAACCTATTATGGTGTTTACAGCTGCAGAAAAGCAACACCATTATTTAATATGATATTGTCGAAGGCCAAATAAAGTTTTATAAATAGGTTCAGTTTCTCAGTCATAACCATTTCATCATGAGGACTATATCAACACTGGACCATTGTCATGATGCCTGAATGCCGCTCTAATCTTTAATGACACGCTGATGTCCTGCATTAGCATAATATCTCTGAAGCCGAATGATCTATTAAGCTGAAGCATGAAGCATCAATCATGAACAGTAAGCTGGACCCGCATGCAGACTAAATATAGCTGATCCGGTAAGGGTCTCAGACAGGGACTGTGTCTGTGCCGCACTTTAATCCTGAAACTCCAGGCTCTCCTGCTCATCGGGGGGACCTGCTCTCATTTTCTCCTTCATAAGTCATACTGCGCTGCCGACCGTTCATCTGGTCTCAGCACTCTACATGTCCCCTTGTAATAAGATGTGGTGTTTTGTCTGGGTTTAAAAACATGAAGAAATATTATTGAATATTGATGTTTTATAGAAATCTATAGGTAAACTATGTCCTATCAAAGTGATTCATAGCATCAGAGTGTATGGACATATTGTCATCTATAATGATACAGTTAGTACCATTAACTAAGCTGGCGCAATATAAATCTGAATTTATGTGTTTACATATAAGCTTGTTTTTATTTTTCACTGCAGACTGTCAAATTAGATTTACTTCAATCTCGTTTAAATATACCTCTCGAAATGTGTTCTGATAAAGTAAATTTACTCCTTGTAAATTATGTATGGTAAACAAATATAAGAAATATACAAAATAATATACTGTATAGAAAAATACAAAGAAAAGATAGAGATTAAAGATAAATAAATACAATTTGAAATTCTGCAGTAAAAAACAAAAAGATTTTGATTTGCTATGTTAATGGTAGGCTACATATCATTGTAGGTGACAATATGTCCAAGCCTCATTTCCGTTATCATCACAATAAAAGCACAATGTCAAAAGATAATGGACGTGATCATCTCTATTATTAGCTCACATATTTATATCACAGGCAAATAGGTAAATTTCCTTGTGCTCATTAAACTCAACTTAAATTTAAAAAAATGTCTGACTTCACCTGAATGAAATCAATTATAATTTTTGGTGTGATAACATTAGCATTAGAAAGGTTGATTCTTTTTTGCTTTTTTGTGCCACATGTAATAAATTGAGACTGCTGTCAGATGCTTGAATAAACACTTAAAAGCCCACATTGGAAACCGACAACCCAGTTCTGATTTAGGATTAGAGGATTTTAGGAAAAGAGGGAACGAGAATTTCAAACGTCTGATTTGTGTCATCTGGGACAGTGAGTCAAACAGAAATGAGGGGAGAGGAGCAGTGCTCAAAAATAAACTGGATTAAGTGCTAAATGTCACATTACTGGACTCAACGAGGTAGACATGCAACATTTGACTGGATAATGTCTGAATAAGGAGAGTGTATCCTCAGAGTACATGGTAAAATGGAATCTTACCTGTTATCCAAAACAGGCCTAGGTCATCGTGGATATAAAAATACTCTGAAAGAAAAGAGATATATGTAGATAATACAGAAAATACTATTCTCTTCATGGTTTTATGAATAATGATCCATAGATATTAACTCACCTATGCTGGTAAACCAGGGGTCTGCCTCCCACGGTACATAACCCAGGACAGGAGGGAAGGCGCCACAG
This sequence comes from Verasper variegatus, assembly GCA_026259375.1. NCBI lineage: Eukaryota > Metazoa > Chordata > Actinopteri > Pleuronectiformes > Pleuronectidae > Verasper > Verasper variegatus. Next base: position 8,544,904 of record CM048054.1, read on the forward strand.
TTGGACTCAGAGACATAGCCTTGTGTCGTCACTGGAGGGTTGGTTTCATTGGGGCGGAAGAAGGCCTTTAAAGGGGCGTAGACGTTGTATCTCACCCCGGAGATGCAACCTATGAAGCCTGGAGCGTTATGCCTCTGTATCTCATAGTCGATGTCACCGACCTCTGGAGGAGCGGACACAAAAGTGTTCAATAAGAGTTTCTACCTTAATGATGAATACACTACATGTCAAGTAGGGACATTACCCATCACTCTGCCCAGGAACATGGACTTTGGAGAGTCAAACCTGGCGTCCTCCACTAAGGTTATCTTTTCAACTATGGGCTCCATGTAATCCACCTGTGGGCAAAGTACAATACGTCATATACTCCATCATTACAGGAAAGTAATGCAAAAAGGCCATAATACCAAAAACAAAACTATTGACAAATGTATATATTTGTAGGTGAGCAATTACACAAACAGCTGTAGAAATCTGTCTGAATTTCATTTTAGATATTTGGTATGAACTAGCTGATGTCTAGGTAAATAATCTTATCATCCAACTCTAACTCTCACATCACATTTTCTAATTACTAATATTTAAGGTGTGAAACTATTCTTGTTTCAATTCATGCGTCACAGTTTTCCTGTAATTTAATGAAAATATGTATTTGGTGTCACAGGTGCACAACTGTGTGTACATTTTCTAGACATCGAATCTGATTCAACATGATGTGCAGATCATGGTTCATACAGTAACAGCAGTGAGAGCATGGACCTGTGTTTTGATGGTTCGGTTGTGTCTGGTTATGTTAACGTAGTGCGGGTATCCATCTGCCAGGTTTCGGGGAGTAAGCTCGTACTTGTGTGTTATGAGCCCCAGCCTATACCTCAGATCTACACTGCCTGTTGGGAGAGACATAACACAATGCATCAACAACACATCCTTGTCCTGAATTACATACTTATTACATCAGAAATACAATTCTGTTTTATCTGAGCCTCTCCTACCATCTGTCTTTAGGATGATAGCAATGTAGTCCTGAACGAAGGAGCTGATGTAGAGCAAGACAGCTGGCGTGTGGACGGTGCTGAAGCTGAACTCGATGTCATCCGCTGTGTCGTTGTAGCCGAGGCTGAAATTGTCGTAGTGCGGGTCGATCCAGTTGGCCCACGCCGCCTCATCCGTTATAGGCTTCTTTTGTATGTTGTACCTCAACCACGAGCCGAGCTCAAAGTAGGCTCCGATGTCTTAAAAGAGATCATTGCAGAGTTATAGATCTGCATCTGTTTCAAAGTATGGATGCACATGAGAGGGAGGTGTCTGAACTCACCTCTATGGCAGTAGAAACCATCAAAGGCTGTGTTGTTACAGTCACAAGTGTAGGACGCGTAACCCTCAATACACTGTCCACAGTTTCGACATGGTATGGTGGCATTGAGACACTGTCCTGTACAGTTCCTCCTTATACCCTGTTCTTCGTTTACTTTGCCCTCTAGATCCAGAGGAACACCGTTCATCCGCAACCCTCGAAGACAGCCCAGGAACGGTCTCTGGGTGCGGTTGGCTGAACCTAATCAAAGAATACTCATATCAGTGATTATTCCTCTTCAATCAAAGTTTAGGGGACTAAATAAATCTTTAAAAAGCTTCCAAATTCACTTACCTACTAAGAGAGGATGAGTAAACTTCATGGTGATGAAGGTCTGGCCTGGGAAACGTTTCACAGCCCATGGTTGATAATCAACCTTGATCCTGGCCAACTTCACATTGAGCTCAGCCTGAACAAAGTGCCACTCGTTGTCATTGAGTCCAATAGGGGAGTTTAGGGTCACGTTAAGGATGCCGTCGCCAACCATGAATATGAATGCAAGGTTTTGGGTGGCTGGAAAAGGAAAGTGGATAAAGTGAGAAAGAAAGAATGATTTTGGCTGTGTGAGGAGACAAGTTTCCTGCTAACAGGTGAGTCGACTCACTGTTGAGCTCAATCCGTATAAAGTTGCGAAGGTGTTCGTCAGAGTTCTCCAAGAAGACACAGTGGTCACGATAGGTTTTGAAGTGGAAGGAGATGTCAACACTGGATCCAGGGTTGAACGTAGGGAAGGTGATGTAGGTGGGCTTGGTGAAGGAGATGGTATTCCAGATGTTTCCTGTGGGAGACATTGTAATACGTATAAAGAAATACAACCACCAGCCCTCCAACAACACTGAATTTAAACTCACTGTCGCCATGGCAGCGGAGGGGCCCAACAGTGAACTGTGCTTTGGATCCTGTCCTGTTGGTGTCCCCAACCACCACTCTCCTCACAGGCAGATGATCCCTAAAGTCCAGGTAGCCCTTGTCTGAGTACCTGGCAAGCCACAGTGAGGACGTTAAAACAGTATCAGTGTCACAGATACAGAATAAACCTGCTTAATGTTTCCGTCTCTCACCATTGTCTATAGTCAGCATCACAGTTGCATTGAAACTTGGGGTCCGTGCACGTTTGGTTGATGGCACATCCACACTTTTGGACCTCTCTGAATGTCCCACCCCAGTAATAGTGACTCACGTTGTTGCGACCAATCCAGTAACCAAAAGGTCTTCCATCTATTTTGAAAAGATAATTGTGTTAGTGTGTCATTCAAGTGTCGTTTCTTCCTGTCGTTCACTACTAACACAACTAGAACAGCACTCAGTAGAGCGCATAGACCTCCACAAAGGCCCAGCAGTCAAGGCCAAGCTGCACCAAATTGCACACACATATTAGTCCCACAAATATTACTCTTCGTGCAAATGTCCAAATAAATCTCATGGTTAAATCAAGAAACTGCCCCTTTGTGCAGATCCATACCAACATTTATTATTTCTTCATTCTTGGCCCATGCCCCATCCTCCTACAAAGGTTTGTGGAAATCTGTTCAGCCAACAAACATACAGGGGTGAAAACCTAACCTCTTTGACGGAGGTAATAGACCTACTTACTGGGGGTGTTGAGAAGACGGGACTTGTAGCAGGAGTAGTCAATCCACTGCTCACAGTACAGGGAAGTGTTGGCCAGAGCAGTCACTTCGTCCCAGGAGGCATTCCAGTAGTTGACATTTCCTATGTACGGCCGATCTATGGAACTCCCAGAAACCTTGGTACCATCCACTCGGTCATGCATGATCACCGTCCAGGATTTATAAGCTGTCAACAATGAAGAATAGGTGGGAAGAATGAAAACTTAAAAGAAGGAAAAGCTATTTAATCTTGGATAAGAATGTCAAAAAGCTTAGGCAACACCTCATAAAAAGTATAAGAGATTGAATTTTCTTTTTATTCTAACATACACACACACAGAGAGAAACAACTGGACCCTTCTTGTTTGATGCCCCATTTTTTAATTTCCCTTGACACTTCTGCACACATTCCTCATTGCAGCGACATTATAACCTGACGTCTTGCTTTCCAACTTTTAATTTACAACCCACAGACGTTCTGGCTCATACTGAATACATTGCTGTGAAGCTGTATTTTATCTAGTGACAGCGCTTGCTTACACTTCATTTTGCAGTACACCTCAAATGGCTTCAGCGGTCCACTGAGATCAGGATCGATGGTGTAGTTTCCAGACCAATACTTGCCGCTGAGCCTGTAGGCCTCGCACGACTCTTTATAAACAGCTGTTTGAGGAGAGAGAGATTTTCAATTTGTTATTATTAGGGAGGGAACCATTGCACAGATCGGATGTAATTAACTGTGAAGAAATAGTTGTATATCAATGATACGATGAGCAGCCGGCACTTACACATGTGACACACTTCTCCTTTATAGCCTGTGTTCTCACAGAGACAAATGAAATCATCCCAGGACTGGATGCATCTGCCTTCATGCTCACATGGATTTGGAGTACATCTGTGGCCAGAACAGATATTTATAGTGAGAAGTCTTTTTATATTTCGAAAAATACATTATATTTCTTTCTTGCATTCACATTCTTTTTTCAAATATTTATATTTCTTGTTAAAAGACAGGGTTTATAAGAAGAAACTTACTGTCACGTGATAAATCCTATCAGCATCAATGTCTATTAATTTAGTACTTTGACAACTCGATAAATACAATATAACAATAATGAAAAATCAAAGAAGTGTATATTTTTCTGTAGGAACACAGTATTTGGCTCCCTTGCACTGCTGTATTTTATTTCTCATGCAACTTTCAGTCATGTTTGCAATGCTGTAGGTAGATACTCAGAGTTAAGTAGTGTTTCCTACCTGTCAGTGATGCCACATGTTCCCAGCAGCAGCTCAGCATAGCGCCCCCACTGTCTATGCAGAATAAAATCAATATCCAGCTGTTCGTTGTCTATGAAGATTTGCTGCATGCAGCCATGGAAGCGGTTTAGCTTGGTCTCACACTTCCTTATTGTATTATTGGTTTTTGGACAACCTGAGTGCAGGAAAGCAAAGGAATGTAGCTCTACAGATTTGGAGAATGATATATTATAGACAGCATATGATCAGGTGGACATCACACCTCCAAAAAAGTAGCGGTCCCCAGTCCGAATGGTGAAAGGGTTGGTGATCTTCAGTGGAGAGCCCTCCTCCTCATCAATGGTCAGGGTCATTAAGTTGTCTCTGGCGGCCAAATCCACTGTATGCCAGTAACCATCATTTAGCCGGTATCCTACAGATGAAGAAAGGCTTGTCATGCAGTGGTTCTACTATGAGAGACATGCACAATATACAACACCTTGCTATGATTGTCCACCAAACCATGTCCTAAAACAGGTTCGTCCAATCATTGACTATCAAACTTATCGAGGCATGGCAGGTCTATCTATATATGTTGCTGAAGCAGAGCTTTCCTACTTCTTTATGAAATCGAGGACACATGCCATCTGAAAATAGAGAGTCTAATAGTGTTTCACAAAGCCTATGACTCTTTCAATGTTCCAAAACCTTTTCTGTCAAATCTGACAGGACTCCACATCGCTACCTGCAGCAAACTGGAGTTTCTTCTTTCCTGGCTGGAATATGGTGACGTTGATCTGTCCCTCACTCAGACCCAGCTCAAGGGCACCCAGGTCATCAGCGAAGCGCGTGAACATGAGCAGCCCTGTGTAGTCCCAGGAGCGGAACTTGAACTTGACGAACATGCGTGGCCTCCGGAAGAAGCCCGGCACCTGCAGGAAGTTGTTGGGCCCGGCAAAGGTCATCGGTTTGAGGAGAATGTCGCGGCAGGCAAAGTGCATCTTTTTCTGAGGGCAAGAAAGTAAAATCATTGATTTTGGTGAAAACATTTCCATTGGTTGTGATTCTGTTGGGACCATGAAGCAGGTAAAGTTATGGTTTGTAAAGTTCTACCTTTCGTGGTATTTGGATGTCCTCATCTTCTCTCTTGGCCTTGTCAATGATGTTGATGTTATTAATGAAGACGTTCTCCAGGCAGCCCCGGAAATTTGGTGTGGTGGGGAGGTGAGGCAGGTTTTGCTCTATTACGCCACCTACATACAGCTAAGCGGTATTAACACAGTCAGTTACCCTCATTAATGCAGAATCCATATTTCATAATTATTCTCAGTATAATGAATTGATGCTGAGTTACCTTTGTATCCAGATCCAGGTGGGTAAACTCTCCATTACAGATGGCTGTTACTGTCTGACTGTCCACTGTGAAGTTCACCTGTCTGCCATAGCGCTTGATGGTGACGTAGTGCCAGTGGAGGTTATCAAGGAGGCTGCCAGCGGTCAGTGTCGTTCGACCACTTACTTTGTGCACAACACTGCTTCCTAGAAAACATAGGGAGAAGAAACAAACGCTCAGAGCAGCTCCAAGTAACTAAATGTAAAAGTGAGAGAAACTACTGCAGGACTCCAGCTGACCACATAACCAGCAATATTGATTTTTGGATTGAGAGTAGCCTGACTCTTTCCAAGATTGATGCCATTGTCAAATAGGCCATTCTTTCCTTTACCCACAAGTCCCTTCCATAAATTCTAACTTTAAGGGTGTCCCCTGTGTGGTTTAGAAAATGAGGGGCAGACCAGATCCGTCTAGTCTGGGAATTTTTCTCTCTCTCTTTCATTTCCTGTCCACAAAGCCTGCCCAGAATACTGGAAAACATTTCTCAATTGCTCAGACATAGCGAGCCGTGTTGTACCGAGGCTGATGTGCAGGTAGAGACGGCCTCTCTTCAGCTCCAGGGTGAACAGGTCTCCCTGAATTCCCTCGCTGTGCAACAGCAGACCGTCCTGCTCCAGAGTCTTGAAGTTGATGGCGATGTGGTCGTGCAACGTGCGGGACCTCTTCCCTGGGTACAGGTAGACCACCGATTCATCCCCATTGTACTGGAGTACGTAGGAATCTGAAACAAGGCGGGACATTTTCAAAGATATATTCAAGATTTCCAAAATAACCACAGATGTCAAATATTGACACTGCTCTGGGTAATTCTGTTACCCTGGAATGTACTGAGCCTCATTTGACATGTGGGTGTAGCAGCATGTTGTCAAATATGATAAATCACTGGGATTGTTAAATGTCCCCAGATCTGAATTCAGCAGCAGTATATCACTGTCAGTCACTTTTACCATATGGGCAGCCAAACAGCTCCAGCCTCACGCCGATCTTCCCTCCGTTCTCTGTGTTCCACGCCAGAGGCAGCAGACGGATGTGTTTAGCGGTAAATGCGTAATGGAAGACATTCCTCTTCACCTGATAATAATTCCAGTTTCCAGGCATCGTCTGCAAACAGATGACACAGGGAAAAAGAGGAGAGAGATTTACTGAGTCACTGCAGTGGTGTTCACATCTTATTAAGCGACTGGAGATGAACTGATGATGAGATTAGCTTTGTCAGTGTAGAGGAAGATAATAAGCTGTGCTGCCTGTGTGTCTAAACCACGCAGTGACAATAAATGTAATGGGACACCCAATGAATGTAGATTCAACTATAAAGATTGTGTTTGACTAGTTAATCCTGGACTCATCCCACCCCTACAACAACCATTCAGGCTTAGTGACACTCACAGAGTTCCCTCCGTTCATGATGTATGGTGTCCAGGAATCCGGTCGGTCTCCGTAGAGCAGTGAGTACTTGGTGACCCAGTCGTATGAGTTGAATGTCCCCTGGGTGGCAATGGCCAACAATCTGTACTTCCTGCCCAGGTCAACCTGCAGCCATGGCTGCCGGTCCCTGGGGGATGGCGACCAGCCGCTGCTGCCTGGAGGAGGAGAAAGAGGAGCGCTTGCTTGAGGGGTGATGGATACAATTTGATGGCCATGAAATCCTGAGCAAACCAAATGTGACATTAACTGAACTTATGGCAGCCATTTTTGACCTTGAGTTAACTTGGAGTGGATTCAGCTAAAGAGCAGTTCAAATTCAGTCAATTAGTTTTGTCTGGAACTGGACAAGCACTTAAGAGTAATATAATTAACTAGACAATGCAGTGTAACAGCCAACAGTTCATGTTGTGCTTAATTTAGACCCAAACTCTCAAACCCAAGCAGAGATGAGAGAATGCTGCAGAGGTCTGGTGAGTTCCCTCGCCTCCAGGTTGTTTGTATTTTCACACTTGTAGTCTCCAGTGTTAACAGACTAACAGTTCTCCAGAGGACCTGTGAACATACTTTGATGTGTTTGTGTGAACAGGTTTTAGGGCCAGGGCTGGGCAAAATGGCCAAACTGATATCAGTAATTATCACAACTGATTTCACATTATTTTGTCTTTTAAGTTTGAAGACTCATTTCCCCCTCTAAGTGAAGGTTGTGGTTTTGAACTCTTCTTTAAGAGCAGAAAATGATAGACGGATATCTTAGATGGATCAATATTTCAACATATTTTGATCTTTTGTGATATCGCTATTGATACAAAATTATATTGTGATAATTATTGATATTGTTTTATTGCCCAACCCTATTAATGACTCACCAAGTGTGATGTACAGAAATTGAAAGTTTAATATTATTCAAACACAAGTGTATCTAATAATGTTCCAGTACCATGAAACCTGGTATTATATGCTGCAATGGGTCATTCATGTTATTGCTACACTTTCCTGGTATAATAATAACTGCCCAAGGTAAATGACGTGAAATGAATGGATGAACTCTGCAAGTGAGGACTTACCATACAATTTGGCAAAATTGGCCGAGTACAGAAAGTTATATCTGGAGGAGGCCAGAAAGGAGGAGGCATAGAGCCCGGAGACCAGTGGATCGACACATTCTCCTGCAGAGACAATAAAACAGACGTGAATGTCAGGAGTTATTAAAAGGGTCTTCTCATAATGCAGCGTTCACAACTGGCTTTCATAATGAAAGCGTTCCAAGTGAGAAAGACTGTGCTGCTGCACAGCCTGATAAGAAAACACCATTAGGAGTTTAATTACAGGTTACTTGTTCTATTAGACATAAAATTCTAATTTAGCCAGATCAATCCAATTTAATTAAAAGCGTAGCAAAAAACACTTTGAGGCTTTTTTACTGGTTAAAGTGCACAGATAATGAGCTAGAAGATTTACATTGAACAGCCTAATGGCACTCAGTAGTGTGCATACCTCCGTCAAGGCCCAACATTCAGTACATTCAATCAAGCTGCACCAAATTCCACACACAGATATCTGTCCACTAAATATGTCTGATTCACATCAAGAAATTCCTGCAGCCTCCCCCAATCCAAAATTGTATGGGTTCTTCCCTGACCCATTCCACAGCCTTCAACCAAGTTTCGGAAAGTCTGCTCGGTAGTTTTCAGGACAATTCTAAAATGTCAGCTCAGTGTTTGTATACACCTGTCAGTGCTTGCATGGCTGTATATGGCTGTGTAATTTATTGAAAAGGTTCCTGGGTATCATGGGTAAGGAAAGTCAAAGTCGAGCTGAGACTGCAGATGTGTCGTGGGGAGTTGTTATTCTGTATTTGGTCATGAGACTGATAGGACCATCACCCGTTTACTGAAGCTTGTCTGTCAGCTCACAGCTATTAAAACCCTAATTCTCCTGCAGACAAGCGCACAATGGCCTCACCTCGAGCCGCAAGAGAAACACTCCCTCATTTTAATGCTGAAGTTTGCTCTTTAATCCTCCCCAAGAGATTTAAAATAGAAAGGCTGAAATTTAGATGGATTTGGTTTTGTTGAGGATCAACAAAAATATAGTAATTAGGTAAATGAAAGCAGCTCCTGGCTGAGCCTTCTCTTTTATCTGTATATTACCTCTCCAAACACTGGGAGCTGTAATTCCTGTTACTAAAATAGCAGAGGTGGCTTAAAAAAGAAAATGTTGGATGCAAACTGCTATTAGATACATTGAAATGTTGAAACCCTCAGTGACTGTCCAATGCTTTTACTTTGAAAAAATGTCGTCAAGTAGCATCCCTTGGATGTTTCAACTCTGAATTCAGTTGGTGTGTCGGCACTCGGCAGTGACGAACTCGCTGCCCATCCTCTCCTGACTTCTGGAACAACTCCTCCTAACAAAAGGCTCTTTCCCCTGCCTTGTCCAACCCATTACCCCCCTTCTTCCTCTCCCTTCCAGCTATTCCCAGAGCTGTGAGCATATTCCACACAGCCAGCACCTGGAAACCCCTGCAGCCAAACTCAACTGAAAATAGCCATGCCTGTGCTGTCCTTTGGCCCCTGCTTTGTTGGCCCATGCCCTGGTGGCCTTCCTCTCTGAGGCCTCCTCCCATTCCTTTATAAAAGAACCGTCAGTTCAATCAGAATGATCGTCCTCGCCTCCTCGGACATATGACTATGTCACGCCTCAGGCATGTTTGGATGACCTTTTCTTCACTCGCCCACATGGAGCAAAATGAAAAAAAAAGGTACAGCACAGCATAGCATTAAATTTTAAGTATCTTTGCAGAGGAGAAGGAGTCCCGGCGATCAGAGCTGATCCTTACAATGAATGGGGAAGTAGAAAGCTTCCATCCACTGCCTTTCTCTACTTTAAATGTCTCATGAAACACACAGTGTGTGAGCCATTATACAGCAAAGGTACACCATTTCCTACTCCATCTGGAAAAAAGCAAGTGAGCAACGTAGGCACGAGTTTTGTCACCTTTCATTCAAGGACATGCGGGGCATTCAGATGGAAGAAAGCTGCTGAGCAAGTGAAATTTGACCTTGACTTTCTGTCCCACTCTCAGCTCCACTTTCATACACAAATCCCTGGGATAATGCTGCTGATCAATAACGGATTTCATGCTGCATCATTCCATCAGTGCACTGCGGTGCCATCTCATGTGATCCCCTGTTCAAACGGCCATTCAAACAAAACAAATATTTGGAAGCATCATTTGCTACTAATAGCTTCAAATGAATTGATTTGTTTTGATTAAAAGGGGAGCAATCTGACTTTCAATGTGAACAGCAGCTCCATCCTAGACTGCAGCAGGTTACCTCAGGCTAACCGGCTCCTGGGCTCCTCCTTATGGTAAGTCTGTCACGCACTCTGCACCCCCACCAATTCATCGTCTCACTTCCTTTCCCTCTCTCTGGCTCCTCTCTCTTTTTTTTATCTCCATCCAAACTCCGAAAACCATCCCTTCTTTTTTGAGCTCCCTGCGTCCTCATATATTCTCTCTCGTCGTCATAGGGCTATTTTTTACTTCTTTCTTCTCTTTTACTCTCTGTGCTTCTCTCTCCCCAAGTGGGCGTTGTCATGTTACAGTCGCCAAATTGTACCTGAAGTGTGTGGACAGAGCGTCCTTTTAACCTCTCTACTTGTGATCCAGCATCCAACCCCCTCCCTTCTCTGCGCCACACAGAGAAACCTCTCTCTCCATTTATCATTAAGGAGCTGTGGGGGAACAGTGTGGTTGTACGGGGCACTTGCATCACTCCTGCTGAATCATCAGTCTGCTGTATGTGTAGGCTGGTCTGTCTGGGCTGACACATCAGTACTGCGGGTTGCATACAGTATGCAGAGGGGCACCTTCTCCCCGGCTGTCACATGCCTATGACGCGTAGCTACAAAGGATTGTGACACCATCCCTGCATGTGTGCAGTTCAGCTGAATGCACCAAAAATAATGTAAAAAATAAAAAAATAAAAACACTGCAACAGAACATAAGGGAAGTGAAATACAGCATGCTCTATTAAGGGGATTTCATTAAATTATTCATACCCAGGCAGTGCACCACGGTGGGTGGTGCTCTGCCCAGGATAAAAACCCAAACTATACAGCATATCACAATCAGGTTTAAATTTGGATCTCAAACAGCTGCATGCTAATGCCGCTGCACAGAATAACACACCCCTCATTCTCATGGTATCAATCCAGTCAGTCCCCTGCTGCCTGCTCACCATGACAGAAGGAACAAGGCATAAACTTGAGATTTATTCATACGCAACACACCCTGCTCAAGCACACACACACAACTTATTGTGAGTGGATCTCAGCCCCACCCCAGGCTGGGTCACAGTGCTCTGGGACTTGAGGCTCCTTTTTAACTGACATTGCTCTTTTGTGCACATTCATACAATGTGTGTGTATATATATATATATATACATATATATATATATGTATATATAAAGCATCAGTGGGCATCTCTCAAAAGCAAATCCCACAGGCCTCAACTTAGTGGTGTGATCCAATGAGGATCCAAACCCCTACTTAAGTGCATGCAGTTATATACATTTCAATCCTCTTCAGATCACTTCCCAGAAATCTGTGACAGAGCTTCTAGAAATCAGCAGAACTAATGCTCATATCACAAACTATATATTGTATATAGTAATTATATATATTAAATAAAAAAACAGTCCCTACAACAGCTTAAAAGAAACCTCTAAGAAAGGAGAATTAGCCTACATATAGTAATGTGGATCCATTTATAGAAACAGCCAGAGCCCAAACTGTTCAACTTTTGCTTCACTAAATCACAGGTCAGGTTCCCTGGCCTATTGATGTGTGCAATTTACACCATCAAGAATCTGACGTTCAAAAGTCACATGAGCCCCACCCCTCATCTCTGATCTTCCTCTGAAGTCTAAACTAATGAGTCATGCGCTGCACAATGTGGGGTTACTTAACGGTCTGAGGTCATCCTGACACCAACATCACCCGGAGCTCATTAGTATGCATGGAGCATGTTTGGTTAGATTGCACCTTTCTCCCCCCCAAACACAGCTCCCACCTCGAAATCCACCATTGATCAGTGGGTTTCAATGATTTCCCTGCCACGCTCTTCGTGTGCAGGATGCGGGGCTCTGTGGACAGGTGATGCGGACACAGGCTTCCCCCCCCCCCCCTCCAAAAAAAAAGTACTGCAGTGGGCTGGTCCCGGTCAGGACGCGGAGCCCTGCTCGCCCGATTGTCACTTTGAAAATGTGTTTTCGGCATCACCAACAAACAACAACACGCACTATCACCGCAACGTGGAGATGATTACATTCGAAAGAAATGACACTGTGAGGGCTGCGGAGAGTTTGAAGGCGCGCGGTGCAGAAACTTGCACGCCGGCTCGGGGAAAGCACTGCAATGCAGAGAGTGCAGAGCGGTGCAGATGGGAGCATGGTGCGCACTTTCCGCAGGAGCGACGCGGCTCGCTCCTGCACTTTTTCTGCGTGATCCTGCTCCAATAACGCTTTACTGCGATTTCAACATCCAATGCGAACAGTGCAATTGAATGATCTGTGCTTGAAGACCATGCCTGGTTTGATCGCAGCGTGTGTTGCCCTTCAAACATCCCAACACCCCCAGGATACATTTCGCCCTCCAGTGTTATTTCCCACTTATTATACCGAATGCAACTTTTTTCCTCAAGCATATACGATCACAGGCTGAATAATCTGACCAGAATGCATGTATATATACGTTGAAATATGAATAACATATGAATAACACACATGAATAATTACTGTTTCACGGGACTTACGTGTGGAGCAATGTTGAAAACCCAAAAACAAGAGGCATATGCTCAGTATTTTGCAAGTCATCCTTCACTTATGGACACGTTTCTCCGCATATGCTACAGTTAATGAGGCCGTAGGTTGTTCCGCAGCATCCTCTCACCCCCCTTTTGGCCCAACTTTAACTCGCGCAGCTCCAACTCCTCTTCCCGGGATCTCGGGCAGCCTCCACCGGGGCGGGGACGCGCATCGGATGCTGCTGGTGCTGATGCTGCGCCGAGAACGCGCAAATCTTGCCTTTATATTTCTTGAAACAGTTGGATTCACATGTCTGTCGTGCGCCGGGGTGGCTCCTGCATGGTATCATCCAGCATATAGGGCTATGTCTGGCTGAGTGCTCGTATACAGGGACAGGTGGGAGTGAAGGATTTTGATGCACAGGAGACTGGATGAGAGGAAGAAGAAAAAAAACTTTTCACATCCGCTGCAGATTGGTTGTTTTTTCCCCCCAAAAAGTAAGAATCTTATGAGGTTGTGTGCAGATTCCAAACAAGTCAGAAACAACAATCTTCCTGGGCTGTTTTAGTGCACAAACATATTTAGGATATTCCTCTCCTCTTCTTCGCTGGCATCTCCTATATATCCTCCTCTGGTACAGTTCTCATGGCTGCCAACGCTCTACATTAGGAGGGGGTCTTCGAGAAGTCTTTCCCTCCAGGAAGCAGATCTGAACTTATCCCCAAAAACAGATCAGCAGTCCTTAGTATCCTCTATCAGCAGCAGAACCGCAGAGAACAACAGTCACAGCAGAGCAGCAGACTGCGCAGCTCAGCTGGCCGAACCACTGACCTTGTCCAGGTACACAGTTCAAACCAGTGCACTCACAATGACGTCCAGAGCAGAACAGGTTACAGGATGAGGATGCCAGCTGTGCCTGTACCCACTCTCATCCCTGCACACACACGCACACACATACACACACAGGGGATGGAGGCGGGGTGAAACTGAGGCAGTGGGGGATTTGTGGCAAAGGGTGGCACATTGACCACAAAATAAAAAGGCTTTGGGATTAAGAATTGGGCTTATGGGACGTCAGTGTGTCAGCGATGATGTGAGATTGAATGCCCGGGGCCAGTGCGGGATTTACCATGTTTTCAATCAAATCAGATTGTCCGTTTGTAAGCTCCCTGCCACTGGTTTTCCTCCTGGAATTCCATTGAATATCTGCAGAGAGGAGACAATGGCAAACAGAGGAAAACAACATGGGAGAATAAAGTAGGACATGGAATCGGCGAGGGGAATGGGCTGCAGAAGTGGCCTGTACCGCAGAAATAGTTATTTATCCGACAGGTACAGGTAAAATGATGTTGTGTATCACAGCAGAAACATACATTTCTTGTTTTGTGTTCCTGAGAGGTTGTCATATTGATATTTTGCACTAATCAGCATCAGAGTGAAAGCGCTCTAACCTACACAGCACATGGTACTTGGTGCATGGTTCATGGCACACGATAACACACATCTGCACCTTGTGTATAACTGTGGGGATTGTTATTAGGCTGGATTGCCATCTGTCTCCCTGTCCCTGACCTTTTACATTTGACCTTATAGTAACCATGGAGACCTAATACAATCCAGTTGGGGGTTAAACTACTCATCTGGATAAAACAACACACAGGCTCAGTGATAAACTGATTAATAGGACAGAAACAATCCCAGACATAATTTCCAGCAAATGTGATTCAAGCTTAAAACAACCTCACTCACATTTAGTTGTTTTGGCACCATGTCAATGTAATATTTAAATCCTCTGGTTTTTGTATGGCAGTGGGTTGGTACAATGCCACTTCTATGCAGTAAAAGATGATTTATTTTAACACCTCATACAAAAATATATAGAGATAATATTTATAAAATGTATTTGAAATAAGCAAAAATAAGAAATAATGTGGTACACAGCCAAATTTACTGAACTATTACTTTGGGTTATATGAGTGAAACTTGTATATGTGTCACTATTATTTTGATCATTTTGAATAAATACTATTGCTTTTATTATTGTTACTGTTTTAATATAATAACTCTATTCTGTAAAGCAGCCTTTAATAATATTATTAATAGTAGTAGTACATGTAACTTTTTTTCAAATAAGATCATATATTATTCATTGTTTATGAACATTTTAATTTGATCAAATGTTAATGCTAAGAGTTATTTTTTACACATTGAAGTAATGTGCTTTCATATGAAGTATATCATTTGCAGGTGAAGCCTTTTGTGGTACTGCAACTGACCACTAGATGTCAGATGAAGCTCAGACTTGAATCTGGTTCCGTTCGACATTATGGCAGCCTGAGTGATGTGACTGATGGGCTGTTGTGCATATCTCCCCCACAATTTATTCCTCACCTTAACTTTATAATGCACGCTCCCAAAATACATTAAACCCTGAAATACTTTATGTATGAATGAGCAGATACTCGAGTCAGACAAGTCAATATGTCACATCATCTTCATCAGTTAGACAGAGAAAGCTGTAAGATGTGCACAGATATACATTTTCTTTCACACCTTTTCTCTTTGTTCCACTTTAAACTAACTTGAACACAAAAAGACACATGCCATAAAGGTCATTCTCACCCTGTCTCTGTCAAATTTCTTTGAC
The DNA here is from genome assembly GCA_026259375.1 of Verasper variegatus. Taxonomy (NCBI): domain Eukaryota; kingdom Metazoa; phylum Chordata; class Actinopteri; order Pleuronectiformes; family Pleuronectidae; genus Verasper; species Verasper variegatus. Next base: position 8,560,380 of record CM048054.1, read on the forward strand.
AGGTGGAGACTCATGGTGGCCTAGTTTCTCACAGGGATCTTTTTTTTTGTATCAGATTGTACTTTGGTCTGCCCCCATTAGCACTGTGTGTATTTTCCATAGGGGTGCCACCGTATGCTGCATTGGACATGTGCTGAAAACACACACACACACACACAGACACACACACACACACACACAGTTCTCACAAGTAGACATGCACCATCAAAACCCACAACCATGGGCACACAAACACAGGCCTACTCATAAACATGGGTCAAGTCATGACTCAAGCCCAGATGTTTCCACATGATAGTTTTGCTGATCTGTTATCATGGGTGAGTGCAACCTGTCATGAAGATGGATGTTCAGGTTTGCGTGATGAGCACTTGGCTTCTTTTTGTGTATCAGATATTACAAACACAAAACAGAAATTAGTTCTGCTGACGGTTGCGGGTTTGAAAATGTGCATCAGAAAAGTTGAGAATTCAGCAAGGTCGTGTTCTATCCGGAATAAAGGACAGGTGTTTATATTAGCCAACACCTATGGGAACCCAGTGTCCCTGTGTGTGTGTGTGGGGGGGGGGGGGCTGCTGTCAACAGGCCTGTTAAAACAGTTTGCTCTTAGGTGTCCATACCTCCTGCTGGCGAGGGCCAATCCCAGCTGAAAAGAAGCCCAGCAGGGGATGCACAGGCTGGGTATCCGACCTCTGCAGCACCCCCCCCCCCTCAGTGTGAGCTCAATCAGTGTGTCCAGGACAGCTGCTACAACCTGTTCGACCACTCAAAGATCCGAGTGGACTCACCAACCAACTCAGTTTAGGACACAGATCGGGGGTGAAGTAAATATTGAGATAATTAAGTGATAGTTTATTTGGATGAGAATCTTAGGAAGGAATAGTTCAGCATTCTATGAAATCTGAAAATCAATACCACTCTTGTGTCTGACACAGCAGCTGGCTAGCTTAGCTTAGCACAAATGGGGACATAGCTAGTGTGGTTCTCTTCAAACATAATTCAATTTTGTGATTTTTCTTTAATCTGTACCATAGAAAAACTACCTAAAAGTGAAGCCAAAGTGTCTCCATTGCCACCTGGTGGCTGGCTGCAGTATAGGACATCAATCCTGCCTCCTCAGGACGGAACTAAAGGTAAAGCCAAATCGATTTTTTCTCAAAGATGTTTCTGTTGTTTAAGGTAGCTCTTATCTCACTGGTGTATGTTCAAGGGTTCATTTTTGTCTGACAGGTTTGGTTTTAATAAGTTATTTGATGCTATAAAAATGAGTGATTGATAACTGAGACTGACTCACGAATGGTTGCATGAATCAGCGGGACTTCACTACCAGATTCTAAATGTGCAAGTTGGCAGCATTCGTCATTGGGATATTTTGGCTTCATTTATGGATCTAGGAGGAAGTGGAGAAGTGTCATCCATCTTTATTTAAGTCTATGATGTAAACAAAAACTGAAGAGTAACAATGACAATTTGCCACTTTGGAGGGACTAACATTTTCCCACTGTTCCCATTCTTTGTGCTTAGCTTAGCTAACTGGCTGCTGGCTGCTGGCTTTCAATATTTAACGCACAGACGTGAGTGTGGTATCAACCCTATCATCTAAGTCTACTGTAGAAAGAGATCAGGGTACGTTTTGTTTATGTTATTCTATTCAATGTCCTCATTTCAGCTGCAGAGGTAATTTCTCTGTCTGCGCTCATCATACTCTTTTAAAACAACCGAGGGATGTTTGGGTACACATCATGACTTTGCTTTCACTGAACTCTCTTTAAACGCATACAGGCTGGTTGACAAATACACACACACGCTCGCATATATTTTCGAAGGGGGATTTATTTGCAGAGAGACGTGTGAGATGTACGCACGACGAGAGCTTCACAAAGACAACGGCCCTGACACCTGCATAAAGTTTAAAGACTGACAACAGCTGCGGCCTGGTGGAGATGCATGGAGCTGAGAGACTTTTGTTTCTAATGTTTGCTGCCAACACGAGTGCGCACACACACTAAACACACACACACGCACACAAAACACACACTACATACACGCCCAGAGAGAAAGCAAGAGAGAAGTTCACACATAGGCAGATGCAGAGCCACAGCCAGTGATATGTAGCTCAACGTGCAAACCCTGTCCTTCCCCCTCCCTGGCTCCAGGAAAGTAGATTTGGCAGGGGCGCTACAGAACGGCTTGTCCTCTCAATGCTGAGCTCCACTCAGCTCCCAGCCTGCAGGTGGGGTGGGAGTTGTGACATGTGGAGGGCAGAAATTCATGCAGCTAATGGCAGCGAGGCCTATTAATTATAAAAGTTAGAATTGCCGGAAGTGTGTGAAACGTTTCGCAGTGATGTCATACTTCGTGGACTTATACTAAGATGATAAAATGATCAAATCAGCGTCTCCTCTGCTTCCTCTGGTGATAAAGGAGAGCGGGATCATTAGCGTAGATATGTTTCATGATGATTAACCATGAGTGAACGAGTGTAGCCACATGCAAAACATATGTAGAATTTGCGGTGCACAGTGTGTTTGTTAAAGGCCATGTTGCACAGGGTTCATCCTCCGCGGCCAAGAACGTTGCTCTTGGAAGCAAGAGCCTGGATCAAGTCCAGAAAGAAACACGAGACAGAACAACATGCACCTACACACACATGTTTATTTATATATATAGTGATGTTCATTTTCTTAAACACACCCATGTTAAACTAGCTTCTTGTGAGACAATGTTGATCAAACGTGCAGAGTGGTGTAGAAAAACATCTTCACTCTCTAGTGCACATGTGTCCGGGTGATGTGATGTGGTTATCTAAGATCGAATCACTGATTTATCTCAAAGAATTTCTTATTACCTCACAATAACATTTGAATTCAGAGGAATAACTCACAGTGACTGTGTGGGCTACTGAGAGAAGTTGATATTTCATTAGAAGGTCTTTACTCAGGAAAGTTTACAGGACCTTTATTCAAAATTCATTGGGACATTAATTCATAAAGGCTATGAACAAGTACATCAAAAATGTTGTGAGTGCACAATATTCAAGAAACTGGTTAGAGTTGAAAAAAAATCTTTGCTGCATGTGACCTTGTCTGTTGTCCCACTGACAACGGACAGTAAATATCTCCAGTCTATGAATCCACCCTGTTCACTATGACTGGTAGACATCCATTATGTGCAGAGTCACATTATGTTTGATTTCCTCATAATGGTAAATGCAGGATCTTTTATGAACTAAAATAATTAAATTGTCAAAAAGCTCAAAACAAGACGTGTAATTGTCCAGCAGATCTGCTTCCCATCCATTGTCTCTGGATCTGTGGTTTTCTTGATTCTTGTTTTGAGCGTTCCTGTTTACAGTGGCGCTTGGAGTGAGGAGGAGTGTGCAGTTCTGATTTAGGATGGTCTCCCCTGTAAAGACACCCAGATGCACTCTCGCAAATTGGACCAATGGAGCCGTTTACTCGGTTGTTCTGTGAAGGGCCGCTGCCCAGACTGAGGTAAAGCAGTGGGCACTTTTTCCATATTCAGTAATTATACTGCTTGTACTGCTAAGAGCCGCTCTCAAGGCTGATATCTAAATACAGGAAACACAAGCAAGCCTGTGCACAGACACACAAGGCTCGACTCCTCCACAAATAGCAGAGATTCTGCAAGACCTTTTTAATATGTCCATCATTCAGTTATTCTTCACAGTGACCACAAATCAAAGTCACTCCTCCGCTGCTGTGCACAGAAAGATATAAGCACTCAGTTTTGTATTCTTTGCAGATGCATGTTTACAAAAGTGCTTTCTCATAGTGCACATGCACATTTCCACATGCAAGTGCACACAGACGCCACTAATCCAGCACAGGTTCAGATTTTGGCTATGTGTCATCAATTCTGTATTCAGTGCACTTTCACACAGTCAGCATCCTAAAAATAGCTGAAGGACTCTGGCTCTCGGCTCAGCCTCCCCAACTGTCAATAAGTTATCTTCCCCCTCACGCCAACACTCGGCAGCTTTTAACCTGCAGTACCACGACCGTTAACAGCACTGCCTCCCAAGCAAACACCACAAGTTAATCATTCATTATTTTAATTTGGCCAGCCTAAAGCATTTTGATAATACATCAGTGTTCAGTAGAATTAAGTTAGATTTACATTAATAAGGAGGAGGTAACACTCACGACTGAGTAAAACAGTAAAGTACATTATTTAGGAACTTATTTCCGGTACTTTTTCTTAACTTGAGTTATTTCATTTTTAAGCAACTGTATACTTCTACTCTGTAGTTTTTACTCCTCTACATTTATTTGATCATTTTACTTAACTTGTAAGTAAAGGATCAAAATACTTGCTTCACCACCTTATTATATGCAGTAGGATTTAAGAGTAATACAAAAATACACTTGCTAATGAGGACTAAATACGGTGAGAGAGTATCACAGGTACTTCCTTGTTATTTGGATAGTCGTTTGATTATTGTCATGTATAAGTTAATCAGTTACTCTAATTTGACCTGTTTCAAACATGAGATGATACACAAGGTTCAGTAGAATTAAGGGAGATTTACAGGTATAAGGAAGAGCTAACACGCATGACTGAGTACAACAGAAGGACCTGTATGCAGTAGAGGAAAATAAAAAAAAGTACATTTATTAAAGTACTGTTTATAAGTAGGCTACAAATTTTAGGTACTCGTACCTTACATTTACATTTTATATTACTTTGTACTTCTACAAAGTAATATAAGTTTTACAATAATAAGAAAGAGTATAACTTAATTGCTCAGTATCTTCATAAAAACATTAACCAGAAGTAAGATCATTTGTTCAGCACAGTTGGTGATGCATGTCCTTTATTTCCTCTTTGATGTGAAAATACCAGACAATATGAGGGCATGTCTCTGCTATTTGTTTGCATTGTTGGTTGTTTTGTCTCCAAATCGTATCCACAGCCCTCCTGGATTATTATTTTTTTTAATCTGTTCTGGTTGACTATCCATGTTTATCAACCTCCCATCTTTTCTCTCTGCCTCTGACTCCAGCACAACTCCTCCTCGCTTGGCGTTTGATGGCGGTCAGAGATAACTTCTTTTATTGTGTCTGCTCGTGTTTTCATTTTTCCCCACTGCTGAGGAATGTTTGCTTCTCAAATTCCAGTAATAGGTGGATTGTGGTGCAGAGCTTGTAAAGGCTGAATTATGCAACTATATAAATTGAATGGATGGCGTGAATAATGGCGATGGCATTTCTAAATGCTTGCAGCCACAAATCTTATTACAGATGGTTGCAGACCACATACACCAAACAGCTGTAATAAACAAAGTCCAGGGAAACATTTTTTTATTTGCAATGAGCATGTCACATTTTGCGTATTTTCTGGACTTGTAAATGCAGTGAGGAATAAATATTCATTGTCTATAGTGCCCATTGAAGATGACTCGGGTGCAGGATATCAGTCTTTCTCTTAAAACCTGAGAAGCTTCTGTGCAACACAAATATTAATTATATGTACAAGTTCTGCAGGCAGGCTATGCCAGTGTGCAAGAGTCTGGGGCGCTAAGGGTCACTGGGATGAAGCTACAGGCGAGGGGGGGGATGAGGATTGCAAGAAGGTCAGAAGTTGAAGCCCCCCCACAGGAACAGATGTGCCCACCGCCAGGGTGAGATACTCCAACCTCCCAAAAACTGCTAAACACTGCTCCTGAAGCAGTGTTCACAAGGGTCGCACTGTCTCTTAATAAAACTAATAAACCCTGGAACATGCTGTGGTAGGATGTGCGTGCAGTTAAAAGCTGATTTGACCCATTTCTTTATCATTCTTTTAATCAACTCTCTTCCTTCATAATTTTATCCCATTTTCCACATCCTATTTACAGCCTTTCTGTCACAAACGATCCACATGCACAGCTGGATGTTTCACAGTGAGAACTTTGGGTCAAGTGGTGCAGTAGTTAAAGGGCCCTATCCCATTACACAGCCAACAGCCGTCAAACAGCACTCCTCTGTTCACTAACTCGTAGCTTGAAACCCCTGTTGGACCAAAAACACACTGCTGGTAGTGGAGGGGCCAGTGGCACAGCAGGGTGAGGGTTAAGTTCAATGCTAGACACAGCAGAGAGGACATCCTGCCTGAACCATGGGTGAGGGATCACTGGGGGTCAATTCCTATCCTAAATCCTTACTTTGGGGTTGTCAGATAAACTCTGACCTTGGATGGGTCTTCTGAAGAGAAAGCCAGCGAGGATCACCAGAGGACTGAGCTGCCGTCTCCAACAGACACAGTGCTTCTTTATTGAATTTGTTTCGATGTGCGCTCGTAGACCACATCGGGCGCTCAGTTTCAAATGAAACCTCAAAAGCAGACACCCTCCTCAAACCTAAAGAAAGTTCTCATCAATCATCACCCGGAGAACACTCACAAGATAAACTTACATACGGCCACATGCAAGGAGCTTCTTGGCCAGACCAGATTTCACATCCATTTCTGTTGACAATCAATCTGGTTCACCAACATCAGAGTCTGGCTGTGATGCGGGCTACAGTGAAACAGGATCCTGCAGACATAAACTCAAAGGGGAAAGAGTGGGAGACAGAGAGAGGCGCAGAGAGAGAGAGAGAGAGAGAGTGGAGGGAACAGGCCTCTGCTCTGCTCTGTCTCTGATCAACTTGACATGTGCGACTTGCATCTACCCCATGTCTCCGTTGGAAACCTCACACACCAATTTCAACAAACGGTGTTGTGAGGAGTGGCAGGCAGGAAGTGGGTGGGACCAGCCTGAAATGACAAAAAGACAGGAGGAAGTTTTATTAACAGCCATGGTGAAGATATAAGTTATATCGAGATCAAAAGAGTAAATCTGCACCTGATTTAGTTTGGAAGAGTTATTATTTTTCGTGCTTTTGAAGATGTCCATGCAATTTTCATAATAAAGAAGCTATCTATAACTTCTTTTACATCCCCTCTTCTCTGGCAGTTTGAAGCTGGGGCCTGCCTGCTTGGCTCGTGTTCAGGTTTGGAGCGCGTCATCTGGCCTACTCCTGATCTGGAGCCTCAACCTGACACACTATATCAGCTAACTTGTGCGTATCTGTATAAGTATGTGTGTGTGTGTGTGTGTGTGTGTGTTTGGCAGTGTGTGTGGTAGTGGGGGGAAGAGAGGGACAGGGAGGACAGTGAAAGAGATAGTGCGGGTAGGAGTTGAAAAGTTTAAAAGACCAAATAATACCACCAAATTATAAATTATGTACTTTTACTCTTTGTACTGACTACATCTCTTGCAGAAACCCTATACGGAGGGAGGGCTGTCCCTCTTTTTTCCCACTTTACTAGCTTGGGCTGAGGGAGTGAGCTCTAAAAATAAAACATATGTTCCTCCAGGTCTGTGGGAGCAGGGCCCCCCAGCGTATTGTTTTGGGATATGGGGGAGGACAGGGAGGATCTGGCCTGGAGAGAGATACTGTGGATACAGACACAGAGAGAGAGAGAGAGAGAGGGAGAGGGAGAGGGAGAGGGAGAGCAGAGGAGGGGGCTGGGACACAAGGCTGCTGTACTTTCAAGAAAAGAGTTGAGGAGATACGGTTCCACTCAAGCAAATGTGCTTGAGCTCTTTTGTAACGCACACCTACATGTCAAGTGGAAAGCTGAACCGAAATCTCTCTTCTTTCCTGTATCCACGAGGCTGAAATGTGGGGCAGTGTGTCTGTGTGTGTTACTTGAAGGGGCCTGTCTGAGATGGGGTGAGGGGTGCGCAGGATTACTGTCCATAATGCTGAATGCACCCCAGCTGAAAAGGTGCATCCATGAGCCTTTTTATTGATTCCCAAAGCCCTCAGGGGACCAGCAGGGACAAGGGTTAAGAGTGTCTGAAGGAGCAGTGTGCTTATGTATGTGCACACTGAAAAAACTGCTTATAGTGTGTGTGTGTGTGTGTGTGTGTGTGTGTGTTTGGTGGGAGAACTGAATCGAAGGAGTGTATCCATCAAGCTAAAGAGCTCTCCTTGGTGAGGAAGGAGTTAAAGCCAGCTAACTGAGATGTGTGTGTGTGTGTGTGTGTGTGTGTGTGTGTGTGTGTGTGTGTGTGTGTGTGAGGGGGGGGGGGTTGCACAGAGCAGAGCAGGGGAAATGAAGGGATATTAGGGCAGAAATAAGCACGAGCGCCGAGGGGACTGGATATATCACGTGTCTGGATTTAGCACCAGTCCTCTTACCTCCTGCTGTATCTTTGCAGACTGTTCAGCAAAGTGGAAGACGAAAGAGTGGGGGAGGAGTGTGTGTGTGAGTGCACAGATCAGGGTGTGTGTGTGTGTGAGTGCACAGATCAGGATGTGTGTGTGTGTGTGAGTGCACAGATCAGGATGTGTGTGTGTGTGTGTGTGTAAGAAAAGCAAGAGTTTAGTGAGAATGCAGAGATTGAGAGAGAGAGCAAGTAAGAGCGAACAAATGATGGTAATCAATATCATGGCACAGACAAACCTTATCTGTTTTCCAAATAAAGTTTTGTGACATTAGCGAGTCATGTCCTGCTATTCCGATACAGCAAAAGTAAAACACTTAAAATGTTGAGCATGCTAATATCATCGCACACTCACAGTGGTAAAGCAAATACATGACTGAAGTACCGTACTTAAGTGGAATTTGGGTACTTTACTCGAGTATTTCCATTTCATGCTACATTTTTTATGCATTAAATAATGAGGTAAGCAGTTGAAAAGTCATCTCAACCAGTTATAACATTATTTGTCCGCTAAAAGGGTAACACACCAATAATAATGACCCAAGGTATATTAATATATCACTTACAGACAATGGTTATTCCATATTGAGTTCTGGTTCTGTTTATATTTTGAGGACATATCAACAGTACTTTATATTTGACAATACAAAAGTAACATTTTGAATTCAGGACCTTTACATGTACTGTAACTATTTATACTTAAGAAAATGATCTGAATACTTTGTCCGTCATCGGTTATTCCATACGGGAAACGACATTTATTGCGGTAAAGTAACTTCAAACTAAATCTTTAGTTTTTGAATGGGCTTATTTCTGAACTTTACTCCATTTCATTTATTTGATCATTTTAGCAACTATTACAAAACCAAACTTGACACAGAAAGAGTTTATGAAACAAATAGGAGGATTTAAATACTTGCTCTTTCTAGTTTTATAGTCTATTATATGGTATGAATATTAGGGGTAAGTAAAATAATACACACCCTGGACAATTAGCATAAAGTGTAGAAACTGTGCATGTGACGCTCTGTCACTGGGGAGGGCGTGCTTTGGGGGGCGTGAAACACCGGGGAGTGTCTGCGCTCAGCCAATCACATTTGAGTCGTCAGGTTTGTGGGCGGGGTCTCGGTGCTGTCTCAGCTGCAGCACGCTTTTGTTTAAAAAGTCGCTGGTGCTCAGAGGTGCGCTGCCACATATCACTACTTACATTTAGTTGTTCTTAGATGCAGGATGACTTGTCTCGGACTCATCCGACCACTCATCCTTAACATCCACTTCCTGATCTGGATGTAGTTCTTTTTCTTTTTACAGTTCTTCAAGCAAGCAAGTTGGAGACCTGGAAACTGGTGAAGGATTTCCCCACTGATCCACTTCTCTGGATTGTAAAACTGCCGCCGTGTATAGTTACTGGACATTTACCATGTTTGCTGACAGAGGGGAGAGAGCGATCTAATGCTTCCCTTCATCTTCCTCCTCCTCCTCTTCACCGGACATCTACGGGAGAGGGTGTCCCGTCTGCTCTCACGCAGCCCCTGGAGTTTCCTCGCGGCGTGAGCGTGGAAGAACTCAACCTGGAGATAATCGAGAGAAACGCTTTAAAAGACCCACGGAAGCTCATTTGAATGCCTTTGCAAGGACTTTGCTGGTTTCTGTGCTGCAGGCAGGGCTTCAGTTTGCTCGGACGCGACTATGGGGAGAAAGAGGAGGAAGAGTCTTTCGAATTGCGCAACAAGGAGGACTTGACTCCCAATGGCCGGGTAAAAACCAAACTCTCCACCTGCATGCACCACATTCAGCTGCACCCTACGCACAGCACACATGCACATCTAGAAATGTCCAAAAAGCGAGTGCAAAGACGTATCTGTGCGTCCTGCACATAGCTGCACCTTGAGCAATTCATGAAACAGGGTCAACTTAATGTCAGCTTTGTGCAAACAGATGTGGCTGCAGCCCTTGATAAGAAAGTGTCATTATACTTTTGAAAAGTCAACATGTATTGATAATCCGAGAGCTTGTGTTCACAGCACAGCCCGCGTTTTGAAGTGGCAAGCTCTCAGTGTTCACATGCTCTCTGTTAACTTCGTTATTTGTTCTGTGCGAGCCTCTATCGCAGACTTTGCTGCTGCTGCCCAGTTTGACGTCAAGGTTTGCATGGAAGCACGCGCGCGCACGCACACACACGCACACAAGCACACACATACTCTCTACAGTTAGGAGAACACCCATTGACTTGACAATGCATTGTGGCTCAACATTGACCGTATGACCCCTAGCCTAAATATAATTCTAACCTCAACCCTCAAACTGAGGTACTGGTTGTAATGTCCTCGATGGTTTCCAACAAAGTTGTGTCCACACACTCATAGAGAGACATGCACACGCACACACAATGATGCAAGCTCCAAAGCCCAGTGTGTTGAACTGATCCTGTGTGTTTGGCCCTCGTCCACCCAGTTGCAAATAAGACTGTGGCCTTGTCTTCTCTGTAATGTTAGTCATCTGATCAGCGACAGAGAGTTCAGCATTGTCCATCCCCTTGTGAGGGTGCATTGTTGCCTTGAATTGAGGTAGGCTCTCTCTCTATGACCCAACCTACAGCTCTTTATGTGCAGCTTCATAGAAAAATCTACCTGCATGTAACCATGGAGTCTGGGTGCATTTCCCCACATCAGACTGTGTATTCAAGGAGAATTTTCACGTAGTTTTCTTCATGTGGAAGTAATAGCCTGCAACCTGGATCCACTAGTGCTTATCTATTAATTGGCACATTTATCTGCTAGCAGCCAACCAGTGCAACACTGCAGCAATGTGCATGAAAACGTTGGAAACAGATAAGTGTTGCCCGGTCAATTCCTCAACAGAAGTCCAACACAACCAGCACCTCTGTCGATAACCCAGAGCGACATCTGTTACTCTGGGTTATCGACAGACGTGTTGGTGTGGAGCACGCTTCTCTTTGGCAAACATTCAATCCATCTGCCTGACCATCGGTGGTCAGAGGAACCCAACTGGGCTTCAAATCTGTAATCAATACGAGATCATAGTAACATGTCTCAGTGGAGAAGTCTTCTAAAGCAAAACAAAGAGATCTCATTTCCCTATAACTTCCCCTGATCTCTCATTAAAATGGAATCTGTACCCCAAAAATGTGCTGCTCTGGGTGGATACAGTTTAATGTTGGTTTAATGTATTTTACATCGTGTTGTTTGGAGACAAACGTGCTCTGTGCGATGACCTTGACCTAAGGATTGCATTCAGGTCCATGTATAAACTCTAAATCACTAAGATAAATATGACCAGTAAAAGCAGAGAATCCACCCAAGGTTTTTGGGACAACATGAAAGCTTTCAATTGCACGTGCAGGTGTATGACCAAGTAGTAACTGGAATAGGAGAAATAGTTTTCACCTAGCTGTAATAAAGTTTTTTTGTCATTAGATGTTGAGCCAAGCTTACTGAACTCAGAGCTGTCAGTTTCAATCATATGAATCGGAGGAAGGGGTGGTTTCTTGGTGCATAACATGTATATTAACAATAATTCCTAAATGAAAGCTGTATTTATAGTTTTTTATTATGGGCTGAAAAAAAGTGATTCCTTTGGAGCTCTAATGCTTCTTTGTCTTGGAAGCTGCTCCCCCTCCCCTGAAGTGGTGTTACACCACTGATGGTTCTGGCCTCAGTGCTATTTATATCTTACTCTTAAATATTCATAATAGGAATTGATTTGTCCTTGTCCATAAAAATTACTTCTTCTATTAATCAGACTGGTATATTTTCCTTTGTGGAGCACTGCTGTCTAATCTATCATGTTCACTTTATCAGATTAGTTCTTAATAGTTGAATCCACTTTATTGACTGACGTAACATATGTTTCACCAAGTGACCAAAGACAGGAAATAGCCTTTTGGAAAATATATATAATATTTTTTGTTACCCAGGTGTCATTAAGTTATTGATTATTGATTCCTCGATCCTTGCAGAAAATCAATCCACTCCCACCAATCCTGTTTTCTTTTGATCTGTCTCAGTGGTTAATGCTGGGTATTGTAACCCTGTGTCAATAGTGTACGCTCAGCCAATAATTAAGACCACAGTCAAACCACTCTAAGCCAATATCATCATCATCATCATCGTCATCCCCCCCCCCCCCCCAATATACAGATGTAGCAGATACTGTTTGGCTTTTCATGGTGTCAACGGAGGTGCTGGGGGTTGAAGATTCCCAGGGTAAACCCCTTAGGGCTACGTTCCATCATTTACCCAAAGAGCTCAATATCGTCAAGAGCTTGACAAGCTACATTTTCAGACAGCAGGTCAGACCTCCCTGTGTGTGTGTGTGTGTGTGTGTGTGTGTGTGTGTGTGTGTGTGTGTGTGTGTGTGTGTGTGTGTGTGTGTGTGTGTGTGTGTGTGTGTCTTTTGGACTTTGTAATGCTGAAATGCAGCATTTAGCAGGACTCCGTCCAGCTCCTGCCAGGGATGACCACAGCAACCCGCAGGTCCAGTGGGGTCTCCCTCGCTTAAGGCATCCAAAACTTTCACCACAATCTCCAGAGTTGTTTTCCAACATGCTGCCAGAGGACACCATGATTTGCCGCATCCACAGCACCAACGCCAACGGTGACGCGCTGTCACTGCCAGGACTGGTCTCACTGAGGTTGGAATCATGAGTCAGTGCTGACGCTCGTGTTGGCTTTGCCCTTAAGAGCACGGGGCCATGTCAGAACCCTTTTCCCTGCGTGTTTACAGTCCCCATTCAATGAAGCTGCTCTCCAACAGCTGCCCAAACAGTGAGAGCTGAATGCCTCCTGTGTTAGGACAGCACCGCACTAATTTTAGGACGGGACATCCGTCATTTTCTCTTCTTTCCATTTCCACTGCAACTTCATTCAACTTTTATGCAAGGTGAAGTCACGTTTACCCATAAAGTAGCGCCATCCTGTGCAGTTGTATTTGTGGATGGGAGCACCTGCAGTGCATCCTGTTGCTTGGAACAAACAGGCACAGTCCCACCATGCTGAAAGTGGGTCCCAATAACCGTCACTACTGCCCTCTGTCTTCAGAGGTGTCACGGTACGCTGGTTTATATTTGGTTTCCGCTGCGTCTCTGCCTCACCACCTCTAGGCCACACATCTGGTCTTCAGGCCGACACTGGCTGAGCCCAAGCATTTCCTCCTGGTTACTCAGCCTCCCAGGAGAGCTGAGAGAGAGAGAGAGAGAGAGAGAGAGAGAGAGAGAGAGAGAGAGAGAGAGAGAGAGAGAGAGAGAGAGAGAGAGAGAGAGAGAGAGAGAGAGAGAGAGAGAGAGAGAGAGAGAGAGAGAGAGAGAGAGAGAGAGAGAGAGAGAGAGAGAGAGAGAGAGAGAGAGAGAGAGAGAGAGAGAGTAGACAGAGGGAAAGCGAGAGCGGAAGTCAACCACGGAACAAACACATCACAGCATCTTTCCCTCTTTCCCTCCATGCTCTGTTCTAGTCTGGAGTGATTCATCCACTGCCCGTCCAAAGGGGGAGCTTTTGCCAGGGCTCTGCATCGCACGCTATCCTCACTCCTCATCGCACACCCCATTAACTCATTGGAAAGCTATATTTCTGTAAATTGTCACATTTTGTGGAGAATCTTTGTAACTCGATCAACCTGAACCATTACTTTATTGATTGTCTGATTAGTTTATTTCGTGGATTTACAGCTTTGCAGTCGTTGATGTGATTAGTATTGATTTGTCGCTTTCAGTCATGGCTGTCTGTCTGAATTTTCTTCTCTGGGGCTGTTGGCTCGGCTGAATCATTTATGGTTAACAGACAAGGGGAGGGAATTACCGTACACACTCTCTTCCATTCACAAGTTGCTTTCCAGTGCTTCTCAGTTATTCTTGCCTGTCTGGTTTGAAATTTACAGTATCTCTGCCTTGGTTAAACATTAATTGCCTCTTATTATCCAAACCCTCATCTTTTCCTCATTTGCTTCAGAGTCCATCTGCCTTGTAAATACAACATAGATCCCATACTGGCCTATAAATAATTTGTAGTTAATGATTTCTTTGTTAGTTTTGAGCCATCCAAAAAGAAGCAGTAGATTGTTTTTACAGGGCATGGGCGAAACTTGGCTAGTTTGCCCAGTAGTAAAGTAAGTGTGTGTGTGTGTGTGTGTGTGTGTGTGTGTGTGTGTGTGTGTGTGTGTGTGTGTGTGTGTGTGTGTGTGTGTGTGTGTGTGTGTGTGTGTGTGTGTGTGTGTGTGTGTGTGTGTGTGTGTGTGTAGAGAGAGAACTGTGAGGGGCCCAGATCTGACCTGGATACTGTTTCAGGTAGGCCAACACACCCAAGCTGGGCCGGGGCAGCCGCATGAGCTGGCTCAAGGCTGTGGCTCACAGAGACAAGTTTGCCAGGGGGGGACTTACAGTACTGTCTGTCTCACACATCAGGGAATCAGCCCATACTGCTCTCAGGCAAGCGCTGATGTCTGTTGGGGTTTTCCAAAGTCAGGTTGGGAATCTAATGGCTGGGGAACAGTGAAAAGAAACATCCTCTCTCATCATCTGCTTAACGGGGGAGTCCTGCATTGAAAAGTTCATTGTTCCTCCCGTGAAATTTGATTTTACGTGTCTGCCAGTGGTTGACTAATTTGTAGCCTGTAGAAGCACTAACTCCAATTTCCATACAAAACTGATGGCCAAGAAAGAGGAAATGTGATTTGATATTTTAACTGGCTATAGCGAACTGGATAACTTATCTAACTTTTATGGCTGTGATTGTCAGATAGTCATCATCAGCACACCTACATAACTTTATTAATAGAATCCCCCTCTGCGATCTCCCTCTTTAATCTGACAGCCTTTTAACATCAGTTTATGTCTTTATATACTTGTGGGTAGAAACGATCAAGGCAGCTGTTCCGGCAATGAGTGCAATCTCAAAGACCAGGTTTATTTTTAGGTTAACAACCTTCTCAGAGAAATGACTGATCACAATAAAAGCATTTTGGGGTTTGCACGCAGCCACGGCACAAAAGATTCCTCTGTTCCCCTCTCCTGTATTAAATGAGCTTGTTTTGCATGCCATATTTCTCCCCACCAGCTCACCCCATTGCAAGTGAGAGCCAAGCATTACAGGAACAGAGCAGCTATGTGCTGGGACTGCCAGGAATGGCTGCATGGTCCACTATAACATGTCCACTGAAGGCAAACCATTGAGGCACCATCTGCAACCTGTGGGCTCATTCTAAGGATAGGCCAATGTTTGTGTTGCATTATCATCTATTTACCCTATTCTCTCTCTCTCTTCTGTTGACAGAGTCCAGCTGATGTGACTGTTTCTCAACCAACTCGTACAGCCAATGGAACAAATGGGTAAGGAGAGAGAGACGCCCCCCCCTTATATAAAAAAAAAAGGAAGTTATAGTTCCTTCTTTTACTTGTATACTTCCTCTGAGTGCTGGGGATTTCTGTATTTGTCCCTGGCACATGTGTAACTACAGGCCTATCAGTTGATTGTTTGCACTTCCTCTGCAGGGCTTCTCTCATGTGCTTAATCTTACAGCCGCACACATTTTCACATGTGTATCGGTACAAGTGGCACTGAATCAAATCTGTATTGACAGACAGTCCAATATTCGCAAGTTGCAGTGTTACTTTAATTGCTTATGGATAATGCCACGTCGGTTTTCACTCGTTAACCTTTTGAATTTTGAACTTTTCCATTCAAAGGTCGGCTTGGCTGCCGTTAGGGGCTGCATTGGCCAATTATGTCAATATTCAACCAAGAAGTCTGTGACCGGCAGAAGTTGTAATGTCCAGCTAACTCCACAAAAACAAATCCAATCGCTTTTTTAGTTGAAGGTTGTGCATTCCAACCGCCCGTTACAAGGAGCCACTATGCGACTGACAAATAATACAACGGTCATGTGGTTTACGAGCGAATGCAAGTGACAAAGGGAAGGAGTGATTAATGGAGGGCTTCATCCAGACTATTAGTACAGAGCTGGGATCTCAGTGATGTAGCCTGGCTCTGCTCCACTCTATCTCTGGCATCATGCCCTTATCACCCCCCCCCCCCCTTCATCCACAATCTCCACTGTACATCTGCCGACTCAAAGCCAGTGAGTCACAAAGCTCGACTTGTAGGACAATCATACACCGCACATGCATAAAGGAGGGTACTGCAGCGACTCTCGGCAAGTAGAGCGCTGCCTCGGGTGCTAGGTTGTTGAGCTGAAGCTGAGACATTGTGCTGCCGACACACAGGCCACGCCGACTGTTGAGAGCAGGAAGGGTCGACGTGAGGAGGGAGGTAGGCAATCCAGACTGGGTGACTCAGGCCTACATCAGCAGCACTCCCAGAAGAGGTGTGGCTCGGATGTGTGTGTGCGTGTGTATATGCGAGTGTGTCACTTTGACAATATAGTGGTGGTGGTTTTGAAGGGAGTGTGTTAAAAGCCATGGCTGTAATCATCACACTGAGGGCAGAGATTAGAGAGTGCAGTGCTCGGTCATTACCTGGCCAGTGAGTGGACACGCCCAGGAGTTCAGCCGTATGGAGAATCAGAATCAGAATCAGAAGTACTTTATTGCCAAGTAGGTTTACAGCTACCAGGAATTTTTCTTGGTGAAAAAGTGCATACAATGAACATAAAAACACGAAAACACGAAAACACAATAAGTACTCGGCATTAGAATAAAAAACAATATATAAAATAAAATATATAAAGATAAAAAAAGTGAAGTAAAATGCTAGGGAAAGCAAAGCCAGGCTCTGATAAGTCATGGCATTGTTTTATAGTAAATGGGGTCATATAAGTTTATCTTTAGTAACTAGTCATTACAAGGCGGGCAGCTCGGGTTTACTTGGAACTTTTATTGAGCTATTGAGTTAAACCACACAGTATGAGACATAGATCTGAAATATTTGTTTGAATAACGGGACCAGATATGATGCTGATTCATTGGGGGAATTTATGTTTGTTCTACCAGACTGAGATTGATATGGTGACGCTCAGATCATTCAACAGTGGTGTGTACAGACACATGTAGAGTTTGGTTCCATCTCAGAAGGTCTCCCAGAACTCCTGGATAATGTGGAAGTACTATGCTTTTTGTGTATGATGCGTTTTGAGTTTCAGAATTTTTTTTATTACTCAAACGTGGCCATTTGCCACATGCACAATTTTATTTTATTTTATTTTCGTGTCATGCAAACAGAGTGCCCAAACCTCATGGGTTTACAAGACACCAAAAAGTGCAGTTGCAGTGCTCAAACATTCCATTACATTTCAGGTCATTAGAAAGTCTTATTATTACTATGGAAGTATTATTTCACAACTTGAGTCACAGTCAAAATATCCAGCTTTCTCTGTCAAGCGTGGCAAATTAAATCTACTACAAAAATATTTTTCATAATCATACAGCCAGAGGAAATGAACAGGAATAGTGGAGATTTTAGGAAAGATTGCGTCCTCGTAGAACAAGAATTGAACCATATCAAAACAATGTGACACATAACAAGGCAGAGCAAAAAGAACAGTTTCAAATAGAATGTTTCATGTACTTTTGTACATTTGTTTCTTTTACAAGATGGATTTTCATAATTGCGAACATTGCATTGAAATCAAGAGACTGAAATAGGTAATAGTAATGCTGCACTGATATGTAACCTCCTTATATGGGCTGACACCCTGATATTAACATCCATCCTGAGGAATCTGATATCTGGTCAAGTGCTGAGTAAAGGTCTGAACGCACCCAAAGGTGTCCTGAATTCATCCTGAGATATGATCACTGTGGGACACATGTGGACACATTCATTCACTGTGTGGACCACATGTATAAAGGGCCGCCTACTCAAAGGACCTCCTCTGACCTGCTACAGTTTAAACTTATTTTTACGATTCTCCATCCATACGCTGATTTGTTTGTAGGCCGCCGCCACAATATTAATTCTGACCACCAGATAATGATGGATACCTTCAATTCGTAGCTGCACTTTCATTCATCCAGTCCCTCCTGACTAACACACACACACACACACACACACACACACACACACACACACACACACACACACACACACACACACACACACCCACACACACACATTGTCATCAGCCACATCTGTAAACTCAGACTGGGTAAAAACAACATAATTTGGTTTTCACGTACGCAAATGACGTGTCATGTATATTTGCGTATAGAGCGGGGAAGCAAGATGTGGTCACAGGAGACACATTCAGGACACATTTAAATGTCAGGTGTGAACTTGCATACTTAGCGCTGACCACTTGTGATGGGATCTCTCAGGACAGATGGTAATACCAGGTCCTGACCAGAGCTTCACTCAGCACTGTGCCAGCCAGCCTGCTCCCTCCTGCTGTGTTCACACTCAAATCTGTCTTGCATCATCACTAGTTTTACTTTCCTCACTGCGTCTCACAGCCAGGGCAGGGCAGAGTGCAAACTCTAGCAGAAGGAGAAATGGACACCAGAGGACTTCCCCATCTCTCTTTCTCATCATTTGTTCCATCTGCTCCCTCATTAGCCCCCTCTCCTTCGCTTTTTGATGGCTTTTGACTGTCAAAGAGTTGACATGCTGTGGTATGGGCTGCCAGGTGGCGATGGCTGAAAGAGACCAGTGTTTGATAATGTATTTCATGTGTGTGGATCTACAGTACGTCTGTGCGTGAGAGACAGAGTGTGTGTGTGTGTGCATGAAACATGTGAGTGTTTGGGTAGAAAGCTTAGAAGTGGGCCCCCGGTAGTCTGTCTGTCAACCATCACTCACCGACCCCTTGAACGACATCAGGAAATGTAGGAAGTTTTGAGTTCACATCGTCACGATCAAAGCGAATTTTATTCGGATATTTTTAAAAATGCTCGATCATAAGATTTCTTTTCTAATCAACACACTCTCCTTCAGTCACCAACTCTGACTTCCTGTCTCTCCCCCCCCACCCTCCTCCTTTCTCAAAACATGTCTTTTTTTCCCTCTCCCCTCTGCCTCGTCCAGAGTTTCTTGGCAGTGGTCTTGAGTAAACAGCGTATTTTTAGCTGGGAGGTCATATAGGCCCAGTCTTAATCACCACATTCCCATTTTCCCACCAGCCCAGCTTCAGCCAGAGGCCCATGCAGCCAGCCCGTGCACTGTGGGGGGAGGGCATAGAGACGAGCGAGAGGAGGATGGATTTCTACAAAAAGAAACTCTGATTATGATGCTGTTTTAGATAGAGTTATTTATCCTTTGTGCTTGTTCGGACGTCTAATAAAAATCTGTGTGAAGTGACGCAGGCCCATGATTTGTGAACAGTAGATAAGCCTGGACATCTGACTCTCATACTGGGTTGAGTTCATTTGTTTGAACCCGTCTGGCTGTCTCGTCAGCAGTCAGATAATGTCTTTTTTCTGTGACGCAGCCGCACAAGGGTCACTTTTTGAAAATGTGCCCATTTTTTTGTGGTGACAAGGACCCGCTTTGTATGCCGGGACGAGTCTCCGCTGTTTCCAATGCGGTCATCTGAGCCCGAGAGCAAGGACACCGCTTTTTCTCACTTTAATTAGCGTCTCTGCGTTTTGATTAGACCCTGGACTGAAATCAATTACTCATCACTCATTCACAGCAGCTACATATGGTCACAAACTAATCAACTCATTGCGCCGCTCGTACATGGCAGATTTAAGCGTCCTTGAAAGGCCCCTTGACAATTCGCTCATCAGTCGTGATGAACAGTATTTATGAACGGACCATAGGCTTGAGTCCGCCTCTAGCTTGAAACAGTAGATAATGCTGCATTCACATGCAGTCTTTAGAATGGGAAGAACAGGAAAGCCAGTTTAGTCAGACTTGGGTGTGTTGCATTGCAACCCCTGTTGCTAGCCTAACTTGGCTGCCTTTGCTTTGTTATGCGTTATGAATTGGACCTGATACAAACTATGTATAACTCCTTTTTAAAATTAGCTGAAGAGGTCACATTAGTGCAAATATTCAACTTTATTTAACTGTCAGAAACTGGTTTGGTGACATTTTTGGCCAGGCGAAGGATAATTGTTGCTGTCAGAAATTTCTTTACAAACTACACTGTGACGTGAACAGTTTATCAACTCGGCTTCTTATAATAAATATTGAAATGATCCCAGCAGACAGCGCCTCTGATTCCTGAACTATTTTTAATCTTTGGAAGTGCTCATTGTAACTTGTACGTTAACCAATAACAGCATGTATTATTCATTATTCATCATATAATCAGTGAACAAGAAAAAACAAGGTCAAAGCCGATGAGATTTACAGGGAGTGCGGCTACAGTGAATTAAATTAATTGCATTCACAGTGATAAAATGCTAACCACTTAACCTCACAGTCCAAATGGTGTTTTCACTTACTTTGGCTAATTGAAGCTCGTCTCTGGGAGTTGATTTACATCTCCCTGACTCTCCTGTTGGTTTTCTTTCACCTGTTAAAAGGTGGGACGTTGTGCACGTTTCTCTCTTGTACATGGAATTCAGTGACCTCCTGTAAATCCTAGTAAATCTGCACTCGACTGAACCTGAGTGGAGGTCGGCCACACCCATGTAGGATCTTCAACAATGCAGTTGTTTAAAACACTATTTTAAATTATATGCCATTATGCTGTATTATGTTAAAATTATGGGTTTTAAATAATGTCAGCTAGTGACTTTTTGTGTGTTAGATTTTGCAACAGCTAAAAGGGCTATTTCCAAATTGATGAGTTGAAGTACATGAAGCCGCTGTGTTCTGGATACTCACTGTGTCCCTTTTTACGGTCATTAGTATGTTAACAATTGATTAATTAACTTAATCCCTCCAACTTCTACTAATCAGTTGATTAAACCATCAACTGTAGAAAGGTAATAGTTTTGAATACGTTTTGGGTCC
Organism: Verasper variegatus; assembly: GCA_026259375.1. Lineage (NCBI taxonomy): Eukaryota > Metazoa > Chordata > Actinopteri > Pleuronectiformes > Pleuronectidae > Verasper > Verasper variegatus. The sequence continues at coordinate 8,581,464 of CM048054.1, forward strand.
AGCTTCTCAAACATGATGCAGTATTTGTTTTACACGACAGTAAACACAATGTGTGGATTTTCGTTTTATTCATTCAAATAAGACGTTCAAAAACATCACCCTGAGTCGAGGAAAATTCTATTGGTCAAGATGATCAAGAAGAAAATGGCGGAATATTCAAAAATATAAATGATTACTGCAACCCTACTCAATTTTATGTTGAGTAGCTATAACAGATGTGAAACTGAGAAAACAGGGCACACTCAAGTTAGTGGCGGCGACAACTGATGAGTAATAATGAGCACAACTCTGTGTCTCACTCACACTGTACTAACCAGCAGTCACATTACACAGCACACACACTTTCGCTCATTTCTATAAAAAGGTGAGAGGACATTTAATTGCACAGGATGTTAACTTGTGCTTTAGATTTGCTATAGAATGAACTCTCTGCGGTTCTATAGGGAAATATTTGTTCTTCTTGCAAATCATGTTTCTTCTTTTTTGACTTCCCCTCTCCTACTTCGAGGGACAGCCCACATTTCATATTAGCTGCTCTGAGCTGCTCTATGCAGTAGAGCCTGCAGATGTTTTAGTTTTAACTTCCATAACCGAATTGCTGTGATGGCTCTTTCCCTTTTGAAACAGAACTTGTCTGTTGTCTGAGGAGAATAACTAGTCTCCAGTCTGCGAGTTCATCTCAACGAAAAAAAGGGCCCGGACCACAGAGCAGAGGAAATGATTGATTTGAACCTTGATTTTCAACACATCTCCGAAGTGTGACTTTAAAATGACGCCCCTCCCATGCAGTAGCTGATGCTCAGTTCTCAGGGCAGGGAAGAGAGGTGTTCTCTCTCTGTATATGTGCACTCGCTCTTTTCTCTGTGCTGCTTAATCCCCATATCAAATTGTTTCCTGCAGTCCGCAGGAAGCCGCCTACGATGGGCCCCCTCCGTCACAGCCTCTGCTGGGGCTTCTGGGAATGTGGGGGCGGTAGGTTTGGGGGGTGGGGGGTGGTGGTACGGGGCTGCTGGACAGCTGTTGAGATCCGAAGCCCCCACATCAACAGTGCAGTTGCTCTGAGCTGAATAGCATGTTGTTTTTCAGGAGAGTGATAGGAAAGACAGTATTGGTTCAACCATGTGATGCAGATGTTGATTGATAAAAGCGGATGTTGATTACTGCTGTGGTCTCCAGCACGTCTCCTGATTTTGGACATTAGCCGGGCTTTTTTGGACACAATGCACATATTGACTCTGCCAAAGCAACACTTAAATTGAAGGTCAGGCTAGTTTGTGTTGCTAAAGGTCAAACCTTGGGTTTGGACCTGTGCTTTTGTCCTCTTGTAATACCCTGTGCTTCCTCTCTGCGTGACCTAAAAGCGGCATTGAAGTTGATTTATAAAGTTTTTCAAGTTAAAGACGGAAGGATCGTTCAGTTGGAGGCAGGAAAACAGATTTCTGCTGGTGTTATGGCTAAGATGTCCACATGACTTAGAAATCTGCAGACATGAGAACCAAGGTTGATTTTCAGTGAGATTATTCTTCCAAGATGTTTGGGTACTTTATAACCTCTTCCACTTACTGTACAGTTAAGTCACTGCTCTTGGTTACAGCAGTTGTTTATAAGTTTAAATTTGTCCTCGTGTAATATTAGTTTAACCTAAACCTAGATTAAGAAACGACGTGTGTTGACATTTTGGATGCACTGAACATAAACACAGCTGCCGTGTACACAAGCCTATATTCTCAGATGGAGGCGTAGGTTTTTCTTTAGTTCTAATCCTTGTCCTGTTTGGGCTGCACACAGACTAACTCTGCCTGTCTGCGTGTATGTCTCTGTTATGTAGCAGGGGATATTAACAACCTCAAATGCGAGACGTCCTCACATGTCTGTGTTTATTTTAATGCTTTTAAGTGGAGTCTGTGGATGCACAAACTCTCAGAGGTCCTTGCAGGCTGCTGCTGTAGCAAGCAAGCAGGCTTAGTAACACAGCCTGACTGGGTATAATGTGACAGGGTCATGATTGTCCTCCTCTCACTCTTGCTTTTTAGGTGATGGGTTTATATACTCGTACAGAAAACTAGAATGGCAGTAGAGCGCAAATCTCCGCCAAGACAGAATAGTCACATTCAATTTGATCAAACTGCACCAAATTGCACATTCTCATGGACGTCAGTCTCCTAAATATGCCTGATTTGCCCTTTTAGTATCCATTCATTATTTCCTGGGAAATCAATGAAAATATCAAAAAATTTTAAAGAAAGTGATAATAATAGAAAATCCTGGATCCGCCCCCTGATTCGTATAAGCACCAAAATTTGATAAGTTCTTCCCTAACCCATACTGCATCCTTCCACCAAGTTTCTGGAAATTTCATTGTGTAGTTATCACGTAATCTAGCTTACAAACAGTCGAGCAACAAACAAACAGATGGGTGAAAAGTGAAAAAGGACCCACCAGATAGACAGAGCTTCACTAGCTTACATTATAGATTGCAATAAATTTGAATCTATAATTATTTTTAATAAAAGGATAAAATTGTATAAATGAGAGGTAATGTCCCATGGATCCACTTTATATGCCATTGTGTGGACAGGATCAGGTCAGTAAAAAGACAGGAAATGGCCTCTGCAGTTGTGTAAGCTGAGTCAAAGCAGATAAGGCTATATTCAGACTCATTGATTATTACCGCCTTCCGTGAGGAGGAACATTCCAAGCACTATCAGATCAATAATGACATAAATCAGCCGGAGAGCGAGTAGGTAACCAGAGGCCAGATATCAGGGAGGGAGGGCTCGGCTCATTTCCTGAGCAGTGATCCCAGAAGGAGGAGGAGGACAGGAAGGAAGGAGGGGTTTGTCACTTGTACCTAACAAAGCTTGTTAGACCCAGGAAATAGAGAAAATAAACGAGCAATTAGGCAAATAAATGAGGAGAGATAAAACCTCCAAACAATCGTAGAGACTGGAAATGGACCTTGGCCTGAGATAACAACGCCCACAGCATGGCCCCGACCAGATGCTGAGGGAGGTAGCTGCAAACGTGATGGTGAGGCATTAAATAGGGAACGACAGAGCAAGCGGTGCAGTAGATTTACAGATGTTTTTGATGTTTATGGTTTAACTATGCAAGGCTGTGACCCATTGAACCTTCTGCCTCCCTCTGACCGGCGTGAGCTGTCTGGCTGGGAATCAGGCCGGCGTCGCTCTGTCACGTTTATTTTCAGTCGCCCGCTCGGCCCGCCGGCTGGAGTGATAAAAGAGAGACGAGCTGTCCACAGTGGCGCGGTATGCATCAGTGTGTGTGTGTGTATGCGTTCTTGCGTGCTGCTAGGGAGGGAAAGTGGTAGAACGCTGGAGGACGGATATTCGTGGCACCTCTTCCAATCCACCCCCTCCTGTGTGACTCCCCCCAACTGTGAGTATCAGGGAAGACTAGCTGTTGGCACATTGCAGAGTGGTGGTGGGTGGGGTGTAGGGGGGGGGTGTTCGCAGCCAACCGTGTGTCTCCAGGCCAATTAGTCACCCAATGGGGCGGTGGTGGAGCAGTCAGGGGAAGACGTGAGGTGAGAGGGAAGTTATTTTACATCACTCTTCCTGCTCTTCCACACAGGCACACCGTGTCAGAGGCGTCTGAAGAGATGAAGAGCCTGATCATTGACAAGAATAAGATGGGCCTGGAGGAAGAGCCTGAGCTGCTGGTCAAAGGTGAGTCTCATTCTCACCAAAAAAACCCTGCACCACTGTTGCTGTGTTCAGCCTTAAATTGAATGCATCCACCTGCTCTGGTCTCGCTGTGGGGAGGAGAGTCACACGGCTAAAAGGAGAAGTCGATTATTTGATCTGTAGCTGGGAAAAAAAAAAGTGATAAGAATTTTGATAATCAATAAGTAAAAATGTTCTGCATTCATTGATTCCAGGATTTGATGCTTTCGATTTAAAGTTTCTTGTCATATGCAAAAAAGAACAAGTTATCAATGCAATTAGATTCTTATTTCCCCACGTCGATACCTGGTGCCATCAATGGATATTGTTTCATATCAGTGCAAATTCAAAAGTCTTTGCTTTTTGGACTGTTGTTCAAACAAAACTGCAGTTTGCAGACTTCACCCTGAGGAAATTATGATAAGATTTTGTCATTATGCAAACTGAATAATCAATAGAGTAATCAAACACGTTCAATCAACAATGAAAATAATCTTAATTTGTAGCCCTGCTTTGAATTTCAGTGAATAAATAAATCCCTTGCAGGCCCATCTTGGTGCTGGTCATCTCATTAAGTCCAGTATATTTTTCATTACCCTAATAAGTACTGTCGCAGTTCCATGCTGAGCTGTCGCCCTGTAGCCAACCTCACTCTGACCACATGTGGCCCACAGCTGCTCCCAGTCTCCCGCCCCTGTGTGTTCATGTAGGGACAGCTCCTGTCGCCCGTGATGCTTTTGAGGAATGATCTCATAGGATATTTCCGTGATTTACTTTTCCTTTTTTTTTTTTTCGCCACTGAGAGGGAGCAATGAAACGCCAGCGCTTGGATAAGTTACGTTCCTGTTTGGAGTGGCGGCAGTCAGATTGCCTAATTCTGACAGCAGTTACCATGCGACTTCGGCCAGCGCCCCCCCCCCCTCCCTCGCTCTGTCGCTGTTGGCGGAGACGTGTGAGGAGTCGCTTTCCAAAACAGAGGACAGCTACTTTCCTTGGGCCATTGATTACACTGTCACTTTGAATTCCAGCTCGTGCTCCACGGCCCCATCCTTTAACCCGCCACACTATTAAAGCCACCACAACGGTAGCACACCTCAGGGCATTAGATAATCCCCCTCATTCCATTTTGTGCTGCACAAGTTTTCAAGAGCCCCTCCATTAGGGCCTTTCCCCCTCGTTCACTGTGTTTTTCTTTGTGTCGTTTTTTTTTTTTTTTGTTTGTTTTTCTTCAGGACATCCTGAGGCTACATGGGGCGAAATATTACCCCACTATCTAAAATAGGGCACAGACATTGCAGATATAGACCGATGAGTGGCGTAAAACGCATGGAGTGGTGACAGACGGGGATGCTGACATTGGTTTATTGACATAGCTTTGTTGATTTCACAGATAAAATGAACTGCTCCTCACATGATTTACAGCTTCTCATGCTCCAGTAAACCACAGCTCAGTCTGTCAGTCAGACAGTCAGTTATTTATGTGTTGCTTGTAATTATACAGTCTGGCCCCTTCATTCTTAGTTATATTGTTGAATTCATTATATACGACTTCATGAACAGCCAGCAGATAACGTTAGCTGACCTAAAACTGTAATATACAGTTTGAAGCTGAGAAGTCTTTTAATTTCAGTGATGATCCTTTATGGATGTTCATTGTCAGCATGCACAGGCCTGCAGAGCAGAGTTTCCAACATTTATGTGAAACAGTTTTTCAAGTTAAACTTTGAAGTGGTTTTCAAAGCTCAAGTTTCTTTATACATTTTTTTTATTTTTTTTTTTTTTTAAACCCATGGAAAATGGGAGGCCTGCAGCACAGAGATGGAAGTGCACAGAGAGAGATTGTCTTCTTGATCCATGTTTGAGGGGGCAGGGCGTGGGCGGGGTCAGGGGTCACAAATGAAACAAATTAAGGGCGAGCCATGGCCCCCAGGGGAGGCATTAGCAGGCCAGAGAGATGGGATCCAGATGGAGGACCAGGGGAGGGGTACACAGGGGGTCCCGGGACTCTGCTGCTGCTCCGCGCTCCTTTCCTATCGCTCTGTCAAAAGTTCCCAAAGAAGAGCAGTATCTTTGGGGATGTCCTGTGTCTGTGACGGAGGCGTCACTGTACCGGCCATGCCCTTCTCCCTATGTCCCTTACCCAGTCAGCGTGTCTGCCTCCCAGACGCAGCCCGTCAGCAGGCTCAGCCCCGACTTACCTCATGGTTTTTATTTATATCCCTTTCACGTTGGGTTTTGATGCTGCCCCCCTCTGATGTGGTGTTAAGTACCTCCAGGGTTTTTGCTTTGGGCTATATTGGGTGGGTTTATGGTGAGTTCAAACCTGGCACTTATATCATATAAAAACATTCTCAAACAGGAAACATGGCCTGAGAGGCTGAGCCTTGGCCCCCTCCTCCCTCTTCGGTTTTATTTCAGGGTAGTAGAGAGACAGTGGAGGCTTTGCGCTGCCTTGAAAACCACTTTGAGGAAATGGGGTGGGGTGGGGGGGAAACCCGGCGGCACAGGTGAGCAGGTGGCATGCAGATTTCTAACCACAGAGGAAGCTGTGATGCTGGCGTGGCGTCACTGCTGTTTTTCACGTGGTGGGACGTTTAGGGTACATTGCCTAATTATTCCTTTAAAACCACTCAGAAGTGTGCATGCACGAACCATATGTACTCACATGCACGGCCACCCCACATGTGGCATGCTGCCAGCGTATAGCATGCTTGCCACCTCAGATAGTGCCACCCAGCCCTAGTGTCGTTCCAGGTGGCCTGCTTGAAACCAGCGCCAGAAACCAGAGAATCCAGAGGCCTGATGGAGAGAATCAGGCCTCCGGATGAACGCTGACCCCCCTGTCCAGGACTCTTCTATCCTCCTCCGTCTGTTTATTTATCTACTCTTAGTTTAAATATTTATTAGGGACAATTTGCACACATAGCTCAGGGGGAAGAGGAGGTTCACTGCTGTTTGGGAACAGTGGATCTGGGCCGTTGCTCTCTTTCCAAACCCTCAGGACTTTGGGAACACAACAGCCTTGCATTGTGGAGCCAGGCCTGGCAGGGTCGGCGGGCATGCCTATGCACTGGATGAAGGCATGTCTGCTTTACTCTCTTTGTCTGTAACTGTCACACTGTTCCAGTAGCTCTCACTCTCTTTTCCTCCTTTTCTCACTCTGTCAACCTCTAAAGTGGTAATTATGTTGGCTGCATGCAGGTTTTAAAGCCTGTGCCATTAACTGGCTGTATTTTTATCCCCTACTCTTTACCCCAACAAGGCAGTCACATACAGACTGCTGCAAACTGTATGGATAATTACATGGCTTTTGGATTTATTCTTAGGGAAGACATGGTGTGGCAGCACTGGTTTATACTAGGACTATAGCCCACCTACCACCCAGCGCTCTCAAGGGATATGATTGTCCGGGTCTCTAGTTGCTCAGCACTTAACACTTAGTCTGTTAGAAAAATGTAATCAGTGGCAGTACAGTGACGTCAAATAAAAATGCATCACTGCGATAACTTGATTCTATCTAATCCATATCCTCCTTTACAAGGGATATTAACTGATATAACGTTAGCTTTGTTTTGTTAATTAAATTAAAGTTGTAGAGTATATTTCTTAGTAATTACGGTCTTGGCAGGATTATTAAAAGCCATTTATGAAAAAAAACAAATTCCCTGATCCACCCCCTGATTGGGATCCTCAGCAAAATTGAACGGGTTCATCGCTGACCTATACTGCATCCTTCCACCAAGTTTTATGGAAATCTGTCAAGTAGTTTTTACTTACTATCAAATATACCAATCAACAAACAAACAGAGGTGTAAACAAAATATTTAGCTTTGCCCAACCAACAGTCCAAACCTAAAGAGATTTAGTTTGAGACAAGAGAAGACAACATGCCCAACATGAGGTTTTGGCATTTTTGTACTGAAATCTGTTTTTATGGATTAGCAAAATTATTGACAAATGAACATTGTTTGACAAATTAATTCATCAGATAACTATTACAGCTCTGCTCTTTGATGTATTATAATGATTTCATTTCAAGTAGTCATTCTGTGCATGTGTATATATCTTGATTAAAGGGTGGCTGTTGCGGGAGGTGCGAGGAAACTGGATTAAGCAGCGTCGGTACTGGTTTGTGCTGAGCCAGGACTCACTCGACTACTACACCGGCCCAGAGAAAGGAGCGCGCAGACTGGGCACGCTGGTCCTCACCAACCTCTGCTCCGTCATCTGGCCCGACAAGCAGACCTACAAGGAAACAGGTGAGCAGCACTTGAATGTATGCAGACAACAACACGGGGCTGCAGCATAACTGACTCATGCCTGTAATCAGTCTACTTACACATGTTAACTCCCATCGTATAGTGACAAGACCTTTTACAAGATTCCTAGGAAGTTGTTTCGGGATTTTTTTGTGTTGTGGTCCCGTTTCCCTTCCCACCAGGGCAGTAATTCTGAGTAAGTTTGGGAAGCCCCAAGCCGTGTTTGGTCGAAAACATGGTTCAAGGTTGGTCTAGAAACCTCACATCTGAGTAATCAGCTCGGGCATCTCCCTTCCACTTCTCGGATGAAAGAAACAAAAGATATTGACGTGAAAGAGCAGAATCTTTGCCGGACGGGGAGAGACACATGGATGACTTGTCCTTTTTTCGAGTTAATGTATTACTCAAACATGCCGCCCTCCCTCTGAGTCTGTCCGCCTGTCCGTCAATGGAGGGGATTATGTCCTGCTGACTTCACCAAACCACTTAAAATCTCCAAACCCAAATCCAAACATAGTTCTTAGGAACTGAATATACCATGGGACTTTTCTGGAGAGAACTGTGCTTTCAAAAGTGGCTTTGTCACAAGCTCCATTGGCCGCTTGACGACTGAATAGCTTTGTGTTCCTATAAGCCACTTCCCTTTAAGGGGTTTTATCTGTGGCATCACTGCCGTGTCACACCAGAGTAAATGCAAGGGCACCAAACCAATTCGGCATTGGCAGTTTCATTTTGGGGTTGTGTTTTATAGAACCTAAACAAAGAAAGAGGTGGTGTCAAGGCACGTAGCAGGAAAGGCTGATAACAGCCACGCGGCTGCAGGCTGACTGGGATATGGCTAATACTTCCTCTGCACAAGGAGGAAGCACGTCTTGTGCATTCCCGTGGCAGGGTGTCCAAGTGGGGGGGGGGGGGGGGGGGGGGCACACTGTTGGGTTTAACACTTGTCCTGCCTAATCATTACAAAAACTGTTCTTGTTTGGTTTTGGAGTAGGTTCCTCTCATCCTGACCTCTGACCCTCGGTGAAACCAAGAGAGGATGTCAGAAGGAGTCACGTTAGATATTCAGAGTGTCCCGTGAAGTGAACACTGCACTGGTCTCTTCCCCATTTACTTAAATAACACTTGACTATCAAAGTGTTGTGAGTAAATGCCACTCAGAGTGTGCATACCTCGGCCAAGGCCCAACAGTCCGCTTAAAAACATTTAAATGCACCAAATTGAATACACTCATAAATATCAGTCCCCTAAACATGACTGATCAAGATCCATGAATTAACTCTCTTAGAAAGCCCTATCTCTCACTGTTGAACAAAGTGAAAAATAATATTCCTAGATCCGCCCCCTGATCCACATCTGCATGAAAACTTAGTGGGTTCTTTCCTGACCCACATGACATCCTTCGACCAAGTTTAGTGGTAATCTGTCCACTAGTTTTTGTGTAATTCTGCAAACTATCAGACAAACAAACCCAGACAAAACATAACCTCTTTGTTGGAGGTGTTTACAAATTCCAGTCATGTAAAATGCAATGTTTTTTTATTAGTTCTTTTTATTTCAGGCTACTGGAGCATCACAGTATATGGGCGGAAGCACTGCTACAGGCTATACACCAAGCATTTCAATGAGGCTGTGCACTGGGCATGTGCCATCCAGAAGATCATTGATACCAAAGCACCGGTGGAAACGCCAACACAGCTCCTGATCCGAGACATCGAGGTAGGTCACAAGATGCACACATACAACAAGAAACAATATATGAATAATATTGTGATAAACACATGTTGTGCCTCAATTTGCGCATTTCCACAAATGCATAAGTGCATTCGAACTGACAAGTATGACAAAAAATGCACTGTACTGTAGGTACCTGACACCATATAGGCTGAGTAGCAAAAAAGGAGGAACAGCCATTGTGTCTTCAACGCCACCATTTCGCTGGTGCAGACAGTGGCATAATTTCCGCTATCGTGTCAAACAGGGGGCATGCACAAGAAAGTCAAATATTCATTTTCATGTCAAGTGAGCAAAGCAGCCAGGAGATATTTTGGTGGGTGACAGTTCCAGTCAAAGTGCACAACACAATGAAAGAGCTCAATTTGAGAAGCATTACCCTGTTGAAATTGACTCGGCACTATATGTATAGACTGTGTATGCAGTGTAGTAACTGACATATCCGATTTGAGACACAGCAACAAGCCGTCATTGGGCTATACATTATTTCCCCTCTGCTGTGTTCCCATGGAGACCACATTGCCACACTGAGCCAGGAGTCCAAAGTTTCCTCTGCTTGCTTTTTCTCTTTGGAATGACCTCATCTTATTCCACCACACTGGGACAGGACAGAGTAACAGACCTGAATCACAACAGTCATTTCAAGATAGAGGTTTAACCAGTTATTCTGCACTCTGAGGAACTGGAGCTTGAGGAGATACTCTTTGCTTCACCTTCTCACGTGGAGCGAGTGTGTTTATAAGCGACGGACATATTTTTAGACCTGGGGGTTGCTAGAGAACACCGCGTGCTGGAATCTCATTGAGCAGACATATGACTCGTCTTGCATCAGTCTGCCCCGGGGGGTGAAGAGAGGGGCAGCTTTTGCCAAGGAGGTAGAGGAGGGCTCGGCCTGAAGCAGCAGGGCCCGATAAGCAGTCCTGCGCCGGGCCTCCTGTCTCCATAATCTCCCAACGAGAGTCTCTAATCTCAAAGAAAAGTGGTTAATCTGCTTGCCTCCGTCTGCCTGTGTGCTTTGCCAGGAGGGGCCAAGATTATGTATTGGGTGGATGAGAGGGGGGGGGACTGCTTTCAAAGTGCTCCTCATTTGCTGTTTGGCCTGTTTTTCCCTCTGACCACTTTTACTCTGTCTAAAACGTTTCATTTCAGTCTGTCGCTTCTTCTCTTCCTCACCTTTACACGCAGGCACACAGGCTTACGCAAATATACAAGGTATTGTCCCTCTCCAGTGTGAGATTAGGACTGCTGCTGCAAAAATCAAAGAGCGAATGAACAGACGTGGCTTTGTGCAGGCAGAAGTGCACGCTTTTTCTTTTAAGGCATAGATTCAAGTTCCAGCCACAGACACAAGGGAGAGAAGGGACTTTAGTTTCAGCCTTGAACCTACAGCCAGAGGCCATGTGCAAAAGAGAGAAAAATGGAGAGGAGATCTGAAGAACAGATTAGCCGGGTGAACAGCTCTATTTTAAATCTGCCACACATTACATTTAAAGGACAGTATTCGTTTATTGAAATGGGGGTCAGACCACTATTCCTATCTGTAATAGAAACACCGTAGGCACCGAGTCATTTGCTGAAATCTGGGAGTGCAGCATTAAAACAACAAGTTGAAACAGCAAACTGTAAATTTGTTAGCTAAGCTGTCTTGTTGTAAACATTCTTCACAGTTAACACGCAGACGTCCTGGCTCGACTCTGACCTACTGCACTTACAGTAGTAGTACTGTGCACTGTGGGATTATCTGTGACATTTGAGGTGCACTCATTTGGGGTTTTTACCTCCAAATAAAATAGTTTTAATAATCTTCAACTAAACTCCTTTTTTATCATTTGACCTCCTGTATATTTGACCTCCATTGACCTTGTTAAAACGTTAGAAATGTTGCAGTAATACCAGATGTTGGCGTTCTTACTGTATAGAGCACAATGTTATGATACAAATGATTCTCTTTATAAATCAGGGGCCAGAATTTACACAGAGGAGCCAATTATATACCCAACATCAATGCACAATTCCTGATTCAGTAAGGTGCACATTTAAGTCATTCCTTGTTTACAGGTCATTGAATATATTTCGAAAATTGTTCCTTGCACATTGCACTTCAGAAAAAGCTTGAAAAACCCCCCGGATCCGCCCCTGCCAGTTTGTACTAAACCAGAATTGACCTTTTAAAGAAATCGTTCAACATTTTTGGTCAATGCACAAGAATTAGAAGCAAAGATTGAAACCCCTCAGTGTCAACAAGTTATAGAGCCAGGCCAGCTGTTTTTCCCATTTCTAGTTTTAGTCCAATGCCTGTTCTAAACCTGTCTGTTTGGAATGGGCTGTTTGTTCAGACTGTGGTGATGCTGGTTGCAGCTTTCTCCCCGAAACTGTAAACGTGACCTGCAGTTATTGAGCTGCGGCGAGGAAAGACCGGTTCCTCACAGAACCCTGATGCTGCACCACCACTGCTGCATTAAGAGCTGTTCATCTGTTTATTCCAAGGATCCTGAACTGGAGAATCAGTTGTTACTGTTGTCTTGAAGGTCCTGTTGTCGTGATCGACATGGATGTTGATGAGTCCCAGCCTGCCGCTGCTACAGAGCGCCGGTCACCTGTTCATTTCATGTTTATTAATATTGTGTGTCCAAATTGCACCAATGGGACACTGCACTTCCCTGGGTCCTTAACAATACACATGCCAAGTGTGAAGTTGATCAGATGAACGGTTCTCGGGGTACAGACAGAGATTTCTGGATTTATTAAATAAATGAAATAGATTTGTTCTTGGGTTAAGCTAAGTTTGCCCTCTGCAGCGCCATCTCTCACGACCGGCGGAATCCATCTTCTCATGTGACATAGATAATAAAGGTATTTCACGAAACATCGAACGACTGCATGCGTCAGAGGAAGACCGAAGGGAATTGGAGACAAACCTGGGGGCCCAAGCATGAACGTGCACCATATGAATATCATCTGGGTTTTGGTGCCGTATCCTGCTGCATGTGGGCCACAGAAACCCATTCCCACAGTTCAAACAGACAAGCCTGTCACCAGTGTGCACCAAACACTTAAGAAGAATGTGTCAACTTTGCCCCACTAAGGAGGGGGTGGGTGGGGGTTTGCCTCGTAGCCAGAGGCAGTGGCAACGTTACTAATGAGCAACAGGTGCTGGAGGGCAGTAGCGAAGCCATCTGTACCACTGCAAGGCATCTCTCCACAGAGGCAGTGAAAGACACAAACACACGCACACGAAACCCATTGACACCAGCAGATAAAATATAACGTGTCAGTCATGCTGGTGTGGTTTGCCGGGTCATCACTTGACCTTCCTGCTGCTTTGAAAGTTGCCAGAGCTGAATTGTGACCTGGGTCGAGTCGACCCTGGTCACCCCCTGACAGACCGGCCGCGCTCTCAATCGCTGACTCGCCCACAGGTTGACCACGGGCTCACTGCAGACATATGAAAGTTGGTTCTTTTCTGCGTCTAATGACGTTATCGTCACAATTCTTTCCCTTGTGTGCTAAAGGAGAATAAGTTCAACCCCGAGGTTGTGGAGCACATCTACCAGCACAACCCCATCCTGAAGTACACCCAGGGCCCCCTGTACGCCCCTCTGCTTCCTTTCCCCTATGGCAGCCTGGAGCACACATGTAAGTAGTTAACATGTGCATGTCATACATTATTATGTAGGTTATGTGTGTAGCTGTGGATAAAAATGAAATAAAGTTAAATAATTTCTATAGCGCTTTGAAAAAAATATGATTGGCTGAGACTATTGCAAGCTGCATAATTACATAATAAAGATTTCACTAGTGGGAATAACATATTTGTATATATATATATATATATATTTAAATGTAATTTTTGACATGGCAAGATAAATTATCTGTTTACAAATTGTATTTATCCTCAATTTCATTAGTTATATAGATATCGCATTTTTCACAAGTAAGAATAACAAATATAGATCTAACAACCGATTTCCACTTATCAAAAGTCATTTCAGATCTCAACAATTGCAAGTTATGACATGTCAACAAACTATTTTAAGTAATTAAGTAACTAATTAAAGGTACAGGGTTGGTCATTTGTTTCTAAAACACTGTTTTATCCTATTTGTTGAAATCCTCTTCACGCCCTGTCTGAAAAAGAAAAAGGGTTTAAAACAGTATTCCTTCAAGCCCAATGCACATCTTCACTGAGTAAATAGTAACTTATTCTACAGTAAGCTGGACATTGTATGCCACTGCAGTTCAATGACTGTGTTGCTAAGTGGAAAGAAGCAGTGTGATCTCTGGGATTACTCTGCTGTTTGAATTGCTGAGAGGCAGAAGGCACAGTACAGGCCACTAGAATAACAAGCTCTCATCGGCTGCTTCATTAAAACAAGTGAGAATAGGAACGCACAAATAGATTAGAACAGACAATAGGAACCATGTCACAATAAGTAAGAGGAACAATGGTCTGTATTACAACATCAGCCTTGGCTACAACTCAGTGATCTTGCTCTAGTAGAAGTTAGAAGTTAAAAGCCTGAACACAATATTCCACTGCTCTTCCTCCTCTCTCCAGACCACAGTGGGAAAGGTTACGGCTCGGTGCGTGAGGAGGCCGTGAAGCTCTTCAACTGCCTGCAGCAGCTGGAGTCGGCACGGGAGCCGGTCCCCATTATCCAGGGCGTGCTGCAGACCTGCCTGGACCTGCGGACACTCCGGGACGAGGTCTACTGCCAGCTAGTGAAGCAAACGAGCTACACGCCTGCCCCGTACACTGCCGCACACCTCCGCTACTGGCAGCTCCTCACCTGCATGAGCTGCACCTTCCTGCCCGGGCCCACTGTGCTCAAGTATCTGCGGTTCCACCTCAAGAGGTGAGAAACAGGAGTTTGATGTTGGACTGATTCAAATCAAAAATCCACTCAGAGCAGAGGTGATGTGATTGTATTTAAGCTTCCAAATGGAATGAAAATGGTTGTACCACGGAACTTAGTGGAAGGATGTGGTATGGGTCAGGAAAAAAAATCATTAAATTCTGGTGCCGATCCGGATTATGAGTGTGTGCAATTTGGTCCAAATAAAAAAAATGGTTTCTTAAGGGCACTGTTAACGGAGGTTTGCACCATAGTGCCTTTCTAGTTGCTATTTATTTTGCAGCATTAGAATCCTTTTAGTCCTCTGTTTTCAAATATTACGTTTATTTTTTTCCCCTTGCAATATAATGTGAATGCAGTATTTAGTTTGAATTCATTCATATTGGATTCAGTATCATCCTGCAGACTGAAGAAACCTGCTCACGCCGTCTCTGTCTTGAAATTGCAAGTGGAAAATTTTTCTTCTTCTTTTTTTCTGGCTCTAATTTGTCCAACTGGGAAACATGACTTGTGGTTGACACGTGGAAAACATTACAGCAGATTCATCTATGTTGACAGTTTAAGGTAGTCGAAACCACAGTTGTCTGTTAACAGTAATATCGCAGTGTTTATTTTATATTGATCAAAATGATGTTCGAAGAGCGTAACCAGGGAAGTCAAATATGAACTGAAGTTCTATCAGCAAGGTGCCATCCCATTCCCGTATTACTGGGTCATCAGATCGTGAGTCTGATGGGGGGAGACAGGTTCAGTGTTACAGTAGCAGAGAAAACCTGGGGGCCAGACTGGAGTTTAAAAAGCAGGCGTCAGGATCCCGCTAGATATGTTTAGATATGGTAGCGTGATATGGCTTCACATTGTTAGCGTGTTCGCTCAGACAGATCCAGTGTTTCAGGGCTGAATATGCAAGTCTGAATTAGCTCTGGGGCAATCTAAGTTATTGGCAGTGCTAATCTCCTGCTCCAGATATTCTGTCTAACGCCATGTCATCAAAGCACTGCAGTTTTCTATCTATGTTTCTGTACTGGGAATCCGCCTGCAGCTAATGGAGCAGTTGCATGCGACGGCGATTCATAATAACACCGTGGAACTCTGCCTGTGTTTTGATACATCTTGCCGGGCGCTCTCACGCACTCTCTCACTCGGTGGATCAGTGCTGAGGCTGCAGCTGGGCAGTGGGCCCAGAAAACCCTCCTCCACTCCCCCAGTGCCCTGAGAAACCCCCGGGGAATGTCTGCTGTCAGAGAGAATAGGCCAGAAGAAAGAAAGCAGAGGAGGAGGAGTAGGCCGGAGCGCAGGAAAGAGCAGAGAGGGGTGAAGAGAGGAGGAGAGTATAGGAAGGATCACACAGACTCAGTGGAACATTCCTAATTATGTTTTAGCAGGACATATCCCACCCTGTGGCCATACAGTTATGAGAGAGCGAGACATCGGAGGGAATGAGAGGGCCTCTCTCTGCCTGACAGTATATTTGAGGCCCCCTTGTTTGCATCTCTCCGTCCCGTTTGTGTGTTTTGGGACGAACATCGTTGTATAATTGTTTCCTTCCTATTTTCCCCTTCGGTGTTGACACAGGGCTGAGCGCGTGACTCCGTCAGGTTGTATTTCACACCTTTCAAACTCTTGCAGTGTGTGAGACGTCACGCTGCTTTTTTGTCCCATCTCTTTAAAACAACACCAGACGCACTCACCTACCACTCCTGGATGCTCCACCGGGAGGAAGTGGCAGGTCGCTCTGGTTCACAGAAGCGGAAACACCTTTTCCTGTTTCATACGTTACCCAAATGTTTTTTTTGCTATTTTCCTTTTCTTTGAACGATTGAGGGATGTTGGGCCTTTAAGTCCCTAAGAGCTAAAGTGAGAACATTTGTCATTCCTCGCCTCATTGACTTTCTAGCATTGCCAGCCCAAAGAAAATAAAGAATCGGTCAATTCAAAAGGATGACGCAAAGTCCACGATTGCAGCAGAGCACTTTACAGACTTTGAGTCATGAGCATTAACAAGTTCTCCCTTTTTATGTATTGAATATATTCATTTTATCCGCACCCATCTCACTTTCTCACCCCTCTCTTGCAGGATTCAGAGCCAAAGTCCTGAGTCTGAGATGGATAATTACGCGTCATTCATCAGCGAGGCTCTGGAGAAGACCAAGTGTCGGGAGTGTGTGCCATCCTGGGAGGAGATCCAAATGCTGATGAGCAGACAGGAGATGCTGTGCACTGTGCACTATCCTGGCCCGGGATCCTGCCAGCTCTACATCAGCTCACACACCACTGCCAATGAGGTTTGGACGCATTTATCTGGATTCTTCTTTTGAGCACAACTTTTCTTTCATATTCTCACGTGTTGCTGCTCAGAGCTCAGTCTGATGATTATCCCAGACCGTGCATATCTGTCTTGTCTCGTCTCACTCCAACCTCTGCCCGTCTGCCTGTCCCCTTCCTCAGGTGGTTCGAAGGATGCAGGAGAAGCTCGGCCTGCAAGAGAGCAAAAACACGTTCGCACTGTATGAGCAGAATGCACTGTGGGAGCAGCCGGTTGCAGGCGGCGCTCTGATCGCAGACATCCTGACCAGGTTTGTGAAGTGAATCAGCCTGCAAGCCTGTAGCACAGATAGACACCGCAAAGGAAGCAGACACTTTAAAACCAAGCAGACACACACGCTGTCAAAACACAGTCTCGTCTGAGGAATCTGAACTATTTGTCACCGGTGGACGGTGTATTTATCTTGACTTGTTCGACTCCCATGCTGAATGTTATCCAGTATCCTTGATAAGTGGCGACCTTGTCTATTGGTCAAACATTCCACCCTGCTGGGAAACTGGACCTGTGTCACTGCCAGCAAAGCCAGTGGATCGCCACGATGAAACTGACATCACTGGGTTGTATGAGGCAAAGTCTTGCATGAAACGATAAGGTGTCCGGCTGGACTAAAACAGGAAGTGTATTATTTCAACAGGTGTGTGTATCTGTGTCCTCACTGTGCGGTGACAGGGTAAACACGAACCTCAGCAAACCACCGAGTTACTAAACAACATTTCACATCAGGGAGGCACCATCTTGTAACATATTAACCTCCAGCCTGAAGATTTTTGGTGTACCATTTGTGGTTTTTCGGTATATTTGTTCCCTAACCCCTTCTGTCCCTCCTCTGTGCAGCTTCTTCACCAAAGAGTCAGAGTCGAAGTCCCAGTGGAAGCTGTGTTTCAAGCTCTACTGCCTGTTGGATGCTGACAGCATATCGGCGGACAGCATCGAGTATCTCTTCCTCTTTGAGCAGGTAATGGAGCAGAACACCACTCGACAAAAACAGTTTTTCTCAGAGTGACCACTCCAGATAATTAATTGTCCCGCAATGACAAATTCCTCGTATTTCACGGGGATTATAATGTTTCATTAATTATCATCGTTAACGTGTTATGGGCTGTGATTACAATAAAATGCAGTGTATAAAAAGTGTGACTAAGAGGACTGGCTGTAGAGCAGAGGGGGCAGGAGGCAGCCAGCACTGGCTTCATTAGAACATTTTTCCCGAGGACTCCCATAAAAGATTTATGGGACACAATAAAACAGGGTGGGGTAGAAAATATTGATGGAAGGACTGAGGCTATTGCTGACACATTGTGCCTTATTTTCATTCTGTTCTGTTCCGTCTCTCCCCGTGCGCTGCAGTGCCATGAGATGGTTGTGCGCAGGCCAGCTGCCAGCCTGTGAGGAGGACCTGCAGGCCTTAGCGGCCCTGAGGCTCCAGTGCCTGATGGGTGACTTCAGCACGCACGCCCCCTGCCCACCTCTGGACGAGCTCTTCCCAGGCGACATGCTGGAAGCTCGCGTCCTCATGTCCCTCGCTGCCCCGCAAGCCCTGCCGCCTTGTCTGGTGGCGGCTCAGGGCTGCCCGACGACGCAGCGCTTCCCCACAGGCCTCCTGGCAGGGACACTATGGAGCCACACGGCCACGGCAGCTCACAAGCAGAAGGTGGAGCAGGACATGCGTCTGCTGAGCCGACTGAAGGAGGAGGCAGCGGCCGTCATGGGGTCCATCTTGGAGCGTTGGAAAGGTCTGGCCGGCTACAACCGCAGGGACAGTATGGCCGCCTACCTCACAATCGCACGCCAGTGGTCGGGCTTTGGATGCACTCTGTATGAAGTGGACTTTTATATTGTGAGTTTCCAGAGGTCATGCTTTGGTTTTATTGTTGGATTGTGCTACTTCGGTGCTCAAGAGTCATTTGGAGGTAATTTAAGTGATAATTGCGGATTGTTCTGACATCTGTTTTACCTCCCTGCAGAGTTCGACGGGGAGTTTTTCCCAGAAGCTGTGGCTGGGCGTTGCTGCTACATCCGTGTCTCTGTACCGGCAGGGAGAAGCAGAGGCCCTGGAGTCCTTCCCTTATGGCCAGATCTGCTCCTACGGTGTATCTGACAGCAACACCTTCAAGATCACAGCCGGGGATCGGGATCTGCTATTTGAAACCACCAAGGTACAGTGACCCATGTCCCACGTTAGCACATACAGGCCGAGGCTGTAGGGGAGTCAAATCTCTTCCTCGTTGGAGCCGTTTCCTTCACTGAGCTTAGACACCATCCATCTCCGCTGTAGTCAGAGTTCAAGTGGCCTTATCGCCATGCAGCGTTCTGCAGAGTAAGTGAAAGAAGCATGCTGTCTGCTCACAATGCAGCCCTCCCTCCAGCACTCTGACCCACTTTAAAAACACTCATTAATTTGGTCTAAATGGAGAGCACACAACCTGCCACATGCTAACCACCAAAAGTCCAACTTCCTGGCATCAAATGGCAACTGGGGGTGAGTTTTATTGCGGTGGTTAGATTAAAATATTAGGCAAAACATTTCTCAGAAACATCGAGGTTCTTCCAAACAGACCCTTTTTTTTTTTCCAGCAGAGAACAAGTCTCGCCTTTCACTGGGCAGATTTGCTTGCATCTTCCCACATTGAACAAAAAATCCCTCTGTGATTTTTTCGTGGGGCACAAACGTGGCTTTTATTTATTTATCTGGACACACAGGCGAATTGAAGTACGACTCCGAGAGGCTTCTACTTTTATGAACTTAAGGACCTCATATTGCTCTGACATGAATTTGCAAGGTTTCTTAGCCACCGGGCAGGAAAGAAGAAAGCGGGCGGATTTGCAGGGGGTGATTATGGCCAGGCCTGGAGTTAATGGTGAGAGCAAGATTTAGCTGCTGATTCCAGGGTTACAGTTACAGTTGAAGTGTAGGTGAAGGTTGAAGCTTGAAGACGGCGCTCTCACACACCATGTTTAGGCAGGCGTTCGCGGGACGAGATTAAGGGTAATGGTCACCGAGGCTTACTGTGGTTTGGGGCGGTCACGTCCACCGAGGTCAGGTTAACGGAGGCACAGATGAACGAATGAAACGCTCTGCCGTGCCCTCCCTTCTTTTCCTTCTGCAACAGCTGCTGAGCAAAATGTGTCAAAGTGATGAAATATCCACACACATGTGAGGCCTCTTTTTCTGGATATGTGTGTGTGAATGTGTGTGTCCCCGTGAGAATCTGCCAAACAACCTCATCCTCAGCTTCTGGAGGATCCAGTTTTTCTAGCAGCTGGATGACATCATGCTTCTCCACCCTCCTGTGACAGTGCCAGACAGACACTGAGACTGCCACCAGTCTGACTCTCTATCTCTCTCTCTCTCTCTTTCTTTCTCTTGTCACAGCTGACTGAGATCATGCAGCTGATGAACGCATATTTCAGTGCCATCCGTCGCCAGCGAGGGAAAGGGGAGGATGCGGACATCTCCAAAGCAGAAAGCAAGGACGTGGGCTTCCATCACCTGGCCTCGATGCAGACGCCCACCCTCCTGGAGCTGCCCTCACACCCCGTCTGAGAGGGACCCACACCCAGACGACCCCACCCCACCCTCCCCCAACTCCCACCGTCCTCCTCCACGTGGCCCCCTAGGAGGCCCAGACCCGGTCCTCAGGACCCCGCGCCTCCTCCACTGGGAACCACACGGCAGCCAAAACAAAGAGAGGGCTGTTTTCGCTCCCCATCCGTGAAAATAAACCCTTGCTGAGCTTTCCAGCTGAAGGAGCCGGCCAATGGAGGAGGGAGGGTGAAGGAACGGCAAAGCACGGGGAAGGCGAGGGGGGTTGTGTTTTGCGAGCGAGGCCTAGAAAACCCAAAGAAACCAGTGCGGTTGCTGATGAGGTGTCACGCGTACACCCCCCCTCCCCCCCACCCACCCACTCACCCACACCCACCCCATCCTGTCACGCAACCACCTCTTATACCCCACATGGCAACACCCCCCTCCCCCCAACCCAACCTCGACAATGTGAGACGTTAGTTGCTACGTCAGGGAGAGAGACAGCAAGAGTTTGGACTTGTGGTAACAATTAGCTGTGGTACTCCCCTCACGAAGTTATGACTCGAACTGTGCCATATTTGTGTTAACTTTCCTAGAAGGCAGTCCTCCTCCCCCCCGTGCGCCGCTGAACCAGTGTTGAGAGCGTTCAGTGACAAACCCTCCCCGTCTCTGGCTCTCACTCCCTCACCCACACAGACTCACTTTCTCACGTGCCTGTATGCCGACATGTTCGTCAGAGACAGTTAGTTTTCATAAGATCCCAGCCGGGCTTGCATTACCTGGAACTGTTGATGCGGTGAGCCATGTGAACTTGGAACTAGAAACAGATGTTGAACTCTGTAGCCAAGTCATTTTGGCCGCCGGGTCCATTTAGAGACTCTCACCGATGAGATTTTCAGTTGCGAGTGTATTTGATTCAGAAACTTCTTCCCTGGACGACACGTTCGGGATCTGGGATAGTTGATTCACAGAAGCCAAAGCATTTTGGAGCTGTTTGGTTGTTGTTTTGTTTTTTTTCGTTTCCACCAAATGCTCTGATGTGTCCTTTGTCGTGCTGCTCGTCTTGGCTGTAATCCTCGACACCGAACTTGGTTAACACTTGACTGATTGGATCAATCTTAGCTTGTGTCAGTTACTATTCTACTGCAGCTCTGCTCTGCTGACAATAACAGGTGCTTCACTGTTTATTATTGTTATTTTTGACAATGTATTAATCATTGAAGACGTTGAACCCAGACCACACAGAAAGGCCCCAGTCAGAGCGTTGTGGATCATTTCATATTTATCATGCAGTGCCCCCATCTGTCCCCTGCTATTTAAACAGAAACCTTCTAATCATGCCATAGGTGCTTTTGTAGTATTATTTATGTGCTATTTTTTTTTTTTACTGTCTTTTTTATGTCTTAAATGCAGACCCAGGTGCATTTTGATATTGGGTTTGCTTTAACCGATCAGAGCCATGAATGCCTTTTGGTTCTGCTCCATATGATCAGATGTGTAACTCCTGTGTAGCTCCTTTTGTGTTCACTGTTTTAGTGTTTTTGTTTCACCAAGGCATGAGTTTGAGCATGGACCAAAGATATTTTTAATAAGCTTTTATAACATTTAATCCCAAAGCAGACAAATCCCCCTTTCGATATTTTCTTTTTTTTTTACACCTGAATATCTTCGAATATTAAGCCCTCCTGTTGTATACACCTTTATATTACTGTAGATAACCATTTAGGAATCTTGAGAACAATAATTGGCTTTGTAAAGATGATTTTTTTACAGGACTGTCTGCAAAACAACCCCATGCGATAACCAGCATCAAAACTAAAAGAGTTCTCAATATGGACGACCTTGATGAGTCATAGCCCTATCTCTGTGCTTCTTTTTTACTGCAGCTGCAGGCAGCTCTGAGCTACATGTATGAAAAGGAAAAGGAAAAAAAATCAAACTGCGGATGTTGTTGCTTTATATTACGCTTGTTTGTACGCTGCACGGTACCTTTTTATGTAATGTGTGTATAGTTAATTGCACTATTGTTTGTTTTTAACCAACTTGGAAGTGCAATAAAAACTATAAATACTGTATGTAATTAATAAAAAACAGCACCATTTTACCATATTTAGTGTTCGGTACTATTGTTCAGCCTCACAGCTCATTTCCTCCATTTCATGATCAGAAAACATGCCTTTCTTGTGCCTCAGCTAGTGAAGCAGTGTAAAGACTATTGTTTCACAAAGAAACATTTTGATAAAAGGCCTAAGTTTGGCGCCAGACCTGGGAGTAACCCCCCCTCCAAGCTTTTCTGGTTAAAAACAATAGCAGGTTGAGCAAGCGTTGCTAAGTGCCTTTACGTACCCCTGTGGTAATGGGCCTAAACAGAGTTTGTTGAATGGGCATCGGGACACAGCAGCTCCAGGTGAGGGAGAAAATGCTGTTTAACTTTTATTTTATTTAAAAGGAACATGACCCTGTGTGGTTACATCAAAAACAATGTGTTTATTTTCAGCAGGTCCAACAAGCAAAGCAACAGGGGAGAGTAAATTCATCAACAGAAAACAGAGACCGTCAGTGAGCCATATTTTAAGTATATTTACAAGCATAGAGATGAAGCATTACAGTGAGGTCCAGCCCTGTACACAGACATGGTCATCTGTACAAACTTACTCGTTTACTCTAGGAGACATTTTCTGTTAAAATGTCAACGCTGTAAACATAGCAGATATGTTTACACCATTTTCTGGCCCAAACCCAAGTTCAACTTAATTCTTAAAGGTCTTGTACAGTGGTGACAAATGAGTGTATCAGCAGCACAAATATGGGACTAAGCACCACGTAAAATGTCTGGGATACAAGAACTGACATTTTATAGTCTGTGGACATTTTCCTGTAAATCCGCTGTGCTAGAGCTCATGTAAGAAATAGAACAAAACAAGGCAACAGGTTCTTAAATTGCTGAAACAAAGGCAAAGAAATAGAAAAGGAAACAACTACCAAATAGATTTTGTAGAAAACATTAATGCTTCCTGGTCTTGTGAGCGTCTTGCAGAGAAGAAGCGCACATACTTTTACTTCACAAGGCTATTTACTTATATAAACTACATTTCAGAACTTAACCTTCTAACTTTTGGTTGGTATAATGATAGTGGGTGTTACCGATCATCCCTCAGTCAGCACACTGTGGATGAGTGAACGTTTGAAAGTCATAACAAATCATATATATAACATGCTGCAAAAAGCTGATAAATATTTTTCCCAAGAGAAGCAGCTTAAGTCAAATGTGTTTATTTCGGGACATGTATGTGTATAAGGGAGATGAATGGAGTTAGACTAAACTAAGAGCGCGTGTTCATTGATGAGTTGTGGCTGAAACTCAACACCTGTAAGTCCATTCACTGGTCTTGTGAGCCCCAGCAAATGTAGTCGGGCCGCGTGGCTGCGCTGTACTCGTCTATCAGCTGCTGGACGACTTCACGAGAGTTATCCAGCTCGTCAAAGTTGTCCTTGAATATGTCCTCTTTGCGGAATTGCTCCAGGAAGGCCTCACGCTTACGCAGTTTGTCATACTGCCGGCACGTCCGCTCAAACAGCTGTGGGAAACAAAGAGAGCAAATCAAAACTAGCACCAGGAAAGGGGTTGGATTTCAGGTTCTTGTCCTGACTTCTTTAGAAACACACTTTCCTTTTCACTAGCTTTTTCTTTCTTTTTTGACTTCTGTTACAAGAAAAGAAAATGAAATCTTCACCTTAACTTCCAAAGACGACTGTAAATTATCCTTAATTTTATTTAGACCTGAAGTATTTTAAAAAGTATAATTCAGGCACTGTAATATGACTAATATTATTTCAACAATGTCACAGGACAACATTTTCTTGCTTCACAGTTCATGCTTTTAAACCAGCAAAAATAAAATGTCCACATTTTCGAATAAATGTCAAGTTTGGCAGCATAACAAGCGCAAACTTAATTTGTGTGGAATTCCCCTTGAACTGCTGTTGCAGCTCAACTTTACTCTTTTGGTTTCAAGTTTCAGTGATGCATTATAGAAAATATGAAAACAATTTTTAGAAGTACATTTTTACAATTGCAGTTAGCAGAATACACAAATAAACTGTAAATTCACATTTCATGAATAAATTCATTATAATTTCCCCCCACTTTTCATTTAATGTATCATAGATCGTAGACAGACTGGGAGAAATCCTGCCCCAATGGCGAACCATTAGTTAGTTATAGATATAGACTTGTGTATGGTCTGTTAACTATAAGACCCCCAGCAGAGAATACCTGCTCACTTTAGCCGACAGTACCAACCCGTCAAAACTCGAATTGCCAGTAACAGTTGAATGATTCATAATGAACATTCCAAACACACACAGATCTGTGTTGTATAAATAAACACCGGAGGGAAATGTAGCTGAACAGGCTGATGTCACAACTAAGATAAGTACTTACGGAGGAAATGCTTGTGTGGTTGGCCATCATCAGACCACTGACTCGGTGGGCCGAAGGCAGGTAGGGGGACTTCCTGGACAACGCCACCTGGATGCTGGCGGGACCCCAGGGAATGAAGCTGGCAAGTTTGCGTTCTCGGATTCTTTGGAGGCTTTTATGCACCTGCGGCAGAGTCAGTTAAAATAGGATTTAATGCTGTGCAGACATATTAAGAGATGTGCAACACATAAGGTTATTCTTTTCACCTCATACACACACACACAAACACACACACACACACACACACAAACAAACAAACAAACAAACAAACAAACATACCTGTGTGGGGTCGACCTCTCCCTGGATGATGTTAAGGATGGCAATGTAGCAGTGGCTTGGCTGCCTCTCTCTTCCCGTGGACACCATCACATTCTTGGGTTGCAGAAGCCTCCTCATCACATCCAGCACTGTGGTTTTCCTCACACTAGCAACCTGAGGCACAGTGAGGAGAGTAAAAAGCCGGCTTCAGTGGATTAACCTTGCAGAACTTTGCACTGGGTGTGAGTAAACAAATGTTCCTCAGTTTGATTTAATTTCTCTAAGGGGTCTGACCACAACTCACCGACTGGTCAGTAGTGAGTGGTGTGTAACCGGTCATAAGGAAGTGGAGGCGGGGTGTGGGGATGAGGGATGCAATCAGGCCAATGAGGTCGTTGTTCATGTAGCCTGGGTAGCGCAGGGTGGTTGTGCTTGCAGACATGATGGTGGAAACCTGCGTGTGTGAAGGTTCGATTAGACACAGAGGTATTAAAACAACTGGTTAGAGCTTCAAAACAAGATAAAATCTGGAAAGGCTAAGGGATATATTGCATGAATCTGGTTAATCCAATTCAGTTTTATCACAATGTCTAAAATGTCTATATCATGAAGTCTTTATAATAAAGTACAGGCGAACAGCACCCTAAGCTACATCATCTGAAATAATGTTCACGCTTTGAAAAAAAATTATAACATTAATGTAGCTGTATAATTATAATATATAAACAATTGTAATGTATATATAATTATAATTTTATATAAACAATTATATGAAATTATATGCCAATTGTCTATTTCGCCCAACACTAAAAGGAGAGTGCTTGGCTCTTTTCGAAACTCTGAAAAGTTGACGTATCATTTGGAAAAGTGCGGTCATGTGCGACTCATTCCTAAGAAAGCTGAAATCCAGTCTGACATGCAACTGACTCGCCAAACTAGTTTGTGAATCTCGTAATTTTTGTAGTGAGCGAGGCGTGTCTCGTACAGTTTGTATTCTGAACAAAGACAACGTGCCCTGACAGTTGAGTAGAAATCACACTAGGGCGAAAACTAAAACCTGCCCACTGACATGGTGACATATTTCACTCACCAGCTGATTGATCTGGGAGAATGAGGGGTTCTGGATATGCAGTCTGTCTGTGGCGATGCGATTTAGAGCCGTGTTATCCAACACCACCTGACACAAGCCCACAGAGTAATTATTAGACAAATTTAGAGAAAATTGGAGGAATGGATCCCCTCCAGCAAAACAACATGGGGGAAAGTCAATACACTGCTACGAAGTTAGAGAAAGAGTGATAGGGTAT
The DNA here is from genome assembly GCA_026259375.1 of Verasper variegatus. Lineage (NCBI taxonomy): Eukaryota > Metazoa > Chordata > Actinopteri > Pleuronectiformes > Pleuronectidae > Verasper > Verasper variegatus. The sequence goes on from CM048054.1 coordinate 8,607,899, forward strand.
CGGAGTAATGACGCAGTCAAGGAACCTTTTAAAGAAGCTACACAGTGTGCTGTTGTTAGGAGAGCTGAACATAAAAGACGCACTGTACAGCTGCAACAGGGGGACCAATTCTTGGGCAGATTCTATTAGCTTTCCAGCTAATTTAATACACATGAGGGGCTTATGCAAGACCCTGGAGGAAGTAGGTATTAGAGAGGAAACCCCATTAGAATGTCAGAGTATCTCGGACTAATACAATCACTGATTTCAGAATGGGATTGAATAAGTTCGATTTGCGATTCCTCAGTGCTGGCACCGCAGTTTGCCTCTTTAATAGTCACAGCTACACACGCACAGCAGTGCCTTAAATAAGTAGCAGTTCAACAAACCGTTCGATAAAAGTAAAATCTTGAGACGAATATTCTTTACTAAATTATTTGTGCCGTTTTCAGTGTTGCAGACATAAAATGACTCAAATGTATCAAAGCTTGTTTCAGGGCACGGTTAATTACACCAATGAACTGTAAGCTTTAAGTGGATCGTGATAGGAAGGACAGCTGGGCAGTCAAATGACCAAATCCCTTTCATAAGCGGAGAGGGAACAATCTCAGCCTTCATGTTTATGATTATTTGGGTGGAGTTCTCCTTTAAAGGCTAAATATCCACATCCAACAGCCTAGTTACAACTTGTCCAGTGTAGAAGTGGCTCTTGTCAATAAAATATAATTTTCTCAGGCTCACTGACAACACTGCATAACAGGTCTGTGAGACTTAAATCAAGCTTTATTCATGCTTTCAGACACGTTTGATGTCCTAACACTGTTTGACATGGGTACTCGCAAGTGCTTACAGCGGTTTGACCCCTGACATTGTCAGAACACGTGAAGCCAAATGTATTTAACTGTCTGACATCACATCATGACGTTATTGGTAATTTGACTGACCACCTCTCTTAATAAAATGATTTAGTTTCCTGTCTCAGCTCACTGATTGTGGAACAGTTTGGCTTCTCTGTTTGATTTTACCTTTGGTTTGACTCAAGTGGTAAAATCAAAAGCTAACCAGGGGTTGTAAAGAAATAATTCATTCAGAATACAGTCATGTTTATGTCATCTTGTGGGTTTTTTTTGTCCCATGGCAGCATTGTGAAGCAAAGGGAGCAATTTGATTACACAACACCCCTTCACAAGTGCTACTGCTCACCACGCAGTCTGCATTCTGGGTGAGCCTCTTCAGCGTCAGCAGCGAGTTGTACGGCTGAACGACCACGTCACTCATCTCATCCTGGTTTGGGAAAACAGAGTATGTCTGCACCAGCTTCTTTGGGTACCTGGGGATCATAAAACAATATATATATATCTATTAACATAAACACACACCAGATCACTAGAAAATGTAAGTGACCAAGCTGCATGTGTGTTTGTGAACCTGTCATTGAGTTTCTCCAGCAGATAGGATCCCAACCCAGAGCCCGTCCCCCCAGCAATGGAATGACACAAGACGAATCCCTGCGAAGACAAAGTGTTGCTCGTTACTCGCTGTTCAGATTTACAGCTACAGCATGTGCCACGTGTGAGTTTAAAACTCACTGTAAATTCCACTGATGCAGAGGGCTGAAAGTGTGTGGGTGACCAAATGCCTCTCTTCCTCAGCAGTTATATAAATGGGAGTGCAGCCCCACCTCACAAATGGGCTCCCTTATACCCCCCAAGACAGCCCTGTAATACCTGCCTTCTACACTCGCCCGGCTATTATCACCACACATTCTACATGCCACACCCTGCCAACATACACATGCTCGCGGCAACCCGGCCCACCTTCCTATCCAATGCACACATGAGTGCACACACTAAATAATAATGTGGGGTCATAATGTGAATGAGTTACAGAAATTGCAGACCTTAGAGGGGAAATGTGAGTGTTATTTTATGGGAGGCTGGCAGCTGAAGAAAGTCCACCAAGGAAAAAAAAAGAGAGGCTAAGAATAATAATGAGGGATGGCTGGAATTTGGCTGGTTTCAAGATGACAGGCTCCGACACCATTTGAACATGCTGCTTCTATCAAATCATTCCTTTCTACGTGGATTTTTACAACAAAGTCAAAAGAGTATCCAAGACAAAGTCCAGTGATACTAATCAGACCATGGGTGGATTACAGAACAGGCCAATTTGTTACAGGCTCCCAACAGGTCAGCAGGCCACTTGAGATGCTGCCTTCTGAGACACAGAGACACAAAATGTCCAAAAAGGAGATAAGTGGTCACAACAAGAGACAAAAACAAGTACAAAGAGATAGAAAAATGACCACAAGAAATTACCAGTCTGTGCCCAGGACATTAACTATAAACAACACTTTGCTACTTTCTTGGATACTTGAGATACAAGCTCAGTAGGAAGTTGTTCTTGAATGAGGTGGGGGGGGGGGGGGGTTAGTTGACTGTACTGGGTAATATTTCTAAAAACAGACATATTACTTTGTTTCTCTATTAGTTTTCCAAATATCCACAGCTCTGATCCCCCCCCCCCAGCACCAGGGACAGTCAGTGTGTGATAAATGATAAACTTGCCTCCAAACTGTCACTGCCATCTGCCTCGCGGTCAATGATGTCAAAGATGTCTTCTTGGATTTTTTTGCCCTAAAGGAAAAACATCACAGGTCTATTAAGTTATGTCTCTATTTTCATAATAAATCGAAGTTTAAGAGAGGAACACGTAACATTCAGTGATCACCTGTGAATATCCACTGGCCCAGTTGTTGCCGGCGCCTCCTCCATGCTCAGAGAGGTAGATGTTCTCTGGGTTGTAAAGGTTTGCATATGGGGAGTTGAGGATGGAGTGGATCACCCTGGGCTCCAGGTCCAGGAGCACTGCACGGGGGATGTAGTGCTCATCGTCGGCCTGTGGAGTTTCAAGAACAAGCAGAGGTGAAGCTGGTGAAACTGGGCCGTCTGAAGGAAAGCTGTGCTCGAACATCATTTGACACTACGAGTGCGCCACCTAGTGGCGAACAACCTTGGCTGCACACAAGAATCAATAGACGTGCGCTGTATATACGCTCACTGGAACTGGAACCAGCACAATAGATTGTCCGTGCAATCATCAAATCGTAGCTTCATGTAAAAATCACAATAGAGAACAACAATGTCTCCTCCTGTACTCGTGACTTGGGCCACTAACTGGTTTACTGTGTGATCTGTTGATGTTGAGGAGTTTCCTCCGCATGGTGAGGAGAGAAGACATCCAATGAGGAGCCGCTCTGAGGACAGACGCGTCCTGTAGATGAGAGAGGACAGAGGAGACAGGTGAGAACCGCCTGCTCTGGTTACCTGATAGAAGAACACGTCCTTTCTGTCGGTGCCCTCAGTCGCAAACTCCTCAACAATCCCCTCTGGACTGATGCCATGTTCTCCGCACAGCTGCTTCCAGAACTCAAACCCGACTGAAACGGAGGGAGGAGCAGGGTTGGCATGAAGTTAACATTTGGGGCATTTTAATTAACTATCGCTGACCTTATAAGTTCATTAAACAAACAGTGAACTACGGCTGGTAGCTGACATGAACATGCATTAGATGGTATTGTATGCACAGAAATCCCAGTAGCCACAAGTTAGCTCGGTTATACTGACTGTGGTTGAGTTAGTTTTGAGCTTAGCTGGACTTGATGGTAACTAACAGATCATCTCCGCTAGCTGACTCTGGTGAACACAGGACACTGGCTAGAAGATGGAGGATCTTAACATTAAGTGCGTCTTCCACGTACTCTGGTTTCCGCATTGTCCCAGCTGAAGCGTTATGATTTCCCGCGGCATGTTTGGTCCTTAGTTCAGCTCCTGGTTTAGCTAGCCTGCTAGCTGCTGGCTAGCTAAAAGATACAAGGGGACCAGACCGGAGAGTGAGAAGCTGCCCGCTCCTTCCCGCTTAGAAGGAACAAACTGGGGTTAAAAGTGCACAGCGCCACCTACTGTGTCGGTGCATGTAGAGCCGCTTGTCACTTTTTAAGATAAGATAAGATAAAACTTTATTGATGCACACACCAAGGAAATTCAGTTGTTACGGCACGTCAGAATGAGGTAGACAAGAGAATACAAATATATAAAAGAAAGGCAATACAATACAATTTAAAATAAAGATAAAAATTAGTATGTACATTATATAAACCGTTTCACTTTAGTGGTTTGTATGAAATGTTATAAGTAAAGTGCAGTGGCAGAGGATGATTGTACGAGCAAGTAAAACAACTGTTGAAAAATGAATAAATAATAACAATTTTCAATAAACAATCATGTCAGTATTGTCTGATTTTAAGATTTTATCTAAAGAGTATTGTTACTCTTTCTTTCCTTTATTTATTATTATGATATATATTACTATTGTTATTATTATTATTGTTATTATTATTATTAACATTGTATTTCACATTGTAACTCTGCAATATACATTTCTGTCTGTGAAACTCATTGGCTAATATGCAATCCATTTCACTGTACAGATGATCACACGGTACACATAGTTTACAATTGTATATATTCGTTTTTATTCAATTTATTTATTCATAAGTATTTCATGCTATTACTTTACTGATGTCTATGCTTTACTGCCCTCTTTCTGCTGTACTTTGCAAATATCCTCACTGTGGGACGAATAAAGGATGATCTTATTTTATCTTATCTTATCTAATTATATACTCACTTATATATATATATTTTAATCTATAGCTGAACCAGTCAACATGTTAAAGAATTTCTAAAGTAAATAGAAACACGAACATTTCAACCTGAGAGCGTTGATTAGATTTTTTGTCCACGAGGCACTTCAAAGTAAACAAAACTCAAATATTCCTATCGCACCTGAACGCCGCATGACACGGGGACTCGTGCGGATTCTGATTGGCCCGCTGCGCTTTGCGAAAAACAGGTTGCGCCATATTGTCCTGTTTCCGAGGAGAGCGCTTCATTCCTGCAAAAATGACTAAATAGTAAGTGTCAGTCTTTTTTAAACACATTCCCGCAGTAGCCGCGATAGCTTGTGTGTTTGTAACACAGTCTGGTGTTTGGCTATAGTCGCTAACTCGCTGGGTCAACTGGCCCTGCTAGCTGCTAGCCTAAATCCGTTAGCGGATATCTGTTAGCCGGTGTGTTGAGCCGTGCTGCCGCTCTCTACCTGTTTCCTGTCTTCATCGCTCACTTTAACGTCCATACGTCTACAGGCTTTACTTGTTTTAAGATGGCTCACACTGGGACACTGGAAGGCGCATCCATGGAGGACAGCTCCGACACGCGGGGGTCTAGTGTCTGCCTGCGAAGTCGCCCATGCTCCAGCGAGAGAGACGGTCAGGTACGGGCTGTCAAAGCCGCTCTTCAGTCCAGGCTGGGGCCCTACGAGCCCGTCCTGACCTACCTGCAGTCCGTCCTGGTGTGGGAGAGACCTCTCCAGTGCGTGCTTCTCTACACCGTGGTCAACATTGTGTTCTGGTGAGTTTGTGTGTTTTGACGGCAGACTTGTTCGGATTTGTGTTACAGTAACACGCATTCACACAGCACAGACTACAAGCCAACGTGACTGAGAGCAGCTGGTGCTTTTACACAATGCAAACGCTTCACCTGTCAGTTGGAGACTAGACAGATGGCTGCCTAGTGGCTCTATTTATAGACTCACTCCACAGATGCATCTATCTTAACTCCAACGTTTCTCTTTGCTGAACTGGCTCCTTGACATTGAAACAGTGTGTAATGCACTGTACCTGTCTCATTGCTCAGGCTCGTGTCAAGTCCATGTGTGGCCACTGCAGAAGTGAGAGTCTCTTTGGGTGTCTACTTGTTAGTGGCTTCGATACAGCACATATCGGTGAATAGCAGTATAGCTCTACATATACTACTATGTTTCATAGTGTATTTATCAAATGACTGAAAATAGAGCACTATTGCAGGTATAATATATTTAAATTATGTAAGTAAAAATGCATTGCAACTATTAGCATCAAAATATAATTTAAATATCAATAGTGTAAGAAGTCATCACGCAAAATGGGTCTATTCAGAGTGTTGTATATTATTATACTGATATTACATTTTAACAACTGTTATTTGATTTTGAGTTTAATCTCTGTGTATTTTATTTTCTAATCTGATCATATGTGTGTATGTGTGTGTATATATATATATATATATAAATGAGTAGCTTTGGCAATACAATTAATATAGTTAAGTTTAAAGTACAAACGCTTCCACACCACAAACTGCTTCTTCAGATGGAGCTGTAGAGATACAGTATCAGTTGACAGTCTGTTCTATTGTTTTTGTACTTTAGTTAAAGTGTACACACACCCCCTTGTATTTACTAGTTCACCAGTGACCTAATTAACTGTAGCTACTAATTGCACTGCTACCCCCAAATACTTTAACACACCAAATTCTTTGTTACGTTAATCTTTAACTGCTGATTGGCAGAATCCTATAACATTGTTGTGGTCAACAAATGTTGAAGTCTTGTGATCAGAAAGTGGAGTGGAGCAACAATTACAGAATTGTGTTGAGGTCCAAGGCAGTGGAATGAAGTTGCCTGAACAACTCCTGTGTTATCTTTGAATCTAGATGTACAGACTGCAGCTTTTATATAACAGTGTCATTACTTTTTAAGAGGAAATGTATTCTCATCCTATTTAATTACCAAATTTTAAAGAGCTCTAGCACACATGGGAAAAAGGTTGGATAGGTTCCTCTTTTTCAGTTCTGACTATGGGAAAGAATAGATCATCACTTGAGGGGTTTATAGTTTTATCAAACAACCTAGTGGATGAATTATATAACTGTGTTTACTCCTGAGGTAACATTAATGGGATGTACTGTCTATTCATGTGTTCTGTTGCCCTTCAGGTTCTTTGCCTTGACCTCACTGCGCCTCCTGTTCCTGCTGGCTTCTGGTCTGGCTGTGGTTGTCACTGTTGATACCTGGAGAAACAAGATCTGGCCAGAAATTAGAGGTGCGTGTTAGAGAGTCTGACACGTTTTTGTATTTCATTAAATTTTACCCCTGGACTGCCCCATTTTTCTTTTGTTAATTGTATCTTAGATCATTCCCCTTTTTTTTTTACGTCATTGCCTCAAATGTACTTCTGTTATCAGAATAGGTATGCAGTCCTGCGCCCTGGACAAGTGGCTCGTATTACACAAGGAGCAGTTAATATGTTTTTGAACTTGTACTGAGTGAACAAAGTCCTGTGGATACTGTAGATGAGAGAGAACAGAAGCTTAAATGAACATAATATGTCCAAGCCAATGGGAACCCCCGTAGCTCACCTGGTTGAGCACATACTACAAACAAGGCTGAGTCTTTACTGTAGCAGCACAGATTCAAATCCATATGCTATGATACCTGTCATCCCCTCCCTCTCCCCTTCACTTCCTGTGTCTCTACTATCTGTATCTAATGAAGCAGAAATTTCAAAAAAATCTAAATATAAAAACATGTTTAAGCTACATTTTCTATACTGCACACGTTTGTTACAGGGTACGTAGTGTTTCTCAAAGTGATGGATGTTTTTTCTCTCTCAACAGTCCAAAACGTGGAGGAATCAGAAAATGAGAGGTTTGTTACTTTGGGCACAGTTTATCACCGTCTGTAGTTCTTAAAGCTTTAATGATACAATAAGACGAAATTGATTTGTTTATTTGTCCAGCTGGGGTCTGGTGCAGCCTGGCATCATCAGTGTGCCTGAATTGTGCCACCATATTGCTGAGGCCTGGGTCAGCGGAACAGTTCTCATGTCCAATGTGGTTCAGTACAAACGACACAACCCTGGCAAGGTAAGGGCCACACAAGGTATCCAGACGACCTCATTCCATATATATGGAATGTAAGAAATGAATACATTTGCCATAGTCAACATGAATTATAGTTGCTGACCTCATTTCCTGTGTGTTTTGTTGCTCTGTCAGTTTTGCGTCCTGACCTGTGGAGTGTTCACCTGTCTGGCTATGGTTGGCCGCTACATTCCTGGCTTGGTGCTTTCCTACTCTACCTGTGAGTCCCAGGAGTTTTATCTGCCCTAAGTAAAGACCCAGGCCCCTTCACAAGACCAAAATGACAGGGAAACTAAGCCTGACTGTTTCTATTAAAAATACATGGGTGCTGAAACAAGATCTGTGGTGCCTCAGTACCAGGGCCTAGTCCATGAGGTGATTAAAGCCAGGATGAGACACACGGGGCAGGAGTGAAGGAGGGAATGGAGCCAGACAGAAAGCTAAGGAGGTCAAGCTGAAAGCAGGCTAATCTCCTAACCTCCAACCAGTGTAGGCTGCAGAGTTTGGGAGTAGAGACCTGCCAAGGCCCTCTGCTGTGACGTCTGAAACAATCCACAGCAGCTTGTAGTCTACATGTTAACTCCCTGCTGCTCCCTCTGTTTCACTCTGTCTATCTCTACTGAAGCTGACACAGCCATGTGAGTGTCTATCTACTCTGAGCAGAGTACCTGAAACTGGAACTGTAAAAAACAGAAGAAACCACAATTTCTTCTTATCACATACACAACACAACAGAATTACCTCTTTCTCCTCGATGACTAATATTTTTTTGCCTTTATCCTTTAGTGTTAGCTACTCTCCTGGCCCCTCTGGCAGTCAATCACAGGGTTTTTCAGCATGTGTGGGTGAAGCTGGAGCCAGTCCTGCAGCGGCTGGATTTCAGCGGCACTGGATACATGATGTCAAAGCCTATTGATAATCAGTGTAAGTAGTACATCAAATTTTATTACAGGGTCAGCACGTTGAACTTTTAGTTAGGTAAACTTTCTGCATGCTTAACTGACAATGCAAATTTAAGTAAAAAGCTACCACCATAAACAAAAACATGTGTTGTTACATCACACAAGTTAAATGATATAAAAGATACAAATACTTAACTCTTGATGTATTTAAAGTTGAATATTGTTCTGCAGTTCTGCGAAGGCCGATCCGTGGTTCAGGTGAAGCCAGCGACAGTGAAGAGGAGTTGGCTGCTTTCTGCCCAACAGTAAGTCTCTCCATGTTGCAACTAGAATGTCACTCATTAAGGCACATACCGCCGCCACGGCCAAACAGTCCCCCTATGAAACCACACTTCAATTCACTAGATCCAGATTTTTATTAGTATCTGCACCAAATTGAACACAGTCATAAATATCAGTTTGTCGTTGATTTTGTTTTCCTGTGGAATTTAAAACATGTCTGAAAGGTTCACTTGACTTTGTGCTCTCACATAGTTGTTATGGCAATGTGCTGAACCTTTGGCCCCTATGATCTTACTTTCACTCTAACCTATGCACGGTTCACCACAATATGTGTAGAGACCTGTCTTATCTTGTTTGATCGTTTATGCCTTTGTTCTGTTTATATAGTGTTCTCCATTGTCAATTCAATGAGACAATGAAAACAGTTGGAAACTTAAGACAGCTGAAATAATGCAGACTCTTGCTGTGGGAGATAGGAAATTAAACATGGACTACATACCTACGGCTTTCTATTCCGTCAGGGTTATTTACAGTAGCTCATCTAAGCTGCTTCCTGTTGAAGTTTGGAACTTCACATGATGTGCTGCGTCTGTCATGTTTATTTTTGCCTGTGTGTGGGTGATGAAGCCTGCAAGGAGTGTTTGAGCAAACGGAGCGAAAAAATAATGATGGTGGCGCACAGAAAGTTTCCAAATCTTCTCTTAACAGAGCCAAAAAAGTCAAGTAAAAGTTTTTGTTAAGATTATGACTAACATCAAAATGTAGCACACAATTTACAAATATTTAACATTTAAAATCTGTTGTGTCTTCTAGTTTGATGATGCTGTTGTTGCAAAGGAGCTTGCGCTGACGGACTCTGAGCACTCTGACGCTGAGGTGTCCTACACCGACAATGGAACATTTAACCTATCACGTGGTCAGACCCCGCTCACAGAGGGCTCTGAGGGTAAGTGTGCAAGTACGGTAGATTTTCTTTTCATTGTTTTCTGGTTTGTTCTTGCCTCTGACCTTGTCCCTTTCTGTATTTTGTTCAGACTTTGACAGACACAGTGATGCTGAGGAATCCTTTGCTGCAGACCTCCAGGACTTCCCCTCCATAAACCCTGATGCCACTCTGATGGATGACGACGACTGACACAAGCATCGGGTTACCTAGCCTCGCTCTATCCGGGCTAGCTAGCCATCGGGCTTCAGTGCTGGATGCTCATCTGGACTCGGACCAGGAGGATCTGGATGAAGAGCTTTCTCTCAGCGGCCTGCCACCTGCCTCTGATTTCACTGGAGACTTGGCAGGAATCATCGCCAGCAACATGATCCAGGCGGCGTTGGCCGGGGCATTGCAGCCCCGGCCTCCTGCTGCTCACCGCAGAGAAGCCCCTCCCAAGGCCAGAGCCCACCGGAGCTACCGCAAGCAGTCCAGCTCCGAGCTGGACACAGACATGGACGGAGAGGACTTTGAAATGCTGGATCAGTCTGAACTGAACCAGATGGATCCCACTGGTGGAGGAGGGGGTAGTCGACGGGGAGAGAGCCAGGGCTCTAACTTCTTATCTAACCTGCTGGGTAAACCACAGTAGTTTGCGAATGTACGTACGTATGTATGTATGTGTGTGTGTGTGTGTGTGCATGTTGATGAGCTGTGAATGTGATGATAGATTCCAGCAGACCTGCTTCTGATTGGCATCAGTTTATCACTGTGAAGTATTTTATTTTTTCAAACTTTCTCCTCTACCTTTAAACCCTGATCATCCAGAAAAAAACAACTTATACTTTGTAGGCTGAGCAATAGGAAATGCAGCTACAAAAAAAACACAGACAATAAATAAACCAGCATTAATGAGCCTTGTTGCAGTTAAGAGGGTTTTTATTATCCACATTAAAGGAAGAACAACATTTCCCATTCATCTTTTCTACAGGGAGGTCTAGACATACAGGGCTATTTAACATGGGACCAAACATGACATTCCTGTTGGTTGAGCTGAGCCATGTTGATTCAACGTCAACGTGAAACAGCATTTCCATGTTTTGCCTTTAAGTGAGTGAAATATTTGAGATGGATACATCAGTCCCTGCTTTTTCCGTGACATTTAGTCAAAGAAACAGTTTATATCTCTGTAGATGTTCATTCTCTGTCCATTCAACTGACATGAGGCTATGATCTGTTAGAAGTTATTTGATGTTACAGGTAAACAGAAGAATTTAATTTATTTTCCAAACACTTGTGGATTTGAACAGAGATTCTCTTGAATAATATTCAGATCAAAGTTTCAGTTACTTTTCTGTGTGGTTTTCTGCTGAAGACATTCATATATTATCAGTTGCTTATTTTATTACTTTAAAAGTCACATTCGTCTTAAGATCTCTGACCCAGTGGAGCATTTGAAGTTATGTTTTTTGTGCCCCAGGGTGAGATACATATCTTTTTATCTGAATAAGTTCATTTCCCTGCCCTTTTAATACAGCTCAGTAAAACATTGTGTCCATCTTTAATATCTTGAACGAGCCCTCAGCTTGGTTTCTTTTTCAGAAGAGATAACACGTTTCTTTGTTTTTATCATCTTAGATTTTCTTGTAGTCGACAGTCATGCTGAACATTTTAATGAGAAAAGTCTAATATTCTTCTATCGATGGATATTTTACTATTTTAATGAGGAAACATGTTTACATTAAAATGGGCTATAGAAAGTTGTCCTTATATCCTTTTTCTGAGTATTATTGGCTTCGTGGGCTGACAAGCCAGATCTCTACTCGATGGACAAACCATATGTGTGTCATAATTTTACAGTGGACACAGCATTTCAAACACACACAAGCTACCATTAAGATAATATTTGAAAGAGTGTAAAAATGCTGGGAGACACATTACTCGCTTTCATTGTTATTTAGAGAAGACAAGCTGTAGCTGCGAGAGCTGGATCCACACTCATGGAAGTGATGTGGAAAAGTGCACTGATAGGACATCGCTGGGATTTTGATGCTAACTAAAAACGAGGAGGAGGAGGAGAAGTTCATATCAGTTTGTTTGACCACCTCAGTTACCGAGAAAGTTGCTGCTCTCTGAATAGTCACCTCCTCAATGAGTTACCTGTCGTGTGCATAGTAGTTGTATTTTCTTCTCTGTATCTGGTTTTGATATGTTTTGATGTGCAAATCATGTTGAATAAAATGTTTGCAATTACGCCTGGTCTCTGGTGCAATGTGACAACAATCTCTAGGTTATTACAAAGTGTCTGATTAATGACTGAACTCGGCGAAAGTCTTCACAGTAAAGTCTCAAACTTTAGAACACTGACAAAATCCCCCACAACACATTTGAACGCTTGAGAGTATCAGTTAGGGTTAAGGTCTGTTTGGGGTGAATCCCAGCTGTGGTTTAAGTCTGCTGAACAAATTGAATGTTCTAACTCACACACACACACACATTGGCCAAGATCCATTCATTTAAAATAAAAAATGTCTAAATAAGTAATTTGGAAAACAAATATGGTCTAATATCTAAATATTATGAGGATGATTTTGTTTGTATTTTATTTCCAAAATGAGTGTTTAATTTACTATATAGAATATGCATTAATATAATATAGTACATAACATGTTTAAGCTTAAGGAGCTGTACTGACTTGATCTGAGACAATCCAAAGATTACAGAGCTCTCACTCTGCTCCTTTTCCCGAAATATCGTAAACCTCGCGAAAAAAGTATTGAAGTAGTCAAATTAAAAAATAAAGCAAATAAGCAATTAAAATCATGATTTCTCAAGATTACACTTGATGTACATTTAAAAAAAAATAAAACAATCCATGTTTTCTAAAACTAAATCAACGGCTGACTTGTCCCATCAGGGAGATTTCAACGTGAGTGACGCATCGCACGACAAAAGCGATCTTCTCCGTGACGCACATTTCGCGGGAGACTCGGTTGGTGAAGCGGGAAGCGGACGAGGTGAACATGAGTAAAAAAGAAAACGGTGAGTGGAGAGTTGTCGTTTTATCAGAGTGTGGTGTCAGGTGACTCGGACTCACCCGCACCGAGCGAACCACATGTCAGCTGATGCGTTTGGAAAGCTCAGCCCAGAAGCTAACAGCTAACGTTAGCTACGTAGCCTGTAGCCTGGTAGCAAGACAAGCTAACTGGCCTCGGAGCTCGCTAACGTTCCCGTGACGATACGCCCACTTGTCACGGTACGTCTCTCCTGACTATAACAACAACCTGTTACTGGTTCCGTTGGGTCGAAGAGAACTTTATTGTCGAGTGGATTTTTCAATGAATAGAAAGTCTAATACGCTTTGCTTTCTTTTTTTATTTCTGTAAATTTGTATTTGTATCTATATTGTGTGTAAAGCCCTTTGATCTGCATTTCTTGTATGAAAGGTGCTATACAAATAAAGTTTGTTATTATTATTATTATTATTATTATTATTATTTTATGATCACATCGTCCTGCTTGTCATCCACAGGTGCACCAGTAATACTCGCCTATTTGAATGAGAAGAACCGGCCATACAGCGCCCAGGATGTCTTCTGTAATTTACAAAAGCAGCACGGGCTGGGTAAAACTGTGAGTTCAAAATACATCCGTAAGAGGCACTGTGTGTGTGTGTGTGTGTGTGTGTGTGTGTGTGTGTGTGTGTGTGTGTGTGTGTGTGTGTGTGTGTGTGTGTGTGTGTGTGTGTGTGTGTGTGTTAAAATGACTAAATGATTGTGTATTTCTGATTTCACCAGGCAGTGGTCAAAGCCATGGAGCTACTGGCTCTAGAGGGCAAGATAAAGGAGAAAACGTATGGCAAGCAAAAGATTTATTTTGCGGACCAGGTGAGTGTATTCATCTGTTACTTTGGACATGTGGTGCTCAACGTAACATGCACAAACGGCCATTTATCACGATTCATGTGCGTGTTTTGGCTGAAACTGTCTGCTGTCCCTCTCTACAGGCTCAGTTCGCAGATGTGAGTGACACAGACCTGAAGGGGATGGACTGTCGGATCTCGGAGCTCGGTGCAGAGGCTCAGTCCCTCACGCAGAGCTGCAAACAGTTGGATGCAGGTGGAGTACACTCTGCTAGTTGGTGTCTCAAGTTGGAGCGTGGTGCATGTTTTAGGCTACAGGATGTTGTAGTTTGAGACACAAGTGCAGTCAATGTTTTGCACAAGTCCAAGTGTAATGAAGAACGTTTTGGTCGTGCTTTATCTCTTTGAGCGGTGATGTTGTGTAACCTTGGGTGAAATCTGTGATAACAGAGCTAAAGGAGCTCAACAGCTCCCTGACAGCAGAGGAAATGATGTCAGAGATCCAAGAGCTGAAAGCAGAGTGTTCTGGGTACAGAGCGCGCCTGGAGAAGATAAAGGCGGCAACCAATCACGTCACGCCTGAAGAGAAGGAGAAGGTGCAGAGTGCATTTTCTAGTTCCAGCACACTATCTCGGGAAGCTATTCCTCTATTTTTTTTAATTGACTTTACGATAACCTCGTAATATTTTAATTTGCAGGTTTACAAAGAGCGGACAGTTTACGTGAAAGAGTGGAAAAAGAGGAAGAGATTGGTAATGTATACAAAGATGGACAGTGTCATTTCTCCAGCTTCTAGCTTCTTAAATTTGACAATCTGGGAAATTAAATGTCTTAAGGATTTGGACGGTTATCAGACCAAATAAGTGTGTTGAAGAAATCAGCGTGGCCTCTCAGAAACTGTGGATGTCATTTTTATTTTAACAAACTAAACCATTAACCAAGAAAAATCTGCATATTAATGGGAAAAAGTTAGTTCCTGCCCTAAATGTACATTTTGAGTAGGTTTTTAAATTGGTGCCACATTATATGTTCTACAACTGTAGCTCTTGTACTGCAACATTTTAAATATTTAATTTTATAAATATTCAAACAAAAAATCTACATTTTGCTCCGAGTATTACAAGCAGTGAATGTAAAGGTAAATTTGAAGGGAGCTTTTTAGATCTGAAAACATCTGTTGTCATTGTTAAGGTTTGAACTCTGTGTGCTTCTCTTTTAGGCTTCCGACATGATAAATTCGATCCTGGAGGGATATCCTAAGAGCAAGAAGGAGTTCCTAGTGAGTGAAAGCAACTCATCAAATCCATTTCCCTAGTCTCCGTTTCTTACGTTTGTGACAACCCTAGATGTTTGGTTTCTGTGGCAGCATTTCTTCTTCTTCTTCACTAATGAATACCCTGGTGCTGCTCTAACAGGATGAAGTCGGAGTCGAGACGGACGAGGACAACAAGGTGGTTGTTCCGAGTACTTGAGAGAAGCCTGTTCTGCTACTTCATCGTAAGCCTTTAGATTACACATCAGAACAACCTGAGCCACGGCACATTTTATTTAAAGCCTTTCTTTTGAACAAATAATACAGGTTGAATAAAAGGCAACTGGAACAACGGCTTTTTATAGAATATTTATACACTATGTATTGTCATTAGACAGCACTCAGGGATGCCCTACAAGTCTAGAATGAAAATGGCAATTACTTCATTATTGCTCTAAGAGGTTTATATTCTTTGTTCTTATGTTTGTTGTTTCTGCCATGTGTTTTGAAAACTGTTAAAAGAAAAAACCCATATTTTATTAAAACATGGACAGTTATTCACATTCTGCTTTGGACTTCGTGCTGTCTTTAGTTTAGTGTTGGGGCACACATGGTAAAGCTGTTTAATTTTCACAACATGAACATTTGATGCTGAAACTCGAATTTGGAAATTTGAATTTCTTACAACACAATCAAACTCATCTTTTTCTCAGTTATCTTAAAACACTGGAGTTTTTTTTTTCAGGGTCATCAGCTGCAGAGACGGAGGCCACTGTTTTCCATGCGCACTTTATTTTCAAAATGTATTTTGCTCAAACACTTTTATTTACAGGTTAAAAACACTCTTTGCATTGTCATATACACGGAGTGGCCACTCTATTGGGTGCACTTGTAAAAGCTAATGCCATCCAATACAACAGTCTAAACAAACATCTTTTTTGCCAAGGAGGTTATGTTTTCACCCCAGTCTGTTTGTTTATCAGCAGGATTACGCTTAAAACTACAGAAAATATTCCACAGAACTTCGATCCAGACAAAGAGGCAGATCCAGGAGTTATCTTTCCCCATTTTCTTTAAATTATTTTAGAATAGAAACCATATTTAGATGGACTGAAATCTGAGTGTGTGAAATTGAATTTCAGGCGACTGTCGGGCCTGTCAAGAGATTATTTTAACTCATAGTGGTTATGGTGTTGCATTGGACTGTTCTGTTTACACCTGTGAAGTACAAACAGTTCAACACCACTGCCAACTACAACCACAACAATAATTTATTTAAATCATTACCTCTTGATAGTATCATCACAATTACTTGACAATTATTATTTTAAGTAAAGGCAGAGCTGGTGTATTGAATCATAATTGATTCCAAAGGCAAACCTCATGAAGTCACCTGTGAGTGTAAATGGCTTTTGTACAACTACTGAACAAACCCCCACCAGAAATCTGTTTCCCTGTGAATAAAGCAACAACAGAAAAGTAACTACAGAAACAAAACTGTGTAAAAATTTGATTTGTCATCTTAGAAATCAACTGTTTTCATTCAGTGCAGATTGTCTGTAGATCTCTGCTTTGGTCTGTTCACAATCTCCTGGAACCAGTGACTGGTGTTAACAGTCCTGGATAGTAAAAAATCCATAATTTCTACTGTTACTCAGCACAAAAGCCACTGTCACCCAAAATAAACAGCATTTAAAATGTTCGTATGAAAACAGAACTTTCTTTAGATTGACGAGAAAAATCTACACTTTGTATTTAAAAATCCTCTTCAGAAAAAAAACAAAACATGTACAACTGCAACTGGATAACTGCGTGTAAATAAACATAATCTGTTCACAATGTGCGGTGTAACACAATTATCGTCAAAGTCCATAGACTGAATATAAACAATGATATACAGTTCAGACCTGTATGCTGCCTCATTACGAACCAGTTTAACTGGGGATCATGACAACTGGTGATTTGTCATCGATTCCAGATGTTGCTTGTTGGTTGCAGATTCGTCATTTTCACAAAAACATGACGAAGCAGTATTAGCTTCTGAACTGATGTCGATCTCATTACGCCACCGAGCCGCTGAGATGTTCAGCGGGCGTCACCTGAATGAAGTGTTGTTTACGGAAACGCCCATGTTATCTGGTGATAGTCCGAACACAGAATAAACGCTGCATACTTAATAACAGGCTTCACAAACTGATGCTCATCGTTCATAGGAGGCACAGGGAGTTATGAAGAATACACACGCGTGGCCAGCTCCACGCAAAGTGCTTTCGGTTTGACGCAGGTGACCATTACAATGCACACACTCCAAACACGTCATATGAAAACATCCCTCACGTCAAAGAGGTGGAAGCTCGTGCAAGTTTCTTTTTTTGAGTAAAGTTGGTGAACGTGCTTCTATTGGACGTGTAAAGCTTCACGTGTCCTCCTCTCGCTGCTGGTTAAAGTCAGCAGACGTGATCTTAAAAGATGTTCTCGATGATGAGGTTCGGTCATCTGAGAATGACAACAGCCCAAAACGCTCATCAGAAAACGGGTGCTTTCGTTTTTCGTACTTTCTGTAATGCAAGTGTTGTTTATCTGTGTGTAATCAACAGATGATCGCCGTGTCGTTTCCAATCCCGTTCAAGTTTTTTTGACACTTTCTTTGTTTCTTTACCCATATGATTTATATTGTTGTCTAAACGTGATGTTGACACGGACACATTCCATTAGCTTGTGATGCGTTTTTGTTTGATGTTAATTTCAACGAGACCTTCACTATATCACCGCACTTCGGACACAGGCGCTTTGTAAAAAATGACGAGTCTGCGACCGACAAAATCTGGAATTAAGACAACAAATCACCAGTTGCCCCGGTCCCCAGTTAAACTGGAACACCGGCCACCCATGACATCTCAGCATCTCTGTCGGCTCGTCACAGCCACTTTGATAAAAACTTCACAGTCTGTGTCGCTAAAGCTAGAAATCTGAAAACGGCCTGAGAGCTCAGTTAGGAGAGGTGACGGTTACCCTGCAGTAGAACAGTAGTGGTGGAGTATTCTCCATTGCCTGCTGTGGTTCAGGAGTGGTGTGGCTGAGAGGAGCCCTTTGGTTCAGCATGAAACTACAAACTTGTGCTCGTCGGGACACAGACGGAGGTTTTACTCAGGCAGCTACTGCAAAAAACTAAACTAAAGGGTTAATGCATTCAACACGACACATTCGTTTGCAAACATTAGTTTTGACCCCTGAGCTCTGTTTCCTCATGCGTCTCTTAGCAAAACCACAATAAGAAATATGAATCGTCAGCCGAGGCGGATGAGGCCGAGGCTCTCTGTTTATGTACACTTTCAGAATGTTATCTCAAACAAGCCAATGCAGCTTTTCCATCTCTGCCCACAGTGGGCGTTGAGGTAATTCAAATGCAGCCAGGCAGTCACAGATGAGCTGAAGTGAGTGTAAATGCTGTGCTGTGGCCTGAGGCTGATAGCAGTGTCCACCCTGAGAGGCCGGAACAAGTCCCACAAACTGGGAGCTGAGTCCAGAGGTTTCACTCGATCAATACAGCTGACCGCTGAGCTGCCGGAGCACTCCGACCACAAACTCCCTCAGCGTCTGGGAGAGAGCAGAGGAAGCACAAAAGCTGTGGTTATCTCAACATTATCAGAGCAAATAGAGGTGTTGTGATTGACTTGTAGTGATGATAATCAGGATATTTAAATAAAATAAAGAGTATATTGATTTGACAATATATTTCTGTTAACATTTCCATTTCTTTCTGTTGTGATGCAGTTACTGTGTGTTTGTGTCGTCACATGTGTTCATTATATACGAAAGAGGCAGACTTAAAACAATAGCAGGGCAAGTGAAATTTTATATTTTGATATAAGACTATAATTTAATAGATTCAAGGAACAGGTGACCCATCTATGATCACATGAACCCTCTTTGATCACCTTTGATAACATCAAGTGTAATTCATGATCATGCAAAAAAAGAAGATATATTCAGTCAAAGAATTGAATTCAAACTTTCTATAGATGCTCTGCTAATATCTTTAATGTGAATTCCTTTGGCTTAGATAATCTAAAATCATGACAGGCCAGGAAGCGATGCTTAAAGTCATTACATCCATAATAACAATGTATATGTACCTGATCTGCAATCCAACTATTCCTGTTTCCTTACCTGTGGCTTGCAGTGCTCCTCGATCCAGCTGAAAACACAGGCGGAGAGCTCCTGGAAGCTGTTCACCGACACACAGTTGTTGAAAGACACGAACAGAGAATCCATGATGCTCTGGAAGATGTTGAACTTGACCTGGTCAGACACCTGGTCTTCTCCCTGCTGTGGGTTGTTCTGGTGGGCCTTCACTATGTGCTCGTAGTTCCTATTAGAGAAGACAAGTACTGTTGACTGAAAGACGACTGAGAGTCTGAACCAAGATCATGTCTTAGTTTACATTTGTTTTCATCTCCTACGTGGGCTGTGTCCACCTCTACTTTGTATTGATTGGTTGGTCGACAGGCGTGTGTCTGACGTCAGCGTGTTGTCGGCTAAAGAAAATTAGCCTTTCCGTTTGAATGAACCAGCTCCCATCGTTAATTTCATTACCAACTGTAATATCATTATAGTATAGCTTCACCAACTTCAGCCACAGTACTCAACACTAGTTTGAATGTGCCAAAGGAAAGTCATCATCACTCAAACATTATATTCTGAGGCCGTTCCTGCTTCTTTTTCTTGTTCTTTCCTACAATTGGTGTAAAAAAAAAACAATCTTAACAATGATTTGTTTGATCCGTGGTCCGAGGGACCTTTCGCAACTGTTACTTTTGTTTACAAATGAACTGAAAAGTCTGGATCAAACAAAGTAGGTGTGAGAGCGCCCTTATGGTTACAGCTGTCAAAAAGAGGATTAACTTGATCTATTCTTTCCATACACTGGATGAAATAGTAAGCCTCCACAGCAAATGTAACAGATAGAAAAATGCAGCATTTAAAGCTTTTAGTCGAGGGCATTTCCTCCTATTTCTCAGAGCTGATAGTAACTTTACTAGTGCTGTGTAAGGGCTCCTATCAAAGCATTTCTCACTCGAGAGATTTCTCTTTTAGTGCGGCCGCAGCATTTCTTTTAAAATCCATCTTTTCATCTGTCTGGATGCAGAACATTCATGACTTCGGAATTCAAATGAGGCAGATATCTTTTCAGGGTTTTTACCTTCAAGTAGGGATGCATTAGTTTGCCAAAAAATATATATATAGTACAACTGTGATGATTATGGGAAAAAATAGTGTCTCGACTTTTACAGCCCGGAAGCAACTTTCTCACGTTTTCATGATCTTCAACGCCATCACTTCTTTCCTTAATACAGTAACTTCCTCCTCTTGCTTCTTCTTTTCTTTATGAAGAAAATGGATGTAGTCAATTGCTGAGAAATAAAATACAGAAATGCATCGGTCAGGGACTTCTTCATTGAACAAAACCTCAAGTAAAATTCTACAAGTTTTCATCTACCTAGGTCTTATCCCTCCACCAACCCCGATATGCATATATATCTTAATGAGCTTGTAATACTGTATTTGTGATTACGGGCTAAAAGCAGCATGCATGCAGAGTATGACGTATGAATGGAGTGAGAAATAAACTGGTAACACTGCCGATTTTTGTGATATGGGGTTTTCAAATAACAACTTGGTAATAATGCTAAGTTTGACAGAAAAACTCTGAACTGATGGAGACAGTAAATTGTCGAATGATGTATTAACTACTATGACAAATACCCATGACTTCATCCAATAAGACAACATCACATCTTACTTTTCTGCAGAACGGTTGCTTTGCTGATTTTCTGGGCTCCCACTGCAAATTCAGACTGCTGCTGACAGGTTGGAACTATTGCCTGGAGGTCATCATAACCTTTCTAAAGTTTTTTTTCAAAAGAAAGTCATAGGTATCAAGTATGGAAAATACACAACTCAAAACTTCAAGTAGGTCGCAGAGATCAACTGCAACGTACTGTAGCCGTACCTTGATAGCGTCCCTACGTTTCTGCTCAGCCTGGGAGTGCGCTTGTCTCCGTCGATCTTTATACGAGTCCTTATATGACGGCTCATGTCTGTAGTCACTATCTTCATCATCTGTTCAAAAACATTAAATCTCAGATCAGATAAAGCTATGGATTTTCACAGTCTAGTCTAAAGGTGGGGAACTTTAGGCTGGTTCTGAATATCATCTTGAAACAACTGTGCAAAGGTAGTATTACTTTTCAAATTCAGGAACCTGTGGTTGGTGGGAAGGTCGACTTTCTTCAAAATACATTACATCTACTTTGTGGACACCAAAAGATGTTCTGAATCACACAAACGCAAGGTGAACTTCAAGCACTGTGTTTCCTAAATGTGTGTTTCAATTAATTTATTTTATTTTTAAATGCACATGGATAGCCCTGGATTATGTGCAAAGTCCTGCACATCCTTTGCAATGGACAATGCCTCCAAAGAGATTATCTTTATGTTGACAGTGGGCAAACAAGTACAATGCTTGTCCAGTTCTCTTTTTATCAATGTGTTATGTTAGGTGCTGCAGATGTCTGTATCACATTACATCTGTCTCTATTACATCTGTTTTTTTCCATTATTCATACAATGAAGCCACGCGAGTAGACAGAGTCCTGGGCTGGCTCGCAGTATGAAGTGTGTGCCTCTGCCCGTGCTCGTCTGATGGGAGAGGCTAAAGAAAGCCTTCCATCTCAAAATATTAGTATTCACTGTCCTACTTAGGAGACTAAACAATCAACTACGATTCCAGCGATCTCACCTACTGCAGCTTTGAATGGCTCTGACCTCCGTCAGTGGCATACAGACAAATGCTGAAATAGGTTTTCATGATAATAATAATAATGTCCCAAAATTTTTTTAATTTTTCTGACAGCAAGCTCTTTAGTTTCCCAGACACAAGGTGAATTATCTTGACAACAATGGACCAGCAATGAGTAGCAGAACAGGTGTTTCCTTTCATTAGTAGCAGGAAGCAAAGTGAAAGAAAGCAGGCTCAGAGTCCATTTTACAATAGTAATTGTACCATCGGTAAATGGTCTGTATTTATATATTGCTTTTCTAGTCAAGTAGAGTTTCTTGCCATTCACCCATTCACATTTATGAAGGAATCAACATCAAATAAGAAAAAAAAATCATTTAAGAAATATATTATTTTTATATTACACAGTACACACATTTTAGAGAAATCATTCAGTGTGAGGTGTTGGCGAGCAAACATTTACATCACAATCTTGATGTAGAACCACTTCTCTTTTAAACCACAATGACAAATCGCTGCTGTTACAACCACATTACCTGTGTTTGGTACCGAAGAGGCACTTGTCGAGCCAATGCTGTTGGCCCTGGACACCACGGTACCCTTTCCGGCTGTTTCAGTGAAGAAACCTACAAAGCAAGACAGCAACAAAATAAAAAGACCAGAACTAGATTGACCCAATAATCTCAAGACAGCAGAAACACAAAGTCACAGTAACAGTTCAAATATCGAGTAATATGTCAAAATACAGGATATAAACAGACTGAATACTCACTGTGGTCAAAGCCACCGTCGCTGAAGGCACTGTCTGTCTGCTGCGCCATCACCAGATAACAGAAGATGGAAAAAAGGGAGAATAGAGGCTGAGAGGCTGGAACCACGAGAGGAGAATTGTGCTGCCCTAAATTCACTGACAATAAACCGGTAGCTAGCTGGTCTGATGAACTGACTAAACCCCCAACTGAGCATTGCCCTGATTTGTACTGATCAAGTATGCAGGGGGAAAAGAGCTGGACCAAATTACAACTTCAATCACAGGTGCAATGTTTGATCGAGGGCATATAAACACAATAACAACTGGAATTTGTGGTTTCTAAAGATAGGAACAGTTTCCATCAATGCTACCAGGGGGTAAAACACAATGCATTTAATTTATTGTATCACTTATTCTTCCTATATGACAGGGACTAAAGGTTTCACTCTCTCAAAATCACACAAGATCTATACCAAAAGAAACCTGTATTAAATGTTACACTTTGCAAGATAAGATCAAAAGCTTTGTTAATGTTTCTTTATTTTGACATGTTTCTGTTAATCAGATATGACAGAAATAATGGATATACATCATCTTGTGGAAAGCTTCAATCAATACTTATGATACCAAGTCATCATAATTGGAAATTAAATCTACTTTCACTTGCTTAACAAGGACTAAAAAGGTTTCACTTCCTCCATTTAGACGTGACAGCTAAACCATATTATTTTCTAAGAGAGAGTTTGTAAGATAATAAATAATAAAGCTGTGGATTTCATTTCATATCACTTCGAATAGACATATGTGAGACAACTGCTTTTTACAATTTGAACTGTTATAATCAGATACCACAGATGTATATGCTTGATCTTGTGGAAAGCTTCAGACAATATTTATAACACCAAGTCGTCTACCAATAACAAATAAAAACATTTCCGAAGCTACATCAGTGTTGAATTTGCTGTGAGCACTAACTATTCAAGCTAAATAACAACTCCACATGTTGCTATACTTCTTCAATAAATCTGCACCCCACAGGAACTGTTAAAATGAGGAAACAATATGAAAACACTCGTCATCGTCTCAGTCCGTGTGTTCGGTAAACGGAGACATGTCCACCCCCCCTCAGAACACATAAGCTGTAAATGGACCAGACGAGTCCCCCTCTCAGGGCGTTTTGTTTACTTTGACTAGCTAGCTAACCGCTAACAGCTTCACAACAAGCTAAAGCTAGCCGTGGAGCTAACGCAGCTCTGCCCCCGAAACAAACGTCCATTTTCAGGCAAAAGAGCCGTTGTCACTTGTCGCTGTTGTCACACAACAGTCGTACGAGTCATGTCGACAGAAAGCGAAGTTGGGCAGACGGGAAGGTTTCTTACTCTCCAGTGGTCTTCAGGAGACGCGGTCGGGTCCGTCATCTTTATAGTACCGATAGCCCTGCTGCCTTCCAGTGCACCTCGTAAATTCCAGCTGCTCACACTTTGGAACGTTTGAGAAAAGGGAACTCCCCTCTGTGATGAGAGCAATATTTACATCCTTTACTTAAGTTAAGCCACCAATCAAACTAGGACTAAAAATGACAATTTGTTTTTAATAAGGCTGGGTAATAAAATAATACAAAAGAATTATTTAAATATAATTTACAATATGCCAAAAGTTCCATATACATTGATATAATGCTTATGGATTGTATAAGCGCAGTGAGGAGGTGCAACACATGCTTGGTTTTCACGTTTGACCTCTGATCTAAGATAAGATGAGATAAGATAAGATAAGATAAGATAAGATGAGATGAGATGAGAAGAGATGAGATGAGATGATACATTGACTGTTAGAAGTATACAGATGGGTATTGTATACAATATAGATATGAGTATACACATATATACGAATGGATATAATTTCACCATAGTATACCATATATAATATACTGGATATAATATAAAGAGTTTAATATCCCAACTTTTGCTCAGGAGCAAAAGGCTTTAAACTTGTAAGAAATGTATCTATTTATTGTGACACCTAATTTTCCTTATCTGTTCATCCGCCAATAATTTTATGATTGATTGATGCAAGTTCAGTCTATGGAATAACAGGAGAAAATGTCTAAAAATAGTTTCTGTGATGTGTCACCTAAATGTCAGATATTTCATGAAGGTCATATATAACTAGTAAAAGTTTCTATTCATGAGTGTACATCTTCCCAATTTTTCTCACATCATCCATGTCCACAGCCCTGATTTAAAACACCTTGAATGCAATATACTCGAGGCCACAAATGCGAGAGCCCTACATGCAGTACTAGGCTTACAACACAGAGGGGCGCTGTCAGGCAATCATCTCCACCCTGTCACTGTGCTTCTACACCTGATCTGACTGCCACAAACATGCTGGCCTCACTTGAAGGGAAATGGCCTAAACAAATGTGACCCCAGGTCCATGTAAAATAATCCGGCTTCAGTGGAATGAATGGATCCAGTGTGATGCAGGTGGACTCATGGTAAAGAGAGGAGAAGTTTCCTGTGCTTCATTTTATATCTGCAGCTGCTTGATTAGCATGTGGCAAGCATCTTTCTGCTTTGTTTCACTCCTAATTTACCTGATCATCATCATCATCACCATGATCATCATCCACCTACTGCGTGCAAAGGACACCTAACAGTTAAAATGTTGGTGCACCCTGTCCTCCACCACAGGTTCAGTTGCTGTCATGCACAGGAAGTCACTCTTCTGCTTTTGCGCTTCTGCGGTTTCTGTCTGTGTCACTTAGTGTGTCACAGTCCTCACTCCTTCCTCTCACACATGCAGCCCTCTAACCAGAGCAGCTCTCTGTCAAGTAGCGTAGAGAACAAGTGAGTAGAGATATTGGTGGGTCTTTGCTTGTTACCCTCTTCTCAATAGTAGACAGAGTGACAGGTTGATGAGAGGATAGACATGAGGACGAAGCACCTTCTCTCATCTCCCACCCTGTCCTCAACACCAACGAGGAGGCAGTAGGCCAGCGGCTTGATGTTCTTCTCACTCAAGACCCAAGGACTTGGTTTGTTTTAGGCCTGCTTGTTCGAGTAACTTGGAGTGACCACTTGTTTTTGTTGTGGAATTCACTGATTTCTCAGGAGAAGGGGTTTGTGTAAAGCTTTCCCACTGGATTACCTTTGGAGATTAGTGATGGGGAATGCGGCCACAGGGGCCTTGGAGCAGGAACAGGCTGAGGGCTATGAGGCCAGGAACTCAGTCGGGGCAGCTTCAGGGATGAGTGACCCCGCGCCAACTTTGCAGAAGAAGCAGCCGGCTCCCCCCAAACTTCCAATGCCCCCAGAGGAGGAGCTGGAGGAGCGCTTCAACGTGGTGCTGGTGAGTGTGGCTGCACGGGAGACACGAGGGCGCACGCAAAAACACAGAGGTTATGCACTTTGTGTGTTACCAATGCTGGCTTGGGTTTGAAGTAGAGGCTGGGAGAATTAAGCGGGAGGCACAGAAATAACAAACCACATCCAATATACTTTCTGTAATTTAAAGTTGTTAAAGTAGCAAGTGTTTGGAGACCTGTTTGTAACATTTACGCTCCCTGACTCATTGGTGCTGCCAAAAAACAATTCAATTTTAAATGAATACGGACTAAATATGATGTCTTCCCTTTATCATTTGTTGTCTATATTTGTTATCTTTTAGAACATCTGAATCTAGAGTCCCATTTTCTGGTGGGTACAGGGAGACACAGTTTTCAACACGGCTGTCCTTGGTTGTTTGTTTTAAGGATGTCCGAGCAGGAACAGGGTGATCGTGAATGCACAGGCAGCTGGGCATAAAGGGGAAGTTGAGCAACACATAAACATGAGTGAGAGCATAAGACCGGAAAGCAACTGTTTCACCACCCTTTCAACAGTCTTACAACAAGTAGGAAAACATAGAGCCTCACAACAAATATCTTGAAGTATTCGAGACATCATAAAGCACAAGGCAACAAAACAGCGATTAAGTCGGAGGGAGAGTGAAGCACATAAATCTTAGATTATTTGTTATGTATTTAATTTATTACAGAAGAATTCCACTGAAGGTGAAGATCTGGTTTTTATGTGTTATGTTCCAAAAGTGAGATTAAGAGCAACAGGACTGTAAACTGTGAGTTTGTGTTGACCCAGTGCGGCAGTGAAACATCAATACAGAGTTTGACTCAGCCGGTCTTTACACTCTGCCTCAGCTTTGACTCCTTAATGAGCTTCATTGACCCCACGGCTGCGGCTTTGCTCTCTACTCACATGTGAAAACAGCAAAACATTCAATCTCATTTTTTATGACGCTGCATAAATGTGTTGCATCACGGAGCATTGAAGGGTCAAGTTCGAATGTCTTTCCAGATCAGATCTTGAACTGTCCTTGAGTGAAGCACAAATGAACAGACTAGCAACAGCACGTTTCTTAGGTTAACCGAGAAATTGGTTTGTCATTTTTCCAGGAAACAAACATGGCTCTAATAATAAGAACTAACAATAGTACGCATGCACACATTATACACAAATAGTGTCTTTATTTTAAAATGTATGTATGATTGTTTCACATAAGTTGACTTCTCCTGGAAATACATAATGTGACATGAGTAATGTGGCATCAGGGCAAACAGGTTTACTTGCCACGAGAGTATGATGTCACTTCCTCTTTTTGGCAAAATATGTTATTGTGTGGTTTTCTTAATAGAGACAATGTTTTTTTGTTTTTTTTAAGTTGTAGAATTCAGCAGTTAATGTACACATAACTATCTCTCCAAGAAAATGAGAAATGGCCTCTCGTCTTCATTTGAGCGAACTTATGCAAAGAGGGAGCCTTTCTCACTTTGCTTACTCTGTGTTGTATCATGAAACCCACAGTGCGACCCCTCCCCTGCCCCGCCAAGGATGAGCTCGGCTCTCGGCTCTCGGCTCCTCAGCAGAAAAGCAACAAGCTGTTTCCTTTATCACCTCTCAAAAAAAAAAAAATGCAAACCACCGCCTCTATCTGCACACTGGGGGAATTAAGGTCAACTCCCAGTGAAAGATGAAATAATGAGGTTACCAACACAAAATCATCTTCTTGAAAAAATCCTGAATAAAATAAAAAATGTAACTATTCATTTAACGTGTGACCAAGGAAAACACATCACCGGAGGAATTTATTTCACCGTGGAGCCATTTCTCACAAGTTAAAATTTGTTCACACTGGATGTCGCTCTCAACAAAAATATTAAATAAGGCCCGGACTTCATCCTCAGTCCATCAGCTGTTTGCTTTTTACTGAGACAGGTCCATGTGTGTCCATCCAAGTGTTCCGACCAATCAGAAATGTTCAGCACTGCAAGACCCACCCCCTGAACTTCTGAAAACTAATACCCCCCCCAGACCCTGTACACTGGGGTACATTTTTTTTTAACCCAGATTACACCCTGGGCCCTGCGTTGGAAACAGAAAGAGTTCCTGCAAAACGTCCTATTGTTCAATGGGAAAGTTACTGCAGTCAAAACGCAGCTTTTGTTTTCACAGATCCCCTGGCAGTGTGAGCCCCAGGGTTCTGCGGACCCCCATTTGAGAACCACATCAAACCATTTAGTTCTTAAGCCATTTGAATGTGGGTAATAACCTTTTTATTCCAGGGGTCGAACAGTTTACTGTAAGTTGAATGGTAACAACTCAAATGGAAACTGTGAGGTTACTAACGTGCCACCTCCTTAGATGTTGAGCAGAAAAGAGCTGTGTGTGTGTGTGTGTGTGTGTGTAATGGGTGGGGTTCTTCAAAACCCTCCATACAGTTGAGAGTACTGTTCTAAGGTGAAGATAATAGTTTAATCTCAAGTTAAGAGTCTATATAAGCAACTGCAATAGTCAATATTTAAACTTTGGTTTCATTCCTTTTTTATTAATATCAATCAATAAATATAACTGGTTCTAAGTGGTGTTGCCCTTTCTAAATTGCATAAACATGCTTTTATTTAATCTTTATTAATTCCAAATTTGACATTTGATCATCACACACACAAAGGCTCTAATATTAGTTGAGTATTTATTTGTCATTGTATTCTGATGTACATGGTACCCACTGGCAACCGTCAATACACTCATGTAAACATTGAGTCATCCGTGCTTCCGCTGGATACGGAACGCCCTTTTGTTTTACACTGAAAGTGCAGTTGTGGTTATTTGAAGCCTTTTATATCATTGCATAAGCAGGAAGGATGAAGAAAATACCACAGGGGTCGTTAGATTAGTTTTAGTTTGACGAATACTAAATATGAAATATGTGATATACTTTTACTCAGAATCATATAAAGTACGCCAACATTTTACTCAACAAATAAAAACACAAATGGGCTCAAGTAAAAGTTCAAGTACCGCGTCAACTTTTTTGACTTGCTTTTGAATATAGTAAGTGTATTCTGTTCCCTAATGCAAAGGTCTACTACACCAATATGGTCTCGGCCTCTGAATCCATTTCAGCTGTTTCTTCTTCACCGGTGATGATGCGGCTGCAGGAGGCGGGGTCTAGTGTTACCTGCCTGCTCTGATTGGATCAGTAATATTGATTAAATACATTTTTTATATGATTTGAACATATGATGCAATGCTTTGTGACTATGCAATGGGGTAGAAATGACAAATTCTTGCTCATTTATTAATTAGAGTAAAAGTGTGAAGTACCCGAAAATGAAGTTGAAGTACTTCAGATTCCTGATAGGTTGAAACTGTCCCTTCTTTCTCGTTCTCTCTCAGAGCTACATGAACCTGCCTCCAGATAAACTGCAGCTACTGAGTCAATATGACAATGAGAAGAAGTGGGAGTTGGTCTGCGATCAGGTAAGAATATTTTTTATGTGCTGATAAATGATAATGTGTTGGTTTCATGAATCAAGGATCCTTGCACTGGAACCTTCACTGTGGCAGTGTTGATACAAAGTAGATAAACAGAGTGGATATGTGCTAAAGAGCACATGGTTTTGTGGTGGCAAGTGATAATGGTGATGTTGGCATGGAGACAGAGAGCGATTTGTATCTCTTGTATACACAGAGCCAATAATAACTTTGCACCCACAAGTGTTTCCAGTGACTACCTGTCATGGATTTTTAGTTGTTGTTAAAACTCACTGTCAAAAGTGACTTTTTCGCTCAGTTCTGTGTGAATATTTCTTTCTCAGGAGCGTTTCCAGGTGAAGAGTCCCCCGTCCAATTACCTGAACAAGATCAGGAGCTTCTACCAGGATCAGGGAGGGGTGTCCCGCAGGGTCAGAGTGAAGCATCATCCTCCTTTTTCATGTCTGACACAGCTCTAGTTTTCCACAATGGTGTCTTAACTCCCACATGTTCTGCTTCTTTAGCTGAAGAAAAGGATCCAAGATGCTACTCAGGTTCTTAAAGATTTGGAGATTTCACTCCGCACCAATCACATTGGGTGAGTTTGTTGAGTTTAGACGGATCCTAGTTTTAGTTTTACCCTGTTGCAACCTTTTAAAACTTGTTTAGAAAACTGCTATTGAAATAAAATTGTACATGATGATGATGATTAATATTTTAATATTTATTATTATTCTTATCCAAAAATATATATATTTTTTAATTCTTTTTAGATTTTTTATCTTTCTATGTCATCTTTTAGTTAAAATGTAGTATTTTTACACACCTTAGTACTTTGTAGTTTAGTCTTAGTTTTTAGTTTTATTATTTTATCTTAAAATAAAATAAACATTAAAGAGGAACATGAGCTACTGGTTTTATTTCTTGTGAATTAAACATTTAATTTGTAAAAGAATGATTATTTGATTTCATTTTTTCAAATGTTGCATCGTCTGGCTTTAGATCCAATCTAGATATGAAATTCATTATCTGTCACTCCTCAAGCTTTATTCTGCTTTGGGTCTTTTTGTGTAGATGGGCCGAAGAGTTTCTCAACGAGCAGAATAATGGTCTGGGTGTCCTGGTGGAGTATCTGTCTCATGCTCAAAGTGACGCCTCGTGAGTACCAGCAGGCTCAGAATCTGATGGCGATAACATTTTTTACTTATCACCATTTATTTGGGTTTCTATTCCTTTTGTAGGTTCGATGTGGAGAGCATTGAAAATGGCGGCACCCTGTCAGACAGAGGAAAGCCAGCAGAGAGGTCCATGGAAGATTTGACCAAGAGCTCCAGCGTCTCCCATTCGCATGGGATGACCAGGGCTGCCCGAGCGCTGACTGTGAGGTAAGAAGACTTCTTAGCTGTACACAGTTCTCAGCACTCACACATTTGTAAATATAGCGCACTTCACATAATAAATCTTATTAAAGAGGAACTCACAGCTCATACAGTTGTAATCCTGTGAGGACTCTAGCTGAAATCTGATTGGCCCCTGACGTCCTGTCAGTAGTCTATAAATAAATAAATATTACAATCTTTTCCTGAAAAAGCAACAACTATTAAAACGTTATGCAATGCTGTGTAGCTATAGAGCTAACAGTAAACAAGGAATGACTTCAAAGTGCACCCTCTGGAATCCGGAATTGTGCATGGGTGTTGGACAAAAAAACAAAATAACCAGTCTGCCATGAAGAGGTGTGTTGCAGTGCCAGAGATGGTAACAAGATGACATTCAGTTTTTCCCATGAGCTGAACTGTGTCAAACGGAACTTCATCTCTTTCTGTCTGTGAATCAGTTTGTTCAATAATACAAACAAAAAAAAGTGACAGGCCTGATTGATTTAAAAAAAATCTAAATCTATATGTCTTTATCCCACTCTATACTCTCTATACATTCCTCTTAAAACTGAGACAATCATAACACGACTTCCAAACTCTGGCGGAAGTCGTGTTATGATTACCTGTTTTTGCATGTTTTGTATCTAACTTCCAACTTTCTGCACGGACAGTAACGAGTGTCAAATCATGTGTACATTTGTGATCCACAGAATAAGCTCCACTCTGGTGAACAAAATGCATAAAAAGTCCAATTCGTCCAACCAGAGAGATGATGTGCATGTGTGCATAATGTGCTTGCGAGCCATCATGAACTACCAGGTAGAGTCTAAACATACTTACTTACTTAACAAAAATTGGGAGTGGATTGGTATAATTCCACTTTGCCACTTCTATTTCACTTGACACACATTTAACCGTAGTCATTTTCAGGCTAGTTTTTCCTCTTTATTCTGCATCTTTAACCAAATCAGCTCTCTGTTCACTTCCCACTTCGTTTTCAGTCCGGTTTCAACCAGGTGATGACTCACCCGCGCTGTGTCAACGAGATCACCCTGAGTCTCAACAGCAGGAATCCCAGGTGAGTGCGTCTGTGTGTCGGACAACGTGCGTGTGTAGTCTATCTCTGTATCTGGAGCTTTCAGCATCACTCTCTTGTGCTGCGACAGGACCAAAGCCCTTGTCCTGGAGCTGCTGGCCGCCGTGTGTCTCGTCAGAGGAGGACACAACATCATTCTCTCCGCTTTTGACAACTTCAAAGAGGTGAACAGACTTCTTTTCAGTATCAGTAATATGACCTCACCCAGATATGTGGCCTCACTTGACCGTTGTTCATTTAGTCCAACCCTTTGTTTCAAACTTCCCCTCTTGCATTACTCACCCTGGAACTGACACAGTCTACCCCTCACATGCACTGTGGTCATAATTGTATCACAAGTAAAACCGTGTGTGTGTGTGTGTGTGTGTGTGTGTGTGTGTGTGGTGTGTGTGTGTGTGTGTGTGTGTGTGTGTGTGTGTGTGTGTGTGTGTGTGTGTGTGTGTGTGTGTGTGTGTGTGTGTAATATTAAATGCGAGTATGGTGCAGAGCTAAGAATGTAAAGGTTGAAGTTGACTGATGAAGCCCAATAAAAATAATTTATTTTGCATGTATTGTCCCCTACTCCCCCATGTGGGCAACAATTAAAATGCATATTCAGATCAGTTTCTATCTTTTTCTCAGGTGAGCAAGGAGAGGAACCGCTTTGAGAAGCTGATGGAGTACTTCATCAATGACGACTGCAACATTGACTTCATGGTAGGTCTACACAGGTTATTTCCTGGCTGCTGACTTGTAGATGTAGCTGAGACTTAACTGTCTACTGTGTCCGTCTCCAGGTGGCGTGCATGCAGTTCATCAACATCGTGGTCCATTCGGTGGAGAACATGAACTTCCGTGTGCATCTACAGTACGAGTTCACTCACCTTGGATTGGACAAATATCTGGAGGTGAGTATTTATTAAAAGTGGTCAGCGTAACCTATGGTTTACCAACAAGAACAATGTGATTAAAGCTGCTGCAGTTGACATTTGTATAACAACAATGTTTTGTTGACTGTTACAACTCAGCTCATGAGGGATAGGGGAAACTAAATAAAACCAGATGTTGGTTAAAGTAAAAGTTGTTTATTATGAAGATGAAAAATACAGATGAATAATTTCACAAAAGGAGGGAAACAGGCCGAGAAATAAATAGAACAAAAAGAGGAATCTATAAAAGCAAAGTTGCAGATAACTTCCAAAAAAAGAGTGACGGCAACACGATTAATGAAACCAAAACAGCCACCCCGGTTAACCCCAAGTACAATAGTTAAATACATGGAGGCCGTGTGACACAACCTGATCAGCACCAAACAGCATTTAGAGACTAACTGGTAAACACAGCGGAGCATTTGGCAGCAAAAAAGCTGAATATGTGCCTCAGTAGCTGGTGGAGACCAAAAACAGAGCAATTTATGATAACGTTGCTATGTAATACTTTGCCATGTCCGCATAAAAAGTGCTGATCACAAAATAGACAAATTACCAAATGTTAATCACTGGAAATGAATTGCAGCTCTCAAAACATTTCTAAATGTTTATGCATGTCACCTGATGAGTTTAAATCAACATGTGGTGTCCAGCCGATCAGTTGTGATGCCCATTCTTTTCTGTATTTATTTGCATGTGGCTGTTGTGTGTTCACACCATTTCCCATTTGCTGAATATTAAAAGGTGATCAAATCACGTGTGTATAATAACAGGGATAGTATCATCTCATTAAAACTGCAGTTCAGTCTTTCTTCAAGATAAACTTTAAACTTATGACCTGTACACAATACGAATTATACCTTGTAAATATGTATACATGCAACAAATCTATTCTTAATGATACTTAATGAGTTAGAGTGTATTTGTATAAGAAGTCACTCGTTAAATGTCTTTGTGCGTTAGAGTCTGAAGCAAACCGAGAGCGAGAAGCTGCAGGTCCAGATCCAGGCCTACCTGGACAACGTGTTGGATGTGGGCGCCCTGCTGGAGGACGCTGAGAGCAGAGGAGGGGTTCTGGAGCATGTGGACGAGCTGCAGGAACACAACAGTCCAGGTCAGCAGCCAAATAATAAAACCAGAGGGACTTCCGACTCCTGATGTTGTGATGTTAAATTGATGTTGCTGTGCGTTGTGTTGCAGCTGAGTGCTCGGCTCCAGGAGATGGAGGATCAGACGACAGGACGATTATCGGAACTTGAGACGCAGCTCATGCAGGCGACCAAAGAGACTGAGCTGCTCAAAGTAAGTGCTGCTCACTGACATGAACAGTGTTTAATAAGATTCATTAGCCAACCAAAGCACAGCGATTTAGTTATGAGTCCAAAGGTGTGGCAATTCACTTTATTTGAATAATCGTAATTTGAAAGGAAAAATAGAATCATCTTTAGCAGCATGCCCAGACTGAAATATTTCAATGGCTATTTGATGGATTAATGAATTTCGCTACATCCTTCAAGTCCAAGAGGGTGAATGATCCCAGGAATTTTACTCTAGTGCCACCATCAGAGGGATTTTTTGGTTTAAAATGAAATCTCTCATCGTATAGGATGCTATGAACTATTTGTGTTCCACCACAAGGTCATTATTTTTAGCAATATTCAAAGATTCTAAATAAATGGCATTTCATTCAGCCTCAGCTATATGTAGTGTTTTGTGCTAATTAGTAAATGTTGACATGCCAACACACTCAACTGTCAGATGTTTATAATTTGTACATTATCTCATATCAAGCCTGAAGACAGACTGTGTATTATATGCTCTTTGTGGAGTTCGCAGTAAATTGTTTATATCTTACAGGAAAGCCTGCGGGAGTCCTGTTCCCAGGTTAGTGGTCTGCAGCAGAGAGAAAGAGAGCGGGAGCTGGACCGCGAGAGGGAGAAAGACAGGGAGCGTCTGAGCTACTCCACCCCTCAGACCCTCTCAGAGCTGGAGCAGAAGATCCAGGAGCTGCAGGAGAAGGGCCAGATCCGACTGGGGCGCAGCGCCTCAGGAGGTCTGGACATCCAGGTGGTGCCCGTCACTGTGGTCGAATACGTCCAAGCCCCCGCCCAGATCTCAGTCACTCAACCCAGTGACCAGAGCTCGGTCGACTCAGCCCTGCCCAGCGTCCAGCCTCCCATCCTCTTCACCACCACCACCACCTCCTCTTCCGCAGTTTGGCTCCCAACCTGGTGCTGGACCACCACCCCCACCTCCACCACCTCCCCCACCTGGTGTTGGACCACCACCACCCCCGCCTCCCCCACCTGGTGCTGGACCACCACCACCCCCGCCTCCCCCACCTGGTGCTGGACCACCACCCCCGCCTCCCCCACCTGGTTCTGGACCACCACCTCCTCCTCTGCCACCTGGACTTGGAGGTGCACCTCCACCTCCCCCGGCTGGTGGTGGACCCCCACCTCCTCCCGGAGCTCCAGACGCTCAATCAGGTCAGGAGTTTGGAGGAAAAATCTGCAAAGAAGCAGAAACCCTCCCGAGTTGGAAGCCAATGATCAGAAAAAGATCTCTGTTTAATCAGTTCTTCTCCTGTTTCCTCAGGGCTAAAGAGCAAGAAGCCCATTCAGACCAAGTGCAGAATGCCACTATTAAACTGGCAGCCCTTAAAACCAAACCAGGTGTTGGGCACAGTCTTCAATGAAATAGATGATGAGCAAGTCTTAGAGGTAAGAAAAAGCATCCTCCATTTTCCTTTTCTACTCAACAGAATATCCCCAGATGCAATTTCAGTTTGACATGAGACAACTTGAAATTATTTCTCTGTCTCTTCTTGTGTCGACATCAGGAGCTGAACATGGATATGTTTGAGGACATGTTCAAGACTCGGGCCCAGGGTAATCCAACAGACTTGTCCAACGTGAAGAAGAAGGTGGTCCAGAAGGCCCCCAGCAAGACCTCCTTGCTTGAGGTCAACAAGGCCAAGAATCTGGCAATCACGTTACGCAAGGGAGGAATGACTCCAGCCGGAATCTGCACCGCCATCGAGACGTACATTCCTCTTTTTGAAAATATCTTCATTAAACAGATTCATATCCTCTTCATCGCTCTTTCTCTTACACACTAGCTGATGTGGTACTACTGTTTTGCGCAGGTACGACCAGCAGGCTTTGTCCATAGACTTCCTGGAATTGCTCGAGCACTTCATACCGTCAGACTTTGAGATGAAGCTGCTGGTTAACTACGAGAAGGAAGGCCGCCCGCTGGAGGAACTGGCCAACGAGGATCAGTTTATGTTGCACTTTGGGAAGATTCCTCGTCTGAGCCAGCGGATAAAAACCCTCACGTTCATGGGCAATTTCCCGGACACTGTCAAGCGCCTACAGCCGGTCAGTTTGTCGAAAGTGCCGTGGCTTGGGTTAGAAGAGACTTGAGATTTTAACCAGTTGTGTTGATTTTTCTTCTTTTTTTTTCTTTTGTCCACAGCAACTAAACTCCATCATTTCTGCATCCATGTCCATCAAGTCCTCATTGAAGCTGAAAAAGATTTTAGAAGTAAGTAAAAGATGTATGTAGTGATGTGGTTTCCAAATGTGCGGGGTTTGAATAAGTCATCTCATGTGTTTCCCCCTCAGATCGTCCTCGCCTTCGGTAACTATATGAACAGCAGTAAGAGAGGTGCGGTGTACGGTTTTCGGCTGCAGAGTCTGGACCTTGTGAGTAGATTTTGTCCGTATATATTTACTTTTTCATTTCAAGATAACCTTGACAACCAACATTTTCAATAATGTACTTTTCAGCTGTTGGAGACCAAGTCGACTGACCGCTCGCAGACGCTGCTGCATTTCATCACCAACATCATCCAGGATAAATACCCAGACTTGACCAATTTCCACACCGAGCTACACTTTGTGGACAAGGCAGCGCTTGGTACATGAAGACACACTCAGGTTATGGAGCTTGTTTTATACAGAAAATCAGCAAAGGTGCTAAACTTATTCCTCTTTCTTTGCCAGTGTCCCTGGATGGCATTCTTCAGGATATCCGCTCGTTAGAACGAGGAATGGAGATGACCAAAAAGGAGTTCCTGGTGCAGGATGACAGCCCCGTGTTGAAGGAATTCATCAAGACAAACTGTGAGCAGCTGGAGACGTTAATCAAAGACAGCAAGACAGCCCAGGTTAGCCCACAGCTCGAAATCAAACTTACACACAACCCTGAACAGCATCTTATCACGTGCTCACACACATGCATTCTCTCCAGGATGCTTACGGCTCTGTGGTGGAGTATTTCGGAGAGAACCCCAAAACCACGCAGCCTTCCATGTTTTTCCCGATGTTCGTACGTCTCATAAAAGCCTACAAGGTGAGCACGTGGGGCGGGTTTGTGATTTTTATCTGATGTGGTGTGATGGAAATTTGAAATTGAATCGGTTTTGACTCTGGATTAAACACAGCAAGCGCAGCAAGATATTCAGCAGCAAAAAAAGAAAATGGAGAGTGACAGCAGTGAGGAAAAAGAGTCGTCATCTCCGAACAAAGCCGGGATGCAAAAGGTAAGAGATTTGAGGATCAGTGTTGAAGAATTATGCATCCTAAATTTTAAACTGTAATGTTTCAATATAATATATTTTTTCCCAGGGGCCTATGATGCCCAAGATGGACCTGATAGCAGAGCTGAAGAAAAGGCAGGTGAAGCCGCAGGTACGCGAAGGGAAGGACGGCGCTCTGGAAGACATCATCACAGGTACGTTATATTTCAATATGACATGCGCTGCATGTTTCGATATTTAAAGTCAGGTGAATCTCAATGCGCTTTTCCCTGCTCTGCCTCAGATTTGAGAAACACCCCATACAGGCGGACAGATGTTCGACGCCCAACGCAGCGTCAGGACACTTGAGCCAAGTAATAGGATGTAAGCCTATTTGATTTTTAGGAACTGTACCTGGAATCCCAGGCAAACATACAGACAAAATAACAATATTTTAACAGTTCTGTATATACATATATATCAAAATTGCATCATGTATTTTGACCATTGTTCTGTAAATAGAGTTATGTTGGAACTTTTTGATATTTTTAGTGCAGCAGTCTGATTCCAAATCTTACAAAATCTTCCTGTGATGACTCCTGTCTAAAAAGAAATACATGACTGTATTTTAAAATAAAACTTGTTTTAACCATGATTCTGTATTTGGATATTTTCATCTGCAACATCCAGTTTGCATTAACATTCTCTAATGCTAAAGATGCAATAATATTTGCAATAATAACGCAAACTCAGATGTCACCACTGTACGAGAGCTGCATTTTAAAGTGTTCTGCATATACACTATTATTAAATATATGAGCAAAATAGCATCTTGTATTTTTGCCAATTCTTTAGTGAATTGGTTCTGTTAATAAAAAAAAATATAAATGCAACAGTCAGTGTCCTTGTTTCTACATCTTGCTTAAAAACCACTGACCACTGATTCTGTATTTGCATTTTCTCAAATGCAACATCTACAGTTTATGGCTACAGTGTAAAGCAAACTCTGTACAAAAGAGATGCACTTTAGTGTTCTGCATATACAGTTATATCAGAATATCTAATTAGCAAAATGGCATCATGTATTTTTGGCAATATTTTAGTATATTTGTTCTGTAATTAGAGTTGGAACTATTTGATATTTTAATGGAACAGGAAATGAATTTGATTCCAATCTTACTCGATAAAACTAAATATTTCTTTGATGCCTCATATCTTTCTAAATAAAAAGAACATTGTGGCTTTATTTCAAAATAAAACATTTAAATTGCTGATACTGTATTTGTATTTTCTCATATGCGGCGGTTAGCACTTTACCTCAAAGCGAGAAGGTTTCGCTGAAGTCTTTTTGTGCGGAATTCCTCCCCCAGTCCATAGACAATGCAGATATGGGTTAGGTTAATTGGAGACTCTGAATTG
Organism: Verasper variegatus; assembly: GCA_026259375.1. NCBI lineage: Eukaryota > Metazoa > Chordata > Actinopteri > Pleuronectiformes > Pleuronectidae > Verasper > Verasper variegatus. The sequence continues at coordinate 8,646,595 of CM048054.1, forward strand.
AGGTGTGTGAATGGAGACCTGGGTGTATAAGTGGTATAGATTTTGGGCGTATAGGAAGGAACATATGCAACATCCAGTTTGTATCAACATGATCTGATGCCAAAGATGCGATAGTTTCTGAAGTCAGTGTAAAGCAAACTCAGATGCCAGCACTGTACAAGAGAGCTGCACTTTATTGGACACACAATCACAGCAAGTTATGTACAAAAGAAGGCAGGTTCAACTGCCCCCCGTCTTCTCACAGGAAAAACACACACATCTCACAGAATATCATGGCATCCACACTGATAAATTAGTATCTCCAGTATCAGTAGGCTTTTGAATTTATATATCATTATATTATAGATCTATTTTCTGTGTTATTCTTGTTCTTATATCACACTACTCTACAAATGGGAGAATCACTCTGTGGAAAGAGTTCGCCAACGCTGGTGAACGTCTCTGGTTGGGGTGCGTTCAAGCTTTTCAACCTCTTAGACATTCAGCACTCTATCGTCGTCATCATCATCATCATCATCATCATCATCATCATCACCACCACCACCACCACCACATAACATCACAGTAAGACTGAACATGCCTGCGTCACAGATACCAGAATAATGTCTTCATTCTTCATGTTTGTAAACCTCTAACATAGACAACCACTTTCCTCTTCCTCTCGTTCTCATTTCTTTTTGAGAAAACATGGAGACAACATTTTTTCAACTGCACCGTGCGATTGCTTGAAACTATACATGCATTGTTTTGTATATAACTTTGTACCCATCGTCATAGTTTATTCATAAAACATCTTCTTTTGGACATAACAATTTGTTGAACTCGCTAGGAATGACTCGGCCTATTTACAAGTCAATTTAGTTTTTCTCTGCTTTTCGATGCCAAGATTTTGGAACATCCACACATTCATGTAAAAACCTCATTTACATACTATAGAATGTAGGTTCATTATATATATAAAAAAAGATACAATGGCAAAGGAAGAGATAAAACGTCACGTAATTCCCTTTTTGATCCGTCGTGGTGGTTTTTAAACAAAGCTTGTGTTTTCGCTCAACTGCTACTTAAGCAGAATGAGCGACATCACCCACTCCCACCTGTTGTGACGATTCAGAGCGTGTTGCCTCTGAACGCTTTCTGCACTGAGCATCCACACTGCTACTGTTCCTGTTCACATGACACGGAGGGAAAATCAAAGCCTTTTTAACTCCCTAACGTCAAAGCAGCAAGGCTCTAAATGAAGCCTTCAGGCGAATTGACTCTTCTCTCACAGTAGTAGTGACAATATCTGACCATCTCCTACTATCACTAATGCCAGCCAAACCACAAACACAAGATGGGGTGGGAGAAAAGAAAACCACAGATACTCCAAATAAACCCCTCAAAATTAAAAGATAGTAGCAAAATAAGCCCCGAAGCACAGGCACTGGTCCAGCCACTGACACCTCAATGTTACCCTTCACATAAGGAGGCGAAGGTGCAGACGAGCTGGACAAGTGTTTTCAGGGACAGGCTTTTCATAAATGAAAATCACATTAAACTCAGTGTTCATAAAGGAAAAGCCTAGAATAAAAAAAAATGAACTTCAGTGTATATTACAGATGCTAACTCTTATCTATACAGATATTTTTAAACAAATATAAAAATGTTCTGCATATGAATAAATAATCTCAGTGTGAAATGTTATTATCTCTTACAATGAGTTAAAAAAGAAAAAAAAAACATCTGTACAAAATGGTCACTAATATATAAAACCGAAGAGATGATGACATTTTACAGTATATAATTTAATCTAGGCCTATATATATCACACTTTTCTTCACAATTATAATATCATACACAAACATCGCACTTAGATATATTTATATATGTATATTTCTTCTAGGTTTGATTTCAAGTTTGCAATAGGTTTTCTGATTGCCAGGGGTCTCCACAACATGCCCCCTAAGCGTTCAGCCATGTTGAAATCCCAGCAACACTTGTCTTGGATAAAAAAAAAATGAAATAAACAGAAATCATTCCAGAGGGCAACATCACGCGATTCTTGGAGGGTTTCATCTCACATGTCACTTAGGGAAAAGCGGCCGAGCATGAACACTTCCTCCCCAACGCTCTCCAGACACCAATGCAGCAAATTCAACTCGGAAAAGTTATGGATTTGAGAGTGGAACAGCATGAGTAAGTGAATTTCTTTCATGTGACTTCACTCAATACGGAGCCCAGGGCTCGAACCTGCCTGGCAGAGCTGCAGAGCGCCCAGGGTGCGGCTTAATTCGCTGCGCTGTGGGCTCGCAGTTTTGCACTTTGACAGATCTGAGGGAGTGTTTTGGTCACATGTCACCGCTGCAACACACTGACACACTCTGCATTGCAAGTGCGGTTTCCTTTATGCTGCAGAAAAAAATGGGGGTAAGCCCTTTTTTTTTGGCAGCCTCTTCTTTGGGTAAAAGTGTTATTCTGTCATTGCTGTCGATCTAATACTGTCACACAAGATCAACGTAGGACTTCTGGCAAGAACAAAATCTCAGAGGCACTGGGAAAACAGAAACACTGGTACAGGTCCTTCTAGAGAAAAACAGGCAGGGGTTTCCCAAAGGGTAAAAGCACTGTCTTGGTAAACTTGTAAGAGTGCTAATTACATATTGCACTGTTCATAACTGAGGCCCATCAAACTTTGTCCAAGCGCGACCTCAACTGAGTGGTTTTTATCTCACAGATGCCCCACACCAAAGACAAAGCAAAGTGAAAGGGGCAGGGAAAGAACAGCCGCTTAATGGCTCCCTCACTGTCAAACCCTTCCTCTCATCTCTTTGGGTCCTTTATGTCACAAGCGCTCTCGATGGAGACGGCAACTCAAAGCCGCCCTTATTAAAGTAGCCTTCCGACACATGTCTCCAAACTAATCCTCTCTCCTCAAGCTGCCTACTCTTTGACATGAGCCCCTTTGCACATGTTTTAATCTCAATGCCACAAAGAATCGATTTCACAGTCCCAAAAAAAAATCACTTTGTCCACGACTGTCCGTTCAACCTCGGCACGAGGCGACAACAGAGGGCAGGGAGCATCAAAGTTACTCCTTGTGCAGGGGTCATGCTGTAAGACCTTTGAGGTGCTTTAAACTTCTGTCGCTGAGGAACTCAGAGGGCCGGACATCATAAATGTTTCATGTCTGAACATGCAGGTAATAAAAAGCCAAACGAGGCCACGGAAACATCAGTTAAATCTAATGTACAGTTTTTTTAATGTGCGGGAATGTTTTTCTGTCTCTCGCCCTTGATGCTTTGTGCTCGTCGTGATCAACCAGATGCACTAAGTCAAAATTAGAGTAAGAAACGTGTGTGAGAGGAAACTGTGCTCGATTTATATTCCTATATTCTCCTCTCAGACCCTTTCAGAGTCGTGCTCCATCTTGAGTTTCTAAATATGTGCTGATTTATCTTTCAAAGACTACCCAAGGGTTGAGATGATGTCAGGAGTCATCAATTCACTAGAGTAAAGATACATGTTGTTCTTGTATAAAGAAGCTTCTTCAATAAGGTCTGCAAATTGAAAAATGTAAAAAATTCAAAACAAAGGAGAAAACACAGCACATCCGTTTCCTTTGAGGGGGAAATCATGTTCCGTATTTTAACCAGAGTGCTCCTTTCAACAGATGAGACTTAAGATGAATCATCACCCAAAAATCCTGGAACAAAAAATGGAAAATATCAACTCGCAGAGTCTGTGCTTCTGCGAACAGCTTGGCTTTACACGTGCACGTGTGACAGAATGTGTGTGTGTGTGTTATCCGCAGCTGGATGTGCTCTCTGAGTCTTTGGGATGGTTTGGTGATGTCAGGTGCTAAAAATGCCATAGCAACCTGTGAGATGCTACAGTGGGAACATCCTGATTGTCATAATTAACTAGCTCGTACACACACACAGAGATTCAACATTTGTATATAACATCTGTATGAACATTTGTTTACATGATTTGCATTTTTCCCTTCTGTTTGTGTGTCTGTGCATGTTTGTTCCATTTTGAATAGATGTGTGCTATAATAGGACTGCTCCCTGCAGTGTGCTTTTGTAGGTATAGTGTTATTTCAATAACATTTTCATAATTAATTCCATACTTTCATAGGGAATATCTGCATATAGATATGGTGACATGAATTCCTTATGCAGACAGTGTTGTGTACACTTGCAACAAAGCACAGGTCAAAGGTAAGGGACAGTCATGTAAACTCTTCACACAGTGTGTACAAACAGAGGGGAAAATGTAGCACCAGTTCAGAATGTAAAACACGTGTGATGCAAGAAAAGCCACAAATGCCCTTTGAACGAATAACAGCTTAAAACCACAACCATCACCTCGATCTACTTTCGATTTTTTCTTCTTTTTTTTTTCTGCGCGGGCTCACGTTCTGCTGTGATGCAGGTATGTGAGAGTAATATTATCCAGAACACACACGACTACAGGACTCACTTTGTGATTATTGCATTCTATTTTCTATGATAAAAGTCACAGATATTATATATCTACTCCACTAACGACCCACTGAGTGAGGGTATATATGAGATCGGTGCTGTCAGTTAATTCATCCAGACCACATCAGCTTATAGCAGGCAGCTGGTGGGAGGGGAGGGCCGTTCGTGCGCTCTTGAGCTGGGAAACTGGCAGTATGAGTGTATGGGAGAACTTCAGAGAAACTGTGGAGCCAGATCAGGGGAGGAAACTTGTCCAGGAGGAAGAGAGGGACTCCATTTACCGTATGGTAGTTCTTTCCATGGGAATATGATGACTCTGCAAACTGCAGACAAAAGTAGAGAAAAAAATCTTTAAAAATGGTTATGGTTCATGACGATGTTAAAATGCGTCTTCATCCTCCTCTTCCTCACAGAGAGTTGCCGGGGGTGAGGTCCTTTTTCACAGGCTCGCTGCTAACCTCCTCCTCGTTGAAGCTGCAGCTGTCAAGGCTACGACCGCTGGGCTTGAGAACCCCAGAGGGGAGGGTGAGGGAACTCAGAGGGGTGGGAGAGGAGGGAGACAGGGATGGAGTAGGGGTGGTGGGTGAGGGAGAGGAGGAAGGGGAGGCATCAGGAGTAGGGGAAGAGGACTGGCTGCTGGGAAGAGGCAGGGAGGAGGCTCGCTGCTCGCGCAGAAGCCGGTGATGTCGGAGGGCGGAGGAGAGGAGCAGGGCCTCGGCGCTCAAGCCGGAGGCGGTCAGGCTTGCCAGCAGCGCCTTTGCTTGACTGGAGGAGGCTTTCAGGGACGGTAGCGCCCGCTCCTGGGGGTGCTTCCTCTGGGCCAGGGGTTAACGCTGCTGAAGGAGAGGGCACTCGGCTTGAGAGAATGCCCGTTTTGATGCCAGAGATGTATGGTTCAATACTGCCGCTGGTTCTGTTGGTCCCCAAGGCCTTCAGGTAGAGCAGGGACACAGGAGACAGGAGGTGGGAGGGTCGGAATGTAAAGAGATGAGGTTTTTTTTAGGGATCAAAAGGGGAAATCATGAAAAATTAAAGTCTTACAAACAGTTGTGGCTGGGCACTGTCCCCATCAGGCTCCTTCCCTTACCATTACAGTCAAACATGCCCGTGCACGCATGTTTGCACACACATACACTCGCACTCATCCACAAATGCACACAGACTGGGGCTCAGTGTAGAGTTTAGAAAACACTTCAGATGTGAAGGGAGCTAATAAAGTAAAAAGGAGGCAGATGGAGATGTGTCGTCGGGGTGAACATGAGAAGAAGGAGACTGAAGAGGCCGGACACGGAGAGGTGGCTCACTGCTGCAGGGTCACGGTTTGCAATGGGTGGGCGATCCAGGAAATGCAGGGCGAGGCAGGGGTTTCACGCAGGGTGAAGGGTTGGGTGAGGTCGTGCCAGCAGGAACAAGTGTCAAGAGGAGACAAGTAGTGGGGGGGGGGGGGGGGGGGGGGGGGGGTAAAGGGTTGGAAGGGTGAGGGAGAGGTGGAAACAGAACAAGAGACAAACACAGGAGATCGTTATTCGGGTTGATATCAGCATGTGTGATGTGAGATCTACACATGGTGACCAGACCTTTGGACACAACTTTTGTCATGAAGGTGGTCAACTGCAAACTACCCCGCTGACCATCTTTATTTTGGCACTTGTTTTTAATGACTGTCCCTCATTAAAAAAAATGCAAAATACTCGGATGGACACACACAGCACCTCCCCTTCAGTCCCTTCATGTAATGCTGGAATCAGCCAGTAGGCAGCACTGTTCCGACATATGAAACTTGAGGGTAACACATTCACAGCATGTGTGTCTCTCTCTTTTACAGGTGGAGCTAAGTCGAATCTGACAGAAGCAGCGTGTGTGTTTTTATGTGCCGGGAAAATGTACGGCAGGTTTAGAAAAGAGCGAGTCAATTTTACACGTAATGTTAAGGTTAGGTTTTACTGATGTTTTTCAAAAGCCGAAACAGGAAAAAATTTTTCTCTGCAATAAAAGTTTAAATAGTGTTTGTATGAGGGATAATGAGGGATTATTCCTGTATGAGCGGAGAGCAGGTGTTCTATAGTCTAGACTGCGCTGCTGGGAGGTTTTCACCTGCTCTGTTGCAGTTCCTGAGCCCGTGCTGTGCCAACCATCCCCAGAGCTGCTCCTTCTGCTCGAGGAACCCCTCTCAAGCCCGGCCGACATGTTTATTCTGGTGTGTGGGTGCGGCAAAAACGGCAGACGCCCTTCATCTCTCAGAGCTTCCTGCCAAAAAGTCTGCCTCGCAGGACAGGCTTTTCACAACCTTTACCTCATGCCCAGCACCTTTAATTAGGCCGCTTTGCCGCCAGAAGTAATAAGAGGCCAGACGGGAAAGTGAAATGGGGTTTGGTGGCGTGAAAGTGATTCACATTGTCATGCCCTCCTTGATCTGTGCCAAAGCAAATGGGGAGAAATTGTGGTTTTGAACTGTCTGTTCCTATCCGGCACATTGATTTGAAGAATCCTCATGCCTGAAATGCTCTAATGCCTCTCAGTGAAGCTCCGGTGAACCGGCAGTGCAGGCTCAGCGGCACAGAGCGCCATCAGAGAGGCTCTGTTTATTTTAACACCCGCAATTAACACAGACAGATACCATCAGAGTCCAATCTAACAACAAACCTGATACTCAGAACATCAACATTAATTAAAGGTATCCAGAGCTTCAGTATCCAGATCTGACACTACTCTGCTATTATTATTATTAGCATTATCACTCCTACTACTATTAACTGGTGCTGCTCAATAACACCATTACATCTGTAAGTATCATAATTTTCAATATGACAACCACTTGAATATGATGGTTACACAACTGTTCCTGGCCCCTCCCTCTCCCTCTCCCTCTCTCTCTCTCTCTCTCTCTCTCTCTCTCTCTCTCTCTCTCCCTCTCTCTCTCTCTCAATCTGCGGGTAACCCTGAGTCCAGAGCTGCAGGATCTATTATTATTATTATTAATTATTATTATTACCACTTATATTATCTGGTGCCTCTTTAACATTCTTTCACTTCACTTCATTAACAACACCATTACATCTATAATTATAATTTGTATTGTTTTCATTATAACAATCGGTCTGACAGAGCTTAATCGCTTACACAACTGCTCCTGGTCTCTCTCTCTCTCACTCTCTTCGCCCTTTGAACTGGATTGAATGCTTCGATGATTGAGCCTCTTTATTCCACGCTGTTTTGAGAGGTATTTCTTGGATTGTGGTCATGTGGTACAGCGGATTGTCCAATCAGCTGGACAACAGCCCAAGCATATTTCATCTTGATGAAACTATAAACTAAACAGAGGAACTTAAAATTGGCGAGGAGCTAAATCCAAAAAGTGGTGCCAGCGCATCTCATTTTATCCAACTGCACAGGGTCCAGAGTGACATCTTAAAAATGTTTAACTGTCCCTCCAGCTGGCTTTCACAACATGTTAGCAAGCACCAGCTGCCTTTCATTTATTGCTGCTGTCACTCTGCAGATGCTGCCAGAGCCAGTAATTTTAAAGGAATTTATATATATTCAGATCAACTAATGTATTAGCTGGGGATGGGACGACAACTGGGACCACATGCTCATTCCTTGAGATCGGATCCCCAGACAAAACGCCCTAGAAATGTAAATTATCATTTGTTCAGAGGAGACAAAAGAGAACTGAAACACCAACAGGAGCTGGAAGGAGGGTGAAAGTTTGGGGTTAGGTTTAGGGAGCAGTGTCCGGGGGAAGGTTTAAGAGAAGAGTCACCTTTACCTTTAGCTGAGGGCCGAGTAGAGATGTCACCCAAGGTGGGCATGTCTGATTGTCAGAACAACAGTATCAGTCGAAATGTGATCAGCATGGGTGAATGTAAAATGTGGGTGAGGGGAAGTAACTGCCTCATTTTTGAGGTTATAGCTCAATAATAAAAAAACATAAATCAATCCGTGGATCCTAGAAAAACAGACGCTGGATGAACGTGACAGACCGTCACTTAAAAAATAACCAGCTTTTATTTTTAGTTGCAGAATGCATCACATCTTATTTCTTAGTGGCAATAATTAGGATTCATCTTCAGAAAGGTCAGATGTCTGAAGTCAGTGACGAGATAAATAAAAAAAAAAACTGTGGCTGAAGTGAACGTAGAGTTGGCGAAAGTTTCTAATTAGCTCTTAAAGGCTGTATGCAAATGAGCCAGCCGCCCGGATAATTTGATGAGATGAACTGCAGAAAATCAGCATGTTTTTCATGCTGGATTTAAAACTATTCAGGAGACAGATTTTGCTTCATCCATCTGTAAACAGAATTGTCAGGATCTGTGCTGTTCTCTTGGTTTGACATTGAAGGTGCCAGAAATCCGCCCCCCCCCCCATAAAAAAAAGAAGATTTGACGCTATTACAAATGTAACAGCTTGTGGAAAACAACAACACGACATTCGATTCTCAGCATCGTGACTTCATTAAGGTTTCAACAGGGTTTGAAAATATTTGTGCTTGTGTTTTCCACTGAGCCCGTGTTACTGGACTGGAGTTCTCACCTTTATTTTATGAAAAGAGCTACATTTCAAATAAATAAAGAAGACATTATAAAATAAATAATCACATGAATAAAATATGTAAAAAAAAGTATAAAAAACAACAACTTGCTACATATAATTATTATACTGACTCACAGCCACTTAGTTATTTAGGTGGCATAATTAAAAGTTATTTTTAGTGTCTGGGTTTATTTACAGCTAGATAGTAGATTCACAATCAATTTGACATTATTTTTATTCCAACTAACAGAAGATAAGTGGCTGAATCTGCTTAAGAGACAGTGGGGTGTTATTAGCTGTGAGGCATAAAACAAAATGCACAAGCATAAAATATATAAGTATACGTTTTATGGTGCAAAATAATATGAAATAATAACAGACCATTGAAATAAAGGGGCTTTTAGAAACAAAAAATATGTTATTAAATAATGAATTCCATACATTAATATGTAAAAAATATCATTTAACAAATAATTTTATAATGACAATAATATAATAATAATAATTATTATTATTATTATAGATCAGTTTTAATGACTTAATTGATTCCTCAAGTTTAATATATATGCTTTACCGAGTTTATTCATGTGACTTTTTATTCAATATTGAACTTTATGTTGCCCTGTACAGGTTTGAATTTTATATCTGCATAATGAGTAGTACTTGTATTGGTATTAAGAACAATACAACCACATTTGTTGACAGCTGTATATGAAGAGAGCTCAGATTTTCTATCAAATGTCCTGTGCTTGTTTTTGTTCGACAAAAACCTCTGATGTTCTAATTGACAGTTTGATCGCTCAACAGCTCGCTGCACTCCAAACTTCAAAATGCCAAAAAATCGCAGTTATTGGCACATTGTGAAGACAGCTCACTGTTGATTCTCTTGGTTTCGGTCAGTGTTAGGATTTGTCATGCAGTTGCAGTTATGTTCCCACCCCAAACAGCGTGGCATCGCCTTCACACGCAAACTATTAGCTTTGAGTGTCCACTCCCTTTGAGGCCGGCGCTTTCACACAAGCCGCGTCTTTTCACTGTGACTGTTTTCAACAACTCCGACGACGAGGAGTGTTTGCCGTGTGCGACTGTCACACTACAATAACGGGATTAGTTTTACTCCCATAGGACAAGTGTGAGAATCCATTCTGCTTTCAAATCACAGGGAATAAAAGACTCTGACTGGGGGAGTGAAAAGGAGAAAGGGGTAGTGTGTGTAAATTGCAAAGTGCAGAAAGCGGAAGAAGGAAGTAGACATAAAGAAGAGGAAACGAGAAAAAGACTTAATGACGGGGAAAAATAACTGTCCACTTCATATTGAATAATCAGTGATTGCCACCGACTCGAGGGGCGATTATCACCCAGCGCTGCAGAGATTCCCTCCTATCTTCTCCCAGTCTGAGGCGATCAAAGCTTCATTATTCCCCCCCATCTCTCAAATCTCTCTCTCTGTGCCCAACACATTTATGTCCCTGCAATCTCGAAAAAAAAGGATATGTGTGGGAATGGTCTGTCACATTCTGAGCAGTATGGAGGTTTAGGTGCACTTCACTGCTCCTGTTATTTTTTAAATTATGTTGACATTAAGCCTTTTACCCCCCCCCCCCCTCTCTGCCCGGGCATGGTGCACATATCTTCCTTTGGCTTTACTGGACTGACATGCTTCAACAGTTCAATTTCCTGGGCCCTGGAGACCATCACCCATACTTATGTCCAGTCTTTTCCTACATTCAAGCACTAAAATGCTTGCAAATTAAAAGTAAAAAAAAAAGATGTCAGAGTCAGCTATCAGGCAAACGTATAAGAACACATTTTTATAAATTAATGTCTGACTTTCTGCCAGAAATTAAACACAATGTTCTGCATGGACGGGCTGATACCCTAATCACAAACAGGCCACGTTCAACATTTTTAAGTCCAATAAAACCAAATTCAAGACTTGTACCATAAATAAATGTGTTTGTGCTTTTTGATGGGTTTAGATCATTGACTGTATAAAGATGGTCAACGTGTCTCAACTTCTTGTTGATAAAAAAAAAAGAAGTAAAAATATCCTGGATAAAGGCGCTGCCATCTCTCATCTTTGGCAAATATTTATGTACTTAACCAGGGGGAGATCAGGATCGTTTGGCTTCACTTTTAGGGAGCTGTCATGTCGTCCGTGTATATATAGTTTCTTATATTTTATTTTATGTAATTATATATAAATTATATATAATATGCTATATATAAAACCTTTCTGGAGTTACTGGAGGTTCAGATGCACACTTTGTTAAATGTTGAAAGTTTGCTGAAGTTGTGTGGATATGACGAACAAGGTCATCAAACGCACCTATTATATGGTATATGTGAAAAATGTTTTTAATATCGTTCCACAGCCAAATAACTCACTATCCCATCTGTCTTGATTTATAACAGACATGGGTCATTACCTCTATTTGCCCCGATTGCAGACTGAGACCACATTGATATGAATGTTCTATATAATGATAATTATCTTCATTTTTGTGATTTTCCACACCCCTATTATGTGCCAGGTTTCTAGAACTAATGGCTCTGGCCTGGGCTGGCACTATCACAAAAGGCAACCGATATTATCCAGAAAGTACCGTACTGTCCCATCTACACCCACTGGCCCAAACAATGTTAAAGACGATACCTGCTGCTGGCCCTGGATCTTCAGGAAGTCCTCTCTTTTGCCGCCTTTAGTCTTGTCTGTGCTGTTCTGCTGCAGGTGCTTCAGCTTGGAGGTAGCCGAGGTGTGGAGAACTTTACCGACGCTGGAGACATTCCCTCCCTGAGGAGAGGAGGAGAGAAAGTGTGAATCAGAGCAGTGGCAACACAGTACATGGTAGTACATTTCATTTCTCCTCTTCAGCGGCTTTAGCTTATGCCAAACAAACACATAAACTCCTGATTGCCTGATTCCAGCAAGCGAGTCTCTCCCCTGAGACCAATGACGTCTTCCTGGGATCAGCCAATATAAAACTGAACTATCCACTTCACAGGGTTTGAGCATCTATCAGTAGAAAATGACAAAGTGAAGAATAGAGGAACGCAGCATCAAAACTGACATTGCGTAGCCTAGCCTCACCGCAGGATCTGCGAGGCAGTGTGCTTAATGATCTTTCCCACTGAGTTACTCTGTCAACTGACTCTAATACGCACAAAAACAAACAGACATTCAGTCAACTTTCCATCCAGCTGTGCCTCCTCTGCACACAGAGACATTAGCTGAAAGGAAAACTAATAAAATATTAACTGTACTAGTCTCAAATTACTAGTTGTTCTTTGCTATGGTAATTCCTGTGCGTCTTCCTTCCTCGCAGTCTCGATGAAATGTAGAATTTCTATATATATACACTGTACTTAATCGTTGATGGATGAATCCTCATTCAACTGTCCTGATTAAAAACTGAACAGTAATGGGGCTTGAAAGTGGATCAGTTGTCAGTGTGAATTTGGTGAGGGCGCAAGTAAATGTCGAACAAGAGCGGGACGAGGGGTCATGTAGAAATGATGAACGTGGTTGAAGTTGGGGTGATGAAATAATGTGTCAAGACCCTGTAATCCTCATCCAGTGCCCGTGGGAATGCTCCCTGCCTCGACATCAGAGGGCTGAAACGCACCATGACAGTGGGACTGTCAGGTGTTGCAGCCCTGCCCTGAGTGGGAGCAACAGGGGATACTACTACGCTGGCTGTCAGGACACCTCAGCAAAGTGGCAGCTGAGATGGCAATGCAATTTTGATTATCACCACTCTTTAGTTGAGTTACAGGCTGCTGGAGGTGAGTTGAAAGGAGGCTATTCGCAATGTCTGGTAATAGAGTTAAACATGTAGTCGGTAGATATTAACAAGAAGTGTATTAGAAGTGATTTGGGCTTTGGTGTAACAGACAAATGTTCTAATGAAGGTTTTACTAGTGCTGGAGTCAAGACTTAAGAAGAAGTTGCTTGCGATATTTTGTTTACCTTTCTTTTAAGGAAGACATATCATACTCATAATCAGATTCATAAGTTTGATTTGGGTTATTATCTGTAAAGGTTTACTGGCTCTAATGTTCAGAAAACACATTCCTCATATAGTCCCATTGCTGCAACTCCTCTTTTCAGCCTCTGGGTGAAACACTTGGTTTTAGCTCCTGTCTCTTTAAGGACCTCTCCCGATAAAGCTCACTCTGCTCTGATTGGCCAGCTCATCCACTCTGTTATGATTGTCCAGCAGCTCTGATTTGTCAACAGCTTTCAGCGAGTTTAGGAAAATTTGACCTCTGCTCTGGCTTTACCTGACTTTGTACGGAGGCATACCAGACGAGCTGCTACGTCTGCACCATGGCAGTGTGGGTTGGTGTGATGTCACGTGACATCATACTGTCCCCGGACATAACAGCTAGACTAGTGACGAAGTGTTTCAGGAGTTTCAGGAGCAGTGTTTTCTGTGGTACACGGACTTTGGGCTTTGTTTGTTTTTTTTGCATTCACAAAAAACTGGAGAAGTATCATATGTCTCCTTTAAACCTTTTTGCAGTATTTCTCTACAATGTTCTGGCAACACAAACCACCACGTAACCTTTGGTGCGTCCAATTATGATGAAACATAGTACATAAAATATGCATTTATGTTTGTTCATATACAGCACAACAGCAGTCCCACATACATAGTCCCATGCATAGAGGGAAAGACTTGAATTCAAGGCAAAACGATGAGAAGAACCTAGAGGAGCAAAAAGGAGGAAGAAAAAGAAGAAAATAGAAATGTTTGTATTATCTCTGGAACTTTTTTATTCCCTGTGTGGTGTAACAAAAGGTTAGATAAGCAAAGTTTACAGGATGGAAAAAGTGCCAGGACAGATCAATGAAGAAACAATTAACAACTCCTTGGCCCAGCAGGACAACAGCTGCAGCACTAATCACAGCACAGACGAGAAGCGAGGAAGTCTGTTGTCTGTTCCTTCTGCATATTTTCAATTACAAACACAATTTGGGGTCGATTTAATCAGGGAGCAGACATCAGAGGCTTCAAAGTCCCAACAACCACCCAGAGGGAATAAGTGAAGAGAGAAAATAGGGCATGCTGCTTTATAGCAGGACTCGGCACAGTAGGTGAGAGCAATAAACCTGGGTCGATGCTGCGTTCAAAGACGTCGGCTTGGGTGGAACCGGAGGCCTCTTGGTCTCTGAGGAAGGACTGCTGGTCGTCTCAGTTGTCTCAGCGTAGAGCTGCTCTGCAGAGGGATGGCCGCCGATCTCTATCAAGGTGTTCTCCAGCTCTCGAATGGTCTCCTCCAAGCTGTCCAGCCTCTTGTAGGTGCTGCGTCGGACATCTTCTGTTGTTCTCGTCCGACTGTTACTCGAGCCATTGGACTCAAGAGAACTGTTTACTAACCCTGGCTGTACCTCAGGAATCATCTTAGTTTCTGCTGTTGTGAAGTGTCAGCCACCTGTCTCCTGTCTCCATCCCTCTTTTCAGAGCCTCCACCAGAGAGCTCTGTCTGACTGAACCAAGGGAAGATTTGACTCTGGGTTTGGGAACAGGCTTGGTTGACTCCAGAAGGGAATACAGCAGCGTGTAGGCCTCTCTGACTGTTTGTTCCTCTGTGAAGAGCACTAGGAGAGGTCGCTCTCCCAGCTGAACCTCAGAGACTTCTTTTGTCTGCGGTGAGATGGTCAGAGTCTTTATAACTTTTCCAGTAGTGTTGCTGAGCTCCTGGGCCTCAAGAGAAGACACCGCCCTCACCTCCAGCTCCATCAACAGCAGGGCCAGCGCCTGTTTTAATTCCATATCCTTTTTAAGCTCTTGCTGACGAGAGCTTCCCCTGTCCTTTGAAATTGTTGCCTTGTAGAGATGACCTATCGAATCTCGTGACGGACTCTCTTCCACAGAGCTGTTTGCTAAATCTCTGACGGGATCCTCCGAGCCAGTGGGCGAAGCTGTGTCTGTCAACACGATGTGAGGGACCGGAGACAAGAGACTTCCCTATAAATGAGGAAAGCACTTGAGCTTTAAAGTCAAACAAATTTAATTAGTTTTAGCTCCAACAAATTCAAGTGAGACTGACGAACACTGCACAATAAGACAAGCAAAAGGGGGGAAAGAGAGGAGCTAGTAATCTCATTGTGTGTTATGTGTTTCACGATAATATCCCATTAACGTAAAAGGCTGTTGCAAACAAAACAACATCAGCGACAATTGTAAACACACTGCAGACACACACTTTTTAAATGTGCGAGTAGGTTTGTGTGTATAGGATTGGTTTCTTCCTGCACCGTGCAGGACTCTGGAGGTCTTCTGTCTATGGAGGGTTTTTAGTTCATTAACATAGACAGCTGTAATTCCAGCACAAGAAATTTGTGTGGGTGACCCGTCCAGCAACATAGAGCAGAGGAAATAAACTCAGTATACGGCAAGCGGTAACACCAGTGACACCAAAATTAGCGGGTATACGTGGGTTTTTAAATAACACCTTGGTACTTGCCAGTTTAAGAAATCACGTATCTGTTTTTTTTTCACCAGGTGAGCCATGTTTGATGTCACGAACGTGCTGGAAACCACCGTGTCAGAAACCTTGCTGTCTTGCCCATTGTTGCATCTTGCACGACGGGGAGAAAATAATGCGGTTTCACATTGTTCCACAGAGCAATGCGTGTCGTAATGTCAAATACTGCCAAATAAATAAGAAGATAATGAATTTAGCACTTTCACTTTGTCATGTTTTCATCACTACCGAGTCAGAGCCAATAATAACCTGTCTACTGCAGAGTCATTTAACCCGAGAGTGAATGTCGATTCTTTCCAGTCCCCTTGCAGACAAAAGCCAGATGCTAACGAGTGTTAGTGGGTTTTTCTTTTGGATTCCTCGTGGATGTACAAATACTCAAAGTACTGATGTAAAAACACTATCGGGTCTCAAAACCAGCCACGTTATGCAAATTAATTAATGCTAAATTGGAGTGGAAATCAGCCGCCGCTGTGATGTACTCTGCACAGGAAGAGAGACAGTGGTGAGCAATAACGTCTGCTGTGTTAAATTGCGGTTGAAGAGGATGAGAGGAGTGCATGAGCGGATGTGTGCAGAGGCTGAGCAGTGACTGGATGTTCCTATGTGTGTTAGAAGAGGTTAAAAGAAACAGACTGAGGTTTAATCCACAGCACCCAGGGTGTTACCTCGGTGCCCGGGACCTGAGAGGGCCACAGGTCCAGTCTGCGGGGGGGTACGCTTTTCCTGCTGTGAGGGCTAACAGGCAGGGGATGGGGAGGGGGAAGTGTGAGCCTGAGTGGGACTCTCTCAAACAGCTGGGGGCAGGAAATGGGAGGTTTAAAAGCTGTTATTATACATGATAAAAACACAACAGCCTCTAAATAATCAAAAAAAAACAGTTGCCGATGACTCTTTGTTCCATCAAATTTCCGGCGGGCCATGTCACACACAGTCCAAGCAGCCAGCAGGGTCCATCTGTCTGGCTGTGATCTGTGAGCCCTGGGTGATGATGTGTGTGACTGAGCAGTATGTGATCTTTGGGCTCTCCCACCGCCACAGGGCAGGCGGACATACGGCACCTGCTGCTTGAACATGTGGTGATGCCGGTGAGCATATCTGCACACACATTGTGACAAATGTGTGCACAGTGGCAGATTGTGAAAGTAACACAAATAATTACACAAAAAAAGGAGTGCAGTTTTCCCACCCATTGAACACCGGTCTGTCGAGGATATGATCAACGTGCACGGGCAACGTATTCGTTTACCTCCAATTCTGCAGCAATTCTCTCCTCCTCCCCTTCCTCCTTGTCCCCGGAGGCCAGTGTGGGGGGTGTCGATGCAGGACGAGGGTTTTCAGACACGGTCCTCCGCAGTTTTATATGAGGCTTCTGGCCTTCAGTCTCATCAGATTCAGACTTCTGTAATTACAAAAACAAAGACTCCAAAAGTTACAACCTGAACATGTTACTGACAAGATCTAACGAGGACATTCATTTATTCTACAAAACAACAGCTCCCATTAGCTGGTCTAATATCTGTAGGAGCGTAGCTCTGAGAAAGATCCTTATAGCATTAAAAGGCTTTTTACTCCTACAGCAATATATTGCACATGTACTGAAAACGGTCGAATCTACCTTTATACTTTTTCCAACAATGAGAGGCTCTCCAATGCGGGTGATCAGGCCTGGAGAGGTCGGGAAGCTCCGTCTCGGTGGTGGGGGAGGAGGAGACTTGGAGGGTTTCTCTGTGCGATATCGAGGCACCGTGAGCTCATCTGAAACAAGACGTAATACGGGGCAAGTTTAGAAAGGAGCAACACTCACATACGTTTAGATATCAGATATATGGCATTTAAAATCATGTATAACTTTTGACTTCATTCTGAATGCAATGTGGAGGGACTCTGTGCATTTATAAAAGTAACTAACTTGCTTAAAAATCATTCTGAATCTCCAATCTATTTATATTTTGTTTCATGTTCTTGGCAGGATTTGATGAGATGCACAGCTTGTAAAAATAAGATGAAACTAACTTGTTTTTCTTAGCTTTTGAAAAGTTGACAAAATTTGAAGATGCAAGGTTTTTTCTTCACAACGACAGCATGAAAATGTTGCCGAGTGAGAAACTGATTGGTGCGTCTTACCAGAGCCACGCCTGGATCCTTCCTTCCCAGAAAGCTTGTGCTGGGGTTTGCTGATGCGGTGCTCTGGGGTGGCTGTCCCACTCTGAGGGTTCTGGGAGGAAGTTGTGCTTGAGGAGGGTTTAATCTGTTTGGCAGCAAAGTCCAGATCTGGAATCGCCTTCATTAATTCAGCCTGGGTCTCCTCCAACAGCCGGTTGATGTCCTGAGCACTGTACTGGGTCAGACTGGCCCGCTTCTCTTCCCAATCCCGCTCTGCTGCCTGTGTAGTGGAGAGACGGATCTAAACACTTGATATGATTTGTAATGCTGATCATGTATGGCTGGGAGAAACATCAGAAGTCATTCCTACCAGTCGGACCTCTACGGACAAAGCTTTGTCCGCAGCAGCGCGGCGCTCCAGCTCCTCCAGGGCTCTGCCCTTGTGGGGAACAGGAGGATAACTGTCCTTGTGAGGGCCGGACGGGTTCCCGTGGCTTCGGCTGAAGCTGGAGTGGGGGCTCCAGTTGGACAGGCTGTTGCCTCCCCCAAGGTCATTCATGGTGATGGGTGGGCTGGTGGGAATGTCAAAGTCCGGAAACTTTCGCAGGTCGTCGTTGTGCTTCGATGAGGGACTGGAGAAGTCCTCCTGCTTCTTCCACACCCCCTCATTCGCTTGTCTGGCAAAACACAGAGGAGGAATTCATTAATCAAGTCCTGGATTATTCAAATTTTCAACAAAAATTGTTGCTGAATGCCAAAAAAACACACAGAAACTATAACCTACACCAACACTGGAAAATTGTCCAACTTGCTGTTTGCCACAATGATGAAGGGAAAGAAAACCTAATTGAGTTAAGCTCTTTTTATCAATGAGGTGCATTGAACCAGAAGGTTTTGGTACTTTAACACAAGACTGAGTTGGAAATAGAAACACGCAATGCTTAAGTGCACACTCGTCATAACATTAGAAAGCTTGAATTCATGTGACTGAAAAGAGCCTTTATCTTAATGTCTTTGATATCAGGTCGAATAAATCCTCAAGCACTTTTTTTCTTGACACATTAGGATTTTACAGCATTTCTCAGTCTCCGGTCGTTTTAGAGCTTTGGCTGAGAAAGAATAAAAACGTAATAGTGGAAATCTTTGACCCGAGTCAACATCACCATCTAATCGATCTTCATGGACCAAAATCTGTGTGTCCACCCTGTTTTATGAAAATCCATCATGTTTTGCTGACACACAAGTAAAGAGGTGAAAACGTTATCATGTAACTTTGGCCGCTAGGGGTCTCTGAGTCAAAACAAAACATAGGTCTCGTCAATTTTAGACATTTTAAAAAAACTCTATGGACAGTTCAGTATTCAACACACACACACACACACACACACACACACACACACACACACACACACACACACACACACACACACACACACACACACACACACACACACACACACTCTTTAATAGGGATGTAAAGGTAAAACAGGTGCTGATGAAGTGTTCATACTTGCGCATGGTGGCGAGGGTGTCGGTTATACTCTTGCAGCGTTTTAACAGGGCGTCGAGTCTGTGCGGCTCCTCTTTCAGGAATTTGACGGCCTCCACTTCTACCCTGAGCACCACTCGCATCTTACTCTGCAGGCCCGGGAACTGATCTGCAAGAGGAAGCGTGTAAAAAGACAAATTCTACTTGTCAAAGCCAATGAAAGCATTTTAATGTAGTCACTAGCCCAAAACCAGTTTGGGGGACTGTAAATGGCCAGGGAGTTCATTAAGACAATGAACAAACCGAGCAATCTGAGACTAAATGTTTGACAGACTGACAGTGGGTGACTGAATGATAATCAGGGCCTTGGTGACTAATTAGTGTATTATGCCAGAGTAAAGGACTGGTGTTTTGTTTTGTTTTCTCCCTGAGCACAGAATGTAAAATGCGCCAACGTGACTCACTTTTCAGTTCTGTGAGCGTTTCTCCCAGTTTCCTCAGAAGGGTGGCCTTCTCCTCCAGCTCCTGCACTGTCACAAGCTTGTGGTTGACAGATGACTCCTTCTGGATCTCCTCCACCGACTTCTCCAGGTCGCTGAGATGGAACAGACAGAAGGCTGAACACTAGGGATGCCGCTGATACGCTTTATTACATTATTCATTATTCATCTCAGAATTTGGGTTCGGACAAAACTTCTGCCAATAAACTGTCCCTCAATCAACTGGCAGCTAGATTAACAGCTGAACTGGAGGAGTACAGACTGGTGTTTAAAAGTTTCATGCAACAACTGAGATAAAATGCGAAAAAAAAACTAATATTGAGTGTGTCTGCTCTGTTCGGACTTGAAGTGAAATAAATCTGCCTGGAGTTATGTGTGAAATCAAAGCTATATGTATAATTAACCAAAAATAAATTGGCCATTAGCCCGACTGAATAACCGACTCTGATTAGCAGGGATCATCCGACAGTTCAACCAATTAGTCTGTGATCAAAATGCAGCTCGGAGTGAGACTCGGGAACGATTCGAGACGCTCACGGTCAGATCTAGGAATCATTACTGCGGCGAGCATTTCCACATATGAGTCGGCGGCGCGTTATCTGATTATTAAATCTCAAGGTAGCTCTCTGCTCTGAGTTTGCAGTGACTTCAATTAGTAGCTGGACCATCTCATATTTCAGATCTTAATAAGTATCTTGCTCTATGCCGGGCTTAATTACATTTCATCCTACCGTTGCATCAGCCTGTAAGTCGTCTAATTATAAAACAGATATAAACTTTGTCATGTTTAAAGCAATTATTTAATACTTGACAAAATCTCATCTGAAACCATATAACTGATCCCTCTGTGGTTTTGCAGAACAATTGAAGACACATTTTATTTTCGATACTACAATTTTTGATTTAAAAGATAGATTTAATGAGATGTCTTCTACTCGCTTTAGCCTGTTACTGACTGGAGCTGTTGAATGATGAGCTCCTCCTCGTTGAGGTACTTGAGTCTCTCCTCCTCCACCAGGAGGCGCTGTCTCTGTAGAGGATCCTCCTGTTTTCTTAAGGCGTCAGCAACGCGCACATTCAGCTCGGCTTCTGTCCGCTTCAGCAGAGTTTTCACCGAAGCCTGGTTCTCCACCTGCACACACACACATAAATTCAAACATTACAGGTAACTTTTATATTTCTTGCGTCAGCAGGGGGCGTTATAGACTCCACGTCTATTACCTCCAACAAGGAGGTAATGTTTTCATCTGCCTGGAGGGGTGGGGCATGTACCAAGGAAGATCAGTTAAAATTTTGGTGCAGATCCAGATCAGGGGGGGACCCAGGATTTTCTATTTATAACGTATTTAACATTGCGAGATATGGAGATTCTAAAAACTTTTGTTGATTTCTCCGATGAATAATTCATGGATCTTGATGAAATAAAAATCAGGCTCATCTCAGGGAGTGATATTCATGAATGTGTGCAATCTGGTGCAGCTCCAAATAAAAATGTGGATCTAGTGAATTCAAATGTGGTTTCATAAGAGGACTAGTGGGCCTTGGCGGAGGTATGTGCTCCACTGAGGGCCATTCTAGTTTGGAAATGACTTGTATCAACGTTAGCCTCAGTGGCCTCGAGGAGAAAAGCTTGTTGCTGCCATCTCAGCATAACAACGGAACAAGAGGCTTTACAAAACCCACCTCAGTGATTCACACCAACTGCACATTTTATTTTGCTTCATCCTTGAGAGGGCAAACTGAGGCCTCATGCCATCGCTGCCTTGTTCAACTGCAGCCATTGCTCGGGACTTAACCTTCCTACTGATCGCCTTGTTCTCGCAGGCACTAAAGCAAGTAGTTAACTCTGGGGTGTGTTTGTTACTGTGAACAGTGCGTATAGTATTTCCCTTAACAAAGAAAGCCAGGACGCCCTGAGGTGAATGAAGGATGCTCCGTGACAGCAGCACCGAGCATAACCCCAGCTCAGCGCTCTGTGTTATGAATGGAATACTCTACACGACTAGTGGATGTAATACAACTCCCAAAGATGAAAGCACCTGGTAAGCAAGAAAAATTAATAATTGATCCGCCTCATGTTCCAGGAAGTGAAGCAAGACAACAATATTGCTTACATTGAAAATTACCCTAGCATTACACTGCTGGTGGTGATGCTGATGCAGACGGCTAAAAGCAGGGGTTATATTATGATATCGTACAAATTATTTATCTCAAAATATAGAGAGAATTCAAAACAAAATCTGGATGGAATTAGTGTCCGTCTCTCAGGTGCCTGTTTCTCCTGCACCTTTCCTCTGTATAATTCAGTAGCTGCATGTAAAATTTAAGGCGCTGGCCATCGTCACTGTGCGGCTCCAGGTGCAGAGGTCACACTTGGGCAAACAGACAGGCGAAACAGCAAAGAGTGCTCTGTGGGTACGGCAACACGTCGGCTCTCACTGCCTAACCAGTTCAAGAGGCGCCTGTGACTGCTGTCATGGAACAAAATAAAAGCACGGCACACCAATGATCTGTCACTGCTGCTGTTACTCTGCCTTTTTTTTTCTCCTCCCCCCCTCCTGCGAGATGCACTGAATCCTCTCCTGTGCCTCTGAAAGCATTTAACTCCACATCTCTCCCCGACTCCTCCTCCGGTAACCATGGCACCGCTTGCATCACGGATAAATGGAATGAATAAGGATCCTCATCGCCACTTTTTTTTTTTGTAACCCTTCCTTGTGGCTTTTCATCTGTTTCCACATCCTTCGTGACATTCTGTATTTCTGTAGAATGCCACACGATGCAAACCAAGCTTTTATCTTTGTATTTCATTACTAATCCCCACAAGGTTCAATGCCCTCAATGTGTCAGGCAGTGCAGATATGTCAACCTGCAGGTGTTATTTACTGTAGGTGCCGTATTTGATGTAAAGATCAAAAGCTGCTGTTCCTGCATGTACTGTATGTGTGGATGTTGCAACACTGGACAGTGTGTACCTGTGGAAAATAAGAAATAACGTAGACTAATTTAGCTTTTGGATCAATCTGTGGACAAAATGCATGATCTTCTGTAGTGAGTTAGGAGGGACCCGGAAAAGACACATTCTTATGTTGTGTTCATACAGATTCCAAACTCTAATGCAATCTTGATTCACAGAAAATGTATGAAATCATCTGAACACAGAAATGGGGTTTGAATAATCCACTGTACAAGCTGTAAACACTTTTCACAGGTAGCAGCCCTTTGGTAAAAAAGTGTCAACTGATGACAACTGCTCACAAGTCTGTGGGTTGTTAAGCAAAGTGAGGACAATGTTTGTAGTAAGATATGCTGCTGTTGTTTTAAGTCATTACGTCCGCCAAGGAGATTATCAGCGTTTGCTTGTACTTAGTTGCAGGATTACGCTACTGAACTAACTGCTGAAGTGATGCCCATGAAACTTAGTGGAAGGATGTGGTATGCGTCAAGGAAGAAACCATTAAATTTGGGTGTGGATCCAGAACAGGGGGCAGATCCAGCTTTTTTCCCCCCACTTTCTTTAAAGTCCTGAGATTCTTCAACATTTCCCCTGATTTCTCGAAAAAAAATCTGGGATGTTTAGGGGAATACCATTTATGATTGGTGCAGATCCAAATGAAAATCCAGATCTAATGAATTTAAATGTGCTGTCATAAGGGGACTGCTGAGCCTTGGCAGAGGGATGCGCTCTACTGAGTGCCATTTAAAGTTTATATATTTTTTATTTTTATATATATATATTTTCTCTGCTTTGAGCACCACAGATGAAATTCTAATTGCTTATATTTGATTGGGGTGGAGGCAGGAAAGCAGATTATCGGCTGTATGCACCGAGACACTGACAGTATTCCCCAGTCAAGAATAAACATATGGAAAGAGAATATACAGGATGAATGAACATGTTATTATGCTTTTACATGAACATGCATGATAATCATCCTTTACTGGTTATATCTGTTATGTTCTGCTGCTCATATTGTGATATTTGCTTTGAATTGAGCTCTGCCTTTTTGACTGTATGAACATAAATGGTGAATAATGGCTTAGTCTTAGATTGCTTTTATCAGCACTAAATGATAAAAGCAATCCTCGCATGACCTCCGTGTTCAAAAATCGCTTTGCCCCAGCGTTTATAAAAGCCAGCCTTTGATTTTAAAACTATATTAAAAGAGGTTTAACTATTTGCATGGCAGGGGAAAGGAGATTAATTATGAGTATCTGCATGGCTAGACAATGGTAATAGTGAATAATTAAATGATTTGTTTTAAAATGGGAGTGCACACATCATTTAAATGGTTTCTTTTAACAGGGGGCGTTATGTACCTGTGTCTTGCGCAGCTGGCCGAGCTGTTTGCGCAGGTCGCTGGCATTTTGCTGCAGGCCGTGCAGGTGGAGCTGCATCTGCAGGCGGCCGACGCTGTTCACCTGGGTTGAGATAGAGGGTGGTGGCGGCATCAGAGCTAGCGGTGCCGACGGTGTATGAGCTGCAAATCACAGAGTAGGACATGGTGGGTCACCGGGAGGTCGTCGTGGAAACAAATTGGTTAGTTTGCAGGGCTGCGCTCCAGGGAGATTTGCAATCAGCCCGCTTGATTCACAGTGCAAATAATAACACACACACACACACACACACACACACACACACACACACAGCGTACACGCCCAAAGAAATGTACAGAAACAGGAAATTTGGGCGCACACACACTTCAAGCTAATATAGTGTGAGTGTGTGAAAGCAACGAAAGCACCATACTCACAGAACTTGAATAGCTCACCAGGAAAAACATGAGCTCATGCTATTAGTAACCGATATACAAGTGCAATTCATCTATTCAATAGTGACACACAGGGGGATAACCATGCTCTTATCAAGGCTTTGTGAGTATGGCCTTTGACTCCCCAGCTATTCTCACACAAACACTCTCACACACACATTAATACAGAAGTGCTCGCCCTGAGACAAAAACAACCCTCAAAGGAAAAACCAAGTAGGAGTTCAAACAGTCGAGACAGAGACAGAACGAGGGAGGGTCCGCGCTCCGTGAAAACCAACCGGGAGGAGCATGTGAGGAAAGACACCGCCAGCTACCCAGAAACACCACACACCCATACACAGGGCAGAGAGATGTCTGATAGGAGAAATAAAAAAAAAGGGGTGATAAGAGAAGGAGATGGCAACTACCTTTCTTCTTCAGCCGTCCAGCTGGAATATAGAGAGAACGAGCCAGTTATCGAGAAATTAATGAGAGAGTGAGAAAGAGGGAGAGACAAAAAAGGGAAGAGGAAAGTCTTAAAAGTTCATATTTATAGAATGGTGATCCTGGAGAGCGTTTTTATTGACTACAGCAGAGAAATTACTCTGATGATGGCTTAAGCCTTTTTGGCATTGGATCAATTTTGGAGAAAAGCTTTAAAAATAACTGTTTCCTTGCACAGGCAGTGTGAAGGTCTGGCCACAGCGAAGGTTTGTTAGCGCCCGACATGCAGTAGGCAAATCTGAACACAGGGTAGAAGAGAGGAAGACAGAAACAGGGACGTAGGGAATGATAAAGAAATGACATTAGGGGTTGAAAAATAATTCTGTCTGTATTTTAAATATACGCTACCCAGAAAGAAGTTTGTTTTGTAAGTGAAATAACTGCTTGAAATCTTGAAAAGAAACACACGTTTTACAAGAATTAAATCCGAGTCACGAGAGTCAAAATTGAAACCTTTCAACTCCTTAAATGTCTTGACTGAGCTTTGCCAACATTTCCCTCATGAATTTTGTATTTGTGCTGAGTAAAAGTTCTTCTCCACACTGGGCAAATAAAAAATGACATTAACACTAATTTCTTCATATTAGACCTAGTGGGATAATACTCACGAGCCTTTTCTAGGCAAGGGAAAGATTTGCAATGGCCTGTATCTTTAGAAAAATTCAATAAAGAGGATTCAACCAGCCGTCACTTGGTAGTTATCTGCATCATTTAGAACAAACCTCTTCAACTTGAATAGAGAAAAGACAAAGTGAAACAGAAGCAGAAAAAGAGAATAAGAAATGAATGAAGATGTTCAATTCTTTGGTCGGTGTTTAAGGACGATTTCACACCTGAGCCGTTCGGTTCAATTGGTTTGAGCTGGTGGGAGAGCTGTCAATCAAACGCCGGTGTGTCTGGCTGGACTTCTCTGCACTTTGGCTCTTTATTAAATCCATTCAAAAGAACCTGATCCTACTGGAGCTGCGACTATTAAGTCACTCGACAGGGAATTAATCAGCTACCATTTACTTTGAATCACTTTTTAGGCCCTGCATGGTTTGGCACCCCCCCCCCCCATATATATGATTTTCTATTATGCATGAAAATCTTGGGGTTTTTGGAAAAATTGGTGAATTGCTTGGTCATCCACTTTCCCCAAACGTCTTATATTTAATGGACAAAATGGTTCAAGTAAATGAGCAAATCATCAATGATAAAATGTTGGTTCATTTCAATCCTAGATCCCACAGCGACCCCCCCCCCCCCCCACCACCATTTCCCATTGTACTGCAGCAGAATCGACGTCACCTATTCATCTCGTCTCAACCCATTTGACATTATAATCTAATAACACTAATAATGCTTATCTAATTTCTTTGTTAGCTTTCAGGGACACTGGACAGTCTTAATACATACATAAGGATTATTAATGTGCTGCATGACTCGCTGTCACTCACCAGAATCAGATTTCCCTACATGCAGTCTAAACCGACCAATCAGTGAGTTACCTGTCAGTCTGTATTACATTATAATTACAGCTATTAGTTAAAAGTCAGTGTGAACCTGAACTGGAAAGAATTAAAAAATAAAACAATTATTTCCCCCCTCTCACTTCCACTGTGACACCGCTCTCGAGTTTAATTCAGTCTTAAATGCAGGAGATCACCGTTACTGCCTCTTTCTATTCATTGTCCTTTGTTCATATCTGTTCATTGTTAGTAGGAAAAAGAAATAGTTCGTTGAAGGGATTGACAGGACAGTGTTAGTAACGGTATGGTGCACGGGTCTCGATCACGCTGCTGTACTCACTTCCAGTGGCGGAGCCGTCGCTGTTGGTTTCGGTCTTCTCGCTGGAAGAAAAAGGTAATGGCCGTGAGAACTCCGTCCCTTGGTCCGGAGGGCAGCCCGCCATCATGCAGAGACGCAGCAGGCCGCATCTGAGGATCAACGGCCACAGGGCAAGGCAATTACAGTGCTAACGCTAACAGCACGACTACTGGATGCTATCAGACTATATTAACAAGTCTTCTTGTTAATGAGCCCCTATTGTGTTCATGTGGGCCATGATACCGGTGGTCAGTTTAAATAAAGGAACTCAGCTGTCTCGCATATATCAATAGATAAATCAATAGTGCCCGTGCACTGCAGTTAATGTTTAGTGCTCTGAACTTGTTGTGCTCATACAAAGTAATGTACCACTTCACTGCTATGGAACTGATAATGGCTCGGATAATAGCGAACTGCTGCTCCTGTCAATAATGCTGCCTATGTGTCCGAGCCGACGGCGTGTCTGTGAGTTTTAGAAGGTCAGCGGGCTGTAATGGAGAGTCTTACGTGCTGTCACTGTCTGGTGCTCTGGTCAGCACGCTCTGGACCAGGCCAGTCAGGCTGGCTATCTGCTTCTCCATGGCCTCCATACGCTCCAGACGATGATCCCTATGAGAGAAAAAGCGACAACTGTACAATAACGTAATGCATAAATGAAGAGGAAAATAAAAAACTTGGATTAGATGAAAAACAAACATCTTTGTGGTTTCATCTCCTTGTCATTTGGAAATGTCACATTTTTCCAACACAGCTCTGCCCATTTAAAACTGAAGAACATAGACTGAACACCAATATAATATGTGAAATAATCAGTATCATTTTTGATTTTAGAGGACAGTATTGTGTAGGACTCCATAACTCAGAGGAGGATTTTCAAAACCCTCCTTGAACAGTACAACATACCGAATGAAACTCACCACACAGACTAAAACTGACCTGCTAATGTCTGCGTCTTGTCCAGACAACGAGGAACCGAAACCAGGCGTGGCCCTGCCACCCTCTCCAGGCCCGGCTGTCAGGCACAGAGGCTCTGAGCTGGAGCTGGGCCTCGACTTTGGGCTCTCCACAAACACGGAGGAAGAGGTTGAGTCCTTGCGAAACGACTGCCTGACAGGTGAGGCTCTGCTGGGCGAGCCGGAGTACGATTCCCTTTCCCTTAGCTGCATGTCAGGGATTTTCTGTGGCGATGAGGGCGGCATGCGAAAGCCCATCCCCAGAGTGGCTGAGGAGTATGTGTCGGAGTAGAGCGAACCACCAGGTTTGTAGAGGGAGTCGTCCAGATCCCCCTGAAGAGCTGCAGCTGAGTAGGTACTGAGGGACCGCACAGAGCCACGGCGGTACAGGCCACTGGAAACAGGGAAGCTAAAGGGGTCTCCGATGGCTGCTAAAGACTGAGTGGAAGCGATGCTGAGGCGGCCCTCGTGCACCAAGCTGTAGGGATCTGCGTACAGCCCCTCATTCTTCATTAGCGCCATGTTTTTCGCAGAAACCTCTTCATCAGGCTTCACGTCACGGCGCTCCAGGATGGCGCTGGGGGAAGGAGACAGGCCTGCATTGGCACCGTGGCCGGCTGAGGGATGGTGGGGGTGTCGAGCCTGTTCATGCTGGGAATGGGACCCGGTGAAGGACGGAGGGCGGCCGCCGCTGTAGGAGAGGCGTGAGCGGGATGGAGAGCCAGAAGAAGCTGAGGCCGAAGAGGAGGGGAGGGTGTTGATGCGGCGGGTTGGGGAGGAGTCGCGAGAGGAGTACACCATCTCCCTCTGAAATGAACAAGCAGGGCTGAGAGTTACCATGGAGATTTGCACAAGAGTGTTCACCATGTGTCGGTTTGGCTCGAGCATGACTTTGATCTGACTGACACCGGACAGACTGTCAAAATCTACAGATGCCAACGGAAGAAGACACATTTTTCAAGAGACCAATTATTTATTCGATGGCAAAATTAAGTCCATAAAATGTTTAGACTTTTAAAATAAAAGAAAACTGTCTGGGCGAAAATAGAAACTTTTCAAAGATCAATACATCCTTTTTTATTTTCAGCAGATTGATGACTTGCTTCTCGCTCAGGCAAATACACTTAGGTCTACCATTTTCCATTTTGTTTTATTTGTCTCTATCTGCCTGTCTTTGCACAGCAACATAACATCATTAAATATGTCCTGATGCTTTTCTCCACCCGCCTCGCTTTTTTTCTGCTGTGGATTTACACCTGCTGTGGTTTTTTTGTCATATCTGCTGCTTTTAAAATGCAAATACTCCGCTTTCCCCTCGTCACGTTTTTTCTTCCTTTCATATGGTTCTCAGCATTCCAGCTAACCTTGACACGCTGTGTGTAACACAGGAAATATTGAAGCGTGACAAAAGAATTTGTGCACGTGTGCCCATGGATAAATTCATAAACATATATTCAAAGCTATAGGAGATGGCCTGATTTGCACTGTGCGGGCACAACTTAAACAAGCTAGAGAACAGATAAAACGCAGCTTGAAACTGTGACTTGCTGCACAAGACAATACGAGACACACAACAAGCTCAAAGAGTAGATTAATGGCAAGATGCTTGTTGAGCTGGAGCCTGCGTTTAGTCCCCAACAGTTGTAAAGAAGAGACAGACTGTGCATCACACACTTAATGTGAAAGATGATAACTCATGATTCTCGGTTTTACCCATAAAAGTGTTGCCTCAAAAACATGCCTGTATGAATACCTGATAGCTTATTTTGAGGGTTAATCAATGAGTAGATGACAGTTTAAGGGTGTCTGTCAGCTGTGCCTTTAAACACAAGCACAAAAATGCATGTGAGCGTGCACAGACACACTAAACATACACACACACACACACACACACACACACACACACGCAATATACAGATGCGTAATTGTTGTTTTCACTGCCTTTTTGCATCGTTAATAGCAGTTGTGTTCTCAGTATTGTGTGAATAGTACAGATGGAAAGCAGGGTTTTGTATGAAATAAAAAATTAAATAAAAAAAAGATTTCCCTCCGGCTTCCTTGATCTTCACTGGAGCAGAAATAGCTTCGGATGTTAAAATATGATCATTTCAGAGGAACATTGCTCTCTGGCATGTGCACAGCAACAGATGGGCTACTTAAAGATAAGAAAATACATTTCCAGGAGGAATACCAGTTAAATTACGAACCCATAAAAACAGAAACAGCCTGTCAAAGTTACCACTGGAACACTGTAAAAAAAAGACTATTACCTTTCCAAAGAAGTGCACTGCTCATTTTTATTGTTGAGGCAGAATATTACCATTACTGGAGTTCTCACTGACAAGTTGTTAGCCATGAAGAGATGCAGGAGATTATATTGTATTCTTTCTCTTCAACAACCCAGCACTTTTGCCACCAGCCTCCCCCCCCCCCCCCCCCCCCCCCCCCCAACCCCCCCCCCCCCCCAACCCCCTCCTCCTCCTCACCCTCAGATCTCCATTCGCCAGGTGCGCCGCAGCGGGGTAGGAGGCGTAGATGGGCTCTTTGCGGTAAATCTTGATGATGCTGCGGTCCTGGATGTCACGCACGTCCTCGAGCTCGTAGAAGACGTTGCGCGCCTCGTCCTTGATCAGGATGGCCGTGTTGGGGGACTTCAGCATGCCCGCGGTCAGCTTCTGGGGGAACATGTGGACGATGAGGGCGTGCAGCGTGTCCAGGCTGCTCAGCTCGTGGGTGATGTGCACGCGGCGCGTCTCGTCCCCATACTGCAGGAACAGCACGCCTAAGTGAGAGTGACAGAGAAGAGACGACGAGTCAGACAGCGATGTCTTTTCCTATATAACTAGAAAAGCAATTCTGTCAAAGCATGTGTTGAGATTCTGCAAGTTACATTGTGATTCAAAATGTTCTGCCTCTCGGTTCAAGACAATGATTTTTATCATCAGATGAATATTCACTGACACTGTAAACATCAGTTCCCTTTTTCTGAATGTGGAAACTGGGTGAGAATTGAAAAACAAGGTACAAGGATTCACAGTTTGAGGCAGGTTGAGTTTTTAGTTACTTTTTGAAATAAAATGTTCTAATAATCAAATAGAAACAACGACCCTTAAACAGCCATACTTCATTGAAAATGTTTCTGCAACGCTTGGTTTTATAGGAAAAGACGAGTCTGACGCCTGACTAACCTGAAAATTCATCTTCATACACCGTGGGACAAACAAAAAGAACAAACAAAGCAAAAGGAAAGACCAGTGATTAAAAGTCAAGCAAAATAAGAGAGATACTGCAGACGAGTTAGGGGAGAGAAGAAAACAAAGACAGGTAGTTAGTATATAGAGACATGGAGTGGAGGCTCTGCTCTTCTACCTCTGCCTGAACTCCTCGTTCTGAACATCCCTCATCAGTCACTGCCGCTTTACAGCCACTTCTTTATTTATCTCACCCTGTCTGATATACCACAGCACCTTGGTCTTTATGAGTCTGGACTGTCTAATGCTAATCCTCTCTACTCTCCAAAGGCCCTCGTGTAGTTAACCTGTTCTTGAGTCTGTGGTTTACACGTGAACATATATTCAGTCGTTTGTGATTAACGCAGGTGAGCAGTGATGCCGTCAAATATTTGCGCTGAATAATCCTACTTCTGCCTGATCTTATCTGCCTGTCTGGTGTTATTCCTTCTTTGTAAAGCACTGTAACAGTGTTTTATTAATAATATTATTAGAAATAAGCAGTCAGTAAAATAACTACCTGAATAATATAGTATATAGGCTATGCTGTAATAATCCCATGATAAATATTGAAAACTATGCAGCTCATACACCTGCACAGGCTTCATTCAATAAAGGTGTTCGGGTCTGAATAAAATGGGAATCCTGTCTGAATTTGTTATACTTGTTCCGTAAAGTCAGGACAGACTTCTCTCCAGCAGTATTACTAAACCTAACCTGCTACACTGAATGAAGTGAGAGTATAACTTCCTTGCGTTCCCTGTGAGCGCAGCGGTTCACATCACCAGCTATAGGTAGTGAACAGACAGCCTCAAATCTGCTTCATGTTCGACCAGCATGTTGTGACAGAACCTGCCAGCAGCTCCTCAGATCTTAACCTGGAGATCGCAGCTTATTCTGGCTGGCAGAGCGGGACAGCGGCAGGCTCTGGCGAAAACGGTTCATCCGGTTGAACCCGATGGGGATGTCGGCCTCCGACATGGTCTCCAAGGATTCGGCGGAGGCGAAGGAGAGCTTGGCGGCCTGGTCGGCGAGCCCAGACTGGGTAGACTGGGAATGCCGGGGACTGCGGCTCTGCGGGAGAAGACACACGGAGACGCACAATCATCCACTGAGAGGTGAAATCAAGGCGGAGAGAATGGATTGGACGGGGCCGATGGAGTAACACCAACCGGAAAAGAGACAGCGAACACACAATGAGACTCCACACAATGAACCACGTAAAGAGATTAACGACACCTCGACAATAGTCTGGCAACCAGTCATTCTCTAAGAATTACCAGCGTCACAGTATCTGCCATCAGTTGAATGCTGCAGGAGAATAGCACAATATAGTTGTACTCAAATGGCACAGCACTCCAGGGCATCAGCTTTCATGACTCACCTACAGTGGGTGAGGAGCACAATTAAGCCGGAAACTGTGCTCCGGCTTAGCATAAGTTAAGACACGTTTGCGCGACACCTGCACACCTCCCACATGCCCCCATCCAAACTCTTGTCCCCGTGCAGCTACCAACTTTAAACGATGCTTGTGGGGTGGGAGGAGACGCTCATGCAAATCCTGGGCTGTCACTGTGGGTTTATCCTGCTGGCCCGGGCCCAGGCGTCTCTCACTGAAAGACTGTTAGTGCAGCTGGAGCTGAGCTCACCGAACTGGCTCCCTGATTCCCCCCACTGCTGCAGCATCTCCTCCAGCTCAG
Source organism: Verasper variegatus (assembly GCA_026259375.1). Taxonomy (NCBI): domain Eukaryota; kingdom Metazoa; phylum Chordata; class Actinopteri; order Pleuronectiformes; family Pleuronectidae; genus Verasper; species Verasper variegatus. The sequence goes on from CM048054.1 coordinate 8,679,134, forward strand.
AGGCTGCTGTAATGAGCTCCCAGAATGCTGTCTGCTGATTGTTTGGATGGCAGACACATCCTTAGCCGTAGTACAGTAGCTGTGGCTCCCTCCTCTTCCTTTGCACCACCAACAGTTATTTATTCATCTTTCCAAGGATGTCCTCCTCTCCCTTCCCCTGCATGACTCAAAGCGCAGCATGGATACACTGGGACTTCCAGTAATGTGGTGCTTAATTAACATGACTGACTCACAGCAGTGAGCTGTTTGACTTCATTCATAAACACACAACATTAAAACAGAACACACTCCCTCATCTACTTCTAATTTTGTTAGTTGGGTAATAAGCCAGGAGGCCATGCAGTAAACTGGGGCTACAGGAGATAGCTTGTGCCTCTTTTTATTTTTAATTTATCAACCAATTAATCGATAGAATGTTTAGAAAGAAGTCCAACAATTTTCATTGCAATCTTAAATTATTTTCTGGCCCAGGAGTATTTTTGTAGCTTTGTTGCAAATCAGAGAAACACAACAAATCTAAATGTTTTATACTTGTAGCTGTGGTAGCAAATAGCTCTGTGTATCCAGCACTGTGGCCCAGACTGAAATATCTCAACCACTACTGGATAGCCATGACATTTTGTAGAGAAATGCATGGTTCAATTTGTCCAAAACTCCAAATAAATAAATCTAAATAAATAAATTCATAATATATAAAATTCCAGCCATGCACTCTTGTATTTTATGTTTAGAGTCTTTGCTGCTTGATAAATGTGTCGCCCAAACAATCGTGTAACTCAGTTATCAATGAGCTAAATGATGAATGCTCCTGATTAAACATTAGTCAACTACTTAATCAATTAATTGTTGCAGCATTACAGTAAACAGTAACCAAAAGACCAACACATGACTACGATTGAATCAACAGCTTTACCACTGCTTGTGTGTTCACGAGGGGAAATAATAAACCCTCAGGCTCTGACAACTGGAAAAAATCCTTTTCATACTGTACAGAATATCCATGCAGTCACACAAACAGGCACTGAATGGTCGTGGCCATGTTCAGTGATAGTGGTTGCTGTCTGAGCACACAGGGGCACGGTGATTCTGACAGATAACACCCACCCCGTTCTCTAATAGGGTCATTTATCTAAAGTGTGACCGCACTGAACAACAAGTCAACGGCACCACAACGGAGCAGCACGTACTGCATTGTGTCATATTCTGGGAAGCTGCAGGAAGATATGAAGGATGTTTGGGGCAAATTCTGTGTGAAAAATATACATAGAGTATTTAGGAGGATCTGTGTTCAACAACGTTATTTGATTGGAATCCAGCGGTTTAGTTTCAGCTAAGAAAAGTGACTTCATATTTAAAGGAATAATTTGACACCAGCAGCTGGTTAGATTCGCTGAGCACTTAAGACTGGAAACATATTGAAACAGCTAGCCTCTGTGAGAAGGTAACAACAATTTCATCGCTTCATGGATCCAGGAAGTAACAGGTCCCGACCCAAGATCTGTATGATCCTAAGTGAAGCCGAAGTGCCTCGATCGCCCCCCTAGTGGCTAGCTGCAGTATAGGTCATAGCCTCCTCCTTGTGAATGAATAGGATGTTTCAGGTCTTTGTGCTAAGCTAAGCTAAGCTAAGTTTGCCAAGGATAGCCTCATATTTCATATACAAAAAAGAATATCACCCAAATCTTTCAAGAACTAAAACTCCAAAATATCTAGATAGATTACTAGACAACATTTTCAGAATGATAATAAAAGGTTTTGACTCTTGAATTTAAGAAATCTATTCACAACTTGGAACGGGACAGGAGCTGTAATACAACCTGTCTGAGCCCAACCCAATTACTCAAATGTATTTGGCGTAGTCAACGACGACCGTCAAATATTTTTTCGTGTTCAGTTTCTTTATGAAACTTCTCAGAGAAAAAAAAACACAACTCATTTCAATCTCTTGAGTCACTCTACTTGTGCATGTTAAAATTGTTTCTCAAGGCTGAGTAACCTAGTTGGAGCATCCTATGAAAAGGAAAAGGGAACTGTAAGAATGTGGTCCTGCATGACAGCTCGCTACTCCCAATGTCAGATTTTTTAATTTCTTAAGTAGTGGAAAAAGAAGCAGGAAAAAATATGTGTGGGAAAAGTGACTGAATAACAATAACCGCTATGATGAAACTCTGATGTGTGAACGTGTGTGAGCTCACTGCAGCTGTTATGCTCTTAGTCAGCTTGCCTTGTTACAGCCGGCACCAAACACTGACTCCCATATTGGTGGCTTATGTGATATGAAAACCGAAGATATCTCCCTGCAGAAATTTAGCATTGTAAATATATGTGAATACACCATCTGGTCATGCATCTGGCCCTGTGAGACGTGCCAGTGTTATACATGGTGGTGTTCACAGATTCCTCTTGAGGGAAACTGGTTCTACCTCCCTCTGATTTTACACTTCAATCTTTCCCCTCCACCTGCCGCCCTCCCTCCACCTCAACCTTTACTTTGAGAGCGATCCAGACTTTTTCCAACAACACTCAATTACTGTTGAGAACTCTACACTTTTATAAAGGCATGGCGGAACAGAAGAACAAGTAGGGAACAGGATGATCTTACACGGAACATAAGCGAATGGAGTGGAAAGCGGGGCGCGGCGGCCTGACAACAGACCTCAGGCTACAAACTGCATTAAACTCAATACAACCTCCCACCATATATGTTCTTGTGTTTGTACACACAAGCATGGGTGCATACACGCAAACACACACACACACACACACACACACACACACACACACACACACACACACACACACACACACACACACACACACACACACACACACACACACACACACACACACACACACACACACACACACTGTTCTGTTTAAGGTCAAGGAGGTAATGGTAGCTCTGGTATATAGTATGTTTTTTTATCTGGGGGTGGATATCTCATCAAACTCTTCAGTGTTGTCTAACTTAGTCTGCAAACCTATTAACCTTCTACATTTGCTTGTGTTTTTTTTAGCTCGATTTCAACATGGGGCGAACTAATAAAAAACTACACTAAAGATAACAGGAGAAAGAATACTGTAATGAGACACTATAGGTTCCTGGCCCAATTTATCTGCCAGACTGGTTGTTTGATGTAATTAATAAGGAGCCAATGAACTGCTTGTCATACAATTGGATTCAAATGTAGGTTTATACATTTTGGCTGTCTTGCAATTTCTGTCATGACTGCTTTGACAACATCCTTTCTAAGCTGTAATCAACTTAAAATATTTTTTGGCAGACATTGTATAGGACATGAAGAGTCTTATTTTCGTCCAACTTTCTGTTCGAGGTAAATGACACAGTAAATGCGGCCTTTCTCTCTCTTGACTATATTATTGAGGATGTCTGAATCAACTTTATTAGAAGCGTCGATATCAAAATAAACAGGAGTTCCATGTTTACATTCAGTGTGAGCACCTCTGTTGCGGCTGATTGATTGAACCAGCATGACCATGAAAGTTTGGGCCAGATACAAAAACAGATTGAAATGTGTTGTGAGTTAACACAACTTAACAATAATCATGGATTGTACATAAAAATAGACTTAGTAAAGTCCGGGTCTGGAAAGTGAAGCCAATGCGACATTGCCTGAAACCTCTTTTGAATGACCAGCAGAGGGCGACTTAACTGGAAACAAAAATAAGTCAATTCCTAGAGAAGTCAATGAGAAAATGACCCAAAAACATGTATGGTCTCAATTGCTATAGTTTCAGGTTTATAGTTAATTTAGTAAATGAATGGTCCCAGAGTTTAATAGACGACAAAGCTTCGTATGCATTGAAGAGTGGATGCTGTGTGATTGACAGTTTCTACCATCCAATGGGGGCAGGTCGAAGGCGTAGGTGGTTGTGTGCTCACACTCTCGGTCAGTCTTTCCTCATGATGGCGCTGGCCTTAATGCCAAACTCGACACCTCAAAACAGCGGTCCAAACACCCTGAGTGCGTTATTCCTCCTGTTAAGTGATGTGAAATGTCAAACCCACCTCTGAGATGTGTAAAGTGACAATGAAGTCTATGGCTCCAGGGTTTAAAATGGTGACAGGTGTTAAATGGTTAAATTCACAATCCTCAAACCTCATCTGCATCTCTTTCCTTCAGCTCTTTCTGTCTTCCTGGTTATATCTTTCTCTTCCTCAAAAGCTTGTGTCTGTCTTTGCCTCCAGTCGTCTGTCATCCTCCCCTCACTTGTTATCCCCTGTCACTCATTTGTCCTCTCCCACAGCTTCCAAAGCTTGCATCCAATTCTCACTGAGCTGATTTATGTCATCGTATGAGCCTCTTCCTTGGTCTCCAGCTGCAGAGGCCAAAGCCACATCCAGGTAACTCGCTTGTGCTGTTGCATTAGAGCATTTTGAGTCTGCATTTCTCCCTCTCTATTTGACAAAATAGAAAGAGAGAAGCTCCCTGGATCAATCCATCTCTCACGTCCATTTGTCTCTACTTGCTCTCCCCTCCACTATCATTATTTTTCTCTATTTCCCACAACTCTCAGGCCAATCATCGGCCTGGACTTGCAACTGCCTCAACCCCCAGCACTCCTCGAATCCTGTTTCTTTATAATACCAGGAGTCATCAATGCATGGAACAAATTGCTTTGCCAAATTGCTGCGAATTGTGTGTCGAGGCAATCGCTGTGCTCAGAGGTAGAGGGAGCAAAATGGCGTGCGCTTACTGAGGGCAGATGATGGCTGAGATTGCTGCCATGTGTCTCTTTAGAGAACAGAAGAACACGAGCCACAAAGAAATGACGAGAAGAGATTTTTAGATACATTTAACTGTGTGTAGTTCCACGCCTAACACCGATAATTGTAGCACATTAGTATCTGATAAGATGTTTACTTCTTCAGATTCAGTTGGAATTAGAGGAGCTGGGATGAGAGAGTAGGATGTGACATTTGGAGGCTTTCAGAGGACGATGAGATGTCAACATTAAAGGGTATCAACATATTTCATCTTCGGTAAGAGGGCTTTAGATCTGTATAGTAGCTTTAATGCATTTTGGTTGTTTTACACATTTTTTAAATCTTTATTCGTTGGGTTTTTCCATGGTCCAAATAAACAATGAAAACAATCTCACAGGACTTATAGTGAAAGCTAAGGCCTTGTCTACACTACTGCGGAATTGAGCAGATTTACTGTTTTTCTCTAACTGTGTAATATTGTAAACTAAATTGTTGTGGGCTGTTTGTCGGGCAAAAAGCCAGACATTAAGATATGAAATAACCTGCAGGCTAAACAATAATGAAAAAAAAGCAGTTCATATGTTCAATCTTTTGTAGGTTCTTTCTTAAAACACTGTCTTTAAAGCGTCATTCTTCACTCTCAAATAGTCACTTCGTTTTGCAACCCACCTGAAAGCCCTGCGGAGTTTAAAATGGTTTGGTTGTGTAATAGATTTACGTGACAGACGAGGCTCTAAATTCCATTTCATATCACTCCTGTTTGAGGTTAAAGTACTTGTGGGAGTGAGCGATGAATTGCTTAGCCTTCCCCATGGGTCAGGGCATATGGCTATTGATATCGGTAACATTTCCACCCTGTCCAAATGATATTGTGAGCATGAGATTTAGGGAAGACTACACCACAGATAAGCCAGAGGCTCTTTCCTCTCTCTCTCTCTCTCTCTCTCTCTCTCACACACACACACACACACACACACAGACACACACACACACACACACACACACACACACACACAGAGACACACACAGACACACACACAGACAAAATGTATACCAGTTGACAAACAGGCTAAACTCTGCAAATACAGAAGAAGAGATATAAACTTTCAATGCACCTTGAAGCGGGCCTTTTCTAGGTAGAGACAACCTGTTTTTCCTCTCGACAGTCTGTGGATAAAACCTATTCAGCAGCTCTAGCCATGGCTCAAGTATTTCTGCACGTCAAAGCTTTGTCTCAATATTGCCTCAGTGACACGTCTGATTCCTTCATGTCTCAGGGAGTCTGAGTAATATATCTGCAAGGTCACGTGACTTCTCGAGCCACTAATGCTAGCTGACTGAGGTATCATAAATCCTAAGAGAGTCGTCTTCTGCTGCAGATTAAATGGAGCTGGAGGAGTTTAAGCTGTCGCCACCCATGACACCTCATGCCACCGCAACCCGACACACACCACAGTGTCACACACAGACAGACACACAGAGGACAGGAAGAATGACAAACACACGGGGACACACAGCACTGACCTTAAAGCTCCAGTAGTTGGGCTGTTGCTGTGGAGATTCATGAAGGACAAAGGGGGAGACGGAAACAGACAGAAAAGAGAAGAGTTAGATATTTAAGTCTCCAATAAAGGCTTTATTTAGTTTACAGCTAAAAATAAAGAATTAAAAAATATGCATTGAATAAACTGGACTGAAGAATAGGTAGAGGCTGTCTGCAGATGCTGGACATAGAAAACCAATGAATCCTCCACAATAAAGCAATTAACATGCTTCTTCTCTTACGAACCATTTATAAAACTCATTAATTCCGTTGACAGCTAATTTATGCTCAGTGTTAGATATGTTCATCAACACTGACAAAGCCTTCTGTCCGCATACAAGTGAAACAGCAATAACAATAGTTCAAGCGAGTTGACTGTCGGACACGAGGAAGAAATTTCAACAGATTTTGTGAGTTGGTAAGAAACTACAAGGGCAAAGGGACAAACAGCTGCTTCTGCTTCTTTCTTAAGAAGTTTACATCACAACCTCCTCCACCATCGCTGGTTGTTGTCTGAAACTCTCGACTCTGCGCTGCCCTCTAGTGGATGCACTGCTCAGCCAACGTTAATGTCGCATGTAATGCCATTACCTTGGCATGGTTATTAAGCTATATATGATGTTCCTTGTTCAGTCACAGGACCACAGCCACTTTATCACAACCTGCTCCACCATCGCCATGTTTGTTGTTGTCGGAAACTCTCGACTCTGCACTGCCCTCTGGTGGATGTACTGCTTAACAACCATTTCAACTTAAAGGACAAATTAAAGTATGTGGGCAGTGGTGATTAAGGCTCATTTAAGCTTAATATCAGATACCTATATAGAAACTGACATAGCCTTCGATCCGTATTCTGCATTCATTTTGTCCATATTTGTGAACATCTCTTGAAAGCCCATGGATACAAAAGAAACAGCAGTACCAGCAGAAAAGGTGGGGGGCACTGTAGCCAATAGTTTAAGGCCGACAACCATAGGATACTAGGACAAAATCTCATGGCAGTAATGGCAGAACTTTTTGAAGAGTGACTTTTCGATTTAGTAAGAAACTCTTGACTCTGCACTGCCCTCTAGTTTGTGGGTAGTGAGAGATACACATATCTTGTCATATGTAAACGCAGCATATCTGAGCCTTAACTCAGCTATGTAAACTACAACCATAATCACTGAAGAGTGTAGGTGTTAATGCCGTTGCTGGCTGTGTTTTACAAGCATCAGGTTGCGACGCAACTGAAACAAAACTGCACTGTTGGCTGTAGCTGGAGAAGGGGAGGAAAGGAAAAGAGTTCAATCGAATTAAACGGCAGCCCACTCTGTTGTTGCAACATTGGCCTCTCTCCCAGACTTCTCCACCACAGGCAAGCGACCACTCCGTCTCCTCCTCGCTCTCCTGTCTCTTTCACTCTGGATTCACCTGCCGTGCTCTTTTCGTCTCAACCTCGCCTGCTTATTTCCAGCAGCACATGCCATATATCTCATCTGTCCAGTTGCCCTTCCTCTGCCATGTATGAAAAGGTGCTCGCATGTTGGCTGTGGCCTCAGACAGGAAGTGAGCTTTCCATTAAAATGTAATTCCTCACAGGCCAAACCAGACCAAGCCACTGATGGCCCAGGAATTCCTCAAAACGACATGGACATTTTTTTTAAAGAGAGATTGGGCAGAGTTCATGAATTTTAATTCTAATCCAAACTCTTATTCTAGTTCTTATTCTTATCTGCAGGCAATTTTCAGTCCATTCAGCTGCGGTTCTGCTGCACCCGCATTACTTTCCTGTCGCAGGGATAAAAAAAAAAAAATGTGATGGGTAGGTTTTGATTTATGATAGCTGATCGTTTTTCATTATGGGCCTTCCATTTTAATACTGTCTCAACAAAAGCAAAGATTATTTCAGTAAACACAAGCTTCAGAGGCAGCATTCTCTGTGATTGGCACCCTGTGGTAATCTAATATTCCAACCTTATGTTCCTTCATTTAGTCCTGATCCCATTCTTACACTTTCTCTCAATACCATCACGCTTCATCTTTATGCCGTATTCAAATATTTTTTTCATATATTAAAATAGTCCAAGAAGGTAATGCATCTAGGCAAATAAAACACTGACTCTTGTTCAACTGGTCGACTCATTGGTCGATATGCTCTCGTCTGTCAGTGGCTGGACAATCGTCGCTGTTAGATTCACAAGGAGGAATTCAACAACTCAAAACCCTTCCAGGAACAATCCAATATTTTCAACAGCAGGAGGGACGGACTACCTGCAAAAACTGGGTGTTTTCAAAGCTTTGAACTCACCGCACCTAGAGGAGTCTGATATGAGCTGAACATTGACTTCAAACGAATTGACACCATGTCAATGAGGTCATTGATTTTGGCTACATTTGGTTTCAATGAATGACCAAACAGTCGGGTGTAGACTTTGCATACAGCAGCTTGCAAAACACAGCTCAACAATCAACCACGCACGTAATCTAAAAGTGATGACTTCTTGTCTGTGTCAGGATGTTCCATCAAAGATATGTTGGCCTAGGTTTGGATATAAATAATTAGGTTAGATTAATCAGATATTCTGCAAATACTCACTTCTTATTGATGATTGGGATTCAGGTCTGGGTCTCACATGGCTGCTTTAAGGAGCTTTCAAAACAAGCAAGAACACAGTCTGGGTCCATTTATTTCCAAATAATTCTACTGAACCAGCAAAATGTTTCCTCCTGATTCTGAAGAGAGCAACTGTCCTCTAGCTAGTTGCTCTGTATGTATTTTTAAACTCATTTTGCATGCATCTCCAATGTCTAAAGAACTAAATACTCCATTATGCCTAATCTGTCTTATCAGAAAAAGGCATTAAGCAATAACCCTTAAACAACGGCGCTTTTCGGGACAGTGAGAGATCTGAGGCTATAAAACATTCACGAGTACTCTGAGGGGAAGTGGTCAAAGAGCTGCTTCTCTTTCAGACTCTGGGGGGGGTGGGGGGGGTGGGGGGGGGGGTGGTAAAGTAGGTCAGTGTCAGGCCTGAGATAAAACATGAGGTCTCTTCACTCTGGATTCGTTCTGGCCTTGAACACCTCATCGTGTGTCAGTCACTCATTCACCGCAGCCCCCCCGATCTGTTCAACCCGACGGCGGCTAAGGGGCACCACTGGCGCGTCATAAATAATCACTCAGACAATGTTAATGATTTTACTTTCCCACAAACCTAAATGACTCTGAGGGCTGTAATGGTGCAGAAGTGATTTGTGGTGTTGAGTGTCCGTCGCCGCCAGAGTTTCTCTGTTTGGTTGCTTTAATGAGGCTCGCTCGCAGCTCTGCAGGTAAAGTAAACACATTCATTCAAACGCCTCGTGTTGCTGTAACCGCTGATCTGCTGAGGGAGGCGGACACACAGAACTTGGACTTTGAGTTGCAAACACTTGCTCTGGGAGGGAGCGAGGGCCAACTGGAGATAGAGGGAGATTTCATTCCCCTGTAACGTTTATCCATCCTGGCAAACATCGCTGCAATTCAAGCATGTCTTCTGCGTGGAAATTATAATTATATCCTGTCAGTCGTTATCACACTAATCCCTGGCGACGCTTGATGCTCCTGACTGAGGCTCTGCTGCTCAGCTCAAATGTATATCTTGCCATTTGAACCTGCCGTTGAAATAAATATGCTGCCAGTCCCGGGGAGGCAGAGTAGCTGATGTCTGTTTGAGATGTCAGATTAAACTGGGGGGGGGGGGGGGGGGGGGGGGGGCGAGTCCCTAACTAAGTAAAGACGCCCCTGTGTAGATTTACACAGAGGCGCGTGTGTGTGTGTGCACTCAGTGGAGTTTGCCACAGAAGGACGTAGCCTAACAGAGTGGAGCGCTGCATTACCTGACCAGCATGTAAAGCAGACTGCACTCACACCACCCCTCCTCCACAACCCCCGTCTCTCTCTCATGTCGTCATCCTTTCTGCACCCCTGCCCCCCCCCCCCCCACCCCTCCGGTCCAGTTTGGTGTCTCAACGTTACCGCAGCCTTTGTCTCTCTGTTTTAAAAAAGAAAAACACCCACACTGGGGTCTGCACAGTGAACAGAGGCTCGACCCAAACACGTGTGCAGTTGACAGTGTCGTCCACTCAGCCATCGTCTCGACCGGGGCTTCTGCGCCTCCTGAGCGTATGCACACCATCACCACAACAACCACAACAACCACAAGAGGCGTGGAATCTAATCCCAGCCTGCACATCGTTATCCCCCTCACACACACACACACACACACACACACACACACACACACACACACACACACACACACACACACACACACACACACACACACACACACACACACACACGTACTACAACAGTCTCCAGCTTCCAGTCCTGTCTCACCTGCAGTGCACCTGAGCCTGTCCACCACTCATCCAGTTATCCCAGACTGTCCGTCAGGTGCAGCAACTCCTCATCGCCTTTTTGCCCGTCTCTCCCTCCCTCTGCTTCTCTCACCCTCCCTCCCTTTACCTCAGTCAATCTCCCTGCCTCTCTCTCTCTGTCTCTCTCTCTCTCCAGTAGCACATGCGGCGGAAACTCTTTATTTAATTCATTACAACACCAGCCGATTAACTCCTTCGCAGATGGGTGCCTGGCTCCTGCTGGTGCTGGCTAATTGAGCAGCGGACTGTTTGACTGGCTGCTCTGCTCCTCTCCAGCTCCTCCTCCCCCCGTCCCTCCGTGCTCGCCGTCCACGTTCTGCACATCCACGAGATGACAGGATTCCTGGGCTTCTCCTGCTTCCTCCTCCCCCCCGTGCGGCGAAAATGCCCTGTCACTTTTGGGCTGTCACTATTCCAGCTGCTGCTGCTGCTTTTTTTTACTGTCTTTCCTTCAACTCGTTATTCCTCTCTGCTCTCTGTCTTCATTATTGTACAATTCCTCCGTCTCCACACACCCTGACCTTTGCAATGCGATATCCCCTCTTGCCATATATGGGAGAGGTTGCCACGGCAACTACGGACTCCACCTGTCTTTCACCCACCCTCTCTCTCTCTCTCTCTCTCTCTCTCTCTCACGCACTCGTTCTCTCTCTCTCTACTACCTTTCATTCTCTCTCACGTCACCCTGATGCGTTTTTCTGTGACGTCATTATATTTACCCTATTAAATACACACAGCAGCAGTGCTCACACACTGAGAACAAATTTGTGTACAGCACAGTGTGTTCAGAGAGTGTGTGTGTGTGTGTGTGTGTGTGTGTGTGTGTGTGTGTGTGTCCTTGTACAGCTATCTTTGTGAGGACCAGTTTGAGCCTACAACCTACAGTCCTCACTTTGTGACCCACCTTAAATGGACTGTTCTGGGGTTAAGTCTTGGTTTTGGTTGTGTTAGGGTTAGGGCTCCCTCACTGTGTTGCCAAATTAGTGCGTATGACATGTTTCCATCACGGAGTTGGAGCCGATAAAAGTCACTTGACCCGGTGGTGAATGCATTTTGATTTAATTCGCATTGCAGACAACAGCCAGATGTTAGTGGGTTTTTTGACCTGTGGAAAATGCCAGTATAGTGCTGAGAAATCTCAATAAACACAAAAGTAAATGAATAAACATTCATTTCACAATGACCTAATGTTTACCTCATGTAGGCAAACACAAATTTGCTTAGCAGTGACAAATCCTCATGAGGTGATGGACTGCTTACCTGTTCACGTGCAGAGCGCTCCGACGTGCCCCTCATGCTGGCGTGGGAGGGGGATGGCGATGGCGGGTTGTGGTGCGGGCTGTGGTGCGGATGCTGCGGATGCTGCAGCTGCTGCTGCTGCTGCTGGTACTTGCTCTTCAGGTGGTCCATGAAGGCATCCCTCTTGCGTTCCATGTCGGCCTTGTGCAGGTTGGTAAGGGCCTCCAGGCTCTGGGCAGCGCTGACGGTGTGGCGGTGCTCCGACGTGTGCACCAGGCCCACATTGGAGAAGCGCCGGGTGCTGTTCCCCAGCGTCCGGTACTCCCGCGGATATTCCAAGTCATCTGTCGAGATCATGTGACTGCCACCACGCTCGGGATCTGAAGTGACAAGGACAGAAGACAAGAAGGGAGGATAAGGGAAAGAAAGGATGGTAGGGAGGAAAGAAGGAAGGGAGGGGTAGAGTAGCGAGAAGGAAGTGAATCGCCACCCACACAAGCATGCAGAAAGAGTTCAGGGTGGAGACATACGTAGATACACACCAGGCAGGCACACACAGGTGGAAACAAATGAAGCAGAGAGAAGGAGAGAGGGAACATTAAGGCACAGAGGAGACAGGAAAGAAGAGAGAGACAGAAAGAGAAAATGGGATGGGATGTTAGACTATTTGCCACCAGGATGGAGCGTCTTCCCTGCAAAGTTATTGATTCAAGTTCTAAAGGGAAGAAAAATGAGAAAAGTAAAATGCTTCTGCAATAGATCAGAGGAAGAGGCTCAAACTGAATTTGTTTTGCTGGATATTCCTTTGTGATATGCCTGCTTGTCATTCTAAGTGGCTTTTATTGTTTTCCGAGGAAACAAAATACTGAAAATTGAGCAGCTGAAAGTCAGGTGGGAACAATATGGAGCACTTCTTTCATTTCTGCCCTTGTTCTCTCACACACTCACTCCCGTCCTTCCAGCTGAGATTGTCCTCCGTCCGCTGACACCGTTTTTTTCTTTACATATTCTCACTGTCTCTTGTCTCTGGAGGTGAAAGATTCTGCTGTCCGTTTCTAAGGAGAGGCATCAATCTGACAGCCCCTGGCCTTTTTATCAGTGCTGCACCTGACAAACAACACAGCCTGAGGTGGAGAGCACGCAGGAAAATAAAGGGGGAGACAGCCGGGGGGACGAGACAGTATGGTTACACACAAAAAATATGAGACTGTAGACAAAAAAGAAAAAAGAATGAATGTAAAGTGTTTTAAAAGAGCAGGGAGCCATTCGCCCGTGAGTTACCTTGCTTAGGATAACAGGCCCTGGCGTTGGCTAGAAGAGAAACATGCCAAGGGTTAATTTGTGTGTTTGTGCACAGACGTGCGAGCAAACACACCAGAACATTGTCACATGACATCAGAAAAGTGCTATGTTGAAATCATAGCACTTTCTCTGAATAACAATTAGTCAATGCATTATATATGCATTATAATGTATTCATAAGGGTTGGAGAGGTGGTTGGCTATGAATGCTAATAGTGTCACAATAACCTGAGGAATGGTAGATGATTATTATCATGCATTTTTACACAGGGAATGCTTCCTAAAATCAAAACACATTTAATCATCATCTCCTGATAAACTACAGACTTAAATGCAGGTAGAACCAAAATAATCAATTGAGAGATTTAACACTAAGCGAATGACGAGTGCTGAGGCTTAATAGGACTGAATGAAGCGGACCATCTGTACATTACAGGCTCGTTAAGATGAGCTGAGAGAGCGAGCAGCCAGAGGGAGGCTCCTCCGGCCAGGAGCAACAAATGGACTGTTAATGAAAGCAGGGGAAGAGAGGAGGAAGCGGGCCAGACGGTGGCTACAACGCTCCCCGGTGGACAAACCTCAACACAGAGGAAGCCTGTCGAGGGCAGAGGGTCTGCGATCGTACACCGATGCAGCTGCACTCACACTGCGCCTCAGTCGCGAACCCACTCCGCACTCTGTGCTCATTCACAGACAGATACCGCACTCAAGTGTGATCAGCTGTTTCAGCACCCTGCCCCTTACATCCACTACGTTATGAAGTGCTGATAAACTGCACGGGGGTCAGACGCAGTGGACTGACTTCCTGGCTAATAGCATTACCATTGAGCTGCAGTGTATCGCTGCAACACCAAGGCCACCGGTTATTTTCATCTGGCCCCCTCGCAGCCTCCCAGATCTCTGGTTTACACTTCATTAGGCTGCAGCTTATTGTGCATCAGCTAACAAGAACCTGACTCAAGGGCCCCATTACAATGGCTGGCAAAGCTGGGCCTATGTACTGTACTACGGCTTATTATTGTGACTGAGAATCATAAACGACAGCGAAAAGCTGGTTAGGCTATATGCTTCGACTGCAACATTTATGGTTCTATATTTAAGAAAGTTTTAAGTCCTGACAGAAGTTAAAATGCACCCCCCTGTCAAAAGAAATGAACTTGGTTGTGTTAAAATGTTTCTTAGAGCCATTGGTTTGGAGTGCATCCCAAAAACTTTCCAAACTGCAATTTGTGAATGCTCTTTGCAAAGCTGTACACAAAGCATCTAAAACAAAGCAGGAAAAAAAAGTTGCGTGGGCAGGAGAGAATTAGAATACAAAAAAATGGAAAGACGTTATTCATCATTACTTTTGTCAGTTCACATAAACTGGCAGACAACAACTGTGAGAGCCAAAACAATCTGCGCAAGTCCCTGCGACACCAGAGTCATTTAAACCGACTTAAAAGGGCCTGGATGGGGGTGCGTACCTGGTGAACCCCTTTATCACGAGGAAGCAGCGTTTGCCAGCAGGTCTGGGTCGGCAGCACGCCAAACCGCAACAAAGACTCCCAGCCTGCAGGAAAAGGTGGCAGCCCGTTGGTCCACTAAATAATAGGAGGTCTTGAATGACAACGGGAAGCCGCAATCAGAGCCGATAAGATCTGCGAGATCAGCCAATGAGGGCCGGGCTGCGCCGTCAAGATAGAGAGCCGACTCAAGAGCATTAACCTGACTGAATAAAAAGAGGGCTCTGCGGAGGGCAAGCACTGGGAGATTAGACAAGACAATCGGGAGGAGAAATGACCTGCACGGAGAAAAAGATACTGCAAAGCGAAAAGAAAAACAACATTGCAGCCTGATTGAACAGTTTGGTCTTTTTCTGGGCACATTTGTGCTTCCATCAGCGGAGTTTGACCCACAGGAAATTTCATTTTTCAATTTATTGATTCATATAACTTACCTAATTTTCATTCTCCTTTCCTGCGTTTCACTGAGCCATATTCTCCCCAACTTTAACTTTGAGTCACCGGTCTCCTCCGTCTTCAGCGATTTATTTATATACAGTATGTCTGTATATTTCAGTACGTGAGTTATTTGCCAACCCACCTATCAACTCACATATATATTTATATTCTCTATCACCACAGCCAAATCCTGAAGTACGTACTTTACTTATTTCTAGACAGTCACCTGCTGGGATAGGGAGAGATAGCCCGACTCAACATACGCACAGACACATGGAGAATCAGGAGAAGGGGAGCAGGCGTTTCTTAGAGGGATTTGAAAGAGGAAGGTGGAGGGTACAAGAGAACCTGATAAGGAACCTGCAGACTGCACACATGCAAACAGCTATGGAGTCTTTAAAAGCCACATATTATTTCACAGCTACTTGGGTGCAGTTCAGTTTGAGGCTTCTTGTGTAAATAGGGAACTTAAAAAAGACAAAAATATTATTTGCCTGCAGTTAATGTTCAATAGGGCTGTGATAACTAATATTTTCACTATCATTTGTTTAGCAGATGTATTTTTTCACAAATTAAAAATTAAATATTTAGTCTTTGAAATGTCAGAAAATAAACATGTTTAATATACATTTCAAGGTGACATATTCAAATCTGTTGTTTTACAGTCCAACACTGAAAAATAATTTGTAAATGAACAGTGTCGCTACCTAACTGTCTATTAACTAATAAATTAACTTCAATGTTGAAGTATTCATTTCTATAAACACTAGAAACAAATGTTTTGTGGCAGTTACCAAACAAACTGTTACTGTGTATTGAAACAGTAATAACTTGTGTACACTATTTAAAACGTAGCTGTCTGAATGCTGCCTGTCTCAGCGTTTCTTAAGCTGTGATTTAAATCGTTTATGTCTGAAGTGTGTGTTACACGTCATGGAAATGAAGTTGGATCAGTAAATAAACACAAAGGTTCTAAATCTTAAAACATGTCACCAGCTTGAATATGTGTACTTTCCAACCACACCAAACTTTGGAGTGTGTTTGTTCTTCGGTGTTGATTATTTTAATCACTGAAGCCTGCCACTAAATCCCCAAAGAAATGTGATTTCTTATAATTGTGAAACATCTTGTGATTATATTGAATGTGTCATGATTGTTTTCTTGTTATTTTGTAATTACTGTGATCTGTGACACCTAATACTTCATCACTCGTTTTAATCAATGTGGCAAAATGAATTTCTTTGCCTTTGTATATACTGTACATCATATTGTTTTGTCTGTTTAAGTGCATTTTAATAAATGTATGCAAATCAAATATAAATTCATTTAAAAAAAGACACGTCCAAGGGGAAATTTGATTTACCCTCTTTGTGTGGGCTTTGTTTATTATACATTTTCCTGTGCTTTTTTATTTTCTACTATCAGATTATTAAGAAGTGGCCTCAAACTTAACTTTCAATAACATAAACAGAAGAAGCCCGTTTTCTCCACCCAGTTCCTGATGGTGCAGGCTCCTCACCAGGACCTCTGTTGTTATGCAGATGGTTGGGAAACGCAAGGTGAGCTATTCCCTCTGATACCCAACCCAATTTACCGCAAGCACGGCCGGCCTCCTTGTGGCTTGCCAGCTGTGACAGCACAGGGAGGACCGACCAGCTGAATATCAACCAGACAAGAAAGAGGGAAGAGGGTGGGGGGAAAAAAATGGAGAAGAAGTAGGTAGAAAATAGCAAACTGCAAATCTGGCGTGTCTGTTAGGGCTGCAGGCAACAGGAAATAAGCCAATCAGCCGGGCCTACAGCTCCTGGCGATTGTAAGTCTATACACTCCAATGGGAACAGTTAAAACAAACAACTAGAAGGGGAGAGGGGCACGGCACCGTTAAATACAACCTTCAATAAAACCACCAATCAGGCCTCTAAACACCCTACAGGTCACAACTCAAGAACCAGCTGGTTCACAACGTTATAGGGAAATGAACCAATTAACTTTATTATTCAGTACTGAGCAAATTCCTTTTTTTTTTTTTATTATATGCAAGGTTACACGAGACTCGTACATAATGCTTCTTATTAAAGGAAGAAAAAAATATATCCAATGTGTTCAGTTCATATTTATTCCAAAGCCGTTTATTTGAACATAATACTAATCCTTCAAAAGGGACAAGGGTCTGACAAGTGATTCTCGTCGTAATAACTGCGAGCCGTCACACAGACCTTGAAATCTACTCCCGAAGTTACACCAAAGCAGAAATTTGGATTTAAGTGAAGAGCCAGCAAAAGAGGCTTTGAAACTTGAAACAGGAACTTTTGTTTCCTTCTCTCTGGTCTCGCTTTTCAGTGATCTCACTCGTCGCTACACACTTAAAACGATGAGGCTCTGGGTAAGAAAGACACACAACCCAGCAGGCATGTGCATTTCACCTTTTTCTCTCCATTAAGGTAATCTCTAAAAGCTCAGAGGCACCGCTGGGCCTGTGGAGGAGGGTTAAAAGGGGTGAAATTGATGGGTGGGCAGCGAGCCATCAGGAGAAGGTCAGCGTGCGTGTCTGAGCTGCCGGACGTAACCGGCTGAGACAATCACAAGACTCGTACCTGTAAAACTGACGGACAGCTGCAATCTATTGCTCAGCGCAAGGTGATGCAGGGAACACCCCCTCAACCATTTAAACATGCACAACAACAAGTGGCACGCCCATCTTTTCACCTATCGCTCTCCTCTGTCTATCTTTAATCTGTCTTTCCCCCACCCACAAAACCTCCCACCGACAAACTTTGTTTCCCCGGGCAACGCTGGGGAATACTGTGGAGGCAGCCAAGTTAAAATCGCAGGAGAATACTGCAGAAAAGCACCTGCTTATACACAAAGGCACATACTCAGACAATTAGAGCATGCTACGGCTTCAGCGTAACATCTCTGGGGCTTTTCTGAATCTGGGCACGACAAATGTGCGTGTGTTTTCAACTGGAGGATGAATTGGAGAGATGATGTGTAAATGTGGCAGCGACAGGCGGGAAGGGGGGGTGAGGCGGGTGGAGGTGGCAGGCACTTGTCATCCTGGTAAAAGCAGCCTGTCTGTTTGTGGAATAGCTGCAGAAGGGGAGAGAGCCTCTTAATTACAGCCTTTTGTTAAAGCAGGTCAGTCCACATAGCCGTACTGCGACACTCTCCAAACACACCTTGTAACATCAGACCTGCTCAGTATATCTCACTGGGGAGGCAGATGCTACCTCGAATAAGAGGCTGGATGGAGACGTGGCCCAGCTAATGGAGTTTAAAGAGGCGCTGGATGGAAAAATCGGATGTTTGGAAAGCGCGGAGGCTCCACGGCTGCCTTCAGATGGAGCTACATCAAAGAGCCGCCGCACCTCCCTCTGTCAGCGGAGCCTGGACCTCAGATCTCCGCAGGATGCAGCAGTGACGGGTATAGTCTCAGGTGGAGGAAGCCTCAGTCAAAGGGCCTTAACAGCACCGCGTGGAGGGAGAGGCAGCGGAGTATGAATTAGCCTTCATTTATTTTAGCAAACACCACCGGTATTTTTTACATCATTATTTAACACAAATTACATCAAATCCCTGCTGCCCTTTCAAATTATTGTAATATAAAGCAATTATCAAAGACCTGACTGTTGTTTGACAAAGGTAATCCATCAGTGTGAACAATGTTACAATGCAGCACAAAATAAAACTGTGACAAAAATGAAAGCAGATTTTTCCTTATGATGGATTTGTGATGAAAAGTAGGTTTACTGAGTGCATTTACACAAGACAAGAAACCAGTGGCTCCCTGATAAGAAGGAAAACAGATTGAAGCAAAGCTAAAACTGGAACGTGGGTATAAACATTAATCTAAAGTACAACATCTGAACCTTTACAAAATCATCTGTACAATGCTTTCAGGTAAACAACTAAGTGACATGCAAAAGACTAATCCATCAGGAAAAATGGATATAAAATGTATATACATACGAAAGACAAATCTGTGTTTATGGGACAATTTCAATTTCCGTATCCTTGCTCTGACCATTTGTCTAAATGTTAATATCATCACCACTAAAATAAAGTGGGGACACTACAACCCCTGACAGAACAAAGTAATGCAATTGGCCCACTGCCTCATGTACGTAAACTTCAACCATTAACCGTGGTGGAGGAAGTACTCAAACATTCTACTCAAGTCAAAGTACATTAGATAGAAAGAAAATGTAAATAAAATACACTGATTATTAAAATTGTGTGGATATTTAGATATTTACTGATATATGTAGTGGTATAAAAATGAAAAGTACCCCAAAATAAATCAAAATCTACGTGAATAAAGTACAGATACATGAAAAATGTACTTAAGTACAGTGTTATATCCCACCTCTGACCATAAACACATGCAAATTCACATATAGCAACGCACAAAACCACTTACTATTGTGATTATTATTATTACTATCGTTAATCTGATACGTTATTGATCCCTGCTGGATGTGTCTCTTCCTGCAGGACCTTGTCCACATCAGAGCACAGTGTCAGTTACAGAAAAGCCTTTAGTGCCGGTAAGATATTAGTGTCAAGGCAGCAGATCTCTTCTGAGAGAAAAAGGTGTAATTTAAGGGCCTCTCACTCTACACCATTGCCCTTTTTTCTGCAGTGTAGTGAATCCAGTGAGGACCTCCTGTGTGCAAAGTGAAATGAAGCAAGGCAGAGCAGAAACAGGAGGGTACTTCAGACCACATTTGATAAACCTTAATTTACCTTCCGCTACTTCAAATCTACAAGCGCCAGCGAAAAGCCGAAACTGGACTTGTTGCCTCTTTATATCACGCATAATTATTCACAAACAGAAGCAACAATCTGCAGCCACAGAGAGAGAAACCAAAATCTATCTGCACATGTTCAACTTATCCTGTAGCTGTCGGAGCTACTACGTCAAATGCGAGATATGGCCCGATGTAGCTTCACGCTGATCTAAGCTAACGGATTCATCAGAGCAGTGCAATGCAGCACGCTGCTGAGCCGCAGAGCCAAGTGATGAAAGCAGCAACAAAACAAGGCATGAAAGAGTGATGGTGGAGAAACGCTGGGGAACAGAGTCACCAGCGGAACCATCCTACTGACTTTTCATGTCCTTAAACGAACACGCTGAAATCCTCCAACCACCAGCCACGTTTCTTTCTTTGAGATATGTCTTAATTTGAAAATATTTAGTAAATTATTAGTGCTGCATTTTGAACCGTTGAAAAATATGACAATTGCAGGAATTTGTTCCACATTTACAGCATGAATGACGCACTCAAAAGCTTTAAACGCAAAACGCTCAAAAAGCAGCAAATAAAAATATCATTGGATAAAAGCAAACAAGTCAATGTGGCTGCCGAAAGGGAGCGGTATCAGAGGAACGGCAGCAAACCAAGGCTGGAAGAGCCAGACTTTCCTGAGGGGTTGGACGTGACTCTATCGTGAAAACAGGTCAGCTGTGGCGGCTGCAGCAGGTGGATGCAAACTCTCTGCCAATCAGAGACTGTCGGCTCGCTCACATGTCGCCACACATCTCTCTCAAAGGATTCTTGAACCACATGAAAAGCGCTGCCACTTCAAACAAAATGTGCAGACGTTGAAAAAAGGAATTCCAGCTACTATACTGCACCACCTTGCCTGACAGACAGGGGGAGCTACAGTTAAGTAAGAGATAAAAAGCAGGCAGAAAACCACTCGGGTGGAGGTCACTGAAAATAGACATCCTCCTGTGACAACTCCCAAGGACTCTATATTAAATCTCTCAGGTTTCATAGGTCATTATCTCTCCCATAGGCACACGCATACTTCTACGCAGCCACACACACACAGACACACACAGACACACACGCGCGCAGTCCTGCATGCATAGACATCCAGATGCATGATGCTGCAAAGCATTCACTAACTGAAATTTGACCGCTGGAGTGAAATTTGAGAGTATCTTAATCGGAAAATGAAATCTGATGACATAAAGAGAAGTTTTAAGACGACGTCTCTATCGGAGCTGATACACAGAGCGTCAGCTTCATGTGATGTGCAGGGTTGTTACGAAGGAGGGGGCAACACCAGAAAAAGAGGGTCTGTAACTCTATAGAGCCTGTTGGACACATGTCAGGTCTGTGTTTCGTTCAGCTTGTATTCTGTATAGCTTATATACACAGCTTTAAAAACGTACAATATGCAATTTTGGCCCCAAGAGGGTCTCTCAATCAAAATAACAAAAGACTTAGTTTGATGATGTCATGAAGCAGTGTGGGATCATGGGAGTTTTTGTCTTTACCGCCATTGTAGATGAAAATCTACTGGATGTGACTCAGGCACAATTCTTGTCCACGTATGTGGTAATGTGACAAAGGTTTATCCACGTTATGACAAGACAAGAAATAATCATGATCCATAACAAGTGACCAATACAAACAGTGGAAGGACAGCAAACAGCTCACTGGCTAATTGGCTAACAGTGTTTTTCCTTTGTCATTCGTTGTTTACGCCAAAAGTTATAGCAGAGAAAGACAAAGGCACGGGGGAAGTGGATAGGACGCAATTAAAAGGCGACCAAAATGAAATGTCTTATTACCTTCCATAAAACTGGAATTTCTCTTGGATAAAAAATTGTTGGAAACATTTTGGATAATATAAATATATAACATAGGTCTAGTTGTTTTTAGACATTTTAATGTTATATATTATCTTTAAAGGACTGTTTTAAAAAACTAGTAGAACAATGAAGCAATGGATGCACATACAAGCATAAGAATGACAAGAAACATCGTTCTGCCAACAGATTCACATTATTTCACTTAACTAAGAAGAGTTAGCGGTTAGTCAGACCTTGCATAATGTGAGTAAACCTGAATGTAAACAAAAACTCTTTACAACCTCCAAAAAGCACCTTTAAGTAAAAGTAGGTATTTTGTTTGCAATGTGGGCAACCAATCAACTCAACATCAATCAATTGATAATTAAATGGAAAACAATGTGGCTACATTTTTAGCTTATCTGCCAAATGTTGATGAGGTAAAAATATCGGTTTTACTTTAATAACATCATGACAAAAAGGTAAAAAACCAGCAAACACATTATACTTGGGCAGTACACTTCTTGTTACTGTACATCACGTTCTGCAGGTTCATTAAGCTGCCTCTGGACAGGTCATAGCCTCTGTCCGTTTCTCTGCTCCAACACGCTCACAGAATCAGGCTGATTACACAACAACCTTCTGCAGGCATGTTGCCAACACTGATGGTCGGAAACCACAGCTGTCAAAACTTCCAATCTGGATGTTGTGCTGTGAGAGATACAGGGTGTCGTTTTTAAAGATATCGCAGGGACCAAATTTCAAGCTCTTAATCTCTTAAAAAGCTCCCGAAGGAACAACCGGCAGATACATAATGAGAAGTGCGAAATAATGAAAATGTAACATCACATCTCGTGTACAGAATGTAAGACTGATAAGTGTTTTCTCTCAAGTGGGCGAGGGAAAATAAATCATCTTGTAGTGCTGCCACTATCGTAAAGGGGTAACGGATTAAATAAATTACAACAAGAGCCGTTTGAGAAAAAAAACCTGTTTTGATTTAGTCCTGCTACGGATAAAACACTTTGTCTGTCTCTCTCCTCCTCCAATAACAGCTGAACTCTGAGATTGAACAGGCCAAACACTAATGAAAATGCTCATTTAATGTTAAAAGGCTGACTGCCAACTCCAATGACTTCACTGAAATTTAGCTATGAATCACTGAATTAAATGAAGCCCTGTTAACTGGCAGCGTAAAAACACACAGCTCCAGTAGAAAAATGAGGTATTTGCAGACAGCATCTTCAGCATCCTTTTGTTGTTGTTGTGTTGTGTTGTTGTTGCTGTTGTTAAAAGAACACCCTTAACCAGATCATTACTGTTCTAATATCATTTGAGTTAAGTGAAAGCCAAAACACGATTTGCACTGCTCAGACTGGGAGCCTAAGGTTTCCTAATGATCGTGTAATGAGGAGCAATTTGCAGTAAATCTTGTCATCGTTGCTGGTTAAATAAGAGGATCTCGGCTGCTGGTGGAGCAGCGCTGCTATAGTTACTTCTCCTTCTACGGGGCAGGATTACCGAGACGGCTTTTACACTTATTTGTTGCCTGCACTCTCGGCAGCACTGCTGCCAAGCCTCCTGAAGCATTAGCATGCTGCCATTCCTGCATCAGACGGAGCCAACCGGCCACCCTGACAAGCAACCCTCCCACAGGAACACATCTGTTGTCAGATTGGTTGGGCGCAGGCAACGGGTTATCAATCAAAGTGGTGAATTGCATTCCAAACTGAAATTCATTTATCACTTACATCACTTGATTAAATGATCTACCAGAGCAGACAGGCAGGAGCGGTGGAGAGGTGTTGAAAAAAATAAAAGACAAGGGGGGATGTGATGGAGAGAATGCATATTCAGCTCCACGAGGCAAACGGAAGCGACTGAGAGAAATGAGTGAGTTCATCTGCTGCTGAAAATAAAGGGCGCCTGGCACAGAGTTTCGATGCATTTCACTCAGCAACATCATTTAATGGGTTTGTTGGCCTCAGTTTGCTTGATTTGATATTTGACAGTGAAGTACAGTAAGGTAGCTTCAGCTGAAGCATGCAGGCATGCAGAGAGGCTATTAAACCACACAGGTGGTATGTTTGTTGGTGACAGACGTGGTGGGAAGGCTAGGCTGCCGAGGGAGCTGGCAACCAGGTGATTAGAGCTTAAAACTATGCAGCACCAGCTGAGGCCCTGGAAACACGAAACACAAAGCAGAGGACCCGTCAAAAGGTTACGGAAATTTAATCCGGAGGGACCGTATGTGAGAACGCAAATGTCCGTGTCAGGGGCTCTGGAAAATAGTCCATTATTTTCCAAATAGGAAATTATTGTTGCACTGCTGTCCCTGCAGGATCTTGTGGCCCCCCTCAGAAAAGAGGCTGTATTCTCTTGTCTGTGAACTGGTGCATTAATGATACGCACAGTCACAATAGTGCAGACTTTCTTCAAAGCATTAGAATAATTTTCCTCTTCGATTGGAATTAGCCTGACAGTTTAATTGGAAAAGAGCCAGAGGCAAAAAATACCTTCAAAATCTGAATAAGAAATAAGAAGGGATCAATCATAACATTAGCCGAGATGAGCCTGACAGCGGCTGTCACTGCAGATCAGTTGCCTTGGCAACGGGTCAACTGTTTTACAAGCAGCAGTTAGCCAGCTACCCCCCCCCCCCAACACACAAAAACATACACACACACAGGCATAAACACACGTTTGACACAGCCGGTGACAGATGTGGCACAGGCAGGGCAGAAGAGATTACAAGTTGTCGAGCCAACATGACTCAGATCTGTGTTTTGATGCCGATAGTCGTGTGTCACGGTGAAAACTCTGTTCTCTGTCAAGTGGCGTCAGAGGAAAGAGAAAGGAGAAAACACAAATAGAGAATCCAGGAAATGGCTTTTCAAGTTCAAACCTCCAAATTCAACTCAACTCTTTCATCTTCACATCCTGTTTTGCAATCATTTTCTTTTGTGATATTAAAGGGAGGACGGAGAGATCACAAAAAGCATATGTTGAAATAGTGTCACAAATAAAAAGCCATCTTCTTTTTCTATGACGCTAAGTAAAAATCATGGATGAAACCTCCACACTGAGACTGTTAAGAAAGGGCTTTTGTCGAGCCTGTTTGTGATCCAGGAATGAGAGGGGCGATCAGCGGCACACAGCAGTCCCTAGTGGGATGTTAGAGTAATTGCCTGTTTCACTATTTCCCAGGGGGACATCTCAAAGCGTGCTGCGGGGAGGGTCTCCACAAAAAAACAGCAGCCCCACCTTCTGCCTCACATCTCCCGTCACCCTCTGCTGCCTGCCTCTCAGTCTCTGTCACACAGGAGGGGACAAAAAGTACAACTTTACTTTCTACTTTACAGGATATGACTCTCTTTAGAGTGCCAGCCACTGAAAACTGATTTTACTGCTACTCCTCTGAGGGTCACAAGGGGAGCCGGAGTCAATCCCAGCTGACATTGAGCTAGAGGGGGTGTACACCCTGGACATCACTGGGCCAAACATAGAGGCAAAAACAACTATTCACATTAAGCGTCAACAATTTGTAGTTAGAGTGTGGGAGGAAGTTTCCGGGAGAATCCCACGCAGAGACTGTGAGAACATGCCAACTCCACAAAGAAAGGCCCCGGTCGAACCCAGAACCTTCCTGATGTGCCGCAACAGAAACCGTACTTTGGCTATTTTTTGTATAACACATTTACTGTACTTAGGGTTTTTGTTTATGGCTGCAGGTTTCATGAATAAACCCGAGAGCTCATAATCTCACATCAGGTTTGGTCATTAGTGCTGATACGGGTTGGGAATCTCTGAACGTCAGATGTAAATAAGAGATGATTCGACTGAATGTAGCTGAACAGCAGCTCATTAGAAAGATCTTAAACTGAGTCATCCCCTGGTGAAATCTTTACCTTGCATGGCTGACTTAGCTTTTATTTTCTAATACGGATTATAGGGTATTATTTAGAACAAATTGCTTACTGCTGTATACAGAAAAATGTTCTGATGCCGTTGTTCGGTACAAACAAATAATAATGAATTGAAATAAAACTACAGAAAAGAGCTTTATGTGAAAAAGAATCCTCAGCACTCAAAGATCTCGGTCTGCACACGTTAGTAAAGTACCATTCGCTATAAAAAATAGACTTATTTCACTGCTCTCCCTGAAGAGAAAAGATTTTGATTAACGAATTTAGGTCACAACTTACAGTAAAATGTTCATTTCTGTTAGGTTCTCCTGGATGGAGGATTTTAAAGAACTGAGGCTGGAGGAGAACCATTGATTTAACAGGCTTTATTTGTTGAGCCACAGATTTTATTTATATTGTAGCATGTGTTACATTAGGTTACTGCATATTCATGACAGGGCAAATGTATCAGTACTGCAACAGCAATGTTTAGGTGTCTTATGACGCCTGGTATGTGGGCCTTGCATTTTTATGTGCACGCCACAAGAAATAGAGGCATTTTCAGAATATCTATCGTTAAAAAAACTACACGCAAAACAGCCCATCCAAAAGAGGCAGGTTTAGAACAACCACTGAAGTAGTGGTAATAATTCACGGTGCCAGAATATTTGTGGACACTTTTTACACATTTCATGTCAGTATTCACACAGCAGCAGCGAAGATTGTTTAGAGGGCAACTGGAAGGCATCCCCTGTGATGAATATTTGCTAATTGCGTTAATTGTATTCCCTTACAGAGTTGTGTTATGATAATGTTGCATTTTCTGCAATCTTCATCATTATTCCATGTCCTTGGGCTTGTGAAAAGCCTTTTTACAAACTGTAACCTTGACCCTACTTGACTCATAGAAATAGGTTTTATCCACAGATCCGGCTTATCCATCACTTCCTTCTCGATTGATTGGCTGTCCTATACACCACATTAGCCCACACACTAATGGTTGTGCAGTAATATATGCCACATCACATGTGTGTGTCTATGTTTGGAGGCAGGATTTTCCCATTGATCTTTGTGCACATGCATTAAAGGCATCATTCTCTTGCTTCTTAAAGCAACACTGCGTTCTTATCCTCCCCCTGAACCCTCCCCTCTCATGCCTCTTTCCCTCTCCATCTCCCGTCTTAACCGGTGCCGCGTGTGTTCGGACCATCTGGGTTTGGGTTCGGTTCCAGAGGGAAGGGAGGGGCGGTGCATCCCTGCAGACGGATGCGTGGGGGTTTTCTGCGGCGATGTGCTGCAGGTGAACGCAGGAAGAGCAGCCAGTTGGCACGAAAAAGAGGAGGAGAAGATGACGAGTTAGACGTTAACAAGCTGTCACTGCCAACACAACACGCGCCCACTGCAACAACAAAAACAACAGAGACAACCCCCCTGACAAGCCTGGTGTGATAAACAACAACCAAACAGACGTCCACTCTGTTTTCACCCGCAGGGGAGTGTTAACAAACCGCAGGTCGGGCTTGTTAAATGGAAATTAATGTGTTGAGATGCGTAAAAAAAACAACTAGTCTTTAGCTGGTGAAAGTTAGAAAAACAGCAGGCAAAGGTTTCTCTCTCCTTCCAGACTAACCTCGATGTCTCAGCTCATTCTTAAATGGCTTACTGCAGCAGGACGAGGATTAGTGAATGTTGCTGCTGCCACATCGACACTTCTCTTTGGATGCTGCATTCAAGATCAATCAAGCCAAACAGAAAAAGTTCACATGTATCTTGTAGGAACTTTTGTTTCTGTATTTTAGTATTACTTTTTAATTCATGCTCATTATGAGAGTCGCAGAGGGGCTGGAGCCAATCCCAGCTGACATTGGGCGAGAAGCAAAATGAAAAATAATTAGTAAAAAGGGTAGCACAATGTTCCTATCACTAAAGGTGCATTGTGCTCTGACTATATTTTTAGACAGATTGTACAATGGGATTAATAGCTGCCCGGCACTGATGCACAATTGCCGACATTCCCAAATCCTCAGAGCACCGAGTAACATTTACCAAAGTAAATGTGACATTTCATGATGAGTCCTGAGGGCTGTTTTACTGGATGCTTTCCTTCAGTTCTCATGCTGCCAATCACGCCCTTGGGAAATCTGTCTCTCTGGACGCGTCCACATACGGAGCTTAAGCAGGGCTCCTGTGGAGACCCAGCCCCAGAAAAAAGTTAGAATAGAGCAACATGTAATATTAATACAGACGTCAAGACGTGTCTCTATTTTAGTAATTGTTCCGCCTCTTTCATCCTGCCACCTGCTGGCTCAATGAAACGGAAATCTGACAATGGTTAAGTGTTCTGCCCCACAGCCCAAGAGCACTTGGCAGAGCGGCCCATGGCTAATCCAGTAAGCAGTAGCACTGACTCACAACTAGCTGAGAGGCTGAAAAGAGATGGAGACTGACAGGGAGGGGAGACTAAGAGACAAAGGAAGCGACAGAGAGCGAGAGAAGCTAAGTAAAGATAACTAAGAGCCACGGCCAAAACTGGAAGACAAGAGGCTGGCAGAAAGAGGTTGATGAAGAGGACACAAATGGATCTGTAGTGGTGTACAGGCCTGCAAACACAATGAAGAGGGAGGAGGAAGAGTGAGCAGAACGGGGTCAGGAGGTGGTTTATACATACGCAAATAAACAAAACAAAGAATTAAGGAAGACTTGGGCTTTAGGGCCATGGGCTGGGTGAGCGATGGGCCGGGAGGAAGTCTGAGTTTGCAAGGTGTCCGATCAAACCCATTTGAAACCCGCAGACAGATTATCGCTTGTGAGTAGGTGTTTGGTCATAAATAGTCTTTGGATGAGTGTTTGACAGGAAGGTGTCTGCGATTTGAAGGCAGGACATAAATCTCACCGGAGAACTCCAAACAGACGGGTCTCCCAAAAACAAGGAACTACTTCATCAGTCAGCGGCCCTAAAGATCAACCGTTTCTCAGAGCCTCGTTACGCTGTCCGGAATCTGGCACTTACACAAAACTGACCTTTATCCGATACACATCTGTTTTTAAAATTTCAAAAGCAAAAACCCTCTCCCCAATATCTCCGTCCCGGCTTCTTTTTGGCCGCCTTTTCACTTCCCTCCGAGTTCTGACTGCAGATCTCTTCATGCTTCACTGGACGCCTTTGAGATATTTCCAGTTCCCACTTAAAAGCTTGTCAGTCACTCACGGCATGTTCTCCAACTTCTTTGTCTCTCCTCGACTCGCTCTGCTCTTAATTGCAGCCTTTCTATAGAGTTCCCTAAAATGCAACACTCTGACGACCTGTAATAAGTCATGCAGCAGACATCTGGTTATGACCTGCTGTTCCTCTCACCCTCCAGCCAGTTCAGAGCAGATGTGTGCAAATGCTCCATTCTTTTTTTCCCCATCTGTAGATGGCACCTCTAGCTACAGCTTGGCCTCGGCCTCATCACCCACCAAACACAAACTATTTCAAGCTCCACAAATCCCGTCTCCTCTTAGCATCAGCGTGGATCCTCCAAAAACCTGTGTCTCTGAGGTGACCTGCCGCTAACCTCAGCATGGACCTTTGACTGCGACATAAAGCTGTCGCTGGGCCCAGGGATTGAATGAAGGAGGCACAGAGCTATGGCTCAATCATGACCTGAAGCTGTGTGCAAATAGCTCAGCCCAGGCTGCTTTAAACTGGAGTGATCATTACTAATGACTGGTTTAATGATTCTGTCTGATCTGGTTTCTCATCACTGCCACCTCCCCTAGTGATATCGGACCATCCCAAGTGATATAATCCATAGAGACATAATGTATACACATAAAAAATGAAAACACCTTGATCTGGATCTGCATTAAAATGTTATGAGTTCTTTCCTGACCCAGCCCGTATCCTTTCACCAATTGTGATAAACCATCCAAATGTTTTTTGTGTAATCCTGCTGAGAAACGGACTGAAAAACAAATGCAAATGTCGACATTACCCTCCTCAGAGGCAGTAACAATATATAAATGAAACTTTACAGTTATCGCCTGAATCTGGCTCCCCTCAGCTTGACAGACATTCTGCTCACTTATGGTTCACTCTCACCGCCCTCATATCCTCATGTTTGGTCACAGCAGTAAACCCACTGCTCAGCACCAAGCAACGTGCCAGCTGGTGAACGTGGCTGAGCATTTAGCAGATATTTCCCTCAGGACTTGGTAGAGACAACAACAGAGTTAACAGAGAGTGAATATCGGGCTTACAGTACATCCATCATCCCTCACATGTGTAAATAAACAACGGTTTGTTAACACGTTTGCCATATCAACATAAAAATCGGGATCTGTCTGTGTTCTGCTTCCAAGGGGCAAATAAATCAGTTACAGCAGGTATGTTTTTTTCTAAATGCTCTTAATTCCCTGTTCTATGTCTGATATTTATGTTTAGCAAATTAACTAATTTGGTCTTGTCTTATAACAACCTTCCTTTGCCTCATAGTTAACACAAGAATAACCTGGATGACAGTGTGTTCGGCTCTGTTGCACGAAGAGAAGCTCGCACCAACCACTGGTCACACGTCTGGCATTTTTTATGTTTTCATGCTCACAATGGAATGAGAGCACAACCTCCATATTGTGTTGAACTCCCCACATGACCATAAAAATCAAAGAATATCCGCTTTGTTTTTCAAACCAGCTACAAACGACAATATTTCATCCAACAGATTGGTATTAGTGATACTTAGAGATGTCTGATGTTGCTGGGGTGTTTTACGAATGTATAATTTGAATGCACTGTGTGACTATGTGCAACAATGAAGTTATAACTGAATGGAGTTGAATTTAATCTGCTGAAATGTCCTTGAACAAGACACTGAGTCATCAGCTTCAGTCATGAGGGTCTCTTACTGAGCTCTGATGTCCTTTGTGGAGGGACGGCAGCGGATAAGAGCTTCCTGATAAAGATCAGTGAAGCATCTCATGTTGTTAATATGATTTAATGTGCGGTGCATCCATTGGAACATCTCCAAGTGCAGCAGCAGAGAGAGAATCTATGAAGAGGAACCATCACAGTGGAGGTTAGTGGGAACTTTCAGAAATACTGCCGCCACAGCCCTTCATCATCTCCTCTCTCTTCACGACCAATTTCACCCTCACATCTCGCTCCTCTCCTCCGTGGCTGTGACACGGCAGATCCTGAGCTCCAAGTTCAACCCGTGCCTGGAGAAAGGCGAGGGCAAGCAAAGTCGATTAATCAGAGACAGCAGCATTCAATATTTCCAGCTTCTCCAGCTTCTTCTTTGCTGCTTTTCTGTATGATACAGGCTTTTCACTCTGGAGTGCAGTCTATAGATATCACCTCGGGCACTAGAAAATCATGGCCATTCCGTCAATCTGCCCCTCAAAGCTGATGATTCAAATCCCTAGTTTAAAAGTCCCAGACTCAACTCGCAGCTTGCTAGCTGAATCACGACACAGAGTGGCACGACTTCCGATGCTCTCAGCTCTGGTGCAACAAAGTCAGCAACGCTACTTCTGAAACAGACCAGACGAGTGTGACTCAGTTTTTCTGGCTGAGTCACTTGGCTGCTAGATGTCTACTTTTATAGTTCTTTTATAGTTCTCTGTGTGGAAATCTGTTATTGTCACGTGACACATACCAAACAAACATAAAGGTGAAAAACGTGAGACTCATACAATACGAATACGAATTTCTTATATCACAAAAGTTTTTCCACACCAAACACAAACAGCAATACTTTTTGTAGGTGTTTTAGGTCCAGACAACATTTTGGCCAATCACTTTTAACAGTTTATTGCATATGAATGCAGATAATAGCGAATGCATGTGTTCTGCTTCTTTTGTTGGGACCTGCATACGATCAAA
Source organism: Verasper variegatus (assembly GCA_026259375.1). Taxonomy (NCBI): domain Eukaryota; kingdom Metazoa; phylum Chordata; class Actinopteri; order Pleuronectiformes; family Pleuronectidae; genus Verasper; species Verasper variegatus. Next base: position 8,710,647 of record CM048054.1, read on the forward strand.
TCCTGCTCAAATGGGATGTGTGGTTAAATTGGAAATGGAAACCAGAAGGCTTCCGGCCCCCAAATTTTGTCTTAAAGATTCTGCATATTCACAATATATAACCCTTTATGAGTGGGTTAAAGTGGATGACATTACATAAAGTACAGATGCCAGAGATTGAATCCAGGGCTTCATACATGCAAAGCATTACCACTTCATATGTATGCACCACTAGTGAACTGGACTATGTAATAAATGGGTGGAGACCATAAAAATGTCCAAGTTATGTAGCTGGGATTTCTTGAAGAAAAAGAAAAACATTATCAACTGACACATTCCCACTCACTTCAAGGTTTGCATCCATATTGTCAGCTCAGTAAATTCAACTCTGAATATCCTGATTCATATACAGCCAAAGCTTTTTCTTCTAGGTAGTGATATATAAGATAGCCACACAAGCTTCCTCCATCACGTATACCTACACCTCCATATTGGCTATGATCCATCACCTCGCACACTGTGCCTGCCTCTCAACAGATGTAAGGTATCCCCGTACACACGCAAATGTCAGCCTCTCACTTTTGATCTCCCACTGCCGAATCTCCAGCTGTCTCGGATCCTTTAAACCCATTTTATGAAGACAACAGCGTAGGTGTGTTTGGAAGAAGTAAATGTGGAAAAGTCATTTATGCTGGAAAAGTTCACTGTGTTTTAATCTCTGTCGCTGCTGCTTCGCGAAAAGCGAACACCTGAGTGTGTGTGTATTATGCTCTGACTTTCTGAACCCTGCATCCTCCTGGCATTGATCCCAAATGCGCACACACACACACACACACACCCCACTAACTCTCTATTCAATGATAAGATCGAACTGAGGGCATGATGAATAAATAATGGTTTAAACTCTGGAGATTCACTTGACTAATTAACAGGGGGAAAATATTCTTCTCAAGAAGCAACAACACAAGAGAGCCAAAAGGAGTCCAAGTAGTACATCACGGATCACTGCACATATATAGACACCAACACTCTCTCTCTCACTCACACACTTGTGCAACACACATATGCTTGTGCACATCCTAAATTGCAATTCAGTGTGCTGTGAAGTGAAAGACAAAAGTGGGGAGGAGAGGTGTTGGCCTCTATTGACTCCAAAGACTTTGGGCTAATGAGAACTCTAGCACACGGGCGCACACACGGGCGCACACACGGGCGCACACACGGGCGCACACACGGGCGCACACACACACACACACACACACACACACACACACAAAATACACATACACACACTCATTACCGTCATTTTGCTGTGTCAGAGCGACGGCGGCGAGTTGGTCATCACAAACAAATATCTAGAGAAAGAAATCCCCACTTGGTTGTCAGTGTCTTTATCGCTCTGTGAGCTTCGTGGTTACCGAACTGCACGCACACACACAGCGCACGCTCACTGTCACTGAGCTCATTAGAGTAGTATAATTATGAAGAATAACCAGTCTAGCTGGCCCAGCTGCTCTGCTCACATCGCCCAACTAGTTTGCCCAGATCGCACACTGTCACTGAATACTGAGACAGAGGTTCAGAGATTTGGAACAGGGAGTGGCAACGCTGATTGACTGGGGGCTTTTATTTGGGAGCGCTGACGTCTCCCTGGAAACAGACATGCTCAATATACAAGGGATAGCAGGAGCCAAACATTGAATCCAAATTAGCTCCAACAGCAACAAAAAAAAAATTCCCTCTCGCGAGCATCCACATATGAATCAGAGTGGCAGCAGAAGAGGCAACAATAGAAATCAAATGAACTAAAACTGACTGGCTACAAATGACTTAAAAGTCCCACAGGGCGCACGGGAAGCCATGACAGAGTTTGTGAAGAAGCTTGTCACGAGTGAGGCAACGGCAGCAGCCGCAGCTTGAGTCCTGGAGGAGCCACCGAGCCCCACAGCCTTTGAACATACAGGAGGTAGGCAGAGGCAGACAGCAGGGCTACGTGACTCTCATGACAATAAGTGCAATCACACAAATACACAAACACACTGTCACACACACGCATCCAGAGAGAGTCCCCTCAACGCTGCAAGTTATCAAGATTAAATACCACGAGCATCCAAGCAAATGTGCCAACTACAAAAAGATGCCCTGAACCAAAGTCAGAGGGGGGGGGGGGGAGACAGAAGAAAAAAAGGGAGGAAGAACAAGCGGGACCGGGACACACAGGACGAGGAGAGGGGACCACTGATGCTCCCACCTGAGGGTTTCCCAGTATCCTCCATTAGCGCTCCTTTCAGCCCTCTACGCCTCGCCCTTTTCACGTCTGGGTCAATCCATGCCTCGACCCAGCTCCTCATTCATCCCCCGCCTGCTGTCGCCACTTCACTGAGAAACTGGCTTAGATAGAAAATTGTGTTTGGAAAAAAACTGAGAAGAAACAAAAAACCCAAACCCAAAAATTCAAAAGAGTAGGAAGGCAGGGAGGGACAAAAGTATAGTGGAAGTGATGGGAGAGAGGAGGAGTATCGGAAGACACAGAGAGAGAGAGAGAGAATGAGAGAGAGGGAGAGAAGTACGCCTGCCAGTTCAGAACATTGTCTCTTTCTCTCTGTCTGATCGTGTGTCCCTGACTGTCGGTCTCGCTCACTCCTCGCTCTCTCTCCATTTCCCTCATTATGTCGATGTGAGTGGTCGTGCCAAGCTCGCAGGAGATAACATGGCTTCACCGTGGCCCTGAAACACCTTGCAGACTGGCCACCTCCTGCTGGCCACTGACAGCAGACCTGCGTGCACTGGTCGTGTGCTGGAGGCCATGGATTGAGCAGGAGTGTGTTTGTGTGTGTAAACGCATATTTTTATGTGTGTGTGTGTGTGTGTGCGCACAAGCGTGTGTCCTGTCAGCTAGCCAGAGCAGCAGATTACTGACGCTTCACTGGCACGTCCCACTTCATCCTTCTCTCCTGTCGCCCCGGCAACACCTCCGCTCCCTGCCTACTTCCCCCATCCTCCCCCTCCGCCTCCATCTGCCTCCACTTCTCCCTCCCGACCTCTCTCCCCGCCTCGCCCCTCTCTTAGTAACCCTGAGTAAGAGTCTTTAAATTTGATTTCGTCCATCTCTGAAATCTATAGCGGCAGAGCTCACTCCTCGCATGCCCACAGGAATAGAGATCGTCAATCTCTGCGTCACAACCCTGCTCTAATAAAACGAGCCCCATCGAAGTGGTGTATATACACATAATGCCCCCAGGGTGCTTCCTGGCTCAGTTACAGCGGGCCAATCACAGGCTGAGGGAGGCGAGAGGATTTGTGCATTAATGAGCACCACTGGGCCTGAGCTGAGGTCCACGTCGACCATGCAGCAGCCACGGTTCAGATCAGAGGTGGATGAAGGCGAAGGCTTTGCTCTCTGCTCTCCTGGCACAGAGATGTTTAATTAACATGTTAGACCGAGTCTGGATCTGCACCTGAGAGGCCGTCATGAGAAGCAGCGAGAGGTCAAGGCAGCCGTCAGGGTGATGACCCCCCCCCCGAACACAAAGCAGTGCATGCAGGGAAGGAATCTCTGCACGGAGCAAGAATCTGCTCTGTGTCAGTGTGTGTGTTTCTCTGCATGTGAGAGATGCTTTAGAATTTATGCTCAGCTGTTTGTGTGTGTTTGGTCAGACTGCACAGTGTTGAAATATAAATCGCAACATTACATATTCCGCACAGTTATCCTCTTAATTAATCCTGTGATTGACTGAAGCTAAACTCTTGGGTAAACGGCATATCTTTGGATTTACAACTGCAGGTCAGCAGACATGAAGAAATGTTTTTCAGTATTCAATAATATTTTAAATAGAGAATGGTTGACTGATTAAAAGACCATGAAAATAATTATTGGTTTCACCCCTGACTTTAACATTTCATAATTTGAAAACAGGCTTCATACGCTAATTGGCTATTTTTAGTTCTAGTTTTATAATTATCATTTTCAAACATGATGTTATTGAATGACTGGTGCCACTGGGTGATATATCAGCACTTAACCTGTGGATTTTTCATAAAAATGCAGATAACCTCAAACCCTGACAAACCTTGTTTAAGTCCGTCTTAATCCAATATGAATATTCTTGCTGGAATAATTTCTGATGCAACACCAATGTAAAAGATGGAAGGTAAAGTCAAAAAAGTGTATTTTTAATTACTCTTTTAATCTCTTTTAAAGAGAGCCTTTCCTGATTTTACCTGAGTCTTAACTTTCTTTATAACTGGCTTCTTTACAACTTTTACTGAGCATCTTACACAGCACTTGTGTTTATACACTAATGTATTTTGCCTGTTTCTTCTAAACCTGATGTTTTATGACCTATCTGTTTGTATGCTGCCTTTGTAAAGCACTTTGAACCATTTGTTTTGAAAAGTGCTCTATAAATAAAGATTATTTATTTATTTACTTATTTATGTGTCAAACTGACAGACTGCTGCAGACAAGATATTGAATACACCTTTGCCCATCCCCATGCCATCACTTCCACTGGGTGTGTGTTGTGTAATGGTTCTTTTAATGAGCAGCATGAACCAGACAGGAGGATACCAATGAATCAAAACTAGTAACTATGGTTATAAGATGGACTGAAAAGTCACAACTTTTTTCCTTCCACGGGGAAGAAGATTAATCTGAACTCTGAAAAGCTCAGCGTCACTCCCTGCCAGTGCAGGAGAAACTGACATGTTGTTAAAATGGCAGAAATGTTGATTGACTGGACTGAGGTCACACATCGGCTACTGTACGTACATGACACATATTAAAGTGTCTGTCATAAAAAAATTAAAAAAATGTCTAACTGCAGTGTCTGTGTGCGTGTGTAAGTGTGTGTTTGATTCTGAGACACAGGCCCACCCACCACCTTCACTGTAGTGGAGATAGCACCCACAGATACTTCACCGGCTGCACCTGCTGAGTGGTGCAAGGTTAACAACGGCCACATAGGGCTCGACAACTGCTGAACATGCAGCTTTTCTCCCCACAGAGTTCACACGCACGCCCACGGACACGCACGCGCACGCGCGCACACACACACACACACACACACACACACACAACACACACACACACACACACACACGTCATAGCAGCTTAAGCACATGCATGTTTTGCAGTGCTGTGCTGGTGATTGCCTATACGGTCTATGTCGGTACGTGTGTGTGTGTGTGTGTGTGTGTGCGCATGTGTGTGTGTCTAGATAAATGACAGGGGGAAAGTAGGTTGTTAAGGTAACACAGTGAGCTAATGGCTCACAAGGACAAGTAAACAACAAGTAAACAAAACAGCGTATCGTTTACCTTTGAAAAACAACCCTCTACCCACCGAGCAATTTAGCACCTACAAACACATACAGATGAGATTTTAATGGCTGACTGTGTCCTCTTTGACCTTTTAATTATTCTGATTTGTGTACAGAGCAAGCGTGCATTAATTGCATTAGCATCTCACAGGTTTACTTAATGTTCCAGTAGAGAGGGAATTGTGATACAGGAAGCAGATAGTTTAACACTCTCTTCTTTTGTGAATATTAAACGATCCAGTGTGTGTGTGTGTGTGTGTGTGTGTGTGTGTGTGGTTGCAGTAAATCATCTGAGATTTATTAGCTCAGTTACCACCAGTCAAACCCTCTGACGTGCAATTATGCTCTATCAGCAAATAAATTATTTGTCCATTACAGGCCATAATTGGTTATGGGGCAATGGCTACAATACACTGTCCATCTCTCCTCCGCCATTGAACACACGGCCCCGCTCTTTGCTGCTCGTATTACTGCAGAACTCGACTTGCCCCCCGTTTGCCCCCTCGTGCTATTCCCCACTTCCCCTTCCTCCTTCTTCTAAACATTTCCCCGGAGAGGACGACTGCTCCCTCCTTCCCTTTATCTTGAGAAGGGAGGCATCTGGAAAACAGAGCCCGTCTCCGCCTCCCTCCATCACATTCAATCATCCCTGTGTTTATTCAGCTCTCCCGGTCCTTTCCACTGCCCTACCCTCCACATCCCTTTTCTCCCTCGTCTGTCCCACCTGCCCGCCTCTGTACGCTCGCTACGTCTCCGCTCTTGAACGCAGCATCGCTTATCGCAGCCCTGCATCTTTCCATTTCTATCCATCTCCCTCCAATTGTTTTCTTCCCCACTATCTTGCCTCCGCTTGACTCCTTTTCCTCCACATTTCCTCTCAGCCTTGGTGTGTTTGAGGAGATGCGCCGCCAATGTGAGCGGAAAGCTTAAAGGTAGCAATCCTGTGTAAGGTGATTCCATTTAGGTTAATTCCAGGTTTATCAAACAGGTAAAAAGGCTGACCCATGGCTCAATCCATCCATGACCACTTTATGCACTAACCCAAAAGCTTTTACACAAAGTATGTTTTGAGTCTAAATTCAGCCTCAAACGGCCCCTGTCCCTCTAACCCAACTACTTGCACTGACTTGTTTTCATACATAGCAGGTTCCTAAAAACTACTCAAATTTCTGATGTATACCTCAATAGTCAAAACCCTACAGCATACCCTGAACCACCAGTGCAACAGATGGAGTGCAACAATCTGTGTCAGCCATATATTAAAAGAAATATAGCTAATCGTGACGTTTTTTCTGTGTAACATACTAACATGTGGTTTAAATCAAATGCTCTACTGCAGTGCCTGTTCTAAACCTGCCTATTTGGAATGGGCTGTGGTGATGCTGGTTGTAGTTTTCTTTCTGAAACTGTCAAAATGGACTGCAGTAGTTGAGCGGCAACAAGTTAAGACCGGCCACAGGAATCAGTAAACCTGAAGCTGCACCACCGCTGCTGCACAAAGAGCTGTTCATCTGTTCATTCAAAGTTAAGCGAGGCTCGACTCAGTTCACAGAACCTCAAACTGGAGAATCAGTTGTCGGTCGTGAACTCACAGTTGTCCTGATCGACGACGTCAATTACATTGATGAGTCCGGGGCGCTGCTACTACAGAGCACGGGTCACTGTTAATTCAAAGTTCATTATGTTAATATATTGAACGTATCGCATTTACGAATTTGACACTGCACTTCGTTGGGACACCAAGTGTGAAATCAATAAGAACGGTTCTGGAGATATACGAGCCACATACAGACTGGAATTATAAAATAGATTAGATAGATTGTGGGCTGGTAAAGACAGCAACAGAACCAAGGAAAACAAGGCAAGTAACAGGGGGGAATATTAATAAAATCTTACATAAAACACAATTATGATACATGTTGTGCTATAGCAGCAATGTCCTGTTTTTAGCTGATCAAGTGAATTAACGGACAAATGAAAAAACTCAAGTATACAATAATAGCATAAATATTTTAACATCCTATTTCATCCTAACAAACCCAGGAGATATTGATGGTATAGCTGTATGCATCGAGTATAGCAATACAGCATATCATATTACTGAAAACCCACAACAAAGAATGCTATATACATGCACACATTGATTTTTTTGCCTTCTGGAGTACAAATTCTGATTGTACACAAAGTGAAACCACCTCATTCAGGTGGACATAAGTGGGGGCAGCATCAGCTGACGGCTCAGAAGAGGAGAAGTAATATCTATTGCTGTGGGGGGGTTGACTGGTGTCTAGCTATGAAGGAGAAGATAAGCCGGCCGCCCAGAACTGCAGCTAATTAACGCTGACCGGTTCTGGTTCATCAAGGTCCGTGTCTTCAACATCTTGACATTTGGCAGAGTGAGGGAGAGAGATACAGAGAGATAAAGAGAGAGAGACTGTCATGGCAGCACAGCAAATCTTTTGGACCAGATCTTATTTACACGAGATAAAAAAATAAAATTTGGTGGGAGAAGGATGAAGCTGGTATCTCTGCGCGAGAGGGTGGCTGCACGAGGAAGAGGCATCTGTCTCATTATACCCTGGCTTTGGCCACACAGGACAACTCCCTACCCCGCAGGGATGAGCTGTGCCTCAGATAAGAGGAAGCTGGAAGAGAATGTTCAGCCGATAAGAACTGGACTCAGCAAAAAAAACAAAAAAACTGACAAAATGGAAGAAAGGCTCGACAGCGAGGCAAAGGGGGAAGAGAGCCGAGGGAGAGGGGACGGATGGATCTGCTGAGTAAATGGCTGCAAGCTAATCATGACACTAACAGTAATAGATAGGCAGGGCTGTTCAGATTTTACTCATTGAAGGACACTTGAGTATCATTTAGGTAATCTCTCTGACGCACTCACAATGGATTTGAGTCATGGAGACGGAGCGGTCTGTAAGGAGACGGATTACAATGAGTTTCCTTATATACGAGTGTTTTACGATTCTCAGGTCGGCGTTGACGATGTGAGCGGTGTAGAAAATAGTGTAGCTCTGTGGGTCCCCGGGGTGTCTGAGCTGACGTGGCGAGAGGTCAGCACACAGAGTCTGAAGACACCAGAGTGTCTCTGGACTTTTGCCCATCTTTGATCCTCCACTGGAGGCAGAACAAGAGAATGAATGGCAGCGACCCTGAACAACCTATGCTCGGATTTTCACACATACATCCCAACTACCCACACGCACACATACACACCAATATTATTGCCCTGGGTACGGCCATTTACACTAATACACAGACTCCTGTACGTCAGCACTCACTTCTTTTGGCTCTGCACACTCTCTATGACTCTGTCCCTCTTCTATATTTTCCACTAATCTGTTTTTTATCTCTCCTCATCCCTGACAGCATCAAGGGTTTTGTTCCTCCCATCAGTACCTCTCAGAGGTGTTGTTGACTGTACTGTGGCCCACACTGCAGTAATCCAATGTTATTGGGGCTGCAATAACTCAGTGTTATGGGATCAGGGGGCCCACAGCCCTGGCTCCTGCACCCTTATGACAAACGACCCAAGTCAGACATGGCAGAAATGAGTCAGCCGCTTTGAAAGACTGAGATGAAAATCAACTTCTTTTGTATTTCTCCTGGCAGCTGCATGTGTCAGTCAGCGCTCGTCATCGTGTGGGTGAGGTTCTCCGTCAGTGACGAGCGTCTGCAGAGGTTTAACGTTAGCATTAGATGCGATCGGTCCACCAGGATTTCAAAACAGACAGCGGAGCCATGTTGGGCCGTTAGCTTTTTAAAATGCTACAATGCAAGTGAATCGCATGGCTGTCTGTTTGTTCTGCTCTCACCGAGGGAAACTCCCATCAGCCTGTTCCTCTCGCTTAAGTAAAAGACTTCCGCAAAGGCACACAACAAAGCAAACCAAGAAAAAAAAGACATGCGGCTGATTCCTGTTGTTGCTCGCTCTCATTCTAAGCCAAGGGGCATCAGTTGCTGTTTATTAGCATTCCCTCGCCTGAGCTATTCTCTGAGAAGCAAGAAAACAACTGAAGTGCATTATTTGACTCTAGATAAATCACTGAGAGGATCCATCTGTGTGAGGAGGGAGCGCGGCGTTAGACTTTCACAGTTTGCTTCAGTTTGTCATTTTAAGAGTCTTCACGAGGAAGTTAATCATACACACTGCTCTCAGAGAATATTGTATTCTATATTACAGAGACAACAAACAATTCTGCATCCAACATACTGTTCTTCAAATTCTTCAGGCTCATTTGTATCAATTATTACCAACTTTCACAATAGAATAGAGTAAAATGTCATTATTGTCCTTGTATTGTTTGTCATTTTAGGCCTTTCAAATCTCACTGATGTTTGTTCAAGTTTGGTTTAAATTAGTTATTAAATACAATGAAAATGGCATTGACTCACGATATATGAGCAGGCATATCAGTTGGACCTCTCTACCATGGCTCCCTCCCCTATTCGCTACTGCGCAGACTCTGACTCCAAATGACGCGATCACTGCAAGATGGCAGTAGTGGAGATGCGTCTTCCATCTTACTATACACCCTATGGTTCTTTTTCTACTTTCATGCACCTACCAGGAGTAGCACTGTTGATTGGACCTATTAATTTGCTCCAGGTCCCATCCACTCGCATGAGAGTCTTGTGTTATGACCTATATACTTAAGCCAGCCACCTGGGGGCGATTGTGACATGTGGCTTCACTTTTGGGGAGCGGTCGTGTGTCTTTATAAACAGTCTATGAAAAGAACACATTCCACAAATAACATAGTTAAAACAACCTAATATAGATAAGTACCATAGTGAGCAGTTTGCATAGTCCACAGAAACTATATGAAAAATCGTTTTTGCAGAGGTCACAATAATTATTGCAAAGTAAAATGTAATGCAGTGTGAATGTTAAGGTTAAGTATTGACTGAGAGTGTGAAAGAAAGAAACTGTTGAGGAGGCTGGTGGTCTGAGGGCAGGGGGTCATCAGGTGGTGGGTGAGGTGAGAACAGTCTTTGACAAGGTTTATTTGCTCTTAACAGGTTCTGGCTGTTGTGAGGGATGAGGGCAGAACACCTCTTGCCACAGCTTTTCATTCACATTTTATGTCTCCACTAAGTCAAAAATGATTCCTATTGTAAGACACAACACGCTTTATTGAGAACAAGTGTCAGAAAGTGGAAAAGAGGAAGAAAATACAAATGAGCTGCTGATTATTCACCTCAGTCCCTGGAAGTACAGTCAAAAGCAAACAGTTTGATTTAAGAGCTTTTGCTCTGCAAATTATGTTTTTTAAATCCAACTGTCAGTGTTTTTCTATATATGATGTTTGCTCGCTTAAATAAACACTAATAAATAAACTAGTAAATGCTGTATTAAGAAAAAAGAACCTTATCCAATACAAAAACACTAAAGAAGTACATCATTGTTACATATGCTCCCAAATAACCAGGGCTTTACATTAATCATGCTGCTGCACTACGTCAGCAGTTCTGTGTAGCTGCCCTCTCAAGGTTTATCCATCAATCCTCCGTCCCTGATGACCGCCCGGTCCTGTGATGAGGACGGAGGCAGTCTTCATCCTTCAAAAACCCACTAAAAGCCACAGAGGATGGTCGCTCGGATAAGGGCGTCAGAAGAAGTTGAATCCTGCATAAAACCCCATGATGCAGTTAGGTTTATTAATCATGTCGATTTTGTAGCACAAAGCACTAAACACTCTCATCCAATTTAGTATCGGTGAGGGTTGGAGAGAAAGAAAAAAAAACTGGAGTGCAGCGTTCTGTGAAGTCTTAAGCAGCTTTTAATGGCCGTAAGAGAGCGCACACGGGCCCCTGGCACAGTTCAGGAATTAGCATTCAGCAGTGGAAACACGGAGACTCGGTGAGGTCTGAAGGAGATCCGAAGGGAGTAGGGCGGCTCTTTCAACAGGAAGCCGGACAGGACAATGTGACATATCGATCGGCTATTGGCGACGCGGTACTGAACTGTGGGCTCCATCACCGCCACAGCTACACTCTGTCACTCCCTCTTTACAGCTGTTAATTTGTGATACTCTGGATCTTAACATTCTGCCCTACACTCTGGCAGCCATCACATTCAGGGGAGGACCACTACGTCAAACCGCTGCTATGACGACAGGAATCTCAACTGATCAGAAAAGGAGGTGGTGGGGGTGGTGGTGGGGGGCAGTGGGCAGAGCACAAATCCACACTAATGCTTTCCTGCATGGGTTTGTGTGCACCTTCACATGCACTTGCTCCTTTGTACTGTATGTCTGAAACCTGTCCTTCTCCATTACCCTCCATCCATCCACCTCTCCTGCTCTGTTATGTCACACTTACACACATTCATCGCTGCTTCACCCGGATGCCAATGTGCTGCATTGTTGTATTAATAAAGCCAGAGTGGCAAATTATGAGCGCTTCTTTATTTAAGAGGCTTTACGGCTTCAGCAAGCAGCTTTTTAACTCTTCTACTTAACCTTATCAGCGCAGATCCAGACGTCCTTGGAGAGCGGGAAAGAAAACACGTTCTGCTGACAATAAGACAACCAGACAAGAGTTTTACACAGCAAAAGTTAAGTTTCTGCTCAGGCTTTGTCTGCGCAGATGTCGACTCGGATAATCTGCGTGATGAAAAACAGACTGTATCACTAATGAATCCACTAACTGGCTATTTAATTGGCTGCAGTTAGAGACTTCTGTATCAAACAGCGAGTTCAAATATCAGCAGTAATGAGCTGCCGTATCTGATGATACCTTGTGTAGAAATGTGGAATACCATATAAGAGAGGGGTGAGGTTATCACAGGGGTGCAAGGGGAGAGAGGACGAGATAATAAACGGGAGAATGTTTTTCACGAAACCAGAATAAAAAGGCTTAAAACGAAACCCGGCGCTCGTGCGCTTTAATGAAAGTGCCGTTCATTCTGTTTTGTGAGCGAGGAATGAAATGTGTGTTTTATGGAGGGGGACTGGAGGGTTAATGCTCGGCTCTCTACTCAACAGGGCAGTCCCAGGCCTTCTGGGGGCCCTTGATGAAATTTAATTTGGGCTCTTCATTCTCAGGTCTGTGTCAACCATCAACACCCACACAGCATCGACAAAGCATGAGGCACTTTCGCAAAAACATTGGTTGTTTAACAGAAAACCGAATCGACTATGACAACCAGGGAAATTCGGAAACTGTAGAGCGAGAGATGTCCGTTACCTCAATCAGCATCGGCCTGATCTATATTCAAATTAACTGTTAAACATTCAGCTCTTTAATCCTATTTCTTAATCAATGGCTTAATGATAATTATCAACACTAACATTGTGTTGATTGTATTGTTCTTAAAATGTCGTCTGTGAACGCTCCCTGTTTCAATCGTCGCCTTGAAACTGAATTTCCCTCCTACTCCTTTCCTTCGACTCAAACCTTCACCTATGCCATTATTTTTTGTCTTTTTGCACAATACACCTTAACAAGAATCTTTCAAATATCAGAAAAGGGCAGAAGGAGACAACATCTTTGCTGATAAAGAATAATTACAGCTATAATCAAGAATCAGACGTTAGTGGGAAATGAAAGTGAGCTTGGATATCTAATAATTCAAGAAATCTCTCTCTGTCTGTCTGTATCAGGCCTGTCTATTGTTAATGGCCCAAGCAAGTGCAGTGCCTGTTTTGTGTGATTAGGTTTTCTGATACATTTAATATTAAACTGAATAAACAGACGACCAGTGCTCTGGTGGCTGGGATTCATCAACGTGACAGTAGGGAAGAAATCTGCAACCAGCATCACCACAAGCCAAGAGAAAACAAGCATGTTTAGAGGGGCCACTGCACTATTATCAAAAACCTTTACCACTTGATTACAATGAACTCAAATCTTCATTCTTATTATTATCATCATCATTATTGTATTTTGCACTACACACCTTAACAAATATCTGTAGAAAAAGGCAGAAGGAGAAAACATCTATGTTGATAAATGCAAGAATACCTAAGACTACAACTAACCCCAACTGATCGAGCATCAGACCTTGGTGAGAAATATCCCTGAGCTTGGAAATGGATTTAATTAGTGATAGCAAGATTTATCAGCCTTGGACACGTTGACAAACTGTTGGTTTAGGATTTGCCAACTTAAACGTCGAAAAGTCCTCTCTGCTGTAACAAGAAGTCTGACTCTGTGACGCAGGCGGTGTTTTCTCCACCCCTGACCCTTCCACATATGGAAGTATATGTGAGACCTCCGTATGAACTTGAGTCAGAGAATTATTAATGTAACTGTCCGATTTAAAATGAAGCATTCAAAATGCATGTGGGCTGGCAGGTTAGGTCTGCCGTAGCACAAAGTCATGAGTGATGTGGGAGGAGATGTATCCCTTCAGCTGGTGGCTGGCTGTGAGTCCAGTCATCCGGGAGAGAAATCTGCATAGCTTCACCGCAGAGGAGTGCAGCCTGCAATTAGGAACTGACAAAAAAAGGGGGCATTTCAGTGCTGCAGTTTTGCCTGTAGCAAAATGAGCTAAATCCAAAACATTATCAGCTTCCACTGACAAAACGCTCTGCAATTTTTAATTTCAGCCTTTACAGTGCCCTCTGCTATCTACAGTTTCTTCTTCTTTTTTTTTTAAGTCCGGAGATATGCCTTGCATATCCTGGGTCTGTTCGGTGTGAGGTCTGTGAACCCCAGTCAGAGTTCCTATGGCCACATGGCACAGCACCTTTAGCCCTAAGATCTTTGAGGATCAATATAATGCGATGATACGTGGGATCAAGGAATAAGCGACTTTAGACAAACCTATGTTACTTTTAGGGGTCCCATTCTCTGTGGCTCATACTGAAGACATAATTCTAATTAATAAAAAATTAATAATAAAATTATATCAGGGTCCTTTCTGAGCTACATGAGCAGGGTCTATTGCATGTGACTTGTGCTTCATATCTTAAATTCTTGCTTATTTCCATTGGTTAAAGTTCTATAGGAAGATAAAGCATATTCTGTCTGTATTTGAGTAAAGGCAGTAGATGATCTAGTTTACCATCTTTGTGTAAGTTCAGTTTCCTTAATATTGACCAATACTAACTTAAGTAACCTTTGAAAGTCAGTGTTTGTGGTTTTTCTTTCCAGGTCTGTGTCCATTGCTTTATTAACACATTATTTAAACTTACATACAATGATCCCAATAAGCTTCATGCAGTGAGATGGGCAGATTTTCATTTGTGCAAGAGGAGATTATGTTTGGCATCAGCTATATTGGCAGATATGAGTTGAGGCAGAAGTTGCTTCTGCAATATCCTGGTGCAGGAAGTATTCTGCATCAGCTTTCAGAGCAGCATTAATATTGTGAGGAAATGGAACAGTTTGACTTATTCAGTTCAGCACACACACAATCAATGATCAGACTAGACTTTGTGTTTTTCTTAAGACACCATTTCAGCCTCTCAGATCTGTTGTTTCCCAGGGGATTTAAAGAGCTACTGTCTCAGAAATTACTATGACTTAATGTGCATGTCATGTCTGATCATGATTTTGATCATCGTCTCACTTCTAATTATTTTGTTCAAAAACTGAAACCTTGTGTGATATTCCTCAAGGGCTGAGCAAACCATTCCCCTGTTAACAGGTGGGTACCGAAAAAAGTAATCCCAGCCAGAGATGTGAGGATTTATCACTTTAAGCCTGACAGATCCGAGAGGAACTCCCGTCCTTTACCTAAAACCCTGCTCTCAGCTGTAGCCTAGCTCTGGAACGGAGGTAATCATTTGACTCTCAAACTTTAACACCTTGAATGTGACATAAATTCCAAGTAACACCTTTGAAACAAACATGGATGGGGATTTCTAGTCAACCATCCATCCATCAATTATCTATACTACTTATCCTTTAAGGTTGCAGGAGGCTGGAGCCAATCTCAAATGACATTGGGGGCGAGCGGCAGGTTACACTCTGGACAGAACCTGTCCGACCTGTCCTCTAAAATATGGGGAACTTAGAGTCTCCAGTTAACCTAAGCTGCATGCCTTTGGACTGAAGGAGGAACTCCTTCAAAAACCTTAACAGAACTGGTTTCGAAACAAGAACCTCATGCATGCGATTGAGGAACCCTAAGGAAGCACACAGCAACATGTGTCTATGTGTTTGTGTGTTTTCACCTGGAACTCTTAAGTAGGTATAATCAACTTGCAATTTTTCAGGTCACAGGAAAGTCTCGACATTCACTTCGTTTGTCTCTTCTACCTGAGTACACATCAGTGTCAGCTGGCAGAACAAATTAGGGAGCATGCAGAGTGTGCTGAGCGTCAATAATGACACAGAGAAACAGAGGCATGGGTAAAGGACGAGGCATTTCACATGGCTGGAAAGAGATGGAGAAGAAATCCAAGGAAAGATTTGTGGATGTGAAAGAGACAGATTTGAGGAGCAAAAAAAACCATGAAGATGACATGAACAGTGAGGGAAACGGAGAGGCGAGGCTAGATCCGAGTAAGACCCCTGTCATCTGTTGACAGTGTGGAAATAGAGTGGGGGTGCACGCCCTTGTCATCTCAGCATCACGATGATGACAGCACATGGAGTGAATCACAGAATGACTACAAGTCAGAGTTATTAAAGTGAGAATTGGACAAATGAGAGCCTGCACTTTCTAAACCCTAAGAAGACCCATGATGCAGAAGTCCAACACGAAAGACAAACAAGACATCATACTCTCGTCCTCATACTGACGACCCTGATTTGCTGCTGTGATATCATTGTGCGTATGCATGCCTGAATCTTCTCCTCTACTCTCAGTGATGATGGCAGGGTGAGAATATGTCAAAGGGAGGAAAGACACCCATGGGAAGAACGTCCAATCCTGTTGCCCCTGCCGCAGGGAAAACAGGAGGAAAGCACTCTATCCTCTTCCTCTCAACCAACCACCGCCCCCCAGCACTTTACAGCTCTTGGCCTTTCCCTTTTGTGTGTCTGAGTGGTGATAATGGCAGGATGTCCGTCACGCAAGGTCTGACCCAAATTCACTCTGTGAGGAGAAGGACAGGGAGTAAGATGATGAGGATATCTCAGCCCAAATCGCCCATGGGAGCGATCCTCCCAGGTCGCTTCCCAGACAATGTTGAGAAGAGGCCAAGGGCACAGTCTAGCCAGCGTCTTCAACCTGTGCTACTGCAGGGGAGAAGTCTGACTGAGGTGCAAAGCCAACCAGCAGCAAGCAGCTCATCAGGCCAATAACCACTGGTGCAGTGTCGACGTATTCATGCACAGCTCCACAGAATAAAGGCCACTGAAGCATAGTTAACTTGCTTACTAGTGTGCGCCATGCAAGGACAACTTAACTTTGTGGTCCACAGTCAAATGGTCAAATGTGTCCCCTGATCAAAAAAATTACAAAAGCTATAAGCCAATCAGAGAAAAGCCCCTGTGGCCCCACCCACACCTCCTTGCATAGATACGGTTACCAAGGCAGGCGAGAAGGAGCACAGATAGCGGTGCTGAGGGAAGGCAGAGGAGACAGAGGAGGATGGGACACAGAAAAAGAAATAAGGAGACTAAAATCTATAGCCATGAGGCTGTAATAACAAAGTAGAGAAGAAAATGGGAAGTATTTTTAAAAGGGGAACATTTGTGAATAAATGTAATTGTAACATTTGGATTATTATCCCAAATGTTATCAGAATAAAAAAGGTGTTTTCCTCTGTACAGTGTCAATACAAGGCCTCAGGGGCAAAAAGAGGCTTGGAGCTCAATCCTAATGTTATCACATTTGTCATTTGAATTTTACTTTCTTGAAAGCACTGAATCCTTAGTTAAAATAAGGTAAAAACTAAACAAACTTCCAAACAATAAAGCCATTGTAATTTTACAGAAATCTTATTCAAACTGCTCTTTTCTATTTAACATCCCACAAACATCCATCACTGCACTGTGCTTAAACATCATGTTTCAACAGGATCATATACAGGAAAAGTCAGGGAATCAGCATTTTTTTTTTTTTAGATGTGTCCCCTGCGGACAATGTTTGTCTGTGCCAAAATAGCAATCCAGCCAATAGCAATCAAGATATTTCACTTTGGACATTTAAGGGGAAGCGTTGGACTGATGAAGTGACTCTTCTCTCCCCAAAGCCGCACCAGCAGCATTGCTAAAAATAGTGGCAGGAAACAGTTATTTTGGCAACGACCCTGATATCTCACCATCAAATGGCCACTTTACAGGGATTAACAATTTAGTCAGGGTGAAGAGAACTAGTGAGAGCAATGCACGGAATGACAAAAAATAGAACGGTCGGCAGAAAGAGGAAGAAAGGAAATTGATAGTTTGCAAAGTCTTCCATTGATCTAACCCCAATCGCCATGTCTACAAGCAAGTCCATGCTAACATGATAAAACATGCGAACACAAAATGATCCACCATGCCTCACACATTAAAGCATCAGAATTCTAATTACAAAATCCACAATTCATCTAAAAGATGAATATTATCAAAGACCAATTCTACAATGACACGACAAAGTATGCTTTGAATTTGACCAAAGTCTGGGCAGATCTACACACCTATAGAGGCTCATATAAGTTGCCTATGAATATAAACGGAGCCCCCTGTCCGTACTGCTTTCCTTTTGTCTGTATTTGTGTATGTCCTCTGATAGATTAAGCATACAGATGAAAGAGACTATACAAAGCAGTACCACCAAAAAAATCATGGGGGGCAGTGTAGCTAATAGTTCAAGCGAGATGACCATCAGGCACGAGGAAGATGGATAGTGTAATGGCGGAACTTTTTGAGGACAGACTTTGTCAAAAGTTGGTAAGAAACTACCCAGACACAGACGCTTTCTCCTCTTTCTTATGACGTACATATCCGACCTCCTCCACCATGTTTGTTGTTGTCAAAAACTCTCGACTCTGCGCAGCCCTCTAGTGGATTTATTGCTTAACAACCATGCCAAAGTAAACGATACATGGAAATATATGGGCAGTGACGGATACATCATTTGAAACAAGTGTATCTCGTACAGGCAGCATAAATGAGCCTTAACACAGTGTTCCACTTTCTTAAATCCTCAGAGAACTACAGGTTATCAATGTAGAAGAAAGGTTGAACTCTGCCAAGGTGAAGGACCTGTCGCCAAGGCAGAGGACAGAGCCCTCTTATGTGATTGTTTGGTCCTTCCCCTATAATTTTCACCAACCATACTACTGTGTAGAATTAGTGTTATGTGCTTTTATTCAAGATTGTAAAAAAAGAGAAAGGATGGTATTACATTTCAATTTGTCCTCTGAACTCAGTAATAATTGTTTTGTATGATGGAGGACATGAGCTACAGTGGTATCATTCTCTCTCAGTTTGAATGCTCTCTGCCACAGAGGTGTAGCTATCCTCTCTCCCTCTCTCTTTCTCTCCCTCCCTCTGTGTCCTTCATTTGTCCTTGCGTGACAATGCAACTGCAGTGTGCTCCACCGTTTCTGTGGGAGGTATCGCTGGGATCCCAGTACGTGGGAGAGGACTTCTGCCTGGCTCCCCATGTTCCCGTGGCTTATCTCAATCATGCACACTCCTGCCATCCCTTCCACTGTCTCTCTCCCGCTCTCTATCATGAAGCAAAATATCATTCTTTCATTTAGCTCTGCCCTGCTTCACTTTTGTTATACAAACAAAGGGACATTTCTCAATCTGCCACCCTGATGGTGACTGACAGCAAATTGAAGCATTAGTTGAATTAATTCTTCCAAAGCTACTTTGAAAATGATTCCATGCTGCTTAATTAATAGGATATGTCTACATCATGCACCCCCATTTACACCAGGCATTAGAATGAGTTTTCGGTTAATGCTCGAGCCGGGCTGGTTTCGGGAAAATTTGAAATTTGATATGGATCGGGTTGGTCCCGTTAGCCGGGCTGATTTTTAGACTGCCCATGTCCGCAATTTGGGAAAATAATAGAAATAACCAGGGACAGGGTAACAGTAATCCGATCAGCCGAATCACCTCCAGAGGTCGCCAGGGATGCATTGTGACCACAAGTGTAAATGCAAAAACGTCAAAACAGTCAGATCCCAGTCAGATCTCAATGTGACCACTGGAGACAGAAATTAATACCATGTGTAAATGTAATCAGGTTACAATCATATCACGATACAATCTGGATAGGAAATGCATTTTAATGCCGGGAGTACATGAAGTCTGAGACCATGACAATAATTTGAAAGAAATTCAAGGTTTTTACAACCCTATAGTATAAATGGCACGGAGGTTAGTAAGGTTAAAGTGAGAAAACCTCATCTCCGGGAGACTGTCTGACACCAAGCTTTTCAGGGATGCAGTTTCCCTGTGAAATAGATCATTTCATTTTAAAATATCTCAGGTTGCAAAAGTGCAGGATGAATTTCCTCTAATCATCAAGGCTGATAATCAGGATTAATGACTGTCATAATCATAATTTAACAAAATGGTTGCGACAGTCACACACACACACACACACACACACGCTCATAGCTGCAGAGGATTTCTCCTGATTGAGAGTGCTATAGTGGCAGAACTAATTATCAGCGTCTGATTGTCTTGGCGCAGAGGTGGAAGTCATTACCATTTCTCTGTCTATGCAGAATATAGTGGTTAAAAACTCCGGCAGATGTTTGCCATGTGGTATGTTTAATTCACATTCCAATTTCATCAAGGCAACATTACAAAACAATGAGGATTCTAATTGAGGCGAGACTTAAGGGGTTTCACACCTTTAACATGGTTCAGACCTGTCAGTTTAGTCAGAACCAAAATAACAGGTGTGAGGGGTGTCGTGGAACATGGTCCGGAGCAACATTTTAGTGTAAAACACTTTTTTGGAATAGTTCAGACTGTGCAGGAAGTGCAGGAAATTGAGACAGCATTAACCTCTAGAGGAAAAAACAGAAGCAGTTTGCAGGATTGCTTTCTTCGCCTTAGAGGTTATAACGACGAGAACTCTCATTTTGTTGCCACCATAGTTTTATTTTGGAATTGGTTCATTCCTTTTCTCATTTCAAATGGAAAGACTACTTTTTTTCTTACACTATATTCAAAAAGTTTCCCAATCCGATATAGCCAAATTGCCAACATGCAGATGTCAGACACACGGACCATCTACAAACCAAGTATAGGTAGACGCAGCCCATGTAGGTGAGGAAGACAGGACGTACGTGTGTCATACTAAAGTCTTTGGTCCACTCCCTAAATCAAATGTGAATCCAAAACTAAATGGATCAAATGTAAACAATGTAGCAAAGACATGAACCTTGATTCAGACTTTCAGGTGTTAAAAAAATCCTAAATCCTTCTCACATTTATCATTGTAATAGTAGAAGGAGACACGATAGTTTTCTCATCTTCCCACCACATAGCTGCACTCCAGCCAGTTTACCCATTCAATGTTTTGAATGGGATGGAACATGCTAATTAGCCTCTGTGCCTGTACAATTCAGGCCAATGAGAGGGAGGGAGACAGAGAGTGCAATGGAAGGGAGGAAAACTGGGAGTCACACATCCCTTTCCTATTCCTTCTCTGATGATCAATCACAGCATCTCCTCCATTCGCTCCTGTCCAAGCCTCACAAAGAGGCTCGCGGACATCAAATGAGCTCCGTAGCACACATGGATAAAGCTGCCAGAGAACGACAGACCACACCAAATTCACACATACAACATAAAGCAATAACAGAGACAGAGAGGGGTATGAACACAGGAGCAAAGAGAATCCAAAAGCAAAAATAAAAAAAGTGTCACACTTCTGTGAAATGTTCTCTCAGGCTCCACTTGGCAGACAAAGTAGAGGCCTAAATGATTTATTGCCAGTTGTTTGTTTTAGATAAATGCTACACAAAGCAAAAATTTAACAAACCCGATGATGAAGGAGGAAGTTCTTGGCTGGGCAAAAAAATAAACCCTACCTATTTTCCTGAGCCCCACATTGCCATTTCAAGAGCGGCCTGAAAATCAAACCTGCAGGCTTTGGCGCAGATCGAGGTTTCAGTTACAGAGGAATAGATTTGAAAAAGGCGGCTTTGCAAAAGAAACGGATCCCAGTGGCCGGACGTGCTTACCTCCTGCAGCAGGATGCCCGCGCCCCAGCACCAGCACCTGGCCGACTGCCCGCCCATCAGGTAAGAACACCTGGTAGTCGTCGTCAAACATCTCCTCCCCCTGCATCGCCAGCAAACACCCTCTCTCCATCGGCTCAACCCGCACAACTCTCCTCAACTAAAGGGACGCATCCCAGTACTGTACTTTATTGTGCTCCTACTGTAATCTACTATATTGAGACTAAAGAACATCCCCTTCCCACAGAAGCATCACGCCTCAATGATTATGTTAAAAGAGATACTGAAGTTGGAAAACGAAGCCGAGGCCCGAAACAGGACGGCTGCCAGTTTACATAGTGAGCACACACAATAGGAGAGCTTCACTGACAGTACTTGGTCTCTTCTTAACACACACACACACACACACACACACACACACACACACACACACACACACACACACACACACACACACACACACACACACACACACACACACACACACACACACACACACACACACACACACTACTATGCATTCTTTCAACATCTGCGCTCTTCATCAGCAGCGCGTCTATTCAAAGTCAAGATTGGAGAGGAGCACTCGGGGCTGCAGGAGCACTTCCCTTCTCCATTCCTCTGCACTCTCTCTCCCTCCCTTGATCTCCCACTTTCCATCTTCGTCTTTCTTCGTCTGAAAGGTTTTCTGTGAAAGGGCTCGAGATGAAAGGCCGCCCTCGGTGGGAGCGTGATTGCAGAGACAGCGCCGGCGGCCCAAGGTGCTACCAGAATTACTCACTCAGAGCCGATCCGCCCCACAAAAGATGTGCACCGCCATTGTCCGTAGTTTGTGCACGGGTGACATCGGGGGAGATGCTCAGTTCAACAAGCTACTTCTCACTCTGATTTATGTTGCAGAAGTAAACAGACTGTAGCCGTACACAGGGAATCTGAAATATGAATGTAATATATCTTATGGAGGTGATGTAATCTGCTGTGACACACCAGAGAAACAGAATGAGATAAATACCAACCGCACACTCTAAAATGTAGATACACCTAACGCACAATGCTTTCTGTGACAATATGATTATGTTCAGAATACACGCACGCACACACACACACACACACACACACACACACACACACACACACACACACACACACACACACACACACACACACACACACACACACACACACACACACACACACACACACACTTCTTTTGCAATGATAAAACCACTTTTCTAATGATAGCCAAGGGCAGGACAAACCAGGCGATGGGCACTAACTGCCAAGAGGAACAGACGTATTGCCCGATAACCGCCAGGACAAATCTATATCCCCCTCTCTCTGTGGCGAGCAGGAATGTTCCTGAGAGGACGACTTCAGCTCCAGTGGGCAAAATGCAACAGAGAAGCAAAGTTTAAAATCAATGTAATTAGGGCTGTGATCAGAGTCTGTGTCGCTGGGTTTCATTTATCAAGAGTTTAAACAGTAAACGTTGTATTTGGAGCGTAGGGCAGAGGGTCATGACAAGCTTAGCAGATACCGTGCAAATCGTGAAGGAAGCTTATGGTTCCATCCGAGGGTGAATATGTTTGGAGGGAAGAACATTTCTGAACCACAGCATCTTCACCAATAAGAGACTCGGAGAATAATAAATCACACTTTTTTGCTTTTCACACATCATCAGCCCCGGATAGGAAAAAAGTAGAGATTTAATTATTTCCTTCAGTCACAGAACCACACAGAGGCACAGACAGTCCCTCTCAATATGTCTTGGTTATAATAATAGTGCAGCCTTGTCTGTTCCTCAATAAGAAAAGCTGCAGATCGATAATAGAGTGATGATGGTGTAATGTAACCACAAACCTTCTTTTCTACAGCTCTGGGATGAATACGAAAGTTGAAATGTGCCAAAGATGCTCGGGTGAAAGTGATTAAAATCAATGTGACTGAAATGATTTGACCGGCGCGCCAGATTGATAGTAAACACGCTTCGTGTCATGAGACATAAATTGTGGTGCGTAGTGAATTACATTTCCAGAGGCCAGTGACAGGAAATAAGTGAGAGAGAGAGAGAGAGAGAGAGAGAGAGAGAGAGAGAGAGAGAGAGAGAGAGAGAGAGAGAGAGAGAGAGAGGAGTGCTGAAACATCCCAGCTCCGATGATGCTGCACAGCACGCACACACAAAATGGCTACAGTGAGAGCTTCCTGTCAGATCTACAGAAAGACAGACAATTACCCCCTGGTAATCCCAAAGGAAATATGCAAACATGCATACACACAGACATAACCACTGAGCCTATTCATTGAGAAGAAACAGTGGATTTTCAGACCAATTCATGCCAAATGCCTCTCTTATCTCCTATCAGTCACAAAATCGCCTCTTTCTCAGCTGCAGTCCAATTAAAGTGATTATGTATCAGAGGGGGACACGTAAAAAGATGACGATGATGGTAATGACGGTGAAAGACAGACACGAGTCTCTCTGAGAAGAGGCACAGGTGCAAACTTGGCGGGAAGTTATGGGGCAAAGAACTGGAGAGTAAACAGTCGACCCTAGAACTCCAGAAACGGTAAAATACACACGAGCTGTGAAAAGACAAAACGTGTCACAGCCCATGTATCTTAATTTCTCTGGGAGTGATTTACAACAGGAGCTCTGGGGAAGCTTCCCCATTTAATTGGTTTGCAGAGTCTGTGTGACTGGATGACAGGTGTGATAATAATTCAGAAAAAGGCTGAAGGAAAGTTAGCAGAATGTAAAGAGAGTTGACCATAACAATGAGATCAGCCTAAAGATCTGCTGCGATAGCACTTCGGTTATAGAGCCACTGATTATTTTCAATATCACCTAATCTGTCAGCCAGTAAAATGTCATTACTCATCATAATTTCTAAGGGGCAAACATGACATGTTAACATAAAAGTAAATGAGCTGATACCTGCTGATGAAGATAAGTTAGATCTGCTCAAATACATTTAATGACATTCATTTTTTAATGAATGCATTACGTTCCCTTTTTTGATGAAGTTCCCTGAAATATTTCTTTTAATAGTTGTGACTAAAATGTTTTACTTTTTAAAACTTGAACTTGTCTGTGCCCCCTAATGGACAAACGATATAATGACAACATTATTTGTAAATTTCCTGAAAAAACATCTGGCATTTCTGTAACGTAATTCATTGTTATTAGCCGACATTTAGCCTAATACAATCCTATAAAGTCCATAAATTAAATTTGAATGCCTTAAAATCAATAATTATTATTATTGTTATAATGATAATAATAATGTTGTTGGGAGGACATATAAAATCTAAAGTGACATAAACAAATCAGAAGCATCAGCACTGTGTAAACAAAGTATGGGGCTTTTCTGCATATGCATGTACATATGCTGCACTGAACAACCTCCATCTTGAAGCTCTGACAGTGAGGTGATTCCACATCCGGGCTTATGGCTGTAAACAGCACATTATCCCTTCTCTGCTCCGATCTCTATTCGAGTAACTGTATCGACAACTAGTTACACGTCCATTAGTGCACCGTGGAATTTCTGCATTTTCAAACTGTTTAACATACATGGATTTCCAAGGTGCTCTGGAATCAATAACTGGGATATTTCTTCATTTAAAAACCCTGTTGAGAATTCAGTGCGTCCTGCGGCTCCAGTGGAAAGTCACACAGGCCCGCGTGTGACACCAGTGAGGGCCAGCATTCAGAGGACATCCTGTCAGGCGGGCGGCACACATGAGGTCGGGCATTTTTTTTATGGTATATGGATATGGCGGAACAAAAACAAGGAATAAAAGGGCAACAACAAAGCCCTGCATGTCCCTGAACTCCTGCGTCAAACACCCACCGACAGAGCACAGTGAAGAGAAATCAATATCGAGTCATGCTATGCTCAGGAAGCTTCAGGTATATTTGACCGTGAAGACAAAGCGAGACTGAGGTAGACACGAGGAGAGAGCAATGAAGACCACCACCGCTCCGTTGTTATTAGACAGCTCTGTTGCTTCCCTCGGCTGCACAAAACTGATGTTCTTTCTCCCCGTGACCTTCTTCTGTAAGTTCTTCTTGTACTCGCTTCCCAAACAACTCATCTATCGGGGAGCGTCTGCAGAAATGATTAATCTATTTCAATCTGGCGCTCATATTGCTTTCAGTCTTGTACGCATTGTGCCAAGTGTCATAAATTACCATACCAATGCACAAAGTTGGGAAAGGTTAAATCAAGCCTGGGACAAAAAGGAAATTAAGAACTTGCTGCATCAGTTGGCATTTTGCATGGAGATTCTTTGAGTTTGGAAATCGTGAGAGCGACGTGTGCAGGTGACCAGCATCCCCGAGGGCTGAGCGACACCTAAAGGGCACAGCCTGGCTTCTCCGAGACATCTGCAGCATGTCTCATTAGTATTCAGCTATGAATCATTCAAACGCAGCCGGCTGTCATTATCACAAACAGCAGAAGAGGACACACACACACACACACACACACACACACACACACACACACACACACACACACACACACACACACACACACACACACACACACACACACACACACACACACACACCACAAGCATGAAATAAAATGCAGGGAAAAAAAATCTGCACCAATATGGAGGAAAAGTATAGTAGTGCTGAAAACGTCTGCTCGATCAGCAAGTAAAAATGCCAAATAAAAAACAATCACTGTTTCCAGCTTTGGCACTAGGGTGATTTAAATTTAACATCTTTAACATTTGAACTGTTGGTTGGACAAAAGAGGAGACGTTAAAACATCTGATATGAGAAATAATCAACAGACGACTTGAACAAAGTTTTCATTATTGATTTATCTTCCAATTAATTTGTTGGATTGATAACTTGTTCAAACATCCATTACAATGATCTGAAGTCAAAGGTGACATCTTCAGTTTGGCAGCAACTAGCACTTATATTCATTATCAAATACAATGGCTCTCTGTAGAGCACATACAGTAACTCTGCCAAGACCCAACATTCCCCTTATGAAACCACATTTAAATTCACTAGATCTGGATTTTTTATTTGGATCTGCACCAAATGTCACAACATTCATAAACACCTGTCTCCCTTGGGTCATGTCACACCTGTCAACAACCTTTCAAGAAAATCGGTTGAGCAGTTTTTGCATAATCCTGCTTACAAATAAACACAAATGAAAGCATGATCTGTTGATAACGTTCTAAATATATTATTTGGTCTAAAAACCATATGAAAACAGAAAACAGGGTCACTTTCACATCACATATGAAGCTAAAATCGTGAAGTTTTTTAGGGGCAATTTTGCTTAAAAATTACTTAAAGATAAAGTGTTGCTGAGTAATTTTATGATGTCCCTACTTTGTCTGACCAATAGCCCAAACCCCAAAAGAGATATTCACTATTTGGTCCTGAACAGATATTTAGTTAGCTGCAGAACAAGAGAGTATTGACATTTTTTGCTTGAAATTACTTAAATAATTAAACAGTTTTTTAAACTGATGGTGTGCAATAATCAGACATCCTGCTTTATTTGAACAACAGTCCAAAACCAAAAAGAGATATTCACTATTGTCTCATAGAAGAACCAGAAATATCCTCATGTGTAAGTTGCTGGAACCAGAGAACATTGAGCATTTTTGTTTTGAAATACAAGTTATCGATCAATATCGATCAACTAATCCTTCCAGCGAGCTGATGCCAAACATATGCCTATGCAACACACAGCAGTGCTATGAGGAAACATGTAAAAAAAAAAATCGTTCCTGCACGATTTGAAACCGCTCTCCTCCGTACCACATTTTCACACAGTGCAACAACAGATTGTGGTTAACAAGCTCACACGCCCAACTCGAGCAGACTACTAATGCAGGAGGGATGAACTTCAAATAAAGACACTCCTCTCCATCTCTCTCCCCGTGACTGTGTGAGTGAGTCAGAGTGCACATGCTCAGTGGAGAACTACAAGGGCGCCACGTCTTTGTGTCCTCCACATTTCATCGCCATACTTGACATTGATTATCTATACGCTTACATTACAACAGGCGCTGTGCTGTGACAAACAACAGGAGCATCAATGGCAACCCGGTGAGCCGCGACGGCTTTGTCAATTTTGCGCTGGACTTCGCTAAGACTCAGCATTTATTAAATACCTCACATCTAATCTCTTCTCTATTCACTTACTTCCCAAAGTCTGCAATATAACTTCGCCATTGTTATGTTATTGCATACAGTGCAATATAAACACATACGCGTCGATGTCAACATACAAGCACATAATGAATGCTTCTCCCAGCGAAGCTTAAACCGTATCCGGGGAAGATCTCCTATTCCAATTGAAATGTTTCACCGCTCTCAAGTTGCATTGACACGTCGCAGAGGTAAGCAGCCGTGCATTTTCAAAGACAACACTGGAGAAGTTAGAAAGCAATAAGGCAAAGTCCTCAGTGGCCTCAGCAACCTTTTTTCTGGCATTTTACACACCTGAGAAACAGAACGTCTTCTAATGAAGCCAGTAAAACACAAACGCCCCCCAGAGCATGTGGTGAATTAATAATTCCATGATGGTATGAATATTTGAAGCTTTGTATAAGAGTGTCAGTGAAACGTCTGATTGCTGAGGAAATCAGTGAGATGATGTTGGTAAAATGATCCAATGCTCAAACATTCAATGTATATAACCTGAGCAGGAATCACAGATGGTCAGAGAAGCAATCTCATAAAAAATAAATGGATTCTAATGCAACTGAGCCGCCAGCGGATATTCATACATTTACTGATGCTTATAACTTAGAAAGCACATAAGGTATTTAGAACATGGTATCACATTATGGTACACGGACAATAAAGACAACATGTAAAAGACTAATGAACATAGCAACATGTGGCTGAATGCCTGAGAAACACACCAACGGCCAGGTCGGGAGATACGTCTGTTGGAATCTAATCTGCAGAATCTCATTTGCTTTTTCATTACTCCACAAACAGGAGTATGAACACGCTGGTATGTGCTTGACTCTGCCTACAGGCAACTTTCTGTCCGAGCCCAAGAGACAATCAGCCCAGTCAGGAATTCTGTTGTTTGTTTTTAAACCAACTCGAGCCCGATGTTTTCCCCATTTACAGCGTAAGAAAAATCCAGTAGATAGCCCAGCCAACCCCAGTGAACCTGACCCAAACATCATTCCAATATTTATGTCCGAACCTGGCCTGACTTGGGATACAACAGGTTAAATGCCTACTTAATTCTTCCCACATTCTGGAAGTACTAGTCAACAAATATTTAACAACGTCTTAATATATGTAGAGCGTCCGTGAAATATTCTTCACGGACTGAGAAAAAACAAAACGTGTTGCCAGCAGCAAACACAAAGTTTAATCACAAAACACTGGCTCCAGTGAAACTGCCTCACTTATCATCTAACAAAGAACTGGAACATATTTTATGAGTCTCCAGAAAGAATTGGGAGAAAATTATGTTCTTGTACATCCAGTGAGACGGTGCACTCGTAATAATCCTATTTATCATGTGAGATAATGTTTTGAATAAGGCAACTGGCCTTGATTCATTCTAATGTCCTTATATTTGTTTGTTTGTTAGTTTTGTTCTCCATTTTTTAAATATGAAAAATGTTTATGAACAAAAACGTTTAAAGAAAAAAGAATTAATGGATAAGAATCTTCATACACCTATACTCTGACTGTATTTTTTTAAATGACATCCATGCATGTACAGATTACTGAACTGGGCACAGACTCAGGATCTGTACAGTGTCCCTGAAGGTGACCCCAAAGACCCACAAGCAAAATCAAAATGACCAGAGAGAAATGCAAAATGACCAAAAAGTGAAGCTAAATAACCACAATTAACATAAAATGTCCACTAAGAGATGCACAATGTCCACAAAAAGTTTTCAAAATACTAAACACACACATTAAATGTCCACTAAGAGATGCAAACAACCACAAAGAGTCACAAAACGACTAAAGCCAGATGCAAAGTGTCGACAAAAGAGACAACCACAAAGTCTGGGTGGCTTGGGATGGGGGCCAACTGTGTCATAATCCATCAATACATGGGAGTTGATTTACAATAAACCATCTCAATGACAGGCAGCGACCTATTTGTGTTGTCCTTGCCATCATTGTTTGTTTTTTGGTAGTGGGATGGAGTGGGACCTGCTGCCAAACCCTGGAGCTTCTCACTGCAGCTCTGCAGCCGTCAGTGCTGCATTCCTGCTGCCATCTAGAAGGTGGGGCTGATATTGTACCGTGATGGCCTTTGGCATCCCAGTGTGCCCACAGGCAGCACGAAGAAGAAAGAGAGAGAATTGCAGCACAAGCCAGCCCCCGGTTCCCGACACATCTGCCAAACCAATAGGAGCTGAGGGAGCCAAACTGCCGCACCCACGTCTCTGCCAGGAATAAAATCATACTGCTAGAGAAACACTAAAATGTCAAAATACATGTACTTGCACACAAACAAAATAAATGCAGAAATACACAAGCAAAGACAGATTATAAGGCGAGGACTGCTACGCTTACACCTGCTGGAAGATGCAGTTGTTTGATGTACGGCAGTGTAATACCACATGCATGCTCAATGAGCTTAAAACGTTGTTTATCAGGGAGGGAGGGAATTCTAATGACCAAGTGGAGCCATTAGGGCTGCGGACGCATTTATCACACCAGAGAGGGAAAAAATGTACAGCTTCACATTGTCTGAAATGTGTTTTTAAAAAGGACAAATTTGATCAAACACATAAGAAAATGCTCTGGATCACTGTGAAGTCGAGATACAGGGGAAGTGAAACAGAGCGTGCAGCATGTGTACAGGTGTCAACGCACTGATGCCAGCATGTGACACACTGGTCTATTTAATGCATGTCGCATTTTTATAGCTTTGAACCCCAGAGCCTCACCCTCTCATAATCACGTTACCCCTTGATGCCGGTCTGCTCCTCGCCTGCACCTCCACATCCTCCACAGCCGGCTCTGTGAGCCTCTTGTTTCCTAGTAACTGTGCGAGGATATGTAGGGCTTGGTGAACGCAGGAGCTTCTCTTATCTTAAGGTGTCTGTCATTCGTGAGCGTGCATGCAATGATTTAACAAATGATTTCATGAACACGTATGTACACGTTTTTTGGTGGCAGCATCCGTCAGGCAATCACACACTTTGGTCCTGACTGAAAAAAAAAACTACACAGCTATTAAATGTGTTCATATAATTTTATTCAGATATGCATGATCCCCAGAGTATGAATACTCATAACTTTGATCATCCTCTGACCCTTCCCCTATCTCCACCAGAAGGGCAAACGGTTTTATATAGTTTAATATCTCACTCTCTACAAGATGGAATGGCACAAAATTTGATATACAGACATTCATGGTCCCCAGAAGAATGATCATGAATTTGATGGTCACACGTCTTTTCCTCTATAGTGCCACCTTTTTTACCAGAAGGTTCACAATTGTGGTTTTAAGTGAAAAGACTGCACAAGTGTTAGCTGGGTTGCCACTGCATTTTGATTTTTTATTCAATTTAATTTGATCAAATGATAAATAAAAAATTCAAACAAAAAGAATAATTGGAAAAAGAATATGACTTGTTGCAGCCCTAAAGAAGGAACACGTCAGCACCATGACAACCTTCAAACACCCTTGCTGTAACCCACGGGCCGAGCTGTGGCTCCGGCACTGATTACCTCTGAGCCCTCAACAGAGCTCCTGTTATTGAACAAGGTCAAACATTAGAAGGCAACTCGTCGCCTTGCTGCTGGAATTATGACAGACGAGTGACTCACTACCACCGGCAACAATAACTCTGTCACACACAAAAAACCAGAGGAGCACATTCAGCTCAGCCATTTTCCTCCATCTTTCTCTTTTTCACCTACAAGTCAGAAAAACACCTTTCTTGCACAGTTGTGCCTCTCTCTCTCTCTCTCTCTCTCTCTCTCTCCTCCCGCTGTTGTGTGTCTGTTGCACACTGGCTGTGTTTCATGTGCCATGCACTGTGTATAGGAGATGGATGCCACCCAGCCAATCGATCCAAAGACACAAAACACAGGCAGCAGCAGATGAAGCAGAAGGATACAGGTCCGTCTCAGGGGAAAGCAGATGTGACCTTTTCATACTCACTGCTCTAATACTTTATGACAGTGAGTTTGGACTCATCCATGGATTTCACATGCAATGTTTATAACTGCAGTGCCCCCCCCCCGTTACAGAAAATCCATCTTTTAGGCTTGGCTGCATTTCTGGATAATGCAAAGTCCATATCTGCTTCTCAGCCGGTTACAAGTCATTACATGTATATTAGTGAGTGGTAACATAGGGAATTGGTTTCCTTGAGAGGAGGGTAGCTCCTAGTGGGGAAAACGGGAAAGGAAATGAAAAGTTGTGCACAAGGTCACAGCAGAGTTTAGTCTTTCTTGCAGCAGAAACCTGCGGTCGCATGGGGAGACGCACCAGACTAGAAACACATCTGACAGCGAATGTGGCTGAGGTTTAAATGTCGGATGGAAATCTAAATTGCAGCCGAGCCACAGGGCAGTGCAAACACCCACCGATTGGCCACAACAGTAAAACTGCTGACTTATTTTGAGGTTTGTGGGCGATCTGTGTTTTTGATGCTTCGCAAAGTGATTTGAAATCTCTCGTTGAGGTTCAATCTTTAGTCCGAAAGGAAATAGCAGGAGGATAAAGAGGGAGCTGGTGAAGGAGTCTGTTGAGTCCAGAAACAGAATGAGATGGGGGGGGGGGGGTATTTGGATCCAGTCAGGAGCAGAAGGAGACTAATCTGCTTGAATTTGTGTTCCTGCCTGATCGTCTGGGGAATGAATATGAAGTCATATGGGGAGAAAGTAGGAGGAAGGATGACTTTTACCTGTTCGTCTTCTGCTCGTTATCTCCATTTCTTCCAAATCTCTCTGCTGGGGAAGTTTTAGGGGGAACTACTATTTCCCTTCTTTCAGGTGTCTCAATTGATGCGGTTCAAGCGCCCTTTGTGAAATAACACAGATGCCAGAAATGAGCCTTCAGCCCAGAGGTATTTGAAATGTAAATGGTGCGCTCCCTAATTTGAAAGGCACTCCATCCCACGCTCAGGAGCTCATAAGCGATTCGGTTCAGCCTGTTCTGAACCATTTGAAACCTTCACCTGCCTTTAAATGTTTAATAATAACCACAGAAAAACATGTCCACTTAACAAAACACAAGCTTGCAGGAAGGAGGACGGTGCAACATGATCTGCATCTGCTATGTTTAGACCGCCACTGTCCCGTGCAGGGAGGAAGCAGATGTATTTGACTCTGACACTGTGTGCCCCATTTCTAGCGAATATTAAAAGCAGAGTGGTGGCTGCTGCTATTTCAGGTAACAACTAAACACCAGGTGAGGCTCATATGCTTGGCGGTAAGAGATAAGGAGATAATTTATTTGGTTGTAAAGATGCAGACGTCGTACAGCAGGTAAAAGATTTCCTCCCCATGCCCATTTAAATATGCAGCTCCTCTCGTTGTTACAGTGAGGTTCAGTTCACTGCCTGGCCCACAACTTTGCTATTTAAGCTCACAGTAATTCTTCTCATTGCATCAATTTCTGTGCAAAAAACTAGAAAACCAAATGTTCCGCTCTCTGTTTAAGACCAAACAGCAGATACAGACACAGGTAGCGACTGGCTTGTGAACATCGTGGAGCATTTGGCAGGAAAAGAGACAGATATTTCCCTCAGAAGGTGGTAGAGACCAAAAACAGAGATAAAACAGCCGCAAGTGGACACAAACTAGACTCAAAATAAATAACGTTGCTAAATAACTACTGAATGTGTAAAGAAGTTCAGCAAAATATGTTTGCCATATCCACCAATCAAGAGGGGATATGTTATGTGTTTGCATTTTGTTTCCACCGTTTCCAAGTGGCAAAATAAATGTACAATTTAAATTTAGCATGAGCAAGATGACCACACTTGAATCAGAAGTGATAAAACACAAAAATCGATGAATAAAAAATCAAGGAGGATTAACTCACTAAACTCTTGAAGACAATGTTTTTGCAGCAAGGCTGAGACAAAGAAAAAACTCTAGTCAATAAAGCAGTGTTTCCAACATTTTTGGGAATACATCCAGAAAGCAGCTGAAAATTGTAATTTTTACACAAACTAAATAAACAAAGACATAAGATGGTAATTAGTGTGTTTCAGAGCTGCTCATAGGAGGATACAGTTATCTTGGATCGGTCCAAGAGTAATATAACTGTTGGCTATAAAACCATATTTACTACACAAACCGAGTGGCATTAATCTCTTTCCCAGCAAGAAAGCAAATGAAAACATTTCCCAAAAATATTCCATTAACCTGAACGAAGCTCATTTATTGACTTCATTACTAAAACATGACGTGATTACATCGGCTAAACGTCACAGGGAGTGGTTCTCCCGGGTCTGACTCAGAGGGTTGATTCAGTGAATCAATGTTTGAGTTAATTACACAACCAAAAACAAAATGTGCATGCGCGCACACACACAC
Organism: Verasper variegatus; assembly: GCA_026259375.1. NCBI lineage: Eukaryota > Metazoa > Chordata > Actinopteri > Pleuronectiformes > Pleuronectidae > Verasper > Verasper variegatus. The sequence continues at coordinate 8,744,537 of CM048054.1, forward strand.
ACACACACACACACACACACACACACACACACACACACACACACACACACACACACACACACACACACACACACACACACACACACACACACACACACACACACACACACAGGTCAATGATCACAAAGTCAGTTTTAAAGTTAGCAAAGGTTTTACTGAGATGTCCCAATTCAAAAACACTATAAAATGCAGACATCACCATCCTGGAAATATGAGCATTACTCTGCAGGCTGTCAGTCTTGCGTGCTGAGAGCAGTGGAGGGAGAGGAGGAATGACAAATGTATCATTACCTATTATATATTATATAGGAGAAGAAAATGTAACTACTTATTATTTAATTAGTGCAGTTTCACCTCCAATTTCATCAGAACAAAAGCTGAGTTTTACAAACATTCATAAAGGAGCAAAAAGTGGCTATTACGTTCTATGATCAACTAATCACTGCAATGACAAAATGGTCAAAAACTCCCCAACAAGGCCCCATGGCAAAAAAAATCAATTAGAGACTTGAACGATGTGGTTTGGTATCATGTATTTCTCTGGGGACCGGTTTGAAACGCTCCTGACTGGTGGGATGCATTTTTATCCAACTCAGTAACGTGTCAAATAGCCAACAAATAGAGAAGTTGAAAACTAGGATGTGATATTTTCATGATTTAACAAACATTTTGTCGTGACTCTTCGACACCACTTACAAAATATACAACCTTTGTGCCCTTTTCTCTCCCGCTGCAGCACAGAGCGGCTCTGCACCACTTGGTCTCTCAGTCAGCGGAGGGCTACTGTTGAGTTAGAGTCCATTTTGTTATGTCTCACAGAAAACCTGAACGCACAACAAGTTGTCTTTATGACTCACAGGCTGGAGCTTTCAAGCAGCACATTAGTGCAGCAGGACCTTTCCAACATATCACTGTGGACCAACTAGAGCTCTGTGAGCGGGGGGGAAATCTGGAGGATAATCAAGTACTGGCCCCTTGGACCAACAGGGCACTAAACTTCAGGTTTATGTTGTACAAGCTGCAGTGGAGTCATTTTGCTGCCATTTCCTTTCTTTGAGTTGCAACCATCTCTCTTGATTTGTGTACCGACATGCAAACTTCATGAGCTGACAGGAGGATATTTGTAGCCTGCAATGGACAGCACCGTGTGTGGCATCGTTACTGACATTTATTCATGTTACAATATATTGAAAACGATCTGAGGATGTGTATTCTGTCAAACATTCTCAGCATCGGTTGTCTCAGCTTGTATAATTCGTATAATTATGACAAGCTAAGGAGGCAGAGGCCGAAGGCAATGTAGGAAGGTTGGGATGGAAATGTCAGACTTAAACATGGGAGACTCGTTTGTTTCCCACATCCAACCAACAATCAATTTCCAATTAATTGTCTTATTAAAGCACTTATCTCCACTCAAACTGATGAAAATGATGTTTATTTGAAACTAACGAAGCTGTTTTTCTGCCTTAACCAAACCGTACCCATTTATTGTTCCACAGTCATTTGTCAGGCGACACAGACAAATGATGTCATCCTGCTGACGAAGACGTCAGATCAGAAATCACTTATGCGTTTTGTGTTTTAGACAGAGAGGACATGCGGCCTACTTTTGTTGTTAAACGTAGAAGACATGCACTGTGGGACAAAAATTAAATAATTCATTATGAAACAAATCACATAATAAATCTTTCATTTGAAAAGAGAACGCAACAACATGCACATTGATTTTCATGAGTGCGCACATGACATTTCCAATTCACTTCAGTCTCTTTGTGTATTCTGATTCCTCAGCTCAGTGTATCTGACGATAGTGAAGACTGATCTCAAGGCAGTGCTCTCATTTTAATCTGTGATCCTACACAACAGGGGACTCACAGGAATCCTTTTTATGTGACGCAACAGGAGTCTGCGGCTGCCACAACTGAATTAATGTGATACATTTAACACACAGCGGCCACATCATGGTCAATACCTTATATGCTTGATAACCTAATTAGTGACTTCAATCCAGCAGTTTGTAGCAAGCAAGACTACACAGAAGCTGCAGAATGGATTTCAATGATACTGGGTAGAAGGATGCATTGTGGGTCAGGAAAGAATCAATAAAGTTATGGTGCAGATCCGGATCAGGGGTGGATCAGGAAGTTTGTATCACTTCTTCTTTTAAAAGCTTACCTGGGAACTATCTATCTATGAATGTGTGCAATTCGGTGCAGCTTGAAGTTAAGGGGGGCTGTTCGGCCTTGGCGGAGGTATGTGCTCTACTGAGTGCAATTCTGGGATTAAATATTAAAAATACCGTTGCACTGGTTTTTCCCTAAATTGTAAATCCATCCATTTCATCAAACAAACAAAAATACAAACAATGGCTCATATTCAGTCCATCACTATGTACGAACATCAAACTCTGCCATGCACGAAATTGTGGAGGGGAAACAAGCACCTCTGATCAATGCATGTAATATTTAAACTCTTGAATCATTGATGACCTTGAGAGCTTACTAGTGCGCTTACCACCGCGGCTGCGAGGGGCTCATCATATAGATCACAAACCCCTGGAGTAAAATGGCAAAACCATCCACATCACAATTAGATTTTTTTTTTTGTACTTGCAACCTCAGTTTGCATCAAGGAATCCTCGCCTAGTACGGGAAACCTGAGAAAACGTGATGTGAGCTGTTTTTCTCAGAACTGTTATTTTATATTGCTAAAACAACAATGCCCAAATGCTGCTTGTGTATGCGTGTCCCTTTGTGTGCCAATGCAAAGCTCATATTTGTTGATGTGGATGCACATATGTGAGCTCACGTCCTGTTGCACTTACAAATCGCTGAGACAAGGACACTGCATGAAGCAAAGCTCACACAAAGAACAGCTTGCTGGGTTTGGACGGAGAAGTCTGGCAGTTTCCCATCGCACAGTCATGTGCTTAGCCCCTTTCAAGCACAGAGAGGTTGTGCCCCAGAATGTGCGGAGTGACTGGAATCTGTATATCGTGTTAATATTTTGTTTGGCTGATTAGCTTTAACATCAGTACAACTCTGGAAACGCTATTCCCAGCAGGGTCAATTACTTAGGAAATGCCCTCAAAACAGGCAGCTCCTCCTGCCATGAAGCATTGCATCACCGTCAGCCAATCACACGGCGGGCATCGCTGGGGCTTTGTGTCGCACAGACCAGGGGAATAGGCAGGTGCATCAGTACAAAACAATGACTCCGCAAACACACCGAGACCCACACATGTCTGCATGCTGCTGTCAATGACATCATTAACATTTCTGCTAAGAAACCACATCGCTTGTGACACGATCCTTAGATAAATAAACCTCACAAAGGCGAGGATATAATGTGGATCGTTCGGAGTGTCCTTGCATGTTAGATAAATAAAGGGTGACCAGACCCAGCAGAGTCCACCTGCTTCAGGTATTGTCCTTCGAAATGAAAAGACCACAAGTGCCCAGCTGGTTTGAAAACTTATTAAAGATTTTTTTTTTTTTTTATCTGCTTCTGTCCTTCAATGGCATCTTACATGAATGTTGGAAGTGTGAATCTACCGACATCAGACTGAAATATGACATATTTAAAGTTTACAAAGGTTCCCCCCCCCCCCCCCCCCGAGTGATGTTGTCCACGTTGTCAAGACAACATCCAGGGCATTTTCTGCTATCAGTCTGTCACACAAGAGGTCATCTCAGTGCCTCACTCAGTCCAAATGGTGCTGGATGAACATCACTCTATTCTTCACCACATCGTGTGCAGCCTTGCCATGTCCGTGTCGTTGCCAGCATTTCCCCCTCATGCAGAATAACATCCTCAGTCACTGCGGGCCCCTCCTAGGCACATTCTGGCTTTTCCTCACTAGAGAGGATCAGCAGATAGACAGACACGTGCGCTGACATAAACCTCGGCTGAGCGTACGAGGCGTAACATGGAGGCACAAAACTACCTGGATCTGCCGTCTCTGTACAATGGCAACGCCACGAAAAGCATTAGCTCTCCAGCAGGCTAATACTGGGCTTAATGCTTGACAGAGCGTAATCTATTCTTCACGGTTTAGCCTAGCAGTGTGAACTAGTACAACTTTGTAATTGGCTTATGAAGATGCATCTATTTGCCTGTGATAGGCTGTGGTTAAACTGTGCCTGCAAACCCTTATCCCATATTTCTCTACCGGCCAGCTTGGCAAAGCTTAACCTGATTTGGCACATTGCTGGCAGCGACGGGAGACCTGAATTTGCTGGATCCCGTTCCAGAAAAAAAAATGCTTCTGTAGGAAAGAAACTTATTGCTCAAACGTTCGGCCAAATCTGTTCCCTGTTGTTGGATAAAATACACAACCTAATCCAAGTCAATCGGTCTGAAATAGACAGACTGACAGAAATCCATGGACAAGCTTTAGCTAAAAATATCCTACATACAAACAGACCTCTGGCTGTGGTGCAAAAGGTCTCATGTCACTGCAGCTTTAATCTTCACCTGAGCTTCACACTAAATTCCTTATGAGTTTAAAGAGACCAATACAAGCATCTGCCCGAGGGAATTCAAATATCAAGTTGAAGAGATAAAAGCTTCCAAAGGTCGCCAGCCAAAATAAAGCCGAACACAGCGGCTAGAAGCTGATCCGTCAAGTTGTATGGATCGGTAGTCCTCACCAACAAGTTTAAAAAGCTGCTTACTATTCCGCTGCTGAGCCCTTTCAATCATCCCGAGTAATGATCTTATTTAGACACTCTGCACTGTTGAAGAGAATTTTGCTGTTTTGCCTCTGCAAGACATCAGCGTTTGCAACTTACCCGTCCATCTACGAGCCAATCCTCTTTTCGTCCTTTGCTCTTTCAAACTTCCCTTCATCCTGTCCCCATCTTTCATATCCTCCGCCTCCTCCGTTGCTCCCCCTTCTCCCCCAACTAGTTACCATATACAGACAGTCCCTGGGTGACACGCCAGCCAGGGCTGAAGGCGAGGGGAGGAAGAGAGGAGGGAGACAGCGGGTGAGGGACAATGAGGAGTTAAAAGAGGGGGGAAAAGAAGGTGGGATGTTGTGTGGTGCTTCTTCTATAAATGAGCATATCCTTTTTCCTCTTTTCTATTTTCCTTTGCATCTTGATGCTGGATACCTTTTCTCTAAAGGAGAAGCCTTTCAATCCAAAGACACCTCAAGTATATTTCCCACTAATTGTTTCTTCCTCTAACTCCCACATCCTTTCCATCCTGTTCTTAAAATGTGTCTCATGGGCGCTGATGCAAATATCCAGTGTACTGCATTCAGAATTAGTGGCACGCATATAGTCACACATGCCTGCCTCTCATCGGGAATCAGGGAGCTTTCAAGCTTTGCATTTTCAGGTCGCAACTAGAAGGGACGGGAAAAGAGATTGACATCGAGATTAAAAAGGAATATAAAGGGATAGAAAAAGAAAAAAGAGAGGGAGAGAGGGGAAGAGAGCGCATCACAGGAAGGAGTTGACCCACCCGATCATCCATTTACATCACCATCCCCCATTCACTCAAGGCAAATCTGCCTCGTCCCTTCACTATTTCAAACATCACATTCTTTTATTTGTCTCATTCATCTTCCGTTTCCTCTCTGTCTCATCAGTGGTCACACACACACAAACAAACACACACACACCTGGGAGCGCTGCACTTCCCAGAGGTCGTCCATATGGCTGACAGCGTCAATTGCAACACACACCCTCACACTTTGCACTCAAATACACACATGACAAATATCTCTGACCTGTCACCTTCCTCTCTGTTTTACACACACACACACACACACACACACAACACACACGCCCACGCCCACCAGCACCACCTGCTTCACTGATGGTACTCCCAAACCAGCCCCCTTCCATTTCCTCCCGCTCCCACACATGGTGCCCAAACCCCGATGTTCCCAGCCCCTCGTCCGCACATTCAACAGCCCTGCAAGGACCCCCAGCAGGGCGCCTGGCTCCCGAGCAGCCAGCCCATTAACTGACGCTACCTTGCAGCATTACTCTCCTCAAGTGATGGTGCTCTCCACAAGCCCTCAGCCCAACCCCCATCCTCTGCCTCCACAGAGTGACAGGAGGACGGCCAGCTGGTTGGACAGCACAACACACACAATCCAACAAATACCTGCTACACAAGTATGCATGGAGATAGGGGTTGACATGCCTTGGGATGGTGCATTGCCCATGCTGCGACACGGACCGCTGCAGCTGAAAGTGATCGCGTTTCCTGTGCCCCCTCCTCTTTTTTTCCTTTCTCCTCCTCCCTCCTCCTGTCCCTCGCTCGCTGTTCTTCACAAAGCGCTGGGTCTCTCCTTCCTTGTGCCGGTCCCCGCGCTCCTATTCGCTCCTCTCCTTCTACCGTCCTCCTTCCCTTTGTCTTGCTCCGACTCCGGCTTTCTCTTCCCTCCGCTGGAACCTCCTCCGCGAGATGGCTGTGGTCCAGCAGCGGCGCTCCTGACAGCAGTGCGCGTGTGTGACTGCGAGCACGTGTGCGCGTGTGTGAGTGTGTGTGGTTGTGTGCAAGGGAGAGGTTGGGGTGGGAGAGCCTGAGTGTGTGTGTGTGTGAGAGTGAGAGAGAGAGGGGCGTACTCTTCAACAGGATGATCCTTAGGAGACTGTGCATGCCGGTGCAGGGATGCTCAGCACACGGCGAAGAGTGAGGCACAAAATTTACCCAATGATACATTCACACTCCCTCACCCACGCTCTCTCACTTGCTCTCTCCATGCCTTATTTCCTCATCACACATTATACTCTCTCTCTCTCTCTCTTAAAGACACAGGCGGCACGCTGCATTGCTACACGCCTTGGGCACATCTCATGATATGGTAATAAAGGGGAGTCCAGGGACACGGTCCTGCATGGGGATCAGCAGCTGTGATAGCAGGGGGGGGCGAGAGAAAGGCTTGGAGCATCTACTGTACCAGCAATGGGGGGGGTGGGGGGGGATAAGAGGGTGATACTGGTGATGCGAGTGAGAGAGTGGAGGGGAGAGCCAAGAGTGAACACTTGAAATATCCCCAAGTGACAACAGCAGCTAATGATGAAGCTGTGTCAGCCCCGCAGCCAGGTAGTAGCGGATTGGCATGGCAACCGCAGCGCGGTGGAAGGTGAGAATGTGAGGGTGCCACAGGAGGGCATCCTCAGCATCCCTGCGGCCTGTGGCGTGGAATTGTTTGATGTTTGTTTGCAGGCATTAATTATTACTCTTTCGAAATCCTGGCAACTACCAGTCACCAGCAACCAGAGTGCGGAAGTGGGGATGAGTCCAGCTCCGTGTCAAGCAATCAAACAATGTATTTCAAACACCGTGACGACAAATCCATGGTGAAATCAATGGTGCGTAATACTGTACCTGATGGTGGACAAAGAACAAAAACATATGAGCCACAAGTGGCTGAGGAAAACAAAAAGACAGAGTGGAATCAAGGACAAAGAGAAAGGTCAGAGGAAAGCGTTGCATCGCTGTCAAACAGAATGAAGCTATTCTTTGCTATGAGGAGCTAATTGGTGCAGATGAATTAAGTAAGTAAGGGAGGGAGAGAGCGAGAGACAGTAGAATACCAAGAGACGGAGAGATAAAAGAGGATGGAGAGCCTCTTCATGATGAGAGTGATGAATAATGTATGGTCCAGGAGGATACTCGTGAATTACACAGCACACTGGCCTGTCCATCATGTCCGGCTGGTTCACAGTTTCAAGGAGGTAATACGTCGGCCTGTCCACCTGAGCTAAAAACAAGCCGACAAATCCCTGCAACAGCACAAAATGTATTAATCATTTCCTCGAGTTGAAGTTGAGGTAAGGGGAAGTTTACAGGACTCTTTTCCTTGAGGTCAGCGCACAAACACAAAACAAGTGTTGTGAATGCATCGTCTGTGATTCAATCGTCATAGTTGGCAAATGTGAATGCAAATAAGACGTTGCTACGGTGGCCCTGAGAGCTCAACACACTACAATTTAAGAAAAACGCATGCAAATAGACAAAACATATGCAAATGGAACACTCAACACACAGACAGATACTGACAACACAAGCTGATACTCTCACTATCACACTACTAACAAATACTCACAACACTACCAAATACTCACAACTCCTACAGAATACTCTAACTACTACCAAATACTCACAATGTCACAATACTACCCAAAACTCACACTACAGAGTTTCTGATTTACTGTCATTAAGAGGAACACAAATGCCACTGTGTTCAGAAGTATAATGATGGATTTTTAAACAAAGAGCAAACTAATGTACTGTGTGTTTAACTCCATTGTATAGGACCTAAATTAAAGCCGTGCTGTTCAGGCTGCTCCTGCTACTGGTTGTGAGAATGATGCTGCCCAGTAGGGGTCGGTTACTATTTATAGCAAATGATCTCATATTGAGATTGGATCGTTTTTGAAAATAAATTAGTTTTAAAGTGATTTTACGTTCCCAAAATGAGTCATGTTCGCAGGAGGCTGATGGGTTGGCTGTGATTATATCGCCGGGGTATTTTATGCTTATTCACCCTACAACAGCACAAGCTGTGGAAGTGACAGGGCACTACTTAAAAAGCAGATACTTATCCCACATTTAAAATAAATATGGGAATATGGGACTAGGACGCAGTCACAGCTGTTTAACCCATAAACGGAAAAAATACCCTTTGAAAGATTCGCCCCAATCGAGTCATGGCAAACCTCTGAGACCAAAACCAGTGGTTTATTAGGGTACTGTAATATATGGCATTTATCTCTGCACAACGGCAATATATGCTACTAAAAAGGACAAATTTCTGCTATTTTATCCCCAGATTCCATTATTCACATCCTGTGGCTTTTTCAATGGTCTCTTTCATGTGATATACACCTCACACCAAGCTTTGACAGGCAATATATAAATGTGCCAATTTTAAATCTCTTTTCCGTTTATTTACAACAGCTGCGCGGCTATATTTCATGTCGCATACCTGCATACCTGAGTACACAATCTCGATTATCAGTCCAAAGATGCTGCATTTGTCATCGGGAGATAGTTTCTATGATTTGTAAAAACAGCACTGACACTGTCTGAAAGAAAACAACAGTGGAGAATAGGACGGGCTAATGGCTTGTTTTTCGCCTCAGGGTTCGTATATTTTCCTCGAGAAGGAACCTGATCATTGCAGAAGTGCAACTTGCTGAGTAAGTAGCTTAGTGGAGTTCGTGAGCACAGTGGGCCACTGTTTTCTGGTAAAATGACATCTGCTGCTTTATTGTTGGCTTGGAAACTGGCCATATTACGTGACTTAATACAAAAGATAATGTGGGTGATTTCTGGGTGTCATTTTACAAAATTGAATTTCTAGTCATCTCTAAAAAGGTTAAAGGAGCCTAGTTTGTCCCGGTTTTCCTCCTTCCTTCTCTCCATCTCAGCTGTGCGAACTCGTCGACCCAGAAACCCTTCAGCACATTCAGTGGCACAATAGATCTGTCCTCGCTTCAGTGGAAACTGGCCGTCTGAGGTGATTGGAGGGGGCTGGGGAGGAATGTCAATGACAGTGTGACTTAGATGCAGGAAGACAAGACACCTTGGCCAGGCAGGGGCAGAGGGGTTGGTACCGTATGTGAGGGCGCTGTCGTGACCCATCAATCACCTCTCAACCTTCCCTTCACAGCATGCATAAACGATATAATGCCAACAGTCGCATATGTCTTGTAGTAACCTTCAGAGCACCATCCAATGACACTGCTCATTCAGAGCAGTGCAGCGGCGTATGCAGCATCCTCTGAGTCCAGAGAGAAGAGGGAAGTGGATGGACCTAATTGTACACAATGATTGGTATCACTTTTCCAGTTAAATGACCAACATTCCTCATCTATCCATGGTAAACCTTTGCAGAAATCCAGCAGTACCGCTGCCAGTAATTCACTTACGACCCTATTTCTAGTGGAAAGAACAGAGCAAAAAATGTTTATTGGAGCCAATGAGCCCCATTCAGTCCGCCCAGCTCACAAAGAACAATCCTAAACATCTGCCAAAAACTGGATTAAACACAGAGTGTGACACCAGCTATTGTGCTGAATCTACAGTGTGTGGCTGCTGTGTGGCCGCTCCTTTGAAGGGCACCTCTTTGCACAACACGCAGTGAGCATCTTATGGGTATGAGCTGCCCATTGAGACACACGTGGGATACATTAGCTGAGCTGGCACATAATCATAGTGAAGTAGGGGTGGTGGGGCGATCTGACCTTTAATTAATATCACAGTGTTGCTCACTATTTGGAAGGTGATGGTATTATATCACAGCATTATTTATTAGTTTTATTTATTATTAACAAATCATCATTAATTATTTCATTATTTTGTGGTTATCATCATCAAAGTAATTGTGGCTGACCTACTTGTACTTTTTGGTTAAGTACATTTCTACAGTGTTTTCATACTGAAGTATTATTAACTTTTACCTAAATAATGGATGTGAATACTTCTTACAAAAGGCCTTTAAGAGCTGGGAAGACATTTTCTGATAAATCACAATTTGTATTTGCACAATCTCTTATCTTTTCTTTAAACCCACTCAATCTTTTGCCTATTTTTGTGCATCTGCTCATAATATTGTGTGTATGCAGGGGTTGGTTGTTGTAAGTTCAGGGCTGCATATTGTGAAAATGAAAGGGATATTACATTTGTTATGAAGTCATGACAGTGCTGTTAAGTGTAATTAGAGTCTATAATAATCCAGCACAGTTCACAGGTGACTGTGGTGACTCAGAGCGGTTCACTGACCTCGGCTCTCTGCATCAATATGCACTTAATCTATTTGCGAGGCTTTATTCGTATTCAATGACGCAGCTTATTTTCCGTGTGCAGCAGACATCTTTCTTCAACTGTGACAACACCATCTATTATGAAATCAGAGCGTTCTTGGCCTCAGCATTCTGCTGCCAATCAACAGGACAAATCCTGTGTTTCCATGGCGATGTGAAAGGCTCGAGAAGACTCATCCTTAAAAAAAAAAAAAAAAAAAAAAGGTGTAGTCAGTGGTGAACTCTGTTTCCTTTGGCGTGTGTGGGTGGATGGTCAGAATGTAAGATACCACCCCAGCAACGGGCACACTGCTGAGCACCGTCTGTGACTTCTGCGCGCCAAGAAAATGCAAGTGGCCATTAATTTTACATACACAGGGTATGAGCATGTAGACAGACATGTTGTATCACCGCAGCACACAGGACAGTGCACCTGTATCCAACCCACTTAACATACAGGTTCACACATGTCGGCAAAGATGTACGGGATCATTTTACACCTTTTAAATTGAGATTACCAAAAAACGAATGAAAGATACTGGCTTCATTTATTGCTCATCCCCGTCACCAATTCATTACCGATACCCTTTGATCGATTGTGAGAGGTGGATTATTGATACAGCTGGTCAATGGTGCAGTGCCTCAACTGCCCTGGACAGTATTCGGATCCTTTAAGAGGATTATAAGATCACTCCATTACATGTAGGAACATTTTATTTAATTAAAAAATATTGTTATTATATAGAAATATTAACAATAAATGCAATTTAATTATTGAAACAAAAGCACCCATTTTCATTAAGACATGACACCTATTAGTATTAAGTATAACATCATAATTATATCAATTTAGATGTAACAATGTTTTGGCAGCATTTTACTGATGCTGCGAAGAATTGGGAATTTTATGTCTTTGAACGCTTCGTTCAATGTTCCTCTGTTCGATCCCGGTGCACAACATGATCAAGACCGATACAGGCGAACCGGAGCTACCATCTTTTTCATTCCATGCATTCCTTGACAGAACCCGACGTCTACATTACCCACAGTGCAACTCGACTGCTGGTGATTCATTAGCAGCCGAGGCACCGACGTCAAGCAGAGATGAGGCGCAGTCTACAAAGGTCCATTCCCATATTTTTTAACTCCACACCCCCAGATTTTTGTTTTAATGGGTCTTTTGGGTGGAAATGTTAACAAACCATAAACATCTGAAACATGACGAGGGATCCCCTAGTTGCACTGTCTACTCCACGGCCATTGGCTTAATCTTTAATAATGCATGGATTTTACAAGCTTATCTAATGTAAGTTTAATTTAATGTCATTTAAAATATGAATCTGAAAGTAGCTGAAGCTCTTTAATAAATGCAGCGGAGTAAAAGGTCCATAAATGGTTATATAAGTCTTTGTAAGTAGCATCCAAATGTAATTATTAGGTCAAAATTGCTCGTTAGTCCTTAAATAACTGTACTTAGTTACTTTCCGTCACAGGAGGTCATGAGTGGTTTTCGCAGTGTGATGAATGCTGAGTGGTCGTGTTGGGGTGAACCAAGGGTCAATCTGAGAGATGAGAGAGATGTCTGCAAATGATTTAATTATGAGTGAACCATCCAAATGCACACAAGCCGTGATCAAGATCCTTGATGGTTTTAGCAATAAATAAACCACGATCAGTCACTGGCCTAACCAGCTGGAAAGAGCAGCAGCAAGGGTTTCTCTCATCATTTGCTTTTCAAGGGGACTAATAATAAATTCCAATATCGCTGCATGTTCTTACCGTCCAAGCTCTTAGATTTGAATAAATCTAATTTCCTACCCGTAGTCTCTACAATCAAATTAGACCTTCAGAGATGGTCGCGCGTACCAGCGTCTTTACCTCGATGATTATCGGTGGGACTCGCTCGTCCAAGCCTCCGGGGAAGCTTCCAGGGGAGAGGCAGCTGGTAAACAGGAGGTAAAGAATGAAGGATGGAGAACACAGGCCCATTAACGTAACATGGCCTGTTAGAGCAGAACAGGTTTACATTAGTGTACTTGTACCACATTGAAGCAGACACTGTTTATTGTGTTTGTGTGTGGAGTTTTTATAATGTGTTAAGTGTCGGAGTAAAAATACAGAACATACTGTAAATATGGAATGACACTTTTATGGCAAATGAGTTGATGCATCAGGCGCTTGTACTCTGTCATCACAACTTTACTTATATGAATAATGACATCTGTACTCAGATACTGTGTTTAAACTGTTTGTTCTATCATGTAAATGAATTAGACTTCATGCATTAAACTGTTTCTTCTAACCAATGTTGTAAATACTGTTATTTTGCAGCATCTATGCGTCCTGGGAGAGGGATCCCTCACATGTGGCTCTCTCTCTCTGAGGTGTCTACGTTTTTCCCACTGTTAAAAATATTTTTTGGGGTAGTTTTTCCTGACAACGAATGTCCCAGCTTGTTAAGAGACAAATTGTGATTTGTAAATATGGGCTATACAAATAAAGTTTCAAATTTGATTGCTCATTGGCTACAGAACAACACAAGGGGCCCCACGCCCTCAATAACAGTGCCGGCCCCCAGTTGATCCAGATTACTGGATCGTCACAAGAATAATGAGAAAAACGTGGTCTGTTTATTAATATTAATATTATTATTTAGATGTGTTCAAGGGTATTAAACCACATCATATTAACCATATGTGTGTCTGTATAAAGACAAGCACACCCCACACAGTGACAGTACTCCAGTAAATAGCCCTGCAGTAAACACTACCTGTGTGTGTTCGGTCCACAGACTGATTCCGGACATGTGCGTGGATGTCTTCTTCAGGCCGCCATCGTGCAGTGCCTGTTCTCAGCAGGTCTGTTTGATGTGGTGATGGTGTTTGCAGTTTTCCTCCTGAACGTGTAACAGTGACGTGCAGTGACTGGGGCTGCTCGGCGCACAGAGACATGAAGCTGCTGCTGCACCGCAGCTGCACAACCATCTGTTCACCTGCTGATTCGAAAGTTGACCGACTGAGCCACATCAGTCCACGTGGTCGTGAACGCGCTGCTGAACGTGATCGATGACGTCACTTGACATGACGCTGCAGCTCCAGAGGTTTATTCAAGGTTTAATATTGTTGAACTGTCAACACTGCACCTCATTGGCCCATTAACACCACATTATTGTAGTTATTATTGTTATTCATATTATTATCGTTATTATTATTATTATTATCATTGTTATTATTGATATTATTGTTGTTGTTATTGTTAGTATTACTATTATTAATCATTATAATTGTTATATTATTAGTAGTTTAATGATTATTATTGTTATTTTATGTTATAATTATTATTGTTGTAGTTGTGGTTGTTGCTGTTGTTGTTATTCAACATGAAGATGATGTAAAATGGCTTTAACGTTTGTGATTTCAGTGAAGAGATTTTTCTAACTTTAATTTAATTTTCTAAAGTAAAGAATTATGTTACTTATAATTTTCTACAATATTTGAGACACTTAGTTTTGTGTATTTCAAACAACAACAACGTCAGTGTTGCCTGGGATAGTGTCAGGGATCGAATAACATAATTGTGAATAAGGCACAGAAACAAAGATGGAGTGAGGGGTCACTTTTTTTCCAAGCTCCAGGGGAGGTTAACAGTTATGTCAGATTTTTAAAACCCCTGCAGCCCTGTCAGGTTTATTATTGTTATTATTATATTATTATTATCTCACTGATGCTCATCCAATCGCATCAATCACCATTTATATTTCCCCTTCCCAGTATGATTGTTATGCCTATCTATCTTAATATAGTAACTGACCAGTTAGTGTGACCTGTGTGGAGATGGGAGAAAATGCTGCTGTTCACATTGAATTAATTCGAAAATAGAGGGAAATAAAGATGTCACACATCAAGATGAGATTTAGTGGATCCACAGAGAGCAGCAGCCAAAGGTCAAGAGCAGCGGAGTGCGGAGGGAGAGTGTAGCTCTACATATCTTATTAGAATAATTCAGGTCAGCTTTCATTTGATAGGCATGGTAGGTGTGAGACAGATTGTGGCAGAAAAGAATGGGATATACTGCACATGTGTTGAACCAGCGAACATTATCATCAGCCTGAACTCAAAACTCAATTACAAAGCAGGATCTTTCAAAAATAGATATCACCAGATGACTTCATCAGGCGTCCTGTAATTCCAGCATGTGCTAAATGAAAATCTCCTCTGCCGTCCTTGTCTTGTTTCCTGCTCTCCCTCCATCATTTGTAGTCAGTCGCTCTCTATAAATACATAAGGTGCTGTTTCCAAGGTAACAACTCTATTGAGAATCGGCCACCTGAAATGTGGATGGAGGGGAAACAGGAGGGTGAGTGGTTGTCTGCCTGCTCTCTCAGGAAAACATCCTCACCTACTGTCCATCTTGGTCCTGCTCTGTGGCCCCCGGGACCATCGGTCCTCAGAAATGCGATAAGTCCTCTCAAAGTTCTCATGTCTAAAAATGATTGTGATTATTGTCAGATGATGCGTTTGTCATCTGAACTGTAACCACGAGGATCATTCTGACATCAACCTTGTGCAAAATGTTGGAACAGTCCCTCGTGTAAAGCGGACAGAGCTGAGGGTTTTTCTCACACTGCAATGTGAAGCTGTGGAGACTTGCAGATTTGAACTCAAGTACAACTGTCAGTTATATATTTCATCTGCAGTTGTCCATGTTGTATTCAAAAGGGTCACTGTCTTCAAAATAAAAGTTCAAAAGGCTCAAGGTCTCATTTCATGTCCTACAGCTTAACACTTTCCTTAGCCTTTTTTTTTATATTTATGTGGTTATTAAAAACAACAGTGATAAAAGTTATTATATATTTTTGATAACATTTTTATTAATACTATATTATAAACGTTCTGTTAATCACATTGCAAATATTTATTATTTATTTAGAGTATCAGGTCCACTTGCTGGATGTTTCAAGCATATTCAAAATCGGTGATTGCTGCCCTCCAGTGGTCACAGTTGAGAACTAACTATTAAAATGATTTATTTGTATTATTTATGATTTTTATTATTTATCTTTTGTCAGTGTCAAGGAAGGCATTACACAGTTATAATTCTTAGAATTATTGCAACCATGGAGGTCTGTAATGTCAGTAAGCAAATTAGGTGACTTGATACTAAGTCTTAGAAAATAGTAAAAAGCACCAAATACATTTTAAGAGCCCAAAATGAGATCTTAATGCTGTTGATCAGTGAGATCCAACACAGAAAAATGACTTGTGTAAATAAAACCGAGTGTGTCAACAGGGATATCAGCAGACAGGAATCCACATGGTGTAAAAACACCTTTGATTTCCTTCATCATCCTCTCAAAGTGTTTTGGTAAGGTGAGCTGGTTATTTGTGACATTGCTGGAACGACGCTCATTTTTCCAGCCACCTATCCTTTGTAAAGTCATAATCAGAATCATTAATTTGAAGCTTGACTACAGCAATTAACATTAAAGACACTAATTAAATCATCGGTAGTCATTATCTTCTTTCCTGATGGAACACTGAAACGAAATGAAGAGCGCGAGGAGGAGCTGGCAGAGAACTGCTTTTAAAAGCTCCAGATGCTGCCACACTATCTTCACATTATCAGTCTGATAAAAACAAATCTGATCAAGCACATCCGCACGGGGAACAGAAGTGCTGCACAGAACGTTTACATGCTGGTGGGTTTACTAAAGGAAATGTCAGGGGATAGAAATCAGGACCAAACAGACATTTCCCTGAACAAACATCACATATCCTGGTACAAAATAAATAACCCTCAGAGGACAGATGAGCATCGCTGCTGATCAACAGCTCACTCGCTGACAACGGGGACAGTGTCGTGTTTGTACATTTTACTTCATGTTTCCATTTCAGATGAATTATATCGATTATACTCATTTTCATAAGAATACCTTGAAATTTGTTTGTAAGATATTCCAAAGAGGAGGCACAATAGAAGTACAATAGAGAATTATTTATTATAGTGCATTTATCAGCTGATGACAAGATGGGGAAAAAAAGCATTAAAAAGGTACTTAGAGATACATATGCACATATGCTGTCAGTTGTCCAGAAACCTTTGAAAAATTAAAGCTGTTTGAAACAAGAGTAGGTGGATGAAGTTAAGAGTAAAGAAAAAAAAAACAGAATACACATTTGTACTTCTTGCTTTGTACCAGATTATCCAACACTACCTACAGATGTTTAGGAAACACCAGAATGTAGAGGGGAAAAAAGTCAAAAAGGATTAGTCATCTAGTTACACAAACCTTCCAAGAACACCTCCAGATGTAGAAAAACAAAAACTGGAAAATGAATTTCCCTTGAGGTCAGTGTGATTATATGACAGTATCGTCATCTTCACTCTGTTATGGGTGTGCATGGTTGATTTCATAATAAACTGCAGGAACATTTGGGATCAATGTGAAGGAAACTGTTTCATGGCTGGTTGAACTGTTGTAACATTCTCACTGGTACATTTTAACTGTCTGCTGGTGATAAGTAATGGGGATGGTTATTACCTCCTAGCACTGGGCGATAAATCAATATATATAATAATTACAATATTATTTTAAATAGCAATATAAGATTCCAATATATTCCAATATAATGCTAATACACTGTAAGCACAGTGAGGTGGTATAAGACATAATTGCTCTACCTCAGATTCATCAAGTGTTTGTCATTCTCTGCTCATAAAGAAAAGTTTAAAACCACAACCTTCACTCATGATCTGTCATTCATCGTGAGAATTACTGATATGAATTATTTTATCTTGACATGATTTTCAGCCATATCGCCCAGCACTATAAACCTCTACTAAGGAGAGGAGGAGATTGTAAGAAGCATTACTCAAAAACTACTGAAACAATTTGCATTATTCTTAGTGTTCCTTCTTTAATATGACAAGACATGGTGTTACCTCGGTTTAACAAATGCTGATGAATATTCTGCGGTCTTCACACAGCCCTGTGTTGTGCAAGCCGATGAGGTTGTGCAAAGGGCATCAGAGGGACATAATTTAAATAACAACATGGGGAATCGCCCTGGGTACATGCAGGGACTATATTGCCTGAAGCATTGAAGAGGCATTTACAGTGCTGATTTATAAAGCAGGTCGGACTAAATGCTTCCCATTCAACCATAATGTCTTATCACAGAGCTGACGATTTGGTTAAGAGTGTGCGCCCGCCCTCTGGGAAACATCCGAGGAGGAGACTTTACGCTCTGGAGCCAAAACCCAACACCGATAAACAATCAGCTAATCCTGAATCCAACCAATTGGTCCCGAGAACATTTTATTCAAAAAAGACGGCACACCTGGCACGTCAGCTCATGCTTAGGTAAACCAGGTCATGCATAACACCAACATAAAAAAAACAATAAAATAGAATAGAAAACAACCCCTAACCAAAAGAACTAGTTGTAAGAGATTATAAGACCACCAGTAAATAATAAACAGAGTGGGAGCAACTCTAAGAAAGGCCTCGTTGTTCCAATGGCGTGAATGTAGCTGAAACTTACACGGGAAACACAAATCCACCAATGATGCTGTAACTACACTCAATCAAAACATTTATTGTCTTCTGTGGGCACAGCAAGGATGCATCCTTTTAAACCTGTGTGCAAGGCCTGAGATGAAATATCAGGGTCAGGGAAGTGGAACTGAACTGGATTTAAAATGGTTCAACAAATGTGCAAACATCTGGAACAGTTGCTGAATAGCACAACATCCTGACTATTATTGTGACCTACGGGATATGGACTTAACAATTCAGACAGAAAAGATCTTAATTATAGGAGAGAATCAACAAGCATCCAGTGTTTGCTGCCACAGTTAAACATGCAAAAAACAGATCTTGGATGTCAACTACATATTTTAATAAACCCATACTACTACACTGTAGTATGCGGTGTCTTGGAAGGGTGAATAAACAGTAATTACGTTTAAGTGGTGCTGTGGCCTGGGCTGTGGAGCCGTTTATGTTTATTAATCGCAATATTAGACGTTATCACATATCGCATGTTTTCCTAATCATGTGCAGCCCTATATTATGGTCTTGATGCCACAAGCGCATGTTTTTTTAAAGAAACATTCTTGACAGATTCCTTCGTCCTTACGAAAAAAAAAAACAGTACCTTTGGATGTGCTGACCCTGAAGGAAGGAGGTGTCGGCGTTAATTCTGTTCAAGGCACCGCAGGGCTGCTCCCACTCTGCTCACGCTTACAAACATTCTTTCATTCATCCAAACACACCACTACAGTACACATACAGTATGCATGGGAGCACTGGCCCAAGGTCAGACTCTTCAGGGGAACAGAGGCGAAAAAAAGGGGTGAGACAGACCAGGACCAGTGTAGTCTCCCATTACACTGCAGACAGAGGTGACAGACAGGACGAGGAGGAGGAGGAGTGATGGATCATTTCATTGTCTTTAGCTGGTTTGAAAGCCAGTCCAGACCCTCGTAGAGACCATCTCCATTCGTGGCGCATGCTGCCTGGATATACCAGTTCCGCCGGCTCAGGTTGTGCAGGCACAGCTTGTCTGTGATCTCAGCTGCATTCAAGGCATTGGGCAGGTCCTGAAAACAGAAAACACAACCGTCAATAAACAAGAAGAGAAGAAGCAGCTAACCATCACTTGGAACAGATTGGTTAACAATTATAAGGTGATTCAATATACTGGATAGGTATCTGTGTTCTTAATCAGTGCAATCAAATTATAACACTGACACTTGACTAAATGGGCTGAAGCTGCATGAATAAGTTGTTTCTTACATTAATATAAAGTGAATTTTCATGATAGATTACTGAAAAACGGTTCTAGCTTCTAAAAGGTGAAGTTTTGGCTGTTTTTTCGACTAGAAGAATCAATACGTTTTGGGCCTAGTTCCAGACAAATGTGTGTTGCACAGAGAAACCTGTCAAGATCACGGCGGGGGAAAGAGCAGAGGTATAGGTAAATTACTAAGTAATGGCCGATTATGATCTAGTTTAGGTACCTGAAACATGAAGGTAAACCTGTCAGTGCATTCCTACCGATGGAATTTTCTACAATTCAAAATGTTTTTAGAGGGACACTGACACAAACTCACCTGTTTGTTGGCAAAGACAAGCAGCAGCGCATCTCTCAGCTCGTCTTCAGCCAGCATTCGCATCAGCTCCTCCTTCGCCTCACCGATTCGCTCCCTGTCATTACTGTCCACAACGAAGATGAGGCCTAGCAACGGAAAAGAGGCAAGGTTTGCATGGAGGAAGTCTTTGTGTGTAATGGAGGATTAAACCACCAATGGGCTAACGCTTGTTCAACAAACTTGGAGCAATGGGGAAATATTACCTTGTGTGTTTTGAAAGTAATGCCTCCAGAGTGGCCTGATCTTGTCCTGACCACCGACGTCCCACACAGTAAAACTGATGTTCTTGAACTCTACTGTCTCAACATTAAAACCTGCGAATGAGAGAGAAAACCAGAGACAAAATGAAGTTTTAAATGTCTATGTTTTTATAATGCCAGGTCTAAGTCCCACCACCATTGCGGCAGTCAGCATAAGCATTAAACTACTGAAGATGCAGGAGAGGCCTCACCGATGGTGGGAATTGTGGTAACAATTTCTCCCAGTTTGAGTTTGTACAGGATGGTGGTCTTTCCAGCAGCATCCAGCCCCACCATCAGGATCCTCATCTCTTTCTTGCCCAGAAGCCCTTTAAAGAGACTGAAGAAAGCCCCCATCTTGGCTTGCCTACAAAAAAGACAAAGGATATCCAGCGGTCAGACAAAAAATGTGTTATCATACAGAGATTATCAAAGCCGTAATGTGCCACCTCTAATAGCTGATGTTGTCTGTCTGTTTGGGAAAGCTGGTAATGCTTCTACGAAAAGAAGTAAATGGGGAGGGGCTACTGCAAGTATGTGACTCTATGTACCGATCCTGATGCCACGTCTTTAAAGAATATTTGTTTATTCCACATGAAATTGCAATCTTTTTCCAGAGAAACCACTTCTTCTTCATCCCTCCAAAACAGCAGCTGCACTGTACTGCCACTGACCAGTACTGATTTTAGTGCAGCCAAAATTACGTGATTGCCAGTTGTGTAGCGTTAGCCAGAGCTAGCAAAAATGTTTACAATTTGGCAATATTTCACACTGGAAAGTTCCAAATGAAAAATGTCCACGTCAAGTGTGCCAGATGCAGGTCTGTCAGTTACGACGGGCAGCACTAGTGTTGCCAATTACAAATATAGCAATCATCACTTCTATACAGGGTTAGTAGCATACAAATGTTAAATTTATACATGATACTTTTTAAATGTACTGGTATCAAATTGTACCTCTGTACCTACTGACAAAGTCCAGGTCACAGAATCAGTATCAGGGAAAGGGAAAATGGTATCGGAGCATCTGACTGAAGTAACAAACTAATGATGACATACACATGTAATACATGTATTTATGAATTAATGACCAAAAGTAGTTTAAATGTCAATTCAGTTTTTATTTTATTGTGAACTGAACTCCTTCAGATCAATCACAGCCTTAAGTTTAACTTGCATAATTGTGTCTGTCTGAAAGGCGTTGAACTCAACAGAACTCAACAGTCTGGTTTACCTACATAGTTAAAAAAGAAGGGGGAGCCCACACAGTCATTGTCTGCTTCTTGTTCTGTGTCTGTTTAAAGTAGTGAAGTGTCCTTCCTTGTCGACTAATCCAGGAAGATTTTTGTGAAGCGCGTATCCACGTGACTGAGTCAGGGAATGGTTGGTGTGCGAATCGAAATATAAGGGGCAGCGAAACGCAATGGACCCCCCCCCCCCCTCACATTTTGTGGACTTGGGACTAACACAAGCACATTCATATCACAACCCTCTGCCCAATTTGTTTCCACTTTCCCTTCTGACCCCGCCATTGTATCATAAAGACAGACACTATATTAATAAGTTCATAATTTATGTATTGGCATCACAAACATCATTCATTCATTTATTCAATTCATAGCTTCACACACCAAAGCGTGTTTTACATTTATTGTCCACTTGATGGCACAGTAGAGAAGCACCATGAAGCTTCAGCCCATGAGTGAACCAACTGGATGGAAAGCGTCAATGCTGCATGAAGCTTCATCTCCCCATCACTAGTTTAAGGTTCACCAGTAGATGTTGAGATTAAATAACTGCTTTATTAATCATCCAGTGTATAAAATATGGAAAAATTACAGATTTTTAAATTACTTTATGAATGCAACTTATTTATCTTCATTATTGGGTAATTTGCTGATTATTTTCTCAATTGATTAACTATATGATCTATAAAAATAAAAAAAAACAGTGAAATGTGCCAATCAAGATTTTTAATGCTCGGTGTGTTGTTTAAGAATCAACTGATTGAATTGACTGACTGAATTTCTGCATCTACTCATTAAGCCAACATATTCCAAATCTGGCATCGCTACCCGTCATATATTGTCTTCCACCTCATACTTTTAAGGTTTTCGTGGACGGTCTGTTGACAACCAGAGAAAACCTGCCTCCGCTTGTTCTGCTCAGCTGTGTATTACAGGTGGGGAGTGCAGTGGAGATAAGCACCAGTATGTTTTAAAGAAAAAAGAAAAGAGCACATTCTTTGAGCTCATTAACACGAGAGACAGCAATTATGTTCTCTGGCAGTGTTGGATTCTGGACCACTGCATCTATTGTCATTAAAGAAATGGATATCACTGCTTCTTCTACGACATTTTCTGTGTATTTCATGTTCCAATTCTAAAGGGACTGGCACCAAATCGCCTTAACAAGTGTTAGAAACATGCAAGAAAATCAATGTTACAATTTTCCAAAACTCTAATTCATTGTTCAATGATTAGTCTAAAAAACATTATAATTTTAAAATCATTTATCTAGAATTGAGAACAAAACTGTGAATTTTTGCTGAGAATAAAATACAAAAACCTGTGGTTTCCAATATTTTGGGCTTGTTACAACTTAAAGTTATGAAGTGTCCTTTTAGGACCCCTCACCATCTGTAGCATTATGGTGTGGCACTTATCTAGAAAAGAGTAGATAGACTGAAGAAGTGTTCATAACTTTGTGTTGCATGAATCATTTTTGTTCTTTACCCCCCCCCCCTATAAATCCTATTGAAATTCCTCAGTCTTGGAGTAACTGTGATGTGAACAGCTAAATAAATTTGTTGTAGATTAATATCTGTCAATCAACTGTTTCTGATCCAGTATAAGTGACGACAATATTGTTAAATCTTCAGGGACAAAACTGGAAAAGTGCCTTTACACTTGCTATCCGGCTGCTGAGGGGCAGCTCATGTGAACACCACGAACCAGTGTGAACTCCATTAGGCAGTAACACAAAACAACGTACAGCATTTTCTTGTGACCAGCAGCTGAGGCCGATCGTATCAGGCACGCTGCAAAGTCAGTGAACACAAATCCGCTTTTGACAAAAAGACACATTTCAATCACCTAACTGACTAACTAACTGGGTTTCGGTTTGCGTCCTGCTGCTGGAAGTCATGTTAGGTCGAGTCTCCTTGAACAGGAATGACAGGTTTCTCTCAAGCATTGTTTGAAGTGTTTGAAGTGTTACAGGAAGTCTGAGGTTTTCTTCTAGACTGAAAAGTTACACCTGCCTTCGGTTTTGTGCGTGCGCGTGTTTTACAACAAGGCTTCAGTGTTTGACTTGATATTGACAGGTAATCTTCTGTTAGCATCTAGCTGGGAAGCTAGCAGAGCTTCGTTTTAGGTATCATTAAACGATCACAGCATAGAAATGCCCGCTTATGTGAACACACTACGGTTGCTGATACATCGTCTTGTTCCGTTTCACACTTAACACACTTAAATGTTTTAAACTTCTCAAAGGGCGAGCTAGTTCCAATGCTAAGGAAATAGCTAACGAACTTCAAGCTTTGACTCCGTACGGCCATCTGGCTGTAACCGTGGACACGCTGACAGGCTCGCGGCCTCTGCCTTTGTTTAAATTTGAGTTATACACCCGCCACGAGGATGTGAAATGTTTAAAAAGAGAGAATTTTACCTTTTCTTGTGCTTTGCGGTGCTTCGCTGCTGCTCTGCTCAAACAACAAAATGGCGTTAGCTGACGTATCGTGTTCTTCGTCATCATCCGCCTCCTCGTCTTCTTCTCTGTGTTTTTTTTTTAAGGTGGTTACAAACTGCTGCGAAAAGGCTCATTACCGCTGTCTAATGTTGTGGATGACTGATGGTGTAGAAAAGACATAAAGGCCTAGTAGCATACAGGCTGGTGATATTCTTTTATACATTTATTACTGTCAAAAACTAAAGAAAACATTAAACTACGAATATACTGTCCTATTGGACAGTTTACTCTGTCCAATAGGCTGTCATGGTCCTAAGACATTAATAATCAGTGGGTGACATGTTCCTCAAATTAACGTAAACATGGCTAGAGTAGTTTATTCTAAATCTTTGTACACACATGAATACATACATATGGATAGATAGATAGATAGATAGATAGATAGATATATCTATACTGTTTAAGAATAGTGTGGCAGGATATAATGCTCCACTGACCACTTGTTAGCAGATCATTCAGGACCAATATTAATTCCAGGTCTGAATGCAGTCAGAGACTAATGGCCCTTTCAGAAACCTGTACTTATTCCTAATACAGGTGGGTGAAGTGTCATTTTAAGCGTGTTTCCTCATCAAACTTTGTTTTGGGGTGACAAAATCAGTTTTTGACGCCCATATCAGTGAAAGTTACACTCTTGAATGTGGTGGAGCCCATGTGTCTCCAATTCCCTACTTGCAGATCTGATATGAGTTAATGTAGACCTGGAGGTGTTCCACTAGATGCCAATACAACCAGAGGGAATAGTTACTTTCTGTACTACTGCATTCTGTCACTTAAGCATGAGGCCAGAAGCAACCAAACGTTCTGAGTGACTGACAGTAAATATTACCTTTTAACTTGTTTATCTTTTGTTCAATCTCAACTGTCTTCTAATGTGACAACATGAAGCAGGAAATTGGGGCTTTTTTCAGCCCTTGTTTGGTTTATTTGCTTTGTTCATTTTAACTACAGCATAACATTTGTTCGTAGGTTGAACATCTGTCTTAAATCCACTAGATGGGGCTCCATCTTTGCTTGTCTGTGTTTTTTCCTTGCAGGACCAAAACATTCAGGGAGTGTGTCGTTGATTGGAAGAACAGACTATACAACCTTTAATAACATAGTAAGTTTGCTTCCTTTAATTTCAGCCCACATGGATCATTTACTTCTTATACATAGGGTTAAACGCTGACTGCTGTGCTTTGCTGTGCTTGGTGGATTTATGCTGCCTAATGGTAATGATTATAATGTAATAACTTGAGGGACAAAAATAGGGATATTGCTTTTTTACTTTCTCTTCTCTATGTTATGGGATTCAGCTTGCTGCTCAAGGACACTTCAGAGTGAATGTTTGCTGTCCTTAGTCCTTGAACCTGAGTTTAAGACTTTAAACATGAAACCACCAGGCTGCTTTTCATTTTTTTTAGATTACTGATCAACCAAATATAAATGTATTCAAAAATGAAATCTGAAGGGCATGTTTTAAACGGATAGTCTGAGAGTTTGGAGTTGAGAGACTGTGACCACAATTGAACTCTTTGACATCAAAGAGATGTTTAAAAACCATGTTCTATTTTGATATTTCTGCCTAACCAGAATGGCTGAAGACCCAAACATCCTAATGATGAGTATCCAGGTGTGTATTGGAGATTTCCATTTCACACCATGTAAACTCATTCTGCAGCTTCATCCACCTGGGTGTTACAGCCCCAGCAAACAATGGTCCCAAGGTTACATTGTGTTTCCAGCATAGACAACATGACTGTTTCCCAAAAGTGAAGCCAAAGCATCTTGATTGCCACCTGGTGGCTGGCTCAAGTATAGGTCATACATCCAACCTATAAAGTCAAAGTATAATGCAAATAAAGTTTTCTTAAAGTTGGTTTCTGTCTTTTACGGTAGTTCTTGTCACACTGATGTATGTCCAAGTGTTGTACTGAAAGTTTCATTTTAATTAGTTATTTGATGCGATAAAAACAAATCATGATTGACATCGTAGACTGACTTGTGATTGGGCAAGAGTGTGTATCGACCTTGTTACTGCAGCTCCATCCCCATGGGTTTCATGGTGTAACCTTTTTACCATTTAACTTGAATTTTAAATGTGCTTGCATTAGCTTGCCGGCTAACCCTCCATTAGAGGGACTGTTTAATGAACATACAGTCTCGACCTTAACATGTAAATTGCCTTGAGAAAATGTATGTTATCATTTGGCTTTATACAAATACAATTTACCATCATTGTTTTTCAAAAAGAACACTATACTTGAGCTAACTAGCCAAACGTTTGGCTAACGTTAGTTGTTCTGCTGGTTGTCATTTCAACATATCACCTATGATTTATACTTAAACCTTTGGGTAATTGGAAGCAGTATTTCAACTTTATATCCAGCAGAGTTTGCTTGATGTGTTGCTTGTTAGGACGAGCAGGTGCCTTTTATTTCCTTCAAGGTAAAAAAGAAAGGCTGGGTGATGGGAAAATATGCATTCTATATGCATTGATGTGAACATTTTAAATGAGAGAATTTATCAGACAGGGTCTGAGAAAACAAATCAAATTATACACATGTTTGCAGATGATATTCAACTTCTCACACGTGTAAATAAACAGGGTTTAGTTGTTGCTGTGAATTAACATTTATTTTTTTCTTCCATCAGATGATGTGAGGATGAGCAAAGAGTGATACTGCCATAGGGGAAAGGGCTCCATTACATTTTGTTAGTGTTTTTATTTGTCTTTAGAATAAAATGTATTGTCTTGAGTCATGTTTTTTTGTTTCTCCTTGAAATATGATTCAGATGATAAATTGTTAAGATGTGATATAGTTCTGGCACTGAGTAGTTCAAAGGAAGGACGTCCAGCCACAGCCACACATGCAGGTAACCTGGATTTCTGCACAACCTTTGACAAAGATTTGTTCGACGTCTTGATAGGACGTTCCAACAACTCTCCTGCACCTTCGATGCGTTTTGCTGGGGTAAACATAATATTGAGAGTCCAATGAGGGTGCGGTAATTGTGAGACAGTCCAATGAGGGTGCGGTAATTGTGAGACAGTCCAATGAGGGTGCGGTAACACGATGTACCTCCTCCCAGCTGCGGACCACTGCGGGCCAGGCGCACCGGGTTGAAAGTTTGCGTGCGTGTGAGTGGGGCCCCTCACAGAGTTGCGCCGAGCAGACGGCACAGACTTTCTCCGAAGAAGAGTCAGCGAGATGAAGAGCAGCGCCAGCCCGGCACCATGCGCTCCAGGCTCCCACGGACCGCCTGTCTACTGCGACTCACCGCGCTCTGCATCCTCCTCTCGCACACCGCAGCTTATTTTGGGTCAGATCACGTTTGTGTTTGCAACTTCTGCTCATCGCATGTGGTTATTGTTTAGTTTAGTTGCTTTAATCCTCAGAGAACATGATGACAACATGACAACAACAACATCTTTGACCAAATTACGCGCAGATATTACGCACGAACTAACCATAAATTGTATATATTGTTATGCGAATTAGATGCTCTAAACTATAATTATTACCAACCAAATTAAGATGACTTATTTGGCTATTTTAATGTGATCGTCATATATTTTTTTGTTATTGTTTTTGTTTATGGTTGATATACAGCAGACAGATTAAAGTATGGGCTGCCAATTTTGTCATTTAATTATCAGTGAAATTTATATTTTGAGGAACCGAGGCACAAGTTCGTCACAGTCACACATTTCCATCAGGAAAGAATTTCCCTCCAAAGGGTATTTCAGTATTTGTAAGGAATATTTGTACGTTTTATCCAAGTCCTACTTTGTTTCTTTCTATTTTCCTCTCCCAGGCTGACAGGTCGGGAACCCTTGGTGTTTTTACCTGGTCCGTTTTCCAATGAACCTCCGACAGGAAAGGCCCACCTGAAGCAGTGCGAGCAGATGCCTCTGACCAGGCGGCAGAAGAGGCTCTGTCGCCGGGAGCCTGGTTTGGCGGAGACGCTGCGGGAGTCGGTGCGCCTCAGCCTCCTGGAGTGTCGCTACCAGTTCAGGAGTGAGCGCTGGAACTGCAGCCTGGAAGGACGAGCGAGTCTTTTGAAGAGAGGTGAGCCTTTTTATTGACTCTGTTAGTTTCTCTTTAACGTCCTTTAATCTGTATTTGTCTGTATCTGTTTTTACCTAAACGAGACAGGTGCATATTCTTTCATGAATCCATCTCTCCCTAATAAGACATGCAATGTTTTTTTTTCTGAAAAACATTGCACATCTTATAAGGATGACAAAATAAAGGGTTATCACAAGTGACAAGCAATACAAGTCTTGAAATAAAAGAGAAAAGTAATAAAATTAATTAAAAAAGAAGTTTTCAATTTATTAACCTTTTTAGTAGTTTTTCTAGTCCTGTGATCGCAACCTTTAAAGTAAGATCCAATACTACCGACAGTTTCCTTAATGCGTCACTGATTTTACAATGTAGACATTTGCTTCAACTGCTCAGGTCAAAGAAAACTGTCTCAAGAGTTGTGACAACACTCTTGTGCATCTCATTTAAACACAGTCATTCCTTCCTACGTCTTACTAATGCAACACCAACGTATTTGTGACATGACACAAGCCCTCACTTCTAGGATTCCACTGTATTTTATGTGACTTAAGATTTGCTGCAAAGTTCGTTCTCCTGATACAACCCATGAAAAGGTTTTCCATTAGTCTCCTTGCATATTTTTTGCATGGTCTGATAACCATTGATTAGAAAATAGACGTGTTCATACTAAATCACCATATTGCATATATAGCTCAAATCCCCTGCATATCTGCTGTGCGTAGAAAATGCTGTCGTATCCTCCAGGATTTACGCATATGATATCAGCGTGTGGGTGAGCATGAACAGGTCAGCATGGAGGTAATGAGGGAGTAGAAAGCCAAGAAATGTGGTGCGGTGCAGAGCGCTCAAGCCCTGTGGTTATTTTTATCTCGGGAAAGCGCCCATTCCCAGAGGAAAAGGGTGGCGTGATTACCCACTTTCATCTGGGAAAATCCTTCCTAGTCAAAATAATAATTAATTGGATCAAAATATACCCTGGTGACGGCTCTGGGTGAAGCAAATAACAGTGTGAAACCAAAAAGAAAGGTCAGAAGAGGAGTTATGACACAGGGAAACTTGCAGTATAATGCTGATGTTGGTTTAAACCATGACGACGTAGTGAGGACTCTGTAAACATTTTCTCTTAAGGGTTCATTCACTGGCACAAAAGACAATGTGACAATTGGGAACTATAAATCAATCCCTGAGGATTTACACAATGTACACACATTTTTGATGCTAAGGACGGTTCTTGCGTTTAAATCCCAGTGTGTCCAGACAAAACTGATGTAATGCACTTTCAACACTGTTTTTACATTTATCACAGCGTTCAAGGAGACCGCCTTCCTCCTGGCAGTGTCCTCTGCAGCACTGACCCATGCACTCGCCAAAGCATGCAGCTCAGGCCGAATGGAGAGGTGCACGTGCGACGACTCCCCCGGCATCCAGCATCGGGAAGCATGGCAGTGGGGGGTCTGCGGGGACAACCTGAAATACAGCACCAAGTTTCTGAAGAAGTTCCTCGGCCAGAAGATGGTCAGCAGGGACATGAGGGCTCAGGTGGACGCCCACAACATCAACGTTGGCGTTCGGGTGAGTGTGAACAAATGAACCTTAAAAAAGTAGAGTAGGAATATTACAGCAAAAATACCCCCTACTTTCTTTTTATGATGAGGTTGCCACCCAAGACATGCTGAAAACATCACCTCTACCTGAGCCACACTTTGCTCAATTAGCTGGCCTGCAATTTTACACGACAATTATACATCTGGCACACTCCTGCACCATCACAGGATGGAGAATTACAATCCTCACCTGCATAATTTCTCTCAGTGCCAGCCAGACAAACACCCCCCTTATTTGCTGCCGTCGTTGGCCTTGGTTGGCTAATGCCGAGGCAGAGGCGGCGTAGCAGCGAGACAAGGCGGCTGTGGGATCACTGGAGCCAGGTGTTCTCAGGCATGATAAAGCTTGCTGCGCAGGCCCACAGAAAATTAAAGGTCTCATGTCGGAGAGAACGATTATAACAGAGGCCTCTTTTTAATATACGAGCAAGCATTTTTTTCCTCTTACTGGATCACCGTGCTCTTCATAAATCCACCTAATGTTCATAACCACCAGTGTGGCGCTCTGAGATAGCAGGCCCCAGGGTCCTGCTCCTGCGGCTCACACCTACGTTAAAGGAAAAGGAAAAACAGGACAGGAAGAACTGAGGGCCATTTATCTTATCTCATCTTTACTGAGTTAAATGTTTTCCTCACTTTTCGCTAATGTGGCTTAGAGGAGCCGTGTTAACAAAAACATGAAGTGGCAGCCCCCCCCACACACACACCATCTCCCAGTAATGGTGCCCTGAAGCCCCCCGAGGCTTTCATACCTGCAAAGGGAGGAACTGAGCAGAACTTTTCGACCCCAGAAGTACCCTCTGGCTCTCTGTGCGTGACCTGTCTCTGGCCCCCGCCAAGACAGCAGCCTGAGTGATCGCGCTCCCATCACTGACCATCAAGCTCAGTGAACTATTAACCTATATCGGGGGGGGGGGCAGCATCACAAAACCTGCTGCTACTTTTTTTTGGCACTTCTCGCACAGAAATTCTTATCAGTGTTTTCCATGAGCAGACATGTACTAAGAACAGGGTGGAGAGATTCCACTGTCTGCGCTGTTTGTCACCTCTGCCTCGGGCTCCAGGGAGGAGAGACAGGAGAGGAGCAGACAGAGCTAGTTTCAACACATTGGGGAGAAAAAAATATATATAATTGCAAGAGCTGTCCAAGTGAGAAATGTGCGGTAAATGAAATACAGCATCCTGAACCGTCCCCCTCAATCCATTATGTCAAAACCTTTGACTGAGGTGAGTTAAAGGCTCGCTGGTTGCAGACCACCACCCCTAACCCTCCACCCACCCTGCAGGAAACTGTCTCACTCTGTCCAGATAGACCTCCCAGATAAGAGGACAGGTAATGAATCAAGTGGAAGGAACTGACATCGTTCTCCTTTTCCCCTCCCATGCCTCTTTCCTCCACATCTCAGGCGGTGAGGAGCGGCCTGAAAACAACCTGCAAGTGCCATGGCGTCTCCGGCTCGTGTGCCCTACGGACTTGTTGGAAGCAGCTGTCGCCTTTCCACGACACTGGGCGGCTGCTGAAGTATCGGTATGACACGGCAGTGCGGGTGCTGAGCGTCACCAACGTGGCCACGGGGGAGACGGAGCTCACTGGGCCCCGTCGTCACGGCCAGAGCCTGCGCACTACTGACCTGGTCTACCTGGAAGAGTCCCCCAGCTTCTGCAGGCCTTCACGCTACTCTCCGGGCACGGGGGGCCGGTCGTGCGCCAAAGACACCAGCTGCCAGAGCCTGTGCTGTGGACGGGGTTACAACACCGCCATGCATCTCACCAGCCTGTCCTGCCACTGCCAGGTGCGCTGGTGCTGCCACGTGGAGTGCCAGACGTGTGTGAGAGAGGAGGAGGTGTACACCTGCAAAACTGCATAGAAATATAGGGAGTCTGAAGACATACAGGGGAGCCAGCGAAAGACACAGAGTTCATCATCGACCTGACATATCAACACTGACTGAAGTGTAATCTCCTGTAGACAATAAACGGCTCTGATCACACATCAGAGCGGTGTCTTTGCTGAGCTCCACTTTTGAGGTTTCTTTTTTTGGGGGAAGGAATGTAAAACGCTTCTAACATTATAAAATGTATTTGCTAATCGTCATCGATCTGATATGCACCCGCTCACGGTAGTTGAGGATGTTTTCAAACGACTCTGCTCTCATCTCAATGGATGCACTGATAACGCCCGCTCTCCTGGGACAGAGGGAAACAAGCTCTTAGAAACAGGTACTGGCCTGGACTGGACGCGGCCAGCAGTACGACGTCGAGCTCTGACACTTTGACCTTGTTGTATTGTATTTTTGTAATTACCCACTTTCTGTTGACTATTTATTGTATCAGTTGTACTGCTGCTTTATACTTTAACCTTGTTTCAATTTTTTATAACCCAGAGTTGCCACTAAGGCTAGCACGGCCTGAAAAGGAATCTACCTGTCTGTCTCTCTGTCTGCTGTGTTCTAGTGGAGAACGTTTTCGGGTTCTTTTCTGAGTAAAAAAAAGCACTTAAGTTGCTCTTTCTAGGTTTGAGTGTAAATTCGATCGAAGAAGTTAAAGAAAAATGTTTAGGTCTAAATATATGTATAAATACAACCACTGGAAGTTTTAAAGGGTGGTTAAAGCCACTGATATGCATTGTAACTACATGCTATTGTGTTAAGAAACAAGCTGGGTTTC
The DNA here is from genome assembly GCA_026259375.1 of Verasper variegatus. Taxonomy (NCBI): domain Eukaryota; kingdom Metazoa; phylum Chordata; class Actinopteri; order Pleuronectiformes; family Pleuronectidae; genus Verasper; species Verasper variegatus. The sequence continues at coordinate 8,776,782 of CM048054.1, forward strand.
AGTTGCTCTTATGGAAATGTCTATGGAAATCTCTTCATGTGGCCTAATGTGTGCTCAGCAGAACAAAGGGAAAATACCCGGCGTAGTAATGAGGGAAACACCAAACACAAAACTGCTGCAAACAAGAATGAAACACTTAGTTTGTTTGTGAACGGACCAGCTCTCCTCTGCTCCCCTTCTATTTATAGAGTCAAACGCTCTGCAATACTTTCATGTTTAAAACGGCCTGATTGAACCATTTTGGTGTTTAGAGTCTAATTTGGCCACATCTTTGTTCTCGGTGCCTTTTGAACTGGCCTCAATCATTTGTCCTTATTTTCTCGAAGAGCTAATCAAAGAAAATCAGCCAGTTATATCCACAAACCAATGTGTTCGTGTGTGGGGTCAAACGTGCCCCTTAGACCCAAACGTTTAATCTTTATTGGCCAGTTTATGTTTAGCTTGAGCGATTCTGAACTGTATATATGATATGAATATAAGTCATGTCAGGGCTTTAGGCGTAAGACAATGTGGAATCGTAATTTTCTACCTCACTTCATCTTTTGGCAAATATCTAAAAGATTTATGAGCTATGCAGAGTTTTTCTCTCTGTAGATACATGTTCTTTCCTTTGCATATGTTTTAAAGATCAGATTTCAGATTTCTGTACAGCTTTTTGCTTATATATATATATATATATATATATATATATTTGTTCAAAATTTAAAAAGTATATTTCAAAAGCAGAATGTTTTTCTTTAATCTCGTTGCATTCCTTTCTTATTTAAAAACAAATAAGATGAATAAATGGACGTACATTTGTAAGAGCTGTGTGTTTGTTGTGTCTCGTTCAGCTGACGCAGGTGGTCGCCCTCCCGCCGTGCACACACACATGCACACACACACACACACACACACACACACACACACACACACACACACACACAGACACCTGGGGAATACACCTGCCTGCAACTCGGCACGCTGCATCAATCCATCTAAAACCACGTCCTGCTGATGACGCCCTCCCCTCCCTTTTGTCTGAAAGGCCTGTGGTGGGGGGTTGGTGGTGCGTGGAGGACACACTTACAGGTGTTGTGCCTCTGGCCAACACAACAACAAACACGATGACAATCATAATGACGATGATGACTCAGAGGAATGCCACTGAGCGTTTGACCCCTGATTCACCATTAGAAAGTTCGACCGCCCCAAATGTATGACGATGATGAGAGCAGTTTACGTGCTATTACCCATGAATCATAACCCTTCCTCTCATTTGCAAGACATTGGTGAAACTGCAGAACACAGAGGGCTATTGTTTGAGGTATTTTGTTTGGTGTGTGCTCCGGTGCTTTTGATGTTGCTCTCTAATTACTATGATTACCCATTATTATTCCTTATTAGAGCATCAGCTTAGTATTGCAAAGAATTATAAAATAATTTCAAGTTGTTTTAAACGCTGGAGTTTAATTAACTCAAGAATCTCTTATGGATGTACAGTGTAGGGTATTGTTAGCGCAAATTATCTCTCAGTGTGATGAGTGTACCGCGGGTCTTGGGGGCAATCCTCAGATATGTTTTTATGTAACTTGTAACTACACAATGAGATGAGCCAAATGTCACTAATTTCATACACAAACTGGGGGAGAAGAAAAGGTCAAATGTTTCCGTCATGTGAAAGAGAAAACGGCAATAATTGAAGAATACACTGGCTTCTAGGCACATTTCAAAAGTAGAATATTGTTTGTGTAAGTGCTCCTGGATGGTTTGAGAAAATTCTCCCATTTATATACAGTTAATACAAAACCGGCCTGGCTGAAAATACATTGTCACTAAGCTGATTTTCCATGATTTTCACTGGACAGAAAAAAATGATTGTTCATCCACGACATTAAAACTTTGCTTGTATCCTTTGCTCCAATGTTAATTTACCCTCTCGCATAATCAAGTTGAAACACTTCAGTTCAGCGGATGCAAAAATGAATCAGACGTCTCTCTGATGACCGAGGTCACATAAGTTCGTATGCTCAGACATACTGACTCACCATACTAACGCGTCGTTTTATAATATTGCAGATCAATATTTAACTTTATTCAACTCGAATGCTTCATATTATAAAAGAAAAAAAAAGCACGTTCTTCTCGGTGGACCAAAGAAAGAATGAGACAGAGGAGTGTGTCGCAGGCAGCGGGGCGGACCGGGGGGGGTTGAGATATTGAAGGACATAAAGGAAAAAGATGAGGATGGAGGGATGAGAAGGGATAGTTTGTGGCCCCAGGAGGCCTATCCCCTGCTGCTGCTGTTGTTGTTTTATAATGAACTCTTAAAGCCTTCATTTCCCTCACTACCCTGAGTGGAGGGGGCGCAGCGATGGGGGCCGCTGAGTCCACAGCCGGATTCGCACGCACAAGCCCCGAGGGTGGCTGCTTTGAGCAGGGTGGGGGGTTGGATGGAGCAAGGGGTGCAATATGCAAGATCCTATGTCTGTGTGTGTGTTTGAAACAGTCCTGACAAGAGACAGGTGAGGGCAGGAAGGTTTTTTGCATATGTGTGTGTGAGTACCTGCCGTGTGCACACCTGTGGTCACTTCAATGGGAGTGATGTGCCAGCGTGTGTTTGTAGTGAGGTCTTCCTGTGCGGGTGGGAGCCGCAGTCAGTCGGCTGTATGCTGGAGCTTTCCTCTGTCACCCTGGGACACTGAATGACATAGATAATGTAGGGTGATGCTGGTGGTAACACTATCTCCCATGTCTGCACTGGTCTGGTTCAGGTAAAGGTTACTATGCCGGTCTGGGCTGCGGCACCACACCGTGCTCTGATAGATGAAGATGAATTGACGGACTGCAGGCTGGAGCGTTTCTTCTGAGATATGTATTTGTGTTGCTAAGCAAAAAGATATTATCCATAGCAACATAGCTTTCAGGTTTATACATCACTCATTTGCGTAAGAACAGTAGATGTTAACTGAAGCGTAGAAGGCTTGGCAGAAACTTTGCTCAAGGACACAAAGTGCCGTCCCGTCCTGTAATCAGAACCTCTGAGCCCCGGGTCAAACATCTAAAACCGACGGCAAGACTTCCACCTCTGAAGAGAAGGTACTTTGATAGCATCAGTGTCGGCCCTAATCCCTAAACACCCTGACACTGCACAGAGGGTAAATTAAATGATGAGGGGAATGTGTAGTGATGGATTTGGTGCAGAAAAAGAGAGGAAGGAGAGAAAGAAAGAAAGAGAGACAGAGTTGTAAATACGGCATGGGGTAGGAATTTGGAATGTGAAATGACTAATGCAGTTGCTCAACCCACAACAAGAACATGCACTGCCTAGAGCTATGACAAGGCTGAGTGCATACCTCTATGGGGGGGGGGGGGGGGGGGGCTCGCTGCAGAGACTGGGAAGGACTGGGATGGTGGCTGAGCTCCTCGCCGTGGGTGATGAGGCTCCGGTGTAGAGACGGTGTATACACGTGTGACGGTCAATTGAGCAGGCAGCAGGGTTGAAATGATGGATTTTCACCCGAGAATGGAGAAATAAAAGCTGGATTACAGCAGTGACTGCACAAAGTAAAATACATTAAACTAAAACAGGGGAGGATAAAAATAAAGACTTGATTTGCTTGATAAAAAGCCAAAGACTGCATATAAAGATGGACTACAAGTCTCCACTTCCTCACGTTCTCCAGAAATGAGGCTAAAATATCCCGGATTTGAACGCTGCCATCTTGCGCATTTGGTGCCAGAGTGTGCACAGTGGTCAGGGGAGGGAGCCGCAGAAGCACGGGACTGTCTCTCGACCAGTCACTTCTTTGCCATGCAGTAGCCACACTAATAAAGGCTTTTTTTTATTATTTCCGCAGCAATAAAGCAGAGTGTATTTATTCAATTTCTTTTTTGTATCAAAATATTGGGTTTCGGACTCTTCTAAAGACCTTTTGAAGTAACAAACTGTCCCAGTGAAGCACAGACAAACACAGAGAACGGTAAACAGAGAGCTGGTGCTTGAGGGCAGCAGCAGCGGCAGATAAGGCAGGGCAGCAATCCCACTCTGATAACGAGGAACAAGACACAAATCTCTTACACGCTTAGATGCTCAGAGCATGGTGCACAAGACAAAGGTTGGTTTGTAATATGCACACCGATGGGAAGCTGTTCTTTCTCTTTATACCTTTGGCTCGTTCCGCCCCCTCTGGTTGAGGTTGTTTCTTAGGCCAAATGTCAGGATCTTCTGATGACATCAAGGTGGGCAACAATACCTCTGTTTAGGCAATCAGGCCTAGATTCATTCAGTCAACAAAGGTTGTACATTGTACAGGATTGAACATGATCAATACAAATGAGCATGATTAAATTGTGTATGATCAAAATGTTACATCTCTCTTTAAAGTGCTTGAGAAATGATTTCATGCTTCAAGATGCCCTGTAATGTTCACTGGTAGCTAACCCCCCACATTGACCAGTCCACTGCCCACCCCCTTCCTCCTCCAACTGGGAAACTCCTGGGGAAGGTTGTTCCCATGCTGCCCCACAGAAACACCTGCAGCACCAACAGCGGGGTTTACATTGCAGCCGTTGTGATAGGACGTGATAAGGCCTCATGCAACTTCATAACTGACTCCCCCCTGTTCTCAATGTATGGTACTCCTCTGCTTTTCTCCCACAAAGAAACACACAGCCTCGCAAACACTCTGACCTCCATTACAACTGAAACAAAACTTTCCCAGGTCAACTACGTCCGAGAGAGGAAAACACAGATAAAGAGCAGAGCTGTGTGTTCTCTCAACCGGCAACACTTCTGAAAAAAAAAAAAACAAGTCTGGAATGTCGTCTTATGATTATTTTGATTTTGCACAGCCACACAATGAAGCCGCCTGTTGGCTGGAGAGCTTACACTGATTAAATCATCACTGTCATTTAAGGATTCAAGTGCACAATAATGCAACATCAAAGTCTATCATCTGTTGAGCTCCGTGAACCACATTCGACTTAATCATGAGGCTGTGGTTAAAAGTGGGTGCATGACTGTGGGTAGGAAGCTCTCAGGCGGGGGAAGCCCGGCGCAGCGCTCCGTGCCATGGTGCTGTTTGCGTTTCCATGCCGGCTGAGGCGTCATGCGACCACAGGGGTGGACAGCATCTCTCATCCTCAGGGGTGTGGGTGTCACAGGTGGTTTGGCCACAGGGCTGCACACAGTGTGTCTGACAGCTGTGCGGGCCCCCTGAGGTCAGAGGAAGTTAGAGGGGGCCACAAGTTAAAGCCTATTATTCAGATAGCTTATAATAGTTCATGCAGTGTAATACATTAATGCTACTCTGAACTTAAAATATTATAACATGAAATAATATCAGTGATAAGATGTTGCTTTAATTCATGTAAGCCATGAACAAGAAGGACCCGTGGGCAAAACATGTGAAAGGCCCCTCCCCTTACTAGCAACCATCTATCCTTTCATCCATCCGTCCATCCATCCTTTTATTCATTCATCTATCCATCCGTCTGTCCTTGCATCCATCCATCCATTCCTCTATCCATCCATCCATCCATCCATCCATCCATCCGTCCTGCTTATCCTTTGAGGGTCTCATGGGGACTGGAGCCAATGCCAGCTGACAGTGAGCTCAACTGTGAGGCGGCCGTGCTGCACCACTGCAGCACCTTGCACTAAAACTAGACACCTGAATTGTCTGGTCATTTTCCATCTACTTGTATACCACTCTTTGTGGTGGTTTTGCATCATTTCATGGTTGCGTTGCATCACTTTGGGGTCATTTAGTCACATAGTGTTATTTTGTGGTAATTTTCAGTTTCTCTGTGGTTGTTGGATTGACCTTCCAACAAAAATGTTGCAGCCTCTTCATACAGAGGTTCTTATATTAACAACCCAACACCCACATCATCGTCCGCCCCTCCGTCACACTTTTCCCACCATAACCCACCGAGACACTGGAAGCTTATGAGTTTCTCCTGTCAACTCTGACAGGCCCTCATTTGCTTTCATTCAGCTTCTCATCACGGCTTCAAAGACGAGTGGATCATCTTGCTCGGGGGGGTAGTGAGAACATCAGTGTGCCTAAAAAAAAAAAGACTGGTATCCAAAAACTGTTGACCTGAGGCAACGCTGCTCCTCATAATTGGCTTCTTCAAACTATCTGTCTTGGGCAATCATTGCAGAGTTATGATGTATTATATTGCCAGGAAAACATCATTAAGTATGTTGTTTAGAAGTGATTCAGTAACATATCATTTTCCCTTGATGAACAAGGGAGGGGAGGGAGGAGGTAATCACAGAGTACAGTGAGCGCTACCAAAAAATAACTGCTGCTGCCATGTTGTCTAACCAGGATAGGGAGGCTGATCCAGCGCTAAATTGTGTTTGGTTCCAGCAGGAGCAGCCAAAGCATCAGAACATAACATTCTTTAGTTGATGCAGCAAGGTGGCCACACACACACACACACACACACACACAAAGTAATGAAAGGTATTTACTGAATTACAGTACCCAAGCACATATTTTAGGTACCTTATTTGAGTATTTCCATTTTACGGTACTTCAGCCAGCCCCACTAGATTTCGGAGGGAAAGTTGTACTGCATTGCATTTATTTCAGTTCAGGGTTTAGGTACTTTTCAGATGAAGATTTTATATATAAACGTTATATACATATACATTTAGCTAATACTTCTGTAGTTTTACTTTGTAGTTTAGCATTTTGTTTGCAGGACTTTATCTCTCAAAAGTAGTTTTACAGTTTTTGGTTTTGTTATAAGTAAAAGATGAGTAAAGATCTGTATAAAAACTACTATCTAACTCTAACAAATTTCCATTAAAACCATTAGAGGTATATTAATAAAACCAGAAACACAAACAAATGGGTCCTAATTCCTCTTCCTCTGAAGATCAATAACCGAACAGAGCCGTAATTTTGTGTTATAAACACTGTGACATGGAACTAGGTGATCCCTCGGCCAGTCGGAGTGGCGTGATTGTGCTCCACACCTGGAGTCTGGATTCCAGTTTGTGCCCGTGGTGCTCAGGTGTGGAGGAAAAACCAGTAAGCTCATCTCATCCTCTCCCGAGGGCTGAAAGATAAAGGACAGACGCAAAGAACCCCACGACCTTGAGAGAGAGAGAGAGAGAGGGAGGCAAACGTGCCTCATGTAGCCCGCTCAGAGAGGGGTTTGACGTCCTCGGCTTCTTCTCTCTGCTGAGCACACAGGTTAAAGCCGTGCACATCCAACCACTGCCCTGGGGATGTGTTATGACAACCGAAAAAATGGTGAACAGCGAGAGCAAGAAGTGGCATGAACAGACCTCAAGGTTCCTGACATGTGGGGGTGGGTGAAAAGGACCTCTGTTGAGAAGTGTCTAGCCCGAAGATACAACCATCAACTCAAGTACCATCAGGCAGCCATGGAGAACTGTCTGGGCAGACGTCTGATCGCTGAGCTGGATGAGGTAAACAAATACAATCACTGGCAAACAGGAGCTCCTAACAGCTCACGGCACTGATAATGGTAAAAGGATGCATGAATGTGCAATCACCCACTCCGGGTCTCATCAATTTGCCGTAAACCGGACGGTGTTGGAGGGCTGGTGAGAGGTGATTGAGATGTGGTTTTGTTTAGGTGCCAGGCGTCGCCTCAGGATGATTTTCCTCCCATTAAATCACCATGTAACTATTGTGAAATTTCCACAGCTTCTTCTGGGAAATCCAATCACGGCACTTTCACACAGTACTCCGTGACAGGGTCGGTCTGTGACGGGCTACTTCACAAACAACCTGTCTCCTTCCTCAGACGCTGTGACGTGTAATCTCAGCTCACTATGAAAAGTTTGATATCATTACGTGTGGCGTCTGTGACCTCAGGCAGGTAGGAAGCCTCTGGATGGACGGCAACGAATATTCCGCCACCTATCTTTGGAGAGAAAAAAAGAGGATGGACTAATTAGACTGAGTCAGGGCTAGCTGACAAAAGCTCCCCCCGGGACATGTTTCACAGAGTCTTTCCTGTCACATGTCTACATGTCAACAGATTATGCTCTATGCTCTCAGAGCTTGTTTTAGTAGGGGAAAGGATCTTATACTTGTCAGCTATTACGTTGTAGAGAATATCAAATACAATGGAAAATGTAGCCCGAAGCCTGGATTAAAATTTGTGACGCTTAGTATGAGTTCAATGAACTGAAGGAAATGTCGACGTGTCCATTATGGGTCTGATTAACCTTCCAGAGGACAAAAGAGCAGAAATTTGTTGTTGGACCTTTATTGATCGTCATGGTATTCAGAAATCCAACATGCACACTTCAGCTGAAATCATTCATTAATTTCTGATCATTTCAATTAAAAATAATTCACTTGGTTCCAGCAACTCAAATGTGAATATTTGCAACTTTACATTACAAAAACTGCTGTTGCTAAGACATAAAAAAAGAAACATTTTGAATAAGTTATTTTGGCACCAACCATTAATTATGGGCATTATTCACTATTTGCTGACATCAATAATGTGCCAATTAAAGAAAAAAACATAATGATAATAAAAATAATTGTTTGATAAAGACTTACAGTTCTCTTCTAATGATATGATACAACCATTCCAGAGGTTTTCTGTGTGTTAATCGATGACAAACAGAAAATATAATTAAGATCTTCGCTAGAAAAACTGAAACATTGAGGGTCTTAAGACTCGATTTTTACACAGGGTCCCTCTTCAAGATCAGGATTATACAAAAATACATTTCAGAATATAGGACAAGATGGTTGTGTACCTTGATCAGACCTGGGTACATGTCTCTGGCATAATTGGAGTAGAACTGAGGGGTTTGTGGCCCCTGGGGGTCGGAGAATCCAGCTTTGATTACACGTTTCAGGGTCTGCATGGTGTTCAGCGTGGTGTGCATCACAGCATTTAGCATTTAAAACCAATAATAATCAATAAAATTATACAAACAAGGAAATTTGTATCAGGCTTCTTGTCTGTGCGCTACTGAGCTGTACTGACACTAGGTGGTGTATCATCAGAAAACGATCATTAGCTGACAAAATATCTCATCGACATATATATATATATATATATATATATATATATATATATATATATATATATATATATATATAGGGGTTTTGATCAGGTTAATATAAAATGTAAACACTTTACACATAAACACTTACCGGCTTCGAAAAAAGCTAAAGAAACAGAAGCCACGTTCTCAGTTTGTCCCCAAAAATCCAGGCGGAGTGAGCACTCTTCACTTTTCTTCTCTGCTCTGTCCTGTGACGCAGCTTCCGCTTGCCTACTTCCGTACACAAACGCTCTGCTGATGACGTGTACCATCCTGTACCGTTAGCTAGCAGCTAGCCCGCTGGCCCAGCCACCTGTCAGAATAAAGCTACAGTAAATAAACCCACGACACAAAGTAAGAGCGGAAGCGGAGCGTTTCAACACCTCAGGGGAAATGGAGACGCTTTACCACCAGACAAACAGGTGAGTGCGTCTGCTGCCGTGGAACCATGTCAGAAGCTAGGGACAGTTAGCTAAAAACGAAACTAGCTGAGTGGTTTAACTGTAATTAACTCCAAATGAGGGGTTGTTGCTGCTGTGGTTCACTGGTGATCATTAATGTTCATGCCTCACGTTTCGGTGTTTGTCTGTTGTGAACCAGGCACATCCAGGAGGTTCAGTCTCTGATGGGAAACCTGGAGAAGACAGACCGTCAGTCGGTGCACTGTGAGTAGTCCGAGCTGCCGTTGTTCCCCCTGAAATAAAACCCAACTACCGCAGTCCACCCGACTGCAGACAGCTAAAGCCCCAGGTTCACTCTACATCATGTGCTTCTGTATAATTTGATAAAAACACTTGTTAGAAACCTGCACCACTGAAATACAGTGTCTACTATGACTGTATATACTGTCCATGTTGTAAAATGAATATTAGTGATGTGCCAAAATGCAGTTTGAAGAACTTCTAAGAGGACCTAAGGATTGTCCAAAAATGTACACACACACGCACTAGTATTTTCATCTCATGATGGGTTAAACTCCAACACCACTGCATCCCAGACTGAAAAGTTGTACGTCACCACATTTTGTTGAGATTATTTACTTTACAGGTGAAGTTTATATATGTAAACATGATCAGTTTACAAAGTACACATTATTATAGACTACTTGAAGCTATCACCAACAAACTATAAACAGCTAAAGCTCCAGGTTCACTCTATCAAGTAGTTCTGTATAAATTGATAAAAGGTAATTTGTTAGAAACTTAGTACATTTTTCTCATTTGGTGTTAACTTGAGTTCAAGTTACAGCAAATTGCTCTGTAGTGTCTCTGTGGACAGGGATTTAACTAACAGAAAACCCTGAGAAAAGCACATTTACTCTGAATTTAAATTCAAACTGCTTGTTTGTTTGAGCAACACAACAACAGAAAGATGATCGGTTTAATATCTTAGGAAAAGTACGAAAGATTCACAGAGCCCACCAGAGAAGCTGGTACCAGTGATTTTAGAAAATGTTTAAAAAAGTTAACTTCATCAAGATCCTTGATTTATTCCCCGGGAAATCATGACAATGTTGAAAAACGCCTTATCTCACAATGTTAAAGAAAGTGAAAATAAATCATCCCCTGATCCTGATCACCTTCCCTGACCTCGGTCTCATCTGTCCACCAAGGTCAGGAAAGAACCCATTCAATTTTGGTGCAGATCTGGATCAGGGGGTGGATCCAGGAATACTTTCCCACTTTCTTTAACATTGTAAAATAATGCATTTAGGGGACTGATATTTGAATTTGAAGTGAATCTAAATGTGGTGTCATAAGGGGACTGTTGACAGTAGAGAGTTAGCGCTATACTGAGTGCCATTCCAGTTAGTATCTGAAATAGATTACACACAGTATATCCAAATGAACTAACTAAACTCGAACTGTACTCAAATTGATATTTTGATGCACTATATTCTCGTCCGCTGTGATGTCATTGTTGTGTTTTGTTTCTCAACCTCCAGCTTTATTTGTTGTTGCTGTTATTTGTTCAAGGAAAGGAAGTAATGAGGGGAAAACAAACAAGTTCATGAGTCTCACATTCAACCCCCCGCCCCACTTCGCTCAGTGTTGATGGCACCACTTCCACTCCACTTCCCTCAAAATCCTAATTTCTGCTCCTTACTTGCTCTTTGTTATGGCTGCCTGTTACCAACTGTGACACAATGACTGCAGGAGGGGCCGGTGTCTCCCTGGTTTTCTGTGGTTGGTTCCTGCCTGATCGGTTCTGGGCGAGTCTGGTGCCAGGACAGGAAGCGGTGGGGTGGGTGCAGTGACAGAGGCTGGGAGGGCGTCTTCCAGATAATGGTGGGAGCCAGGCAGTAGACAACCCCCCCCCCCCTCCTCTCTTCTCCTTCTTCGAATTATGACATTGACTTGAATTTTAACGCCGGGGGGGGGGGGTAGCATGCTAACGTCATACACCTACTAATGAAAGAGGGTAATTCCAGTGGTGAATGCCAAGGATCTTAACATGGCCAGATGTGCAGGAATGAACTGAAACCTAGAGTCTCAGCAATAAAAACACTGAATGAAAGTGGGAAAGCAGAAAGTCCAGAAGGGATGTGTAAGAAAATCTCATGTAGATTATAGTCAGATAATTCATTAGTTATGGTTTGTATCGGGAAAAAAAAATAATGTCAGCTATTTTGACAAGTGATTCATCATCTTTGATTCATTTTTTCACGCAAACTGCCAAATATTTGCTGCCTACAACATCTCAAATGTCAGAATTATAAGTTATGGCTTAATAATAATAATAATCAGCTTCACCTCTAATATGATTTAGTGTGTTCCTTCCCTGATTGCCATATTTTCCATCCTCTCTTTTTTTTCAAGTGTTGGAGAATGACCTGCAGGCTCGAACTAACCAGATCTTCAACCATTTAGAACGCCTCGAGATCCTGGCCAGCAAGGAGCCACTAAACCGCCGTCAGAACGCCAAATTGTGAGTTTGGAGCGAGTCAATTGATGGTGACCTTAAAGCCCCAGAGCTGGCAGGGCGAGCCATATCTCATAAAGGCACAGGGAGGGTGTAGAGGATGAGACAGGCAGCCCCGGTCCTGCCCTGTGGCGACGTGGCCCTATGAAAACATTTCCTCAGAAGTCCCGTCATCACCAGCATTCCTGCTGCATTGGGCAAAGATTCATTTCTGAGCTGGGTAAACAGGCCTTAGGGGACACAGACCGTCCCATCCTGCAGCTCCTCTCTGATCTCAGCGGCGCTGTAGAGGGGCCTGAGTGAAGCCCAGGAGATGGGGGAGACTGTGAGAGACCCTTCACGCCAGCTGCAAGTGGTTTAAGGGAAAATAAATGTTCTCATCAACCAGAGCAATCGTGAACAGTGAGAATTAAGATGTGGTGCAATGAGCAGTGTCATGGAGCAGACGGGGGAGCGGTTGTCATGGCTCCCGCTGAGTTTCAGAGACAAAAACAAAAAAATTGAGGGATTCAATAATAATTGGACATTTCCCAAAGGCTTGCAATCGAATCCATTAGAACTAATTAGAGACGTGTGTAAGTGCAACTTAAAAAAATCGAAATACCCTTTCAGGCTATTTTAAAGGGAACTGAACTCTTTGCTTTGTAAGACTCAACGATCCGTGCTGCATTCTTTTCTCCTCTTCAGGCGAGTGGACCAGCTCAAATACGATGTTCAACACCTCCGCACTGGTCTGCAAAATTTCCAGCACCGACGCTACGCCAGAGAGGCCCAGGACCGAGACAGGGAGGAGCTCATGAGCCGGACCTTCACGACCAACGTAAGTCAAATGTACCTGAGAAGAGACTGGGATGTAAAAGCGACAATAAACTGAACACTTGAATTAAAATGTCATTGTTCCTACTCAATAGGACGCAGATACCTCCATCCCAATAGACGAGACCCTACAGTTTAACTCCAATTTGCACAACGCACACAGAGGCATGGACGACCTCCTGGGCAGCGGCAGCAGCATCCTCAACGGTATCAGAGATCAGAGATCCACGTTGAAGGTGCGTTCATACGATTTAGATTTGATTTGATAAGTTCTGTAGAGCTGAGGACTTTTCTTTTTTGTTTCCTAAAGTAAGTACGCATGATTCAGGAGATTTTATGATATTGATAGTGATAGTTTCTGGTGTCTACTGTACACTGATCACAATAGTCTCTTTGTTGGTGTGCGTACGCTCAGCTGGAGGGTGAGTCCTTGTTTCCAGGGAGGAGATGGTCTTCCTGGTTTTGCTTCAGGCCTCGTCTTATCAGGGTGTGTCTGCTGATCAGCACTCACGGCCCGGGTTGTCTAGCCATGAGAAACTTCTGACGGAGCGGCGCGTCAGGGAAGGCGTTGGCCCGCGACGTCTCTCTTAATCCGATGAATTGGCGAAGATAATTACCGTGTCGTCATGTAATGCCTTTGTCTTCCAAAACAATGCGTATGTGTGTTTCTGGCTGTTGTATCCTAATCTAACACGTGATCGTTGCCGTTCCGTCTCCACACAGGGGACCCATAAGAAGATGCTGGACGTGGCCAACATGTTAGGGCTGTCAAACACAGTGATGAGACTCATAGAAAGGCGAGCCACCCAAGATAAGTTAATCATGATCGGAGGAATGCTGCTGACCTGCATCTTCATATTCCTGGTGATCAGATACCTGGGCTGACCGTCCATCGGTTGTGGACATTTCTGCAGCGCATTGTCCCTCATGATATGAAGCGTGGCAGAGCAAATTTTTAGGGATTAAAATAAAGTACATTTTTTTAATAAATTGTGCCATTAGAACAGTATTTTATTCCACGTGAAGCTCTAAGAGGACATTGGACTTTCTGCTGCTTTCCTCAGATTACAACCATAATCTTTTTGTTTTTGTCCAAACCACTCTGAGACTGTAAATCACTTGTGACTGTACAACAAAGGTTTCTTAAAAATACTTCAACCAGATATTTCAAAGTGAAAGTGAAAAGCTGTTTGTTGTTTTGTTCCTAATATTGTCGGTGTCATTCTGCCATGGAAAGCTCAGTTCAATAGAGAAATATTACTGTGGAAACACTCGTAATGATCCATTTCTTTACATTGCAACTCAAGAAAATTCCCTGGAGAATCTCTTTCTGTTTTAATGTCTCAGTAATGAAGTCAAATGCAACAATCCTGCAGTAAATTTGTCTGTCATGAAGGTTAGAATGTTTGGTTTTATGTTGATTTTTTATCGTGTTGATTGGGCTTTATGATCATTTTTAGGATGTAGTTTCTGAACAGTATTGCATCACACAGAGGTGTTTGTGTTATTAAGCCTTCCCTCATTAACATAAAGAGCAAATCTCTGTTCCACAATACAGTTCAATCTACAGCCTCCAAAATGATCGTACAGTTTAACCAACAAAACAGTTTCAACTTGAACGTTCAGAGGATCCATTAAAGACAAGTTTCTGGATCCGCTCCAGAATTTAATGGATTCTTCCTTTGCGTCATTCCCCACCCCTCCACAATTTAAGGGAAATAGGTTTAGTTTTTTTTAGAGTGATCCTACTGACAAATACATAAACAGCAATGGAAACATAACCTCCTTAGCAGAGATAACAAAACGTTAACAGTATAACCTTCATGAAGTTAAGATTCCCTGCACGACTGATGCATCAGACTGTATTTAGTCAAGCTAAGTGAACCTAATCAAGTGGCAACTGTTTCTTAAGCACCAGATGGTCACAAACATCTGTTGAGAAAAGCGATGGAAGCAGCCGATACTTTATAATTGTTATGTACCTTCTCTTGGATTCATGCCTGTCTAGGCTCACTATGTGAGCCATTTAATTCTCTTACTAGAATAAAACATTTTCCATTTCCTTTGTATCTAATTAATGTGTTATTAACATTAGTTATTTATAGGAGTTGTCTTTTTCAGTGTAAGCAACATTATGGGAAACCAGGGGGTGTGAACACCAGTGTGCGCACATGCTGTGGATTTACTGCTTTCACACGTCTATTCCAGGAAACTAGGGCACCATCTAGTGTTTCATATTCAACACTGACCTACGCAGGGACTATGACCCAGATGAGGTCCGAG
Organism: Verasper variegatus; assembly: GCA_026259375.1. Classification (NCBI taxonomy): domain Eukaryota; kingdom Metazoa; phylum Chordata; class Actinopteri; order Pleuronectiformes; family Pleuronectidae; genus Verasper; species Verasper variegatus. The sequence goes on from CM048054.1 coordinate 8,791,846, forward strand.
TTAAATGTGACAAACGTCTCATCTCTTACCCCCAGTTTTGAGACTGGAGACACGTTTACATGTACACAAATATTTAGATATTAACCCGATTATCATGCTGTATAAGACACTGCCATGTAAACAGTATTCTCTGAATAAGTATTCATCTAATCGAGAAATGTGGAGTACTCAACACTTTAGACGCATTATATAGACATGTATACATCTTAATCATATAACTTCCTTTTGGAGTTTTCAAAGTATTTTTCAACAGAGCAGTTACCAACTGCTTGAGAACACATACTCTGGGTTCGAGTGTAAACAAGTGGCATGACAGACAGGAATATGAATGGGGTATTGTACTAGCAACTCATGGAAATATCATCAAATCGTCTCATTCAGAATGAGGTCGGTAGCTGGATCATATAAACATAGTCAGTGTTTAGATCAAGTGTGTATTTCATTTATCTATAAACATGGAAAAACCACACATGAACTCAATGTTTTATTTGCTGAAACAGAGTAAGTCTTTATAAAATACAGCGTTGCTACTGTTTGACAGATCACTATCCTTTTCCACCCCAGCCCATCTCAGCCGGGGGGGGTAATCTAGAAATAACCTTGGAAAAAGACATGGCGTCTATTTTCCATCCAACTTGTCATCCTGCTCCTCCCACATCCCCACAGCAGTTTCAAACCTCTAGAATGTTAATAGGTTAATCTACAGCAGTTTTATTTACAAAATTACACCAAAAGGAAGAAAAAAAAAAACACAGCCCTTCTTTTGAAGAGCATTTTGGAAAATAATTTAAAAACAGAAAAATACAGTTATTGCAGTATACTACAATCTTATTGTTACATGATGCAAAAGCACCAGTTTGATGTACAGGTTTCAGTGCAATTAATTCAGGTGTACCCTCACCACAGAGAACATTAACTTTACCTCCAAGCATAGGGATATTAAAAACCCCTGCGTTACCTTTCCCCTTGAGAGGGAGAGGGGGGGGGTCCTAAATGACAATGTCATGCTGATTTGGACATCGTAGCTATAATCACATATGGTCATCATTGGTGGGATTCTTCACATTACACACTGATATATGTACAAGTTACTGCATTACAAATTATGTAGAGACCAGGGATCCAATAGAAAGCGAGTAGTCGTATGAGAACAAAAAAAAAAAGCATCACTATGAAAATTACATTACAGACTAAGCTGTTTGACCTCCTCCTCCGCTTCCTCCTCTGACCTATCTGCTTATAGCTTCAGCCATTACATCTCTCTTTGGCTACCAATATAAGCAAAAACTGTGATCATAATATGTTTGTATGGAAAAACAAATAACAAAACTCCAGTGGTTTCTCTGTTGTCATTCAAACAAATTGGTTTATGTTAATATTCCCCCTACATGGAATATCGCTTCAAATTGACCTCCTGCCTTTAAAAGTACAGGGCAAACCATGAGAAAAGTCTTAGTGTCAATTTTAAAGCCAACACAAGCAGCACCACTTTGTGGCTACAACTTACTGCACTGTGTGAGCCTGTAAAACGGTGGTTTGACAAGCATCTCGTTACAATGACTGCAAGTCTGACTTCAGCAGAAAAAAAAAGTCTTTCCACCAGAGCTGTGATTTAACTCCTTCACTTTCAGAATTACTCAAGAGCCATGGTTAGGTGGGTGCTGGAGGTCCTGCCCAGAAAAGATTGGGTGTAGCAGTGGGTGGAGCTGGAGAGCTGCTGCTGCAGCGGCCTGTGAGGGCCGAGGTGAGAAGAGTGTGGGGTAGAGGGCTGCGTGTGGGACGTGGTGCAGAGCTAAAGGGGTGTGGTGAAGTGCAGAAGCAGGGATAATATGTATGGGCTGACCAGAGAGGAAGGCTGTCGGGTGTGCAGGAATCAGCCCAGCGTGTCCCAGTGAGTGTCCCAGAGAGTGACCCAGGGAGTGGCCGAATTGAGAGAGGGAGATGGGGGTGAGGTGGTGCTGGGGAATGTGATGTACCTGCGCCAACTGGGCATGTGCCGGGTGTGGGTGGTGGTGGTGGTGGTGATGTCCTGGGTGTAAGCCCATGGCGGCAGCGGCAGCAGCATGGTGCTGCAGGATGGCGTGTTGCACTGTGGTGATTGATGTGCCGGAGGCTACGGACATAGTTGGCTGCTGAATGTGGATCTGCTGCAGCGCTTGTGGAGGGGGAGCCGGGGCCATGTTGGCAGCTGCTGCCGCGGCGGCAGCTGCAGCGGCTGCAGAGGGAAACGTCTTGACCTGCTTGGCTAAAAGCTGCTGCTGGATGTGTTGTTGTGCAGCCTGCTGTAGCTTGCCGTATTTCTCCATCTCCTCCGGTGTGAACGTAATGGGCTGACTCTCCAGAGGAGCCAGTCCGTCCTCCTCTGCCTCAATGCAGTCCTCCTCCAGGTTGGGTGGTGGATAAGCAGGGTAGGCGTGCATTGGGGGCTGCTGCTGCATTTCTGGCATAAGGGACTCCATCATGGGGTTCTGTGAGGGGTCCTGTCCTGAATCTGCTTGGTACTGAGGCATCATTATGGAAGGCTCCTGTTCGAACAATGGCCGGGGTTCTTGGTGCACTTGGGTTTCTGTAGTGGGCTGCTGCGTCTCCTCATGTACCACTGTGCTCTGTGGAGCCTCCTCAACCTTTTGGACTGGTGGAGCTGGAGGTGGTGGTGGAGGAGGGAACTCTCTTATAGGCTCTACCAGGATAACTTCTCTCTCAGCCTCAGAGCCCTTCCCCGTTCCTGATTTATCTCCCTCATCTGGTCTGGTTAAAGGAATCACTGGTTTCTTCCCTGCCTGCAGTTTACCAAAAAGTGGAAGCAGGGCTTTACTTCCCAGGGTCGGGGGTAACTTTGGACCAAAGTAGCCCTGAGGGGGGTCTTTAATCTTGAGACCAGTTTTTGTTCCAGTGCCAGAATCATTTGAACTTTTTTTAGACTGAATCTTCTCCAGAAGTTGCCGTGCTGTCAGGGAGTTTTTCTGTTCCCCTGCATCTCTGGATGCTCCAGGCCTCAGAGCCTGTGAGCTGGATGAATGGGTGTTGCGGTTAAGGCCTCGTGATGAAGATGAACGTGGAGACTGGGAGCGGTAGATGTTTGAGCGGTTAAAGTCTCTGCGTTGTGCGTCACTGTCACCTCGACCCCTAGGGCCCCGTCGTTGAGGGGAGACTTTAACGGAGCTGGAGGAGCGGCTGGCTGAGCTGTGGCTTCGGCTATAGCTGCGCCTATAGGATCTTGGGCTGGTGCTGCGGCTCCAGCTGCTGGAGCTTCTCGAACTGCTCCGATGGTGCCGTCGGTGCCTTTTTCGGCGGCTGTAGCTGCGTGAACGTGAGCGGGAGTCATCTGAGGAGGAAGAGGAGTACTGGTGTCTCCTAGATCGCCTGCGCCCTCGGCTACCTCTCCGCTCGTACTCTGACTCTGATGAACGCTTTGACCGCCGCCGTCTGCGCCCCTCTTTGCTGTAGTCACTGTAGCTGTCAGAGTAGCTGCGGCTACGGTGGCTGTAGGCACTGCTGCCTGCTGAGGAGCGCTCCGAGCTGCTGGAGTAAGAGTGACTGTGGGAGGTTTGGCCACGATGGCGCCGACGACTACTGCCCCGTCTTTCCCCTCGTCTTGATGAACGACTACGGGACCGCCCCGATTCCTCACTACGGTGGCGGCGTTGTTCCCGGGGACTTGACCTGTGATGACGAGAGCGCTGAGTGTTTGAGCCGCCTTCTTCTTCACTCTCACTGCTAGGGGGTCTACCTGGACCAGGACTCTTCTTGGCTGAGGTGGAGCAGGAGGCACTTTGAGATGCACTGGAGTCGGTCTTTTGTCTCTTGGGGGTACTGTGCTCCTCTGAGGCGTTGGCCTTATCGGTACCTTTTCTGGTTCCTCCCTCCTCAGCTCCAGACTTGGAAGGCACTTCCTTAGTAGCACGTTTCCTCTTCCCCAGCTCAACTCCTGTATTTCCTGTAGCTCCTCCCCCTGCAGGTGTCAGCTGAACGGAGGAGGAAACAGCTTTATCTTCTGACTTTGGTTTTGCTTTATCTTTTACCTCACCTGTTGCCGCATCCTGATCAGGAGCTTTGTTTTTGCTCTTCTTCCGTTTGTGTTTTTTCTTCTTTTTGGGCTTTTCTTGTGTTGCCTCCGTCTCCCCTTCAGCACCCTCTGCTGCTGCTGCTTTTTCTTTGTGTTTTGAGTGCTTCGCAGACTTCTTGTGCTTCTTCTTTTTCTTTTTTTTCTTGACACTACTGCTGCCAGTTGCAGGCTTTTGCTGATCACCTTCTGATTTACCAGGTTCTCCCTTTGTCAATGACTTATCTTTGTCAGTGCTGGTCCCAGGTTTAGTTGTTGAATCTACTTCCGCTGTTGAGGTCGCTACCTCTTGTCCCTTGTCATCAGATTCTTCAGGCTTAGAGGACTTTGCTGCTTTACCACCACGCGCTCCTTTGTTGCGGGATAGCTTGAAGTCAAAGTAGAGGGGATTACAACTGTAAGACAGGGAAGGCTGAGCTTTTGTAAATTCGAGGAGCTCAGAGGGCCACTGCAGGGTCGTGCTTTCATCTTTGCTAAGAACTGGGAAGAAGGGTCCAGTGGGGATTTTAGGGCCTGAATTTGAATCCGGAATTTCCTGTGTGCTCTCTGGTTTTTGTGTAGGTGAAGTGGGTACCATAGCAGATGTGTCTACTACGCATGAAGAAACATCCTCTGTCTGCACTTTAGGCGAAAGAGGAGTTGGGTCTGGGTCAGGAGCTGGAGTTGGAGCTGGAGGGGCATCTCCTTGTTCTTGATCTTGTTTTTGATCTTGTTCTTGATCTTGTTCATGATCTTGTTCATGATCAGTCTTACAATCTGCAACAATGGATTCTGTCTGTTCAGGACAATCTTCACCCTTTTTTTCCTCTGGCCCCTCTTCCTCTTCTTCCTCATCATCATCATCATCTTCTTCTTCTTCTTTGATCTGAGACTGATCAGTGGCCTTCATGAACAGCAAAAACTGAAAGTGAGGTTTTACCCGGCAGTGAGCTGGAGGTACATAGTGATAGTACTGAGGCTCCTGTCCAGCATATCCTTCCTCTTTTTTCATCATCATCTTCAGTTTGTTGAGTGTGGAGGCTAGAGAGCCTCCATCGTCGGGCTGCTCCACCTCCTCCGTCCCTGCCAGACCACCAACCTCTGCTACTTCAACCCCTATTGATATTCCCTTGGGGCTTTCTGTTCCGCAGCCAGACGTCTCCTCTTGTTCTGCGGTCTTTTCCCCTTCCTGGTTCTCATCTTCCTCCATAGCCTCCTCACCATGATCAGCAAACACTGCAGCCGCCGTGTCCAGCTTCACTGGAGCTTTCTTGGCAAAAGAGAAGGAAACACTGACTTTTGACGAACCACTTGGGGTCGGGGATGAGGAGCTGTTCTTTCCTAGAGAGAAGCTGATGGCTGGGCCAGGCTTCGGGGAGGTTTGCCCACTTTTTTCTGTCAGTGATCCTTCCAGGGCTTCATCTGTCAAAGCAGGGTTCTCGGGCGTCATGTCACCATCTTCTGCCTTCTCTCCGTCCACAGCCACTGTGGTCGTTTTGAACATGGGCCCACTTCCTGGAGTACTGAAACACAGAAGCATGTAACCAATGAGATGTGGGATCAATGTTTCCAACTAAAGAGATAAGGGGCTCTGACAAATCTTTGTTTCTATTTTGGGAAATATATCCTCAAGACATACTGGTTTTGACCTACAGTGAGTAACATTTGTTAAAATAATAAATACATCTTTATGTTTTGTTTTAATATGTGGTCTCATAAGCTTAACAGACTGTGCCATTATCCAGCCAGCAGAGGGCACTGTAAGAATAAATTCTTACCGATCCTGGAGTTTCCTCTGCTCAGCCAGCTCGTGTAATCGGCGTAGCATCTTTTCTTGCTTCTTTCCACCCTTTCGTGAACGTGAGGACACATTACGAGCAAATTCTCTCTGCTTCAGCTCTTTAAGCCTCTGCGATACATAAAAGCAAGACAAAGACAAACAGGTAGAAACAAAGCTTGTCAGAATCTCACCATGTTTCAAAGTAAAAGAGATGCATTAAAAGCACACAAATTGACAGTACCTGCTTGTGAGCGTGGTCATAAGAGTTAATGTGGTTGTCAAATTCCTGGTGCTTGGTGTACTGTTTGTCACATAGCTCACAGTAGAAGTTGGCTCTCAGGTCCTCCAGAGCCTTTGCAATGGCTTTCTCCTTTTCCACCTGGTCCTAAAGTAGGTGGAAAATAAAAGGAGGGAATAAGTAAATGAATCTTGAAATGAGATAAAAAAAATAGTCACTTTGCAGTGGTCACCTTCCACATTTACGTGTGTACACAGGAACCAAATACATACAAGCATGGTACTAGAATGACAAAAGGCTGAATGGCCTCACCTTGTATTTTTGCCGCAGTTCCTCTGTATCCTCCTTCTCAACTTCCAGGACTCTTCTCTTCTCTGTGGCGTCCTCTGCATAGTCCAGCTAAAAGGACAAACGGAGCAATTACTACACATTACACAAAACCCTTCTCAAGCAACAGCAGCAGTCCTAATTCATCTTATACTGTATGTATTCAGCAACTGTTAAACTATTATTCCATGGTGTCAAGTCTTTCCGGAACTGTAACACTTGTAGGTCACAGGAGCTGTGGAAATACCAGTTTGTTTTTCTTGAGTTTTTGTTTGAGTTTCGGATGTACACAGATAGTTGATAGTTAAGATGTGAGGGATTGTAGGAGCATCGGGTCATTGAAGCTCAAGCCCTTGAATGTTATTTAATTGAAAGCAAGTGCTGGAACTTCCAGAAACCTCAGAGGCAACAGATATGAACCATATGCATATTTACTATATCATTTTTCAAACTGTGTTTTCTGTTTCAAGTCCTGTTTATCTCAAATAGCGTTTTGAGGTCAAGGCTCCACACACTGCAATCAAGATCTTTTCGTTTCTGCAAGTTTAAACAATTTAAATTTAAGACTTTTTAATACCACGATGAATAAACTTTAATATAAAAAAATATTGCAATCTCACCTCCATCTCCATCCGTCCCATCCCCATGACATCATATTTGAGGATAATGGGCACAGGGTCGGTGCGTCCTGAGGGAGAAGAGACAGAGAAAGGACGAGGTGAGTTTTTGATGCTGGGACGGAGGGTCAGCTCGGAGACAGCCTGCTTTTAGAGCATAGGGTGCTGGGGTTAGAGAATTTTGCCTTGAAGTGCAAAGAGACCAGAAAGCTACAGTGAACCAAACACCAGCCATTCTCACAGCTTACTGCAGCCACCAAGTACATACCAATTTACTCTATGCGTTTCATTTGTCCTGGCTGCTGATTAGCATTTGAATAATTCAAATTAGCTGCACTTTATTGTTATCTTGTTGAATTAAATGAGGTCAAGGGCATCAGGGTTGTTTGGCTACATGTATTAAAGGAAAAAGATAAAGTTCACTTGAAATAAGCTAGTCAGCTACAAGCCGATCTATTTGTATATCTTTTCAGTATAGTTACTCTGCCTAGTACCCCTCCTCCACCCGTTCATTGCAGCAGTCCTGTTAAACCAGAATGCCAAGTTTATCAAGGACGATACAGCTTGAAGGACTGCGGTGGGTGGTGTGTGTTTGCATGTGTGTGTGTCTGAAGGGAGTTGCAGTGGCAGCAGCTGCCAGCACAGCTGAGCTCACCGAGTACCACTGCGACATCCTCCATGAGGGGGAACAAAGCCTCCTAATATTATCTAAGGCCTATTGCATCATCTCTTTCTGCACTGTGTGCGGGCTGGCTGACCCCTGAAAGACCGTTTAACTGTCCCAAGGTTCAAATCCGTTCCTCCTTGTCCCAGAGCCCCTTCCTCATCAAGACTGGAGCTTTAAGATTTGTCCCTTTGTTTGCTTAAGCTATGTTATGTAAGCTGTGAAAAGAGCTAGATCAGAAGGAAATTAACTGTAGAAAAATAAAACAAACCAAAGACAACCAAAAAAAACAAAAAACAGAATGAAACATTAAAATATATTAAAAAAAATCAAAACTACTTTGGAGATTGACACAGAACTGCTTAATCCACTCATAATCAGCCAAACAAAGCAGAGATAAAGACAAGAGTAAAATTAAAAAAGGACACAAGCACTGAACTACAGCAGAGTGACGTCACAGGCCAGGTATCGCCATGGTGACAGTGCAAGGGATGGGGGATACTTACCTGGTAAAACATGGATATGGGTAGGAGGAGAAGGAAGGGAAGGACAGACAGACAGACACGGGAATCTCAAAACAAAAAGGCATAAAAGAAGAATTTGGACTAGTCTGTTGCTCCTGTTGCCAGCCAGATACAATAATCCATCTTACTGATAGTGATTATCAATTCAGTTTGGTTTCAGTTTTTTTTTTCCTTCCACATATTCAAGTTATGGTGTTTTTTTTCTCCATGAATCAATTTTCGATGTATACCATTGGGCATATGGAATAGCTGTGAACACTGGGATTAGAAATTAACATTTTAGGTTTCTTGTAATAATTAAGGTTTTCTCAAGTATTGAGGATAAAATTCTATAGATGTGTCATTGTCCTGTCAAAGTAATATTTTAAAGGCAAAACACATCCACAGACAAAATGCAAAATGTATTAAATATTTATGCTTTCAAACTTTTAATTTATTAATACAAATGAGGCTAGTATCCGGCACATTCTTACCTTCCTGGACAGAGAAGGGTAAGAATGTTACTACAGGTAAATATCTGTGGTTTCCATGAATAATTTAGTCATCACAGCCCAATGACATATTAATTCTGAAATCATAGATGCATGGGCATTGTAACATATAGAGGCCTGCCTGGACTCTCAGTCCCACTGCAGTGTCTGTCAGCTGCTATGGCCTAACACTTACTGACAACGTGATTGTGGAGGCCTTATTTCACAAAGGATGTGAGGAGATTGTGTGATTTGTAGATCACAAGACTATCTACTGATAGACATGTGTGTTCATGTGATTTGCCTAACAGCAGTAGAGAAGTGAAACCAAAAACAGGGGTTGGTCTGTTAGTCAGCCACTGCAGTGGTCTGTCTGAAAGGAGTCACAAGTCAGGCCAAGAATTAAAGATTAATGAACAATTACACTCATCCCAAACTATCACCATTTTTTAAAACACAGTGACAAAACTTCCACATTACCCATTCCAGTGGAAAAGAAAGGGACCAGACAAAAACAATGTGCATCTAAATCACAGGGTGTGAATCACAAGGTTTAAAAAAAAAAAACTGAAAACAAACAAAATGACAATGTTCTAAGAGTAATACATATGCATGATAATATACAAGCAGCAGAATGAGGACTAATACAGAAAGAATTGAAAGCCTATGTAGCATTGGTGGTCTGATGAGAGGAAAACAAAAAACAAAAATGGGAGAAATTAAAAGAAATTTTAAAAAGAAAACAATTCAATTGGGGGATAAAATAACATTTACCACTAAGTTTACCATCAGCACAACATGGGCAGGATCAAATCGCTGTAAAAAAGAAACACCAATTGGTTAAGCAGGAAGATTGAGGAACATAGAGAAGGGAGGGTAGGGTTGGGAGTGTGATTGTGGGGTTAAGGGGGGTTTATTACCAGAGGGGCTTCAGTGTGTCACCCCCCCACATCTCTTTACTCAGGGCTAAGTGCTTACAGGGATTTCCTCTCACCACTCTCTTCCAACCACTGGTCCCAGTGCCCAGGCCCCTAAACCTGGCATCATCTTTCTCTCTCAGCCACAGTATGCCCCCAGGAAACCAAACAACCACCCCTTACAAAGTATACCAACCGTCATATATCCTTGTATTAGTAAAGCAAAATACAGATGTATTTAACTAGTAGCAGTGCAACGGAGCTCAAAAGTCACAGTTCGGATCAGATCATGGTTTTTAGTCAAGGATCGGATCTTTTTATCTATTTTTTTTTTTTTTTTTTTTTTACTAATGGAACAAAAAAAGGGAGACAAATATAAATAGATTTTTTATTAAAGAACTTTTATACACTCTAGGCATCAATGTCTAAATCAAGTTTTAAAACAAAATGTATTGTCTTCAGTGTTTCCCCATTTATTATCTAGACTGTGGTGGTCCGCCAACTTCCAATTTATACCGCCACATAGGGCTGGGCGATAAAACGATGAAGATAGTTATCGCGAAATAACAATTCCTCGATAGAAATACAAGACATGGTCGATACAACGTCGATATAACTCATTCCATGTATGTTTTGACAAACAACACGAACAGCCAATGATAATGAGAATAGCACCACGCAATGCACACAACACAGAGCGTAGGAGTCGCAGCAGACGTTTTACTGTTTTGGCTACAGCCGCTGTGCACAACAGCACGCCCGGAGTGGGAGTGAGATAAAAGAGAAAAAGACGACAGAAAGTTTTACCCAAAACTTGAGCGACAGTGTTACCGAAGAACACTCCCCAACGTACACAGTCTAAGGCTCAAAAGACGAGGACATTGCTGAAAAGAAGAGTCAGAAGAATTCGGTAGTGTGGTGATATTTGGGTGTTTAAAGCCCGACATGAAGCGTGCACTGCAAAATTGTGTAGAAAGTTTCCACAAAGAGGTAATACCACTAATCTTTTTTACCATCTGAATTAGATACGGCAGAAATAGTGATTTGATTTATATCGTGATATATATCGAAATCAAGTGATGTGTAAAAAAATGATCTTGATACGATTTTTTCCCATATCGCCCAGACAGTTTTTACCGTACATGCAGTGAGACGTCATAGTTTCAGCTGCAGCTGTTTGCATAACCACAAATGGCATTCACTGTCATTCTCTCACACAAGAGAACTGCTCTTTTTACTCTCTAGTCTGTACACTTGTCATTCGTCCTCTGTTGCACAAGAGAGCAAACTGTGAGCGAGTGCAGGTGCACCAGCGCTACCCCCACAGACTGAATCAATTTTGTGGAAAACACTGTTTCTAAGGGCCGGTCCCTGTAGATTTAACTGGGAAGCCTAAATGCTCCCATGCATGTGACTTAAATAGTTACTACTTTGATTTAACTGCATCTCTGGATTGAGATTTATGCTATCATTACTTTAAAAAGTGGAAGCGACAAACTTTACTTTAAAACAATATGTAAACTTTGCCATTAATCTGCAATTCACATGCATTCCGAACTGATCAACCGTGGTCCGTTACACCGCTAATTACTTCTTTTTTTTTACCTTAGCTGAGTCAAAGAAACCCATAAAGTAAAAACTTTTGGAGGAGCTGTACTGGGTGAGGGAGTGATGGAAAAAAACTTATGGTACTTCAAGTCGTACAGATAACGGAAGAAAGGAGTTCCATCATTTAACAAAAAATGTGAATCAAAGCTAACCTCTACTTTTACAGTGCGTGGTACAGGGAAACATTTCAGCCTTTTAGACTTGCTGAAATATATTGAGATGAGATGATAAGTACCTCTAGGGACAACCACCATTTTCCCCCTTTGAGCTTTTTGCTTTGGCAAACGCTCGTCAGCCCAGTTAGTAATTCTCCCTGAGATTCCTTCATTTCCTCCCAAGCCTGAAGCCACAAAGCTTGTTTGGGGATGTGCTTAACCGACATATAAACACATAAAATGTATCTGAGGAAGTAGCCACCAAGGCTTTAAGCAGTGCTTAGAGCAGGTTCTGCATTGCAATATTTAACCAAAGTACACTTCAAAAATGTGAACTGTGCAGCCGTTTGGACTGTGAAAGTGGGAGTTCAGTGCGTTACCTCCACCACTGCTTAAAGGCCCAGGTGAGTGACAGTCTGGGGCAGGCAATTGTGCACCTCTGGGAGAAACATGCTGTGCAGGAGGAGCAAATAAACAAGGGGAGGATGGGAGTGTAACCATGGGCACAGAGACTTTGGGTGTAGAAGGGTGGTGAGGTTTTCCCTGTAAGTTGACTCTATGGCCCGGTCAGTAACAGACACACACATCCACAAACACACATGTGTCTCAGTCCCACAGAATGACCACACACATTCACACAAGTTTAACAGGTTTGTAGGTAGAAACAGGCAAACAAGCAGACGGGGGAAAACGTGTCTACTCTGCAAGCCATTCAAAGTCTGAGCCGTGGTTACAGCCAATCAGATACCCGACAGCAGCCACGGAAACTCAAAGAGGAAAAACAAATCTAAAATACGTGGAGATGATGATTCTAAGGGATTTGATGGAATCATGGCTTCCTACATCTACCTCGATTCAAAAGAGATTTTTGTTCTTGGTTTAAATCGAAGCATTTTACTCTCGAGCAGATTGAAATAAAGGTTTAGTGATTATGCAGCAAAGAGGAAGAAGCTGACAGAGGCCATTAGCCTACAGTACACTGTAAAACGGGTGTTACATTGAGGTCAACGGCAGAGTGGGAGAAAGAAAACACACCCACACGCGCACACACACACGACATACAGAGGGGGATCCAACAAACCTTACCTAAAAAAGGGGCAAAAAGGACAAAAGAAGAATAAGAACAAAGTCAATACAGTGAAAAACTTAAAAAGGGGACACAATGCTTTCACTTCAGATTTCAAAAATCTTCTCTTCTGGCAAGAGGACAGGAAAGGAGAGGAAGATAATAATTATTATCCAGCAGACGTAGTGAGATATAAGGGTGCAACTGTGCTATGAGCCGACTCCTTAGTAAATTTGAACAGAGATAGTGGGTTCCAACACCGGGTCATTAATTCCTACACAACAACTGGACACTTTGCCGCAGTCTCATCTGCCCACAAAGCAGGATGCTTATATAACCACGTCAGTGGTGCCAGTGGCAAAAACAAGCCAGTCAGCTCCTGCAACTTGTTCTCTCAGCCACACAAAGCACACATTCTTATCACATCAAACAGATTGCTATTCAGCTGTCCAAGGCCACATGGAAATAAACAACGATGGACACTGAATGCTACGCTCAGAAATTTCTGCAGTGTTGTTAGCCTCCATGCACACTGCCCAGAATGAAGCAGCTTCCTGGTCTACTCTGGTCCCTGGCCACAGTCAAGCTGAGAATACCTCAGAGATGACACAAGGAAGCAAGGCCATATAAGCACACGAGGGAGAGGTGCTGGAGCAGCAACGACACAGTTTAACAGCCAGTCATCGGATCTGTGTGTCTCTGGAAGCTCACCAATACATAATCAACATTTTAGTGTCTAAATGTGGAGTTCACATACGAGTATAGATACGAGCAGTTTACAGCAATGCCCAACTGAATGACCACGTCCAAACTGTGGTAAATAAATCAGATTTTACGATTCACCATTTACTCAGACCACAGTAAAACAAAACCGTGCAGATTTATCTGTTAAATTAAGGAGATATTAGGACCACCTGCTCTGAAAGACCATCCATATTATGTATGTTGCCATATAGACTAGTAGAGGTGGGCAAATTAATTGATTTTTCAATGCATCGCTATGCGGACATGCACAACTCTGAATCGATGCAGAGACAGAACATAATCAATTAATATTTTCTCTTACGTAAGTTCTTTTAGCGATGTCCCACTGCTGCATAATCTTTAACCACAGTCTTTGCTGCAGAAGAAGCGACGCCTGTGCATCCAGGAACATAAATATTAATTCAGCAGGTTTTTTATAAAGATCAGCTCTAAGTGCGAGTGATTCCAAAAGAGCAGAGGAGCAGAATCTGTTGTTGACCAGCGGGTTAGGGTTAACCCTAACCCGAACCTGATACAATAATGACTAAAGATGCAGCACAAAAGTGTAAACTAAATGAATGTCAAATCAATGTGGAGAGAACTGACCACTGTTATAGGCTGACTGTTGACTGTAGTCTGATATTTTAATTGAAAACCTTATTTTGTAGATTACAGCACACTTGTAGTAACAGTCTAAAATACTTTTTTAAAGCACAAATCATGAGGCTAGTGAAGATGAACACCTCTAGTAGTCAGTGTATAGGAATAAAATTATTTAATGCATCGATAATCGTTTTATAACCTAATCGTAGCCCTCTGAATTGACTTGAAAGAGGTAATTTCCATAATATTTCTAATGCAGCTAACAAATCCAGTTAGACAGCACAAGTCTGAACACATATCTCAGCATCATTAATTTATGATGAGAATTTAAATGACTTACTTATTTTGCTAGTTCTGTACGGGCTCCTATGTGTTAAAGTGTAAGGCTATGACCACAGTTTGGGTGTGTACTGGAAACTCCAGATTTAGTGGTTGTTTCTCATTAAAATGCTGATATTGAGCACAGCTGTCACTGCTGGGTTTACATGGAGAACAATGCACTGGGTAGGAGTTGCAAATGCGCCACCATGAGAGAAGAAGAGGTCAGAGACAAATGTGTAAGAGTTATATAAATGGAACTGGTGGACCTGCTGTTAAAATGGGTTGGACCAAGAAGACAAAGAAGGACATGCTGGATGAGGTAGACGAGACCAAATGCCAGAAAAAAATGGAAAAACAAGCTTCAGAGCAGACTGCAAGGATTCATGAGCTTGTCAGAGATGATATCACTCACTGACAATGCTATACATCATCCTCTCTAGAGCCTGGAGTACAGGCAAGGGTGAGGCTATGAGGGCGCGTTAAAAAAAGTTAGAAAGACAGAGAGAATGAAGATATAGATGAGGAAAGTGAGTGAACATACAGGAAGTAGCTCAGTGGAAACATGCTAGGCATCTGCACCACTGCCTGTGAGCCAATGAGCCTATGAGCGCAGCAGGGTTGAGCTAATGAGGTGCTGACGTTAGCCAAGACTAACCCACACACTAAGCTCTGTTGAGCCTGCTTCCTCTTACAGCGACTAAATATCAACCCGGCCATTCAATCACAGTTACCTCCAATGAGTAAATGGCTTCAAAGCAGCTTTCTATTTCTGGAGAAGGTAAGAGACCAGAAAACAAACTAGCACAACAGCAGATTTGAAGTTCAGAACCACTGTTTCTCAAAGCAAATTGGTTAAACAACTATTCTGTAATTTAGAAGTGAAAAAAACACACCATAGTCTAAATTGCTGAAAGCTAAGTGCATGACAGGAAGATAAAAACACTTTGCTTCCATTTCCCAATCCCATTTCTCATGCTTATTCCTTTATAAGAGTCCAGAGCTCCAAAACAGCAGCACGAGAGCAGAACAGAAACAACTGAAATGATGTTCATTTAAATAATAATCCATTTTACCCAGTAACAGACACAAAGGAAGAGGTCAGAGGAAGGATGTGAAAGAGAAAAGAAAAGTTGCTAGTACAAAACCCTGGAAATATGAGGGGGGGGAGAAAATGGCATAACATAGTGGCCCAGTACCACCAGCATACTTTGAAAATAGGTGTGCAGAAGAGTGATTTCTTACCCTGCATGCTTTTGCCAAGTCCTTGCCCCAACTTCCAGCCATGTTTCTGAAGCAGCCGGTGTCCGATGTTATCCTAGCAGAGAGAACAGAGGAGAAAAAAACCAAAAATATTCCAATAATAAGATGAGCTTTTCCCCGTGGGCACGGGTCAAAAACACAAACACACAAAACTAAATAAAACACTCAGATCACGCTATCATCATCAGCACAACCACCATCACCATCATCATTATCGTCATCCACATCACCTACAGTGTGTAACATCAGTGTCTTTCAGCACAAGGAGTGGTAGTTGGGGTGGGTGGGGGAGGGAGATAAGAGGGGGGGAACTGAGAGGAAGAGTAGTTTTTCCACTATGATAAATACATGAGACTATGTGTGGCCTGTAAACTACAGGATACCCTCCTACCGTGGAAGTACAGTTAATTGAAAATCTTTTTAAGGCAAAGGAGTTGGGTGGGAGCATTTCTGTTATATTTGGGGATGATAAAGATAAAACATCAAGTCACACTCACTAGCTGAGAAGTTAAGAGGAGGAGGAAGGAGAGGGTAATATATGTATCACACGCATACATATATGAACCACTACAGAGCAAGATCTTAGTACACAAAGAAAAGTGACACAAAACAGGTATGGAAATCTTGCATTAACAAAAACAAAGACCAGAAATTCCAAGCTTGCTGTGATTCCGCAACCATGACAAGGGGAGCACCATGAAACATATGCAGCTGTCACAAAAAACAATACAGCAAGAGGAAGAGACAGACGTGGAGCTAGTGGGCCTTGGATTACCATTACAAGGCCCAGGGTGGATAGAATATGCACGTGTGAGGGGGATATGTGGGTGTGCAGGTGAAGTTAGGGAGACATTGTGAGCATGTAACCCCATTAGATGTACTAGAGATAGATGCTGTGCATGTTCTTGGACACCTCCAGCGTCTCTGGTCTGTTATCAATATTCTGTTCCCAACCCTGTTCACACTGTCTTATCAAGAACATATGTCGTTAGCAAGCTTCTAATTTGACCATTCACAAAGATATCATTCCTATAGCCAAGAGAAAATACTTTAAAGTAGAGATAATCTGAAGCCAGCATCGGAAATGCTCCAAGATTTTCTATTTACCATGTTATGGTGTATATGTATATATTACAAGTTTTTTGTAAATACAATGGTGTGTTATTGTTACTCTGTATCACCAGATATGCAGAATTGGTATTTGGATGGGAAATGGTGTCAGAATATCTCTATTTTAAAGACGGCTTTTACAAATTGCAGCACACTCACAGTAGCTTTAAACCAAGCTCTTTAGAGGACCCAGAAAAGTGTGCAACTGCACTGATGGTCTGATTTACTGACAATACTAATGATTGTTAGGATAAACTCTACACTACCAATGAGGACAAGACCAGGCAACTGATAACGAATCAGAGAGGCTTGAGTGTTGGAACATCCACAACAGGAATTCCTAGCACACTGTGGGGCCCAATGTGCATGTCTGAGACTGTTATATCACTAGTGTGGGTCAGCAAGAAAATAAGAAAAAACATTAAGTGAAATGCAAGACCGTCCCACCACTACACACTACAGTACATCCTCAAGCACAAATAAACAGGAAACAATGAGATTTCTTAATAAGCAGTGTTTTTTCTGTTGTGATTATAACTATTCCAAGCTTGGCTGACATTCACCAGAGTGCTGCATTCTACAAAAAACATACAAACCAAACAAAAAGGATATTTATAATCACAAAGAGATTGACATCAACTTTCACAAACAGAAAGTGAGGGGGTTGGAACAAAACAGAAAGAAAAAAAACAGCATGCAGCTTTTTGTTAAAAGAGTTTTAACAAAAAGCATCGTCGGTGTTAGTAGAGCACTGTGAATGGTACACGTACTGAGGGGTGGGGCGGGCTGGGGGGGGTGGATGGATAAAAAAAAACTAACCAAACAACTTTGTTAGTCTCAGGTGGATCAGGCACAGAGAGGAAGGTGATGGCTCAACAGGGCTCAATTAGGTCTCTTTGACAAAAGAGGAGGTCAGGAAATGGGGCAGAACAGAGCAGGCTGAGCCATAGTGAAGGTAAGTTTCTAGGATGGTGGCAGTGAGCTGGGCTTGTATGGGTTAGTGCATGTGAAGGGGAATGGTTGTCAGACACACAGCACACACTGCATCTCCGCCCACAAGGTCTCAAATGGGATATGTTTGATTTAATCTTTGGCGTTTCAGAGGAAACTGTTGCCTTCCTTTGACTTATTATATATAAGATTTTTGGTAGAAAAATAACATGTCAGTTTTAACAACCATGAAATGGCAATTCTTCACCATGATGCCTCGATTGAATAGGTTCAAAACATCTAGCTGATGCTTGCCTCTAATACCCTAGAGAAGGACTGCACTGACTCACTTCCTGTTTCTGTTAGGGTTTGGTATTTTTTCCCTCCAGTTCATGATTGTTTGCTGTGCGTCTGTCAGATCCTTTCCTCTGCGGGACGAGATAAGAGAGGGATCTGTGCTGGGGCTGACATGGTGGGTAGAGACCTAGAGACAGCCAGCCTGTCTCAGCCCATAACTAGGACACAGAAGGCTACACTATCATGCTATCTCTCTATGACTTGTCCCTGCCTGTCGGTTTCTGATCATGTCTTAAGATGCACAGAATTAAGAGGCTATGGCTGGTTAAGTGTGTTTTCCTCTGACTGGTGGACAAAATGTACCCTGACTTCGTTGTGGAGAAACACTGCAGAATTTGCTGCAGTGAATGCCTCCCCTCCCACCGACATTGGGCATGCCTCTGTCCCTTACTGCAGGATTATGGTGCAACAACACTGCACATGAACATTTATATTAATTTGTAGGGTTGGCTGGTGTATGAAGCTTGTAGCAAGGAGGGAAATAAACTGCTCCCTGAGTCGTAGTCTTGCTCAGCCTCTTCACAATAATTAGTGAAAGCTGAGACTCTGCAAGCTCAGAATATTATCCCTATCTTAAATTGAACATGTTTCTTCTTCCAAATATCTCACATTTGATCTATTTTATCACATAGATTAAAAAAATATAAAAACAGGAAGGGCAGGTTGGATGAGGCATGAGTCGCAACTGCTAACACTAATAAATAGATTAGACCAAAAAGGGCTCAGGAAAGGTCAGGGGGCGGAGATGAGGCGCAGACTGCATGTTAAACAACAGATGAGTGCACCAAAAGAATTGACAGACAGACGGATGAAAGCAACGACGGCGAGTCCAACAGCAGTGCAAGTGGAGTGAAGGCATTTCCATACGAACCTGGCTTTAAAATACTGGGCTGTCAAAAAAACAGTCACACGTGACACAACGTAAGAAACCGGCCAAACGCTTTCAACTGCAATTCTGCTAGCTTCTCTATTTCTTAAAAATGCAAATCTCTCTCTCTGCTTTTAAACAAACATAATACTGTATACAAACAGAAAATGTAGGCATGTTAATAAATCCACCAATGGAGAGTTAATACAGGAGAAAGAAAAAAATAGAAAATGTTATCCAAACAAAAGAGATCTAAGAGGTGTTTTTAAAGTGTGCATTGTGCCTTCATAGGCACAGTGCATTGTAAAAGATATGGGTAAAAGAAGGGATATGCAGGGGACCCCACCTAGAGACCTCAGAGTATAGAGCCATTTATATGTGTAAAGTAAGGGCATTTGTGTGTGAAATTTCTCTGGTTCAGATTTCTAAATCTAAACTACCCTAAACCAGACCTTTTCTGTATTTGTTCTTGATTGGTTGCTCTGAAACAGATATGAGATTTTCGAAAAAGAAAAGAAAAGGACAGACTCTTTAGGGATCTGTCTTGCAAGAAGTGGGCCGCTGCAGTTACTTATCATCCTTTCTCGTGTCCCTGAGGAATGTCTTCTGGCTTGAGCTGGTCATGGACAGGCTCTGCTGTCCGCTGCTCCTCATAAAGTCATGCAGCTCCCTGGTGTTGTACATTCCTACACTGTCTCATCCACTGTAGGTGTGACTAAATGAAAACAATTGTCTCTTTGCAGATGGTAAACCTCTAAAACAGAAACAACAGAGTTCCTACTTCCCTGTGAGGGGATTAAAGATTGCCTTCAGTGATGGGTAAAATGACAGAAGCATTTATGTCAATTTTACACTTAATTTAAAGATCATACTTACCTCATAAAGCTGAAGACCCAATTCTCAAGCGATAGCTTGGCAAAGTTAAGTAAAGACAGCAAAAGCCCAAGTTTGAGGGGTGTCCTGTTTCTTTAAAGAGAGACAGTGATACTAGTGTTTTTACTGAATTTAAAAGCCAATCAGACCAGAGAAATGCTGTTATTTTGGGGGGTTTGTTTTGTGTTTTTATTTGAGCGTCCTGAACAATGACCTTGAACCTGTCACCCCAGCTGCTCAATGGATGAAGACTGGTGCTTAATCCAGAGGTCAAGCCTTTACAAGATGGTTTGACCTTTTCCATGTGTTCTTCTTTTAAACTAATAGCTGACAGAAGTCTAACAGTTAACAGCTGTGTCAAATGTGGTCTGGCTATCATGCAAAAGCCTACACAGTTCATGATGTAGTAACAGCCAATACACTTAAAGATAAACAAGACCTTTTTGACCTTGCTAACTGTATAAGAGAGAAACAGTAATTACCACAACTTGGATGAACCTACCAAAAAATGTATCTTCCTGTGGCCCGTTTGATAGATTTGTGTATGTGTGCGTTCTGTGGCTCTGAGGCTGCCCGCTGCATATCGCTCTGAGACGGGGTCAGGTAAGGGGAGGGAGGAGGAGGGGCGGGGGTTTGGGGGACTTGAAGGGGGGCAGGAGACGTGGGAGGAATGACTTTGGGAAGGGAAAACTGTAGTAGTGATTTAGGACAAGGGTGTTGAGAGGAAATAGTACTGAATGCTACCAAGTTAAAACATGCAATGCAAAAACAATGTTAGAGAGAAAGAGCAAAGACCAAAAGGGGGAAGAGAGAAAGAGAAAAAAGATCCCAATAAAGTACCACAGACCTCTAGCTGCCTATAGATCACACACAATAATTGGCAGGGGAGGGGCTCCGAGAAGCCGGGCAAAAGCATTTACCAGCAGCTCCGAGATGTGTTGCTTGTGAACAACTGCAACAAGTCCTACCACCTTAGGGGTCACACTAAGGTGGCAGATACAGTCCTGTGTTTCTAGTGATAGGATTATATTCATAATTCACCTCTATCTGACAGAATGTGTCGCATTCACCAAAATCAATAATGATAATTTGTGGCAAATTTTCACATTTAGTTGCCTGTGGATAAAAATTCCACCTTCCAAGGGGAAACATCAGGCGTGCAGGCATTACTATCTGTATTTAAGTTACAGGTGACAGGACCTCTGATTTGGCAGTTTTTTCCCCCACGGATGGGTGAATAACTGTGTGATGCTGTAGCGCGGCCCTCAGCGCCCCTCCACAAATAATAGCGCAGGAGTTAAAGAGCCACTCAAGCCGGGTGAGCAGGCCACCTCTCTACCTTTCTCTTCTCCCTCTCCACCACCCACTCAAGGCTGGAGGTTCGTGTGCACGTGAGTCATACCTAAAACTCGACCAGGATATCAAATTTTAATGCTCTTGGTTCACTGGATTCTAGCAATGAAAAGCACATGTTCAGGCTACAGATATGATCTTGTGGTAGAATAAAAAAAAAGAAAAGCATATATCTGTACGTTTTTTTTTTGTTGTTTTTTTTTTTTTTAAATCGGGAAAGAAAAAAAAATAATGTTATGAGAACATCTCTAGTTGATTTACTGTGTTTTGATTCATAGCCTATAGCTCTTTTCATTGAAATTCATGTTTAGAGTCATCTAAAATGTTCTCTAGAAAATCCTCAAAATGTAAAGGTTGTAAATGTAATGATTGATAATTTATTGATCCTTGACTGGACAGACGATTATTAAGAAACCTGTATTATTTATACATTTATGTTCAATACCCTAGATCTATATATTTGGATCTAAACCTGGTCACTGATGGTATCCAATTGGCTAACAGGGCACACTGACTGATGTTTGGGAAAGGTTAACCCGACACTGTGGAGGTACAAGGAGTTAGGGCCTGCTCACCACAGTGCTTCAGAGACAGAAGAGGGGATGGAGAGTTGGGAGGGACAGAAAGAAAAGAGCTGCCTGCGCTATTATTGATGTGCCTCTTCAGCGAAAAATGCAGTCCCAGTTGCACAAGCACCATGCCAGCACAGAATGACAGAGGGTACTGTACACCGAATCACTGTGTAGTAGGGAGGGAGCAAGAGAGAAATAAGAGCTTGAGAGAGAGAGAAAAGATGTAGAGAGACAGTCGTGAAACAGAGAGAGCGAGAGAGAAGATAGTAAGAGAAGCGTTACAAGGACCCTAAAGATAGGAGTAAGAAAGCAGAGCGTGCAAATACAAACCGGGTCATTGCTGCTTAGCTAATAGGGGCCGATTCGCTGCAGGAGAGAAATGTCGAACACCCCAAGTTGTGTACAATAAGATAACTGTCCTATAGACACAAACACTATACACTAACACATGAATTCTAAAGCTACATAGACACACACTCACTCTAACACAAATGTAGCCATTCACACCATCTAATATGTGCTCTTGTTTGCTGGAATGGTGTGGAATAAGCACTGCATGGATTTTATATTTGAGCCGAAGCAAAACAGATCTAACATTGTAAACTCTACCTAATCGGACTGTTTTATTACTTCCAATCCAAATGGGTTTATTCTTGTTTATGATGCATTTCTAAGAATGAATCTTTGGTTCAAAAGTTAGAGCAATAATGGATCATACCATAAAAGGACAAAACTGGAGGGCTCTTATGCCGAACCTCACTCGAAGCCACTGTATCAATAATTCAGAATAAAATCTGTTCATTATCAAATATGGATTTTTTGAGTTTGTTCCAGCTCCAGTATTTAGATGGCAGCCATTAATGACAGTGCTTTATCCACTTCATGCTTTCAGAGTCATTTCATCTCAGTGCTAGGATGACTAACAATGACAAATACAAAAAAAATAAAAATCTAACTTTACATCTGTAAACTCTACATAAAAAAACTGTAAGATCTATCATATATACACAATCATTTTAACTGTCACACAGGAAATGGAGTAGGCAGAGGACATGGGAAGTGGGAGGGACTTTTAAAGGGAATTAATAGACATGAGACAAGTGATTCTACAGGTTACGTGGCAAGTGTGTTCAAGAAAACACTGGATGCATCTACATGGACAGAATGAATGGAGTAAAATAAAAGATGTGGTTTTTATTCCTCCCTGGACCAATCATATCCACTCTCACAGCTGGCCCAATGGTTCAGGATGATGGATGTAGCCTTACCGATTCGATGGGCTTGTCCAGGGACGCCTGCTCCAGCTCCAGCTGGCCCTCTTCATACTGGTCAAAGTGATTTCCACCCTGAGGGACACATCACATCGAAGCTTATTTTAGAATCAAAACAGGGAGATAATCTGGTTTGATTAGCAGGTCAACAAACAAAAAATCTGGACCTATTTTGATGACTGATGTATCATTTATCAATGATTTTTCAAGCAAGACAATCAGTTTTATATATATATATATTTGTTATGTTATGATATAATGTTCATTATATCATAACATAACAAATATGTAGAGAAACGTCCTAATAAAACCCAGCATTGCTGCTAAGCTCCAAAAAGGTACGTACAGCAGATATACAATACTGACTGGAATCATGTGTCCCTCTCTTGCTTATTATTACCTTTTATTCATTTTAAGCAAAAGCATATATTCATATTATAAATATAAATTTTAGTTTGGGAGAGTTTTGGTTGCGTCACAGCCACAACTGGAAATGTACTTGACTATGTATTGTTTTTCACTTATTTTATTTCTTGGCAAATTTATTCTGGCAGTGACGGCAGAGAAGGAAGACTTCCCCCGGGCTGTATGGAGTCTGAATCTGAAGCACAACTTTACTTGTAGTAACTGAGCATTTATGGTTAAATCTGTGCCCTGGGTGGGATACAGAGTGAGTAATGGGCTTCCACCCTGACTAAAAGAAGTGTGTTTATAGAGCTGTTTCTGCTCTGAGACTGATGGCTTCCTCTCTAATGCACGAAAGGAGACATGAAGGTCATGTATGCAAGTCTTATTTTCTCCTGACATTCACACAAGCACAAAAATGTAAGTTTCAAAAAAAACATCTGTGCTGTTTTATTATTATTATTAAATTACTGCTTGTAGCAACTGGCCATCATACAAGTGTAGGCAGCTTAATCTAATATAACAATCGTTATGACATATTGAGATTTATTTATGTTTCCTTAAGGGATGGAACATCAGCAGCTTAAAATGATAATAGACAAGACAATGCTTATAAGGGCTGGGCCATGCAGGAGGCTTTACCTGCCACATTATCTTGGGAAACTGGCTTTGCAGAGATAAGCAACTGCTTAAATCAGCCCACAAAAATGATGTGATTTGATGCAAAACTGACCATCATTAATTCAAATGAAACAGGACCCTGCGTCAGTATGACTAAAGCCAGGGATTAGAAGAGGAGAAGATGCTGGGGTAGAGCAAAGGATTTATTTATGAACAAATCGATGGCTCCCTGCTCCCCTCCTCCCTTCCCATGTGTCCTCCTTCTGGCTTTCTGCTTAGACCACTAAATGTGCTATCAGCCCAGTCCCCCTCACAATGACTTCTTATTCTCTCTGCTGCTCGCCTCCTCATCTCCCCGACTCTGGTACAGAAACACCACATCTATGCTGCATAGAAATGATATCCCCTCTGACCTCTCCTGTGCATTAACACAGTAGATTTCCATTCGTGCTACGGCAGTGAAGTGGATGCTCCATTCCACCCCACATTAGGAAATGAGAGAGCCACTGCTGGCCAAGTGTTTGGTTGCTCATAAATTGCCTTGTGTGTTTCCGCAGCTCGAGATTAGCCACATGCTAAAGCTCCAACAGAGTTGTTGGACTGGTTGTGCAATGGATATTAGGTAGGCCATCTGTGGGTGTTTCCCACGCCGTGTTGCTTGGCAGCGAGCTTTAGTCCATGGAGTCAAGAGAGCAACTTTCTGAATACTGAGCATATGAATGCCTTCACATCAGATCTCACAAACAGAGCTGCACTGTGCTGGAGCTGCCTTCAACAGTCTCATTCAGACCACACAGCAATTCACCTCACTGACAAAACAGCAGAATACTGAGTTCTAACTGGATACCAACACAGTGGGCGTAGAGGAAAAAACAACTACACAATCCGCTCCTTATACACATTTCTGAACTTTCAGTTTCACAGCATGTCTGATAAGTTGACTATTTTTACCAACAGCTACAGTAATAGTTTTACAAATATAGGACATTTTCAGTACAACTTTTATACTACACTGTTATCTGTGACAAAAATATCTCATACGACTACCCCATGTTTTATAAACAAAAAAAATTTCAAACCCGACCAAAGCTTCACTTTCTTTGTTCAGAAACACTTCCCATATTTTAAGTGGTGGCATAAATTATAGAAGGTGGTGTCATTATCAAAATAGGGGAACGGAAAAACAGAAG
This sequence comes from Verasper variegatus, assembly GCA_026259375.1. Lineage (NCBI taxonomy): Eukaryota > Metazoa > Chordata > Actinopteri > Pleuronectiformes > Pleuronectidae > Verasper > Verasper variegatus. Next base: position 8,816,732 of record CM048054.1, read on the forward strand.
GAGACAGACATGTCTATCTGTGCTTTTTATTCAAATTAGTCATCTGAGCCCTTAGTATGACCCAGCCTGAACGTCACCGTTGATACAACACATCTCCATTTTGTTCACAGATCACTGGGAAAAAGCAGTCATACAGGGCCACTAAAGTTACTGGGGTTCAAGTTTCTGTATTGGCATTAAATCCACTCTGCGGAAATGTCACTGAGCAAGACAATAAATCACAAATGCAGACATGGATGGTAAAACTGTTACTCAACGTGACTCACTTGTGCTGCCAGATGGAGTGTTAGCTAATAACGTGGGAAGCTCCAAAAAATTCAAATCCTGTTAGGCGGATGAATAAGAAAAATATTACCATTGCCAGGTAATGCATGGCTGTTTCAAAACATCATATTGAGGATTTAGAAATTATTCAGATTAAAACATAAAAATGACCCAATAACCAATTTCAAATAGGTTTGAGGTTTCTTTTGTCATCTAACCAGTAGTGTTGTTTTTTACTTTTACTGGGTGTGGTCTCAGTTCACAGATAAGAGAGTGGTAGAGCTTATAGCTGGATCGTGAAATTCAATTCTGGCACTCATGTTGTAAATATATAACCGTAAATAATGTGTTTTGCCAAAAATAGTGTAATGAATTTGCAGTAGGGACATTTATTGACAGAGCTAGCAAAATAAGTATACCCTGTTAGCATCAACATCATGAAGCCTTCTTTGTATCCACTGAATAGTAATTTTAAAAGCATATGGTCAATATTCAAGTCATACAGATGAACATATGTACTGAAAAAGGGTTTTCTAACTTATATCATCCTTCCTGTTCATTGTGGCCATCAAAAGGTCCGTGCCAATATTTTATTGTTAAAAATGATGTGGGACAAAAATCAACAAACATATTTTAAAATTAATGAGTAGCAACGATACAGCACCAGCTTAACTCTAAAACAAACTCAAGAGGATGTCTTCCAGAGTTGGTCCTTTAAAAATAAAACCCCCTCTTTGTGTTACTGTCAGTGCTCCGCAGCTCAACAGTGAAACACTGTCCAGGCAAACAAATAGGGCTGAGAAACAACCGTTACTTGGCAAGATATCCACTTGATTTGATTAACTCAACCTGCTGAAGCCATATATCAGCTTCACATTGGGTCTGCACTACATTTTGCATAGAGCTTCAATGGTGCATTTTGTTTTCTCATGCCCATAAAAGGTACATTAGACAGAGCCAGCGTGACAGGTGGAATGGTTAGAGAAGGGTGTCAATTATTAATAATTTTCGTTGTCAATCAATCCGTTGTTCATTTTCTTGATCAATGATTATTCATAAGGTTTGACATGGTGCAGTAAAACCTTCCTACAGTTGAGGTTGACATCTTCAAATGTCTTGTTTGGTGTGACCAACAGTCCAACATCCAAAGATGTTATCATGTTAGACAAACAATTAAATTGAATCCAGTGAAACACTTTTTTTAGAAAAGCACATTTTCATTTCATCATCAAAATATTCTGGTTCGATTATCGCTTAATTGATTGATCGACCATTACAGCAGCCAACACAATTTCAGGGCTTATGCTGCACTTGAATTACAAACCTATCATTTCACTTGCATCACAGAAAACAACAAATTAAGGCGTATTACATCATAAGAGAAACAACAGAGAGAGCAAACGAAAAACATGTTTGACACCAATAGAGAGACAAACAGCAATGTGTGACGTAGAACGTGTTTGGATATCTGAATTACATCTTCTCAAATGTCCTTTATATTTATTAACCCAGATATTAGACGAACTTTGATATCCTACCACCACATAAAAAGGACCACTAGAAGCTAACTGGGTCCATCTAAACGTGCTAACTAGCCGTAGTGGCTGTGCCCCTGTTGTCAACATGATACAGCCGTTTCTGGCTAGCACTGTAATCACCCAACGTGCAGTCGAGTTAGCTACCTGCTAGCTAGCTATCCATCGTTAGCATATGTCGATAAATAACCAGACTTCCCAAGGTCACTAACAACCAAATCAGACTCGGGTGGGTGTTTTACTGTCGCATGGATGTGCGGGTTAACGTGGACTGATGTTACGGTTAATAACCCGCGGTGTGAGTGAAATGAACCACGCAGCGGAGACGTGAGGGCAGTTAAATTGAAAAGAGCCGCAGCGCACTGGCGTTAGCTTCGTTAGCTTGCGGCGCTAGCGAGCGACATCCACACCGAATTGCACGGCGGCGTTTGAGGTCACGTCTGAGTCCGTGTGAAGAATCACCCGAACGCGTCGAGGAGCCGTGTACATGCTCGACGTTGCACCGCACATTACCTGGAAATCACGCTGTTCGTTGAACCTAGAAAATCTGTCGGCCATTTTCTGAACACAGCAGCAGCTTCTCCGCTGCTCGCTCCGTCCGCGTCCTACACACCAGCGCTGTGTCGGTGGCGATGAAGATGATGATGATGATGCTGCTGCGCACTTCACAACCGATTCAGTCAACTGACTTTTCACCAAACTGTCTCCAGCAGGATGTTACAGTGTCACCTGTGGGAATTCAGCTCAGACATATTAATGCTTTCATGTCTGTGGTTTACGTGATCTGCTCCACTGGCGTAGCTAACTCTACCAGAGGCAAGTGTCCTGTGGTCCCTGACATAAAGGGGCCCGCAGAGGTGCCTTGATAAATTACAGATTTATATAGAAACGTGCCCAAAGTTAAGTAACATGTCAACAAATGTATTATGCCTGCACTATTACATAGATTTGTCCTCCTAGTTCACATTTGTAATGCCTTTTTTCATCATAGGATAACTATAATGCTATTATCAACACATTGTTCATTATTAATAGGTTTGGCAATAATATTTGTAAAGACTGGTTGTTTGGAGTTTAATATATAAAATTAAAGAAAATAGTGACAAACCCCCATCACTATTCCCTTCAGGTTCACATACAATATGGCTTTGCTTTAGAAATGACTTTAACTATTAATCAACTATAATTGGCAATCAACTCTGACTCTGATTCATCAACTAAGGTTAGTAATTACATTTTAACATGTTGGGTTGGTGTCAGGAACATTTACATTTTAGTTTGTGTTCTCCCTTTAACAACAAACCTGTACTGATATTTTCTAAATAGGTTGTAATGTACCTCAAAACATGAGCCACATTTGACCTTTTGGTCCACCTGGAGGATCACACTATTAGTAAGTGATGATATAACTACAAGCTAATGACTCCCTTCCGAATCAGAATTAGATATAGATGTATAAGTAACAGTCCTGATGTAGAACACTAACGTGTCAAACTATCCATAACATTTTCACCCCTTCTAAAAAAGTACACCCAAACTCTTAAATAGGTATCTCTCTTATGATTAGCAAAGCACCATTTCCTATCTTGTAACATAATGCATAATTGTGACTTATGTTAGGATGATAGATTTGTGCAAGGGTTCATCCAATTTCCAGACTTACATTTCTTTTGCTTTCATATTTTTTGTTCCGGACAAATGCCTTTAATACGTTTTGACATGAAATCTCCTCAGCTGCTTGTTCTGTTTAAACAAAATATGTCCATGGTTTGCCTCCAGAATCTTTTGGCCTTTCTTCACACAAGTGTCACAACAAGAAGATATCCAGGGATTTTTCTTGTTTTTGAAAAAGAGGATATTACCAGTTCATCAATATCCTTTTTGGCACATGACACAGACACAGAACTTCCAGCATGTCTCTGGATGAAGCTGCAAGGGATGTACCGTTTTTCCATGTTGACAAAAAGAAAACAGTGATCTACTTTAGTCTAGGATTCACCACTGTTTATTTAGTTATAATCAAATAAATAAACAAAGGCGGTTTAAAACTATTGTCATTGTGACAAATATTCAGCATTGAATAATTGATTTTACCATAAAAACATTGTACTTTTTTCAAAACATTTTCCACTGCTAGGTGCAAAACTAGGGTAGACATTTACACGATTGTTGCATCTGAGAGAAACCATGCTGATTAAAATGATTAAAATTGAATACAGATATTTATAAATGTAATCTATATAGTGACATTAGATTGCACATCAGACGGATAACATAGTAAATGTAAATCTAAGTAATAATGTTTTTGCCTTAAGAACATAGTTTATGACTCCATCTTGTGGCACTTTTGTGTCAATACAAGTAACCCTATTCAGATTAGGTGTGTTCCACAGAATGTAAAACCTTTGGCGCAGTCTAACTTCAAGGAATCTTTTTTTACTATTGGAAACAGGAATATGCATTATCTGAGAAGTTTATCACACATTTTCAATATCTCTTTTTGTTTATATTTAGCTAGTCCTTGTTAGGTTGCATTTTAACAAGCTACTTCTTTTGTTTTTTGTGTGTGTCAATAATTAACCCCCTGAAACCTTGGATGAATAGGCCTTCATATTGGATAACTGTGAGACTGGCACCACAAATTATTTTCCTCATCCATATATAGAAGAATTATTTTCTTTAATAATCAATTGACTGCTCAGTGTAGCTATGGAATTTCAGAAAACAGTGAAAAATGCCAATCACTATTCCCTGAAGCCCAATTTAACATGCACTAATCGTCTTTACTCTTTCTGACCTGCACACTAAAACCCATTGTTTTTTTAATCCAATGGATTTAATGTAACCGGCTTTTTTATTTATTTTAATTTAATTTTCATCTATCATATTATTATTGTTAAAACTATTTATACACCTTGTATATCATATATATCATGTATACCATATATTGTTGTAAAATGTACACTTCAATAAAAAACAAACAAACAATTAAATAAATAAATTGCCACTTCCTCCTTTCTTTCTCCAGGAAGTGTTACGAATAGGCGCTTACAGGAAGTACTGAGGATTCTGCCTCAAAATAAAAGCACAACAGCCACTTCCCAAAGAAATTGAGATGACATCACTTAGACTCCGAGCAGCAGTAGACATATGTTGATGTCTTTTATCATTTCATTTTATACGATACGTGCGTAATTGAGGGATCAATATTGTTATTTTGAAATTCAACCGGAAGCCCTTCTCGTAGCCAGCTAGACTGGGATCTGATTAATCGCCATCGGCCGACGCCTTCCCTCAGAACTGGAAGCTCGGTGAGTACAAAACAAACATAAAACATAAAATGAAGTCGTTGAACCAAGCGATCTGACTCCAGACTTTCCTACTTGATCTCGACACAACTAGTTCCTCCTTTTAAATCTTTGACTTGTGAACGAGGAAGCAGAAACATCTCTGGCGACGTTTTGTGTGGAATGGCGATGAATGTGTCGAGGGGGGAAGTTCAGACTTTAGTTCTCTGACAGTGCAGTCAAGAAGAAGTAAGCACACGACTGGAGAAAGCAGCTTTATTTGCGCGGTTTTTGCAAATAAAATGTTCAGCAGTGAGGGTCTGAGAGTCAGGCTGCTGTTACTGTAAATCTGGATAAGTCTGGATGTACAGGTCACCATTACAAAACGGCACGTACGCCTCTTGAAGCCAGATGTCTCTGATTAAAACAACTGTTGTGCTCCTGCTTGTAGTTTCCTCAGTGGTGATGTTTCGTGCTTTTGTTCGGAGAAAGAGTTCCTTCTGATAGGATCTAGTTACATTAACCTTGAGGATAAAGTATCAGGCGTATCATAATCTAAAATAAACACAAAAGCTGCATGTCAGTGGAGGCCTGAAGTGTGCAAACAACCAGGATGCACATTTAATACACAAGAAAAACCAGTGGAAAAGTTGTGATTCATTTCAAATTCAAGTTTAAGTTACTAACTGGACCCAGGAGTTCCCACAAGAGCAGTTATTATGTCCACGTCTGCTTAATGTCACGTTATTAACAGTTATTAACTTCTTAATTAAGCCATTCTAAGCTCACGTCAGATGTAATTGTTTACAACAGGTATATTGTTGGTAGCGAGTTCTGCTGCTTCTTTGCATTGCACATACAGCACATACCAGACCTGTGTTGGCCCAGAGTCAAACTCCTGGTCTGCATTTACAGCTAAGCAGCTCTGGCCTGGGTCCATTCTTCATAGAGAAACATGTGGTGTTCTGTTAGTGCAGACGTCTTATTCCCTTTTCAGCTGCAAGTATACGTGTGCTCTTATGTGTGTGTGTGTGTGTGTGTGTGGAAAATTAAGGTGGCAATGCATGTTTTTAAGAATTTTACAAATTATGTTTGGTTAATTTGGGGTGGCACCGGCGACCTTATTTTCATTATTCCATTATAATATTGGTTTCTGGATTCATTACATCACCCTTTTGTCTATTTACTGTCAAAAAGCAATAAAAGACAAAAGGTCTGCGCAGTAGTGATGGATTGAAGGTGCTGCAGTACTGAGGTCCCGCCAATACAGGGCTCGATCAATCACGAGTCAGGCTCAGCTGTCAATCATGAAGTTTCACCCTTTTTTTTTTTATAGCATCAAGTAACAAATTAAAACCAATCTTGTCAGAAGCATGGGCTCCTGAACATGCATCAGTGTGATAAGAACCAACTAAACTGACAGCAATCATCTTTGAGAAAACCCTTTTTGTTTTTGCTCATACCCCACTCACTAACATGGAGGAGGTGAGATTTGTGTCCTTTATTGCAGCCTTTAGACTTTATTTGTAAAGCACTTTAATACAAACACATGTAATAGCTTACAGAATAAAAGCAATAAAAGCAATAAAAACAGTATCCCCACCCCTCCACCAGCCTCAATACATGCACAGAGCAAAAACAGTATTAACCGGAAATGAGGAAACACCAGAGTAAATCTCATATTTGAAATGAGGAAACACCAAAAGCAGGTACACAAATGAAGATCAAATAATGAAATGCTTAAAGAGAAGTGAAAAGGAGAAAAGACCATTGTAGTAAACAGTGACGAGGAAAAGGGAAGTTAATGCAAACAGACAGTTGTGACTGAATAGCACAAATGGCACTTGAAGCTGTACATACGAAGTGTGCATGTTTCCAAAACGCACTAGACGTGTCTTGTGTGGGGCATATTAGAACATTTAGAGCACAAGGAATGCTCGGCTTTTGTGTGTCAACTTCAGATTCAGTCCCTTTTCACTTCTCTTACTAAAGGCTTTGGAATTTTATTAATCTGTGTGGGTGTACAGCAGGAGTTGGCTCATTATGGCCACCGACTGCATGTGGCGGTAAACTCAGGACTTCTCAGGAAAACTAGATCATTATTCATTAATCCTGATTGTATTTCTCAATGTTATTGGGTGTTTACTCTCAGTTGCCAGGTAATTATTAGCTGTGCTGATGTGAACCAATGCAACAGCCCTGTCATAACTTTCATCCCTTATCTCTGTGAAGCTCGTAGTGTTTGGTTTTTGTTGTCACTGTCAGAGTGGTGTTGGTTCATCTTGATTTCACATTTGAAGGCGGTAGTTGGTGGTCATGTTCTATTAGTTTGTACTCGACTGACAGAAAACTAATTACTAGTTTTATTATTTTATTATCTGTCCGTCAAACTTTCACTGGTTACAGTTTCTCAAGGGATTAATCCTTCTCTGTATTTTATCACTAAACTGTAAACGTAGCATTTGTTGGTTTGGGCTGTTGGTCGGTAAAAAATTGCAATTTGTAGACATTATCTTAGCCTTAATGAATGTATTTGTTGACATTTTATAGACCAAACTTGGACTACAACTAACTTTTTAAGTTATTGAATCTAACCGTTATTTTCCAACTAAATGAATTGATGTCAGCAAACAGCAAAAAAAAAAAATACATCACAACACAAAGATATTTAATTTACTATCATAGCAGAAAACCAGAAAATACAAATTTCCGAGGCTTAAACCTAAAAACAAACACTTCAATGTGTCATGAAAATCATCCTAGATGAATCAATCAATTTATCAAGAGATGTTTTCAGGTGTTGAGAAAAATATGAATTGTGAATAAGATGATTTATCACTATTTTACAATGCTGCTGCATTGTGATCAGCGATGGTGACTTCTGCTGCTAATATCTACTTCTCATGTTGATTCAAAATCGCTGCTGCTGGAAATATGAAACATGACATGATCAAGACTTTTTTTGTCCTTCAAAGTTATGTCAACTTTTAGAATCAGTCTGTGCCTAATAAGAGAAGCATTATCAAATCCTAACCGGCTGTGACATTGTCTGCAGTGTAACATTGACATTGTTGCTATGACAATAAACATTTTGCTTATCACAAAGGAAGCAGTGAGCAACTTGTCTTTATCTTTCTCGGTCGTGGCTTATAGCAGAGCCTGTCGTGAGGCATTCAGAGGTTCCTGTTCTGTAGCAGTTTCAGGTTTTGTTGCAGAAAATCAAAGCAAGTGAGACTGTTTCACAAAGCTTCAAACACTTTCACCAAAGTCTCATGGTGGCAAATGTTCCATGAGAAGAACGTCATAACATCAGATATCACATTTTTTGGAGATGAAAGTGGGTAGTTAGCAGTTTCATGGAAACTCTGTATTGTTGTTGTTAGTTTTATTAACATGACATAGTGGTTGCTGTGCATTTGTCTGACATGTGAGTAGCCACACGCTCTTTAAGATGTCAGAGCCATAGACTGTACGAAAACAAGGACAACTTGACAGCTCCCCAAAACTGAAGCCAAAGTGTTTTGATCGCCACCTGGTGGCTGGCTTGCAGTATAGGTCCTTAATGGGACACTGACCAAACTAAAAAGTTGATGTGCACATCAAATACATTTACTCAAAAATGGTTTCTGTCCTTCTAAGTAGTTGTTATCACACTGATGTATGTACTGTACTCAAGTGTTAAGTTTGGTTTTAATTAGTTATTTGAGGCTATAAAAACCGGGTGAAATGTCATGATTGACAGTTGAGACCAATTCACTACTGGTTGAGCGTATGTTTTAACTACTGCAGACTCCGGCTCCAAATGGCGGCGTTTATATGTGGGATATTTGAGCTTTTCTAGATAGCGGGAGGAAGTGGAGTGACATAGTCCATCTTTATAAACAGTCTATGGTCAGAACCTATAGAAGAAGGTCATCAAAATCCAAATGTTTTATTTAGTGTTGTGGGGGTGTGCACAGGAAATCCCAACTTGCTGTCTTTAGTAAGAATATACAACGAATAATGTGAACATCATGTAGGAGTTTTGGTTTAATAAGAGCTTTTTAACCAATAATCCACTTTAAATTTGAATTTGAGGCGATGCTGTAATGATCCTGTCCATCAGTTCTTCTAAACGTAAAAACATTAACATTATCTTAATGGGCGTGGGCCGCAGAAAGCTGACATTCAGGTTTTTTCACTTTGCTCAGTTCACAGCAATCATCAAAAACAACCGACACATGCTATCCTTTTAATCTATTCTGAGGGAAGAGCTAGTGAGCCTGCCCTGGTGGAGGGAGCAGAGGGAGGGGGGGAATATGGGGAAGTGGAGATGAATTTCCCATAAGTCATTGTCAGCCGGCTCCTCCCCCCTTGTGTTGGCTGTCAGCCATCATCAGACAGCACAGAGAGCAGAGTTACAGGGACAGAGCCAAACTGTTGCTGGGAATCACACCATGAACGACGACGAAGACAAACAGAGCACCTAGTTTTGCTCATGTAGATGACAGGTTACTCAGAGGAGAGAGGATCGCGGCTCAGACTGGCATCGGGCGGTATGTCCACACGCAGCTTGGCCTCACACACACGTACCCACAGAGCTGTTTTTGTGTTTATTGCACAGGATCTTCTCTATTTCCTTTCCACGTAAATTCACTGGGGTGTGGTGTCAAACCGTGCTTTCACAGAAACCAATGCAGCGTCTTCAGAAGGAAGTTGAAATTGCTGGGCTCTAGATAATCTTGCAGTGCATGGTGAGGTCGGCACACAAGTAAATTACGTTACGAAACTTAGACAGCTTAAGATGAAATTTCTCATTGCGTGATGTTAGAACAAGGGTCATTTGCTTAAGGAGCCAAGCGATTGCTTTATGGAAGATGTCAGGATTCATCCTCTTTGACCTTTGTAAAGAACATTTTTATTTAAATGTGCAGAAAGAGTCAAAGCAGATTTATATATACTCAGCAGCCACAGTACAAGTCATTGTTGCATATTTCTGTCCTTCCCAGAAGAGTAAAGATATTGTGTGTTGAGCCTTGTGGTGCCTCTTTGAAATAGAAAAAGACACACTAAGAACTAAATTAAGAATCCAATAAAAGCCAGAAGACAAATTCAATGTAGTGGAGCTTTTAACTTGAAAATAACCTAAATATTTATATTTAATTGTCACTCAGTGTCTCTCTTTTAGGCTCTACTATACTACTAACAGGAAGAAGTCCTATATGTTTCATTATGTGGAAGGTCACTCACTATTGAGAACAGGCAGAGAAAATGTGATACAGACACATAAATGCAAAAATCATTTGGAAGTGCGCTTTCTGGAGCAGAAAAATGCACTTTCTTTTGATTGCAAATGGAAAAATATCACAAACTCGAGTCTGCAGTGATTAGTTGATCAGTCGATTCAATAATGATTAGGTCAAATAAAATAACAAAGATGCTGGTTTCAGCTTTTCTGGTAAGTCGTTATATGATAACAAACTCAGGCATTTGTCTCATCAAACACAATATATCTTCAGTTAAAGGGCCCATATTGTGTAAAATACATTTTCTGGGCTTTTACTATCTGTAATTACTTGAAGGGGATCAGTAACAGTCAGTCCGTGGACTTTATTGCTCAGTCCATTCTAAGAAATATGTTATCGAAACGTCTTGTTTCGTGCTTCCTCCCCCGTATGATGTCATACGCACTCGTCTCTCAGCCCCACCCAGCCAGTACCAGTCCAGCCTCCGAACCCGTGGCTGGTCTTCTATAGATGTATCCAAACATAACAACGTGACTTTCAGCTGTGTTTACCAGAGAGATCGTCAATGCGCCAGAATGAGACTGGTGATAGGCTCGGTCGCGTGTCACTCAAAGTGCAGTCAGCAAATCAGAGGAGGGGCTCAAGAGGCAGGTGAAAACAGCCTGTTCTGTCTGCAGCTCCAGAGAGAGGACAGAAGAGAGCACATGGAAATACACATTGCAGCAGTTTTTTCGAATTTAATCCACTGATATATCATCTTAAAGGTACCAATACCTCAAATTAAATCCCAGAAAGGTGTAAAATATGGGCCCTTTAAGCCCATTTATCTACAAATATATTTGATCAGTTCATTCTCATAGAGAAAAAATGACACCAAAGTTTCAGAAAAGTACCACTCAAAGGTTCTAAGGATATACGATCAGTTATTATAGTAATTATTTATTCTTTGACATCAATATGTCCGTTAATAATCTAAAAAAAACTTTAATTGTGGAGCAAGCCCTAACTCATAAGTTGCGTTTGATATCTTCACTTTCCAGATCCAGCAGATGAAATGGCGGTGAGGCAGAGGATTTTCAACTCAACGGCGCCGTTCTCCGGGTCACCCCAAGCCGAGCTGAAGGGGTCTTACCCATCATGCTCAGCTGCTGACCAGGAGACAGAGGAGGAGGAAGAAGAGGGGAAGGACAGCAAAATGGGCTTCCCACATCTAAGCCCTTTACTAAATAAACTCTTAATGCATGGAACTGCAGAGCAAGTGGGCGAAATGCCATTGAAGACCTCATCCTTCATTGCCCAGGCTGAATGTAAATATATATATGTTTATTTAATTAATATAACACATCAAATAACTGTGCTGGGACAGGATTTAACATCAGCTCTCTGCTCTCCTCAGGTGAAACCCAGGACTCCCAGGAGTTTATCCCATCTTGCTATGAACGCTTTGTTCCCTCCCCCAACTGCTTCTTCAGGTATGACGTTACCTTGACAACACTGCCACTTATTCATTAAGTCATTAGTCAATGCCGCGTGTAGGATTCATATTTTTCCTTTTTTGTTTGCATCAGTCTTTCCTCAGAGCACAACAATGTGGCATGCCCAACAACAGCCTCCGTCCAGGAGCCAGGCAGCTCCTCAGAACAATTCAAATCCAGGAAAAAGACCAGGAAGAGACAGAAGCGTAAGGTGAAGAAAAGAGAGTCGGAGAAGAACAAGAAGCAGCAACGCAGACAGCGAATATATTCTGGAGTCCCTGAACAGGAGAGTGGAAGTTCTCTGGTCCTGATTCGGGTGAGAACTTTGGTTGCTCTTCACATCTTGTTGAGAAAACTTTTGTGTTATTAAAAGAACCTATAGTACTTTCGTTGTTTCCTTGTGAATCATCTTCAAGGATTAATGGAAACATTCTTTGGCAGTCTGAGGCTCGACCTGTATACCCATATTAGCTTTCCTGTGAGGTTGATCACTGAACAAATTCACATGAGAATGTAAAGAGCATGTAGTATCATGGTTTTTGTTTGTCTCCTGTAGGAGGAGTCGTCTCTTGGAGGGAGAAGCAGCCTCAGTTCTTCCTGCTGCAGCAGCGTTGAAAGCTCAGAGGAGCAGGACAGAGGGCCTCCTCTCTACAGCCGACAGATTTACAACACAGGCAACTCCAGCTGCTCTCCTCTAAACTGGAGGCACCAGGTGTGCGGCTCCCTCTCCAGTCTCCGTCCCTTCGGGCAGGACAGTGACTCTGACTCCCTCAGCAGCTTGGGAGACTGCTCGCTGGCCCTCGCTGGCCTCAGGGGCAGCGTCAGTCAGGGGGACCCATGCTACGCTGGGCCCTTTTTCAAAGCTGTGGAGAGGGATGCGAGAGAAGAAGAAGACGAGTTCTCTGTTGCCGATTCTATCAGCAACGAGGGAATAATCTTTTATAACGATGTACGTTTTGCTTTACTTCAGTTTACATCCTGTTTTCTGTCTGTTAAAAATGTAGCTCAACAAAACTGATTTGTTTTTCCTCTCCCCCTGATAGAAAATTCAGCCTGTTGACTCCGAGTACAAGGAGGGGAGGGAGTTTGTCCTCACACATTTTATCAAGGAAGGCTCCTACGGTGAAGTTCACGGTGCTCGAGACGTCAACACAGGCTTCAGATTTGCTGTGAAAAAGGTAAAACAGAGCATATTCTTCTTTTGATCTTTTCCTATTTTCTGTGAGTGATTAATCGTTGGTTCCATCGGTTTCTCGCAGATCACCTTGAAGAGGTTCAGCAGTGAGGAGGTGGGTGCGTGGAGTGCCCTCAGATCTCCTCGTGTGGTGGAGCTCTTCGGAGTGATCAGGGAGGGGACGAATGTTGTCCTCTTCATGGACCACAAATCTGGTAAATATCCCTTCCCTTTTACTGACATGACACATTCTGACTTACCGCTGCTCCTCATATAGAGGATGAAAATATTAGAATCAGATGTCCTGAATTAATAATGATGATAATAATAATAAACTTTATTTATATAGTTATTTTCAAAAGTCATGTTAACAAAGTCTTCACATGTATAAAAATACATAGAAAAATTACAAGTTGAAACATGTTAATGTGGGAGACAATAGTCAAAACATGTAATTGAAAGTAATCTTTGTAACGACATGGAGGTTTTTTGTCTGATTAACAAATAAAGGTTATTCCTTGGTTGTGGAGTCCTCACTCTAAAAGCCCGACCTCCCACTGTCACAATTCTTCCCCTGGGTACTGAGAGTAACAGCTGCTCAGCAGATCAAAGTGTACGAGCAGGGGTATAAGGGATGAGGAGGTCTGCTAAGTAAAGTGGTGCAAGGCCATTCAGTGACTTAAAAACTAGGTGTAGGATTTTCAAAATCACTTTTAAAAACCCACAGGATGTTCTTGTAAGAACCCTAACTGCTGTGGTTTGAATATAGAAAAAAAAGGTTAAGCATAAAAGCATGTGCACCAGGTGCAGCGTGAGGAGTCCAAGTGTCGAGAAATACGAATGAGATTGATGTCAAGGAAGTGGGTGGTTCTGGGAGGCTTGAAATGTTGAGACTCCTTGAAGCCAAATCACACCAAACGTCTGTAATGGGAGATTCCTGCCTGATAAACAACCTCATACTTTTTTCCCCCTTTGTCATCAAAGTCTCTGGCTGAACACTCTTCTCCATGGGTCATGATAGCAGGAGGAAGAGTTGAATCGGATGCTGTGTATTGGGAAATATTAACAACACCTCGCCTTTGTCTTGCTCTGATCTTATCTGTGGCTCCAGGCTCTCTGGGCCAGCTGATCGCAGAGCGTGGCCGGCTGCCAGAGGATTTAAGTCTCCACTACCACTCACAAGTCTTAACAGCGGTGGAGTACTTGGTGAAGAAAAAGGTGGTGCACCTCGACATTAAAGGTATGTTGTAGAAAATGGATATTTCTTTTTCACAAGTGTACAAATGTTCAAGTATCATCCTGACAAACAATAAATATTGATGCCATAATGAAACTAGAATGGCACTCAGTAGAGTGCTTACCTCCGCCAAGGCCCAACAGTCCCCTTAAATTGAATTAAGCTGCATCAAACTTAACACATTCATCAGTTCCCTAAATGTGCCAGATTTTGTTTCTTCCATCAAGATCCATGAAGTACACTTTATCTCTTTATCTCACAATGTTAAAGAAAATAAATCCTGGACCTTATCTGCATCCACAGCCAAATTTGAATGGGTTGCCTCACGTTCCACATGCATGTGTGGAAATCTGTTCACTTGTTTTTGTGTTATCCTGCTTACAAACAAACAAACAGACAGAGGAGAAAACATAACCTCCTTGACTGGGAAATTATGATTAGATCTCTTGAAGGTTTATTTTTATACATCTACATTTTCCCTTAAAACGTGGGAAAACTAAATCTGTATCTCCTTATTGTCTCCATAATAACATCCCCATGTCATTTTAGACATTACCACTAAAGTAACAACAGTGATTAAACAAAAAAACAGGAGATCTGTACATAAACATTTTCCATCTTAGTTGTAACACAAACACAAACTGGCAAAACAAAGTTCTTGCGGTTCCCAGTAAAGATGAAAACACGCAGAGAGAGTAAGTCAGATGTCTTATTAGTTCTCATCAAGAGGATTTTGTGTCTTTATGCAGCTGTTGTGTGGAACACAAGTGTCCCACAGTCTAGATTTGATCTTCGGCACCTGTGTTGTGAAACCAGACAACCACAGAGAGAGAGAAAAAAACGGCGAGCTGGGAATTTCCCACAGTGTGACTCACTGCTGCTCTTTAGAAACGGCGCATGTGCACAGAATCAGGAGAGCAAGAAAAAAAAAAAAAGAGAAACGAAACAGGGGAGGATTGGGCGTGGGACAAGGTGCCGGAAGAACGACAAGAGAAAGAGGACAGGGGATAAAAATGAATAATTGAAATGAAAATAAGAAAGAAAGAGAAACCAAAAAGGGAACTCTGTAAGAGGATAAACAGAGAAAAGCTGGAGGGGGAAGGTTAAAAAACAAGATGGTGCTGTTGCAGCTCAGGCGCCCCCTGGTGTCTGTAAGGCCACAGGAAAAACAAGGCAGTGACGCCAAATGGCTTTTATCTGCTGCCTGTTTATTAGTCTCCACATTCATTCCACATTAGAGTTTTCTCCAGCAGCTGTACTCCAGTGACTTCATATTTCCCTTCCACTTCGCTCCTTTGTCTCTGGGCTGTTTTATGTTTGTGCAGCTGCCCTGTTTCTAATTATGTCGTCCGCGCTGTCAACTGCACAAGTTATGGAAAAAGTGCCACTGCAAGCGCAGAGCAGTGTCGAGATTAGTCCAGTCATTTCAAGTCGGTTTATTTAAAGAGCACATTTGAACCACAACCTCCGTGCTCAAAGCAGATTAATGCAGTTGGATCATTGTCTCGCCACAGCTGACAACGTGCTGCTGTCGGACGATGGTACCGAGACCTTCCTGTGCGACTTCGGACACGCGGAGAGACTCGACAGTCAGGGACAGAGCCTCTGTGGGTCGAATGGTAAATACCGTGGAACTTCAGCGATTCAGACAAGCGGGTGTGT
The DNA here is from genome assembly GCA_026259375.1 of Verasper variegatus. Classification (NCBI taxonomy): domain Eukaryota; kingdom Metazoa; phylum Chordata; class Actinopteri; order Pleuronectiformes; family Pleuronectidae; genus Verasper; species Verasper variegatus. The sequence continues at coordinate 8,832,591 of CM048054.1, forward strand.
AATTTATCCACTTCCGCGTCTTAATCCACTGTTTTCCCCAATGTAATTCAATGCAGATCTGAAGGGCACCGAGACCCACATGGCCCCTGAGATTGTTAAAGGGGAACCCCGCGGAGCCAAAGCAGATGTGTGGAGCAGCTGCTGTATGTTACTGCACATGCTCAATGGGTGTCAACCCTGGACAAGATACTACACCTGTAGACTGTACCTGAAGGTATCTATCACTTCACACGCAGCTGCTTCATCCCAGATGTTCGGTGTTCTCGTCACACTATTCGCATCAAACCCTTGACCCTGGCCACGTTTTTATGACGGTTACAGATTGCTAATGAGCCACCGCCTCTGAGAGAGATCCCACCTGACTGTAGCCCTCTCACAGCTGACGTTCTGAAGGCGGGACTCCAGAAGGATCCGGTAAAGAGGTCGTCATCCTTTGACCTGAGAGAAAAAACCGACAGAGCTCTGAAAGAAGGTAATGACACTTGTACTCCAATGATGCATAATCCTACAGTAAAGGTTTGGTTGCAGAAGGAGAACAAAGCACATAATAATATATATTTAAATCAATTGAGGAAACAATGATTTGGGATTCAATTAATTGAACCTGTGTATTCTATGCTAATGGAAGTGAAAGCCTTGGTATTGTAACCATACCTGTTCTTATCAAGTAACTTAGCAAGTGACGAATAATCCTACAGTAAAGGTTTGGTTTCAGAAGGACAACAAAGAGAAAACAATACATTCTGAATAAATTGGTTTCTGTGCTTTCTATAATAACGATGTCCCTGAACACATCAGTTAGTTAGTGAGTTAATGTGATGTGTTTTTGTGACTGCAGTTGGAGGACTCACCAGCCTAGTGAAGGGTCCCTACACCGAGCCCCTGTACATCGCCAACAAACCCCCTGACTACCTGCCACTCGTTAGTAAAAATGTTGACCATGACGAGGTGGAGGAACATCGAGAGTCTGCCCAGAACTTAATCACAACAGGGAGGAAGATGAAGGAACTTGATGATGAGGAAGAAGAGGAGGCTGATGGAGATGAGTTAAAGCCAGGCTTGCCATGCTTCGCCACGAACACTGATCTACGAGCCGAACCACAAGAGGAGCAACAAGTTAACCACAGTGTCTGAACTCGAGCTTCGTAAACTGGAGCGAGGTGAGGTTCCTTTCAGTTTTCCGCGTCTCTTGCCCACTAGTGCCCTCTTGCCCTCTTGTGTTTATTTGAAACTCTGCTCATGGTTTTTCTGGTTTCTTTTCAGATTTCTACCTGAGCAGTCTGTCCCAGCCTCAGTCTGCTGAGATGCAGGTGCAGCTCTTGTCTTGTCTCAGCAGTGACGCTTATTCAAACTGGGAACCATGGGACAAAAAGGTAACCCAACCAAGATATAGTGAACAGTTTGCAGAAGATAAATGTTGGAGTGAGACTGATTATCTGAGTTGTCATTGTCTTGCTACACAGAACAACTAAATTCTGTGTAAATGAACATATAAGTACTCTAAACTTTGGGGCCATGTTAACAAAGAGGTTTCATTTGAACACTGACTGAACTTTTGGCTTGTGCTCCTCTTTTTTTTACCGTATCCCAGGACTCTGGCCGCTGGTCCCTGAGCCCGGGAGACGACTTCAGCTCCGGTGTCTTCTCCTACAACAGTCAGCCAGATGTGCAGGTCTTCAGTTTGGATTTGCTGGGTAACTCCCACCTACCACCACCCTGTTGCTTTGAAGGTGAGATGATAAAATATGAGCAATGCTCTTGTTTTATTTGTAAAATGTGATATCATTGTCCCCTTACATCATGTGACTCTCTGCTTTGTGAATGGCTCAGGGGTGGACGTCTGCATTAGAGACTTCAACTGGAGAAGCATCCGGATCAGAGAGACACGCCGGGTGAAGGTCGGCCACATCGCGACAGGAATTAGTGATCAGGTGAGGACTAAGAACATAACCCTCTGTATGTTGGTCCGTTTCAGTGTTTGTCAAGTACAAAGCTACACGTGTTTGAATCCTTGTTTCTCTGTTTTAGATCTCCGAGAGAGTTTTCACTCTGGAGACGCAGGAGGGACAGCAGGTCGCTCACGACGAGGAGGTGCAGGAGTCCGGTCTGCAGCTCTGCTGCGTCCCCGCTCCAGACTTCAGCGCCACCTGGACGTGGAGGATCAGAGACGGAGTGCTGGAGTCTAGATAACTCCCTCCTCCCATCGGCCACAGTGTCATCATATCTGTCAGTCATATGGCCTTGTGTTGAATTACTTTTAATGTGCCTTTTGTTTGTCTTATGGTACAAGGACCAAACGTCCGTGTGAAAAAAAATCCACCTGAACTGCCTCATGTTTTGAAGCCATAATGTAGCTTTATGTCTTTTCCGTATCGAAGTGCTGAGAATATTGTGATGTTTACATGTTGCTTGTTTCTGTAACACCTTTACATGGAGTCAATAAACAGTACATTGACCTATGATACAGTATTGATCTCACTCATTCATGTGAAATGTCCTGTTGTATTATAATGACTATATCTGGGATTCATTTGGTTAAACTAAATAACAATTCCTCAGCATTACATTAATATTATTTTAGTCTATTTAAACTGTGTGAAAAGCCCTTAGATAAAAATGATATTCTTCAAAATTATAAGTAGTCACTTATTTGTCAGGTTTAGTTTCTTTGGTCCCCACTTTGCTCCCTGTTTTAAGAGGCTTAGAATGTTGCTTGAAAACTATTGTAATACCTGGATTTCCATGACATTAACAATGAGTATTCACTACCCCACGGGTTGAATCTGGTCGGTGACATTGGCTATTTCTTCTACCACAATTATCGACGAAACCTACAAGTGCAGAACTATATCTAATGAGCTGTTTCTGTGCAATTTCATCTCACAAAATATCACAGAAGATGCAGTCATATTTTAAATTCCCAGGAGTAAACTTTTCATATCAATAATAATGACTGCTCTTCTAAAATCCTTTCTCAAGTTAAGTTCATGATGTTTATGCCCCCGACAACTTGATCATCATCCACAGTAAGAGTTAAAAGATTTATTTTCAGTATTGTAACATACATAGTCACTGCAAAAAGATTACCAAGGAGACTTTAAACTAATTTCAGGTTTTACAAATGTGATAGAAAACTGTGAAAATTTGAGAATATCAAAATTGATTCCAGAGTAAAAAAAAAAAAATAAACACCAAGGCACTGACAAACAAGAAACATGTATAAAAATCCTGTTGCTAGGTCGAGAAGATTGTAGATCTAAGAACTCAGATAACAATACAGTACTCTGAATATGTATAAAGTGAGGTAAGTATCTGTGAGCGATCCAGTGCTTTCTGTGGCTGCAGTGCAACGTCTTCCATTGAGTTCAGGAAACATCAGTTCATGAGGCATGGAAATAGAATTTCATCTTACTGGGAGCCACATTGTCATCCCAATGCTGGTTGAAATGCCCTTAGACAATAGGTAACACACGGTAGGAATTGGGATTCAATTGTCACAATTGTAAAATCCCATTTGTTGTGGTACTTTCCTTATTCACTGAAATGAGGCTAAGCGGTGCCTTCACTGGTAGAAAGGGGGAATATGACTCAAGGTTGTTTCAACCCAATTGTTGCCTCCTCCAAGGAGGTTATGTTTTGACTCCTGTCTGCAGGATTATGCAAAAACTATTGAACAGGTTTCCACTAAACTGGGTGGAAGGGTGAGACATTGGCAAAGAAAGAACCAATTACATTTTAGCGAGGATCCAGACAAAGAGATCCAGGATTTTTCACTAATATCTGAGGAAAATTCATGGATCTTGAGAAAAAAAATAAAATCAAGCATATTTGGGATTATATTACATATTTTGCGATTTGGTGTGGCTATATAGAATTAACAATTAGCAATGGGGGAGGTATCTGATGGTTGTTTGTAAAAAATATCTCTTTGTCTTGATTGGAATGTGACCGCCCTCTAACACTTTCATTGCCAGCAGATCACTACAGATTTACACCAGTAAACACTCACAAATACATGAGAAGATTGGCAGGATTCAGAAGCTACAGACACTATGATGAATGAGATGGATGGAGAGAGCTGGAAGATCAGAAAATCAAGATGAACAGAACAAAAATAAAACTATGAAAATAATGGAGAAAGGAAAGTCCTTTGATTATTGAGAAAATTTCAGACCATATAACTGTCCGGTCAGGAAACAGAATGCAGTGACTTTTTTTCTCTGTACCAAATAAAAAATAAATTACTTAAAATTACATTCCCTGTTTAGGTCTGACAAGCTCTCCACCCACCACATTTTGTGCATGCGATTATGCCAAGCTCACTTCCTCAGTGGTATAGGAATCATGGGTAATAGACTGCTTTAAGTCAAACTCCAAATCCTTAGACATGAAAGGGTGGCGGAGATGGTTCTCCTTGTCCAACAGGTTCTTCCTGTTCAGCTCTGCCATCATTTCTTTCTGTGGTCATTCCAATATTGTTTCGTGTTTTTGTTCCTGTCCACATTTCCCACAGTCGTAGTCCCCCGTCTTTCTCCCGCCTGCTCTCCATATACACCTCACATCTTTCGAATGACTAGAGCAGTGGCGAGAACACCAGCCAAGAAAACTCCCACCGTCTGCCATGTAGGAGTGCCAAAGTAGGAACCAATACCTTCCTGAAAAAGGAAAAAATGATTAACAACCATGAATATTAACAAATGTCTCATGAGGAATCAAGAGCAATAGATCAAATGCCAATCAATGATGTGTTGGAGCTGCTTACCCAGCCACCTTGCTCCCTGATCCAGTTGATCACATTTTCACGGAGGTAATCCATGGTCCAGGAGATGATGGTTTTAATGATATCTGGAACTTGGTTCACAACAGCCTGACACAGGTGTGAAGGGAAAAGGCTTTGTTATTCAATCATGTTTTCATAAAACAGATGTGTCTGAATTTATTTCATTTTCATAAATAAAGTGGGACACAACTCAGCTACTGCACTTACTTTCATGACAAGTCGACAGGCAAAGTAGAAGAGTGCGACCACCCTGCCCCAGTTGAATTTTCCATCGGAAAAGATCTCGATGGCAACTTTCAGAAATATTTCTTTAGTGGGACTGAGTGCGGAGTTATTTATCATACTGGAAAAGACAACATTGAGCCATTAGGACAGGTTCATTATGCAGTTGTAAATGGTAAATCGTTGTAATTCATATTTGGTTCCTGAACAGATGCACAGACAGGGAGCCTACTTGTTGAGCTCTACATTTCCGTCCAGCTCGTCTCCGATCTGCTGCAGACAATGGGCGAGCTTCTTGTGGTTGGGGTCACACAGCTCTCCTCCACCCAGCTGTGCCCTGGTCACTGAAGTATTGCTGTCTCGCTGTCTCTGAACCCGCTTGTAGATGAAGCTAGATAAGGGGAAGACAGATACACACGCATATGTATGATTTGACTATTTGCCCTGGTTAGTAAATAGAAGGTAGGATTTGCAAGATACACTTACTCCTTGAGCAAAACCGTTCCCACTTCCAGTATCTGATCTTTGGCAATTCCTGGGAAGAGGAAAGGTCAGTGTTTAGTCATACAACCACAGTTATATGACTGCATACTAAAAAGCAATAGAGAGAAATTAATTTATAGTTATAGTATAAACCTGTTGAGATGTGTCATCGCAACAGTGGGCGCAAACTCCAACAGTGATATGGAACACAACAGTTACAAAAGTTACAACCAACAGGAAAACAAATTAAGGAGAGAAAGAACAACAGTTACAACTTTCAGCCTTGACATAATCAAAAGAGGAAAAAGGATAAATCACTAACTAAATACACAATGAAGGAAATACAAGAAACCACGGAACAGTAACGTTTTAAAAACACTTTAAATAAGCTAAATGATAACGGGTATTTAAAGCTTGAAACGTGGAAACTTTTTTTAACCAACTACCTTAGATACAAAGGGGATCAGAGCTTCTTATAAACTTATTTGGTGTTTAAGGAACAAAAGTAGTTTCGGAGGCATTCTGATAAACAATGTCGGTTATGGGAAAAGTCTCTTTCTAACATCATATGTCAAACTGGAGCGATACAAAAACCTCAACACCCAATGTTAATTTCTTTCAAGACACGATCAATGTGAGAAATTAGAGAACAACTGCATGTTAATGATCAGTGTGGTTTGTGAGTTCACTTAATGATCAGCCACGTTACAAAAATAATGATGAAGATAAAGAAAATCTTGGTATTTTTGTTCACCATTAACCATTCATATATAGCGCTACCTTGTGTTTGTATGTAAGATAACTGTATATAAACATGCGCAGCACATACCCACAGTGCTGCTTCTTGGCTAAATGAATTAGCTTCAGTTAATTTGCCTAAGTTAGACACAACCGTGGACATGATGTCCGCGATGTGCCGAGCCCGAGACAGGCTTGGCATTTCCTAAGTAGACGAGAAGCCTGTTGATGTCTGTTTCACTTTCCTTCTAACATATCTGCTAACTCACTGTTGTGGCTAATCAAGCTAACGCGGCGTTGTCGTGTTAGCTAACATCGAGCTAACCTGAGTTCAGCTGATGTTAGCGCCAGCAAGCAAACAAACAAGCTACAGCCGCAGGACACGAGTTACTCGATCGGCCGCCACATTGTCTCCGTGTAGCGAACTACCGGCGACGCTGTCACAGTCACTTTAATCGATGTTAGCTCGTACCTGGGTCGTCTCCTCCTCCTGGATGAGATGCCATCTTGTCGTCTGTTTAGATCTTAGATCGCAGCTCGCCCCTCTACTTCCGTACAGTCACGTGACAACCTTTTATTATGTTCGCGAGTGCCGCAGGTGAAGATCTACAAGTCTTCACCGAAGCTGATGGGACTGACTTGTCCGCAGCGCTGCATCCACAACAAGGGCGGGGAAGATCCCTGTCGCCGGTGTTTTGTAGATCTGCTCAGTGCAGTCGAGGGAGTTCGGAGACTTACAAATAAAAGACAAATAATTTACATTTTTACATTTTGGTCTAATTTAAATCTGACGTGGACCAGTTAAAGAAGTTTGTGGAACAATTTTTATAAATTGTCTGGATAATTTATATATCCTCGTCGTTTGACGTCACTTCCCGTGCCTCGTGGTCTTCCGCCCGTCGCGCGCATGCAAAGGCCTCTTTACAACTCGGCAGGCAAAGATGGCGGATGCACAAGTAGGTCCGGGAAAACGGCGTGGTGGCTTTAAAACGAAATAAACACGTTTTAATCATGTTAAAACCCAGGCTATATTAAGTATGTGTATTTAAGGGGTCCTTATACACAACCCTTTGTCAAATTTAACCACACTTAAGCTGCAATAACCGATATTTGTTGCCGAGATGCATACCCGCGTGTAACGTTGAGCTAGCTTGGGGTGTTAGCTTTGTTAGCCTAGCCCGCTCCTGTTAACCCTTCCAGTTCACTCCAGCTTTGTTAATTTTACACTGTTGGTGGCAACGACCACTGCTTGGTTGCTAACTTGTCGCCTACCTGGCAATGTGTCAAATCGGCAAATTGAATCCTTCGTAAGAGGAAGTGAGTTTTTAATTAGTTGGCTAGGCAGGGCGATGGTTTGTGAAACGAGCCGCTCAGTGCATAGGGAGCCGGGGGGGAAGGAGAGTTACGGTGTCCTTGGTGTCTTCTGGATGGGACTAATCTTGATTTGTGTTTCTCCACAGACCGAGAGGGCTTATCAGAAGCAGCCCACCATCTTCCAGAACAAGAAGCGTGTTCTGGTCGCTGATGGTGGCAAGGAGGCCAAGGAGAAGCTCCCTCGCTACCACAAGAGCGTCGGACTGGGCTTCAAAACCCCAAGAGAGGTACCGCATCGTTGTCCAGACAGTTCCTCATAGCATTAAACTGCAGTTAAGTTGTTTAATGTTTGCTGCAAGTGATGTTTTTCTCACGATGGTCTTCCAAGCCCTCTGGGTGTTGACGACATCGCCTTTTGGCTAAACTGATGCACTTAGTTAAGACTTTATTTTTAATTTCTTGAAATATTCAGAGTGAGAATTCTAATACTAATACTATCTTTGTTTTGCTTTCTTTAGGCTATTGACGGCACTTACATCGACAAGAAATGCCCCTTCACTGGAAATGTCTCCATCCGTGGTCGTATCCTCTCTGGTCAGTTTAATACTTAATCACAATCTTCAACACTGGGATGTTGGTCCTGGCCCGGGTTGCTGAGCTAGTGTCACTGAGGCCATGCACTTGCTGGGATGAAAACATAAAAGTGGCAATTTTGTGACGATTTTTGATCAGTGAAGCAATCCAAGCCAGAACCAGCGGGCTAATGTAATATAAACTGTAAATTAATAGTATTTGTCTATCACTGTCCTACAAATGATGTTTTCTCACGATGGTCTTCCAAGCCCTCTGGGTTGTGACGATATCGCCTAATGGCAACACTGATGTCTAGTGACAGTATATTGAAGCGAAAGGTTCAGTGTGTAGGATTTAAGTGAACAGGATCTATTGTCAGAAATTGAATATAAAATAAACCATAAAGTGATGTTTTCACTAGTGTTTCATCTAAATTGTACAAATTGGATTTTTTCTTAACTCTAGAATGGGCCCTTTTATATTTAAATATAATTACATCAGGAGTGGGTCTTCCCTACGGAGGCGGCCATGTTTTATACAGAAGCCCAGACTGGTCAAACTAAACACCTTTTGAGTTTTAGGACAACCTACCTCAGCTTCTCTTCATGTTTGGAAGGGTGAGGTGAGGTGTTCAGCTGCAACATGCAACTTCACCACTAGATGTCAGTAAATATTACACACTGAACCTTTTAATAATAGAGAAATTAGTTGTTTCTCACATCCTACTTCTGTTTTGACCTCTGTTTTGAGGGAAGCTGTTAAACACAACTCTAATGCCTCCTTTTAAAGGTGTGGTGACCAAAATGAAGATGCAGAGGACCATCGTTATCAGACGAGACTACCTGCATTACATCCGCAAGTACAACCGATTTGAGAAGAGGCACAAGAACCTCTCTGTCCATCTGTCACCTTGCTTCAGGTACGGCACCTCTCACATGTGATTCATTTACAGATCAGTTATGGAAAGCTCTGTGAAATGGTATAGTAATGATTTCCCTCAGCCAAATTTTTATCTGACTTAATTTGGTAATAACTTTATCCAAAGGTGTAAAATTTACTTAACTCCTTGAAAAGCTGTATATTTTTCCTGCAGTTCTCAAAAGTAAATATCACTGTAGTCAGTTCGTTCAATGATACAATTTTGCTGCAAATGATGTTTTTCTCACGATGGTCTTCTAAGCTCAGGCTCTGATGATACTGCCTTTGGCAAACACTGATGCAGCTCAGCTAAATCTTATTCTGCTCGACTCTGGACAGATAAACCTCAACTGCCTGTTAATGTCTGGATTGTGTTTTCGTTTCTGCAGAGACGTTACAGTCGGAGACATCGTCACCGTCGGAGAGTGCCGACCACTCAGCAAGACCGTGAGATTCAACGTCCTCAAAGTGACCAAGGCTGCTGGAGCCAAGAAGCAGTTCCAGAAGTTTTAGGCGTGACTATGAACAGGAAAGCTGCTGTTGGCTAACTTGTCTCATTGTCAAATAAAGAACCTTGTTTAAATGGCCTGTCATTACTGTTTATTTCTGTTTTTTAAATGTTCAACTAAATAATATATTTACATACTCTGACCTCCCGTTTTCTTATTCAGTGTTTGGCTGGTGCTTAAGAAACAGATGTGATGTTACAATGTAGATTTCCAGTTCGTGTGTAGTAAGAATTAAAAAGGGCCTCATCAATTAAATCCTTAATGATAAAGGAAAGACTCTAAAGTCTGTTCTTAGGTTGCAGTGAATGAAAACTTCTATTGTAGGGGGCACTTGCAGGATTTTTGAAATTCTGTTGCTTGGATGTAGTACCGCAGGGTGAGTGAACTTGCATGCTATCTACATCTGTTCTTAAAGTAGAACGTTTAGTTTTTATTTACTCATCAATTCACAGAAGAAACTTATCTGTCAATGGCTAAACAATATCCAAGGACAACAGAGTGGATGTGTTTTAATTTTAATTGTTTCTATACAACAGTTATTTGTGTATACTGAGCTTAGAGATGTTTACCACAGTGAGAGAAAATTTGCCTCTTTCACCCTGATTAATATACGGCATAGTGTTTATCGATTAGTTTACATAGTAAAGAAAAACAGACCCTGTATGCGTCTTCAATTTTCAGATGGTTACAAATAAACAGCTTCACATTACATTTCATTTAGCTGATGCTTTTATCCAAAGTGACTTACAATAAGTGCATTCAACCATGAGGGTACAAACCCAGAACTACAAGAATCAAAGCCAAACTACATATTTATCCCAGTGTAATAAGGTTTTGCCAAATTGGGTACGAATCAGAGGAATAGAAAATATATTTGCTGTGATAAAAGTCAAAACAAACACTGCAGGGGAAGTACCTGGTTGAAAATATGGGCAATTCACAAGTCATTAAAAACTGCTCATTCACTTCAGTGTGATGAACATTTGACATTTAAAAAAGAATACATATAGAAATACAGAGGTGGAGTGGGGAAATGTATTTGATTTCCTCTATAGGACACATTGTGTATATATATATATATATATTAGATAGGGTGCACCAATGTCAGATTTCACTGTTTAAATTTGAAATTAAATTTGTCAAAGTGTAGTGGTAAACCTTGATATTTAATTAAGATTTAAAAAATGAATCAATATTTCTGCACAGTGCAGCGCCTCCTAATGGTTCATACGTTTTTAACATGTTGTTGACCAATGTGGCCAGCAGAGGGCAACAGATAACTATTTTATATTGATATACAACCCAACAGATCATTGTTGAATTCATAGAGGAGCCACTTTGGCTATTTGTTCATTTTCAGTTTTGTCTTCAAACTAGAATTCTATGGCTCAATCTGTGTATTGACAATAGTATAGAACGCAATCAACCAAAAACTAAACATTAAACGATTTCCCCAAAATAATTAAGCTTCTAATTAACTTACTAATTCAAGTTTTGATTCATAATTGTTCAGAAAGTGTTGTCAAATGATTGAATGTGAATGTGTTTTCTGTCAGATGAATTGAATTCAAGCATGAGTGAAATAAAGATACACAAGCAGGCTTCTGGCTAATCCATGATGTAACTGGTATTATCTGCAGTTATATATATATATATATATATATATAGACATACTGTTGACCCTCAAAGGATTTGCATTATCCGAAGGCAATGAGTGAATCATCTCTTGTGAACGTCCTCGTTTTTTATGCAAGTCTCTTAAACGACCTACATCACAGCTTGTGTCTTGTGGGGGAGAATATTTATCACAGCAACGCGGTGCTGTGCGTTTGTGCTTTGTTTATTTTCAAATGTCCCCTTCGATTATTCCACATTGTGTTTAAGTTGACCAGTCGCTGTTATCTGACGGCCTCAGCATCCCTGAATGACGCTTTGATATGACCTCCTTCCTTTGTACAGATGATGCTCGACAGGGTCTGAGATCCAGATAAACACTTGTTAACGCAACGAGACCCAGATCTCAGTGTATTCACGGCCCGTCTGCATCAGCTGAGTCATTTGCATGTGTCCTTGTCTGTGCTTGAGAACGTGACAGATTTTCTGTCCCCCCCCACCCCCCCCCCCCACCCTGCACTCATCCCTTCTGTCTGCTTTGTGCCACAGCAGAAGCATCAGTATTAACATAATGATGCCGTACATGTGTCTTTCCCAATGCTGCAGTGAATGTGGACCATATGGCGATGACGTAAACGAGGAGAAAGTGCTGAATGTGAGCTGAGCCGTGTGAGTGGTCTCATGATTAGCAGAGAAAGCAGTCGTCAATCCGATGGGGGTTTTGCTTTGGAGAAAACAAACATTTCCCTCAATGACTGTTATCACTTTTGTTTTTCCTTGTGCTGACAAAAGTCCCAGCTCTCCACCCATGCTACAATATTTACCTAAACAGCAACATCTCAGCTCCAAACCACAAATTGTCCTCCCTTGTGCTTGGGGGTTTTCCCAGCTCCTCTTCTCCACAGGCACAGACACTCCAGGAGGGTGGGAGGGCCCCGGGACGTTCTCTGAATAACAGGCCCTCTCATGAGCAGACACCCCAGGGAGCATGAGGGCCCAGCAGGCCGACGAGTCCACATGACTACGTACATGCACCCACAGAGTGTTTGTCTGGGGGCAGAGGTCTGATCCCTGAAATAGTCCGAGCGAGCATAATAAAACAATGTTAAACCGTGATGGATATGTGCTGTCACAGACGACTGCTAAAGCTGAGCTGTGTGTGTTTTTAAATGTCCATTAGTCAGAACCTCAAGATCACAAAGATACAAATTCAACATGGGACAGAACCTTATAGTCAGAAAGGAGCAATAAAAGAAATGTTGGACTTCTGTGATACAGTGGTCTTGTTATCCACCTTCTTTCATGAATCACATTTTTCGTCATTGTATTTTTTATCCTTTTGACTTTCCTGTGTCTCGGACTCCTTCATACAAGTCACCTAGTCTGAAAAGATTCTTGGTTCAAAGTGCAAATCACAACAGCAAGACACAAAACCCAACAACAAATCTTTGTGTCAAAAACACAGATATGTCCGATCAGCAACAAGCCTCGTCGATAGCAAGGCCCAAATGTTTCCATTAGAAGCTAATGCCGCTGTGTTTCCTGATTAGTATGTTTTTTTAATTTGCTGTTGTGTTTTCTAAGATTTTCTTCTATTTGTTTTGCACCTCAGGGCCACCGGATAAAACACAGGATGGTGGAACACATGTTCACATTGAATCCAAAAACAAATAAATGAACGTGAAAGCGTTTCAAAACAGTACGTTTCCCCCTCCTCACATATTGAGAGACCAAAGCATGTGGTGTTCCAGCTGGTGATGTGATTTTCAGTGATGGAGAATCCAGTCTTGTCCCGCGTTATGCTTCAGCTAAACGGCTCCCAGTTTTCCATTTGAGGGCGTTGCCAAAAGGTGAGGGTGAGCTTGTCAGATTGAGATTTAGTGCCACAGCCGTCAGAGGCTGGTGACCCAGGGTCAGAGCCATAGACTGTATGGTCAGAGCAGATAACCCTCTGTGTGTCCACCAGAGCAAATGTATTCCACCAAGAAATCAACCAACCAATCAAATTTTGGATGTATTGCCCATATTCATACTCACAATTTGCCTCATAGGCCTTAACAAGGTGCAACTTCCTCAAAAAGGAATGAATCCAGAGGCAGGCACCATGTTTTGCAAGCAGGAGTTTTCATCCTTACATGTTTTTCTGTTCGACAACAGTCGTTAAACACTGACATGACTGATCTACTGTGAGGCAGCAGACACACACGCGCGCGCGCACACACACACACGCGCACACACTCTTTTGAACTGCCTCACTTCACATTCCCCCAGTTTGCCAACATGTTTACCCAGTGTCATGGAGCGCACTGGCAGTCGTGCTTACTTGTGTATCTAATGGCAGGGATGTTAGCTCAGGGGGTCGGCCCAATGAGGGTAATGGCCACTATGAAAACAGAGGCCTTCTGGTGGCCCGGCAGGAGGTTTGGGCAGGGGGACGGGGACGGGGAAGGGGGGTGGGGGGGGTCCTCTCTTGTTCAGGGTCTGCTTGGAGGTTGTCAACAGCACCCGGACTATTTTGCAGCAGGAACAGCAGCAGTGGCTCAGACCTGATGGACAGAACAGATGGAGAGCATTTTATGTGATGGAGTCTGGGCTGTAACAGATAAAGACCCTCATCCCTTCCTCCTCTGGTCTGTTCTGTCAACGGGCAGAACAGCAGGCCTCATGTCACACTGAGCTTGACACAGAACTGGGCTTTTGTATTCATTCTTTAAAATTCTACATGTAACTTTCTCTTCGTGAGAGTGTCTGAGATTAAGTGAGCACATTAAATAATTGCCTGAAAGTGGTGACATGATACTTTTATCATTTTGATCATTCATACTTTTATGTTGTTTGCTTTCTCTGTTTGTTTTTTTAACACAGAAAATCTAATTTAATTTAATCTAATGCAATTATTGTTGTTATTTAAATGTCACTTGAATGTTACACACCTTAAATCTTGAAATCCTATGTTGATTAAATATTGTATAAATAATCAGAATATATGAAACAATGGTCTTCAACAAGGTAAATGTAATGGAGCAAAACATTTTGTAATCTAACACGAAATGGAATTACTCAAGTACAGGTACCTCAAATTGTATTTTAATGTGCTCATACTGTTACTTATGTATTTAATACGCAGCTAATCCTTTATAATGGAAACTTGGACATGGTAGCTCTTATTAAATTCATATCATTACAAATCCTAACCCCAAAATAAGCGGCTCTATAGAGCTGCTGATTCAGTAGAATGTGTAATTCATTAAATGTCGAAAGTGGTGGACAAAGATAAACTATGACTGTAGAACCAATAAATGTGAATCTATTGCTGTTTTGGAGTAAAGTTATTGTATTCCTTTACATTCTTGTTGCTGGAGTATATAAACCCATCAGTGTCCAGCAGCTCACCACTGGGGTGCCCAGAGCATGGTGGGCTTTGCAGAGGGTCAGCCCGGGGTCACCCTCCACATCTGGATACATCATCAGCATCTCCAGATCTGCACAGAGACGCCAGTGTTCTGATACCAAACACACATCTTGTGTCTGACAACATCTTGTTGATAAAAATATGCATCGTATTCAGAAATAAAAATAGCGTATGGGCCACAAACTGCATTTTGCCGTATAAAACCTGTGCTGGGATGGTGTTTACTGGGGTTTTCTGTCAGTGAAAGTCAGTACGTTGGATAATGACCATGTCGAGATCTATTACCTTCAGGTTAGAGGTTCCGGTCACGGTTATCAGTGTCTGATATCTCCTACAGCACCCTGAGCTTCTTAACTGATTTGAAGCGATCTAACAGATGTGGCTCGCTTCACTTCTTCTATCTCATCGCGACGTCTGAGTCGTGTCTCTGAAAAATGCGTCTGCCTTGGCTTTATGTAAACACCGCTCATTTACGCTGCTGCTTCATATTCACATGTGAGCGAAAATGATCTGATGTGTAAGGTTTCAGTCGTGCTGGTGGAGCTCCATCGGGATCAAATACGTAACCTTGATTGATCGTCGCTCACCTGGCCTTGTCTGGTAATTTAAGAGCCATGCAACCGCATCTGAGATTTGCTCGACAGCTCCTAATTCAATATGCTCATGTTCGGCCCACGTCCGTGCCCTGTGTTTCAAGGCAGACTGCGTGTCTGGCATGTGTGAGTGCGGCGGGGCATCTCCGATTTTACAGCGAGTCGTCAGATCAAAGTGAGGCCTGGTGCCGGCAGGTCACGGGACAGGGTGTTGCGTGCAGAAACGCTCTCGGGTCATGTGTGAACCATCCAGCACGGCTGTCATCGGAGGATCCCCGGGGGTGTGCTCTCGCTGAGTGATGGCCTCACACTGGAGCCCCGAAACCTGCAGTCCAGAGAGGATCTGGACTGCATATCTAACAAGTACTACTACTGCTGCTTCGTGTTTGATGCCAGGTGTCCAGGGTCTGCAGATGGAATACATATATATGCACAATTTACAACACATGCCAGTTTTTGGTTAATGAAGGGAAAAAAACGACAACAGAGAATTACTCCTCAAATACCGGAAGTTTCTGTCCTTTGTTTGCAGCCGTTTCTTGCATTCTTCCAGCTCATGTTTGAGGTTGTAACAAAAGAACTGTAAAGTGTAACACTTCTCCCTATAAAAAAAGGTAACAGGAGAAACTCAAAGCAACGCCCCACAGCAACAGTTTGTGCAGCCACAGAGTGCTTCCCCTGCAGCAGGGAGGAATTCACCCTGGCAGATGGCGGGGCCGAGGCCCCTGAGGCCCCAGGCAATGCTACACCCTGGGACCCGGATATCTAATCGCGCCCTGTTGAGCCTCTCACCTGCTGCTCCGACGCTCACAATGTTATCTCATCTCTCTGACCTATTGTGGCTCCCATCGGTGATAATGGCAGTGTGGAGACCCAGGCAGCGCCGGAGCAGAGGCTCGTCCTCCCTTGAGAGACACGGGATCATGGGAAACCTCAGAGTAATCGATCTCTCCATCTTGCCTCCCCTGGTGGATCTGGTTTCTTATCGAGACCTGTGGACAGCTACTGCGTTGTCTACGGCACAGATTTCTTTGTGTTAATAATATTTTTTATTATAAATGAGATATGGTTGATCCCTATTTGCCCTTTGTACTTTGGTGTATTAGATTCTTTACTTCAGAAGGAACGTTTTTCTTAATCACCAGGAAAAGCTGTGTAGCATTAAATCCGGCTCACATGTCTACCATAAACAATGGCATTTAATTTGTTTATTCATGTTCTCCTGTCTCGCCATTCCGCATCACAATGGGAGAACATTTCCCCTCTTACACTACGAGTTCATAAATGGCCAGACCATAAATTTACTGCCCTCGGTTAACCACAGTTGGTTGCATTTTGAAATCTTTCAGTCCCGCTACGCACTTAACCAAACCACAGTGTTGTGGAGAATCTTGTTGTTGTTGTCTCTGCTGCCTTGATTCTCGCTCTCCGCCGTTTAAATTCTCGCTGAGAAATCACCACGCTGCTCCGGCGTGACCTCGGTTCCCACCATCTCAGTCAGATACGGCCACAGTGGGCCAGTTCTCACTGAGCTTTGCTGGATCATAAATTGGACTCTCATTGCTTTATTTTGCCTCTTGAGCATAAAGCAGCATCACACACTGGATGAGAAGGTGTCTGAAAAACCTGTTGTTTCAGAAATATAAATATATTAGTATATATATATATATATATATATATATACTTCATGTCAACAGGAGTTCCATACTTTATGCAGCTCAGCGGAACTTTGTGTGGAACTCAAACAGTGTTGCTGTGCTAGTGAGTTTTGGACATGTTTAAGGTAATAAAGGAACATGCGACGATGTGGCTCGTTAATTCCTACATTTTCTAATTGTATTCTTTGGACACTCACCTGTAAGTACATGGCATCTGGGATGCCTAATAGCTCACCTGGTTCAGTGGGCGTGTAGAGAGTGCCACAGGTTTGGTTCTGACCCTTTGCCCCATGTCGTAAATTTCGTAAACAGTCTTTCAGTGCAGTGAAGATATGAAACATATTTAAACAAGCTGAGAAGAGCTTTTTCATGAACACACAACTGAACTTGTGTACAAAGTAGTGGTTGTTGTTAGCGAAATGTTTTCCAGAAATTGTTAAATTTAAGGTTAGAATGTGATAGTACATGTTGAAATTGAAATGAGTGGATAAGGTTATGAATGTCACACGTAGCTTTACAAGCCTGACAGTCTAGTGTAATAATCCTGCATTTCAACTGCTGCTGTGGTTGTGTGGTGCAACCATAAAGGGAAGGAAGTGAGGGGAGTTTCACAATGATGTTTTTCATCACCAGTTTCTATACGAACAGGAATAAAAAGTATCTGCTTCCCTCAGAAAACTGCGGCTGACGAGAGAACAAAAGAGATCAAATGGAGAGAGCACACCCAATTACTGTGGGAGCCACTCAAACTGTGTCACCTTTGTTGTCGCACGATCAATATGTAACCAAGAGACAGGCAGAGTTCTTTAGGTCCCAGACAATGCAGAGAGGAGCCAAGAGAGAAGTGTGTGTGTTTTCAGGTCTCCTATAGATCTGGTGTCATTAAAGGTCATTTCACAGTCATGTTTTCCACTTCAGGCAGCTTTAAGGAGGATGTGAGCCCCTTAAATCCAACATGGCTTAACAACATGGAAAACTTTCGGTTTCAATGTATGAAACTGGAGGATATTTTGTGACTTTCTATTCTGGCAGAGCAACACATCTATGTTATATGTAATGTTAAAGTATAATTCCGATAATAATCACAGGATTGTGAAGATTTTACAGTTTGGACGAGGCTCAAATGTTGGATTGATCGAATTTAGAGTCTTAATGTCAAGTAACTCCTGCAACTTTTTTCATTAAAGCAAAAAGGGAAACTGACATTTAAACTACTTTCAGACATGAACTGAGCTTTCTCCTGAGAGAGAGCAAATGTCAAAGTCAGTTCCTCCTGACACTTTCAGCAGCAGCCTCCCTGAAAAATGTTTGAGTTCATGTGAGGAGAATACGGCAGGAAAATGTTCGAAAAATTCAAAGCAAGTGATTGGGCGTGTTGAGGACTTTTCTAACACACGATGGAAAAAAAAACTGAGAAGAAAAACTAAAATAACACAAATATCCCGGGATAAAAAAGGAGGTGAGGATGTTGACAAAGATGTAAAATTGAAAAGACAATGAGATTTGAGTGGTATTGGGAATGAAGGCACACGCTGGTGTCGATGTGCTGGACACAAATATAACCCTAACCCCCCCATATTCTAAACAGGCTCCACCCTTGGAATGTTTCAGACATTTTTCTGTTGTTGTGAATTCGTCTGACCTGAACAATCTCCTGCTGCGTTCTGTAGCCTACGTGCAATTTATATAAAAGCCTACCTTTTCCAGACATTTTCCAGAGTTCATGTCTGAAGTCAGAGTCTGACAGACATCATACAAATCTGGATTTTATGCTTTGTGACAGTCTCAATGGAAGTGAGATCATATTTCAGTTCACTAATCTGTAGATAACATTGACTTTTCTGTATTGAAGCGTTATCCAGTTCACATAAGGTGACTTGAAGATCCAATCGGTCAATGGCGTCTTTGTGTGGAAAATGATAAATAAAGTTTCTATTCAAAAACACGCAGAGATCATCACCTCTCTGTCCTCGGTGGAATTTATGGCCCCCAGTGGACAAGACTTTTTCTGCAGGCAAAACAAACTGTGGAGTGAGATGCCCTCCCTGAGAAACAGAGCAGGGGTTGACTGCAGCAGAAAGTTAAAATGATCCGCTGATAACCTTGTGCCATTGTGTGCCTGCTGCCAGAGCATCTTCTGTTGCACTGCGGTGTGTAAAACACCACGGCGATAACAGCGAATCCCAAGCATCCCCCCCCAAAGAAAAAACTAATCCGACATTTGTCTTCCACTAATGCAAACACAGAATCTTTCTTATCTTAAGATAGATTGCATCTGTCAGACCACCACAATTCAAAGAGAGGAAACTCTTTGTAATGTTATGCCTCTGGGGACAAAATGGCATTTTGCAACGTATATGAAAACATACTTTGTTCGAGGAGAAAGCCGACTAATGGGTGTGTTTACAGGGGAAAGTTAATTTGCTGATTTTAAAATCTGAGAGGAAAATTTGTACTAAACCGATGCGACGTACAGTTATTTTCTCCTTTTTATCTGCCATACACAAAGCAGGGATTGACCAAGTTTATTGTCTCTCAACAAAAAGAAAACACTGAATTTAAAGCTGCTTTCAGACGTGCACTGAACTCCACAGATTGTTCTTGTCCCATGCTCCTTCCTTTCACCAAGTTTTGTTGAAATGTGTCAAGACGTTTTTGTGCAATCCTGCTGACAATCCAACCAACCGACCGACCAACCAACCAACCAACAACAAATGTACAGGGGTGAAAACATAACCTCCTCGATAGAGATAAAAAAAACAACACCTTCCTGAGCCTCCATCTGAAAAAGGTGAATCAAATGCACAACTCACAGGCACCAAACAAAGTTCACACAGTTCACCTTCATTTAAAGGTTGTGGAGGTGAGAGCAGGAAATGACTGAGAGGCAACAAGCAGGTGGTGCTCAGTAAAAATGGAGGCAGGGACGCAAGTCAAAAAGAAGTCCAACAACACACAAACCAAAAGTGCGAAAAAAGCTGGACTGCTACAGCTGGGACGACACAATAGACAATCTGTTGGACCAGTACATACCAAACTGGGGAGCTAATGGGGAATTGGGTACAGCATGGGGGAGTCAGGAGACTAGAAAGGCGGGAAGGGACTATTGTCGAGCAGGTGGTCGTAACAGGGTCTGAAACGAATAAACGACAAACTGAATGAACTGTGACAAAAAACTGGTTCAAGCTGATCTGCTCTCTCTCTCTAATCATAAATAGCATGCAGTCTGTATGCTAATGTTTTAGCATGTACACTGGATATTCTTTTTTACATAAGTTGACCAACATGTCCAGACTGAGAGAATCACTGCAGCAATGACAACAAATTGCATCAACCGGTATAGTGACGGTGCTGAGGTAACAGAGGAGGATTAGACTCCATCAAACCTCTCTTAGGGGTTTATCCAAGAGCAACATCCTGCGCTCCATCAGCAACAACAGCATCGATTTGTTTGCTTTTCACTTATCATGTGGAAAAACGTGACTCATTTAATGACACGGACAGAAAAAAAAGAAAATCAAAGCTGCTATGCATCCTCACGAAGTGGCCCCAACATAAACAGTGATCTGTTGAGCAGCAGAGTAAACTTCCTCTGCTTGCACTGGTGCACACACTTCCTGAGGGGATTGAGCGATGCATCAGTCTCAACCCCCTGTTCTCCACAAAAGGCTGGAAGTGTTTCACCCGGCGGGCAAACGGTTCAACCGAGCAAATTCAAGCCACATGCTGATGGCGCTTGTCTCCCGGTTCTAATGATGCAGTAGGTGAAAGCATGTTTTGTGTTGCAAGGTTCCTGAAAGTGTGTTCAGAATTTCCAGCTTCATTCTTTGAATAATAAAAAGATTGTGTTCCCGACAGGACAGTGCCGGTTTGTCAGTTGGTCAGTCCACCACTGTGGTCCACTCAACAACTACCAGATGGACCGCCATGAAATTTGAGGCAGATATTCAAGATCCAGAGGATAAATAATGTCTTTGTTGATGCTCTGACTTTTCCTCTAGAACGACCAACAGGTCAATATCTTTTCTTTCTCAGTGAATTACCTCAACATTTATTTGAAGGATTAGTGCAAAACGTTGGTTAAATACTCTTGGTTCACAGATGAGGTATCCTAGTAACAACGATTGGCGAACTTCTGCTGCACGTATGCTAATTAGCAAATGTTAGCATGCTCCACACTAAACTAAGATTGTTAGGATAGTAACATTATTATCCCTGCGTATCCCTGGAGGAGTGGGTGAAGTGTTTGCTTCAGGGGTAAACAGCGTTGCAGCTAAATCAAAAACAATTAAAATAAATGGCGACCACTCCTTCAAATGTAAAAAAAAACAACAGAAAAAAGCCATGAAATGCCTCCATGCTGCTCCTGTGACGTCATCCAAGGGTTCGTAAGCCCCAACATTCAAATTTGACGGTAAACGGCGTCATTTACACAATGACTTTAGCTTAAATATCCGCTGATATCCTCCTCCTAGTTACTGCTGCAGTTCTTATGAGAATTTGTGAGTATCTTGAGAACTCGGGATGGCTGCAGTGACTAAAGACGTGGTCGCCATTTACTTCAATTGTATTTGATTTGGCTACAATGCTGTTTATCCCTCCATCGGCATAGTGGTGAATACATATGAGTGAATTATTATCTTTGGGTGAACTATCTTTCTAATATGTTGCTGAACTGCATGGGGGTGCCGTTTTAGTGATTTGCTTGTTCTGCATGGAGCAGAAGTTGAGAAAAACTAAACTTTTCAAGTAGCGCAGGCACCAACCAATCAGATCCAAGTTCAAACAAATACACAAGCGCGACGCCAACCAATCAAATTAATGCAAAGGTCCTGTCTGACAACAAAAAACATCAAAATGTTGTTGAACCTTCCTGTGTGGAGTTTATTACCTGCATACTTCACTTTAGTGTTTCATGGACAGCTAGCTATGCAACACTAGCACAAAGGTTGGCTATGTTGTTTGTCCAGAGCATTAGCTGTTGGTTGTTTTTTCGCCAGCACCAAGCACCAGTAACGACTATGTCAAGCTCTACAGCAACACATACATTTGAGCGCCCTGTCATTGTGAGCATGTTAACTCAACACACCCCTGTGCCAAAGTCGCATGGCAACACACTTATTCAAGCATCATACTGTCTTGGGAAATTTTCGTTCTCAACCTGAAATCAAGCGAACAATAAAGCATGGCTCACTTTCCCACAATGTCTTGCATTCGGATTATATTCCTCTCTTGTAGATCTCAGAATTAAGATGTTTTCTGAGAAACATGTCTGTTACTTTATTGTTGTGGAGAAAGTGGATTAACTGTTTCCCCTATAATTCAGTGTGTTCAACAGCTTACTTTTGATTTCCTGCTCCATGGCTGCAGATTAATATCTCCGGTGGCAACAGCCCAATTGCAACAAACCCCTGTATGAGTGTCCCTAACCTCAGCACCCTGAGAAACGCTATAGCCAGAGCCGTAGCGCCGCATAATTGGAGGCAATTGGGGAACAGCACATACAGTGTGTGTGAGTTCTAGTAGGCCTGGGGAGCGTCCCACCCAGGGAGACTGGAGAGGAAGCTGTGCAGATGGAGGTCAGAGTTGGGTGGCTCACATCCTACTCGGTATTTGTCCTGTTATTCCAATCTCCGCCAACACACAGAGAGGATCCCGATTAGGGCCAATGTTCAGGGAATCAGCATGAAAAAGCACCATTTTGAAACCTCTGTTCCTAACGACATTTTTACAGTAACACAATCCAATCATGAACATGAGAGCATGAATTGACGCTTAGTAAGCCTGCAGGATTTCAAGAAGAGTTTTAAAATGCGGCCTTTGGTGGGACTCTTCTAAAAGGCTCACAAAGCTTTAAAGTATTAGAACATTTTTTTGTTCGAAACTGTAATTTGACATCTACAAAGGATGCCAGATGCTACATTGCAGCTTGAATTGGCCAGTTTAATGTCCTCGAAGACTTTGAAGACCCTTCAACTGATGTTCATTATTCCCTTATACGATGTCCCTCTGCGATTTATTTGCAGGGCTTTTATTATGTTATTTCCAGACTGCTGCTGGATTTGGCTTGCAGAAGCTCAAGCTGGCTGATGTAATGTTTTTCATGGCCTGACCAGGGTAATACCATTCTCAGATGTTAAATATATCTGTGCAGATATCAAAATACACAGTCAAAGCCACAAGGATTTTTCCTGGAGATGTGACTATGTTCACGTTGAGGTCACGTTGAGCAGGTCAGGCAAACTTTGGCAACGAGCAGCGACGCAGCGGTGGCGGTGACCTGGGAAATCAGGAGCTTTTCCGTCAATACTACAGAGACAAAGAGATGTCAGAGGACAATGACCCTTTCCTGCAAGTCAGAGGCAGATCCTCGGAGAGGAAAGGACTACTCCCTCCACCTCTGCTCAGGCAGTGATGCGCTTTCCATGTTTGTGTTGGCCTGTGACAGCATGAAGGTACCTGTATCCTTTCTGGCAGAAGACAGGATGGAAAAGACAAACTGGAAAGCTACATCAGTCAAGTTTGTTTTGAGTACGTTTCCTTTTCATTGATGATGTTAAACTTGTTCAGGAATGGTGCTTAAGTGGAGCACTGTAATCATTCATTCTCAGATAAACTCTTCTACCTGTTTCCATGTCATTTACTTTACATTTATCATTTACATTGCTGTAGTGATGGCAGTGTTGGTCTGACCCAGACCAAAATACCTCAACAGCTACTGAATGGACTGATATTACATTTTGTACAGACATTCATGGTTCATTTCAAGAAGAATTGTACCAACTTCGGTGACTTGGTACCTGCAGAACTAATGGAATTCAGCCTCAGCCTTAAAATAAAGTTACTGTTGGGCTCTGTTTCGTGCCTTGTTGTGTTTTCTCTCTGCTCCCTCTCCCCGGTGTCCATTCAGGTACCACCCTCTTCCCCGCAGCTGCAGTGTGTGAGTGTGCAAGGCTGCTGGGCTCAATCACCAATCAAGGCCATAGTGGTTAAGAGGCTGAGAGAAGCTGTGTGTGTGTGTGTGTGTGTGTGTGTGTGTGTGTGTGTGTGTGTGTGTGTGTGTGTGTGTGTGTGTGTGTGTGTGTGTGTGTGTGTGTGTGTGTGTGTGTGTGGGTGTGTGGATCGCCTCTGCTTGAGTTGTGTGTGATGGTGTTGGTAGCGTGACCATTTAATTTGTTTTAAGTTGTGGTTTTGAGTTTGCTGCTAGCCAGTGTCACGTTTCCTTTTAGAAAGTTGTTTTCATTTCATTGTTAATAAATTACTGGTTTTGTTTATTCATCTGTTGCCCATGATTCTTTTTTTCCTGGGTGATTTATATTGTTACCGCCCTCATCCCCTGGACTTTAATCCAAAACAAAAGCATGGGGACAACTTTGTCTGCCAGCAACAAAACGACATATCTTACATCATATTACTCAATCAATCTTAATTATCACTCACACCACATGCATGAGATATGCCACCTTAAATACAGTAGTTCCAGATCATAAACAGGAGGAAACAATGTGTATACTATACAGTATGTCATAACACTAATTAAATTATATATATTGTCTGTAATAAATCTGATGAAAATAAGCTAATCTACAAAATGAAGTTTAAAAAAAAGTCCATATTGTACTAGAAAATGTTTACCTGCAAAATCTCAGCATGTCAGCATGATGATTATAACATACCTTTTCAAACATGTTAGTAACCTGTTCAGAACGTCTTTAATAGTGTCACACTCGGCTGTAAACCCTCAAAGGGTCAGAAATCAGACAAAAGAGATTTTGAATGAGAAGTTCAAACCCAGACAGTATTTTCATGGCACAAAAAGAAAAAAAAGTTTTACACAAATTCATCCTGTATTCATGAAAACATGCTCGTGGCCTTTTGAATCCTTTGATGGATCGTCAGTCTCTGGTACGATGTGAAACATCTTTTTGTTCTGTTGAGCTGCTCCTTCAGTTTCTTCAACAATGGCTCCATAGAGATTTGATCGGGAGCTTTGAAGGGTTCCTTTCAAACATTATGGCTGAAGATGCATATCCAAGTATTTTCTGACCTGTGCTGAAGTTCAAGATTGGTCCGGGGGCCCTGACCCCCCCGCTTTCTTTCATCCCCCCCTGATCTTCTTGACCATAGGGCTGTGACCCCGGGTAATGTTATACAAATGTCATGCATCACAGGACTGACGGCTCACGTATAAGAGGCGAGCGCTTGGCCTGCGAGCATTGTCAGATGGCCCTTTTGTGGACGCACAGAGACCCCTGGCAAAAGGAACAATGGTGCTTTGCGGACAAGGTCAGGCAGAAAAAAACACCAGGAGTGTGAGGCAATTTATCTGCTCGCAAATTCAGCTTAAAAGTTCTTCTGCAGGATGTTTCCCAATCTCTGTTGTTTCCCTAAAGCTATTTATGGATTACAGCTTCTGGGGAACAAAGAAATGTGTGCTGCAGTGTTAATTAAAACATTTAGAGTTTGAATATTTATCACAAACCCTTCTCCTAGTGTGAGCTTTGATATTCAGGGTCCGACCCTGTATTGATGCAACAAGGATGTCATCAACTTACCACAGAATCTTCCTGCAGACTGGTGACAATGTTTATTGCCTATTTACTGCAGAGGCTGAGATAACCTGATGGAACCAGGGATTGATCAAAGTCACATTCCTCCGCAGCCGTCACCTCAAAGGAAATGAGTCATAGTCCAGCTACAGTAAAAACAGTCAGGACAACAAGCTGTGCCTTTTATCTCCGTTTTATTTCTGCTGCACCCTGTGGCTTCGAGGCTCCGCAGCCAAAACCGGCCCCATAACATTAAAGAGTCTCATTATAGTCGCTGTGTATTGGTCAAGATTTAGTATTGTGTTTGTCTGCAGAAATGTAAACCAGAAAAACAATTCAAGGAAGGAAGGAATTATGAAAATAATGAAATACTGTTCTTTAAAATAGACAAGGAACTGTCAGTTGTGGAATGAAACTACATTCATCATTATGCCAGTACTTTTACTACATTTACTTTATTATAGTTTCTACCCACTTTGCAGATTGAGATTTTACATGAAAAACACATAACAAGTTTATAAAATATAAAACTTGCAACCACGGTATCAACAGTTAAATAAACTCATGTTCAACCAGCTACAAACTTTGAATGCTACTTATATATTAACATCAGCCAAATAATAAAATTGTTCAAGTGAGTAAACAATAAATTTACACTCACAGGGGCCACTTTCCTGCATTTTCCTGCAGTACTTTTACTTAAATCTATACTGCTAATACATGACTTATACTTGTAATGGAGAAAATCTTGGTTCTTTAAGTATCTCAGTACCTCATCCATCACAAGGTGCTTTCACACACATGTATTTTATATCTGTGGGCACAGAGGTGGCTCAGAGAGCACCTCCACCTGTACCAGAGGATCAACCAGCTCAGCTGAGGGCTGTTAGCTGATCGATCCTCTGGTACAAAAGGCAGCAGCAGAGCTGCCGAAGGGAACAGACACTCAAGGACTGAGACGCACTGAGAGACACTTGGACAGAACCGAGCTGTAAAGCCAAGGTTTTAGTTTAGAGTTTTGTGAGTTTGTTTGTGTTCATAAAATGCTGAAAAGCAACAGTTTAGTCTCTGGCTGTGTGTGGGAAACCCCGGTGGCATCGGACATTGCCACAAAATCCATACAGAATATGATAGTAGACTGAACTTGTTTTTGTTTGGGCTCTTGATTCATACATTATAATATATTAAACATAAATACATTTACATACAGTTAAACAGCTATTTTAGTCCAGTGATTCCCAAGGTACGAATTCAAATACAGCCTACTCAATTAAATCTGCTGTCTGACTGAGAACCAGATTTTGTCGTTGCCACGAGAAGCTGAATAAAGCCAGGTTTTGTCAGAGATCCCGGAGCCTGAAGTTCTATTTCTTTTTCTCAGAGAACAGACGGCTTAGTGATGCGGCAAGCTGCCATGGAAACCAGAGTTGTCTGTTGTGTTGGTCGTGTCAGAGATCCGCCCTTTTGCTTTGACCCCTTTCCTCTGTGGCGGCACACTTTCCCCCGGGGATTTCACATACATCATCTGCCCTGTGTCCCCGCACCACCACCCTCCTCCTGACCCACCCACTCCAAAAGCCAGAGAGCTTCTGGACAGGCTCCCTTCAACAAAAGGCCATCCACACACACCTGCTGAGAGGTGAGAGGTCATCGTCCAAACAGAGGCACACTATTGTGACCTCCAGCCTGCATTGGACTCTCATACAACATTCTTACACTTTCTATGAAGGACAAGGGGGACAGGAGAATAATGGCTCTAATCCTGCTTTGAGCTATTTGTAAAAAATTCAGTATTAATTGAAATGTCTGCTGAGAACCTCGAGGGATCTGAATACTTCAAACATGAAATCGGTGTCCCAAAACTCTTTCCCAGTATTTTCCCAGGTTAGCGTCTGGCTACTGCACCATGTGACTACTCGATGTGGAGACAGAAGTAGACGAAGGAGTTCCCTTTAGTGTCTATTCGGGCTCACTGTGCTGCCTGCTGCCTCGCCGGGCCCTAAAGGAATCACCCGGCCCTCATCAATCTGCTTCGACATTCCACAATAGCTGACAAAGGGACTCCACTCTCTCAGCGGCAGATGGCCTCGCCTCGGGCTGTCCACGCCAAGCGTCCATTGTTTAGGCTCTGGGGTTTGATGCAGGGACCTTTGCTCCTCCTCCTTCAGTGTCACTGGAGGATACTGGGGTGCAGAAGTTGAATTCAGCCTCTAAATTTGGTGAAACATATACAGAATATGTAATTTTTAATGGTTGTTTTTAATTAAGCTGCACTGCATGCACTTAAATCTATAATTACAGGGAACACAATGTAAAAAAGAGTCAGTAAATGAAACAATATATCTGCGCTCTGGCAAAAAAAGCTGTGATCTCTCTGGATTAGCCTGATTCCCACAGGAATACAAGAGGTAAGCTGGCTCCCAGCAGCCAAACAGCAACAGGGTTTCACAGTTCGGTATTAAAGCCAGTCGCTATGGTTTCTTTTGTTGTCAACAAATAAGAGTTTTTAAGAAACAAATACAAATATATTTTGAAAATATCTTCTGTTTTCATTATTAAAAACATCATATGTGATATAATGTAGGGAAGAAAAATGTGTCATGGTTTTTGAGCTGAATGCATCATCGACAACCTGATTCCATTTGTAGAAAGTAACTGAAACATCTAATTAAGTTCTTAAGTGTTCTTAAGTACAAATTTGAGGTATTGGTACTTAACTTTAGTATTTTAATTTTTAACTATATTATTATTATTACTTAATACTATGAATGAATCATAATACATGTTTATTATCTGAATGCTGTGAACCAATGGATGAACTATAGGAAGATTGTTTATATGTTTAAGTGATATATAGTAGATCAGTCAATATTTTAGGTATTGATCCAATGGACACTCTAGTAGCAATACTCAAAACAAGAGTTAGTATCAGTAGTATTGATTCTATCATGTCCACCTCTCGTTTGAGGTCACAACCATCCAAACCTTTTGGAAGCAGAGCTCAGTTGTACTTTTACACCCGGATGAAGTTACCCACGCGTCTTTGTGGGATTTGAAGGTGCAGTTTGTTTAAAGGTCTTGTAACAATTTTATGGCCTTTCTTTGCAACGCTCTTCCTTTCCTTAAAAGTGGAGGGAAGTGAAGTCTCCTTTATGATGTGGGATTCCTTGAACGTGCTCGGTGAAAGCTCGCTGCAGCTCTGACTGACTCCATTCAGCAATTAACATTAAGCTGCCTGTCCATTAGAGAGCATGCAGCCCCGGCTCTCTGGGTTTTTTGTGAGGACGCTGGCTATGTTTAACACATCTGTTGTCTCCCATGTCTGAGCAACCCACAGACAGGTCTGCTCACAGTGATCCTTTTATTTGGCACTGAAAGGACCTATAGGGGCTCCTGATAGATGGCCTGTGTCCCAAAGAAAGTGGAAAGCCTTATAATGGGAAGAATGGGGAGCCAACAGTCCAGCACACCCCCTGCCCCCAAGCCCCTAAACATCCTTTTAAAGGGCTCCTCTTAAACAGGCTGATGCTGAGCCTAATCATGTTGAATTGAGCCATGGACCATGTCCAAGCAAATTTGGATTCCCGCTCTTTCCTTTAACACGGAAAAAGAAAATGGATGTATCCACTTTTCTCTTCTGTTAATATTAGCAGTAGGATCAAACAAAAAAACTGGCACCCAGTTGAGAATATGCCTCCACCAAGGGCCATTTCTCGAAATATTGAAGAAAGTGACAATGTCTCATCCTTCCAACATTTTTCGTGGAAATCTGTTCAGTAGTTTTGTAATCCGGCTGAGCAGCCAACTAACCAACTAACCAACCAACCAACCAATTAACCAACTGACTAACTAACCAACTAACAAACCAACAAAGAAACAAACAAGAATGATACTCAGTAGTGCATACACCTCTGCCAAAAGTCACCTTAAATTCAATCAAGCCGTCCAAAATTGTACACACTCATAGATATTGGTTTCCTAAATATTTATTTTCATCAATATTAATTAATTACATTTGGAAAAAAAAAACTCCCACAATGCAACAAACCAATGGACAGGGGTATAAACATAACCTCCTTGGTGGAGGTAAAGCCGCTCTGGTCTTCTGTTTCCAATAGCTCATGTTGAAAGCGAAGATTTTCAGCCACATGTTTAAAACAGTGAGGCCTGGACAGTGTAAAGGAGGATTATGTTTCATCCATGGGAGTGGAGGGTGAGGAGGGTCACTCAGAGGATGTTTACCGCAGTGTTTCAGCATCAGTGATCAGGACAGCACATGGATGGAAAGACAATAGACAAAACAATGTCCTATTTAGAGATGGGTCACCGCTATTTATAAACCAGAGCAAGGGTCAGAGGAGGTGGGATGGAGAATGAAGACAATGTCTCATGTTGTCTGCTCAGGATGCGTCTAATTTATTCTTGTACACTCATCACTATACTCAGGTAAACTGATGGCATGTTGCCTGCACGGCTGCTTTGTGTGTCAGGCTCTCGCTTGCTGATGACTAATGCTGTTATCAGAGTAAAGGACCTGGAGGACTGCTCCATTTGTCACACTGAGCTGTTATTTTGACATGTCCAAGAGGCCCAGTTACATCAGTTCAAAACCGAGATAAAACTCAGCCTGTCAAAGCGGACACAGGAATACTCTGCAGCTCAGGCAGCTTATGGTTTCTTAACTTCTGCCATATCGGCTGTGGTGGAGTCTGTTGTTTTTAATGCCGCTGTAAAACATGCAGTGTGTCAATCTCGGGGATGATGCTGACACGCTGCAGGGCTCGATAATCCTCCGGTGCTGTGCAGTCCTCAATGTGTCCTGTGTGTTATTCCTGGAATTCCCTCTTCATTGTCCATCAGCTTGTGAGATCCCTTTTACATCAAAATAGACACTTGTGGCCGGACACAATGGGCCGCATTGTTTCTCTGCGAAAGGAGAGCATGTGCTTTGCTAATGCCGCACTTGCAGTGGACAAACTCCACATTCAGTGTTATGCATGGATGACTTCCTCCAAGGTGCCTGGAGGTTGTGGGAAAGGGCCAGTGAGTGGGTGTTGCCTCGCTGAGGCAGGCCTCAGTGGAAGGACTGAGTCCAGCTGAGCTGGGATGGGGGCGATGTGGATGGAGGGGGTCCTTACTGTAGATCACATGAACACAACTATCCGAAACATCATTTGACTGACTCTAACCTAGTGTGTGTGTGTGTGTGTGTGTGTGTGTCTATGTCCATGTTTTTAAAGAGATAAGCTAATTACAGAGCCCACCCCTGCATGACACACTCACATCAACGCACATGCAAATATACAGAAATCACACAATTGGATCTGTATATGTGTTGAACTTTTCGATGAGCTTTGACTGTAATAATATATTGTTGACTTATTTAACGGAATATGATCATCACTGATCTGTCAGAGGTTAGATGATTGATTGATTTTCTTGTTTGTGGGTTATTTTTAGTGCAAATGTCAATCTGTAATAATGTATTCTCATTGCATTTTGATTTCATATGTTGTCAATTATGTGAATTTATCTCATAACAGTTATTTTGAGGTATTCAGTGAGTATTCTTTAAAACAGTGCTGTTCCTGTAGACTCTCTAAATGTTGGTTATTCATAAAGGGGGCATCCGGATTTGAACCAGGAGACCTCTTGATCTGCAGTCAAATGCTCTACCACTGAGCTATACCCCCTCTTATGAACTACTGAGAAGCTTCATGCATATGCCAATACATGGTGCTGCTTAACTTTCTTTATTTCAGTATTATTATTACCGTATCAAATTTTTTTTTTGTTTCAAAATTTAAAATGAAAATTCGTAAAGATTTCTTAGGGCTCATCCGTTCTCAGATAAGGACTCTGCTCCACTTGGCCACACTGCAACCTAAGACAAGTGTTTCCTCATTTGCAATCTAAGAAATAAATAAGAAAGTCAAAAAACACTGATTAACATCTCTTAATCACAGACCGAGACGGATTTCTGTCTACACATATTCCTGAATGATTCTGCATCATCACCACGGAGATGCATGCTTTGTCTGGGGGCCAGAAATAGACGACACAATGGTCCTGGAACAGGGACATGGGGCTGATCCATGGTCAAGGCTGTTTGTGCCCAGCCTGATCTCAGCACATCTGTCTGCGGTGTGAGGGCTCGGCCACAGACGGCCTTCAATTAAACATAGTGATTAGTGTGGCGCCCGTATGGAAGCCTGTGAGGATGAGGGGTCGTCTGCCTTCTGAAGGAGATTAAAAGTAGAGTGCAGGCAGGGAGGAGCACCTGCCATCCGTCTGTTCAAAGACCGGCAGGGCATGAGATCTAACACTAACTGTCTTTCAAGTGCAGTCTTCCAGAAGTGGAATAGATATTTAATCACTTTCATGCTCGTGGGCTACATCAATCAGGGAGAGTGAATCACCAGTTAGATGTGTCTGAGAATAAATGCAGTCTGGCATGCGGTCAGTGTGCAACCTCACACTCTTCATGTGATTCTTCCTGATATCTGCAACCTGATCTCCTCCATCCTAATCATGCCATGCAACGTGTGGATCCCACCCTAACCTGCTCCTGTCATGCATGTTTCCCATGGGAAATCATAAGGCTTGTAAGCAGTGCTAATGCTACAGTTTCCCACGGATACAACAACAGCTAAAATGGGCTAATGCTCTCAGAGGGCAGCTACAGAATCATGTTTCTGGCACCGGTGTACAGAAATACTTTGAAGAAATATACCCTTGATTCGCTCAGTTTCAAAGTCCTGGTGTGAACAAGGTAGGAGCCCACGATTTTACAGTTTACACTATGAAATGCCGTCAGAAGAATATGCCAACATGCAAAATCCCTATTCTTTTCACAAGCTCCTGACAGTAGAATAAGGACTCTGCTAATCCATTTAATATGAGAGGATCAGCCTGGTTGGACCCACCACAGGGGATAAACTGCTGCTCTGTGGGATGGAAGTTGCTCTTGTTCCCCCGGCTGGAGCTGGGCCAGGGCCGGTGCCAGAAATTAATCTCAGTAACACACAGAACGGATTCCCTCAGCTGGCCAGGTTGGACAGTCTGGAGAGAAGGTGTGTGACTGTGTACATGTGTTTGTGGACTCTGTAATGATGCAGGATTTCCTGACAGGTGGTATGTTGAATATAAGCCATGTGGTAACCCCTTTGACTTATCCGTTAATTCGTCCTATATGTGTCCCCCTGCTATCATTTAACATCATTTAACGATTCCCTGATTTGAATTGCGATTAACGGATCATGCAATTAACGGATCATGAAAATGAATAGTAGCTTTTCAGATGTGGGAAAATCACAGAAAAATGTCCAACTCCTGGATTTAAATCAACATCTGTGCCAAAATCCAGGGGCCGCATACTTCGGAGACAGCCTTTGAAGCCTGATGGTGTCATGGTGTGATTAGGCCGTACCATTTCGAAGGCTTCTTCAAATAAAGCCTACAATTGCATCGCTTCATTCTCATGTGACAAAAGGTCCAGAGGGGGAATCCTGCTTGGGCCAAACCTATCCCAGGATTCATTGTACGTTGGTGACGAAGCTAACAAGCTAACTATGCAAGCTGCCGAGCTATATTAAGTGCAGTTGCTCAAATAGCTAATGACAGAATGGTTAGAGGTGGGACAAGCTTGTGATGCAAATAGGAAAAACTTCGTAAACCAGACCATCATTTAAGTTCGGACTTTACGTTCTAATAGGTCTACGAAGGATGCAAACTTGGAATTGGGACAGAGCAAATCAGACGTTGCAAGAAAGTGAATGAGTGAATCTCTCAATATGTCAAGTAATTGGTTAAAGGACAACCCTCATAGAATTTGAGGCTAATAAACCTCTTTTCATTTACATGGAAATAGTGGGAAATTATTTACAGCCCACATATTAACCACTGTATGTTCAACCAATTACCAGTGTCTTTGACAATTAGTCAGGATTTACTATTGTCTCTGACTGTTTTCCGATGGGAGAAAATAATTTAGCTATGACATCTGCCACAGTCACATCTGCTTTACATTGTCATGGCTCTGTAATTTGTCGGGCCTCTCGTGTTGCTGTGCATCACCCGACTCCCTGCTGAGCCAACTCTTGGTAAACAATAAACCATGACTGAACTGTACCTGCTCCGCATTACAAAAACACGAACTAAAAGATCCTCACGAGTCGTAAAAACAACAAAGGCCGAAATTAATTTAGACTGTGGAACTGAGGCAGGGTGATTAATCATTCTGCTTGCGAATGAGCCTCTGGGTGCAGAGTAAACATTCATTAAAATATTAAATGCCAACATATGAGATGTAGTATTGCATGTATACCGTATGGTAGACGTATTGAGGAGAATTTGTGATAAAGCTCGGGGCAAAAAGAATCTGAGATATTTTCTGTCCTTTTGTGTTGGGGAATGTTTGTGGTAGTTTCATTTCTGCCAGATGGGAGATGACATCAACATTTGGAGGATTCACTTAAGTCTTTCCGCAGCAGCTTGTTACAGTCATTTTGGATTAATAATAACTTTTATTCGACAAGAATTGTAGAACCAAGGTGTGGGGTTTTAATTTGACAGCTTTAACTAGTTTTTCCGTCTGTTTGCCTTTCTATGGATTTTTCCTCCATCATTGGGAACTTCACCTTTCTTCTTTTACTCCACTGTTCAATGAGTCTTGCTCATAAACTTCTTTTCCAGGAAGTAATTTCTGTTTAACTTGTGTGTTGGAGGAAGGATGTGGTATGGGTGGAATTTTTCATCACTTTCTTTAAGGTTGGGAGTTTTTTCAGTGCTATTCTAATTCATTAATAAATCTATATTTTTCCTACTTCAATAAGTCTCATAACACAGTTGTTTTCAGAGTGTATTCTTCATTACAGTGAAGCCAATTATGTTTTTTTATTAGGTTTATGATGAAGTTGATTTTGTACATGTTAGTTACTCATAAGAGATAATAAGGGGGCATCTGGATTTGAACCAGAGACCTCTTGATCTGCAGTCAAATGCTCTACCACTGAGCTATACCCCCTCTTATGAGCCACCGAGAAGGCCTCACCACTGTGACAATCCATGGTGATGCTTAACTTTCTCTATTTCCGATCATTAGCACGTATTCCTCAATCTAACTCAAGCAATTTTTGCGCATGATCAGTGAAAACTTTGCTATAAAATGTCCATGTCCGGAGAAAGAAAGTCAAAGCTATGAGACAAAAACATTCTAATTTGACCTCATCAAATATAAATGATGACTAAAATAGCTAAATTTAGATGGTAGTAAATTGTGAGTTTATAAATATTTGAAAGCTTCATAAGTTAAGGGGCATCTGGAATTGAACCAGAGACCTCTTGATCTGCAGTCAAATGCTCTACCACTGAGCTATACCCCCCTACACCAGAGAGAACTTTCTAAAACATACACATTTTGATAGACCATGACGTCTTTTTTTCCATTACAGGCAGGATCAGCCTCTCACCGATATCCTCCTAGAAAAAAGAGAAAAGTCACACACTGTAACACCCACATGGCACTGCCTGAGTGTGACCTCAGCAGTTTCCCACCAGAGCCTCGCTCAGCTGCAGCTCCTCTCTGCCTGCCGTCCCGTGAGAGTCTGACACATCAGGCCGCTCTGTCATTTTCACAGTATCAGATCCCACAAGCCCCATTCTTCCACCATAATACACACACAGATCATATCTCGGCACCTCTTCGTGTTCCACAACAGAGAGCCCTCCCTGTGACACTGCTGAGAAAGGAGACAACACGTAAGGAAACGGTGCCATTCTCCCCCATCATTTATAACTCAGTGTATTTGTCTCTCCTGTTTGGAGACACAGTAGTGAGGCTGTAAAGACCAGACCAGACTAGACTAGAGTCCTCCCAATTTAATGTATCAGTCATTTGAAGTTCCCACAACAATGAGAGAGCACAAAGAGACAGTGCTGGGAAGCATTAGGCTGACAGAGTGGAAGTAGGCCAGTGGCAGGGGGTGAAGAGCAGGTCTGAACAGTTATGCAAATAGCATGAGCTTGCCTGGTTATGAAGAGGAGAGTGAAAGGGAACAATTATAACAGAGGGAGGGGGGGGACTTTAAAATTGGACATCAACCACCGGCCGTGAGTTTCCTGTTTTCATTGGATCTGCTGTGTCGTAGCTTTCTCTGCAGCGAAAATGTCCCTCGCCTCAGAGCACTGACTTTGTTTATTTAGTTAAGAGAGTAGGAATAAACTTTACCGCGAGCAATTTGTCCTCCAAAACAATCAAAAGTGAACTAACTCTTTTGACCGACTCTTTGAGTAAAATGTCAAATAACTAACCTTAAATTAAACCAAGCCCAATAGCTAAGGCCTCATTACGTTTCTCATCTACGCATTGATGATAGTTACAGGTTTCTAGCCCTATTTGTTACCATACACTGGTTGAAAAAATACCCCAACCACATTTAAATCCACTAGATCCAGATTGTAATTTGGAGTAGCACAAAATTGCACTCATAACAACCCCCCTATATGTCTCAATTTTCAAATCCTTCTATCAAGTGTTGTTGGTATCGTCAATTATTGCTTCCATAATCATGCTTACAAACAAACAAACAAATGAAAACATATTTAAGTAGTTTAATCTGCATTTCCCCCCGATCCGCACCAAATTTGCTACAGTCATCAATACATTCCTCCTAAATATGCTATTTTTTCCTTAAAATACATTGATTATTTGCTGAGAAAATAATGAAAATGCCCCAAACTATCAAGCAATGTAAACAAAAGTGACAAAGATAATGTACATCCAATCATTCAAACAAGTTTCATTGAAATCTGTTCAGGAGTTTTTGTGTAATCTTGCCTACAAACAAACATCCAAACCAACAGCTGAGATCGTGCACATCACCTCGGTGATGGCTCACCCATCTGACATATTTAAAAATGAAAGACTGTGATAAAAGGACACAAAAGGACATTAAAAGTGCCTCAAGTGACGCCAATGTCTTTTTCTTTGTCTGCTCGGCCTCCCAGTGGACGTCCCAGCAAGGTAGCCATGAGTGTGAAAACGGCCTTTTACCTCAACAGAAGGGACCTTTACACACTTTTGTCATCTAACCAACACCTTCCCCCCTCCTAACATTTACATCATGATATGGAGATAACTCAGAGATGTCAACAGCCTTTCAAAGTCTCTTGAGTTGAGTGTTTATCCAATGAGTTTATTGAGCTCTTCAGTAGAAGCATAAACCTGAAGGGTCTCAAGTGAATATCCAGTTTCCAGTGACAACAATTGGATTTGTA
This sequence comes from Verasper variegatus, assembly GCA_026259375.1. Taxonomy (NCBI): domain Eukaryota; kingdom Metazoa; phylum Chordata; class Actinopteri; order Pleuronectiformes; family Pleuronectidae; genus Verasper; species Verasper variegatus. Next base: position 8,869,231 of record CM048054.1, read on the forward strand.
CAGTGGGGAGATGCCAAGGCTCTTGAGGTTGGTCTATAACTAATCTGATTTTAAATAGGCTGATATTTCTGAGTGGTTTATTCAACAGAAGGGACGATTGTGTTCGACATGTTGGGGCATGCCAGGGCGTGACCCTGCAAGCCCGGACAAATGGAACTGCTCTGGAAAAAAAACAAGGCAAGTAGAACTCGCCACAGCAAATAAAAACAGTACATCAAACAGTAAAAACTGTATATATGCAATAATATAATTGTTAAAACTGTGTATAATACACCATATTCATATTTATAGTATTTTTCCTATTTTTATGACACTTTCACTTTGATACATTTGACTGATCATTCTTACATCCTATTAAACACGTTTCAAATAATTATTAGTTGCAGTATAACAACTTTTATTTACAATTATGAATACCTTCTCCATCATAGTAGGACGTAAAAAATATTGATACTACAGACAGACAAAAGATGATTTATGCAGCATTTTGCTTGATCGTTATCCGTCCCTTGCATTATAGAAAGGCTTTGACCTGTATCTACACATCTGGTCTTATACCCTATTTCATCTGTATATTATATTTACCTGAAAGACGTCCATTCAGACCTATGAGAAAACTCTCTGGAGATCAATAAAAATGGGTCGTGTTTGTTTTATCTCTGGAGCAGCCGAAGCATTCTCAGCCGTGGTCCTCAGAGAGTTTCCTCTAACGTTGCACGAGGAGGAAAACTGAAGCCGAGTTCTGGCTCTCACTTCTGGTGTGACCTGTAATCCCGACAGAGTTAGTGTGTCTACGATGGGAAAATAAACACAACCGAGGACTGATCCCACCGCCCGGCTCTCACCCACCGATTCTCAGACTCAGTGTAGTGTTGTTCCAAATGGAGCCTGTGCACTTTTTTAAATCTAATGTGGATCTATGGTTGCCGATAATAGATAAAGATAATATGGACAAAAACATTTCAGAAAGAAAAAATGCCAATGATCCACAAGAAAGTTATCAAAACGTTATTATTAAAAACTATATATTATTTGCTGTAATGCTTACTTTGTAAAATAAATGTTTTAATATCGGCAAAATGAAATGACAATACCAATGAGTCTGTGAAAGGCTGAAATTGCCTAATTTTTATCGACCATCAGATAAATTGGTCGGGCTGTTGTCAATACTAATCATCATCATGGTTATTGTTTTTATTATCATGTAAATGTATATTTACATGACGTGAAAATAGAAGCTGATCCCAAATAAATCCTTGCCTGATGTGTTGCAGCCTGTTTGAAGGGTTCTGCATCGGGGGTATAGCTCAGTGGTAGAGCATTTGACTGCAGATCAAGAGGTCTCCGGTTCAAATCCGGATGCCCCCTTTCTTTTTAGAGAGGTAGAACAGGTCATTGACCAAACTGGTAGTTTCAACATGTCGAAGTGTCCCTGGACAAGACACGGAACCCGCCATGTGCTGCCAGTGTTTGTGATAGATAGATACTGTACTAGTGAAAGACAGTGTCGTATAAATGCAGTGTAAAGAGTGTAAACTCACCATAAAGTGTAGGAGAGTCCAATATAAACCCATTTACCGTGTGGATTTAAATCAATATTAACATTGTTCCTAAGTTTTAGTGTGCAGCAGATCTCAAACAGTTTCAGAGCAGCAACGTAGATCATCATGTGAACGCTTCGAAGCTTCGAGAATCAGAAACATCCGGGGAACCGTCCAGAGGAATATCAAACAAACTGAAGAATCAAACAAATGGAAACACGATGAGTTGAGTGGAATGATGTGGCTTTGAGCTAATGTCTTCCATGTCCCCTCTACATGCATCAAGTAGAATATCAAGTTTATAGATGACATGTTCCAGAGCTCAGCGTGCACATGTGTTTACAGTTTTTTATTGTGTGCACCCGGCAACATAAAGGACATTCTTTGTGCTGTAATGAGACATTTTGGACAGTTGAGGGATAGTGACAGAGATGATGGACATGTCTTTATGTCTTGCATACACATGGATAGAGTGACTGGGATTCTTTACCTGCTCTGTTATATGTGCTTCATATTGAATCATTGTTGTAAAACCACGAACTATAAATAGCAGGCCTGTAATTTTACCATCCAGCTGAGGCTTGTGTGGTCGCTCAGATCCCCCATGACGCTGATACGGTTGGGGGGGAGAATCAAACACACTGTGGCGGTTACTTGTGGGTTTGTGGGCACTATGGTGAGGAAGTGGGCTTGTCTGGAAAAACTGGATTTAATCTCTGGTATTCAGTGGTAATGTCAGATAGAGTGGAGTTTCTGGGTTGATTTCAAAGGGGGCGAAACATTGAGAGGAAGCACAAAGACGAAATAAAGTGTGAACGGAAAGGGAGGTTAGAGCTAATGCAAACGGAGAACTTCACTTTCTCAGTTGCCATTTTAATGACTCATATTGCTTTTATGAGTCCAAAGGCCGAGTCAAGTTTTTGAGGTGGAACAAATTGCTTGCCAGCCCAGTAGAAAGAGGCAGCTCATTTCCTTATTTCCTTATTACAGTTCTTATTCACAGCAGCCACGGCTTTCAGACATTCACTGAACTATGGAGATTTTCTTGAAATTTTTCCAGAGGGGCTGTAGGTGAACACGTAAATCTCAGAGTCACCTATCTGTGGCCAGGGGCCCATTTTCTCATAATACATTCGTGCTCTGGGACATTTTACCTCTCAAACAATGCATGCCAGGACGTCTGTTAATATGCCCATCTTGTTGAAATAATAAAACATGGCAACATTCAACTTTACATCCTCCGGTTTCTAAGCAGATTATATGAAAGAAAAGGTTTACAGCAGACTGTAATGAATCTAACCGCGGCAGAAAGAGGCGGTTAATCGAGATGGAATGAAGGCCACAGAGACCACCCCCTCTGCCTGGTTTCTTAAACTCGCCTTTAAATGCCTTTCTGTGCTCACTTTTAAAAGGTAAACAAAAGGCCTTGTCAGAAGCCACAAAGAAAAGAGGTAACTCATGTTCTGTTTGTCCCAGAATTAAAATGAATAAAACACCTGCAGTGGAAAATAAGTTTTTTCCATGCAAATGCGTTGGAAAGGCACCTTTGTGTTGCTGCGAGCAGAGCCAGAGGAGTTTACTGAGGAAATGTATTAGAGCCAAGGGTGTGACTGAGCTGTTCCTTCAGACAACTTTAAGTACAACACTGACTTTTGGGATTGCATTCAGGAAAACATTATGTGTGTACACAGAGGTCATGTTCTTGCACCAAAGCAAAACTTGACATTTGTTAGACTGGTGATTGCTGGCAGTCGGTGGGTGTTTCTGAGGCTCCAGCAGCTGCGCGTTGGTCTAAATGGAACTCGCGTCTTTCGGTCGGCCAGCGCCAGACGGCACTCGGTTGTGAGAGCCAGAATTTGAATAACAAGTGTTCAGGAATGGCCAACTGTTCAGAGTCCTCACAAGGTCAGCGAAGAACAATAGAGGCCGTTTCTCTGGTGAACCCCCAGCTCACACCCGGCTGAGTTTAAAGAACGTCACCTTGAAAAGAAAAAAAGGAGAGAAGTGAGTCTGATTTGGAAAATAAGTGTTGAGTGTTGTGTGAGTTTTTCTCCAGGTGCAGTTTGAAACACACCTTTTCATGTGACCACCTGCAGCTGTGTTTTCTTTAGGTCAATCTTTTACTTGTATTATCTCTCTCTCACACACACACACACATGACCACACACAAACATACACAGACCTACATTCATTTTCTGGAGACACCCTCACTATAACCCCTACTTGCCTAACCCATACTTAACCCTACTGACCCTAAAATATATATTTTTCCTTTATATTATAAAAAAATGTGATGTTTCCCCAATGGTATTCTATGACACACACACACAGTCATGTTTCCATGACTACAGAGGACATTACATAGATTCTTATTGATTTCATGAAGACTTTTTCTATACTACCTATTAAACCTTACCTCTACGTTATGGGGACTTGCTTTTTGTCCCCATAAGGAAGACAAGTCCCCATCGTGTGAGTGTGTAAACAGAGTTTGAGGTCCCCACAACATGGCTTATACCTGGACCACACACAAAACACACACACACACACACACACACACACACACACACACACACACACACACACACACACACACACACACACACACACACACACTCAAATAGAGAGCGAGATAGCCACGCCCCATTGCATCGTCACTGAGTGGCACGCTGCATTCACTGAGCCCCTCTCCTCCAGGGGGCGTGGCCACCGTACAAGCTTATATATTTCTCCTCCTATCGATTCTCTGATTCTGCTCCCAGCTATGCAGCCCGTCGGACCCTACAGTCTCTGCTCCTGTGTTTCCTTAGGTTTAAACCCACCATATGGACTTTGTATCGGAGACCCCCGCCGCGTCATAGTCTCGAGTTGTATCTAATTGTTTAATTGGTTCTCATCATGCTGAAGAACAATGCGAAGAAGGCAGCGATCACCGCGGCCAGCGCAGCATCCCTGGGTCTGCTGCTGCTCGTGCTCACCGTGCAGCTGCGCCGCGTCCAGGTGGACGAGGTGACGCGCGCGGAGGAGCCCGCGAGCGCGCAGGCGAAGACGGGCTTCTCCGCCTACTTCACCAAACTGACGCGCGGCCGGCGGGAGGCGGCGAGGCCCGCGCGCTCCGCCGGCTCCGCGCCGCCGCCGCCGCCGGCCGAGGACATCACCGCCGACGACGTGTTCATCGCGGTGAAGACCACGAAGAAGTTCCACCGCTCCAGACTGAGCCTGCTGCTGGACACGTGGATCTCCAGGAACAAGCAACAGGTAAAGGGCGCACGCAAACTTTTAATGTTGGCCATGACTCACTCTTCACGCTTTCATCAACTCTGCAACTGTGCATGCAAATTTAAAGGGTGCAATCTGTGTCATTGTTTCTGGGCGCACAGCTGAACAATGACCCAGTGCACACATGGAGGTGATGCCTGTTGCATTCACTGGTGTATTGTTCCACCATGTCGCCAGATGACGCACTGGAATAACCTCCCATCCCCTGTTAACCGTGCTGAATATCCTCCCCGGCTCGGTCACTTTTTATTCTGCTCTGAGTGATGTCCCTGAGAACGCAGGGAGCAGTTTCAGGACTCCCTCTCTCAGCCCCCCTCTGCTCCCCACTCCCTATTATCCCTCCTCTTCTGTGGGTGTCCCTGTGAATGCCCCCCGTGCAATGGATGCCTCACAGCACCGAGTCCAGCGCTGTCCCCCTTCCAGGATCTAACAAAGCGTCTTTCTGAAGGGGGGAAGAAAAGCTTTTCCCCCCAGCCCCTTGTCTCCCCTCTCTCCATGGGAACGTGGGAGAGCTGAGTCTGGGTCACTCGCTGAAGGGATGGGAAAAAACTGGGGGCTTCGTGAAGGGGATGCATGGGGACAAAGGGGGTGCATCTATAGGCAGGGTGATGCTGGGAAGTGGAACGCCGGGTAATGAATGTGTAGCCCTGAGAACCAAGCGTCTGCAGGGGGTGCACGCACGGCTGCACTGTGCCAGTCAAAGTGATTTTATCCTGCACCCAGAGGTGTCAGATTCAAAAAGTCTTTTTGATTGGCCTCGGACGCTGTCACACACATCTTTGACAAAGTGCTTTTGTTGCAAGCACTGGGGAAGTTTGGGGGAGATGCTCTTGAGATGTGTGTGTGTGATGTCAGGAAAATTGTGTCAGATCACACAGAAATACCTGCATCTGGCTCAAGTCAATACCCCCCCCCCCACCCTCCTCCAAACCAGACTCTTATCATCTGCTTATTTGCTAAGTGATTGTGCTAAATGGTTGTAATTACTGTGCTGGATGTTGTCGTTAACCCATCGCACAGAGTTAACAGCAGGGCTCACAGGACAGGCAGCTGGTGGGTGACTGCGCTGACAAAAAGGACAGGGCGAGCACCACAATGCTGGGTGGGAGTTCCCGGATAGAAGGGTGCCAGGTGGCCGAGAGACACGGAACAAAGGGCGGCCTTAATGCCAGCCATATGATGCTCTGAGTTTCCCACCGTGTGCATATGGCCATCCTCCGTGTTCAAGTTTGATTCTCACGCTCAGCTGATGAACATCTGTCGTGTCTGGACCACTTTTGTGGCACAGGGGACAAAAGTATTACAGATGCAGAAGCGAGTACATGTGAGAGAAGACCTCTACTCTCGGCAGCTGTATTCATGAAGAAAGGGGAGGGCAGCTTATCTCTGTGATGGCTCTGCTGACACAATAATGCCTGTGGCCTTCTGGATGTTTGAGCCCATTCAGAGCACAAATAGGACTTTTTTTGGTAAAACAAATCAGTAAGAATCTGGGTAAATGGTTCCCTTTGTGGCTTAGAAATGTCAAACCGCAAGAAGTTTCTGGAAATCAATTTGAAATCTCAATTTGGTCTTTATAAAACATGTAGCACCCTTTCATGATTTCTAGCAACTCCCCATTCTCCACACCGGAACAATCATACTGGGGCGGGGGGGGGGCACAGAATGGATCATGAGGTTTCCTTCCCCATGTGATCAAAAACTTAAAGTTTAAACCTCACAGGTCTCGATCCTTAAGCTCCCTTTCCTGAACTGATTTGTAAAACTGCAGAATGCTCAGTTGCAACCTTTAGCAAAGGCCTACATTCATTTTTTTTTGCGAAACGTCTCGACAGCTGGTGTCCGCATCTTTGTGGCGGCGCTCCCTGCATCCTGCTCTTAAGAGTATGGTAATCAGCCAGCGCTGCAACAATGAGCGCTTTTAGCATCTAGAAGGAAAAAAAGACACACTCGACGCTGTATGTGAGTGAGTTGAATGGCTGCACATTGAAGTGATACAGCAGAAGTGGTCAGAAAGATGGTGGGCGCCATTCAAGTTGAGAGCCTGGTTCGAGTACAAGACAAGTTTATGTGCAGAATCCCACTCTGCGTATTATTTATCTTCCTCCTGTCATCGCACAGCGAATTGTTTTCCAAATCATTAGTGCCGAGGGAAAAAAGTGCTGAAAGGGCTTTAATGTCTGGGACAGAAGCGGGATGGAGTCAGGGTGGAGGTGGTGGCTGGGGGAGCCGTGATCCCCTTCCTTCCGGTGGAGATGGAGACAGCCAGCCAGGCAGGCACCACGTCCAGCTCAGACAGGGCCGCGCCAGGCCTTCCTGTGGTCGGGAGCCAACCCCCCCAACCTCATCCTTTTCTCTTTGCTCTCTTGTCCTCACCTCCCCCCCTCACCTTTCGCTTCTTATCTCTGCTTCACACGGCCCGTTTTTTTATTTATTCTTTTTTTATTGTTCTTGTTTGAATTAGTATTCCATGAAAGTAACTGTTCCTATAAGTTTCAGTTAAGAAACAAAGAGAGAAAGAAAAGAGAAAACCCTTCCCCGGGAACTTTCTCTTTAGTTAACTCCTGCAGCTGTATGCAAATGCCGGCAAACATATTTAGAATTTACCCAGTGGAGACTTTACCCAGCATGAAAACTCACAGCATTGTTCTATTCAAGGGGCTCCGGCCGCGTATGTGGCCCAGAGGGGAGGAGAGGGAGGAGGCAGGATGAGGGGGTGAATGGCCACACACGGTTTTCGATTTACTAATCAGCAGTGAGATTCCTCCCCACACCCTCCATCCCTCCCCTCCCTCCCTCTCTGTCAGTGCCCTGGCAGCTCTGGCAGCTGCCTCAGTGATTAGGCCGTCTATTCAGCGGCCTCTAAAGCAAACAGTGCCAGCCTCTGATCCCGTTACCAGTGAAACCACCACCCTTTTTTAAACAAATATAGGATCAAGGCTCCGGCATTGGGCAACATCTGTGCTGAGTCTGATCCATAAACGCTCTGAGCTGTGTTTTCCGTTCAGAGGAAAAAAGAGTGTCGAAAGATGTCGTTTTATTCTGAAATCAGCGGCCTGTTTATAGTCGGCACAAGTAGTCGCGGTTGCTCGGCAGCAGGCTTGCATCCTTGCAGGAATGTGAGTTAAAACTGATAAAAAAAACAGACTGTCGGTGAGGCATCGGGCTGCACGACCTGGCATGTAGGGACACGTGGCGTAGATAAGGCGGCGTGATGTGCGGCAGGTGCTGCCACACCTCAGATGAAGAGTAAACAGACCACTCGCAGTTACAAAAACCCGGCGGCCTTTTCATCATCGCCATTCACCAGCTAGCACCTGCTCGGTGTGAGCTGCCACAAAGAGGAGTCTCCCCCCCCCCCCCCCCTTTTTTTAAAAAGCGTGTTCCTGTAAGGTGCTCTTTGTTGTTAACTCCTTTTATGACTAACTGCTACATTTAACAAGAGCCTGCAGGTTCACGGCCTGATTCCTTTAACCTGTGGACCCTGTCGGTCATAGAGCGGCGAGGATAAAGAGGACGGTGGTGGTGGTGGTGGTTGATCAGATGTGTGTTGACTGTAACATTTGCATGCTACAGTTTTAGCCGCATTCAACACGTTTGAGCTCGGCAGCACGTCCAGCAGGGTGCATGGGCTCGGCCCGGGGGATGGGATACATGAATGGGGATGTGTGTGGGGGCGGACAGTCTGCCTCCTCCTTTGTTCTATGTCTGGGATGCTTCAGGAGGCTGCATAGTTGCCATGGAGAGAGTGAAACGCAGGACAAAAGGCCTTTATTAGAGCAGGGGGTTGTTTAACTCAGTGTGTTTTCCACTGCATAAAGGACACGGTGATTGATGCTAATCACACCCGGGTTTCATAGGAGGAAGAGGGACTTTGCGCACACTGTTAAATTTGATCACGTGACCGCTTCACATGATCGAACCCAAGCTGTTCTGATGTAGTGGGTTTAATGAGCAAGTCCACTAATCTGTGATGTCCTCTGTTTGGTTTACAGACGTACATCTTCACAGACGGCGAAGACGAGGAGCTAAAAAAGAAAATGGGTGAGTTTCATGAGGGGGATTTCATCTCGGGAACAGATATGCACATTGTTTTATTGGATAAGGGGCCAATTTGTGAGGACATAAAGGGCATACAAATTTGGCTTTGACCTTTTGTGCCTCTGGGAAAGATGGCATTCAGATACATAGAGCCTCCATTGATCTTGTCCACTCATATGTTTTTTTTTCTCTGTTGCCACAGGGAGTCATGCAGTCAACACCAACTGCTCCGCGGCTCACAGCCGACAAGCTCTGTCTTGCAAGATGGCAGGTGGAATATGATAAGTTCATAGAGTCCGGGAAGAAGTAAGCAACACCTACACGCCACATTTATTTGTCATAAATGGTGATTGTCGCATGAATCTCTGGATCTAAATATTCCTCTGTTTCTGCTTCTTAGGTGGTTCTGTCATGTCGATGATGACAACTACGTGAATGTTCGGACTCTTGTGAAGCAGCTGTCCCAGTACCCCCACACCCAGGACTTGTACATCGGCAAACCCAGTCTGGACCGGCCCATCGAGGCCACGGAGAGACTGGGCGACAATAAGATGGTATGCATCCGTGACATATTTGTTTATGAATATAATATTTCAAGGTCACAAAAACGAGTTATTTGTAATACTGTAAATTAAAGCATCTCTTCTGTCCCCTCTTAAAGAAACCAGTCAACTTCTGGTTTGCGACTGGAGGTGCGGGTTTCTGCGTGAGCCGGGGTCTGGCGCTGAAGATGAGCCCATGGGCCAGGTAAGAATCAGATACACTTACACACACACACTGTGTATTATCACTTTACTGCAGAGACCATACATTTGTAAATCAGTCTTAGGATGAAAATAGCAAAAATTCCTCAAATGTCAGTCAGACATCCACCAAATATTGAGAAATATTGTGTTTAGTGTTTGCTTACAAAGAGGGAAAAATCATTACAAAACCATGTTGCTGTCTTTCACTGAAGTTTGAGGGCAACATAATAAATTACATTTTGAAATATTAGATTACAACGACCTCCAGTGGGCGTGTCACACCAGCACTGACCAGGTATATCTCTATCTCCATGTCTTTTCAGTGGCGGGCACTTCATGAACACAGCGGAGAAAATCCGTCTGCCCGACGACTGCACCGTCGGCTACATCATCGAGTCGGTTCTCGGGGTTCCGCTCACCCGCAGCAACCTGTTCCACTCGCACCTGGAGAACCTGCAACTGGTGTCGCGATCTGAGATTCACAAACAGGTGAGAAACTCAAGATTATCATTTAATATCAAACAGGATTCTTCCGTCTTTAGAGCTCCAGAAGGTGGTTTCTTTCTTTTGGGTCATTCATGTTTCTGTGATAACTTTTCTTCCAGATCACCCTCAGTTATGGGATGTTTGAAAACAAGAGCAATATTATCAATTTGAAAGGGGCGTTTTCTGTGGAGGAGGATCCATCAAGGTGAGAGATCTGTCTGTGTTTAATGACGTGACTCAGATTTCATCGACCCCTCTTCACTTGTCTAACTTTAACCTTTTCTGTTTCGTCCAGGTTCAAGTCTGTGCACTGTCTCCTGTACCCAGACACCCCGTGGTGTCCTCCTCAGGTTGCCTATTAGGGCGACCAATCCTTTCTCATCCTCGTCCCCCTCGTGCCTCGGTATCTGAAAGGCTCGAGGGGACCAGTGTTTGGTATTTGACCGCGCGGCTGCTGTTACTGCAGCGGTGCGCGGTCTTTAATAGTTTAACTGGGCTGCTGTGCGGCCCGCATCGGGACTATTCCTTCCTGTCCGGATCCAGGAACCCCCCCCTGCTCCCCATGATGCTGGGGGCGGAGGGCTCCAGCTCCTGGCAGGAAGTAGCTTTCAACGCTACGCTTTGCAGGCAATCATTTGAGCTTTGTGATGTATATGTTGCTTGTAAATGTTTGCAATTCTCATAGAATGTATTGTCATATATTTGAGCCTTTTTGCCAGCTTTACATGAATTTCTTCTTTTGTTTAAGCTTTTAAAAATGCCATTCAGGTCCATGGTATGTGTGTATGTGTGTGTGTGTGTGTATGTATGTATATATATATATATATATATATATATATATATATATATATATATATATATATATATATATATATATATACACACACACACACACACACAAATGAATATGTATATATATATAATTGGCTTTTCCAGGAATTTTTGTTCCAACCTTTTCATCCAGATGACTCCGGACAAACGCTCTATTATGAAGATGTTACTGTGCTTTTTAAGTTTACAGTGTTGTTACTCCCACTAACCTGAGCTGGCAGTAGGCAGATTTCCAAAAGCATCCTTTGCTTGTGACCTAATCTGAGGTTCATCAGGACAAAGCACTTTTTACGTTGTTGATATTTTTTGGGTGAACTGACCTAATTTACATCCTTGACATTCCTCAGATTTGTGTCCCAATGAATGAAAAAAGAAAATAACCCCCTCAAAATCTTAGCATCTATTCATTTTTATCTATTTAATAACACTCCTTGCAATCAGGGAAGAATAATGAGAGGAAGAGATTTTGATTCGGAGGGGGTTACAATCAGCTTTTGATAAAAGATGTTGATCTTTGTTTGAAAATTGCACAGCTGAATTTCAAATGACTGGTGTTTGCTCCTGAGAAGACGTTTCGCCTCCAGAGGTTCAGCAGCGCAGACGTTTAAGCTTGAGACAGAGAACCCAAAATAACCATGTTATCGAAGTAATAAGCACATGTGTAATCCCAGCCTCAGTCTATAATAGTTTGCACAAAAGACTGATGAGCCTCTCTGTTATTATTATTATTATTATTAACATGAATGCTCTTTATTTACACATAATATTGGCTGGTTACTGTTGAGGCCTGTGAGGTGAAATCTTAGCAGGAGCAACACCTGTGTTTCCACATGGAGGCGTTTATTCCCCCTGTGTATTCTCTCACCCATATTGGGTTTCGCTGTACATCTTGTTTACAGTATTGTGTACTGTGCCTTTTGTTTAAATGAGTAGTTACTGTAAATGTTTAGAATGTAATTTCCCCCCTTTTGCGGTTTACATATGCTGTCAATGACCTGGACATGATTGTTGTACAGCTTTGAACTGTGTGACTAAACAACTGTGGTTTTTATTCTCCAGTATCTGGAGGGGTTCAAACTGTTTATTCCCAATACCGGCTTCTCAGGAATTATGAGCTTGATGGTGGTGTCTGCTGCCTGAAGGGACCCACAGTGGGACCTGAAACTTTGAATAAAAGAGCATAACCACTGAGAAACTTTACATATTTGGTCGTGTTTTCATTTGTGAGTTCACCATTGTACACGTAATATTCAAAACAATCTGTCTTAAGTTGCTGAACACTTAAATGACACATGAGCTTTAGTCAAATACACAATCTGATGGCAAGGAAATTTAGTTATTTAGTTATTTACTTTGTAGATTTCTATTTCATATAGACTGGGTAAACACAACTTAATCCAAGCCATTAGAATATACATTTCAATGCAATTCAATTCTTTACAAAGGTCTATATTTTTTAATTCCAATTAAATTCTATCGAGTACACTAAAATAATTACTTGACAACTAAAAAGGCTGAATCATCAAATATTTCATAGAAATAACTGAACTAAAGTCGATGCACATTATTGTAGCAGAACTTTGTGTTTTTTCTTGGAAACACCATTTTACACCCAAGGAACCACTTGACTTAGAACGATAGAGGCTAATACCTAAAGCCAATCTTAAACCACAACCCTCTACTACAATACAATTAACTATTTATTTATGTAGATTATAGTTACAGAGTAGAGTACTTTTAGTTTTGTTATTCTGAAGAATAACAAAATGTAAAATCAACAGACCGCCGCTTTACAGTGTTATGTAAAGTTAAGTTTATTGTCTGTTACTAGCTGCTCAATACTGGAATCTTAAAAACCCTTTATGAGCATGTAATAAATAATGTATTGTTATTATATGTTAAATTCAGGCAATCAACTTGTTTATGATATTAGTAAATTTGGTCCAACATTTCCCACAGTCTATGGCGGTAATGGGGGGTGCAAAAGCACACTCACAAAGGCCACTCCCATGAGCAACAGATTCCGAATGACCAAGTCTAAAGATTAAAATAAAAGTTCTGTCGTGAGAGAAAAAACTGCCACAACTGCAGCTAAAACAATGAGGTCAGGCTGTCTGCGTGGATGGTAAAAATATTAAGGACCATAGCGCAATGTACTATGAAAAGTGTGAAACATATTTTGGTTCATTATGAAACCACAGTGGGACAAATTAGAAAATGTTGGGCTGCCAATTAGTAACAGTGTCATGGTTGCTAGCTACAACATCCAAATGTTGCTTGAATGCTAATGCATCACTTCAGTGTTGCTATCTTTAAGTTGGCGATGTGAATACTTCCACTAGTGATTGTGATGAATGGTCCCATTCAACGTTTTCCCAACATCGACAATAGAAAAGCCTCATGAGATATTTTACTCCATTCTGACAAAAAGACTGATACGTACTTACTTAAATTATGCTCCCAGCCTCCAGCACACACTGGCTGAACCCCGGCAGGCCTGAAGATCCATCACCAGAGCCTCACATGAGAGACAAATCACCCAGAGCGACATCCTCACCACAAACCATAATCACAGCTTTGCCTTCCAGTTATGTATAGTGGGAAAAACTGCAGTGTTTAATGTGTCTAAACTTTGTGTTCAACATCAGTCATCTGCGCCTGCTTTCTTCTCTCCATTGACTCGTAAAATGTTTCCACTGAATCTGCACAGAGGTTTCAAATCATCCGTTGGGTAAAATAAGAAACAATCCAAGCAGTTTGATTTGTAGCTTCATTCAGTGTCAAATCGGCTTCTCCCGGCTCGCTAACAAGAGGAAGAGACAGATCCCTCCTCTGGCACTGCACCCATGGGAAAAGAGGGCCCGGGGATTAAGCATAAAACTCTTGTATTATTAAACTGGCAAGCTGTGAATGTGCAAACAGTAATCGGATCAGCAGCAGTTTGATCTGTTGCTACAAAAGAGAAAAGTTGTTACATAAATAACAAAATCAGATGAGTGTTGGTCTAATCTGTCCCTAATCGTTTTAAGCTCAGACTCTCAAAACTACCACTTTTATGCAACATGTCCCATCCAAAGAGTGTTTATGTTCACCGAACGGCAACTTTAATTCACAAAGACGTGTGCATCTGCAGCATTGCAATGAAAAACGACTTTTACATTTTTTCCCCGGACCATTTCCCTCGGCTCGTTTGTAATCTCTCTGAATCGGTGATCCTTCAAACATACCAGTGTGTCACATCTGCGAGTAACTTTGGAAGAATGGCAGTTGTTGCATGTGAATGCTTTCTCCGCTGTTTATCTTCCCTGAGCATTTGCTATTGTAGTCCTGTTTGTTCCCATACCAGCAGATGCAGCATAATAAATACAGCGGGTTTTAAGTGTGCGGGATCAGCCGCTCAGTTTACGCTGCGAGCTGAGGCCAAACGTTTTCAGCGCCACACAGAGGGACAGATTTTACAGAAAAGAGAACACTTATGGCACCATTATACCTCAGAGCTCAGAATTACTAAACCTCACCACCCTTGACCTTGAAATCCAAGATGGCCCCTCTGTATATCTACAGTTGTGAAAGCAGCAGTTTATACTGTTTATTAGCACTTCTGTCATTAAATGTGTCGTACACGTACTACTGTCCAATTAGTGTCTGTGGTACAATTCAGGTGAGACTTCATTCCGAGGGCCGATCTCCGAGCTCCGAGGTGGGACAGAACGTTGCATACATATAGCAGCAGGGGAAAAACAGCTACTGGCAATGGGAAAGGTGTTAATTCTCTTTTTTAGAAAACCTGCAGATACAGCACCTGCTAATTTTGGTGTAAAAGATGTTTTAGAGGTGCTGGGAAGTGGGTTCATGAAGCATTGAAACGTAAACAGGGTAACTACTTCACCCTGTTTTCAGTGTTTTCAGTTGTGCTATGTTAAACTAACTGGCAGCATGTCAACGTCAAAAGAAGATATGACATTCATCACAGGGGCAATAATTGTCATGCTCAGAAAATAATAACTTTTTAAAATATTGCAGTTAGTGCAGTTTCATAAAAACATCATGATTACATCATTCCTACCATATGATGACATGTGGCTCGTGCAAATAAAGTGTTCTCATTGGTTGCAAAAGTGAATGTATTACTTCACTACATGTCTTACACTCTAAGACTTCATTGTCTGACTTCAGAGTGATGTCACGATGATGTCATACCCACCATATGACCATAAATTAATTTTGGATCTATAAAAGCTTAAGGTTGTCTTTTCTTTTTGAAATATGCATATTTACATTTTCTGACTTCATTGTGACTTCTCCATGATGAATATGATGGTGATTGTGAAGCTGTGGTCTCTCTCTTTATTCCTATTATATGAAGAGATATCTTGAGGAAAATGTGTTTTTCAGACCATATCTTTGTCAACCTTAACCTTTGACCTTTGACTGATCAACTCCAAAAGTTATTCATCTGGAGATACCCTCCCAAGTATCACTCCCACTCAGTTTCGGTAAAATCCATCAGTTATTTTGTACACATACATACACTCATACACTGGAAACAATACCACAATAGGGTGTTAAAAAGTCAGTATCGTGACTGGAAGTGTAACTCAGGTGTGTGACTCTAACGTTCGAGCGCTCGTGTGATTTCAGCTGTTTGCATATAGAGCACAGTGAGTGTGATGTGGCAACAGATAACAAGAAAACAAACATCCAACTGCAGCCGCCCACCGCTGCCCGACCACCTGCCTGTCAACCCCACCGCGGTGAAACATGTCTGCAGGCTGGAGCTGCGGATGATTATCTGCCACTGATAAAGGATCCGGCTTCCAAAATGTCATCGTGCTCTGTTTACACAACATGAAGCGCCTGCATGACTTGAGTCCGTCTCAGTTTGAGTCATAGTTGAAAAGAGATTCAGCCTCGTGGCTCTTTTTCTTTCACCCCAGGCAGAAACAAAACATGAACATGGAGCGTCTCGTCTGTCTCACGTGAGAGTCAGAAGTCTTATGATTGTCTTACATATTCTATGTATGATGTGATCAGTGCAACCTCAGTGGTTTATGTTAACACAGAAAGATGGGGTCGAAAGATGATACTTGTGTTGATCATATGTGGATTACTGAAGTGGGTTATCTGACCAGAGCCTGTTGAGAAGTTGATAAAACAACCATAAAGAGACGCCAGATTACAACAAAGTGATGCAGAACGACTACAGAGATATGAAGGTGACTGAAAGGAGAAATGAAATGACTAAAGAAAGAAAATGACTTAAAAAACGACTGAGGAGATGTAAAACGACGACAGAATGAGCCACAGACCTGCTAAACGGCCACAAAGAGATGTACAAAGACTACAAAGACACACACAGTGATGACAAAGAGACGCAGAGTCACATGTGGAAAAGACTAAATGGAAAAGCTAAATAGACAAAACATCATCAAAGATATGCAAAATGATTACAAAGAGACATCAAACGACCACAAAGACGCACAAAATGAGCCACAGTCCTGCTATACAACCACAAAGAGATGCATGACTACAAACCCGGACACAAAATCAAAACAACAGGATGCAAAACAGGACAAAAAACATTATTGTGGTTTTCTAAAGAGACAGAAATCGACCACAAAGATGCAAAAAATTACGTGTTTTTGTTTTTTTCCTGTCCTGAACGTAAATTGTGAATAATTTGTTGAACTTTTCTTTCATTCACAATTTTCAGGAACTCAGTACTTTTAATTGAAATGCAAGTGGATTTTTGAATTTCTTATCTAGTAAAGAACATCTCACAAACATGGGATATCGGGGGTTTTCAACAACAACATGATTAAAGCCTCGTCCCCGTCTGAAGGTGGACTGACAGGACACACTTGTAAATCTGTTAACGGTTTGTTCCCTGCTGATTAAAACACAAACACCAGGGTGAGCTTTCTCACACCTGCCATCACTGCTCTGAGTGGAAGATGTGAAATTTCACAACACTTGTAAAATCACTCTTTTGTGTTTGTCTCAGGAACACAGCAGCACGTCTGACCGTCAAACCCCAGAGAGGGAGCAGGGGAGTGGGAGCGGATGTGGCTCACAGTGGACGGCTGCCACAGAGGGACATTCCTCAGAGTGCAGGGGATTACAGAGACGCTGGCCACTCGCACATTGTCTTCATGACTCTCCTCTGCTATATCAGTCAGTCTCCAATTAACAGGCCGCATTGTCTGCAGGATTAGCAGCGGCGGGGACAGGCTCCGCTGGCCTGCAGAGAGATCTCACAGCAACTGGCACAGGCCTTAATCCTCCTGTACGTGTGCTCTGAGGACACGCCAAGTGGAAGTTTACCATAATCCAGGTATCACATAACCCCTCTAAAGAAGGACTTGAACTTTGTAGTAAGCAGCACTTGAGTGGTGGACTTGAGGAATTTGGAGGAGGACAAGGTTTTTCTGCCTCCAGCCGAGCAGGAGCTGTCGTTTTCCTCCTTGGTTAAAAGATGCACTGGAGCAAGCGAGTGATTTTCACACTGTTGTTTTTCTTTAGGACAATTAAATCGTCTTTGACTTTTGTGATTATAAAGTGGGAATCATTCGTTTTATTACTGTAAATTAGTTTTCATTCTTCTTTTTCATCTGCAATGAATGAAGAAAACAGACGTAAGAGCATTTTGAGGTTTTTAATAACCTACAGCAACAATTATTCCTATAAACACATATTGTATTTATATAATTAAAGATGTGTTATATTAATTGTCATACATTATCTGTTTATATACAATCATCCAATTATGGATCACTCACAGGAGGAGTTTCTAAAATCAACGGGATGATTTTGGTTTTTGCTAAAAGGGGCATAAACAGATTTGTTTCCTATTGTACATTCAAGTCATTCAGTGATTATTTCACCAAAAGAAACTGCACAATCTGTTGAGTAATTTCCTCATGCTCCAACTCGTAAAGTGAAAAAACAACAAGACATGGTGAAAAGATCAGTTGTCTTATTAACAAGGTCAAATAAAGAGAAAAAGACAGTTTAGACTGACAACATGGAAAAAGGTTTCGTTGATTTAAACAGTCAGATAACTGTGACTAAAATTGACAGTAAAGCTACAATAACTGAGTCAGGGAGCAAATGCAAATCCGGATGCAAATGATTCTGAACAACGTCAGAAAGTGATAAATCACAACTTCTGTTAACTCAAGGCAGCGTGAGGACAGCTGCTTCTCTCCTGTGCATGAATTGTGTCTCTGAACATTCAACGTGACCTTGGCGATAAGGATGCACACGTTTCCTGGCTCGGAGCTGAGATCATGCGGTTGAAGCTGCATCGTTGGTTCATTTTAAAGGTGGCAGTGAAGCACTGGATCATGACAAGGTTCTTCACTCAGGCGACTTAAGACAACGTGAAGGGAGGAAGAGGAAGTGCTTTTAGAAAGTCACGAAGCATCTCAGTGAGCGGGGGGGGGGGGGACCAGACAGCTCCGTAAATCCTTCTCTGCCTACGTGCTCCCTCTGACTGGTCCGGGTGACGTGTACAAAGGAGGAGGTGAGGTGTGAATAACGCGAGCGCCGGCTCCCAGGACACACAGCTGCCTCCCTCTGAGCCACAATGGAGACAAACCAGGGACCCTGTTTCCTTCGGCTCCCTTTAACTGGAGAGCAACAAAGAAGCAGGATTCCCTCCGGAAAGCAGGAAAACTGCCTCATCCATCCTGCAGCGGCACGATGAGAGAAACGAGAGGTGACGGTGAACACGATGGAGGGGATGCAAGTAGCAGAGCTCCATTTTCGGCCTCTACTTAGTGCTTCAGAGGGAAAGTTGTTTCTGCTCCAGTTCGTTAATTTGACAGCTGTACAAAATATACAACTCACCATAAGAAAAGAAAAACGACAACAAAGCAGCGCTTAGTTTGGGCCCTTCTCACATTTCAGATGTTTATTATGCTGCTTTCAGACGTGCACTGAACTCCAGACATATTTCCTGAAATCAGAGCACTGGAGTGAGCGAGTTGACCAAGTTTCTAACTCGTGACCGACTCGGAAACTGGAAAAACACAAATATCTGAGGGTGTAAAAGTGGTGCCACGCTCGTAGGAGACAAAGATGTCAACCTGCAGTGACAATGAGATTCGAGAGCTTTGGTTGATAAGGGCCGACGCCAGTGTCCATGTGCTGTAAACAAAAATCCATGATTGATGTCCTGCTCTGTCCAGACGCCTCCCCTCGCCTGGATGGTTCGGACATTTTAACATCATTGATAACTTTAACACGTAAAATCTCCTGCTGCTTTCTTCATATGTGAGTCTGGAGAATATCCGAACCCCATTTTTTGGAGTTCTTGTCTAAAAATGGCTCAAGAGTTGTTTGCATTTTCCCCAGAGATTTCCTGCTGTAAATCTTCAAGTACAAATATATGTTTGTTATGTGTCAGAACTTAGTTATGTCTTATTTCTTCTCCATTATTTATCTCACAACCCCTGAAATCTGTGTAACGTGCACTGTGAGTCTCTGTTGTGTTATTTTCATCATGCACTTGAACAAATGGAAACTCTCATGCAGCCAGTGAGGCCGGGAAACAATCTTAAAATGGCATGTTTTGGAAAAAAGCCGTCAGTGCTGTGGCGTGGAAATGAAATCCTGCTGAAAACATGCAAAACCTCAAGTTCTGCTCCATCATTTTTCTGTGAGTGTTTGACACCGGAGTTGCACTGAGCACATTGTGAACTATAGAACGGACTCACACACACACACACACACACACACACACACACACACACACACACACACACACACACACACACACAGAGGAGCTTGTGCAGGTGCATTTTGTAAATGGACATCTTGACTTGTGCAGCCTGAACCCTCTCGTGTGTCTCCTGGCAGCTGCCTGGCACCGAGAGGACGGAGCTAGAAAGACCTCATGGCAGAGCGCCCGGCCACACTCAGGAAGTGTCCTTTGGGGGGATGGAGGATGGGGAGGAGGGGGGGGGGGTCAGAGGGTGCAGGCCCCTCACCCCCTCCTCCCCCCTGCCCCCTCACCATTCAGCTCCCTCACCTCAAAGCATTAGAGACGCATTCCTCCGGTCCAGCAACAAGCAGGGTAATTCAATTTCCTCGACAGTGAGGGCCGTGTGAAATTTCATTTGCATCTTTGGGTCCTGCGTGTATGACGGGTTGTAAAAAAAAAAAATAAAGAAACTCAGCCTCCGTCATGCTTTGTTTGTTTACTGCTCTGTTTAGTTCGGCTCCTTGAAACCTACCCAGTAAACAGCAGGGGGTCCAGGAGATGATGGAGTCTCTATGTTCCTCTTTCGAGACAGATAAAAAAAGACAAAAAAGCAGAGAACACACAGCCCCAAAAATCTGAAGAAGACATATTTTCATGACATGGTAAAAGATCAGTGAATCATTTGAAAGCTAAATTAGAAGAAAATGATGAAGCCTGCTGCAAATATGTGAAGACAGATGAGATGAGACCACCAGTCTTCCTCACGAGAAGTCAGTGTGCGTGGAGACAGCAGCTGCCGCTATGAAGGAAGTTGACAAAGCCAGTCTGGTGGCCCGGTGCTGACACTGACCTCTCGTCTGCTGTCGGCCCAGAGAGGTCAGAAACACAAGACTGCTTCTCGGCTCCGCTCAGAGGGATCTGCCTGCAGGCCTGCGCTCTGTCAGCATTAAATACTGATTAGAGAAACACAGCTTTCTTCAGAAATCATGTCTTTAGTCTCATGGACGCTGGAGGAGGAAGTCATCACAGTCACACAAAAAGATGTAGAGAATCTTAATTAGGTGTGTTTTTATCTTCAAAAACCTGAAATAACTGAATTTTGTGTTGCGACCTGAAAACAGAAAACGAGCAGTTAACCCAACACTGATACATCTTCACTCTGTTAGCAAGCTGTTCTTCACATAGAGCAGTTACAGAGCAACACTATCCTTCATTTGAAGTCCTGCTTTTAGACACCGGCCACAAACAAGTCACATATTCACTCTCTTTAAGCTCTGTGTTTGGTCTCCTCCATAAACTGAGGAAAACTCTTCTGGCTTCGTAGTTAGCTGCTAAATGCTGTTTGGTGCTGACTGGTTGGTGAAGTTGTGTTTTTATGCTGAGAACAGTGAGAATGAATAAAAACAGTAAAGTTGTGGGTCGTGCAGGTAAAGAATGAGCTGAAGCTTCTTATAAAGCTGTGGAATGTTGAGAGGAGCTGCAGATTTAGGTCGATCATGAACAAGCTCTTTCGCAATGTCGCATTGTTTCCATGCAGTCATCTCATACATTGTTATAACAGAACTAGAGATTAGTGATGTGAATAATCTTCTGTCTGATCTGGTGAAATAACATTTTCATGTCCTGGACCCTGGACTTGTCCAACGATAGTGTCTCCAGATCAAGTTTATCAAAATAAACATCATCTGGAGATGCTGCCTTCATGACAGACGGTCAGAAAATCTTTCCTGAGAAAAGTTTTCTCTCTCACGTCTTGTTTCATTGTGCTGTAGTTCATATGTTCTTATGCTTAACTGTGCTCAGTGTTTGTGCCAAGATATGTACAGGACACTAATTCATTTCACATAAAATCTGATCTTCTTTCAAGTTCATACTCAACAGAAGTGATATCTATCAGTGAAAGATAGGTGGATGAATGGCTGGCTAGATGAGAACTAAAAAACTAAGGAACAACTTACCGATCCAACATCACATGACTGATTATATTTTATATTGTGGCTGTTGTGAGTTTATATTGTGGCTGTTGAGTTTATATTGTGGCTGTTGTGAGTTTATATTATTGCTTCAGTGCTAGAGCTGAGCTTTGGTAAGATTCAGTAAAAAGCAACGTTAGTAAAAACGACCAGTTTCATTAAACCTCAGGACAACAGTGAAGTTTTGCTGCCACCTAGTGTCTGTTCCTGGCCTTGCTGTTGACGCAAAAAGAAATCCAAAGAGCCGGAAGTCTACAGTTAAGGTTTGTTTAATTTTAAAACACAGCATTCAAACTCAGAATCACCACAGGTTTTACATGTACACATTTTAGAGACAGCAAACAAGATGTACAAAATAAAAAATAAAAACTGATTACATCCCTAGTGATTTTTTTTTAACAGAAATAAAAACTCAATAAAAAAAATGTTTACCTATTTACCTTATTCACATTAATGAAGCAACACTTTGTGCTTGCTACAGATTCTAAAATGAAATAAAAAAAATCTACGAGCAAATCAAATAGAAACATTATTTTAACATTTTATTTGTTTTAAGAAATTAAAAAGAAAAGTCCATTTCAGTACTTTCTCGGTTTTTCTTCATTTTGTAAATGTCCACGACCTGTACAACAGCTTTGAGTAACAAACAACAAATAGAATATGACCACGACGAAAAACACAGGGATTGCATCAGTGTAGTAAAAGTCTTACAGAGCATAAATGTAATGAGAAAAAAAAAAGTCAGGCTCGTTTTCTCGTTGGAGCTGTCATCGTTACAAACAGGCCTAAAGTAAAGACATTTAAAAATAAAGGTATTCAGAGTTCAAGAGTTGTGCTTCCATTTGTGGGCACAATCTAAAAAAAAATAATACAAAATCACCTCTTGTACTGGTCACAAAAGCACATTGAAGAGAAAAGCAAGTTGAAGCATCGGAGGTGCAAACATCTCATTCCACGTGTAAAGGATCGTCATGCTTCAACAGGAACAGCTTCCAGTTCATATGAGCGAGCGGAGTCGTGGCAATTCCTTCACAGCGTCCACTTCGTTTTTTTCTACTGTTCGTATAAATGCTAAAACACATTTGTGAGACGCTGGATTGACAATGCACAGGAGTTCCTCTTCTTGAGTGGCTGGAATATGCAGACTTTCCCCAAAATGTGCATTAAGACTTAATGTTGGGATGATCAATGAGTGGCTTCCTCTACCAGACAGACTCAAGAATGTGTGTATGTACTTCCCAGCCATGTCGAGGGAAATGAAGCTTTACAACTTTTGAGAATTACAAGCAGTCTGGTGAAGAGGGGGGCACCGCGAAATGATCTTAAAAAGTCTGGAGCAATATTGAAGAAAGGCATCACACACTCGTCTGTATTCCAGCGCTTCACCATCGTCGGCAAAAAGAGAAAAGAAAAAAAATTCTGCTTCCAGTAGTATAAAAACTTCTCTCCACTATTTAACTCATTTCATCTTTGTACTTATCAAATCCTCTGAGAGCGTCAAAGTTCACAGCTTCACGAGTTACAGTGATGCCACTGCTTTGGAAAAGTGGCTTATAAATGTATTTTGTTTAAAAGCCACAGGAAATAACAGTGTCCCGAGAAGAAAACTGGTCCCAGACGTCAGATTTAAGACGGAACGCCAAAAACAAGCCCGTGTGCACATATGATATCAAACAGGAAAATAATGCAATTATCAGATTTGCATTTTAAGATCCACGAAACCTGAGCAACCGTGATGTTGCGCTGTGAAATGAATCTAACTACGCCAGTTCGATATTTTGTTGAATGTGTAATGATGCAAGAAACGATATCTACTCCTCAGGTGGGAAGAAATCCGACGATTCCTCCCGTAATTACGTGTAAGGCATTTTCCTCCCTCTCCGACTGAGGGGGGGGGAGGGGGTACAGTACTTTACAAGAACAACTAATAGTAATCAGTGTTAGTCAGTGAGCACTTCCAGAGTCCTCAACACGGCAAAGCCTTGTTAGATGTGACGCTGTACAATGTCATAATGTAAAGAGAAAAGTGTAAACGTCATTCCAGGCTCCGTCAAATCAGGATAATATCCCAGAAGGATTGTGGAAACTGGAGAGATGAGCTTTGATGTCACGTCCGGCACTTTTCACTTCAACCAATCAGCAAAAGCACATTTGGTTAACAGTGGAGGAAAAACAGAAGGTGGAGCGGCTGAGTAAAAAAAAAACAAAAAAAAAACCCCCTAACTGACGCCAGTGCAGAAAGTCCAGTGTGGTCTAGTGCGCTGGAGGGTTGGTCGGCTCTGGTCGGCTGTTGGCCAGGTACTTCGCCCGCATGCTGGAGGTGTACTGTGGAGAAGAATCAGAAAATGACACATGGGAGCAAATGAGAATCACGATTTCACCCTTTATGGCTCAAAATGTGAGAAGAACAAGTGGAACACAAAGGGTAGAAGTCACCCCTACAACATACAAAACACATTCTGTGTAGGATTTGAACTGAAACTGGTTTTAAAGCCTTTAAAAAAAAAATTGCATCTGTTGGAAAAAACAAACAGAATCTAAACTTAGTAAGAAGAAAATCCGTCAGTTAAATCAAACTCCCAAAGCTGCAGTAGAGGAACTTATGAATATACAGATCAGGCAAATGCAAAACAGAGCACGATTTAACAGATCAGAGAAAATCCTACACAGAAGAGCGTCCAGAGAACTGGAATCTACAGGGATCAAAAACCATTCAAATACAGAGAGAACATCACAGCAACAGCTAAACAGGACGAGGAAAGCAGAGAACAAGGAGTTGAGCTGAATAATTAAAACTCCAATCCTGGTTCCATCTATATCACTTTGTGGTTTTCGTCAACCTTCGTGCACATCGGCAGGGTCGCTCATTCGTTTACATTTAGGATGCACCCATGCATTTGTGGAATACAGGCGACACAAACACAAAAAGGCTGCATTTCAAACTCATGTGGATAAACCATGTTGGACTTTTCATGTGGAATTTATTCTCTCATGCTACGATCATCCTTCAGAACCACTTTATGCTGAGTATGTTGAATATTCTTCTGAATTTAACAACATGATTTACCTCAGATGTCAAAGTAAACGACGTTCACCTGAACGACAAGATGCTAATTCCTCAACAGTCTCCATTTGTATAAACAGGAGTTTTCAAAGTTGGACACTGCGACTCCTCTCAGATGAAATCCAGACAACCAGGCCCCCTCCACTGCAACTTTAAATTAAATGCCTCGTCTACAAGTCACCATTAAACTTCAGGGAATGTAGGAGAGAGTTTAATTTGTCCATTTAGTGAGTAAAAAATACGCTGAATTAAACAATCTACCCACTGTACTAGCATATAAATATACTACTACATTTACTCTGATACTGGAGTTAAAGTTGTCACATAGACTTTAAAGATGGAAGAGATGACGGCCCCTAAAAGTGAAGCCAAATCATCTTGATTGCCCCCTGGTGTTTGTCTGCAGTATGAGTCATAAATACTGCCTCCTCCGTGTTAGTGGGTGGGATATTTTGGATTCGTTTTTTTTACAGTGGGAGGAAGTGGAGATGCGTTGTCCATCTTTGTCATTGGTCTTTACATCTTTTGGTAAGATTTTGGATTTAAATTTTTAATCATGCTAGTAAATTATTTGAAAATATGTATCAAATCTAAGTGTTCAGAACTAAGACAGATTTTTGATGAAAAATGTGGAAATCTGGTGCTAATTAAAAGATTGCATTTGCCTCATGTGCATCACAATCACTGCTGCTGACTGTGATGTTAAACAGATTAAATCAGAGAAACAAACAATACTGAATCTCTCTTTGTTTTAGTGCTGCAGTGCACCCCCCCCCGTTCCTTTGTTTTTCCATAGCAGTATCTTTCCCTCAAATCTCCCCCCCTCACGGGAATGGACGGCTTAGTCAGAAAACTGTATTTATAGTTATCTCACCAGATACAGTGCCAGTAAAGACACTAAGGAAAATAAGCAAGAAGAGATACAACCTGATGACTAATAAACCTTGTGACTTCTTACAAAAAACTGTCACTTCCAGTGGAATTCTCCCGATTACACATAATACTAAAAAACAGAGCAGTTCCATGTAACCGGTGAAATGGCTTCATAACTTCACGATGACTTGTCGTTGACTCATAGATAACAGTGAGCCACTGGGCAGAATTACAGCATCCCATGATCCTCCCAATACATCTGTGGTGCAAGGGGTGTGGGGAAACATGCAGCCCGGGGCCCAAAAACAAACATCAGGTGAGACACCAGGTGGGACAGGAATCAGGAGGGGGGGGGGGGCATGGGTGATTCAGCAGCGCCTGGTGACACCTGAGCAGAGGGTGAGTTAGAGCTGGGGAGGGGGGGGGGGTGGTTTGGGAGGAGGAGCAGGTCAGCGGGTGGAGGGGACGGGCATGTTTTGTACCTGTTAGCATAGCAGACGAGGTTACCAAAACGATCTTGAACTCTCCGAAGGCTTTAACTGCCAGCAGTGACCGCTGTTACTGTCGGCGGCAGTCAAATACAACTGTATGGATTCGCAAGGAAAAAAAAAAACAACACGACAAGAAGAGAGTATAGAGATGTAACACAAAGCAGCGTCTAGGTCCAAGCAGACACACAGACACCAGGGAGAGCAGGATGTCTGGTAGAGGTTCAGGCCAGAGGTTGGGGGCAGGAGGGAGAAACTGAATTTGGCTCGTTGTAAATTCTCTAACATCATTCTAACATCTGCGAAACTGTGTCAACCTGTCAAAAACTGTTCTTGCACAACATAAAGAGACAGCTGCAGAGGATCAAACGCTCTGGACTTGGAAGGATAACACAATGTTCATCACTTGAACTTTCTTTGCCAACAACGTTTCTGTCCTCAGATTCTCATCAGACAAAGTTCATACAGACAAACAGTGACTGAGAAAAAGCACCAATCACAGGAGGTTGGCTGCTCAGTCTATACAAACTGTGCTTGATAAAAGGTTTGAGGGATCAATTGAGTGAGAACAAGTGAGGAGCAATGTGCACTGATTCATGTTCTTTCCAACTTGTGTCATGTAAAAGACTGGAAAACATGGTCACTTTACTGATCCATGTAGGGAAATGAATTTTTCAGCGACATCTTCCATAAAAAAGGTCAAGTTTAGCAGAGCTCCTTTTGAATTGTTCATTAAGTCCGAACTCAAACATCTGCACACACGCCATTTAGTTGCCTCTGGTTCCATAGTTGCTAGAATATTTTGTCCATCCATAAGGGCAGACAGATAGTCCCTGACTAAAAGCTGCCAAACGACCCAGAGGTGCTCCGACAGCTCTCGTGTTTATACAGGGAACACAACACTTACCGAGGGGGGAGGAGACTCTCGTCCAATCAGAGGCGTGTTTTCACAGCGAGAGTTCTGGAAGCTGGCGTTCTGAGCCCTGTTGAATCAAACACACAGCGAGATCAAACAACAACATGCACACAAGTACAGTGTCAAATCCCTACATGTTGCTTTACAGATGTGAAACAATATACTGAACATGAAACTCTACACGTCAGTTTTCAGCATTCCAAAAACGAAGGGAATCCCCCCCCCCCCATCACTCTCCCTAACTAGCTTTGGATTTCACAGCCACCAAGACTGGTGGGCAACAGCTGAATCTGCAGACCACTGCAGCACTTTGTATAGAAGAACTGTGTCTCTCTCTCTATCGCTCTCTCGGGACGTATAAGCTGAATGTAGTCCGAACCTAAATAACAGGTGTGAAATGTGCCTCCGACCAGGGTCAAGACCAATGACATAAAACCTCAGTCGGGATCAATCTGGTGGTTCGGATCGTCTGCAGTGTGAAAACATTACTTTTCTCCATTTAAACAGAGAGACTACTTCCCGCTGAACTGACAACTTGCAAACATCGGATGCACGTCTGTCTTTAAACCAATCAATGTCAAGTGTCGGTAGACGGAGCGCACGTAGGTGCTGACAACAAGATGTACGTATGTCATACAACATTCTTTAGTGAGCTTGACAAATTACAATGTGAAACCAAAACTAACCAGATCAAATGTAAACAACGTAAGATAAGATGATAAGAAGTTCTTTATTAGTCCCACAATGGGGAAATTTGTAACAGAAGACCTTACCTTGGCACAGACTTTCAGGTGTAAAAATGCCTGAAGTAACATATATCTGTCTCTTTCAGCCTTTCTCTCAGTGATCCTCTCTGTTCAAATGCACAGTAGTGTGCAGCAGTGGCAACTTACATGTACTCTGTTACAGGTGCGTTGCTGACGGTGTGGGCGGCCGCAGGGATGGAGGTCTCACTGCCATAGCTGCTGCCACAGCTGTACAGGCTGGGCATGTGGACCCGGTACAGGTTATCATTGTTCTGCCTTCCTCCGTGGCTCAGAGACTCATCCTCACTGTCGTCCTCGCTCCTGCGAAACCCAAAAAAACGTCAATAGCACCACCACCAGAGGGAACCCCTGTGCATACTGAGGGACGACAAAAGGAGCATTAAAAATGCCACGTGGTGACGTTTTAGTGTTTATTCAGTGTCACGTTTTGATAAAAGTTCCCCACAGGGAGAGAAAACAGGTGGAATTTGTTGCTGTTTGAAGCAAAGAAGAGGAAACTTTCCACTGACCCTAATGGGACTGGAAAAAAGACTAAAAATAGACTGAGGTAATTGGTTCAGTTTCTACAGGAAAATTAAATGCACTAACTTTGTATCAGCATCCCTAAATGCCTTTTCCTTGTGGCAGGCAGTGGCCTACTTCTACAGAAAGCATGTGATTCCACTTGCTTCTCTTCACACAATGAGGCTCAATAGTGTTTCACATAATAATGTACAGAACAATGACACCAGCACCATGGAGCCTGTCTCCCTCTAGTGGCCAGGGCGTGCATAGGCTATTTCCTGCATACCAAACCTATGACATCATAGAATAACATCTTGTGCAGATTACAGCATATTTTCAATTAAATATGCATATCAGGAAAAAAAACAAGACAATATTGAACTGATTAATTAATTAATACTACTAATTAAGCTAGATAATATATAATAGATAATGTTCAATAACATAAATCAACTTTCCATTTGAAGCTGTAATTTCAAATGGGGTAAAATAAATGAGCTTGAACGTATCAGTACAACAGAACAAGCTGAGCAGCAACCACTGAGGAGAACAGGGTGGTAGCGTGAAAGCCTTTGCTTTATTAACAGGAAGCTCCAGCTGAGATCAAACCTATCAACAAGCCCCCCCCCCCCCCATCGGAAGGAGGGATCAGCTAATTACGTGGTGCTGCTGAGCCGACAGCTGTGCTCTTGTCGTAGCCATCCTGAAACCCTTATCTGCCGCTGATAGGACAAAGAAATCATTCTGATTTCACCCCTGCGCTGCTGCTGTGAGCGACACCAGCTCAGACGGTGGTTCGGATAGATTTAGGCCAACTCTGCACAATTAGAGGGGATAACGGGAAGTAATCTATTTGAGGAAGCAGCTGGGGCCTTCTGGACTTGTCGCAGTGGTAAACACAGACGGGCTTTGAACAGCAAACAAACGCAAAAATATTCATGCTTTCTTGTCGGTGTAGAGCGAATTTCTTTGTCAGCTTCATTCTCGTACCATGTAAAAAACAAAAGGGTTCGAAAAAAATGCTGTGAAACCATAATTAATTGATGGGCTTAACCTCTTGAATTATTTCTGACTGTATACACAGTCCGCCACACAAAGTCAGCTTAAAAGCTTTTATGCAGCCTCCTCTGCGGTTGTGGGTTAAAGGGGATTGTGTACCGTATGAGTGCAGTGGATGCCTTACCTCTTGGTCCGCCAGGTGTGAGGCACACTGCAAACAATCGAGCTGAACATGAGAGCGGTGACGAAGGAGAAGAGCACGAGGTAGATGAGGCCTTCCAGTCCGTCGTAACACAGACCTGTCATGGCCTGGACATAGTCCTGAAACAAGCAGTGACACAGATTTCATTGTGGCATCCATAAACAGATCTGTGTCATTTAAGTAGGAAAGAGCAAATACTAAAATGCATTAAGAAAGAAAAAGCCAGAGTTGCTGTTTTTAAAACTCTTTAAAATGCATCTGCTGGGATTTCTCATTTAAACTAGGTCAAACCAATGAGCTCACACTTGGAAGACAGTGCCGTTTCACCCTGCTTTGGAAAGAAGCACTACGCTCCACCTTATCATGACTGAGAATCTCCATTCTGCATGCGCGGCACAGCAGAAACGCATTTCGTATTCTACTGAAGATACTCCACATTTTTCAAGAAATAACAAACCCCGGCGTGATGAAAGGGTTGAATAAGGAGCAACATGAAAGAGCTCCGGTTGCACATGTGCACATGGAATTTGGAAATCCCTGAGGCACAATCCTCCACAGCACAGCCATGGCCAAGTATTTATCATTCAGCTTGCTTCATAAACGATGAACTGCCAGCATCAGTTGGGACAAGAACTCGCAGACAGGAAGGCAAATGTTATCTATGGTGACAGGTGTAGTCAACTGCACAAGTATGAAAGAGCGGCTGCCTCATACAACCAACCTGGACTACAAAGGTGTCACAACAAATCAATCCCCAGGTCCCCCCCCCCCCATCAAACATGGAGTGACCCTCCAGTCTTCTCTTGCAAGTCCTCTCCTCCCTGCTCACCATGTGCAGGCTGCGACAGTCCACCAGTGCAGTGAGTTGATGTAGGCTGATCTCCGTGGTGTTCAGTATCCCCTGAATCTCGTCCAAACTTTCCTGGAAGAGAACGAGGAAAACGAGCTCTATTGAAACAGGCTTAACTTGAAATGCACCTTCGGATACTTGAATGCGGCGACAAAACATAATGACAATACTTGGGAGAATGACAAGCGTTCACTTGAACAACACTCACGGTCTAAGTATTACAGTAAAGCCATTTACAGACAAGAACATTTGAGGGGTGGGGTCTGGGTTGAACATGGAGGAAGCAGGACATAATGTATCTATTCCACTGCAGAGATAATGTGTTTTTGTGGACAGCCACCAAAAGCTTTCGGATATCATTGTCTCTCTAAGTTGACATCTGTGTCTGCGGCTTCTACATGCATGGCATCTCTTTTTCATCCTGAGATATCTGTATTCTTCTTGTTTTTTTTCCCCAGTTTTGCGTCTGACATTAGGGGGCTGGCAGGAGAGACAGTCTCACAAACTGTCCCTCTGGATAATTTCAGGGGATTATCCATGTCTGAAAGCAGATTAAATGGCAGTTTCCTACTGCTGCTTATTAAAAGTTTAAACAGTCAAGAATGAGATAACAGAAGCAGGTGAACAGTGATTAATTCACAGGTTATTGATTCTACACTCAGGGATTTGTCTTTCATTATTATTATACAGCAGGACACAGCAGCTCCAGCGTAAAAAAATGATTTCCACATGTGATACATATTAATCTCTCTGCTTCCGCAGAAATTATGTCTGATTATCTGATAGAAGCGTTTCCACAGCATCAGCACATTTCTTTGTGTGGGTATGTGAAGTGAAATATGCCTCTCTCTATTCCCAATGTCAGCTCTCATTTGTGCCTCTGTCAACACAGTGCAAGGACCAGCGGTGGACAATACCACAGCGCTGCATTGACAAGGGGCCAGTGAACGCATAATGCAGCTAAATGGACATAATGCATGTCCCAGGTGGGCTGTCAGCAGATCTGTATGTGGACAGGTGTGCTTCACTTCTCTGCAGGTCAGTGGTTTTGGGCCCATTCACTGGGTTATTCATCACAATGGTACAATAGTGAAGGGACAGCTTGTGGCGTGGGGGTGGGAGGGGGTTGCAGATACCCTGTAATGTGCCATTTCTAGTAGAGCGTATTGATTCTGGGGCTGGAAACATACCTTAGTTTGTTTGTATTCTCCGGTGGCAGAGCGCAGCAGCTCGGACACATCGTCCTGCATCTCCACTAATGCTTTGTGACTGCCTGAAAGCTTCTGAAATGAAGAATAAATAATAATATAGCAGCGCAGCACATCTCTACACTGTTTTTCATTTTTTATCACTACCAAGAGCCTTCAGCTGCCGTCTCTCTTTGTAGTCAAGTGAAGATATGCCGACAGTTTATAGACCGGAGCTGAAAGACTTTGTATATATAGCTTCTTTTTGTGCACTAACAATAGATGACTCGGGTTCAGCGGCACTCAAAAGTTTTGATTTATTCATGCAGCTTAAAAGATAAAATGTAGGTAGTCCATTAAAGTAAGATACATATAGTGCAACTCTACTTTAATATAAACATCACCAACATAGCAGGCACATTTTATCAGCACAGACAGGAAAAGCTGCTCTGCACCACTTTTCCTTATGGCAGAATGGGAAGTATTGTACTGTCACACAAGGAAAAAAGTCTTGTCTTCTTTGAGGCAATGGAAGTGACTCAATGTGCCCACTTGGATTCTAATCAGTTAGAAGGTCATGCATCGTGCAGTAAATATGTCTGTAATATTGTGTCTACTTAGATTTGAGTATTGACGTAATCTTATAACTGTTAAAAAACTGGTGTCACATGTCATGGAATATATGAAACAAACCTGCTGGAATGGATTGTTCTTTTCCAGACTGCAACTAAGGTAGTACTGCAGGATTTCTGTGAGTGATAGGACAGTTAGAACAGAACAGAATGAATTAGCAAAGCCACATAAAAACACACGCAAGGCTGCAACTAACAATCGTTTTAAATCAAATAATCTGATCAATGTTTTGTACAGAATAAAAAAAGTGAAAAAAATCCTATCATTACTTAATTTAAACAAAACCTCTGAGAAATGTCACCTAAAATCATATATAACCAAGGCAAGCAGCAAATAGAGAGCAGAACAAATGGACATCTGGAAAATGTTCCTTCAAAAATGACTTATCAATTACTATATCAACCTTTTTCAAGTCATTTTCTGTACAATGTCTAAGTGATTAATGGACCAATCGTTTCAGCTCCATTTGAATTAAAACCACCACACAAACAACAGCCGGGCTCAGGAGAAGTAAACCTTGTTTTGTTTGTGTGGTCTAATCTACATCAAACTTGTGTTTATAGCTGAGCTGGTGCTGCCTGAAATTCATATGCTACGGGAACTGGAGGATTTAATACACAGTGTGTACAGCCCACAGTAAGAGCAATGCACCAATGGGACTTGGTGCAGCAATAAATTTGTTTGCTATTTGTTCATAGTTTTATAGTCCATTCTAAAACAGTGAGTCATACCTGCTCACTGTCATATCACCTATGAACAGAACATGACCAGACATTTCATCACCTTTAAGTCGATTGCTTATTTCCACATTCAGCAGTTGTAGAGCAACATTATTATTCAGTAAGAGTCATGCTTAGAGTCCAATATTCACTTCCCTTTACCTCGGTACTCCTGAGAAAAATATCTGTCTCTGTAGCTGCTAAATGCTCGACTAGCTAGTTGCTACCTTTGTCTGAGCAGGCAGTATAAGTCAGTAAGTTAAATTATGATCTGAAACTAACTAGAAAGCTCTGTGAAGCTGAGGGGGAGCTGCAGATTCGGGTCATCATTTTCTGTTTATTGCTGCAATAAGAAAACATAATTATTAATATTAATTGTGCACTGTGCTTCAGCTATTTATGTTGTGTTCTAGGAAAGAGGCCAAGAGAAATGTTCCCATTTTATTTTCTACTTCTGTCTTGTCGTGTTGCCTGCTGCAGCGTCAGAGCATGACTGCTGCTGTAACTGTGCACCCGCTGAGCTAATCCTGAGCTCGGAGGGGAAATGTTCCAAGAAAATAAAGTTCAAAAGGAAGCTGTAACAGTATGAATGAATTAATGTGTTTTTCGCAGGGACAACAGAACATGCAGCAATGGAGAGGCTCGGGCATAGCCCTCACCGACTGCACCAAACCTCCTGCGAAACACCACAAAGAGCGGTTACGTCATCTCTGGAGGAATTGTTAAATAACAACAAGACCAAACGTGTGTGCTGTTCACAGTAAACTAGAAACCAAAGCAAGGTTTTTGGACTTTCACACGCTAATACCGTCCACTTCAATTATTTCTCCTAAAGCACAGCAGTGTGTAGGAGTTGATGAGCAATCATTTATATGTGTGACTAAAAAGCTGTACAGCAGTATCCTCACACACACACACACACACACACAACTGCTGTATCAGGAGCTTGTTTCCGACACAGCTGAGCATGAGAGGAGAATTTCCGGTGCAGGAAAGTACATATAAAGCCAGCTGCTGTCGGTCCAGCTCTTATACGTCCGCCCACACATGTTAATGTCAAGAAGAGCAGATTTCCTGGAGTCTGACCGGTAAAGGATGGAAATAATTGATGCCTCGTCATGGGGCTTGGGTTAGCTTTTGCGCCACTTGACGTCAATTCTATTAGTTTTTTGCCACTGTTCCCTGAAGCAGAAAATGAAGAATGTGTTCTGCTTATGACTAAGGGATGAAACCACAAGACTTCAGCTACGTTCTTCTGTTTTACAATCAGATTGATCATGGCCATGGTCACAGGGGATCTTGCTTATTGGACAGAGATTTGGCAGCACATCATCCCAGCAGGTTAAACGTTTGGGCTGGATTAAAGAGCAAAAACAAAATCGGGTTCTGGTCCATGGAACGTCACATAAATCGCTCTGGGAATTTCATTATCAAAAGGTTTTCAAAGCATAAGGAACTGCTGGCACCAAATGTAAACTAAACTGAAAAAGCACATGTAGAGAGAGACCAACCTCTGAATAAAGACTTCAATATAGTTGATGTTAAGTACTGACTATTATTTCAATTTAAGTTCCATCTCTTGGTAATTATCTGCATCATTTTTCAGAGATGCAGCTTAAGACTTTCACTAAAAACCACAGCAGATAAATACAAAATATTGACTCTCACTCTGTTTTTGTTTGTTAAGACCATGTGTCTTATACACAAAGACGAGAAATGAGCGGAATGAAAACAAATATTAATGAGGGTTGTTGAAATGAGAGTCTTAATTCATACATTGAGCTAAATAAAGATTTATTTGAATTGCTAACTAGTTAACATGTGTTTCAGAGGGGAACACGAATACCACTGCATGAAGCAGCCCCAGGGCAAAAGTTTTAAGTTTCTGCTGAATAATCCACTGCATGGAATGAGTTGGTGCTCATGGATCAGAGGATTTACAGCTGATGTCCTGACTTCTGCCCACAAGGTTGGATTGTGCACTCAGAACTCACCATATTTTAGCAGAAGAGGAGTAAAGGACAAATTCTGAAGATGTGCGATTTTTCCATTAACTGAAGAGGGATGCAGGAAATTTACTGTCTCTGATCCTCCCCTCTGCCGCTCTTATCTCCCTAATACACTCTGTTTCACACACACAAGACCGAGGCACAATGTTTTCCCTCTTACGCGCATCCCATCATGGGACAGATTGGACAATTACTAAAATGAGACGCCACAGAGAGGCTCCTATTCTGTTTAAAAGGGCAGCCTATTGCTCTCTTAACCCTGCTGCAGTAAATTTACAGGCTCTTTATGGGCTGTGGACAAGACCAAGCCCCACTCTTAACATCAATGTCGTCTCACTGCTGCACAATAACAACCTCTTCAATTAGAGGCACACCCATGAATGCCACTTATGTTTGTTATTCATACCTTTATTGACGACCTTGTACTGGTCGGCCACTTTTGTGACATACGTGTCAGGAGCAACACAGAAGTCACTCGAGGTCTAGGAAAACAAAGACAGTTCTTACTTCACGTTTACAACAACAAAGTGAAACAGCGCCACAGACACATTAAACTCACTGTCATGTTTGATGTAATGTAAGGTAATGTTCACAGCTTTAATAACTGTTTTATCTGTGTGACAGGTTGACTGTGTCTCGACTGAACTAAGCTCATCTGAATGTGAGGTGTGATTTATCTTCAAAAAGGAGGAAAATCCTCCACATGAAAATGTAATGTAAATTCATAAAAAAATGTCTTCCTCCTGGGGAATATACAGAAAAATGCCTGTTTGAATAAAACGATAAATAAACATTATGCAAATCTCATGGATTTATGCTGCTGTAGTCCAAGAACAAAGGCTAACACAGAGCTAATTCCACTAGTTTTGCTTGTGATCACAGGTTTTAATCACCATCAATAAGATTTTTTGAAAATTTGAGTCACCTAAAAGATACCCCCTCACCATAAAACAATGTGTTGAGTTAACACTAATGTGTGATGTTAACACTAATGTGTTATTACTACAAATAAAGGGGCTTTAACAAAAACAGGCGCTGACTTACATCATGAGGGTATTTCAGTGCATATTTTAGATGTGTCTACACTGCTCAACTAATTAAGCGGGGGGAAAAAAATCCCCTCCAAGGCCAAATTTTGTAATCATTGGCTTTGTTCTCCAATTATATGCAATGAACTGTGCAGTTCTACCTGGAAAACAGCATTACGCTTGGATGGGGACACTTACCGCAGAGACGGCTAATTCCATCCCCAAGGAGACCCAGCTGATAACCAGAGCCACTACGCCAAACAAGCACACCCTGGGGAGACCGAGAGGAGGTGTGAGTTGTAAGCATCTTTAACATTGTCGGTTATATGTACTTCTACAATCAAATGCGCTGTGGAAGGAAATACGAATAAGCTAATTCAGGTGGTTTCAGTATAGTCTTTTATATTAGACCACTGATTCATTGAAAGTAAAAACACTGAATTAAGATCCATCCATTAATATCCATTGATTTAGTTGATTTATCGATAAGTTAATACATTTTCTGTTCATTGACTAAACGATTTAAAAAAACTGTGATGTTTACACTATTTTCTAAATTTGTTTAGACCAATCAATTCATCCATTTATTGAGGAAAATAATGATGCTGATTAAACGATATTGGAAATAATTGTCAATCTACAGGGAGAACAGGAGGAGAGGCACAGATAGAAGCTGTGTAGTCTCATAAAGAGACTTACATTAATTGTGTAAAGTTATATGCAGTTAAATACTGATGTGCTGGAAAACCAATGGGAGTGTGGAATACAAGAAAACAACTAATAAAAAAATATTTTTATTTAAAAACAGTTCTATTTAATATTAAAAAAGAAAAGCAATTACCAATAAAATCACGTAAAACCTGTGCAATTATGCACAAAGTGTCCCTATAATAAATAAAACTACTGAAATGAACACGATGTGAAGCTGGTGCCTAAATGAATTTTACAGGGCATGAATTCATACTGACTAAACTGTAATGACAAGGTGGCTCTGATGATTCGGGGGGGGGGGGGGTCAGGGTTTGTGTACAGCAATTGCCATCGACTCAGTGACAAGAGCAAAAATCATTTCCCAGGGCAGAATCATTTTTCCCTTTAGAGCTCCTGTGGCCGTGATCTCGTGATTAGACTCACCCTATAAGCGTTCCCTTGGAGTTGCGAATGAGGCCAAACAGCACCAGGAGGCAGATGAGGACGTCGAACAGTAGCAGGCTTATGTAGCCCAGCCACCTGTGAAGACCAATGTCATTAACAACACATGGCTGAGAGCAGCACCGCTAAACATCTCTCAACAGAGCATAATCTTGTTAATGTTGTTCAAAACAGAGTCAGACACCACAAAATGTTTTTTTGCTGTGTTAATGCATTACATCATTAACACATCATTGATCCCGAAGAGAAAATGCACAGATTCATTTGGACGAGTTACCTCAATTTTGCATTCATAAAGTGCATCTCATGTCATTTCCACTTTGAATTACTGCCTAAGCCAGATGCAAATTTATAGTTGTAAGCGTACATGTCGACAAACCCGATACAGCCCAGGGGGACTGCCACGACATCGTCTTCAACATTTTCTAACAAACTGTGAAACTCGATGCAGACTTAAGATTCTTGGTGAGTTACTTGTCTGTGCTCGTCTCTTCTACCCACACCGGATTCACTCAGACATCATAATGCAGAAACATATCCCACAGAGCAGCGTCAGACGCCACAGTCTCACCGGGGAAAAGATGGACTAATAACAACATATGCAAGATGAGTGGCAGCCACTGTCTTTGCAGGGATGTGAATTATTAATAGGAGCATGTGTCTCCATAGAAAAATGAATGAAGAGATGCAGCATGCTCTGTATTCAATGCTCATATGATTATTAACAATGCTGCTGCTGCTACTACTCCCAACGCAAGAGCTACATACAAGTTTGTTGTACTATTTGCATGACCCTGTTTGTTCACTATAACAGACCTACCTGTACCAATCATAGAGCTCAATGTTGACGGCCAGCTCCTCCAGGGAGATGTTAGTGTTGTCCCAGAAGGGAATCTCCACCATCTGTCTGACCAGCTCGTCCAGCTGGCCTTGCAGCTTTTGGACGATGGACAGGTAGTCCGCGTGCCCCGCATACTGGCCCTCAAGCTGTTGCAGATTGTCGTCTACTGTTTGGTTCAATGAGGATGAACTGTCATATACCTATAATCATCACACACACAAAAAAACGTTGCGATTGAGCACAGAGAGGAAAAGGGGATTCACTACAGAGGGAAACCAGGACCGCTCATGGCAGTGGGACGATGAATTATTAAACACGCTGGTATAATTTGTGCCATCGGGCCTTACCAGCTTCTGCACTCCAACGATTGTGCGGTTAGCATGGCGCAGGGAATACGTCAGCCGATTCACTCCATCACAAGTCTCGCCGTTCCCATAGAAACCGACAGCAATGCCAGCGCTGAGGGGA
This sequence comes from Verasper variegatus, assembly GCA_026259375.1. Lineage (NCBI taxonomy): Eukaryota > Metazoa > Chordata > Actinopteri > Pleuronectiformes > Pleuronectidae > Verasper > Verasper variegatus. Next base: position 8,907,535 of record CM048054.1, read on the forward strand.
GACAAAAGGAAGGGAGGGGAGACAGGGTGGTGAGGAGGAGGGATTAGCTAAAAAGGACACAGAGCGGAGACAGAGATGAGAGCGAGCGAGGGGGACAGCGAGGCGGCCAGCGAAGCGTGTGAACTCTACATTAACCCTGTCGGCTCAGACCCCAGTCAACAGGCTCCATTCAGCTGCAGCAGAAAGACTCCATACAGAACCATGGAAACACAGAGGAATGGACCAGCTATGCCCCAAACCCCACACTACGGCTGACAAAGGCTGCACTGAGGCAGGAGATCAGCTCCCATTTGCACAGACAGGCCTCAGGTTGCAGGAAAACAGTTCTGGCGACTGCACAGGAAACAGTTTCTATAGGTATATAAACATGAAAAATATTCGCACAATACTATCAACAATTCTGACAATTTATTTGCCGCTATTCACAGTAATCTTGCTTGGTGTGTGAAAATAAACTGTGTTCTGAGAAACAATTTGAAGACAGAAGGCTCAGTGACGATATCGCTTCCTGTTGTGCAGCTGTTGGTCTCTTTTGCTATGGTCCATCTGAAGCCAGAGTGGATTCTATCAAGTGGGACGATGATAAGTGAATCATTCCAACAGCGTTCAGCCAGCCATCAGTGGGTTTCCCCTTCCTGGACGGCTGCTAATCTCTTCCTCTCTCTCACACTCTGCAGTGCGAAGAACAGGAGCAGGGTCACAACAAAAATAAAAACCAAGCTCCCTGCTGAGAAGTGAACCTGTGGAAACTACACTGTTCGTTCTCTATTGTAGAAAATAACAACGAAAAATCCGAAAAGCACTTAAAAGAGGTGCAGAGCTTTGACACTGTCAAAGAACAAAAGCAGAACAAAACAGAGTTGTCTGATCTATCAAACTTCATTTTACTTGCTTTTACGAGAAACCATTTGTGCGTGGGTATGAACACACACACACACACACACACACACACACACACACACACACACACACACACACACACACACACACACACACACACACACACACACACACACACACACACACACACACACACACACACACACTGAGAGATACAGAGATGTACTCATCAGGTCCCTGAGCTCTTTGTGCTTCCCTGAATCACCCGTGATGGCTCTCCGGTGGCCCATCAACAGGAGGAGGAAAACAGGAAGCAAATGCAGTGTTCAAGGAGAGAAAGCATGTCCAGATGGTTCAGTTCACAATATCCAAAAAATAAAAATCCTAACAATGAAGCCAATGTATACGGCACATTCCCTCAGTTGTATTAATTCAAGTTCTTTCTACTTTCGTCTGGGTGTTAGTTCTACCTGAGATGCTTCAGATTGTGGTCATAATTACATCATCTGCATTTCTGATAAGAAGCGGTTTAACTGACTTGTGATTTCATTTGACCTGAAATCATCTTTTGTGGTGAAACTTGGTCTTTTTCCAACTTATCATGTGGTCTCTTTATGTAATAACACAGAAGACACTGAACATAATTACAAGCGTTGGTTGGTTTCGGTGACTTGAGGATACAGAGCGGCAGGCTGTTCTCAGGCTGGTTGTCTCTGAATCTGTAGCTTTTTGCAGTTGACCACAAAATGTAAACACTCTGCAAAGATTGTCAGTCGTTGGCGGATACCATGCCTCTTCCTGTATCTTTGTCCGTGGGTGTGTGAATGCAAAGTAGCAGTCACAAACAAAGAGAACTGGTGAATGCCGCTCGCAGAGAATGCAGACAATATGTGATCTGGTTGCCTTCTTCTTTTCTTGTCATTCTGTCTAGCTCTCCTCTCCTGCCACTCCGCTGTCAGACCCAAACACTCATCAGGAAATACAGACTCTGAAAATGGCACCATATTTAGGGATGGTAGTTAGGGGTGGCTTTGACTCAGGAGGTAGGGCAGGTCATCCACAAGGTCGGTGGTTAAATCCCTGGCTAATCCATTCTGAGTACAAGATTGGCGCTGTGCGAGTGGACGTGTGAGAGAGAAAGTGCTGCTGCACATACTGTATATGCACTGCACTGCATGAATGTGAGAGTGAGTGTGATTGGCACTTTGTGAAGCACTTTGAAAGACTACAAAAGCCCCTTTTAAATACAGACCATTGACCATATTTAATATTCTGAAAAAACTTTTCAATTTCAGGATTAAAAGAATTATGACCCTGTGTTAAATGAACAACATAAATAACTGTGCCTGAGGATCAAAAACACACTCTTCCCCAGTGTCATCCCACAGTTTCACTCACCTGCAGACAAGTGTTGCGATGATAACACACCAGGCCGTGCAGCAGCAGTCAGCCTTGGGCTGCTCAACATTTCTGTTTCGCCGGCAGCACAGCCAGATGGAGTAGAAGAGCAGAAACAGGAGGTCCAGGGCCAGACAGGCAAGCGCCACACCTCCCAATAACAGGATGGACTGATGGGACAGAAGAAGAGCATGATGGAACATTCACTGCAACGTCAATAACAGTGAGGTTAATGGCCTCCCCAAGTTTCCCACAGAGAATCATCACACAATTAGCTTGAACAACTGAAACATGTTGCCTCACTGTGCTTAACATTTGTCTTCTTCACTGTGTGAGACTTTGTTAATGTGTGTGCATCTGTTACGCCCGTCACTTTAATAATAAATACTGTGCGACAAAGGCACTTACTACAGTTGTCTTACCCATTATCCGAAATAAAACTGAAGTTATGTTATGTGTGCAAGTACCCAGGAACACACACTATAATTAGGAGAACAAAAATATATTAGATAGGATTAAATTATTCCCTGTGATATTTAAAGAAAATTAAAGGCGGCTTTTGATTTTGATGGAGTACAAAAGTGGTACAGAAGAGCCTGCTCATTTCAGCAAAATAAATACAAGGATAATTGTGGACTTGATCTAGACACAACTGAAAATAACCACAATGAAAGGCTTCTTTTAAGTGAACCAGGATTACAAAACGCTGGGTGCAAAAATTAAAGAGACGAATGCTCCCAGAAAAACCAGACTGGTACACGTAAGTGTTTTCTTCATCACTCAACACAATGGTTAGAATTTCAAAGTGAGCAGTAGAGAAATATACAGGGAAGGTTAACAGCAGCTCTTCCTATGTAGGTCACACAGAGGGGTGTGTTCACTGTAAACTCCTGAGGATTCTGGGCTGGTGCAGTTTTCCATCCTGCCACTTTTGTTTTGTGAAAAATCTATTGTTGTTCTGTGTTTAATTTGGTTCAACAAAGTATGCATAACACAATGACTATGATTCAAAACTGGTATACAGTAATTTTATTTGTCTGCTTGAACTGGGATGATGTTTAGGATGGCTGCTACAGATGATATTGATATTTTGTTTGGGCAACGCAATATTTTCCGTGTGCCAATCTTGTTTAACGTTGACAGAGATGCAGACCACACAGACTCATCCGACACAAATGCCACTGAGTGACTCAGCTCCTGCATGTTGTTCTGCTTAGTTCAGCTGAAAAGGGTTCACTGAGTGCAACAGCACCACAAGAGGAAGAGCCTATACTCCTATTCCGTGTTACTTCTGGTGCATCACTTCCACACATCATCTGTGCATCATAATGACGGAGCGCCGCAGCGAGCACCGCTCACGGTTCAGCCATCTGGACATGTCGAGACTTCCCCTGAAGCCTCAGTGAGAGCACTGCATCGACAATAATAAACAGCTTGTCATCGCAGTTGGCTGATAATTATGGTTTATTGAGGCAGCCTAATGATGACCTCTTTTATGTTGCTCTCATTGCAATAAATGTGTCAAGTAAGTGAGACAATGTGCTTTATTGCCTGAATTAGTGGCTTGTCATAATGCAATGTGCAATATGGTTTAATCTAACGCATTCAGTTTCCTGTGAATAACCACATTTTAACAGTGGTGTTTGTATTCAGCTTCTGCACACACACCCTTCCTGTGTTCTACAAGTTAAAGGCTCCCAATCATAGGCAACAGCAAGCAGATACAATTATGTTTTTTCAGCAAATAGACTCCAGTGAAAACATCAGGTTAAGAATACAGTTCATTAAAATGCTCTTTTTGTTTTGAACAGCGCCCTGGGATCCGTCCAAGCATCCACCACATAGTGAATCAATTAAATAAAGGACTCTATACTTTTATCGATGCAACCACTTGAATTACCTTCATTTTCAATCACAAATGTATAAATATATGTGTTTTACATAAGCTTATATACACAAATGTCTATATAAGCACCATACATGACCACAGCTTAAGACTGTGAATGTTCTTCTTCTTTACCATTTCTCACGAACTGACGGGTTTCACTTCTGGTTTTTCTGAATCATGAGAGGGGAACAGCGTAGGAACTTGCTAAAACTGAAAAATCTCTCTTTAGCTAGCTTTTCAACTTCTGTTAAAAGCCTCCCTCAATCTATTCTGATTCACCCTGCCCTCAGCAGTCTCTCCAAAACACACACATTAACCTCTCTTTCTCAAGAGTCTTTTAATAAACCTCAACACCATGAGAGGATTTGGCAATGACACGTTTTCCAAAATGAACAGCATACACAATGTTCATGAGTAAATAAATTTAAGATAATTATTAATTTAGGATTAGACAATGCTGGTACATTATTAGCTCTTTATTATGAGCATGACAAACAAAAAACTCCCCACCTTACCAGACAAGGGATTAAGTTTAACTGAACCGGTGAATCAGCTGTTTCAACAGAAGTTAAGTTGCATTACCTGACATTCTTTAGGACGTGGCTTTAACAGATGTTAAAACAATTTCTTTGCTGAGCATTAAACCCAAAAGAAGGTAATGTTATCTTAACCTAATGCTGACACAGATAATAATTAGATTTTTATTTGCATACACACTGCATCAGGATGAGTAAGGGCTACCGTCATGGAAAACAAACAATCACTGTGTGAGTCTGTGTCAATCATCACACTTCAGCACCATTACAGGTCTGAATGAAATTTGTCAAGCTGATTTGGTCATTTAGGTTATCTATGACACCCAAATATAGATATGGATGTGGGCTAGCAACGTGTTTTTTTTTCACATTGGCGATAACATGCTGTTAAGATAAATATGGAGCTGGAAAATAGCTTCAAAATGATATGACAACCATTGACTTTAAGGAGGATATGGACAGTCACAGTCACCCCCCCCCCCCCCTTCCTTAGCCAATGTCCCTTAATTAGGATCAGAGACGCATTCATTTCCGGTTCCTTGGTTTGTCATATGATCAAATCAACACGGCAAATGTCATCAGCATCTGTGACAGGTGAAGCCCAAACGTGTGAGGACCTGACACGGAAAGACCCCACTGCAATAAGCAAACCAAATATCACTTGACCTAAATTCAGAGACTCTCTTTAATATTAACCATGTGGGCAACTGCTTCCTGAGCTCCCCTCCCCCCAGTCTTAGCTGTTCTCCAGGCTGTGTAGTCGCCTTACCACCAGTTTAACCACTTTAATCTGAGAACATAAGGCAGTTTTTTTTTTTGAATGGAAAGGCACTTAAGAGTCTAAAAGCCCAGTATGTGGTATAAGAAACTCTGCTTATTGACTGACTGCATCTTAAGGAAAATAACAGGTCTCAACTGAGGGGGCTTGGCTCACACTCCACAATGGCAGCTGACTGGCCTGTGGCAGAGGTCAGGACACGGGACTAGGACAGCCACACACAGATGGTGACATGGATCAAAAGGTGAAGGAGGACAACAGGTGGGAACAGGTCCTGGCCTCACGGAGAAAACTGATCTATGTATCTATACCATCACCATCACACCCTGCACCTTGAGGTGGACGGCGAAACCGATATTGAAACGAACAAGTAATTCAAAGCAATAACAGTGGGTGGGTGTCTGCAGGCTGCCCTGGGGAACCACAGCATCTAGGATCGGCCGGTGGGGTCAGCTTACCTGTTGATATGTCCAGTCCTCTGGTTGGAAATCGCCGCTGGTTTGCTCGAACCTGAGGTTGAAATGTGGAAGCCTGTGGAGCAGTTTCACCCACCACGGTGGAGAGTAGCTGACCACTGCAGCCATGACGAGTGAGTGTCAATGAGACTTTACAAGCAAAGGATGCGGGAGAGTCCACCTCATAAAGTCTGTCTGCATCCGGGATGAAAACAGGAAAACATAAACATTAGAGCACGTCTAGCAAAAGAAACTAGCTGGAGGTAAAAAAATATATATATATATATCTGGGGTGTTTTCCTAAAAAAAGTGAAAGTAAATTATTCAACTAAACTGCAACAAATACCCAAAGTAAAAGCTGCACAACTGTTTGCTAACATGACACCAGCTAGTAGTTAGCTGTACACCCAGCCACCCGAGACTTAAGCTAGTTAGCTTGTTAACCAGTAAACTTGATGGAGAGATGTGTCACCACCAGTAAGGACGTTGCTGTAATGTTAGCCGTGAACCCCCGTTACTGCCGGGCTCCATTTAAGATGTGGTTAAATAAACAATCCGACATTAAAGCCGGTTACACGTACCGGGGTGTAGTTAGCATTAACTCCGCTAACGTTAGCCGGTGTAGCCGCTGGTTAGTTGTGTCCGCCGCGGCTCGTACAAGCAGAAGTCTCTTTTGTTCCTCCGGACATTCTGCAGCTCTCTCCGAGGTTTGTTTACGTTTACATCCTGTTTTGAGTTCCTTTGTTTGTTAGCCGGTAACCCCTCAGTTCGTGTGCTGCAGGCTCGGTCCACGTCCGCAGCTCAAAGACGCCGCTCCGGGTTAAACCTTCATCCAGATCCAAGTGCAGCGCAGGGAGAGACTGTGGAGCCAACTCGGCGGCGGCGGCTGCTCACGACGTTAAGCCCGCAGGCAGTGAGCTCTGCCCGGCCTCGCTCAGCCCACCTCACCGGCACATACACAACACGGCAGCGCCACCTAGAGGCGCCCCAGTGATCGCCAGCCGGAGTTGAACATGTTGCTGTTTCTCTTCGACTGCAACTGTGAGAAATAAGTGGTGAACATAGAGTGGATTAACCCGAGGGGCCATTTTATGACCCCTTACCATACATGGACCTTTATTATCTCAGGGCACATATAGACTAACCAGTACTCTGCTGCTGATTGATTCGTTATAATAAACTAATGGTGGTAAACTTTATTTCTGTAGCACCTTTCAAAGCATGGTTGCAAAGTGCTTCACAGTAAGCAAGACAATAAAAGGACAGAGAGTAAAGTACCATTTTATGAATCCATTAATACAAATGAATCGACCAAAATAAGAACAGCAGGAGGTAACATAAGGCAGGATTAAATACTTAAATAGCCCTGAGGATAAAAATGAAAGTTCAGAGCTCAGTTAATACAGTCCTAGATAGATAGATAGATAAATAGATAGATAGATAGATAGATAGATAGATAAATAGATAGATAGATAGATAGATAGATAGATAGATAGATAGATAGATAGATAGATAGAAGAATAAAGTTATTAAAATAAATACATTTAATATATCAACATGTTAGATAATTGTTTGGGTCATCTTCAAAAGCAAAAACTGCCAAATATTCTCTGGTACCAGTATTTAAAAAATGAACAGTTGCTAGTTGTTCGGGTGATAAAGCTGTTGGGGTTTTTGACTGTGTGTAAAAAAAAAAAAAAAACTATAAATAATTTGAAGATGTGGGTTCAGTTCAGTGATTAATTATGGGCTTTTATTTTATTTAAAAAAAGACAATGTATTAGTATTATATCAATATATATTTTGGACTTTTATTATATTGCTATTAATCTTTATCATTATAATTATTATAATTATTATCCGTATTATTATTATTATTATTATTCTTGCGCACCAGACCGTCCACAGCACAAAGTTTAAAAATGATGTACATGTGAGCGTCAGTTTATATAAACTTGGACTTCAGCCAGCGCTCACTACAACTTTAAGAAATAAGTTACTTGTTTTTTTTTGTTTTTTTTCTTTGCTCCAGGAAATCACATGGAGGTGCTCTTTCGCTCACATGACACGGGGAGCCATGGCAGGAGAGATCAATGAAGGTACAGTGCGTAAAAAAACGTCCTCTCACTCTTTCTAACGCAGAGTTTTACGCGTCACTCGTGTTTTGGTTCGGAGGGCTGTTGTTACAGTGCCAGGAAACCGAGAAATGTGGTATTTAGACGCGTTCAACACGTGGACGCGTGTGTTCGCCGTGAAATGACGATCGGGAACTTTTGGGTACATGAAGATCGGAATGAAGTTGCTCCATCTTTGAAGCGTTCGCGAGTCGTTGGAGTGATTTTAAATGGCCTCGTTATGTTTTCCTTACAGCGGCAGCAGTGCATATTACCGCGAGACGTCATGTCAGAGGTTTTAAAGGTTTATGGGAGATTTCATGTTTTTTTTTTCTACTTGCCACGTGAAAACTGTCAGCTGGTTGCCTCAGCACAGAGGCAGCACATCACCAGGCCTGCACAAAGATGCATTATATCCATCTTAGACACTAGTGTGCAACTCTGATGAGGCTGTTGTCATGTTCTGAACCTGTAATCCTGTATTTGCGTATGTTCAATTGAGGGGTATTCAATTTGTTCTTATTAACCAACACAAACATATTGTTAATGAGCCAGAGTTAGCTGTATAGGCTAATTTCCATCTGTTGTTCCTATAGGCAGTTCTTACAAGGCAACTGGAAATAGAATAAATAGAATTACAACATATATAGTTACAAATATCTATGGACAATTATTGTGCTTTATGCATATCATCAAACTAACTCTACAACAACACTATGGTCGGTTAATACAAAAACAAACAAATCAAGTAATAACTCACTATTAAAACACTATGGTCGATTAATTAAACAAACAAGTAAATAACCCAGGATTAAAATATATTGTAAAAGTCAAATAATACAATGCAACACTTGATACAATACAATGCCACAAATATATGCATTAACTAAATCACATAAGATAAAGTGGAATGGTTGCCCATGATCACAAGTTTGGTATCAGAGGAAAACTCTAGAATACTGGGAAACTCTCCATAATTATTGCAACATCATTTTTATCAATATGCAATGTCATTTGTATAAGTCCAATAGTGAGGAAGTGTAACACACAACTGTTCTTCCTCAGATTTATAAAATGTTTATACGTTTTTGTGATTTTATGCAAATAATGAGGATTATAAAAGCACAACCTTCACCTACAGAGCAAAACGGAGTCTTAGAACCTAACAGAAACAATAATGTGACATTTATATTGATCATCCTCAGTAGTGAGCCATATAAAATACATTTTATTATCACATTTGATTGGCCTATAATGCTCAGCACTAGTTGGGATGATAAAAAGTCACATGATACATATAAAATATTTAGGTGTACTGTATAAAAGGTGGCGTGATGACTGTGCTGCTCCTCTTCCAGGCTCCGTTCCTGCCTACTACAGGGAGGTGTATGAGGCCATCCGCTGCAGGACGGACGAGAGGGTGCAGGTCGAAGTTTTCCAGCGGTTGCTCCAGAGGACCGAACTCTCCAGGGCTGTTTTAGGCCAGGTGAGTTGTTCAGTGTCATAACAAGCTTAACAGCTTATAATTATAAGTGCAACAGTAGTTTGGATAGAGAATTACTCTCTACTTCTTGTCCTTTAGCTGACATGTGCCTGATATAACTTGTATAACATATACAGACATTGAATTTCCATAATGGGGGTGAATCCATCCACTCACTTTCTTCTCTCTATACCAGGTTATTCCTGTTTCGAGCCAGGGGAGCTTATCTATGTTGATTTCGTATTCATTCATGAATAAAGGTATCCCTGCTCAAATATTTGTTTGATTCTGATAAGGCAGGGTTTTGAAATACCATTAGGCAATTTAGTGTAGATAAGGTAGATACAGGAAGCTGGTACTAGACTGTTGGTCACGAGTTAATGCCACAACTCATAGATGTGACAGAAATTGGTCAGATCATGTGTCTGTGGTATAGTTCAGACACACTTTGCAGTTCACTGGAATTTCCCTTTTCCTGACCTTCCAGCGTATCACCTCCCTTTGTGTCTAGCAAGCATTTTTTTTTTTGCGTGGAGGAATGCAACCCGCAGTTGAATTCTGTTTTCGGACTGAATAACGGCTGGCGACCTTCGGGGTCACGCTGTCTTTGTCTTACTCAGATTGCAGAGCATGTTGACTCCTCGGACGGATCCCTGAGCAAGTTGTCCCTCTATAAAGCGCTCGCGTTGATTGCGCTCGCTCAGCAAGGGAAGCAGCCAAGCCCCAAACTCTTGGAGAACTGCATACAAGGTAAGAGACAGTGTGTGAGAGCAGGGCAGTTAAGGTTTGGCTTAATGAGTAGCTTGGTAATGCTTCTCAGCTGCTCCTTATACAGTCATCGTAAAGGGCTATAACCACCTGTTGTGTTCTATTCAGTATATAGCATGATGTGGCAAAAGTTATAAAGCAACACAGGGGCCTTTGGCAGAATTTAGATACATTTTAGTTGCAATTTCCACCCATGACTTTATTGTCTTTAACAGCAGAAGAACAGCAATTTGGTTTAATGCACCTTCATTTGTTTTCTTTTGTTTTGGTAGCAATCTTTTATTTTGGTAGCAAAGCCTTAGCTATGTTTAAGTGTTGCATTCTTTCACTAGTCCCACAGTGGGAAGATGATAGGGGGGGGTTTATGGTTTTCATAGAGGTAGCCATTATGCAGGCTTGAAGTAGATCCATTCCCAACCTTCTGTGATTATTTAAGGCCCACTCTGTTATTTCAGGTGTGGCGAGTACAGCGGCTTGCTGCATGCCGCTTCCTCAACAAGTTTTCTGCATTTGTCGCAGTGCATTTCATTCAATTCACGACCCTCTTGGAATGTACAGGAAGGGATAAATAACAGAGCGCACGCACAGGGCCGGCCAGAGGCAAATAGAGTCAGGCACGTTTTTCTAATCTGTCGAACAGAGAAACGTGGTTTTAGCAGCAGCATTCAAACTTTCAAAGAAATTTGCTTTTTTATCCAATATGTATTGATTTCATCATGAAAAACAAATATTAGAAGTTGCTCCCTGTCGTGCGCCTGACAGAGTTACCGAAACCTCAGCTCGGGGAGCCGAAGGACCTGAGCGCACTGAGGATGCAGCCAGCTCAGGAGGACGTGCTGATGATGTCACACACGCTGGACAAGCTGCTGGTCAGAGACACGGTGCAGGTGGAGCTCATACCCGAGAAGAAGGGCCTGTTCCTCAAACACGTGGAGTACCAGGTCACCAGCCAGGCAAGGCATCTGATAACAACCACTTACCCTTCCTTTGACGACACTGATTACGATAATTGCTTTTTTAAACTTTTTGCACCAGCTCTTTTCTTCTCATTTAAATTCAGATTTCTCGATTATGCTTGGATTAAATTGAATCGTAGGAAGGAACAACGACTGCCACGGAGATAATTGTCTTTCTTTCTTTGCTTCTTGTTTTTCAGCGTTATAAAATATCCGTTTACCGACGCTATAGTGATTTTGACGTCTTCCACGAGGTGCTGCTTCAGAGATTTCCGTACAGAGTGGTGCCGGCCCTGCCACCTAAAAGGATGTTAAAGGGTGGTACGTTTCTCTGCCTGACGCTCTGACATCTGCACAATCACTGATACATTTCTCTGTTCCTGCAGTCGCTTCTTCTCTAGGATCATTTCTATGCTTTAGTGAAAGGTCAGTTGAAAACATGTAAATAACCGGGGGGGGGTGGGTTTGGTAGCTTTTTTGGGGGATGATAAGAATTCAATTTCTTCTTGTTTCATCGACATCATTGCCTGAAAGAAACAAGGCAAGCTTGATAAAATGAGCCGATTTCTCTTCACACGTTTAAAAATATCCCAGCCCACCAGTTGAGCACTTTCTCTTTCATCCCACTGAGTGATATGTGAAGCCCAAGATCTACTTCAGGGTCTCTGTACTGTATGTGATTTCATCTTTTTCCTCAGAGCTAAGTGCAGATTCATTTTGCAGTTCTCAGGAAGATTCGGAAAAAATTGTAAAAGAGGTCACCAATGAATTAGCAATAAGCTCCTGTAACAGCTTTAATAAGTATTAAAAGAAATGTTAAAGAAAAAGAAGATATATATTTTAGAAATGTATGTTGCTTCCTTGTCAAAACGTTACTTTACATTTAATATTTGCTGCTGTGGAGTGGTACAAGTTCCTGTTTTAATTCATGGATGTTATCAGGCACATTTAGGGAACTGAACTGCAGCTTGATTTGAATTTAAAGGGACTGTTGCTCTTTACCTCTAATGGTCGCACTCTAATTTATTCTGTAAAATCAAGTGATACGACATGTCTGTAAAAGTCTCAAATTGGCTCAACTGTTAATCAATCAGGCTCTAAATGGTATGTCTTAATAAGCAGCAACATATATCAATTAGAATCTGTACTGGGATGTGATGATAAGTGATATATGAGAGTGGAGCAGACCAGAAGCCAATAAGATCGCAGCACATCAAAAACCAGCAGTGCCACACCAAACAGGACACGCCCATCACCCATTTTCTTATTTCAGCGTCAAACTGCTTCAAGCGTTATTTTGTCACACATCTTCTCTTCCTCATGTTTTTGTATTCTCTTGTCGTCGGCCCGCAGTGTTGACCTCCATCTCTGAGCGGGAGTTCATCGAGGGAAGGAGACGCGCTCTCGGCAGATTCATCAACTTGGTGGCTCGGCATCCTGTCTTCTCAGAGGATGAGCGGGTTAAGACCTTCCTCACCTTCAGTGGCTCTGTATGTTTTTTTTGTTGTTGTTTTATTTTGCACAATAAGCGCATCGAAATGCCTCCTGTTCTAACTGCCCAATGTCGTTTTCCCCCTCGCCCGCTCTTCCCAACCAGGATGTTCAGACAAAGCTGCGCGATGCCTACAAGAGAACGGGTGATGAGTTCATGACCAATAAAGTTGCGACCCTGGCAAAGGTTTGTCACGCCTGTACGTTGAAAAGAAAATAGTTTTGCACAGTTTCCCCCCCAAACAATAACCTGCAGTACCTTTTGTTATTTTCTCTGTAGGAATATCTCCCCGCTGACATCCAGGCTCAGTTCTCAACAAGCAGGGAGCTGATTAGAAATATCCACAACAGCTTCCACAAGCTGCGGGACAGAGCTGAGAAAATGGCAGAGCGCTCAAAGGAGAACGCCACTGATCTACTCATGTTTGGCAGAGAACTCAGGTATTTTATAATCCTCCATATGAAGTCAAAGTCGCTCTCTGGCATGCAGAGGTGTTGGACTGAGAAAACAAATGCTGATATTCAAAAATCCTGTGTTTGGCAGCTGGGATGCAACAGTATTTCATCCTGTCCCTGTAATAATGCTGTTTCCTGCAGCACACTGGGCTCAGACGCCTCGCCTCTTCCCTCCTTGGCCTCCTCACAGAGCACGTGGGGGACACTGCGTCAGTCCCTGAAGAGTCTGTCCGTGGAGTTCGCTGTTCTGTCTGACAAAGCTGCTCAGCAGGTACAACCCTCAGACCTTCATCCTCACCACCTGCTCTGCTGCTGCGTGTCCAAACATGGCACCGGGTAATAAATGTTGTTTTGCTAATGTCATCAGGGCAGCAGGGAAGAGGATGATGTTGTGGAAAAACTGAATCTTTTCCTGGATTTGCTGCAGTCGTACAGAGTGAGTCCATTTTAGTTAAATTTTATTTATTTCGCTGTGCTCATTATAGATGGCAGGAGATTGTCCGAGTCACGCGTTCATAACAACAGGAAATGGGTCCGTAGCATTGAGTCGAGGGGTGGTGCCTGAGACATGACGTCAAATTCGGCTGCACAAATCACGTATTTTTGTTTACAGCACCTCAACACAGGCACCTGCCCTTATCACCTAAAGCTCTCAGATCTCATCTTTATAAGTTGACATCTTCGTCGGCATCTTCCACATTTAGGACTTAGATATTTGTTTCTATTGTTAAAATCGTAATCAATGCGCCCCTATCGCTCACTGTAAACTTTCCTGACATTTTCCTGCTATATTGTCACATGGGCTCAGCTTGGACACATTCTCTGGACAGTTCAGTTCACGTCAGTTCACAGCATTACTGTAAAACTGCAAAACTGAAAATCAATCTTTCTGTCAGAGGCATAAGAAGGAGCTGTGAAGTTGACATAAATCAAGTCAATCTCACTTGGACATGTAGTTTTTAGTAGTGGATCAGATGTAACCGGGAGCTCTTCAACAAAATCATTTGTCCGTGATACACATGGTTATTTCAAATCCTCGGCTGTTAGGTATTACTGTGTATTGTGACATTTCGCCACTTGGAGGCAGATAAGAAACGTTTATGTGCCCTGTGTTTTTCTCTAGGATCTCTGTGAGCGCCATGAGAAAGGTGTGCTCCACGAGCACCAGAGGGCTCTGCACAAGTACGGCATGATGAAGAGGCAGATGATGAGCGCCACCGTTCAGCCTAAAGAGCAGGCGTCTGTGGAGCAGCTGGAATCACGGATCATTCAGGTGATCAGTCCCTTTCAGTTTCACACCTCTCGGCGCTCAGGCTGCTGCCGTACTCATTGTATTCTGTTTCAACTCCTTTACTTTAAGAAATAAGATGCTGCATTGGCTTGAATGTGTCTGTTACTAATACACTCACCTTAAATAACACAGTCAGGTCATACCATGTGTGGTGTAGCATAGCAACCCGGGGGCCGGGGGGGGGGGGGGGGTGGGATTGAGCCACTTTGGCTTCCCCAGACAGATGGGGGTTTTGGACTCACAGACAGAGCAGCATGTCGAAAAACACCTTGTAGTAATAATAAAGTAATAAACCGTCTTTTTATGACGTATTATATGTTTTCTGATTATTATTATTTGAGTGGTTACAATTTCATAATGTTTTTTTTTTTTTCACTCCGCAAACAGCAAGAAAACGCCATTCAGACCATGGAGCTGCGCAACTACTTCTCTCTGTTCTGCCTTCATCAAGAGACGCAGCTTATCTTCACCTACCTTCCCATCACGTCCCACATTCTCGGGGCTTTTGTTAACTCCCAGGTCCAAGGACACAGAGAGGTGAGTGAGTACGTCTGGAAATAATCGGTTCTTCAGAGCCTCGCCTGCATCGACGCGGCGCCGCCAGAGGAGGGTCAAAGCGGTTATGAGACAGGCCTCTAAAGTCCAGCAAAAGAACTAATAGGATTTGAGTTGGTTCACATTTCACAGGATCGTGTGAATCTCCTTCTGTACTTTCACTGTTATGAAATCAAACAAGTCACACAGTGAATGACTTTATGTGAGCAGTTTTTTCACTCAGACTCCAACAGGGCAAACATTGAAGATACATTTACTGCACTTTTTTTTCTTATCAAGTTAGTAAACCTGCAAACACTAAATCATATTTAGATGTATTATTTACATTTGTATTTAATTATTGAAATTTAAAGTTTAAAGACGTTTGTACGTCCGCCAGTCGCACTCTTGTAAACACGATATCTCATGAACACCTTGAGGGGATTTCTACAGATTTGGTACAAATGTTCAGGTCAAAGGTCAAGGTCACTGTGACCTCACAAAACAAGTTTTTTGCCTTGTAAACGCATTATCTCAAGAACGTCTCGAGAGAATCCTTTTCAAATTTTCACATACTCTTAACTGCTGGGATTGGGTGGTCAAGGGCCAAGGCTGTGGTTGCCTCATAAAACATGATTTGCCTTTGAACATGATATCAAGTCTGCCTTGTGGGAATTTCTTCATATTTGACCAGCTCAGTGGACAAAGGTCAAAGGTCATGGTGACCTCCTGTGACTCTGGAAACAAAATGTACGCGACAACTCCACTGGTTGGCGGAGGCTTTCAACTGTAGGGAGGTGATTCTTGTTTTCCTTTTTTCTTCCCAGATGGGAGAGGTGTGGAATGAACTCCAGCCAAAGCTCGGATGTCTCTTTGGTGCTAATAACGGATTGAAAACCTCCATCTGAGCCCTGAGCAAGCTGCGAAAGACAAACACTGCTGCTGATGAGGACGAGAAACTGGAGAATAACTCGCTCTGTGAGCTAAAGCAAACACGAGTCATGCACAGCTGTATTTCCCTCTTACTAAATCCTCTATAACACCGTATACATTCCATTCAGTGAGGGGAAATTTCAAACATATCACCTTTAACTCGACAGTGTTACTCATGATTCTTTTTATGCCTGATGCGGATACGTTGTCTATGTCAAAATCAACTTCTACAACTAAATCCAACAATGTGTTATTATAAAACTCCTGATAAAGCACCTATAAAGATTTTTATACACTCAGAGGGTTGAGAAACATTGAGGGACAGAAAGTTGTTCTTGGTTTTACTTACTCAACAACTTTGGACCGATGTGTGCCATTTCTTACTGTTTACTTACATGTGGTCTTGACTTGCTTTGCTTTAACTGTTTGTAAAACTCACTTTTTATTTCATAAGCTATTTTTTTTATAGGATACTACAAAGGGCAGAGATTTGAGTTTCATTGGTCAAAACTATGACACTAGTGGCAGCGATATGTCAGTAATTACAATATAAAGAAACAAATGAATTTACTTAAAATACGCATCTGTGAAATCAGTCATAAAGCAGATTTCTTACACAGGACCAAGTCAAAACTTCCATAATTAACCACTAAATCTCTAATTTCAGAATAAAATGTTTGGTCCATACATGGGGACTGTTTGTCTCAGTTGCAGATCATTTATTTTAAAGCGAATGACGAAAAGCTAAATCTGGATATTGAGTGTGTCTGCACAGTTTATCAGAACATTATATATTTAAAAAGAAATTTAAAAAAAAATCAAAAGTCAAAAGGGACAAGTTGAGAAATGTTTGGACATTTTTGACTTTAACACCAGCTGATTTTATCTCTGCCCTGAACTGACTGTGTGGAAATGAAAGGTGCCGATATGCAAATCAGAAAAAGTGCACATAGTTATCAACAGGTATTTTATGGAGAAAGATGAGACACGTTTGGTTTTTGGAAACAGAAAACGCATTGGGAATCAAATGATCTCGCACAGAATATGAAACCCAATAAGATTATCACTGTAGATATTGTAAATATTCTATCAAAGAAAAAAAAAGAACTTGCTAAATGATGCTAAACTGAATATCCTGAAAAATAAAATGTCAGAACTGAAAACATTTTCTCTTTTTTTCTACCTCCACCAAGGAGGTTATGTTTTCTGCCCTGTCTGTTGGTTTGTTTGTTTGTTTGTCTGCAGAATTACACAAACAATGACTGTATTCCATGATACTTGGTGGAAGGCTGGGACATGGGTCAAGACAGAACCCATCAAATTTTGGGTCAGATCTGGACAAAGGGGCAGATACAGGTTTTTTTTCGATGAGGTATATTTTGACATTTTACAGATTAGTATTTAATAGATCTTAGTGGGAAAAAAATAGATTATTTATGAGTATGTGTTGCAGATCCAAATAAAAATCCAGATCTAGTGGATTTAAATTGGGTTTCATTAGGGGACTGTTGCCTTGGTGGAGGTATACACAGATATGAATACATGATAGAATAATGAAAAGATTTGTAAACACTACATCTTCAGTTTTTCAGGAGTAATTCAGGTATTACAAGTATTCAGGAACTTGTCTCTTCCTACAAACGAAGTGAACAAGAACATTCAACTGTTGGATATCTTCAGTGCTTGATATCTACACCTGATCATTTTTGGTCCGACTCATAAACAGTGTCACCACCGGCCACATTATCATCTCAGACCTCGTCCACCTCTTCCAGTCTGTGGCTGAGGATCACCTCGTGACCCTGGAACTTAAAGTATCCGACAAATTTCTTCTTTTGCAGTAACAGAGGGAACCACATGATGTCATCTGCCCACATTTCACTGAAGGGAATTTGATCACAATTGAACCACTGAGGCCTCATCTCTAAAAAAAAAAAAAAAAGAAAACAAGAGGAAAAAAAACAACAATTAGTCAACCTCACTTTATCATCTGGAGTTCATCACTTGTGACGCACCTCACATACTGCCCAGGGCACAACAGAAAGCATCACATGTTGCATTAGAACAAAAACAATCTCAATAAATTGCTGATAGAGACATTCACTACTAATTAAGGTATAAAACAAATGTATAACCTACTATTACACTGAGAATTAGTTTTAGTTTTTTCCAGAAAGATAAATTATTTCATTCATTAGTGTGACAAATGATGGAACTTTTGGTATCATGTCCAGGGGACTAATAGAAAACGTGGGATGGCTTATCAAACTTATTCTCTTGCCCAGAGTCTTCAAACCTTGAACTTCCTTCAACTCCTAACAAGCTTTTCCCTCCTTATCTCTCCCCCCCTGCTGGCTGTTTGAACTGCCTGTCCCTCCAGACTCTTTGGTCCACTGCTGATTTCTGCTGTTTGAGCTACAAACAACGCCCAATTGAATTTGACACACAGGATCGATGCAGTGTTCCTGCAGCAATCCCCCCCCCCACCCCCACGCTGCGGTGGAAATCGTACCGTCGGACTCAGTTGGGTCTCCGTTATAAGCATCCGCCCTGAAAACGTGGACGTCCAGTAGCTGCGTTTCTCCGACGAACTCAAACTTTATGTTTCCGACCTTCTTGAGAGCGTCCACTGTGAGCCCACTTTCTTCTTGCAGTTCCCTGATAATGAAAACATCAAATACATTTTTGATTGTGTGCATTTAAAAAAAAAAAAAAAGAAGCTCACAGCATATTTCAAACACACACTTAAAGCAGGCAGAGAGGATAAATTGTTGGTATCTGTGTTTCCCAGTGAAAAGCCAACACAGGCAGAAAATCGTTTTTCTATTGACTCAACTTCATCCACAGATGAGGATAGGGAGAAGTGGTTTGCAGCTCCAGAAGCTCCAGTGCAGTGGATCTTTAAGTTTGTGAGGTAATTTTACCACTTTGTTTATTTTGCGCCCCTCTTACAAAAATTGGAGTCAAAATAAAACTAGGCAACAATCAAACATCTGCCAGGATGGTCAATTCTCCTGCTCAACCAATATGGATTTCTGGTGGCCAATGCTGATACTTAATAGGCAGTAAAAAAAGAATTGCAATTATTCCTAAGATGTTGTTTTCAAACTCTCATAACATAGAAATGTAACTTGTTGCAAAAATCTCTTTTGTACATTGTCATTCTCTTGCTAAAGTAATAAAACACTGTAGTGTAACAAAGCCCACAAGATTTGACTCTTGCATCTCAGAGCCCTGGTTTGATTTATGTGCAGCTGAGTTGAGAAAATATGGTTAAACCAATTCTGTCCTAATGTTTTCTGTCCGCCCTTGATTTAAATTGTACTTCATCAAACTAACCGTCAACACGGCAGTCACAACATGAAGGATATTTCTTGACAGGGTTGGGATGTTGATTAAGCAGATTTTTCCCGTGCTTTTGTTCCAAAGTGTAGAAATACAATCTCGAGACACTGATTCATTTATCATTCTAATAAAATTGCTACAAACCAGGTCTGTTTTTCACGTCTGAGAGAGAACAGCTCAGGAAGGGGTCTGTTCGCCTTCAGCACTTCCTTCCTTTGCCTTTGGAGCTAATTTCCTGCTGATGATTTATCACACATTGAAACCACAAGGCACGTCAACTTTTTTCAACTTTCCATTTACTATACTCGCCTCTGCTGGAACACAAAAACTACGCACTGCTTGATTTCAAAGGCAAGCAGTAAGATCTTTTGTTATCTTGTATAGTTTTATACTAATGCATAAAATTAGATTGTCAAATAAATTATATTTCCTTCGAGAGAGAGATTTCACAGGCCAGAGGGCAACTTAAACATTAGTTTTGTTTTGTTTCCGTTTTTCAATTTTAGGAGGATATTTTCTATTGCTTTTATTTCTTGTTTTCTTAATTCTTTATTCGTCCCACAATGGGGACATTTGTTGTGTTACAGCAGCAATACAAACACAAGCAAATATTAAAATAGGAAAAATAAAAACAAAAAGGAGAAAGAAAATGGGCATAATGTAAACATGAGAATATGAAAGATGTAGAAAAACCAAAAAAGAATATATATATTGGGTACTAATCTATGTCTCTTCCTGCATTACACCAAACTGTCAGATGAAGGATTATTGTCATTGTCGGTTAATCTGCTAATTGTTTTACTGTTTGATTAATAAATCAAAAGTTCGGTCTATGAACCATAAACGAAAAAAGATGTCATCAACACAATGAGCTGGAGATGAGGTCTAGAGAGATGTCTTGTTTTGTTTGAACCAAAAATCCCAAACTTCCCTAATGTTCAGTTTAAAATTAGATATATGACATAAGAAAGCATGAGATCCTCTCATTTAATCAGCTGGAATCAGATAACAGCTTGACTTTTATCATTAATTGTGCATGAAAAACGATTCAAACAATTGATTGATTCGAAAGTCAGCTGCTGTTATAATCATTTGTGACCAATCAAATTGATAAAGTGCCTGATTGTTTCAGCTCTAACCCTCACACCTCTTCCACTTAAAAAGGGACAGGTCACAGTAAACAGCGCTGCAGCCAAATCCAGTACGATTGAAGTAACTGGTGACCAATTCTTGCCTCCATACTGCTTGTTAACGTTGAAGATGTGGTTACTGTTTACTTCAATTGTACTGGGATTTGGCTCTAACGCTGTTTACCCCTGAAACTCCAAAAGTGTTTAGTGGACTCAAACACTTCACCATGGTGGTGAGTAGATAATGAGTGCATTTTCATATTTGCATCATCTTCATCCGAATTCTTGTTCATCACACTGAAAACCCTCAGTATTTCCCAAACAATCCCCCTGGTGGCGAATTTAAACATCCCACAGTTCGGCAGCTTCCTCCGAGTGTGACAGCTTCACATCACTTCACATGCAGATTCATTCAAGGGGAGGACCGTACCTCCTCGCGGCCTCTTCGATGCCCTCTCCGGGCTGAACTTTGCCCCCGAAGCCGTTCCACTTCCCGACCCCGAAGCCCCTCTTCTTCATGCCCAGCAGCACCCGGCCGGGCTGCACCACCAGCACCAGGGTCAGCAGCTTGGGGCTCAACATCCCACCGCGTGTCTGAGGCGGAAACGTAAACACAACGTGAATACAGCTTTGCGCAACGTTAGCTGCAGGCTGAACACTCTGCGTTAACGACTTTAACGTACCGTATCGGGCTGCGCGGTGTAAATGGAAGAAAAGGCGTAAAACAAACACAGAATAAATATGTCTGTTAGTTGAAGTTGTATTACATCAGTTCACGGTGCACGACTCCCGCGTTCAGCCCTATGGTGCCGCCCCACGGACGTCCTCATATGACGACGCACTGCTACGTCAGAACGTGGATCGGTCTAAGCGACGATCGGACTGCAGGAGGGAGGACCATCCTATGTATTAGAGATCAGGTACGTGTGTCACCGTGAGATATGTTCGACTAGAAACTGCGGCTGGTAATGCGCCGACCTGTAACTTCATTCAAAGCACTCACATAAACTCACTTTACACATCTGTTGATTGGAAATGATTCAAGACGTGATATAGGGCAAACGAGACAAAAAGACAATATAACTTCTTCTTCTTCTTCTATAACTGTCATAATCGTTAATTACAATACAAAACAATAACAACAATGATATCCATTATAATAAAGAACCGTTGTCATTATATTTACAATCAATTGTATGGCATCTAAAGCAGCAGCACACAGGAAGGATAAAAATTGCAGGAAATTATTAACAAAAACAAAATAGGATAGGAATTTATAGGATGTTGCTACTTTCCATTGAAGGAATTGACATTGTTCAAAGAGATGGGACACATAAACATTGTATATGTTATAAAGCCTTTTCTATAAACATACACATTTTTTAAAATGTCCTTTATTAAGATTGAGATCAATAAAGAATAGCAAAAAGTAAATAAACATCATGAACAATGTTATCTTTCGTTTCTTATGGTACGATTGATCCAAATAGAAAAAGCCATGCAGGGGACTTAGTAAAGCAAACAGGTAGGAACCGATGCTGTCATCGTATTGTAGCACGGTGACCTTATAGGTAGCACACACATTTTTTCCCTCGACCAATGGGCGATTGGTAGTTGCACGCAGGCGCACTGGGACGCTGTGGTCCACATGACCTCTCTCAGTCACAACAATGTGGAGCGTGCGTCTGCAGAGGAGAAGTTTCCACTGGAGTCTGAGTCTCATGAAGAAGCAGAAAGGTAAAAGTGCGGCCGAGCAGCGCTGGGTGACCCGGCAGCTCAAAGACCCGTATGTCAAAGCCTCTCACAAGCTGAACTTCCGCTGCAGAAGCGCCTTCAAGCTGCTGGAGATAGACGACAAGTTCCGTCTCCTGCATCCCGGAGACACCGTGGTGGACTGCGGCGCTGCGCCCGGAGCCTGGAGCCAGGTGGTCGTCCAGAGGGTCAACTCAGCCGGGACAGGTGAGAGGGCAGCCGGGGAGATGTTCGTGGATCAACACCAGACATGGTTTCGTGATTAAGCTCTGGAAACCTGTTGTTTATTCACGTATTCATTTGAGTCATTTTGAATTCTATGTGGATCTAATAGGTCTATTCTATTCTACTTTCAAATATTCAGTCCTGGTAAATGTCACAATTCCTGGAATGCTTTAGATTAAAAATAAGAAAAGTGAAGACATTTTATTGGCTGCGGTCACACGAGGAGGAAATAAACAATCCTTGAGGAAGTACTTGGCAGAATAACAAGAAAATCAAACAATTACTTTGTCCTGAATTTATTAATCAACTAAGATAAAAGCCTGAGTTACTGTAAGACCGAAAAATGATGGACTACAATTACTATATTTTTTATTCAGCACCTCAGTGTAAATAACATTTCTTTATTTTGTATGAATTTAGTTTGTTTACATCACTATCTGTTCATACTGCTATAATCATATTTTACAATACATGTACCATCGATTTTATTAACAGTTTGGGATCAGTGATATTTCCAGAGCTTAAAATAAAACAAATTATAAAACTTTTCTGCAGTTAACTGATGGATTCGTCTCTGAATAAGACAGTTATATAAAACGAGTGTGATGGACATTCTCATTATTTCCTGACCTTGTGTGGATCATTTAAAACAAATCAATGTAATAGCAGATCAGAATCATGTTTATTGCCAAGTAGGTTTACACATACATGGAATTTTGCTGTGGTGTGTTTGTGCAATTATAAATATAAAAAACAAGGAAATACTATAGGCAAATAAAAAATACACTTTAAGCGGGACGGATTGTTCAAAGTGTACAGTTATTATTATTTGTAGAGTGTCAAAGTGTCACAGTCACACGCAGGGACATCAGTGTAGTCTGGTTGAAGGGTCCCAGGCCTTATTGATGAGGCCAGCAGCAGCCGGGAATAAACTGTTTTGGTTTCATAGATTTAATTTAGAGTTGCAGCCTCTTAGAGTACCTGACATAATGAAATAATTTGGTATTGTTGTGTAGATGGTGCCACAAGTTTTCTCTCTGTGTTGCATTTCCAGCCTTGGTGAAATAAATCATGTAACTTCTAAATGGATATTTGTAAAGCTTACTGATTTAGTTTTTGTATTTGTGTTTCCATGGTGTATTTGGTTTCAGTTTTTTTCATTATGGCATGAGAATTAATATTCATTATATGCAATATATGTGCATTACATATGTCAAGTTTTCTTGTTTAGTTGAGGTAATTCCTCTGAAAATATACCACTTGGGAATTTATTTTTGTATTAAAAAGGAATAAACACTAATAGTCTTTACAATTTCCCATGTTGGCTATTTGTAATGTTGAAATTGTTCAGAACCACACTGAATTCCTTTTGACTATCAGTTATCATGTTTCCTTAAAGTTGTGTCAGTAAAATCCCTTTATAATTAGATTACTATTGGATGTTTTGGGAAATCTACAGCATATGTATACAGACGAGCTTTGAACATTGAGGTGCAGGAAGTGAAAGAATTGAGTCTCACTGGTAGATTTCAGTGTCTTTAGTTTATTTCCAGTACCTGTAACCCAATTGGTGGCTCAGCCTGTCGTAGGTAAAACATAGTGGAAGTAAAACACAAACGCAATTTGAAAAAAAATTTGATTTGTAAATATTTGATTTCATCCTAGATCCAGAGTTACCTTGTGGTACCGTTATCGGTATTGACCTGCTCAACATACCTTCTCTGGACGGTGCCCACTTCCTGTCCAGTCACGATGTCACGGAGCCCGCCACACACAGCAAGCTGCAGGAGCTGCTCCCCAGGGGCCGAGCTCACGTCATCCTGAGCGACATGGCGCCAAACGCCAGTGGTTTCCGAGAGATGGACCACGAGAGACTCACCATGATGTGTTTGTCTCTGACAGACTTGGCTGAGAAGATCCTACAGCCGGGGGGCTCTCTGCTTTGTAAATACTGGGACGGGATCCTCGCTCAGAGACTTCAAGACAAGCTCCTGAGTGTGTTTGGGAGTGTTCGGACTTTAAAGCCAAACGCCAGCAGAAAGGACTCGGCTGAGAGATATTTCCTCGCTAGGGTGTACAGAAAGCCAGTGAAATGAGGACATCCGTCTTGTATTTCTTTTGAACACAAACATTTGGTCAATGTCTATGTTCTGTTGAGATTCACCGAAGTGCCCACTGTGTTTTCTGAACAAGGAGAAGCACTTCATAGCTTTGATCAAAAGGTGGCACTGTTGAGGCATCAGTGAGGCTCCCGGCTGCCTCACATGCTCCTGGTGCTGATTTTTACCACAGCAAACTTAACACAGAAGCATCAGTGAATCAGTAATATGTAAGAATCATCAGTTTGATCATCCTCGGAAGCTCAATGCTGGAGTTTCTCTGAAGTTTATTGTTTGCCCCACAGTGTTAGCTCTACACACTGGCTTTGCTATTTGCTCTGTTCCAGAAAGTCATTTGCAGGAACTGCTTGTACTGCCAGCCGTGTAGAAATATGTAATCGTTCTCTCATTGAGAGTTTATGAAGGGAATACCTAATGCATCAGAGTCACATACAGTGGGATTAATGGGGAGTGGGGTGATGCCGCAGCTTGGCACGCTGCAAGCGTCGTTGAGCTGCGCGCCCCGACAGAGGGGATGGGGCCGTTTCCTCCAAAACACTTTCAGGCCAGTAGAGAGATCATCTTATAAGATTCTTCTTTAAATCACTGCACTGACCTATAAAACTATTTATTTGTTTCTGGGATTTCTTCCTGAGTTTATAACCACTGGTGATAAATTGAAAAATGATGTTTCTGTCAGAGCTACGTTATAAAAGTCTTTTAAAGTCTATTTTTGATGTCAAAGTAAAGTTTATGGAGATTAAAAGTAAGGACCTTGCTGATATAACACTGTCTACGGTCTCATGTACATAATTGTTCCCCTTTGTTCCCCTTTGTTCCTCCCAGTTGTCAGGGGTCTGACATGACATGCATATGCAGTCTTACTGGGCCCCCCTCCCCTATTATTCCAGCACTGGATAGAGATAAGGACCCTAGCTTGACCAGCTTGGTCAGCACAAGGACCATTTATATAGATGGATGACGCATCTTCACATCCTCCCACTATATTGAAATGAAGCCAAAATTCCCCCCACCCCCGCAAAAGTAGTGCTCAGGGGATGGAGCCGCATATGGGGGTCCTGCCATTACATGCACTCGACCAATCACAAGTCAGTCTCAGCTGTCAATCAAGTTACTAATTAAAAATAAACTCACATTTTGAAAACTTGCACTTTAACATTCAACAGTGTGATAAGAATGACCTAAAATGTCTGAAACCATCTTTGAGAAAAAATCCCATGATGTGTACTTTGACTTTTTAGTTTTCCATCTGCTAACATGGAGGAGGTTGTGTTTATGACCAATATTGCAGCCAGCCACCAGGGGGTAGTGAAGACGTTTTGGCTTCACTTGGGGAGCCGGCATGTCGTCCATCTTATTATACAGTCTATGTACAATTTACAGTTTCAAATAATTTACAAGTGAATTTTTCAAATGATTTATTTTATTCACTTTCCTCTTTTGGTAGCCTCACTGTAGTTTTCTGAAAGTCATGATCAACTGTAATTCTCTGAATCCCCTTATAAGAGCATCAGTTAGCATGTTTTAACCATCTGGCTTGTGGACTGAACCACCTGCAGCTCTTATTGGGAGGATGGATCCAAAATTGTTTTAGATACAAATAATAATCAGCTATGCAGTTTCTTTAGTAATAATGAATAATAGCGGGAAATAATGTGAAAAGTGCAGAAAAAACTTAAAATTTAAAGCTTCTTTAGTAATTTAGTTTCTTTAGCTTCTTGAGGGACATCTGCATGTTTCAGTCCCAGGTGGTTAGTTCCACTACCCACATATGTTGCTGCTATTAAGATATCTACATTTATCATGAAAATAAACTCCTTCAAATTACTGACCCATTAGCATTGTTATTTAATTTTTGGACAGAAGACTGATCATTGCACGAAATGACAACAAGAGCCCCTGTCAAGCCTGGATTTGCATCTATGGCAGCAAAGGAAGAGATGGCTCACATGAATAAATTAATGAGGCTGCTATTTGGCCTCTGAGTCTCAGGAGTGATGAGTAATACAGTATGAAGTGAAGCATTCAGTGTGAACTGAAAATTAACTGCAGAGAAGGGGGACTGACCTCTAAAGATGATTGTTTGGAATGAATGGGCGCAGCCATGCCTGTTGATGAAGCTGATAGTGAAAGATGTGAACAGATGACCAATTTTACTTCTCATTACTTGTTTATTATTCAGCCCTTTGCTATTTAGATTTAAATTATTCTGAAATTACTGTGGGGTTTATGTTAATTCCATTGGAGCAGAGCTCTCGGGCTCGGGATGAATGATGATTCATCCACAGGTTAATATGTTCTTCTCTGGCCAGCTGCAGGTTCAGATGTAAATATTAGTAAATTAAGGGAGAAAAACAGTTGTGGAGACAGATTTTTGAATTCAGATGATGGTCACTCCTGTAATTGCTTCTCTAATCACTCCAATTTTCAAAACAGGTTGGTGCCTCACACAAACTGAACTGCTTTGCTTGTAGTTTTTTCCCTCTTGTTTGTTACTTCTGCCGAGGAGGTTCTGTTCTCACCTGTGTTTATTTGTTTGTTAGCAGGATTACGCAAAAATATCTAAACAGATTTTGACCAAACTTGAAGGGATGGAGTTTGGGCCTGAAACCATTAAATTTTGGTGTGCATGTGGATTAAGGGGCAAGTCCAGGATTTTTTATTTGTATTTCTGTTGACCACACTTGGTTAAGAGAATAGACTCTATATAAAGATGGACAATGTGTCTCCACTTTCTCCCACTATCCAGAAATGAAGCTAAAATATCCCGGATATGGATGCTACCATCTTGCACATTTGGAGTCAGAATCTGCCAAGTAGCGCTCGGGGGATGGAGCCCAATAAGGAGGTCCTGCCATTACACGTGCTCGACTAATCGTGAGTCAGTAATTAAAACCAAACTTACTCGGACACTGAACACTTGATCAGTGGGATAAGAGCTACCAAAAATGACAGAAACCATCTTATTTGACTTGTACTTTGACTTTTTAATTTGGTCCATGTCCCAGCCGCTTACATGGAGTAGGGAGGGTTTATGACATACATTGAAGCCAGCCACCAGGGGGCAACAAGAGGGTTGAGCTTCACTTTTGGTGAGCTGTCATGTTGTCAATCACTACAAACAGACTATTAAGTAATATATTACTTTGGTTTCCACTGTTCAGAACTATGTTTTCTAACAAACATGCTGTGTAGGACTACTTTCTTTTTTTTTTCTTTTTATGTATTTCTACAATAAGAACTAGACAATCATGTGTAGGATTATTCGGCCATGGCTGAGGTATGCGTTCTACTTTAAAAATCAGTAAATCACTTCTCTGTTTTCTATTAGATTATGTGTAAAATGTAGTGAGTGATCAGATTATGATCACATCTGCCTCGTCCTGCGTGCCCTGATGTTTTTTTTCCAAAGTGTCAAAGTCCTGATGATGACAAAAACGTAGAAAAGCAACTGAGTGTTGAGTTTGAGATCTGAATTGATTTGTTCCCCCCACATGCTTTTATGTAAGAAAAAAGAGAGGCTTCTGGACCTTGAAGCGATTTCACAAATGTCGTTCTATTCAGATGCAAACAAGCAAATGATGTTCAGGAGATGGCACAAAACTCCCAGAACGTGGAACATTTTTAGAAAAGAGTAAATGTTAACTCTTTTAAAAACGCTGCGTCGTCTCCGTAATGGAAACAAACAGTCCCTCTGATCTTAACACAGGGGAGGTCTCAAATTGACAGGAAATTAAAGAAATAGTAATATCGTTTCTAAGTACCGTGCCATTCATTCCCTTGGCTGACCCAGGTTGCCAAAATGAATTGCTCGTCTGACAACATTCATCAATCCCCGGGCCTGTTCCTGAATGTTAGCAGACTGAGCCAAGCAGCCATTCACTGACACAGAGTAATGAGTGCTATTATGATGATAATTTCATATCGTCTTCACAGATAAATGAATCTGAAATCTCACGACTGTACGGCGGCCGCGACTTTTTTTACATTTTTATTTGTAACGGTTTCAGTTTATGATGTCGATGTTTGGGCAGGCCCCATTCGACATAATGACCCCGGGGACATTTCCCTGTAAACAACTGAGATATTCAGAAAGCGCATAAGTTTAAAATGGGAGCGTGCAAAATGAATTCATGCCTGTCGAAACATGATATTACAGCCACAGCGCTCCAGTGCTTCTCACACTATGACGCATTTCAAACAAACGTCCTGGTATTTTCTTTTGTTTCCGCCTCCATGTCAAGCAAAAGGACACATGTGAGTGAATAATCAAAACGATCTCCGGTTGATCTTTGCTTTTTCCGAGGTTGCGGCAATCCTGCAGAAAAATGTCAGGAACATTATTGCAGACAGGGTGAGGGATGGTTGTGGGTGGAGGGTTAAAGAGACAAGGGAAAAACAAAGCAGCGGCGACGGGGAGCAAACAAAGCGTTTTGCATCCCCCGTATCTGCTGACATTTATTGCGACGGAGGGAAAACGAGTGCAGGTGGCAACTGAGAGCTCATAACTTCATGTTAGCTTACTTATTGCTAATGTGCATTTCCTCCAGGTAAGAGACATTTGTCTGACTCTCACTTTCCGAGCATTTCAGCAAAGCCAACACTTCTGCCAAGCGTGGACAAATGGTTCGAGCTCATGAAGAGGAAAATGGATGTCCTGCCCTCTTGATGTCCCGTGTTATATCAACACCATCACTTTCTACTGTCTTCTTTGCACTGGACCCAAACGCACTTACTCACACAGCTTTCCTCCTCCACTCAGACACTATGCAATACTTTGCTAAGGGAGGCCTGAGCTGATGAAACACTGTGCTAATGTTTAAGTGGCAGCTCTTTAAAACTTTAAAACATGAGTGGAACTCGCTCATGAACAAAAATGCTTTATTAGCATCATCAGCTAGAGTAAGGGGTGAGGGCGATTGTGCGTTCACTGAAGCCACACGAAAACATTGGAACCGTTTAATCATGTTCAATCGGGTGTTGGGAGTTACGCCCAGAGAGTCTATGGCAAAACTAACTGTAATCTGTGCATTGTTTGCCTCTATTCAACAAGCAAGGGGTGTTTTATATTATTATTAGAGTTTTACAAACTCCTTCCTACCTTTTGAACTTCTGGTTCAAAACTCTGGTTTGTACGGAGCCCCTGTGGTGACGTGGGGAATTTTTTGTTTTTGCGTGGCTACATGATGTGATTAAGTAAAATGTTTCATCTCTCATCCAAGAGACTTCTTCAGTTCAGTTCGCCAGGTCTTGAACAGATTTGTAATCTTGTTCCCACGACTTAATCGCCAGAAGGTTTCTGTGTATATGTGTACATGCAAAAGGAGTGTCTGGGAAATTATGACATCACAGCTTACATCGCACATTTCTCGTGCAATTTTATTGGAACACAGCGATCTTCTCTGGTATTTGATGGATCGTTGATGGAAATATTTTGTAAAACCAAGGGTTTGTGTGGATGGAGATTTACATTGGTGCTCATTGGTGAAGCGAATCAAGGCTGGGCAGGTAATGAACGAGGGACAGGAAGTGAAATGCTCTGAAACGAGATACAATCGTGAGTACAAGTACAAGTATTAAACTGAAGTAGTTCGCAGCCATCCAAAAACCGAACACAAGGAAGTCAACTCTGACTTATCATATGAAAACCAAATTGTTACATCATAATATTTCCCTTGAATCAGCCAATGAGAAAGAAAGTATTTAATCTTTTTACTGTGTCTAGAGAAGACATTCTTCACTTCTAATCTGATTAAACCCGAATATGCAATTTACAGTTTAATTTACATCTTTTTTGGTCGACCACTACCAATATAAAAAGCCAATTCATCTTCAGACAAGGACTCTGTCCAGTTCTGTACATCACACTGCAAAGAGCTGCTTCCACTTTACAGTAATGTGAGCTTCTATATTCATTTTAATTTAATCATGTTATTATTAACCCAGAACAAATTGGACACTGGCTCAGAGGCAATATTGGTGGAGCTACTACGAAGAGTGACCACTCACTGACGGAGGGTCAGGCAGTTCAGAAAAGACTCAAGATTTTAGATTGGAATTAAATTGTCTTTAGTCACCCATCTACCAGTTTGATCAGTGTGGGTTCCTGGTACAGTTTAACCATTTACAACTACAACCACCAATTTATAACTATAACAGTAGTTATAGAAAGTTCTTGTTATAAAACAGCTGATTGCAGATTAAGATTCTCACGTCAGTTTGTTTAATCCCATATCATTTAATCTCATCTCCTATCATCTCTTCTTGTTTCATCGTATCTCTTTTCAGCTCATCTCTTCTTGTTTCAAGATTTGTTATTTCATTTAATTTAATCTCTCATCATTTAGTTTTATCTTGTTTAATCTCTTTTCATTTCACCTTGTTTAATCTCTTATCAATTTATCTAATTTCATCTAATCAAATTTTATCTAATTTCCTCTCATCTCTTCTTCTTTCATTTCTGCTCAACTTATCTCATCCCATCTCATTTGATCTCATCTCCTTTCACCTAGTGTCAACACATCTTGTTTCATTTAATCTCTTTTCACATCGTCCCTCTATGACTCAGCAAATGCAAAGAGCTGGAGCAGTTGTTATGACTTTTTGAATTTCATTTCTACTTTATTTTGATAGAGGATAGCAGGATGAGGTGATGGGAGATAAGGAGACATGGAGAAGAAGTGTCACACAACAAAGGTCCACAGAGAGTTCTAGGATAAGGGCTTTGTTTTTATACGGTCAGTGTTTTGAATCCCAGAGGCTACTGTGACTGTAATGTTGTCGGCCCATCCTGACATCACTTGTGATATTAGGCTGTACAAATAAACTTGACGTGACTTGACAGTGTTGGGAAACTTTGGTCTTGATCTTACATGTCTGTTGTTGTGTTGTGTTTAATAGTTGTGGGGCATTATTGAGACTCATACGAAACAAATGGGCTTTGTGGCTGTTCAAAGTCAACAAAGGAGGGAAAACATTGATTTATTTTTAGTTTGAGCACTTTCTGCAAAGAGCAAAAATATAAAAGTTTTAATTGGCTCTTTGATATTTCGTTTGCGTTTAATTAACTTTAATTAACAGGTGGGGAGCTCTCTGGTGGGAATCATGGGGCCGATCTTGCTGGTGGATGGAAAAGTGAGGAGATGCAACTGGGAATGAAGACTGGGCAGGAGACAGATGGTGCAAAGGCTAATTGTATGACATCTCCCTTCGTGTGAGCGTTTGCATATTTTACTTACGAATGCACATTTGACAGCAAGAAAAATGTTTTCCACATATTTTACACCCGTGTGGCCGACAATAGCATCTTATGGAAGTGTGCTGGGCTGTAATTATCAAGTGTGTTCATCAAATCCAAGACTTTGAAGCAAAATTCCCCCACATAGCATCTCAGGTAATGATGCCCCCCCCCCCTCCTCCAGGATTACTTAGACAGTGAGAGAGGAAGCGAGGGACTCTTTTGGCCTCTTTAATCTTTCTTAAGTTGCTGCAGGCAGGACTTGACATGGTTTTACAGTGGTTGCCCTTCAGGTTCATGTCAGCGCCATACAGAGAGCCGGGTTGTTCGACCAGAGGCGCTGTGTTGGGTTTTGTTTTTCTCAAGCCGATTGGGGGGGCAGATAGGGTTGAGCTGTCTGCGGGCTCCCACAGAGCTCCACTGGTTATGGTTGACTTGCCTTATTCCTGGAAGGTGCAAAACTTCACCTGTTGGGGGAGTTGTCATTCTACCAGCAGGAGAGGAAGACGACACTTTTGGCGAGGCATCTAACGTTCTCTCAGAGTGGAAGAGCAGCGGGAGGCTGATGAATGTAGAGGAAAAAAACATGCCCTCATTGTTATGCGTGGGGACTGAATTATACTTGTTACCGGTTTTGAGCTCTGGTCGATTCAAGCTGTGATTTTAAATATTCATATAATTTGCGGCGATGGTTTGTTAACTTGAAGGATATTTCAATTCCACAATGCAGTACATACAATGCCAACATATGTCACTCATGCACTGATTAAAATCAACCGTTCTCATCGTTTAGGCTATTTTTAAACAATTTTATGTTTGTCTCTCTGCAGCATCATGAAATTAAAATCAATCCAATGTTTGTCTCCAGGGAAAATACTCAACATGGGATTGAAGGGAGCATTCTGTACGTGTACAGGGCGGTTGCTCTGGGATGTTTCTTGTTTTCCTTTACTGCCACAGGAACCTGTATAAAGGCTTTGAAGTGAACTGAATAAGAATCTGTTTATGCAGAGTCTCCTCAGAATTAAAGTTGGGTTTCTATAGCCAGCGCCGTGTGAATCTAAAGGGAAAAAGAGGCTGCAAATGAAATACGGATATGAAATAATATAAATGCACAATATTCAAACCCATCAGTGAGAAAGGTGTGGAAACGAGAAAAGAAAAAAAGTCCACTAAAAGATGGATGTGTGTGGCGTGCGGGGCCGAGTCGGGTTGTTGGTCAGGAGACGGCGAGAGGTGAGGGGCGGCCTGATGAGACAACCAGCAGCACCTGAGTCCCATTAAGTCTCTATATCTGCCGCTGGCCTTCTGCACAGTCACAACCCGTCCCCACCGCCTCGCCATATGGTGGCTTTCGTCTTTTGCTACACAGCCATTTATTTTATGAAAATAGTCTCGGGCTGCCGCCTTTTCCTTATCGTTTATTTTTCAGGTGCTGTGGCAGAAACAGGACTTTTTTTTTTTTGCAAATGTCTCCTTTGTGGCAGGACTCCCGTACCTCAGCAGGATGAGCAGGCTCTTTGTTTCCCGGTTTTATTGTTCTGATTTAGTTTCGCTAATTTCTCTCAGCCTGCTGTTAGATAAATGAACAGCTTTTGCTGTGCTCCCGTGGTTTTGTGAAAGGGAAAAGAAGAAAAAACCCTGCAAAAAGAAAACATGTTGCCTGCTATTTTGGAGTTGCTCCTCTTTTACCACGCTCCTCGTTGTAGTCGCATACTGGGGGTTAGCCAGGTTGCTATAAGCCAGGCATGAGGGTGTTTGATGTCAGCGCAATTGAATATCAGGACATAATTAAATTAAGGTTTTATTTTTGATCGTGACAAAGCTAATGTACTGAAGTGTTAATTTCAAGATTTATGGACTAATTAACTCGGCGTCGCTCCCCCTGCTCCTTTCACCTGTGCAGATGAGTGATGATGCCTGAAGACTAGAGCTGCTGTTTTATTGTCAGTGACATGTTTGATTGCACACACTTCACACCAGGATTCTCAGTGTTATAATTTAACTCTTTCTTGATGAACAAATATTGAAAGTATTGCACGAATGAAAAAAACGTGTTTGGCAAGAAATGGCCCAAAATAAACTTTTTCACATTTCCCCTTTGTATTTGAATTATGGGGGGGGGGGGGGTTGCAGGCAGATTTAGCACTTTAGTGTTGTCCCTCAGTTGTGTCACCCCTTTTTAAAACTATCTGCCAAATGAGTACACACTATGATGTAATGTGCGTCCAGTCTATGCTAAGCTAAGCTAATCACCTATCAAGAGTGGTATCAATCTTTTTATTTAATTTGTACAAATAAATTGAATAAGTCTAGATATAGAACTTTTTTCAACAATTGCTAATAGTTCTTTGCTGAAGAAGTCCTGTATAGCCATTTTTTATTCTATCTTCACTTGTAATACACTATAGGTTTATGGTGTGCATTTATGTATAAATATATAGAACAGGATATGCTTCACATGCCATATTTCCTTCAGCACCACATGACGGTATCTTAAAAAAAAGGCTACTCACCTTTGAGTGAGTATTTGGTTAAAATCTCACTCATCACTCTTGTCTAACCACATTTTCGTTCGTGCCGTGGTGGAAAATAATGCCAGATTATTTCCATGACAAAGTCTTAAACCAAAACTAATGAAACCTAACAGTGAAAAATGAGCATTGTCAACGGCTGCCAACATGAAACGATGATAATAATTCTGCAGGTCACTCTGTCCTTGTATTTTGTTGCCTTTAGTTTGCCTTCCAGACAAAGTGAGGCTCTCACATGCACGACTGTCAGACATCCTTTATAAAGATCTGCAGACAGAATATGAGTTTTATTTGCGCTCAGGACAAAAGGTTTTGACAGTTCCTCATTTCGGCTTGATGTGATTTTTCATGTGTTTTCCTCCAACAGGTTTCCTTTGTTTAAACATTTTGCTTAAGTATTTGTCTGTCCCCTCTGGTCTTGTGGTTGAGTGAGGCAAATATCTACCTCGCAAATAATCTTGATTAGACGAAGATCAGCACAACGATGTTAGAAATCTTTCACAGTCGAACGCCGCAGGAGTTTTGTTTGCAGTGGTAGAAGCAGCATGCTCGCATTGC
This sequence comes from Verasper variegatus, assembly GCA_026259375.1. Classification (NCBI taxonomy): domain Eukaryota; kingdom Metazoa; phylum Chordata; class Actinopteri; order Pleuronectiformes; family Pleuronectidae; genus Verasper; species Verasper variegatus. Next base: position 8,942,357 of record CM048054.1, read on the forward strand.
TTCGTCCTCGTCAGATCCCTGTCACTCTTTTAGAATCAATGTTTCAAACTTGCTGTGTGACTACAAATCATTGTGGCTACTTTGACGATAATGTTGAGTTGGACTTGGCCAATCCGAGTGTCTCAGTTCCTGGGGAGAATGATCCCAGTTGGACTCGAGACACGATAAACAAACTACCACACAGATAAAATGTCCTGTTCTTTTATTTAACTGTTCTATGCGGCGTGGAGTAGGGACTGAACTCCCAGTCCACCCTTATGGCTGAGTGTACATCCTGCTTATTACGAGATGTCTGATTTATTATTCATACCAGTGGTCTGCTGTGACATTGCGGTCATTGTATGTGATGCATCAGAGTACATGTATTATGTTTATAATTAATTCTTATTTCTTAGTCCAGCTACTCTGCCACATATAAAACAATGAATATTAATACTTAAGCTGTGCAACTTGTCTGTCAGTTGGTTGGCTGTCTGCTTCGGTTCTTTCTGTATCCCAACAGCGACTGCATGGTATGGAATTGAATAGGTTGCATGTACGCATGGTGCGGATGAGATGAATCTGAATTATTTTTGTGTAGCACCACCAAAAGGTCTAAATCTTGACTTTAACAATCTCATTTACTCAATGGATTATTGAAACCAACTTTTGTACAGGTATATACCCCCCAAAATGAGAATAGATTGTTCGTCTTCATTCAACATGAGGATTGCATGGGCACCTGTGGCTCAGGAGAAACTAGGGTCATCCACTAACCAGAAGGTTGGGGCTTCAATCCCAGTCTCCCAGATTCTGCTTGCCAAAGTGTCCTTAACCCCAGACTTCCCCTGACATATGTGTGTGTGATGCACTGTATGAATGTTTGTGTGAATGGGTGAATGGCCAATACTGTACTGTAAAGCACTTTGGGTGGTCATTAAGATTAGAAAAGTGCTATATAAATACAGACCATTTACCATTTGTGCTTTTGAATAAAAAAAACAAAACACATTTATTTACCTACCAAGATTCATTGTAAGCACTTGGTAGTCCCCTGTCCTTTCACCTGTAAAGGCATTAACAATTTTCAATTCTAAAAACTGCCAAAAATAATGATGTTTTGAGTGTGTTAAGTGAAAACATGAAAATGACCAAGGATGGAAATCTTTTGACCTGTGCTGAGAAAGGCCCCGTGCTTGTCAGACTGGATAAATGCGCAATAGATCTATTGTCAGTTTACTCCAGCAGAGTTGATGGGACATGGCTGGAGGCAACAACATTGATATATGTCATGACAGTTAAAAAGACAGTGACACTGCTGGTGAATCAGGCTTTAATGTCGAATGTGGGCTAATTTATTAGTAGTCATTTTTAAATGGGATTCAGGGGTAAAAACAATGATATCGTTGGAGAATTTTTTCGGAACTTCTCCATTCCCACCAGCCTCTCATGCTTCTCTTTGTCGGCCTCTATCTATCACTGTAAGTGACAATCACTGTCAATGCAAAAGCTTAACAGTACTTGTGAGATTTGTGACTGTTGTTTCAGATATATGAGAGAGAAGCGCTCCCCGCTCACAGAGAGGGAGCAGATCATTATGAAGGAAGCTCAGGCTGGAAGTCATGGGAATAACGCGTCTCAATTCTGAATGAGGGCGGATTTTCCTTTTAATGAAGAGAGCCTGTCATAGTAATTGTTCTGCTTTCTGTCGTCTCTGTTGCACTGACATGTAGCTCATGAGCGGAATACAAAAACCTCAGCGTTCAAAAGAAAAAAAAAAATGGGTGCTTCAATAAAGCTTTGAATTACCTAATTAGGTCAGTCGGTGAGGTACATGTTAAAAATGTTACATATAACTGTAGAAAAACATAATTCTCATGATAACATATACGAATTCAACATGCGTGTTGTTTTTTTACATCTTATATCAGACTTTACCACATAATCTGGAATCAGCACGGCAATCCAATAAATTATTATGTTAGTGGTGCTAAAAATACAGCTGCGTATCATGTGACTGTTTAACAAACAGAGGGGCCATCGATTGAAGTTGGGACTGAAACAAGCCCATGAGAGTAGATCCGAATGAAGTGAGTTAATCAAAGGAGCAAGTTGCAGACGGATCGTCCATATTATTGATGTTCCATAAACAAGAGGCATACGCTTTACCTTTTGACAGGCCTCCTAGTTACTGAACCATTTCAGATCAGAACATTATTACAGCTGGACAAAAATATAGTGCTGCGGCTACTTAATGACAGGAGTTTTACTGATGCTTTTCATTAATAGAGCTTGATTCTTTTTGTTTGGAGGAGTGTGTGTGATGGAAAATGATGTTTAAAATCCAGCACGTGTTAATTAGAAGTTGACACATGTATACGTGCACAAGCCTCCCAACCCCTCCTACAGTGGGGCAAGACTTACAGTCGTCTTCTTGGTGTCTCTTTTAATTTCTTTTTTACTGCTTTTTAAATTGTCTTACGTTGCTTTTACAATTTGTCATGATGCCCTTTTGTACTTTATGTGAAGCACTTTAAATTGCCTTCTCGTTGAAATGTGCGAGACAAATAAACCTGCCTTGCCTTTGTTGCCGTTACATCTTTCTGTGGTTGTGTATCCTCGGCCCCGTTCACACCTGACATTAACATGCATCCTGGACAATCTAATCACACGCCGACAGCTCTGAATACCTCAGTTCACACCTGAAATTAGAAAAGTGTCTACGATACGTCTCCGGTGACCACTTGTGATCAAATCTCACCCCCCCAGAGTCAAGCGAATCAATGCTGCTGCACACAGCTTGGCAATGAAATAAGATTTTACTTATTTGAAAACAAAATAAAATCAATATGTAGAGGTGGACACATATAAATATCGGTATGGGAAACACTGAGAGGTGTTAATGTATTTTCAGTTCACCGTGACACGGTGGCCGGCCACAGGAAGTCAGCTGAGTAAACGCTCCTTCAATTATGGCCCCAGGATGCATTTGAGATCAGATCGCAAATGCATTCTCGACGCATCTTTGGTGCCTGACATGTCTCTTATATTCAGAAATATTTTTGTATAATCAGGAAATTGAAACCACTGATGCACTGCATTAAACAGGTATCAGTCCTTTAAATTCTTCCCAGTTTGCAGTTCTGTGCTTTTCGACAACAGGGGCTGAGCACCTTCAAACCGACTGTCTGTTTAAGGAATGGTTTTGACTCTTTTATTTTCATCAGATGTGACCAATTGCGGCGGGAATGAGGAAGCCAGAGTCCTCCGGGGCCCAGAGCTTCAATTTATGTTACATTGTTGAGAAGTCTGCTAAAGCCCCGTTCAATCCCTCATTCAGGATGTGAAGAAACTGTTTCCAAACAGTGGCTGTGCTTTCCCGGAAAGCTGCGAGTATTGGCTTGCTGCGTGTTGATGAAACATTGCAGCCTGGGCCACCGATAGTAAACACAACAGCACGATTTGCCTGATTAATTCGAAGCTTTACTACTCGAGAATGAAAGTTTATGTAGCTTGCAGTCATGGTGATAACACAATTGCTCCTCCGCTGTGTGTCGAAATTGGACTTTTCGGTCAATAATGCCACATTTGCCTCAGATTTCCTTCAGCAAGACACAGCCAACAGCAGCAGGAAAATACAAATGAGGGAGAAAAAAACAACAACACAAAGGTAATGTAGCAAAACTATTTTTTTAGTAAAAAGTGAAAATATGAAGTTTGTCTGCGAGAAATGATGCTGGCAAGTCGTCCTTTTCTTTACACTTCTTTGGATCACGCCGGTGTTGGATCTATTAACAACTTTTTATTGAGCTTACTGCATCACAGAAAAGTAAGAGCCATTGAGCTGATGGAGGCTGGAGAAGAGTTTGTGCTTGTTCGGCCGCTGGGAGACACAGACGAGACCAAGTGGCCCAATTACAGTCTCTCAACGTGCGGTTACATTTTAGGGAGGTGCCCATCAGGCAATGACGTGGGCTGCTCCGTGCCGTTGATCCAAGACACAGTCGCCCGCACGCACACCTGAGCCTCCTTGCAGGGAGGTTGCCAGTATGAGTCACAGCTCACCAAACGCAGTAACAAACAATGACGGGTCACTTTTGCTTCTGAAAAGCCGTTTCAGTCTGGCAGTTTTAAATAAAGGCCACTCCAGCGGTGAGAGGTTTGAATTTTGAACAATAAATTCGTTGAAGTCTGAGGTTGAGTTTAAGAAAAAAAACAACAACAAAAACAGGCTAATTGATGGCTATTGTGATGGTTAAATATTTTTTTAAAGAAAACAGTGTAGCAAAGAAAACACACACTTATTCTAGTGAGCTTCTGTTGTCGTGGCAGCAACTCGTCTCATTTGATGTGAGGAACCGTGTTCACATTATAATGTAATCAAACATTAAATGTACACTTGCATGTATTTGATTTGATCAATGCAGCATGAAATCATGTCCTTTCATGTCGAGCTGAAGTCGAGCCTGGTTTAACTTTACTGCCGGAGCCGTCTGTTTGGCAACAGGCGATTTTATGACAGTTGTCAGGACCAAAACGCAGGACTGACCGTTACACTGCCTGCTGCAAATCAAGCAATAGCTCAAAGGTTCTGACAGTACAGTGATTTCCTTCTTTTTGAAAAGACCACAACATAAACTGTCAGTGTGAGACTGCACACACCTAATGTTTCCCTGGTGTTGATATCAAACATGATTTCTGCCCGGTCACTAACCTCCACGAACCTTTAGTTCCAACCATGACAAATAAATGTCAGTCTGTCCTCCCATATAAAAATGACCTCGGGTGCCATTTGAGCAATGAAACCCAACTACTCTGTAGTTATGTTTCATTGTTGAGCGACATCTCGCAGACCTGCGTCGGTGTAAATGGAAAAAGGGCCAAAACACAATATTAATGTTGAAGTGGCAAAACTCCCTGTTGGTGCTGTAACTATGGCGACAAAGTCTGCATAAGGAGGAGGTCAAAGTCAATGGATGGGTCAACAAAACACTAGACTTCAACATGGACACAAGACCACTGCTCGTTTCCCATTTCAGACTGATATTCAGTATTGTTCTGCTTATTTACGACTGTTTCATAATTACCTACACCAAGAGATTATGTTTTTTAACCTGTGTCTGTTTGTTGGTTTGTTTTTTAGTTCATACAAAAACGACAAAGCCGATATCCACCGAACTTAGTGGATGGATGAGGCCCGGGTCTGAGAGGAATCCATAAAACTTTTGTGTAGGTGCAGATTAAGGAGGTTTTGTTCAGCGTTTGTTTGTTAGTTGGCAGGATTACGCAAAAACGATTAACACACGTTTTCCATGAAACTTGATTGGTTTAAAGTTGCAGTTCAAAGTTGGTTTATTTGTTTCCAGGATAATGTACGATAGAACCAGTCGATTTTACACCAAACTGCCTCGCCTGGAAAGAACCCAACAAAATAGGTGGATTAGGGGGCAAATCTTGTTTTATTTTCCCCTTGATAAATAAATCATGTCAGACCACTTGACTTTTTTATTCAAGGATGCTCCAGCACTTGACATTGATTTTTGACATTGATGCATCATATCTCCTGTCACTGCAGGGGCTCCAATTCAGGAAATGTGGCTCTGGGGTGTATCAGAGAATTGGCACAAACAGTTGGACGACTTGTTGAAAATGTCTCATTACTTTTCACATTGGCACCAAATATCCTGTCACTTCTGAGGAGACTGAGCTGGATCATTTCATATTTCCTTTCCTCAGTGACAGACTTGAAAAAACAAGTTTTTATTTCTGAAAACTGTCCACTGAGTGTCCTCACTGTCTTAGCAGCACATTCCAACATGACAGTCAGGCCGACCGCGGGGATAAACTAGAAAATAGCTGTGCCGGCTCAGCGGGAGCACAGGTATGAATCGCTGGTTATCTATTGGAAACAGCAAAATGAAATGAAAATAAGTACCACAAGAATCACTTTTCGCTCTGTAGGATGCCCCGCGTGTTTTCAAGTCAGAAATGGCACAGTGGATTCATTGATTATCCTGGGTCAAAGTCTGTGTTATCATGAAACAGGGAATCAGTCTCGGGAGCCAGTGGTGCATCGGCGCTCAGCGATAACCTGATTCTGTGTGTTCATCCAAATATGCGAGTCACGTCGCTGAAAGTTCTTTCTTATCGCGGCCAATACAACGGCCCACCCAGGTGGTTACACACATGCACATGCACACACACACACATGCACACGCACACACACACACACACTTCTACTGTCCATCTTGTTTTGTGCTCTACCTTTTGTTGTTTACACATTTACATTGTTACACACACCAACTGCAGGCGATGAAAAAGATGGAATTAAATGTCACTATTAATCAGTGTAATTCTGGAAAGGGATGGAAGTGGAGGAAAAAGGTATTACTGATGATCTTATGCCAAATGAGTGGGTCTGCTGGTGCACTGGTCGGTGCACAGCCAGGGCACCGTGTGGTTTGGCATTTATGATTTTTTTTAAACGTGTATTTGTTTTTAAATACCCTGTCAGGGATGATTTATGTGGATGCTCCGGTAGATGCTTTGTAGAGACTCAGCATCAGAAAATCAGGTGGCTTTATCCATGACAAAATTGAAATTGGCTTAGTCTCCATCATCACAGTGGATGTGCAATCACAGCGCCGATGGATGAGCAACCTATCAACAGGAGACAGGTTTCAAAATGGGGTAGACGAAAACAAATCTACTCTGGTTGAGCAATTTTGTGTATCACCTTAATTACACATCTAAACCTTGCAAGGAGACTGGAGAATACACTGAACACATTTCTGTTATTATTTTACTGGAGACAGTTTTTCATATTTTAATTGTACTATATAGTAATACTAAATACCTTTTTTTAGGTTTTATAAAAATATAAGATAGCAGTAGCACAGCAATTTGTATTGATATATTTACAGAGTTGGGTTATCATGTTATGAGTGATCAACGTGAGTTATTCCCCTTTTCAAATGTCAGTATTGATTTTGACCGATAAAGTGACACAGACGTTATATTTGAACACTGAAACCTAAAAGGGACACACTTCATACATCAATGTTTTTTCGCTTGCAGCAGGTGTAACATGTAATATTTAATCTCAGCCTCTTGCACCGTATCCATCCATTCTGCTGCTCCACTCTTTTAAAGCCTCTCCTTTCAACAATGTTCCCCCTGAAGTGAATGTGAAACTAGTTGACTGACAGTCGCTACAGTACAGGCTGTCCTTTTCCTGTGGCACCGCCGCAGTCGTCAAACAGCTAATTCAGGTCAGTAGTCAGGCATCCGTCCCATATTCCATTTGGCAGCAAGCGAGTGGAGCTTTGTGCGTTAAATGACATGTTTAAAACTTCTACAGTTAGGTTACATCTGCAGGTGACCTCTACTGACTAGCTTAATGCAGTTGAGGTGCAAGGCTGCTTGACCTATACCTTATGTATATATTTTCATAATTTGATTTAAATTCAAAAGCCCTTTTTTTTATTACAACATATTAAAGGTCCAGTGTGTAAGATTTAGGTTAAAGGGATTTATTCACAGAAATTGACAAAAAAATAACCCTAGTGATGTTTTCACTAGTGTGTTTCATCTTTATAGTACAAGTTGTTGTTTTATTATCTCTAGAATGAGCTCTTTATATTTAAATACTTTTAATTAACATCTGGAGCGGGTCCTCTCTATGGAGGGAGCCATGTTTTTTTTACAGTAGCCCAGATTGGACAAACTAAACAGCTTCTCTTTCATGTTCAGAAGGGGAGGGTGAGGTTGGGGGTGTTCAGCTGCAACATGACACTTCACCACTAGATGTCACTAAAGTCTACACACTGAACCTTTAACAATGGATACCATAGTGACAGTGACAATGATATAAAATAATGAATGTTCCTTGAAGTCGTATACTCAAACATATTTATTGCCTAATTTGGAAGTCCCCCTTGAGCTGGTTCAAGCATTTTAGCATCTTTTAACTCATTGTTTGATTTTGACTGTTTTGGTTCATTCTTTAGATGTTTTTTAGCAACAAAAGAACGCCCTAAAAATACACTATATAATAAAGGCCCTGCATCAAACAGCGAAAACACATTTAGGAGTCAAAGAACCAGATTTTCCCTCAGGAGTTGGACCAAAAATGGAGATAAAAGAGACAGTAAAATATGTAAATCAGCTACTGGTCACCATACCAACTTTACAAAGGGATGTCAGTTTTGCTTTTGAGAGCTTCTTGTGCGATCCCCCATGAATATTATTTACATTTTATGAAATAGAATATAAGCAAGACAAAGTTCTCTGAATGTCACAATAAAGCAGTTTCAAACTACACAATCTTTGAAAGGAATCAGAAACAAACTTTGGAGATGCGAGTGATTTAAAAATTAAACAGGAAACAGGGTTTTAAGTCTGCTTTCTAATGTGGGAAGAGTTGGCTCTAAAAACATGTTTGTTCCACAAGTGTGGTTCATGACTGAATTAAGTTTTACCAGAAAAACAAATGTCTTACAGAGGATCTGGGACTAGATTAGTGATTACACCTCAACGTTTTACAAACTAACTCTATGAAACACTGTAATTGTAATGAAAGCACTATGTTCAACGTTGTGCTTCAAATCTGCATCCATCTAGTCCTTGCACGTGTGTGGGCATCAAATACATAACCTGGGGTCAAATGAAACACTGCATCTGTTTCAGCTTGACTATCCGGTTTCTCCACAGATTCTTAGAGGATATTAGTGCTTAGAACGTCAGCACTTAATCACACAAATGTTCCGAGCAGCAACAGGTTACAAGACACAGTGCATACCTTCATTTCCCAACATGCACTGTGGGCCTGTGTGGATTTGAAGCCTGTTCAATGCAATCTCTGACTCATCTGCCGGGGAACAGTCTCATTACATTCATTTAACATAATAGTAATTGTCTTCTTTCCTTGTATGATTTCTGCTGAGGTTTATGAGTGGAGGATGTTCTGATCCTCATATTACAGAGATAGATTTAAATAACTGCCTCATGTAGTCATAACAGTGAAAGTAATGGCCACATTATCTCTGAGTATAAAAACTGGAGGAGACTAGCAATTTCAAGAATGGCACGGCTCCTTTGGTTTTGGCAAAGTGTGACTTTCATGTTTCACAGAAAATCCAATAGTGTTAGAGATTTATTTTTGCAATAACAAAAAGTTCACAAAATCCTTGGCCTTTATTGCGAAACATTTAGTTACTGGCTAATAACAAATGAGAATCAAAATGAAACTGTAATCCGGTCAATATGTTGTCCTCAAGTTAGAGGAAGGACAGCACCACGGTGAACTTATTTTTCTCTTTCAGATAAAGGAACTAGTAAACATGACCAATGGTTTGAATTCAGGATTCACTTGAGAAAGCAGCTGAAAATGGGGGAAAACAAAGAGTAACTGTGTCTTCGGGCTGAGCTTAATTTGGAAAAAATTCCCATTAAAATGTAAAATAACGAGTAAATTTCAGCTGCGAATGAAATAAACCGCAAATATCTACTGGGTATCTTCCACATTTCATGAGCGGGTATTTTCATATTAAGTCTATGGTTGTAAATTTTCAGCAGAAATTTGCTTAATTAGCCAGAATGGTTTCCGTACCCACAACACACAACAAGGGTGTAACATGACATGGCACAAACAACCTGAGCGCCTAAATCTTATTCTTTTCATGCATGGTAGCTGACCTGAAACTAAAATAACCAACTCAGAAAAGGTGGCACGGCACCACCTCGTTGTTCATTTCAGCAATCGCAACTTAAAAATGGATTACATGCTTGGAAGACGGTTTTGGTTTTGACTAATAATGTTTGAAAAGATGGATGATATGTCTCCACTTCCTCCCACTGCACAAAAATGAAGCCAAAACATCCCTGACAAGAGTGCTGATATCTTACGCTTTTGAGGGCAGTCTGCGCAGAATTAATTTTTTAGGATATTGTGCTCAACCAATCACAAGTCAGTCTGTAAATCCCAACGATTCACCATATTTATATAGCATCAAATAACTAATTAAAACCAAATGTATCTGAAAAAGGAACTCTTGAATATACATCTGTGTGATTAGAACCACTTTCACTTTTTAGTTTGGCTCATCTCCTATCCACTAATATGAAGGAGTTGTGTCCATTTTCATACACAGTCTATGAAGTCAAAACCAGATTGTTTTGATCTGCACCAATCTCATACATGACCTCTCTGGAGTCTAACTGATGGACATCAGTCATAGCGATGGAGAACTTTTAATTTCTAATTTCTAATTTTAAGGCTTCAGGACCCTGCAGACGCTTCTGGTCTGAAGCTGCTGTCACTAAACTGTTCCATGTGTTCCTTTGAAGTGTCACATGAGTGAGTGAAACAACTTAAAACCCTCTTTCACAGTACTAGCGTAAATAGCCCATGGAAAATCGCAGAAGTTATGTTGACGTGGATATTAACACAGAAGTGACAATCATTAGTGGTGTCCTCTGTTTATTTGTTTTACAATATTCTTTTGGAATTATGTGGAACAAATGAAAAACAGTTCCACTGACAACATATCTATGAGACACAAAATAGTTAAATGGTTTCTCTTCTCTAGTTTTGCTGCTGGAAACTGTATTTGAATAATATGTCTTGTATTTTTTCATAGAACTATTATGTAAATGCTTCGACAAATTCAAAGAAATATTGTGTATATGAAAAGAAAAAATGCATTAAACCAAAAACAAGTTTTTTTTTTTAATGTGATCTCGGGACTTTTCCTTCAGGCTGTGAGCATCTTTTGCATTTAAAAAAAATACTGGACTGAAGAGACAATCACAAATGGATCCAAGAGCAATATATATACATTATTCAGTACATCGGCAGAAACCAGGGGACAGACTTGTTTCTATAATTGCCACCCAATTAATGAGCTCACTAAAACAGTGTCCTGAAATGGTTTCCTCGGCTTTATCCTCAAATTCGAGCCATATTAGGTTGTGCCTTAATTCGAATGATGCATGTCTTTGCAAGATAAACATTTGCTTTATTAGTTGATGCCGCTGCCCCTGTAATTCCTTGTTGTTGTGGTGTGAAACAATCCCCATTGTATTACTCAGGCGTGCCAGTCAGCAACCAGTTCACGTTTTGAGGTACAAAATATTTAATAACACATTTGCAGTTGAACGCAGCCCCTCCCTCTGCTGTATTCATTAAAGTGCCACAGTGGGGACCCAGACCTTATAAAAGTGCTAAATCCTGAAATGAGCTGGATAAAATCTGGAAGGGAAGTTAACCAACTCGCTCATTATACAAGCACTGAGCTGCCGCTGAGCTGAGGTGACTGGAGGATACTGCCCTCAGAGGAACATCGACAGCTTTTTGAGCGATGCCCTCAAGCAGCTGTACTAATAATGATGGAAGAAGCCGAACCAAGTTGTTTTGTTTTTTTATGTGCCGGAACAAATCAAAACCAACCTGCCGATCTTTGTAAAACTTGTAAGTGTAAGGTTGCTTTGACCTTACAAAATACGTTTTTGGTCTTGTGAACACACCATCTCAGAAAAACCATCAGGGAAGTTCTTCAAATTTGGACTCAAAGATTAACTAATTATATTTTGGTGATTGAAGGTCGAAGGTTAAGTACTCATGAATGAAACTACTACTACTAAGTACTCGCCAATGAAATTAAATGACAATATAAATTGTAGGTATTTCTTTTAGTGTTTCGTCACTAAATTATTGTGGATACTTTCAGGTAATGTTTTTTCAGATAATTGCTACAAGTCAGTTGTTGGATTGACTTTCCTTTTAACTTAATTTCGTTCATTAAGCTCAGATGAAAATGAATCCGTTTGATCAACAGCCAATATGGGTCAAAGCATGTCCTCCTACGCTTGTCATCGGGTGCAGCTGCAGCAGCAGGAGGGCTGCTAGCATCGTCGCCGCCGTCGCTAGATTGCGTGGGTTTAACAACGCTGGTACTTTGGCCCAACTTACAGACATTTGGGGTCGACGGGGGATTTGTTACACTTCTCTTTATCGCACTTTACGTGACAAGTTGACAACCTCTCTCCTCCGCTCTGCTCGGTGTGTGTGTGTGTGTGTGCAGGGAGGTGCAAGGACACACAAAGCAATGAAAGAGTGAACATATATATATATATATATATATATAAATAAATGTATTAAATTTGTGTTTAGATTTTTAAATTTGAAACTTTTGGGGGATGAGGGTGGTTCAGAGGGTTCTGTTGAATGGCCGGCCATCCCCCCCCCCCAAGGCAATGCCAGGGGAAACACATATTTCCCTTTAGATGAAAAATGATTGTCAGGATGGTACACATAAAAGATTTCCTGTTTTTCAATGTGAGCGCAGATTTCCACCGGCCAAGCAAGGTCACAGGTGTTGCACAATTTTATAGATTTTTTGCCTTGATGTGGTGTTTTTGTGTAGCATGCTATTATTTAGAGGACGACAATATATACGCTGCACGCTGCACGCTGCATGATAAAATCCCTCAAACTGCAGGAGAGACACTGAATGTGAATGAAGCGGAGGGAATTAGACCATGTATGTGTGTTAGGAAAGGATGTGTAAAGGGATTTTACAGTCCTGGATCTTTTTTAGTAAAATGTCATCACAATACAACACCATTGTTCCCTCTGGATCGATGACACACGCAGGTGGAGGTGGATGAAAACAGAACCACCTGTTGTGTGACATTTAGCAGTTCATTTTCATTTTTGCTTGTTTTGAGAGGAACTCTTTAATTTCATTGTCTTCTTGTACAACCACAAAGGTGAGTCAGCGCCACATCCTTGACTGGAGTCAGAATCCACTCAGGAGGCTGTTGCCTGTCATATTTCTGTAAGTCTTCATGGGATTCGCGCTGAAAACTATTCAGATTGAGCGCTGGCACTTCCGAAAATCTGCAACATCAAAGCTAATCGCCGCAGCACATCTGAGTTGTTTCTTTTCTTTTTTGCCCCCTCTGAGATATCAGGCAGTTCTCGGTGCAGTGACTCAGGCCTGCAGCACTTTTTTTTCTCAAGATTTTTATTATTATTATTTCGGGCATTTCTTTTCTTTACCTTTTATTAAATTGGCGAAGACAGATGGGTGATGTGGGGAACGAGAGCAGGCGGGTGACATGCAGCAAATGGTCTGACTAAATGGACTTGTCTGCTGAGGGCTTAAACGCTGCATGAGGTATTCGCCCATTACCTAGCAATCAGGTCGCCATTTAGATTTTAACAGTGACAAGGACAAAAACATTAATTGCGGCATTGAAATAAAGTCAATTGTGCCTAAACACACCTTCTCGATTTATATGACACCTTCAAAAGGAATTCAGAAACACAAAAGCTATCAGATGAGAAAAGGCTTGCCTAATATAGAGCCCTGGAATGTAAATGACTTTGGCTAATTGCTGCATTTAGACACCCAGTGCGGCTGAAAAGCGGAGAGCAATGGGAGAGAAGGCATGAGCTGCAGGTGCAATGGAAAAACATAAAGTGTGGTGTGTACTTTCCTTGGAAGGAAAATGCAAAACTGACAGGAGATGGGGTGCCTCATTATCCTGGTAAATGAGATATATTATATCATCTTCATATCAATGTCTATACTGCTATTCCAGCTACTGTAGCTACTCACCCTACAGCGTCATGCTATTCCCCTCAAATGATGCAGAAACACAACTAAACGTGTCATCTTGTCGTACATGATTTATCAGAGAAGGAGCCGAGTCTGACAGCGGGAATCTCTTTTCTAGTGTTTGTGGAAGAACAACGTGAGCGTCAAAGAAAAATCCTCTCAGCATCTCTCTCTACTGGAAAAGGTTTGTGCAGAGTGAAACAGATGTTTGAGAAATGTGTCATTTGAATACAACTACCGATTGTTTTCTCATCATACAGTCTTTGTGGAACATTGACTGGAATTTGTGAGCAGCAGCACAATGAGAAACAGACAGTGGAGCCTTTGCCTTCATTGCTGTGCTTCATTTTGTACCGTCCACTGCTTTTCAGCTCATTGCAGCAGTTCACAGAATTACAACAGGTATCAGTGAGCTGTTTAATCGTTGAGGCAAATGATTGAGTCATACTGAGGGGGCCCTGGAGGTTCAATTACCTAAAACTATTAATTTTCTAAATGGAAAGTATTGATTGAATTGGCGTTAATACAGGGATGTGAGGATGTCCTCCAGAAAGTAGCTTGTGGAGAGAAATCACTCTTGAGACGAATATACACCTCTCTTTTTTCCATTGCAACATTCTAACATGGTGTGGAAGAAAATCGTTATTTTGCAAATGAAGATTACATTATATTTGATTGAGCTGACACTGAGGTTAGTGGCTCAGAAATCCAATATGTGAATATGTTTTTTGATTTAAACAACATTTAAATATCTGTCTTTGTTTCTACTGGAATTTGTTGAGTAAAGGAGAAGCTACAGGTCGTGTTTTAAGCTTCTTTAGGCATTAGATGTACAAAATCTACATAATCTTCTTGATGTTTTGTTAGATTCTTAGACATGAAAAGGGAAAGCTTTTTGTTCTTTTGCAAAAATGTGCTCCATCTCTCTCGGGTGCCTAACAAAGAGCAGGTTTAATGAACAATAATAGAAAAATAGAAAATTTATGTTATGGGCAAACAAAATACACACAACTTCAGACAGATATCAGATTATTAACAAACTTCAAAATGTAAGGGGATGAAAATCTTTGAAACTGTATTATTTCCTTTAGTCTGTCCGGGCTTTACCCCGCCTCTCGCCCAATGTCAGCTGGGATTGGTTCCAGCTCCCAAAGGATTAGCGGTATAGATAATGAATGTTTTTTTTTCTTTCTTTCATGTGCTTGCAAGTTACACCTGGTGTCCCTGTATTAAGGCAAACACAATATTCGCTAAATAATTTCATTTCGCCCTGTAACCACTTTAGAGACACAAGGTAGTTGCTCACGAGCTCCTTAGGAAAACCCTGATATTAACATGTTAATCAAATCATCATCATCATCATTAGACATCATCAAACCAAGCGTCAAACTGAAGTCTAATATTGATTCTTCAGCTCTTCAGCTTTTGGTCTCTGTTAAATGTTCCACTGTGTTCACCAGCCAGTAGCTAATTGTTTCTGTGGGCCGTCTGTTGCTGAACAAGCAGTACACAGTGGTTTTTCAGAGCTTTGACTCACAATGACGAATCTGCAGAGAGTTATCATTCACATCTGCGGCTCTCCTCAGTTTTGTATGTAGTGAGTTTCAGCTCATTATTTACTGGCACAGCTGATGCCAGGGACACAGGGAAAGGGGCCCTAATGCAGACAAAGCTCAAGCAGTTCAGTGATTTCTTTTGCTGCAGAAGAATAACAAAAGGCTTACGGGCTGGTGAGGAAGGCAAAAACCGGAGGGATGAGTCCAGAAAGGCAAACGAGTCCGATGGGAAGCCGGCAAATAGAACAAACACAGGGAAGGCAGACAAAGTAATCTGGATAAGGAGCACTAAAGAAATACAACCTACTGTAGGCCTCTGCTGACTAAAAGAGGGGGAAACAAGGCTATATATATACAGTGGGAATCTAATTAACTAATGAGAAACAGAAGAATAGGAATAACAGTACGAAAAAACAAAAGCAGGAAGTAAAAATAGCAGCTGTTTTCAGCAAAAAACATTCCAGCACTAGTAGTCTTACACCGTTAGCATTTAGCTGGTGATGCAGTGATTAGTAGCTACAGCGACAAATATTTACCTCAGGGTTTGGTAGGGACCAAAGATGGAGCCAAAGAGAGTGAATTTTGGACTTTTATATTTGCCATATCGCTAAAAAACACAACTCTAAATGAATGATCATGATTCTTCATAATGTTGAGGAATTCTCACACATAACACCTGCACAATACCATTGTGAGAATAGTGCCTGTTTAATTCCACACATACTCCCTTCTCTCTCCAAGCAGTACCCAAGGTCAGGTTACAGATAAAGGACCAACCAACAGTACATTGTAGTGTCTACACTCATGGACTTTCATATCTCTTTCAGATGCCACAGACAGAGGCACCAGCTCCAACTCAGTAATTTCAGCTAATGGCAAGACGTAAGGACACAATGTGATATAGGAATGGATACTTTAGGCCTAACAGGATACAAACACCTACACGTAGCACAGAGATTGACAGCAATTATAGCCATTCATGGATGATGTGCTGTTGGAATGGGGGATGCAATATATCGGGATGCTGTGGGAGACATTTTCAGGCTTGGGGGAGACAATTGCTGTGTTAGTGTTTGTATATTGTTTCACCTTCTGGTCTCCTTGATGCATCAAGTCTACATTAAACTCTTCTGCATAACACATCAGCTGCTGCCGGAGTTCTCTTTTCACCAGCTTCCAGAAATCTTCTATAGCACATAACAGTTCTCATTAACTTGCAGTCAGATTCGTTCCCATTGCACTCTCATATATATGTAAGACAAAACACAATTTTTCCAGTGTCGAGCCTTCACATTACAGATACTTTAATTCTGAAGGAATGTACGGAACTGTGTTCATAGACAGTTCAACTGGAAAGTAAAAACCCAGATGACCAAATGGTATTCTCATAATATGCAGTTTTCAGTGTCACAAGAATCACAAGTGTACCATTAACTGGCAGGTCGCTCCAACATATTATCACACTGTTGGAAAGCTCTGAATAGATTATTCATAGAGCCTGATAACTGTGTGGGATGTCCGTGTAGGAGTGGGGACAGAAGCAGGATCCGCTGAATTACCTCAGCGACTTTACCAGCAGCTGATGTCTCCATCGCATTTACAACGGGCCTTTATCTGAACAATCTCACATTTGAGCAGTAACTTCACAATTTATATCAGCGCTGGTTTAACGGGAGAAAAGTTAGGAAGCGAGAATCGTGCTTGAGAATAAAGAGTTACAAAAATCTGATCAAAAATACACCGTCCTATTTAAGGATATCTTGAATTTGTTTACTCTACAGCAGTTTCCCAACATGCTTACAGTGTAAAATATGAACTTTTTGGGTTGGTCATTATTGTCGTGGGGAAGTCCCCCCCCCCCCTCATCGACAACATGCATAATTAACCAGTGCTACTAAGTAATCTTTTTTTTTTACTTGTTATTAATATGGACTATGGACACTTGGCCACGTTTTGTAATCATATTTTCCTGTTACATAAATATATGTTTGACCCCAAACGTCTTTTCCACTTATTTTCCCAGGACATATTTCCAGAATATGTTGATCTTGAAGTGTCTTAGCAATATCGCACCTCTTGAATAAGCCTATTTTGGTCACAGGATTAATTACAGGAGCCTTTTTTAAATTCATCATAAACACTACAGCATGGCTTAATGGTATTTGTGAAGCATTAGCAGAGGGTAACTGCTTTAAGATTTAATCACGTCTCAAATTGGCACGACAAAAGGTTTAAGTATGATGCTGATCACAGGTCAAACTGAGACACTCCCCCGAGACGAAACGGGTGAAGGATGCAGGTGACACCAAGAAGACCATGTAGCTGCATTAAGCTTCATATCAGGAATACTAATGTTAAATAAATAGCCCTGAAATACTAATTGTGCTCCTGTTAATCAACAAGACTGACATCAGGCCGGGTAAGCTCTGGAGGACTGGGAGGAAATCTATTAACATACAATATGTTGCTGTGCTTGTTAAAATAATGGAAAAGCTTTGGGGTGGGGGCGGCTTCGGGTAGGTGCATTGTTCTCCTCGCTGTCGCTTTAGTTAATTGCAAAAACTGAACCCTTTTAAAGCTGCATGGAAGTTTGTGCAGTTTGACAAGCTTCATGAAGACTTGAACTCCACACTGCCAGTGAATTGTGTCTCTGGGTAATCCTAATTGAACATGTATTGGCCATGCAGCTTACGCTGTTTTGGCACTTATTAATAGGACACTGAAGGAGAATTCTAATGTGGTTTCTACAATTGAAATAAGAGATAAACAAGAGCCCAGATCTCTTTGGCTTGCGGAGGCCAGTAATGCTTGACTTGTCACTGTAACTCCTCTAATTGGGCCCTAGGTGAAAACAGGGTGGGGATTAAGGGACTGACTAGCTTTATTTTCAGATTTATTCTTGTAAAGCAGCTGTGGTTTTCATTTACATTCCCTTTCTCTCTAATAAAAGCCACTGTGGCCTGAGGTCTACCTGAGGAAATTGGTTTGACCAGATAACAGGATATCTGCAGGTCTTTAAAATTCTTCAAAGACATTGAATTAAGCAAGAAAAGTATTGAATGTTTTTCTTCTCGTTTGGCTTTATGTTGTTGTGGGCTTTTGGGAAATATTATACATTTACAGTATCTAACCCACACTGGGGTGACAGATGTTGCAGAGAGAATCCTTTTTTGTGGGGTTTGATTCAGCACCATTTGACCTTTTAGCAAACACTATTGGCTGAAGTTGTAAGGAAGCTTATTGACACATAATAGTCAAGTGTAAGTTTTAACAAAAACTTTAACTTTGTTGTTTCAGATGTTTCAAAACTGATACCAGTATTGGAAATGCCACAGATACTGCCGAAAATGCCAGGTCGGGCATCAGCAAGTAGCTACAGGAATCTAAGTACCGATCCAATACCACGTCTTTTCGAAGGAATCACTCCCTCCCACTGCTTCAAAACAGCAGTTCAGTCAGACAACGCACATATCAAACATTAATTGCAACAGCAGAACATGTAAGTGTTGGAGCCTACAGGTGGATGCTGGGGTGGTGAGGGGCTGAAGCGATTGGCAGCAATAATAGCGGAGGCAAGCAAAGTGAGTGATGGGGAATCTTTGTAGCTTAAATAGGCCGCCAAATTGGGTGGGTGTGTAGGCTATTATAGAGGATGGAGAGTGACGTATGTCACATGATTGGAGCAAGCACAGCTCAAGTTGGCCACCTGAACTAGTTCACAAGCATTGCTCCATTTTCTGTTTGTAGAGCATTGACGAAGAAGTGATATCTGGTAGTGTAGTGTCAGCCAGAGCTTGCAAAATATTTGGGGATATTTCACTCTGGAAAGTCCCACAACTAAAATGGTGATGTGTGCCAGTATGCAAGACGTCCGTTTCAATGGTTGGCATAAGTGTTGTCATTACATCACGAGCAATAGGCCATACAACAATGCTATCATTCATCACAACTATAAAGGGTTAGTTGCACACGGCTGTTAAACACCTTATAAGTTGTTATTTTACAAATGTTCTTGTATCAGATCGGTACTTGGTTTTGGCCAATACTAAAGTCTAAGTGTCGTAATTCGAAAGAAAAATGATATCAAAACTTCTCTAAAACTAAATGCATTCAGTCATTTAAATTGACAATTTCATTTGGTGAAGGTTGAAGAAGCCCTAGGACCATAACTTTTTGGCAAACTGGTCCAAATTGTTCATTTCCTTTACTTTTAAAAATTGTAGGTGGGAAATATCTGATAATATAAAGCAACATTTTATCATTGAGTCATTGCAGCCCCTGCTGGAATATATATGACAGAGCAAACTAAGCCTGAGCTGGGTGCTCACTGCCTGTGACAGAACGTTCACAGTCCCTGGGGTGCTGTGCAGAGGGGCTTCACCATGGTGCCTCATCCTCTCAGCAGACAGCAGAGAGTGGCAGCCCCGAGGGAGGACCACTCCTGTCCTGTCTGCCCACTGGTCAAGGCCCAGACATGTACTGTCAGATACGTCCTGGGTAGCTAGACTTCTGTGGTTACGTGAGACTACATGACCTCCTCTTGGCTGGTTTGGAAATTGTACCCTTTTTGGACGTCGGGTTCATGCTTGGACAGAGCAAAGGCGTGAATACTCTCCCAAAGGTTGATTTGAGGTCAAGGTAAAAAAGGTGTGACAATGTCCTCTCCTCGCAAAGACAGAAACCTCCTTTAGTGGGTGTTTAAACCAAAAATAGTTGAGAATAAACGACTGAATAAAATTGTAATAAGCTGCATGGGTGTCTGACTGATATATATACTGAGTGGGACATTCTAAAGATAAAGTAAACTCTGGTGGACAAACTTAATACAATTGACACTATCTCTGAATTATCTCCTGCTTATTTTCTAGTTTTGTACTCCACTTATCAGCCAACATTGACACAGACATAGTGTCTAAAATTAATATCGGCCTAGTAGATGTGTGTGTCTCTCTCATTAGTCTGTCTCAAACCTTCCACCCAGCTAAAAGTCGGTGTCTATTTTGTGCCCCTCCTCCGCAAGCCCTGGATTTTGGGCCACTGCCCTGGACAGTTGAAGTTGAACATCTCTTGCCATGCCTTGCATTTCACTAATGTTACTCTGGTTGATTAAACTGCTCCACTACCAGGTAAAAATAGTACACAGGACCTGATGTGACTGTCTTAAGTGCTGTAAAACTAGGTCACAGGCCTGAGGAGGCTAAGACTTGCACTGACATGGACCCAAAAGCCTCCAGGAGGCTTATCATTTAATTCTGGTGTCCCACGGCCACCACCCTCATATCTACCCCTGGCAGTCACTGGTGGTGCAGCACACTGTATTTACTGCGGTTTGCATTCCTTGAGGTTCAGAATTAGCCGACGGTATATGGAATCCCCAAAGTGAACATCAGTGTCAGCTGGCATAGGCTGATGGGTAATGGGCTAATGACCCATGTGGCTTGAAAAGGAACAGTCAAGTGTTAAATGCTCTCTGTCCAAGAATTATTGGCCAGAGGGATGTCTGCCCTCCACGTCCAGACACCAGCAAAGCTGAACATTTGATGTAGTGCTTGGAAATACTTGTAAAATTATATATATATATATATACGTCCTGAGAAGTTAATGCTCCTGCATTAGTTAAATGCACACAGTGAGAGGCAGGTTCATAACCCATGCAGTGCAGTGTTGTAGCAGATTGTGCAGCTTCAGCGGTTTTGTCCTCTTGAAAATGTGTTTCTTAATGTCAGTTAAAAATCTCTGATATATAATCTTGCCAAAACCAATTAGGATACAGTAAATCTGCATCAAGAATTCCCACATTAAAATCGAAGCACTCTTCTGAGACACACGCCAGGACTGCAGAGTTAATTAATCCCTGCAATCATAGGTCTGATGAAATAAGAGCTGAACGTTGCCCCTCCCAAGATAACTGTGAACAAAGCTGTTCTGCTCTTATTAGTTCTGCAAACTGCTTATCAGACAGCTCCACATCTAATGCCCTACATGCTGTTTTCAGTCAGTGCGTCTCCTGAGAATTGAACTGAAGGTATGATTGTGACCCAAAGTATTCATCATTGAGTTGTAGCCCTCGTGGGAAGAGCATTGATCAAGGCAGAGCTACTGTTAAAAAGCGTTGGAATCATCATATATTGCAAAATCCTGAAGCCCAACTCTCTTAAATGGGCCATTTTAAAAATCAAGATTCTTCTCTAACTACTCACTTTAACTCACAATGACATTTGAAAACCGTGACAGCAACTGAATCAAAGGTGTGAAGGTTCAAATCTGTGTTAGAGCAAAATTAAGTATGATATAATCCATGGTCAGATCAAAGTATTACTTAAATAAAGCTAAGTGAAAGTCAGTCGGCCTCTTATGGCTACATCCCTTTCTTTTCCTGATGTTTTGAATACGTTAGAATTAGTTTGAAAACTCCAGGGCAGCGTTTTAGTTTGCATGAGCAGCAACGGAGATGTTTTTCTCTGATTGGGTCTTTTCGGTCACGACGTAGCCCTCGCTGATCCATCAGGCTCCTATCACATGACACCCCTCTGAAAGAAAAAAGACTGGCATTAGCCTCGGTTACCAGGGCATATGGCAACATGGGTAATCAATTAAAAGCGTTTCTGACTTTATTGTCAATGCTAACAGGTGTTGTGCAGTTAAATTCTGTATTTTACAATAATACAGCTGCTTACAGGAGACAAGGAGGTAGGAGACAAGCTATAATTTGTTTGTATGGCCTAGCTCGTTCTGCAATTAACAACCATGCCTGTGTACGTGAATGATCTGATATGTATGTGATATGTATTTCAAGGGGTGTTAGTATAGACGGAGCGCAAAAAGTCTTGTGGACAGAGAAAATGCCATTTTCTAACAATGGATGGAGCCTAAAGCTGTGTCTCAATTTAGGGGCTGCATCCTTTTGTTGGCTGCATCCATAGTTTTAATTTATCCGTCATTTTACAAATCTTGAATGAGCTGAATACATGTCACAACAATGTGAAG
Organism: Verasper variegatus; assembly: GCA_026259375.1. Taxonomy (NCBI): domain Eukaryota; kingdom Metazoa; phylum Chordata; class Actinopteri; order Pleuronectiformes; family Pleuronectidae; genus Verasper; species Verasper variegatus. Next base: position 8,964,504 of record CM048054.1, read on the forward strand.
CAGTTGCAGAGAAGATGTTCCGATCAGGTTTTTCCTGCATTGGCAGAAAGTGCAAAGCATTAACTTAGAAAAGGAGAAACGTTTATGGGTAACAGCAGTACAAACATTTTCAAAAGACAATAAAGCAATGTGATCCAGTTGTTCAAACCTCAGGACAGTTTTAAAACAGCATTAAATACATTTGTGGGGAGTGTTAATGTGGTCGTCCTGTAACTGCAGGCAAATTAGAAGTAGCTTGTAAACTAAATTGATTATATTTTGGAAGTGCTCCCCGATGTTTAGTGTCATTCGCTTATTCACGGGTGCAGCGGCACAACTGCAGCAAACAGTCACTCCCTCCATGTAGCAGAGTAAAGAGCAGCAGTGTCATTAATTTAGACATAACTTAGAGGTCAGAGAGCAGATTGTTAATTTTATAAAGCCAAATACAGTCAGTGATGGATGTTCCAACATGCTGGCTCCATTTTACTTCATTTTTAAAATTTATTTTAGTGAAAGCTCTCAACCTAATCTACTTCACAAAGATCGGCTGGCAGCATAAAGAGACAAAATAACAAAGACACTTGCACTTTTATGTATTTTTTTCGGTTACGAATAGTTTAACACGGTGGGTTTTACAATGTCGAAAGGCAATTAACAACATTTATCATCTGTAAAATCTGGCAATTAGCACTTTGATATGAGTCTTTAAAGCAGGATGAGCCGACTAACCAAGCTTCAAAGAGGCCACATCCTCTGTGTCAGCTGCAGGTGTGTCTCTTAAAACCCTGTTAAGTTACTTAATAAGCAGAGGGAAAAAATTAATGCAAATCACTTTTTCTAAATGAAACTGTATTTACACAACCAGCGAGTTGGAAATAACCAACAAAGATGGGTTTGACAGACACAGTGATAAAGAAATAGTTATCATTAATTATTTTATAAAGGTAGATTCAGACGGTGAGCTTTCAGCAGAGCACGGCTGATACTGATCCAGATCAAATGTAGATTGGGTAGGATGAATGATATGACGTAAGATCCTGTGGGCTCTGCATATCTCCGGGTCAAATTGTATTGTGAGGATTCACTCAAATGTTCGAGGCTGACACCTGTATCCATGGTAACAAGGGTGTAGGTTTGGTTTTAGAAGTGGCTCAATTAGAGGATAATTGTTGTATAAAAAAATCTTTAAAAATCCTATGCCATCATCAATGTCAACAATAAATCCTAAAACAAAAAAAGATTTTATCTTATTTAATCCAACATATTTTTTTGCTGGATTAACATTTTACTGATTGATCTGATTCAAGCATTTTATAGGATAATTCTTTCTAAGAAAAAAACAACTAAATGATTTGACCTGAAGAAGTTGGATGGGTGTGTGTGTGTGTGTGTGCAGTCTTCTTTACAGGCTGCAAACAGCCCCCAACGCCCTTCACTAAGAAAGTAGGTAGCTTGAATAGTTATTTCCTGAGAAGCAAAGTTCACAGTAAAAACACTTGAAATCAGTCCCACAGCTTGAGTGATTAGTAATAATAGAGAGGATGCTTTTGTGAATGAATCAGAATGAAACTGTGAAATTGATTGGGACCAAAATAGGAAATGCTCCTTCCTCATGTCCTTACAAAGTGATTTGGTTGACTGATATGCAATCAGTCATGTTTGGCATGGTTAGTTATAGCGTATAGTCTGAATATCACTAAATTATGTAGTTTGCAGTGTTGTTGATATTCTTTGGGGAACTATCCTGGACCAATGCTGCTCAAAGGCACCTTGACGGCACTTATTTAAAAAAGGAGTCGGTATCCTGTTCACTTTAACTATAACGTTCCCATGTTTGGTTTTCCTTGTAAATTCACAGAGTAAATAAGAAATATTGCAAAAGCAAATCGCTGCCAGCGGTGCCTGCTGTTAATGATGGCCGTGTACTTCTATCTCCTTGAACAGCAATACAAATCTCAGTTATAAATTATAGGCCCCGGTAGATCATTATGAAAGCTCCAGATGACAATGTTCTGTTTCATGCTCCCATAAGGCCATGCTCCTCACAAGCCATTATTCTGAGCGTAATTAGGATAAAGGTGGATGAACAATAAAGCTCAATAAGTAACATGGCAAGGATAATTGCTTCTGCCGCAGTAACTTACTTAAGTGTATTAAACCAGCTTCTTCCTTCTGTTTCTATTGGAACATTATTCTGGGACCACTGTGTGATGCAGGAAAAAGTTAAAACACTAGATTTCAGTAAATTTCCACGTAACTTTTGTTTGTGGCCGTCTCGTCTCAGGAGAATTGGTTTCATGTACCTGTCAGGTTTTTTTAATTTTTTTTTATTGTTCCTTGTTTTTTTTCAGTCTTTCATTGTTCATGGCACGAAGCACCGGGGGCTAAAGACGGGTGTTTGTGCTGTTCTACCAGGAAATACTTTTGCAGCTCCATCACTGTACAGGAGCGTTTCAAGGGACTTTATAGGCCCCAGTGAAAAGAGACCTGCAGATTCTAGATAAAAAAGCGAAGGGATCAAATAACTATCGGAAACATAAATGTATTATTATTACTTCTTTGAAATAATAATTGATTTATTAAGCCAGGGTCGGATGACCTCCAGACAACGCTGTCCCCCAGAGGGACACAGTGGATAAACAGATTCATTTAGTATAAACAAGCTGCCAGTCAATTCACCTCCAACTTAGCAACAATATTGTATAACAGATTAAGACTAATGATACATTTAAAGTAAAACTGAACTAATGACCAAACAACACACATTCCCAGAATAAAACACCATTTAGTCAACAGCTTTTTACTGTACTATGCTGTATATGTATAATGGATACCAACATTTTTTTCTCAACGTTTAAGACTTATTTTTAGACCTGTTGATCTTAAACTTACAACCATCCTTCACAACAATATTGGCCGTTAGTGAGTGATCCATTTATTTTTGTTGTTCACTTAACCACTGACTGAGCTCCTCCATCATTCCAGCAGGATGCTGTCACTCAGGAGCCCTCAGACGCTCATTCATCTTAGGATGCCATGTGTACTAAATGATCTACAACCTGAACACGCTCACTTGTTATCTCTCTGTAGTTTTGACATCGCATGGCACCAGAGACAAAACTGTTGTTTGTCCTGAATTCGCAGTAGATGCTTTACTAACAACAACAGATAAAGGAGATGGGCTCTACAAAGATTTAACAAGCAGCTGTTTGTGTACTGGCTCCAATTAGAGTCAGTAATTTCTATGAGATTGTAAAGTTATGTTCACATTTAATTCCTAAATTGGTAGTTTGTATGATCACCTGCATGATTATTCATCAAAATCAATCTAAAATCTCAAAAGCGACCTTATTGTCAGCTTATTTATCCAGAGTAAGATCCCGACGCGTCGCATTTCAGGCCACGGTTAAAAAGTTTCCCCGACAGCTCCACTTTTCAGAAGCAACTGGATGTTTTTTATGTTTGTTTTACTCAGCGTAGTTTCTTTTTCCAATTATCCTCATCAAATATTTATACATAATTATGAAAGTTAAAGGCTGCCACACGGCTGTTCACTCTGTCTCATCTTTTTTCTCACCACTGGTAGTGTGAGGCCCCAGCAGGGGAGAAGCATTAACTCCAGCTCCGTCCTTCCTCGCTTCAAGGGGGATGGAAATTAGACACTAAAGGCTCCTGCAAAGAATAAATCCTGTTTATTCAATAATCATCTATTTAACACCACAATCGGTTACTTTGACTGAAGCTTCCTGTCGGATTTCATTAAGATATTAAGATATTAATGAACCATGTTTGTTTGTTCGTGAGCAAGATTACAATTATACTACTTGATTGATTTCCATGAAACTTGGGGGAAGGATTCGTTATGGGTCAGTAAAGACCCCATTACCCATGGTGCATACATTGCAAGACATGACGGCAGGACATCTTTGGATTTTAAATAATCCATGAATCTTGATGAAAAACTCAGGCACATTAAGGGGCCTGATATATAAGATTCTGTACAATTTAGTGCAGCGTGATTGGATTTAAGGGGACTGATGGGCCTTGGTGTAGGTTTTTGTTATGTACAAACAGCGTATAGTTTCCTTGTTTTTGATTTGGATTGTATTTCTTACATACTCTGGAGAGTGTGGTTTGCTTTAGAACTGAGTATTGCAAAAGAGCTGAATGGGAACATTAATAATAACTCAGTCATTTCATCAATGTAGAAAGCCTTGAGGAACAGGAACGGCAGGGAAATCATAAATACTGTACATACAGGGTTAGGCTTAAGGTTAGTGTTGGCATGGCTGGAGAGTTACATTTCAAATTGTCATCAATACAGGCATCAGAGGAAAGAAAATTAGCCATTAACACTTCGAACTTTGTATATTTAAACAGTTTTTCAGCCAAGTTGAAGAATGTTAATTTCACTAAAGTTGTTATTTTGCGAGTCAGCATCAAGAAAGGGGCTCGCACACCTGCTTCAGTATTCAGGCTCTGCTGCTTGCTGGTTGGCACTGGACCAAGGTAATATAACAGTGACACATTTTTCTCAGTGCTCTTCTCTGTCTTCCCCACGGCAGTGACACATTTGTTCGGGGATGGTTGAGCCTGAAAACATAAATAGTCAACTGAGGTGACATTCTTTTGGTTCTGCGACTCTGCGTTGTGTTCACATTTAAAGAAACTGAAATGTCACATATCAAAAACTGACACAATGAATGAGAGAAAAGATTCAAAGTAGTTCTTGAGAACTTTGTTTTGGGCATAAAGAAGTTGTCCATATTTTTCACAATTCATATTTGTCAATTCAGAAGAATTTCTTGAGCATAATCTTGATCCAAAACGATTATTTAACAGATAAAGTAGGTGTAATGTCCAACTTTGGACAGATTTAGATTTGATTACCGACAATGAAATGTTAATGGAATCAATTTTGAAAACCAAAAATGTAAAAGTGACGCATCAAGTGGGTGAAAACTGTCAAAAATTAGTATTAGAAGTCAGGTGAAAAGAGGGATGAACAATACTGTTTCAAAAAAAATGCAGTGGTTAATGGATAGTAATATTATATGGATATTTATTTTTTACTCTTCCAGATCTTAAAGAATCCTATTTGCCATGGGATACCTTTTCCCCTGATTTATTTTCTTCTTATTACCTTGTGATCTCTTTATTCTGTCTAAATTAAACGAAATGAAAGTCACAGGTTAAGATGTTCTCTAACTCTGAAACATGAGTTCTGCTCTGACATAATAACCATGCAGAGCTGATTGAGGGGGATGACCTTCACAAATGCTTATCCGGGGCTGCTGCTCAGGGCAACCTAATATTGGCATTGGATTATTCCTACATTCCTAATTAGCGTGCTTGGGCTTTGGATCAGGCAACCTCCATCAAGGAGCGGCCGTGCAATTATATTTATCACAAATCAAAATCTAACCAGGCTGGTGGACAAAAAAGGTTGTTTGTAAAGAAAAAGGATTTGGAAACGGTATCGATCCTTTCTGTGAAAACCTTGCCAGCAGGGAGGGCACCCTCCGTGTTGGAACATAATTCAGTTTCTGACCTGGAGTCCACTTCCCCCCCATTTTTCAACATCATACTGTCCAGAATCTTGTTCTTGTTCATTTCAGAGCTGCTGCTGCTTCAATTTCCTTGAGTGTACAGCCCTCAATATCCTCTCTGGCCCGCACCTTGGCAGGCTCAAGAGAAGTAGTTCCATAGGGGAAAAATTGCACTGCTTTGGCCAGAAGCGCCAAATTATGAGTGCCAACTAAAAACAAAGCATCATCCTGGATCCCGTTTGATGCATCAAAAAATTGTATCCATGAATTGCATGGATGAGCCATCGATAGCAATTTGAGATATCAATAAAAAGTATTCAGCTTCATTCCTTGAAGGGTTGGAACAGGTTTCACTTCAATAAAAGCAGTGCTGCTGCCACAAGTACAGACTCTTTATCATGTACTTTCAGCGAGTTGGAGGGATAAATCTGACAGGACCTTCCCTGTGGATATGAGAGAGGCCTATAACTCGTATAAGTGAAGGGAACAGACTCACATTTATTGTACTTGACCTTGTGGGGCCACTGTAATGAGGAAAACCTTTGAAGAAGTGGACCACCACTCCAGTATTTCATTAAAATTAATGATATCCATTAATTGTTCTCAAAGGTTGAGCAGTAATGTTTTGAGTCAATGGTTTATCTTACCCATTGACAGTTTAGAGACGAACGCGCTGAAACTACTCCTTGAAAAAGACGGATACGAAGCCAATTGGTTGGATAATGATGGTAAACGAGTAAAATTGCCTCTGACAAGTCAAATGAGATATTAAGGTAATTAAACATTCAAATAGCCACAGTTAAGGCAAACTTAACTTATTCAGCTCCCCGCTAATGACTTCCCTGAAGGGTATTTTGAAATGTGACTCCTGCGATTTTACAAATGTGGTCATTTGCAGCACACAAGCAGATTTGCATTCGATGAATTTATCAGTATAATGCTACTCATAGTAAGCTGGCTGCATCCTACAGCATTTATATGGGCTTTTTTTCTTCTTTTTTTTTACATCAATACAAATTTTCGAGCAGCTTTCTCCCTTGGTGAAACTTGCCACAGATATCCCGTTGCATCCTGAGAGAAACAGTGCAGTGTGGGATCTGAGCCACACGTCTCCGAGTCTGTGTGACTTTGATCAATGTTTGTCTGATTGACTGAGTTAACAGTAGCCTGGAGTGTGCACCTGAATCCTGGCTGCAGAGATTATTCTGTGTCGCTGTTCATTAGGCCAGAACCGTTTAAACTAGCGGGAGTTGTTTCGCGTGCGACTCTGCTGGACTCATCGGTTCGTTCGTTCAGTTTGGAACAACACACAGGGACGTCGCAATTTAAATGACACTGTTTAACATTGACTCTATCGGGTTCGGATAAAAGGCGTGAATTAAATGGAGAACTTTGTTTGAAGGACATTTATGTCATTGCATGTTCTCCCCATGTGTCCCCTTTGGTTTGCTTTCTTTACTTTCTTCTCCATCCTCCATGCTCCCGGCAGGTCTTCTCCTGCCCTACCTCCTCACATTTACGGGGCTGGAACCAACAAAATTCAAGGTTTTTTTTAATGCTTGAAAATCGAATCGAATGATTGGTCGATGTTCACAGTGTTTCACCTGTAAAGTACTCTCTATACTGTATCTACAGTTTTTAGTCACTGAACATTTTGAATCGTATAGACGTCTCACTGAAACTGCAGTAACTCCAGTGTGATTCGTTGATCAGTCAGCTGAAGCTGATAGTAGAGCTGATGTCATCCTGTCAGGCAGACCGCCAAATGTACATTTAATCATACAAAATTCGTATTCAATTCCAAATTATATTATTTGGGGCCCTTTGTTTGTTGTCAATGAGTCTCAGACCCTTCTTTCCCGTACAAACTTTTAGGCAGGTTGCTGTGACTCAAGAGCGAGCTGCATGAAGTCAAGTCAGTTCGGTCTGGACAATCTGAATTTCAAAAAAATGGAACGGGTCAGTTCAGGCAGTCATCTCGAGCTGCATTGTTCTAATCATGACATTCCTCCCTCTCCACGTTTCTCTATCATACACACCCTCCTAATTTGTCTGTGTACTCAAGCTGCACAGATTTCCCCATTTCTCCCTTTGCTTGTCAATGCCTCTGCTGCCCTGCGTCAGTGTTGCTGCCTGTCGACTTCTCCACCACCCCAGCATCCCCCTGCAGGCTCTGACAAGGGGGTTCACGACATTTGTTCACCACTCCCCATTATATCTATGTTATCACATCTGGGGAAGTGATAAAGTCGGAGCCTTGATGCCAAACTCTGTGTTCTGCTGCTGCAATAAACATTTCAAACATGAGTTATGTGACAAACACAATCTGGAGGAGTGGAGTCCGAAAGACGGAGGATTCCACAAGTGCCGTAGTCTGCTCCTCGTTTGTGCATGACCACATGAAGGGTAGCTTCATAACACTCCCGAACACATGATTTAACTGCAGGCACTTGAGATGCATTGTGGATAATGTAGGCACCAGGTTTTGACAAGAAAGAGGAACAATGACGGTTATTGAAATGAAATTCTGTTCTGCTGCATTGATTTTCACACTTATTTTAAACTGTCAGTTGTGTTATAGCAATGCTCAGAGACGGCAGCATTCTTCTGTGGCACGTCAAGATTAACAGTAGCTGTTACGTACAGTGGTTGCCTACAGGCAAAGTACGCTCTCTGTGAAGAGACACTTAGCTACCTGTGAGCATTTAAAATGAGACATTTTCTGAGTAATGGCAGCTGGAATTTCAGCTAAGTATTCTTAATGGTTTCTTGTGTAATTTTCATCTTCACACCTCAGTTGCATATTTAAACCAAGACTACCGGCAATGAACACTGTAGGGCTTTTATACTTTATTCAAAAAACATATTCAAACTGTAATGGCGTTTTTAATGTTTGAACAGGTGCATTAGACAGCTTGAAGCAGTTTGCCTTGTGACATCAGAGGATACTCTCAAGTTCACTCATCTCTTCAACTATTGCAGCCCTATTAACAATCAATAAACTAAGCTTATGAATAAAAGGGGAGGACAACACCAGTGTGAAATAATCAGATGAACCTAAGCATGTAGCACCTTTGCAAATTACTAACAAATACAATGCCAATTGAAGAAACTGTAAATCTTTCGGCCTTATAATTAGAAATGCTATAAAAAGGCAAATCTGACGACTCACTTGTTTAAAGGCAGCAAAAACATATGGAAGAACAACTGTACATCTTCCCTAGACTTCCTACTTTTTGTCACACTCATCTTCAGAGCTTTTGCCATATCCAAAAATGTAATATAGCAGTGTTACGGCTGTGGCCGTCCCCTGTCTATGTCGGTGTGTGTCTATGTCTCTGTCTCTGTATCCGGTGGAATCCTGGCAAGTGCTCCACCTCCTTCCTGGCGGATGGTGGAGACAAGGGTCCGGACTGAAGAGGTATCAACCCAAAGCCTCCATTCATGACGAAGAACTTAAAAATGGTGGTATAAATTCTGTCCAGCTGCTCAGTCAGGGCGGCTGCGTTTGTGTGTGAACAGCTCGCCACTTTAGCTCTGTATTTGTACTACTCCCGCTGTTGTTTCAAGAGGCACTTGTTTCTGGTCTCTGAGAGTTGGGCCAGACGAGGGTTCTTTTCATACTGATTACTGATACCCAGAATTGTATTTTTGAGAATCATATGTTGAAGACATTAGGAGCAGGGTGTTATTTTCGTTTGTAATTTGAACCTGTTGTCTGGAAGAGTGAGAATTTATTTTTGTTCTGGTTTGCTATTAGGTTGTTTGTGCAGCTCTTGTTAAGAGTCCTCTTTTTGTTATATTCGTTTCTCTGATTTGAAATAGCACCCACCGGCCCATTTTTCTGTGTACTTTTATAACCAAAATCAGCTGGTTTTATATTACCCCCTTTTCCTTAGTGAGCTGGAACATACGTAGACTATCTGGGGATTTTTTTTATTTTTATGAATGTGTGATAATGTGAGAATGTGTTAAAATTATGAATTGTATACAATTAGGTCATCATTCAAACCCTGATGGATTATGTATGATACCAGCATTTATGTATCATAAAGGGTTTTCTAGCTTGCTAAAATCAAGAATTTAAACATACAAAATGTAACTTCAGCCCCTAGTTTGATGATGTCGTGAAGCAGCATGGGTTCATGGGAGTTTGTTGTCTTTAACACCACTGCCGATGACAATCTACCTGACGTGACTTTAGCGCAAATTATATTAATGGATGCGGTAATGTACTAAAGTTTCTTTAATAATAAAGTTTAAATCACTTTATTATTGGCACAAACAATAAAACGTGTTATACCATGCATATGCCTCTTTAGCGCATTTGCCAGGTGCATTTGTTTCCTTTTAAGAAGAAAGAAAGAAAGAATAAAACATAAATGCTACAAGTGCACAAAGTGAGCTTAATGTGGTGCAGTAACACAAGTTAAACAACATTACGGAGCTGAATGTGCCTCTCTGCTGGTTCCCTGACTATCTGCCGTGGCCTCTCTGTAACTTTGTTCCACAGACAAGTGTGTATTTGTACAGCCCACATCAGACTTGTTATTTCACTTGAGGGCCATACGCTCCCTTTAATTTGTAGAACTCCGGCAAACTATCAAACACATCTTGGTGTTATCTCTTTCCACTTCACGGAGCCCTCTCCTGTTGTGCCCATTGCTGTAAACATCTCTGAGCTGTAACTCCGAGTCTCTCCTCTAGTAATGTGCAACCAGGGAGCAACTCCAAATTGCAAAGCACACTTGTTTCTGCGGTTTTAATGTGATTTCCAGAAGTTCTTTAGTAAGGATATACGAAACCAATAAAAGCAATGTCAACAAGAGGAATGGTGTTATTAAACGCTTATAAATATATAAACAGATGTTAGCCTTTGATTTATTCAAATAATTGTCTGGAGGCGATCTGTTCAACTTTAACTTACACGTGAAGAAATAGAAGTCAGGGCTCAGATGAGTCTTGGCTTCCAAATGAATTTTCTCTTTTTTTTTTACTGGAAAACTCCACACTTCATAACCTATATGTTGTGTGATCATAAACCTGTTGAAGCAGCAGAGCCTGTATTAACATGACAGGAGCGTAAGCTGCCGAGCATATGTTGTGAGTACGTGTTTTGGACTATGATGTCCGCAGGCCTCCTTCCAAAAGATTTGAGCACCAGGCACAGCCATAGCGCCTCCGGCTGTGCTTTGCTTTTGGATCCAGCTCATGTGAAATTGATGTCTGGCGGACACTGATCCATGCTGAAATGGGACAACACCCGAAACAAATGTCAAATTCGATTCTCATCCGTTCCTTCCCTCTAAGCACCACCATTCTTCTTGTCCATATCTCTGGTAGCGATGGGAGGTCAGGCATTCAAATTAAAGGGCCGCATGAAGAGTAAAGGGCCCCGTTGTAAACAGCGTCACATGCTTCATGAATCACGCGTATATGCCAAGCATGTACATGAAAGTGGTTGGCCTCCCTCCTTCAGGGGCATCTGGCGTGAATGTGCAGACATATCATTCTTCCTGGAGGACGCTCTCAGCTCCCGCATGAGTATTACAACACAGCTTAACGACAACACGACATATGATTTCCTCATCTAGAAGATCATGTCCTCATGTGGCCTCTTGTTTCACAGTGTCTCTGAAAGCACAAAACAAAAGTAGCCCTGTCACCAGCATCCATCTCTATAATAGCAGATGCGCCACATGTTTTTTTAATGGCCTTTTTTTTAAGGATATTAGGTTTGAACTAGGCTGAGCCGTCGTTCCCAGCATGGCCTCAGACATTTGAGGACATTCATTCTTTCCAGTGTGCAGATTGTTTTGCTCTTCCACATCAGAAATAGAGAGAGCTTTTTGTGCAACTCGTAAATGACCTGCAGGTGAATGTATTTTCCAACTGGCAAATTCCAGTGTTTATATAATTTCTGAAATTACCTTGTGTACTGATTACTAAAGTGATGATGAATTCAGTCTGACACAAATATAAAACAGCAATGAACTAAATCATGACAGTTATTATTGTTTTTTATAGAAATAATTTAAAACAGGTTGATTTGTCTATATGATCAATTTAAAGGCTGCAGTTTGTGGCGTTGTTGGATCATATTCCATTGTGCGAACAGGTGTTTCTATTATTTTGTGCAACTCATTTATATGAAGGAGCGTAGGTTATATAACAGGAAATATCTCTGTATAATACAGTGTAGTTCCACAGTACCCTGACCTACATCCTCTCATCCTTCTCCCTTGTGTTTGACCTTTAACCTGGTCACCATCCAAACACCACAATTAATCGCTCTAACAGTCATATTTAATTGCTTTTAACACATGTGTGCTTGTTGAATAAGATAAACATAATTAGAAAGCTGTTGTGTCCTCTCTCACCCGGAGTTTCCTTGTGTTTTACTGTCTAACTTTCTTTCTGCACCTTCTGTTCGCACTCACTGACCCTCTGAGGCCCCCTCATCCCTGCAGCTGAACTGAATCTTTACCACCTGACTCCTATTGTTTGACCTGGTCTCAATTTCACTGGTGCTTGGTATCACTTCATTTGATACCCATGTCGCTGGCAAGCGCCAGGTGGATCATTGGGTAAAGCAACAAAAGATTTATGTCATCAATCCTTGGAAAAATTTTCTTTTTGTTTGATCCCCCTAGAGGCCAGAGGTCATGGTCAGGATCAGTTCTGAAATGCTGGACCAGGCAACAGAGCTGTTCTCAGTAACTCTTGAGCTGTCTAGACCTGCCACCAGTGGTATGTCTGTCCAAATGATCTTTTAGTTTTTTTATACTTTGTAGAAAAACACAGCCAGCAGTCATATTGACAAAAATAATTTCTCTGGCTAACTTAATCTATGCATGTATGAATTATTCATTGTATGTAAATGAAAGCGATGACATTGATATTGAGGACAGGCTTTAAGAAGCCAGGACCCCTGCTACACAGTTGAGCTGGAGACAAAGCAGCGTTTCCAAAATGTGGCCTGCTGTGTGGAAGCATTATCACCTGCCATTTCAGTGCATGGCTGAGTCTTCTGATGAAGCTGCCATTGCCTGAGAGCAATGGAGCGGTTTGCTGGAAAGCAAGCTTTTATGTGATGGCCACTGCAATAGCGGGCAGCAGATGATAATCTTACTGAGTCGATGATGAAAAGGATAATGATCTCGCTTATGGCCATCATGAGAGGAACAATGCACGGAGAGAGACGCTGAGCCTTTTTAATTATTAATTATTTTCCATGTGGGCAGCGTTAACCTGCTGCTCGACCATTCACAGCCGGAAAGAAACCATAGGAGGTTCCTGTGCACTAATGCGCTCCGCAAAGTGCCACTGCTCAGACCACAGAGGAAAACTCATCTTCATCATCATTATGACAGGACTCATGTAAAGTCTAGCTGGGGAAGATGGCCCCAGACACTTGTAAACTGCCATCTGGCCTAGTTGTCACTAACACAATGAATAAATAAGAAACCCATTCTGATTTCCTGTGTCCTTTGTTGTGGTCTCTTTGTTGCATTTTGTTTTGAAGCTTTTGACACATCATCTTAGCAAGTCTACATATTTACATAATAATCACAGTATTTACATAACCCAGCTTTAGCGAGATCCTCTGCATTTGTATTTTTTTAATTTTCTTTCAGTACAAAGACTTTTATTTAACCCACAAATTATTTTGAAGGAGCGACATGAAGCAGGTTGGCCTTAAATGAAAAAGACTGAAAATTGAACAGACTGAAAAAAACAAACTGGGTAGAACATGAATAAAAAGGAATACATCAAGGCTAACGGATTGGTTAGGTAAGATGAGGCAAAAATAATTATGAACCAGGCTGATGGTGTGCACAGACTGATGGTGTGCACAGAGCAAATACAGCTAAGAATGTAGTAAAATGAGGGGACTTGACATGAACGGCTGCCCTTAGAGGACAAGGAAGCAAAGAACAGAAGCAGGTTTTACAGATGACTGGATCTGCACATAAAGCACAACATCAGCAGAACCAATAAAATCCTACAACCGAGGAAAAGGTGATCAGTGGATATAAAACAACCCTGTGGTAAAACAGCAGGCGATGCTAAAGGAAGAAAAGAACATAGTTTTAACTGGTAAGAGAACACAAGCCAAATGGCATGATAAATACAAGTCAAAGCCGCAAAAAAAGCGCAGAAAACAGAATATAATTGAATATAGCAGACACACTATGCATAGTGGCTCTTACAGCGTGGCAGTGGCAAGGGGAGGGATAAACTTGTGACAGAAATTTATAATCCTCCATAGACCAGACCATCTCATTGTCTACTCGGTCTACGTAGGCTTACCGTGGAATAGGGCACAGCTCCCAGAAAAAGCTAGCCTGGCTGTATTGTAGTTAACAATGTTTCCCCATAAGCACTTCTAAAGCTAACAAATTCATTTAGATCTATTTTAATTTGTTTTCTTTTTTTGTAATTTCAGGTCCGAACCTGATTGCCTGGCAACTACTGTCCAGCCAATGAACATCAATTTCCATTAGTATGTTTTGTTTTTTAACGATCAACAAATGGGATACAATGCAATGAGTGGAAGTTCAGGGTAGTTGATCACCCTGTTGCCAATCTTAATTCTTATCAAAGGTAAGTGGCTATATACTGTATTTACTGTACAGACTAAAGGATGCTTTCAATCTTCAAGTAATTGTATCGTATTCACCAATAAGTAAAACTATTCCTTTAAGTTTAATTAACGCTTTAGGCTGAAAAAACTCTTGAGCGACAAAACTATTTTACGACTTCAAGTTCGCTGCTTTACTAGTGAGAAAACTGGGGTGGTGAGACGGAGCCAGAGAAGAGTGTGTGACTGTGTAGTGTCAGGATGGAAGCAGCTGCCACACTGGCTGACCCTGCAGGGTAGCAGGAGGCCTGGCCCCTGAGGTTAATTAGCCCGGACAAGCTCGTGGTCTATCAAACCTGGTGCTGGAGTTCACTTCTCTCTGTCTCCCTGACAGTGGTCTGGCAGAATATTGACATAAATATACATCAGGATGTCCTTTGTTGTAAATGGTGTTAAAGTAAAATACAATACAATTCCTAAAGTGTGGTACAAGCTGGAGGAGAAACATGAAAACCCTAGTGACAGCTCAATTATCCACACATCAATCAGTGGGGGTTGTGATTGGTTCTGTAAATGGAGCTGGACTGATGTGTTGTAGTAGATCGATTACCCAGCAGTCTGCTTCTCAGACAAGTCCACCGCCATCATCATCCCCTTCACCCCCCACGGCTGCTTTGCAACCTGTTCCTTTACATGCCGACATCTTAAAAAATAAGGCAGATTGTGCCGAGCGTGACGCTTTGGTTGTATTGCTGTGTGTCAGAAGTTGATATGTGTGCGCATATTTCTTTAGTATCTTCATTGGAAAATAGTGGCGAGGTGACAGATGCAGTACATGCTCTGAACAGGAATGGTGCCTTTAATTCATGTCGACTAGTCTATTAAATCTTCCCATGGCTCAATATAAACCTGTTAGAACAGTTTTTTGGCCCCTTGACAGAAACACAACATTAACCACTAATCACCTCTTAAGTTGACGCAGTGAACCTGTTAGCAAATTGCTTGCATTGATGACATTATCATTTGCTTTGCTTTGTGTTTGCGTCCATCGGATGAGTGTCAGTACAATGGTCACTTTTTTTTGGTCTCCACCAGCTGCTGAGGAATATATCTGGCATCTTCTCATTTCAGTTTACATTTGTATTTCTGCATCATTAAAATCCATAAACTCCATGTGATACACATAGTTTTCTCTTCTTTGTACAGCATATTAGTAAATGAGAGAAACTGATCTTCTGTTTCTTGTCAGAGCCCAATTGGTGACTAAAGGCTATCTTACATTTGCAGCACAGGCCCCCCCCATCTCTGTACTTTTTGTTTTACATAAATCTATAATCCCTGACCTAATATACATTCATTCAATGTTTATTCAGTTTGATTGTTGATTTATCCTTTTGTGTTTAACTTGTCTTTGTGCTATACGAGTAAAGCTTATATTAGTATTGTTATTATTGTTCACACTTTTAAAAGTTTACAGAAGCTCATTTCTTACTTCTCATCCTAACCTGGGAGATGCTCTGGGACCCTTCCTTGTTTTTTGGTTTCGCGTGTTCACTGTTTTGTTGAGAGGTTTTTCAGACAGCACAAATGTGACGGTAACTATTGCATAAAAGCCATAAAAGCCCAAAAGGGCATTCTTGATGGAGGCTATGAGTGTGATGTAGTGGAATAGAGAAGAGGCAGAGCTATACATATTAGTGATGGGAGGTTGGTAAAAGTGCCTTTATCTATAATGGCTGAGAATGGAGAGCTCTCACATCCATTTCTATCACCACCCTGCTCCCCTCTGAATCCTCAGCATCACTCTGATGTCCTCTCCTCCTGTACATCACAGAAGACAAGGGGGCTTTTAAGGTATAATTTGCTGCTTTCTTTTTTATAAATATATATATATATATATCTTGGACTCTGCCTGTAGTGACCCCAGGGCCCGGTGCTCTGGGCTCGTCCAAATTGTCTTCCTGTTCATGATCTGCTTTGATATTAGGGGGGGTGCTGGGTTTTAATTTGAAACTGAACAAATAACTCACGTCTCCCCACATCAGCTATCATTCTCTTGCTTTGAATGCAGCTCCTCCCCGTTCCTCAACCTTGCTCATGCATGCATGCCCATCACTCCGCTCAGATAGGGTGTGCAGAAAAATTTCCTCATTTAATTTCCGCCGCGGAAAAAAACCATCCACAACCAATTTGAAAAACTTTGTTCCTGCTCCGGTGGAAACAGAGAACTTGAGATTCAAGTAATCAAAGAGTGTCTGTGGCTTATGGAGTTGTCACACATACTGTACCTGTTTGAAAAGTTTTCAAATTAGGATTTCCATTTGAAGTTCGGGGGGGGTTTCCTGCCTTTCTGTCGCTGATAATCAAGTGCAGCAGGTGGCAAGGAAATGTGCATCTCAGCAATCATCTCCATTGACATGTGTTAATAGCTCATCAGACTAAATTGTACTAATAACTGCTAACAGGGATCGTGATTGCACATGCTTCTAGGTCCTGATGTCTAATAACGCCGTGTTTAATTCCCTAGCCGAGCATCTATAAAATACTGATGTCTGACAGATAATTGAAATGTAGTCAGATACAGTGATAAGTCACATCGATGCTATTTACACAGAATTGTTACATCTCCTACTCTTTAGCTTCTTCTTTAGCTTCTACTGTAGCAGATGCAGACTAATGTCACACGCCCAGAGCTGAATTTGGCCTCAAGCTGGCAATCCTGGCCGCTGCTGCTGTTGGCTTCTTGTGGTTACATGGCTCACACACACACACACACACACACACACACACACACACACACACACACACACACACACACACACACACACACACACACACACACACACACACCTGTGAGAGAGGAAGCAGAGCTGAGGCACCGCCACATCTTATCAGTCAGCTTCTCTGGTCATTTCTTCAACAGAAATTGAGGGTTGGGCACTGGTGGATTTCAGTTTGAAGGAGATGTAAAGCGTGCAGGCTGGAGAAAGTCTTTATTTATCGTCCTGTGGAAGCTGAGTGAGGGAAGAGTGGGTGACTGCAACTCTGATAGGAATTCAAACATCCATCCCAGTTGTGATCATATAAAAATACTTGGGTTTCTGTTTGATGGTAAGGGGTATTTAGAGTTTTGTCATTGAGCACTGCAGCGATCAGTGCAGTGAGAATGTTATTGTTAAGTTAAACAATGAGCTGAAACATAAACATTATTAGTTGTATTTTTGGACCATGCAGATAATGAAGATAATGACATAAATTGTTAGTTGCACCCCAATGAGGGGGACTTGAATTCTGTCATTATTATTATGTAATCATATAATCTCCATATAAAAATCACACATGTGTTAAATATTCCTTTGAGCCTTTCAAAACCAAGACTCATTAAGGAAACACATCTATTTTTTAAAGAATGCTCATTTCTTTCCCATTTTCGTTCTCTCTCCCTATAAGACACACATATCAAGAACACAGAAGATATTCCTGAAATACTCCTTTGACGGAGAAGAAGAGAAATATTATGAATCCCCAAATATTATGATTCAATTATTCTCTTTAAATGCTTCACTATTCATCTGTATGTCAGCTTCAGCCTTAGTGTTTTCACTTTAAGTCAGATGAGCACACTCTCAGGCGACTCAGAGATCGCACTATACATCACAGTTTCAGATTATCTCTGGAGGCAGTTATGTACAGTTTGCACAACACACTACTTCATCACTTCCCCAACACCACATTCCTTTTTTATATCTGCAGCAGAGGCGAAGTGTTTAACTCCGCAGCCCATCTGCTTTCATTAAGACAGAGTGGTGCTCTCCCTTTTCTAAAGTAATTGACATGTGGGTGAGCAATGACTTACAGTGGAGAGTTGCGCAGACAGGCCAGCTGAAGGGAATATCAAGAGCCAATCAATATCGATAGCAAACATGCCAAATTAGCAGAGCAGACAGTGGGAGGAGGGGATGGTGGTGGGTGGGGGTGTTCCTGTTTAGCAGTCTGCAGGCGAGGCCTGAGAGACTAAGTGGGGAGCACTGGGAGTTTTAATAACGCGGAATCAATGCGTGCTGCCCGCAAAACTTTCTCAGCAAAGTTATTAATTGGGGAGAATGAACAATGCAAAACTGTCACTGCAGAGTTGTGGACTTTGAGCACTTTAAACAGGCTCCATTTACCAGGTGCAGCAGAGCTCCCATCCTGCTTTGTATTTATGTTTTGTAGTACTTAGCTGACCGCCGCCGCTCTCTCTCTCTCTCTCTGCCTCGTCTCGAGTTAACGCCCATGGATTTGGAAGCGGTGGAAAAATTCAATCCAGGGTCTCCTGTGTAAAATGTTGCTGCGAGAAGCATCCTGCAGCATCTTGTTAGTGCTTTACATGATGTAGAGGTTACAGACTATGGGGGCTTTGTCCCCTGTTATTCTGTCAGCACAGCATTACTCACCAAACAAAGCTGCATGATTTATCTCCAAATCTATTATCAAAATGAGTAGGTAGAAACCATGGCTCATAATTCAGTTGACACTTTATGGTGTTTGTTATGGGCGGCAGAGGAGTGGGAACACATGCGGATACTGAAATATGGCCGCTGACAGTGTCACTAATAGAACTAGTAGCCTACAGAGTTTTTGAAAAAAAAGCAGAGTGCCCTCACTTTGGAAGTATCCAGCTGAGCGTGGTTGAATGTGACAATATAAATGAGCCACTCGCCGTGTTTAACAAAGCTGCAGAAAGCAGCTGACATAGCTCTTGACGGACAGGCACTTGTGGATGTAAATGAGGACGGATGATATTATAGAGCAGCACCTTCCTTCTGTGCTTGTCAGCTGATAATGCAGCTCAGCATAATGCTGAAGAAAAAATGATTAGCTCCTGGCGTCTTATCATCACGTTCTTTATAGCAATCTGAGATACACATTTGTGCAGCATGGCTATTACAACCTGATGCTTAATCACAGTTACACTGCCGACACGCTGGTCTGACTGCACCGCCGTTTGAAATACATGGTCAGTTCCTTGATGTGTTTCGGACCTGAACACGGTGTATGATGATAAGATAACATGGCAGCCATGTGTAGCAAGGCACTTTCTGTCTTTTTCACTTGTGACGTGTGATGTCAAAAGTGGAAATTGCTACGGGTTTTCATATGATTATTATATAAAGTGAAAAAATTATATTAAATTTTATTAGGTTTCGTTTGTAAAATTGCGAAACCACCTATTTATTTATTCTTTATTTGAAAACGGACAATGTACATAAATCTACATTCATACAAATGTAAATGCACAGCAGGCATCCTGCTTTGGTAAGAAGAAAAGCATTCATCATTATAATTAGACAACAGTGATTTGCAGCTAATACAGCTACATTCAGTCCTGGTAAAAAAACAAAAACAATATGATGAGGACTCATCTCTCCTCAAGGGAAATGTGACAGGGGTGCAGTGGGTACACCTACAGTGTAGCTCAGGACGTTGAGTGGTTTGTCCACTAACTGGAAGGTCAGAGGTTCAATCCCTGGCTCCTCAAAGTGTCCTTGGGCAAGACACTAAACCCATTGCCTGTGGCAGCTGGTGTAAATGATCGAGTGATAGAAAGAAGTGCTCTCTTGTGCTTTAAATGGTCTATAACAAAAAAACTGTAACACAGTCCATTTCCATTTGTAATTGTGAGGAACAAATTGAATATACTGTTTAAATCCGCTGGATTCAAAATGGTAAGTTCTCACAATTATGCTTCCATCTGATCAAGATAAATGATCAGATGAAAGATAATTAGTTTGCACAACTGTAGGAAATTCTCTTCAAAACGTAGGAGATTGAGTTGTCAAATCTAGTTTCCGTATTTTGCCCCTTGTGGTCTTTTGTGAGTAATGCAGTGTTAGTTTTTACCCACTGATTTCTTGTCATTGGTTATTTGACACAGCCAGGTCATAGTTGAAAGATGACAAACAGAAGTGACATGTGAAGTGACAAACAGAAGTGACATGTGGTCATTGTGGAGCTCCAGCTCCTTTTCATCTTTTGTTGGTGCCTTGTAATTACATTTACAATTAAGCAACACACAAGTGCTATGTGCTGATAGTGTCAGTGTCAAATCAAAATATAAAATTTAAATCTGAATTAAAATATTGTATCTGAATCGAAAGGTTAAATCTAAATATTACATGTATACGTGAAATGTTAAATGTTAAATATTAATATTTAGATGTAACCTTTAAATTTAGATACAACATTTAAGATTGAACATTGAACAATTAGATTTAGCATTTAGATTAAACTTTTAGCATTTAGATTAAACTTTAACTTTTGATTTAACTTTGACATCTTTCATATATTTTTATTTACAAAAGTATATATACAACAATGTAACAAATATTGCTACATGCGACTTTAAAAATACACACCACTTGAATGTAGATTGTGTGTGTTGTAGCTGTTGTTTCCATACTTTTATGTTTGGGTATATAGTTTTTTAGTTGAAATAGCATTTACTAATCGTTATTTTCTTTTGTATGATTAGAGTTTTACAGAAATCTCTTCATGAGAAAGATGACAACAGAAAGGAATTTACAACTTTACTCCAGCCCCTGACTTACTCTTAATGGCTGTTAGCTGCCTGTTGATTTGTGTACAGTCACTCACAATAAGAACAAATGGCCTAAGTTCCTTGAAATGTTTTGTTTTTCTAACGTTTTCTTTTTGCAGTGAAGATGCTCTCACCTCTAATTCCAAACACTAATTGGAGATGTTTTGTCTCATGTGAATCAACACTACAGACAGAAGGACTTTGTACACAATCTCTTGATGACATTATCTGTTTGAAAGAAAGCGTATTGAGAGTTTTCTCTTAGTTTTGTGTTTATTTTATGCACTTTTGCTTAGTTTCCTCATGGATGTAAGGGGCACCATCGTGGCTGGAGCCATTAATCTTCTTGAGGGTTGTAATGAAGGCAGACTTGCCGGTCTTTACAGTTTGATGTTCAAGTAATGAGAAGAAACCCAAAGTGCACGGGGGCTTATGAGAACCATGATATTGACTACGCAGGAACCAATGCATTTTATGAACTCTGACACCTGGCATTTCATCGGCGTGACACGATCCAATCTGGAGAGAGTGCAGGTGTTGCAGGAAAAGCCGCTGCGACGGCCGCCTTGGCCCAGCCAGCTGCAGCGGGAAGCCTGATAAACTAAATGGGCTTTGGGCTTAAGTCATTCGGCTGCGCTGTTGTTGAGAGAGAAAGCCAGCAGAGGTGAGAAGGGTTGCAATGAGTGTAAGCGAGTTCAAATCCCGAGCTTAAAATAGAGTTCCAGCATGAATTAATGCTACTGTGCTTGAGGGAATACTGTATAATATAAATGGTTTTCATAAGGGCTGAAAAGGTCAATGCACAAAAAAAGTGGGCCAGCAGTGTGATGTTGAAACAACCTAGAGTGGTAATTTCCTGAGAGACATTGTACTTAAATGCAATGTGAATGTTCAGATAGTAAACATAATCGTATTGGCACATTTGAAATGACTCCCATGTAACGCAGATGCCTCAAAGGTCCCAGGAAATGAAGAAAGTCTTTCCTGCGGTGTTTCTTTGTGGCCCTGGGTGTGTTGTTCTGCTGTCTGTCAGGATATGCCAAGAACATATCCCCCCCCCCAAAAAAAATGTGTGTGGCTTTTTATATCTTTATATCATTTTTCCTGATAACACATTCAAGCAGTAAAACAGGAGTATAGATGACAAAACATCAGCAACATCATTTTGTTTTAGGAGCTTTATGGTATCTGTTTGGAAAATCATTGTTTTCATATAAGAATGATGGAGTATATCCAAGTGTTACTTTGTCCCTCCTACATTTGATGTCCTATTAATATTCCACTTGAGTGTCTTTGAAGATAAAGCTCTCACCAGAGACCATGTTTCATGTAGGAACACATCAAACCAGAGATAAAGATCTACACTATCCAAAACCCACTGCGTGGGATCTTTAAAAGGCACAGCTTGATATGTGAAGCATGAAAACATGTTGGATTTATTGAAAGACAAAAACAAATCTGACTGAATTTGCTCATTTGTTAGGGACTGTGTAGAAATTATTAGTGGGCGAGCGTGGAGGAGAGAAAGGGGTGTTTCTTTCAGATTAACTTTTTTTTTATTACTTTTCTTCTCATCATTCATTCATTATATAGAATGAATATTTAATTGTGCACTCTTTGGAACAGCTTTCTAAAAGAGACAAGTTTCCAACATGCCCGGCTGTACATCATCTCAGGTGTCATGCATTTTGATTTGACAAGTCAGACATCAGATCACGCATCAGCCTGAAGCATCATCTGGTCTATTTCATACATATTTTAAATCAGTGGGAGGATGAAGGTTAAACCACAGAGCTGCTGTCTGTGCTTGTTCTGCTCATTCTGGGGCAGTGCTGTTCATCAGACATGACATTTGTAAACAACTAAATTGGGACAGCAAATGTTTTGTAGGAAAGTAATCGCTAGCTGGATTTCACTCAGAGGTGATATTTATATTTGAATGGTTGAAATAGTTATTAACAAGATGCAAGGAGGTGGTAGGGGGAGGATTTTGTGGATGTATAAATGTTGCTGGTTTGGCAACAAGAGCTATTTCGTGTAAATGGACTTTTCTTGCATTGAACCAGTCCACAATCTTTCCATAAACCTAGCCCAGTGCTGTGAGTGCCAAAACATATGCATAAATTTACAATGTTGTCAAGAAAAGTTGAGAGTATGTGGAAGATAACAAGTGCAACATATACTCTCAGTATCAACATATTTGCCAAATAAGTTATTTACATACATATCCTCATTACCGTAATAGAACATCCAGCCACAGTTGCATTTTCCATAGAATGTATTTGCCTTTTGCAGGTTATAAAAAACTAATTGCATTTCTAAAAGACAGAAACGGTTGCCTTTGGCTGCAACTGTTTACTTATATTCACCATTTTGTAATCTTTGCTAACACAACAAATTGAGATATTGGAGCTCATTGCACTTGTGAAACGGGTCTAAACAAAATTCATAAAATGCAGAGGAGGATCTTTCTGTACAATCCCTCATGCAAGTGTGATCATGTGTGAGTCGTATTTCAATTTCAGCTTGAGCTGAGTTTGGTGTTTAAAGAGGCAGCCAGTGTGTCCTTTCTTTGAGCAGCATCGAGCTTCAGGTTTGCTACAAACTGCCACATCTGGGAGCTGCCTCAGAGAGCCATTGTTTTCTTGTGTCTACTTTGGACCAATTAGCAGCTCCACTGGAGCAGTTAGTGATGCTAATACTTTGCTCAAGAAAACTTTGACAGCAGACGCAGAAGAAGAGGTGAGCGTGTCTCTTTTATAAGGCGGCGTGAGGATTTAAATTTGTACCTTTCTCTAGTCTGTAGCTTCCTTGTACGTTCTTATTTATTTATTTAAAGTTTGGAAATGACAAAAGATTATATAGTGTGATTAGAAACCTATTTTCACAACATTTAAAACAATAAGGAATCTAGTAAAAACAATTCAAAAGCCCTGATTTTATTTTGTGTTCTTACAATTTTGCACAGAAATGCATGTCTAAGGGGCCAAACCAGACATATTAAGTTCTGATGACTTTGATGAAAGATATAAAAAAAGGCAACACTGGCTTACAATGTGCTAGTCATTGTTGAGGGTTAAAATGTAAAATCAGATAAACTTGTACAAGGGAAAACTTAACAATAAATTGACATGAAAACCAACCCAACAACACAGTTACAGGTTATTGAGACCTTTAACATTGGCCTTCTGTAGCTTGGTTGTTCTGTTGGACAGCAAAACTCCAAACCTTTGAAACATAGCTCAAAATTTGACGAGTACAGCTAAAATAGGTTCTGACGAAGTTCTGTTAAATATTTGAGGGAATATTCATGATGGAGATATTCATTTCTTCCTGCGGGAATCAGGTCAGAGTTCATTTACAGAGGGTCTTGAGGAGAGAGGTGTGGATAGAGCCAAGTGACAGGCCCTAGATCAGACTATAGAGAGGGCAAAAAGGGGATGGGGGGGTTGTATCCCCCGCACTAATCAAAAGCCTGTAAGACCCCCCCCCCACTCCCAACACTCATAAATCATGGAAAATATTGACTGTTACGAAACATGATGAATTGGTTGGTTTTCTTAATGAAATTTATTTTTCAGTGCGAAGAAAGAACTTTTTCCACCTCAATTTTTATTGTACTACTTTCGCTAATAGCTAATTGGTATTATCTGGCAACTAGGACACAGGAAATTATTATTTATATGGTGCATAAACAATTATTCACTGGTAACAAATAGTAATTTAGGAATTATCCAGAGTATTTGACCATGCTATTTGACCTCAAACCCCCCCCCCCCTCAGTGTTCAACCCAAAGTTATGCCTTTGGACTGCCGCTGTTGTTACGACAGGTTTACACTGTGGAGCTGGCTCCATCTTAGTAAAGGAGAATCCATTTGTGTTCCAAGTGCACTGTGTTGCCCGATGTGAGGCACTGGCCACAGCTGATGCATTGAAAGCTGTTCAAACAGATTTCTACAAGTGCGCAGTGAACTCAGTGTTTTACAAGCCCTTGGCGAGCATGACGAATGGTCTTCGTCAGCTGAGTTTCACCTCACGCAACAAGGACATGATGAGCCTAAAACAACAATGCACTGTGCCCTGGCTCTCTCTCTCTGGACAGTGGATACCACAAAGCTTTACTGGCCTACGCTCATCATGGAGCAAAAGGAAGCATACAGATTTACTGCCCTGACCTATACACCATCAGATAGCTGCTAGCGATGAACTGGCAAAATTTGTGTCGAAGAAATTTCAACATCCCACTGATGGTACAAGCCTCTGTAGCCACTCTGACCCAACCACAATACACCCCTGGACCTGAGGAACAGGACTTAAAGCATGCATGTGTTGAAGATGAGTTTAAAGGCATCAAAGTGATACAAGCTTCAGACATATTTGTGTGGACATTCAACACTAAGAAGAAGCGGTTTATTAAACATCTCAGATGCTCTTGTGAAGATATTCCCCATAATAACCTGGATATCCTCGAGGAATTTGCAATCTTTGCCAAGAGGTTGGATGGTTTCAACTTTGCACAAGCAGCATGTACTGAGATAAATTATGGGCCAAGAATGAATCCCTGGGGAACTCCACAGGTAATAAATTACACTTATTGGCAGATAAGGCAATTTTGTTATTCAGATTAGGATTGAACAAATGAAAATCAGTCCCTGTCAGTGTCCACATTTGTTATTCAGGGATTATATGCAGTGATCAAATGTGTTACAGGCATGAGTGAAGTCTAACAAAACAGAAACAGTAAAACCACCATCATATAAACTCTTTAAAATGAATTTTTGATGCTGTGGTGAGTTTTCAAAGTGATAATTCAGAAACAATATGCACTTTGTAGGGGGCAGCTCCTCCAACACTTTAGCAAGAAAGAATGATTTATATATTGGTCTATAATGTTTTAGCTTATCAGTGTCTACACTTTTTTATTAGCTTATTGACCTGAATCTGAAATTAACAAGAGCTTGTGCAGTTGTGGTGGGATACTAAAACCGTATACCAAAACCTTTTTAATAACTCAAGTTCAGAGAATCAGGATGGAAGGCTACTTCAAAAAATGTTTTTCCTGAAACAAAACCTATTGTTTTATTTCCTTGTGAAAAGCCAGCATTGGTCGTCTGTAGGAGACAAAGAGAGAGGTTGCTCCAGCTTCTAAATCACGTATTTCCACCCCGACCTTCTCTCTAACAGTTGGTAGTGGCAGTGTATCACTGTCATGTTTTGCCTTCCTCCTAGTTGTCTAAAACAATATGACCAATACTTCTGTATCTCTGGAGAGGACATCCACACACACAAACATTGGGTCCCTTGCCAGGAAAACCTTAGTGTGTTCAAGCATTTAAACAAGAAGCCATGTCTCCATCCGTGTAACTATTCTAAAAATACACAGCATTCATCATAAAAGGAAATATATGATTCTCTCAGTGAATACTGCTCAGTTGTGAGCTTGTGGGGCGCTCGTATTCTTTGGGTCTAGACTCTGGAAAGTGTTGACCCAAGGTCATCGGCTCAAATATGAGAATCAGACAACCCTGTAATTTTCTCTCCCCAGTCAGTTCTTATTCCTTGAAGTCAAGCTGCTAAGACTTCACAACAGAAAGGTTAAAACTAATTCAGTGAGACAAGGTCATAATTTTTGCCACACACGATTAAGCAGTTTGTTCTGTGCAGAGAAGAGCAAACACTGCTGGACCTTATTGCAGATCTGCTCGGGTATCTGTCTCAAAGCAAGTCCTGTTCACAGCCCATCTAAGCTGCTCCTGTATTTCCAACGATTCAATATCCAGGCGTTTTATTGTAGTGGGTGTTAGATTGTGGTACAAGAGCACAAGGGAGGTGTGGGAAGTGACCACAAAGAAAAAGTGAGGAATGAATGAAGGTCTGCTTCTAAAAAAATATAGACAAGAGAGAGCTGTCCTCAGCTTCAACTCAGACTGATAACAACTTTGAATCTCTAAAACTGACTGTGGATGACATGTCGAGAGGAAAATATACAATTTCTCTGCTTTAAAAAATTGTATTTTTAGCTGTGTTTGTTAACAAGCATTTGTCCTGAGACGTAAAATCTATAAAGGAAGCACAACACACATCTTAAGATATACTGTCGGTCCTGATTTAATCACTCACAAAACACACTTTAAGTTGAGTGTTGGGTGGACACACTGTTGTGAAGAAACATTGTTTGTCTGTTATTAATGGACTTGCATTATAAAGTCATTAGTGCTTTGAACGTCCAGGAAACATGCTGTGTGATTTCACGCTGGATATAAACCCCCATGTAGATCAGAGCCAAATTAACTAATACATTTTCGCTTTATTACACTCTTATTTGCAATAACAAGTCTTTTATATTCAGTGGAACTCACACAAACTTTGCTCACTAAGCCTTTTATAAGAGATCTCTGCTGCTCAACCTTTAAATATTGAATGATAAACTCCAACATATATAATTTTAATGACTAACAGAAACTTTCATATTCAGTATTTTAGATATTGAAGCCGGTAAATATTGAATGTATAATATTATGATATTGATGCTCTGTAAAGACAGTGTTTTTTTTGTTTGTCTCATTTTGGTTTTATTATAACATGTGTTATTGTTTATTTTAGTCATCATAATGCTGATTCAATGCATTTCTATGCAGACGATGTTAACTTTATTGCCAAATGAATAGCTGTGATAAGTAATGTGCCATCACTTCACTGTGAAATGCAGTTTGCGTTATTCTTTTATCTTAGGCCTTGCACCTTTTTATCATCCAGTATCTTAATGATCACAATTACTGTAAACTTAACTTCAATGTACATGAACCTGTGTCCCTCTCCTTTTTTCTTTCCTGTCTTCTCTTTTCCTCTCTTTGTACCTGGTTCCGTTCGAGGTTTCTGCCTCTTAAGATCACATTTTTCTTGCCGGTGTCACAAAGTGCTTGATCATGGTTCGAACTGTTGATGTGTATCATAAAAGTACGCTGCTGCTCTCTGTGAAATGTCCCCTGAGTCAACTTCTGTTATGATTTGAAACTATAGAAGTAAAACTGAAGTGGCTTCAATCAAAATGAAGATCTCTAATTTGTTTCTTGTTTCTTTTTTTGTTATGTGCACTGTGTTATTATTACACCCAGATCAAATCTACAAAATTGATTATTTTGCAGTAAAGTCCAGAAATGCTTTGGCCAACAGCTCTGTTAAAGGAGATGTTATCAAACTGAGGAGATATTGGGAGAGTTTGCAGCCCAGCATTCATCTTTACTTTGCAGACGCTGTCAGCCGCTGCCAGTGACCATGAGACGATGATTCCCCTGGTTTCGGTGCTTGTTTTGAAACTGTGTTGACTGCTGCCCACCAGGGCTTGAAATTAGCACCTTCACCCCCACCTTCAAATATGGTTAAAAATTCATCAGAGCGACTCCTGTCGTCAGGTTACCAACCGACTTGACTCGTGACAACTTAAGTGCTGATGCTCCTGTTTCAAACAGAGTAAACGAAATAAAGTGTGCACAAAATGTGTGAAATGACAAATAGTTGAATATTACGATAAATCCTCAGCTTGTGAGGGATTGGTCCTCTCTCACAGAATATCTGTAAATTTGATAACTGGATATATGTTATTTTGATAATTTATTAATCTGCAAATAATTGATATAACTAATAATTCAATGTTAAATTCAATCTAAAGTCCAAAAAGATTATTTTTTAATTCAAAACCAATTGACATCTGTCCCACTATGATATAAAATGAAGACAAAAAGAAAATATCAACGTTTTTAGAAGCTGGATTAAGAGAATATGTCTTGGAAAACCTTCCAAAATCATTAGATTGATTATCAATAGTATTTTTCAACTATGGATTTACTAATTCAACTACTTATCATTTCAGCTCTATAACTATTTAATAAATCTAATGACACAGCACAGGACCCCAACAATGACATGACAATGTGTGTTCTGTTGTATAGAAGTTATTATGCAAATATTTAAGTTTATATTAGAATATATATATATTTCTATATATTTCTTTCATTGTGTAAACAGAAATCGTGAAGTTTGTGTACCTTTCATTAATGAGAGCAGGGTCCTGTCTCTCAACATTTATCATAGACAAGTGCTATGACACCGGAGACAGGGATTACATATGTAGCCTTTTGTGTTTATATTGAAATGTGAGATTGTGCAGCTCTGTCTTATCATAGGAAACATAATTGTTTTCCTCATTCATACATGACTTTGCAGCATGCTTACATCACTGTGGAGCATTAATATGAAACAGTGATAAGGTTACTCCATCAGAGGCGCATGGTCTAATCTGAAATCAATCCACACCCCTTGAGTCATTCAGAATCGATTATTCATTGCTTCCATGGTGAGAAAGTGTAATGAAATTTAGTAGATTTAAAATGGGTTTGACCCTTTAAGGATAATACCAGAATGATACAGATAGCTTTCCTTCTACCGCAGAACTTTCAGTTCTATTCACTGCTGCGCCAGGGGCTTCAATCTGACATGTATTTATCCAATATCTCCCAGTTCCCACATGGTGCATTTGAAACAGGAAATTTTGATTTTGTCAGAAGTTGGTAATAACTCAACAATGCATTGCCAGATTATCACCAAATTTAGCAGAACACTCACTTGGGTGTGTATCTCTAGATGATAACGTTTTGGAGCTGATCAGTGGTCAGAAAACCCCATTTTATGAGATACCTGCGTAAATGTAGAAGCAATCCAAAGCATCTATTGATCAGAAATGACTCCCCATCATAGGATGCTGTATGACAAGTAGCTTATATAGATTAATCAATATTTTGTGATATAAATCAATATGGCATCATTATGAAATGGTATTGTAATGATATAAACCAGTTAGCTTTGCCTGATCGGGTACAATGCACACAGAGGGTTTATATTGTCTCTCCTTTTCTCATCAGTTGTTGTCATTGAAGTCATGAGGCACTCTGTGGCTGATCTTGTTTAAATGCACCGCAGCGTTTGATCTGTGAACTTTGTTTAATGTTTTTTTATGTTATTGGATGTTGGAGTCAAAGCTGTCATTGTGACAACATTATTCCCAATGCTAATTACTCCCAGTAATTGCCATAAACAGTTGGGGTTAAAAGTGTAAATGTAAATGTGATGTATTTGGAGGTATGTTGAACACATGGGGGGGGGGGGGGGGGGGGGGGGGGTATGCCCAGTCAGAGCTGCAGCTTCTAATCCATCTTCTTGCTCACAGATGTGAATCTGAGGCATTTGTCTTTGTTAGATCTGTCACCGACTGGCAACGTGTGACGAGTGTTTCCATCCTCCAGCAGGTATAGATTTCTGTCAAAGGGTTAGAAAGAATATCATGAATTATTATTGTTTGACCTTTTGAGATTATTTTTCTCTCAATCTGTGAACGATCTGCATGTTGAACACAACTGCTCTCAAAGTTTGGAAATTACCCGAAAGAGGTTACATTCCTGGAACTACCCACATCCTGGATGAGAGGGGAAAAAGAAAAGTCCAATTACAAGTCCTGGAGAAACCCATTTCTATATGACTTGAAGTCCTTGCTCGAAATATACACACAAAGAATAGTTTTTTTTATTGAAGTCAAAGTTAAAACATTCATAAACGTAAGCGCAGCCAAAACATCGTCAGTGAGTATCACATGTGTTTATTTTGAATAATACAAGCAGTGGAGTGTCTTTCATGATATTACATGTTTTAGCAGATACGCTCAGGGGAAAACAGACTGGCTTTGACTCTAATGCCTCCTGGCAATTTATCCACTGCTCTTCATTTGCTTTTCTAATCAGCATATGTCAGCTGTTCAGAAGTTTCATGACTGGTGAAAAAATCGTCTGTCTGAACCATATCGGTGAATATTACCTTCAAAATAATTCAAAAGAATCAATTTATATTAAAATCTGGATATTTTTCTTGGGTTTCTGCTTTTTTTAAACCTTACTGCAACAAACAAACAGCAGGTTTACACTTACTTAGAGTTATCGTTCTCTGCTAATGATCCTTTTATTGACGACTTTTATCACTGTTTCCATAATTTCCCTTCTGCTGAAGGGATTTGGGATTTTAGCGAATATATGAAAAGAGTGGGACTCTGTGAGCTGCTGGAGGTAAATAAACCTGCAGAATATCAGACACAAGCAGACTGTTGCAGTACATTAATATAGGATTACATTTTTAGACTTTCATAAAACTAATGGGAAATAAATCTTAGCCAAGTGTTGAATACACTGTTTTTGCACATTCGGTAGTTGGTTCAGTATTTCCCAACTTTAAAAATATGTACGTGACTGTATTAAGGATGAACAGCAATAGTTTGTCATTATCATTGCGATAAGAGTCACAATTTTACTCTGAATGGTAACATATGCATTTCGTTTTCTCAGAAAACATAATGTGATTTATGTTTATGTACCAAGCAAACATGTTCCCCTGCGTCTGCCTATAGGATTTGTATGCAAGAGCATCTCTGTAGGAGCCCAGCGGTTCATTTATAATAGTATGTTGTGACACTTTTTACCTTTTTATCAAAAAACAACAACCCTGCAGCTTCTGCGAAATCGCATATTGCACTTGGCCATATTGCAATTTCGATAATAGCCTCCTTCGATTAATTGTACGGCCCTGCTGAATGTGTTACACATCGCCCAGTGCAATGTGAACAGACCGGATTGAATAAAATGGATTAACCACAGGGAAATATTTAAGTGCCTCTAGTCAAAGTCAGGTCATTGAAAAATGTATAAATGTGAGACCG
The DNA here is from genome assembly GCA_026259375.1 of Verasper variegatus. Taxonomy (NCBI): domain Eukaryota; kingdom Metazoa; phylum Chordata; class Actinopteri; order Pleuronectiformes; family Pleuronectidae; genus Verasper; species Verasper variegatus. The sequence continues at coordinate 8,995,956 of CM048054.1, forward strand.
ATGATCTGTCTTGAGTGCTGCTGTAGTGAAGGAGTCAAAGGTTAACATGGAATTCATGTTTGAGTTTATTAATTGAAAAGGGACAGTGCACATTAATTAAAATGATAACTCAAGTCCAATGTGTAAATGTGCCAGGTTTAGATTTATTTGCTGGATAGTTTTCATCCGCAATCTCTGGCAGGTTGAAGATAATGCACAAACAAATAACATACAGACACATGTATAAAAATATATGTACAGACACAGACACAGCATAAAGAATTCGAAAATGTATTGCCTATCTGTATCCCATTTAAAACATGAAATGTCAACATTTTTAATTAGTTTGTGTGGTTCAAACTAAATTCTAAAATCTAACTCTTCATTTTATCACGATTTTTAAATGTCATTGTTTGAATATATTATTTTCAAAGAAAAAACAACATGAACAGAATGAATTTCCTGTCTTTTCCTCTGACTCGTCTCCCTACGTAACACCAGCCACACTCGAGAGGGGATCAATCAGTCACACTGGACTAACATATGCTGCGTAACCTCGACTACCTGAAGGGAAAAACACACTTTTGTCAAACCCGTCTGCTGCTCGGTTAGAGAGTGATTTGCGTTGGGCCTCTGATCGCAGAGTGTGGTCGGGTTTGGGGAACATTAGGGACACAGGGGACGCTGGAGAACAGGTGGATCTAATTGTCTAAATGATATCCAGCGCCATCCCGGCACACATGACATTGAACTGTTCAGATTGTTATTCTTACTTTCTCATTTACGTGACATAACTGCCGAAAGGAGCGATGGTTGTCATTAACTGGAGTTGTTTTACTTTTGTCACAGCCCGGCTCTGCTCGCCTATGGAAGAGATCAGAACAGGACAAAAAACAAGTGTTCTGTTACATTTAATTTGTCCCATGAAAGTGTCAGCGATAATGCACAGTAACGGGGAATTGATCCACCTCTATCGTTCCGACACTTTCAAATGTCTGGCAATTTTTTTATGTTTCGACAGATTGAGGATCAGTATTGCACTTTTTACTCACTTTTGTTGCATGACTAGTAATCACTGTCACTCAAAACTGCACAGACGTCCCTGAAAACATAAATGATGGCTCTTTTATTTTATTTTTTCTGACGACCTGTTAGTGAAGACCGAAAAATGACAATGATTCATTACTGCCCCCACATAAAAATATAAATTAACTTCCCACAAGAAGCAAACTTTACTTTATCTATTATATTTTATTATACATAGCCCATGACAGTGGGGCAGTGTGCACGGTGTTAAAAAAACAAATCGGCTAAATGGAATTTAGGCCTCATTAATTTTATTATTTACGACTATGCTTTTCCTGCTGTGACGTTTCGAGAACTCTTTAATGACAAAAGTCAGTGAAGCAGTGACACAACAACGTGGAGTCAATCCAAGACGAGAGGCGAGACCAGGACAGGTCGCTGGACAGGGTCTCACACAGAGCCGACATACAGAGACCAGCATCCAGTCAGGCTCCTGTTTGAATTTAGTGTCGCTAATCAATCCATAGCATGCACGTCTTTAGACTGTGGGAGGAACCCAGAGTATTATATCGTATATTGTTTTATATTATGTCAAATCCAGTGTGCCTCTTTTATTGAAACACCACAGTTTCAGCGCCAGGTTTGACTTTGATAGTACTTTGAGAACTTTACAACTTTCAGGAACTCGGCAAGAACTCCCACCAAGGTTAACCCTGTGCTCATGGTTTATTTACCCAAACTGTACTTTCCTGTCTAGGTTTATTTTTATTTTTTGGTAAGTGGGGGAGAATGTTCCCAAAAAACAACCCCTCCGACACATAGGTCTCTATTTTGACAATCTGAGCAGATGGTCTAAAGAGCATTTAGGGCGTGTCAATGTCCTCCTTCCGTCGTTTGGCAGAAAATAAGGTTCCATCGGCGGGTGCATGGTTCATTTTTTGATTTTTTGAGATTTTTGCTGATCTCACGTTCCCTTTAGAAGCCTGATGTGCTTGCAACTGGTGTATTACTGTTATAACGCTTCACACTTTTCACTTGTCACATGTTTTATACAACAAGCAAAGTGTATGCACATTGTGCACAATCTATAAATGCATATTACTGTCTCGATAATGCACCCTCAAAATAATGGGCTTATGCCTGAATGGATGAATGACTTAGGATCTGTGAGGACCTTCTCATACAAAAGGTTGGATAGTGAGTAATTTAAATGGTTTTCTGTAACATATTTAGAGCAAATATCTTTTAATGTTTATTCACTAACCTATTTGAACCATGTTACTGGATTCATTCTGTCCTAGCAGCGCCTTTGTTACTCATTTTTAAAATTAGAAGAAGTAGTACTCTAAGTGAACCTTGGAAAACTGTAACTGTAAATGGAACTTCTATTATGAAAGAAGAAATTGGTTTAAAATGATCTTTTCTCTGTTTGACTTCTTCACAGCTAAAGAATGTACAAATGTTTTCGATGTCTCACACCATCTGTCCATCTGTACACCCACATGCTGCTCAGGGTCGGGTCGGGGGGGAGCTGAAGCCGATCGCAGCATGTACTGCAGGGTGAGAGGTGGGGTACGCTGCAGGAGAGGTTGCCAGTTTATGGCAGGGCTAATACATACAGGCAGACAAGCACATTTCACACTCACGTTCACACCTACAGGCAATTTAGAGTTCTCTCACCTGACCGGCATGTCTTTGGACTGTGGGAGGAAATCGGAGCACGCAGAGGGAACACACGCAGAGAACATACAAACATGCACCGTCACACCAAAACAGGAAAAACAAACAATTCTCATTCTGAGACTCCTCACTTTTCTCACATTTTTTATTTTGAAAACCCAAGGAATGGTGGACATTCTTGTGAGGAATTCACTCTTCCTTCTTTGATTTCACGTAATTGTTAAATAATAATCCTGTTGGACACGAACCCTGAGCTCATTTTCTTCACTGCACAACACGAACAAAAAGCTGGGATCTCTTTTCACGCCTGTTATTTTACTAAAAGCAAAGGATTTCTTCACAGCCACCTACAAGGAGCTATTTCCGTAGAATTCCGATTTCCCCGCATGCCAAGGATGCAAAGCGGAGAACAAAGCTTAATTTCAGTCCCAATGCATACTAACACACCATCCCCTGGTCTGATGCATCTCATTATCTATTCAGCAAGGACGTTGTTGTTGAGCAGACAAGACAAGGTTCAGGTCCAAATTATCGAGTTTCTTTTCTCCACACTTCATCCTTCAAAAACAAGTTTCTGCTGTTGTGACGGAGCACCTTCTTTAGTCCAACCATGCAAATGTACAAAGTGTGATTTTTTTTTTTCAAGGTCCAGTGTGTAAGATTTAGGTGAAAAGGATCTTTTTGCAGAAATTGAATATAAATTAATCCTAGTGTTGTTTTCACTAGTGTGTAATCCTACGAATTGTTGTTTCTTGACCCTAGAATCTGCCCTTTATATTTAGATACTTTATATTTACATTTAGAGCAAGTTCTCTCTATGGAGGCCACCATATTTTTTACGGTAGCCAATACTATACAAACTAAACACCTGAGTTTTTATGGTTGGTTTGTTAGATCAGAACATCGATCTGAAGCATAGTCTACATAAAGATGGACGCCAATGCAGCTCCCCAAAAGTGAAACCAAAGCATATCGATCACCCCCTGGTGGCTGGCTGCAGCATAGGTCATAAACTCTTCATCCTGCATGTTCACAGGACACTTACCAAACATAATTACATTTTGATGATGGTTTCTGTCACTATAGGTAGTTCTTATCACACTGATGGATGTTATTGAAGTATTTTCCAGTTTGACTTTAATTAGTTATTTGATGCTATGAAAATGGGGTGAGACGTCATTATCGACAGCTGAGACTGAGTCACAGATGGTGTCCAGCACGTGTAACATCTACTGTGCAGACTCTGGCTCCAAATAATGTCTTGGGGCGTAAGATGGCGGCGTCTGTATCCAGGATATTTTGGCTATATTTCTGGACAGTGGGAGGAAGAGGAGGCGTTGTCTTTCTTTATAAACAGTGTATGGTCCAAAGTGGCTGTTAAAATGTCTGTAGGGAACTCAGACAAACAACCATAAAAAGATATAAAATGACTATCAAATGATGGAAAAAGACACTAAAGAGACACCGAACGACCACAAAAAGACCCGGTGGGACCACAGAGGAATGTAAAATGAACACACTGTGATGCAAAGTGACCACAAAGAGACATAGAGGGATTAGTGTTGTTTGGAATCTATTGCAGCTCAGGTGTCTTGCTACTGTGTAGAAGGCTGGAGGCTAGTTTGAGTTTGGAGACAATTGTTTGTTTTGCATTAATTTATTCAAATGGATTAACAGTGTTACTATTAATAATGTGCAGTTTATTATTGCAATTGACAGTGGATTTAACTGAGAAATAAAACATGTGTTTGAGTGCAAAATGTGCCCCAGCTTCTTTGAACCCGAGTCCCCCCCTAAAGTTTCTAAACCCCTGCATACGAGCAATGGTCATTTTACTTGATTTCATTTTATCTGTTTGTCCTGTGACTGACCGGGAACCTGTCCGAGGTGTTTCTGGGCCCTCAGCCCAGTGCATGCTGGGATACGCTCTAACCCCCATTTGACCCGTGGGTCCGGAAAATTACCGAGTGAATGACAATGTGCTAATACGAATTTAATTACAAAACAGCTGCATCACATTGCACACAGGTAGTGATTCTCTTTCAGTTTGACTCAGTGCAGATGTTCCATTCATGTTCATCAGCCTCTTCACTTCCTAATGTCTGATTAATGCTCGGATTCATCTGTTACAAAGGAGGAAATGATAAACTGGAATGGTTGGTGTTCGTACACAGTATGTCGCAGCCTGTGGAGCGAGAGAAAATCATGGCACTTCCTTACATTTCTGTGTGATTAGAGTCAATACAACTGGCATAATAAAGTATTGTTTTTCACTGAAGAGGTACAATAATGCACCAAAGTGTTACGTATACAGAGGATTCTAAAACTGTATGTAATGTACGACGGGAGGCGCCATTTAGCAAATCGGAGCTATTTAAAGTCGTGAAGCCTCTGCCTAATTGCTTTCTTCTTAACACCACAGCCACGTCTCATGTCAAAAGCTGCATTTCAGTGTTAATAATACAAAAGAAAAATGCCACATTATCACTTCTATAAATAACAATTGACTTCCTGTGCTTTAAAACTTGAACATGAGCAACAGAAAATTCCAGCCATGCCCTGGAGAGCAGTGAAAACAAATTATATTTATGTTTATTGTAAATATACGGTTATTACCAAATCCATGGGGTGTTGTTGGACGTGAGTTGATGGTGATTTTAAGTGGCGTTCAATGACAGCGACTGAATAATTCCATTTTTCACATGCCTTCTGAAATTATGTCACTATCGGGGCAATCAGTGACAGCATCCAGAGACTTTATGATTGCCGGACAGATTAGAGGACTGTAGTATGCACCAGAGCCTCATTCAGGAAATAACAAGTGCCGCCGCAATCAGAAACGCGTCCTCCAGGAGAGAAAGAAAGTACGAATGAGAGAGGAAAAACTGTGATTGCAGTGTTGTGAGATTCAAAGATACCACACTGAGGACAAAGCTGTAGTGAATTCCCAGCCGGGACAAAAGCACCAACAAAGTGTGTAAATCTCATAAAGTGGGGACATCATTGTTCAAGATCTTGCAGTGACACATTTAAAACAGGGCACAGCAGCAGGACATCATTTCATTCACACAAATGATTTAGTCCCTGGGTGTAATCTGAAATGTTCCTGTACAGCAACGTCTCCGAAGGGTTTTTCATACTATCTTTTATATATAAATGCAAAACTCAGCGAAATCCCAGTGAAAAGGACTGGATATTTTGTATTTATGTACTGTACATGTCAACATTTTTTTATAGAATTTCATCCTACTAAAATACCAACTCTGTATCCCTGAGGCCTGGAAACAAGTAAAATGCATTTCCTTGCTAGTTAATTTCTGAAACAGCAATATTTCAAATGCTGCGTTGCTTGAATCCGTGCTTGAACTTCTGTTTCACTGTCTTTGCTGGAACTTTGCAGCATTACTTAGCTTGTTACAGCCACTTGTGGATCAGTGGCAGGACTGTTTCAAGAGACTTTGGGGGCCTCAGGCAAAAGGGGGGGGGGGGCCCACAGTGAACCAAAACAAAACCCTCCACCAGTGAAAACATGATAAGAAACCACCCATTGCAATCCTGAAACAAATTTTTAATTGTCAAAATTATAAACCAAGTGCCTTTTGTGCACTTTACATAAATTAAAGTAGCAAATCCCCATCACTATCTCAGGTACATCATACACACATTTACATATTTTAGGACTCTACCACACCTCAAAAATTAAGAAGCATTTATCAGAAAGCTAATTGAATGGTGCCTGTTGAGTTGTCTCATACCGTGTTGTCATTGCGGTCTCTTGTAACATCATAATATTATCGTGGACTAAGATAATTAAAGATGTTCTGATAAAACTTTTCCATTTTCCTACTAGCGATACCTGAACTTTGCATATCGGCCAACACAGGGTACAGATACGATAACGTTGCATTTAAAAAAAGGTTGACAGCAATTCACATTATGTATTGTAACAGCTGTATGCTACTAACCATGTATGGAAGTGGTGATTGCTCTCATTGTTGTGTGGCCTGGCTCGAATTTATATACTTTGATAAACAAATGTGTTCAGAGAATGAATGCCACTGAAAATCTTTTATTATCTAGTTTGACAGTCAGAACGAACGAAGAACACAAATAAATAAATCTGGGGGCAAACATTCTTCCTTTAAATAGCTCTATACTGAAGTCTTGCATATGGTACACGTCAATGTTTTACTGGGGTACTTTCCAGTGTGAGCTCTGGCTGATGTCACATTACTGGGAATCATTTCCTCTTAGCCTCCCCAAGAAGGGTACTTGCCACCGGCAGTACAGCGCAGCTTCTGTCATGGTGCAGCGACGAAGAAGTGATTTTTAGTTTAAAGACATGGTATCGGATCAGTACATTGATTTGTGTATTTGCCGATACGTCTGTAAGTGTAATAAGGGGTTCTCGTGGGTAATTGCCTGCTTTGTATACCCTCTTGCAAAAGCCGTAATCAGTGGGTTAGTTTAAACTACAGGCACGAGTATCTTCATGGTTTTTTCATATTAATGTCTGTGCATGAAAACAAACAAACCAAGGACCCACTAAAATCAATACTTTACACACCAGTCTAATGATAAAGTTACTAGATGAATAAAACATTTAAGGTAGTTTGAACCCCTACAGATAGTTTCACTTTTTCTGAATAGTTGATATTTCAGCTCAGGTGGATGTTTGGCAGGGATATGCAGGAATAACAAGTGGTGATCCAATTTCATGAACCAATATGAATAATAAATCCTTGTCACTAACAGGTGGAACAGGTCTAATCAAGGAAAATAAGAGAAATCACCTCCACGGTCCTTTTAAATTGAACAAAAACAATCCCCAAAACAATTTAAAGTCGGTGTGAAATGACTGTTGGAGCGTCTTTACCTCCACTGATATGACGAACAGTATTTTTTCGAGTGAGACGAAAGGAGAGTATGTGGGTGGAGTATAATTACAGCTGGAGCTGAAGAGGACTGCTGGCCTGCACCCACACCTCCCTCACCTGCATTGTTAAATCAGGAGGAGGAGGATGACAGAGGAATGACTAAATTAGACCTCCGCTCCATATCTTTTGGGAATGTACACAAAGTTTTTGCCGACAGACCCGAACATGCACCTCTGCTCCTGACGATGCTCCGCTACAGCCACCGACGAGCCAACGGTCAAGAACTGTTATATATTTCGCCCCGAACCACGTCTGATGGAAGAAATGTATGCACACACCCCCGTTGTTCAAGATGACTCATGAGGGTTATTTAACAGGAAGAGAAAATAAATTACTTCAGATAAAAAAAAACAGCAGTCTAAATATATGTTTTTTATTTTATTTTAGATAAAACTAATTTGATGATTAGCACAGCGGGGGCACAGGATTAGATTTTGTGCCTATGGTGTGGAAACATGTTTCTCTGAGAGATTACTTTCTTTACAGATTGTTCTTGCACAATTTCAGAGACTTGACATTTCACATCCACATAAGTAAGCGTGGATGGGACCATCAGCCAGTTGCAGTTAGGCTGAGTCAGTCTGTGTCATCTCCATGTATCAGCTCACACCCATTACCTTTATTTTAGGAGACACATCTAATAAACAGACATCAATGGTCTAATGTGGGTGTCATATTTGATTCTGATATTTAATTTGATTCCACATCAGACATTTGACTCATGGTTGTAGTAGGAGAAGCCCAGGTGCAACTAACATTAACAATATAGCGCTGCTTTATTCAGGTGTCTCAGATAGTGATGTGACAGTCAAGCCAGCATGAAAAAATACAAGAACCCTGAAACTGCTAAATGGAATTTATTCATCCATCAATCCATTATCATTTATTCTTTGAGGGTCGCGTGGAGGCCGGAGACGATCTCAGCTGACACTGGGCGAGAGGTGGGGTGCACCATGAACAAGTTGTATCGCAGGGGTGAAACAACAATTCAAACCCGCATTTACACCTACGGGCAATTTTAGAGTCTCCAATTGACCAAAGCCTCATGTCATTGCACCGTGGGAGGACGTCAGATTACCCAGGAACCTTCTTGCTATGCTGAACCACCATTCTGCCACGATGGCTACCAGGGCCCTCCTCTGTGTTGTTGGCATGGCTTTAAGATGCATCATAGGTTTATTGGAGACGTTAAATTGTCCATAGATGAGAGTGTAAATGTTTTTTTGTCTCTGTCAGTCCTGTGATATGCTGGCGACCCCGCCTCTCGTACAATGTCTGCTGAGAAGACCCTCAAAGGATGAGCAGGATAGAAAATGGATCGATGGAAGAACACTGAGTTTATTGCATCCAGATTTTGTCTTGTTTTGATAATGTTTTGGTGTATTCAATTTTTATTTAATTTTAAGTTTCTTATCAATTATTACGTTGTTTAAGAACAACAAATACATATATTCTTGTGGACTTTCCTTTTGTTTATGTCTCTCATGAAATATGAGTTTTTGTGAAAACAGATTGCTCGTCTTTGGTACAGACAAAATTAACATGGCACTTTTAATGTGGTGAAAGGAGATGATGTGATCCAGGCTGTTATAAGTGTGTTCAAGAGAGTCCTCACCTCTGAATCGAGTGGTAAGCAAATTCATAAAGCTACAAGAGGCTGTTAATTAAAGCCTAAAAGCCTTTTATCTTCCACAAGAATGGAACCATTGATTTTTTTTTTTTCTCCCCCCCCCTCTTTTTTTCATGCTCAGCCTCTTCTCGATAATACTTTGCGATGATCAGAGCCGTCTTTGTTTGGCTGGAAAAAAAAAGAAGAGGACCAAAGATGTGGAGAAGAGACAGGCAGGCTCATTAACGCCAGAAGCAAAAGTTCCGGGAACAAAAGTCACGTGACCTGTGTGGGCACATGTCTTATATTTTCTCGTGTGTGAAGACTCTTTGATTTGCTCTCACTTTCATATCGTAATGAGCCATTCGGTGTCTCCTGCTCCAACATGCAGCGAGCTCAGTAGTTCTTCTTCTTCTTCCTCTTCCTGCCAGTAGTGTTGAGTGGCTCCTGTGACCTGCCTGTGCGCAGCGCTCATTTGAAGGATCATTCACTTGCTCTGCTCGCCGATCACCGGCGCTCTCAGCTCAGCCGCCGTTCCGTGTATTAATGAGGGGGTCCTCGGTCTTTGCGGCTCATCAGAATCATCCATCAGCATAAATCTCCTTTAACAAGACTGAAGAGTTTCAGCCCATCAACATGAAGGTGCACATAGATCACAGGATTCAGCACCCCTCGTATATTCTCATATATTCATTCATAATGCTCTTTCTGTGGGGATGAGCCACCGCACCAAACACATCAGTCACTTAGCTCCATGTGATGGTGTTACTGTACTTTATTCAAGTAAAAGCACCGACACCACGATGTTAGAATACTCTGTTATGAAACGGTTTCCTGTGACAGTGCTGACTGTTACTGCAGAGACATCGATCATTTTCAGTGAGGTTGCTTATAAATCAGTGGTTCCCAATCTGTGGATCTGGGCCCTTTCAAATGTTTGCTTGTCACTCGACAACACATTTTATATTATATATATTTTAAACCTTGCATTGTATTAAATTTAATATCTTTGGGTTGTAGATTATTGTTTGGTGACATCATCTTTACAACATGCAAACAGCTATTTTGACAGTATTCTGATGTTTTTTTGTGAAAACACAAGATGATTTGAACATTTATTCAAAATTAAGTTTAGATAACTGCTGATAACTGGATGTGGGATCCCAACACTGAGTTCTGTAAAGGTTCAATCACCAGACATTCATTTTTAGCAATGAATTGTAAATAACAAAGCATTAGTAACCGCCTGTCAAACACCCCACTGACAGGTAGTTGAGTAAACCTATTAAGGAGAATAAAAGGGACACACATTTTTATTGTTTAATATTTAAATGTATGTATTACATCCAAATATATTCAGAAATTGTATTTGCAAAATGTATCTTCCCCTGAGAGCCGGCTGGTCACTGTCCATGCTGAAAATGCTATTACTTTATTTCATCACCGAGCAGCTTTATACGAGCTCAATATGTTAATTATCCCAGTGATTTGAGCTTTGATCTTTATGCAGATCTCATTTAAAGAATCCTCTGTGAATGCTCTGTTCTCCGGAGCTGATCACCCATATCCAATTAGACATTAAATTTGACAAGAGCTGGGAAAATTCAGCCTTTTTCTCCTATTAAGTATTCTAAACTCGCAGCCTTAGTCATGCTCTACTGACAGCTGAGTAATGCGCTCTGTGCCATGTCCAGGGGATGGAGGCTCTCTATCACTGAACTTTGCGGGTGGGATGGCCAGAGGGCTGTTTATGTGCAAAATTATCTTTTGTACAACGAAGGGGAGATTTTTTAATGTCTGGAAATGTAATATTCCAGACATGTTGCACCTCGATGATGGACATGATCTTTTGTCTTTTCCTGTTGTTGCTCTTCCAGGGAAGAAAACCAGAAACAATGTAAACAACTGTGTTTGGGGATTAGCTTGACCTTCTTTTCTCATTATTATCTAGCTGTTATGCTGTGTCCCCCAAAATATGTGTTTGTTCAGTATCAACACAAACCCTTTGGGTAAAGCCCTAGTTCTGTGATCAGCCTACTGAGCCCTGTTTTCTCAACCGTGACACGGCGGAGTCTGTAATCACTCGCCGGGTTTTACATTCATTACATACATAATAAACGCTCAATGGGTTATTAAATGCAGGGCAGGGAGTTTGAGGACATTTATTAATCATCAGAAGCTGCTGTTCAGCAGTTGGGATTTTGGGTTTCGTAGGTGAAATCCGGAAATTCTGCTCTTGTTCCTCATGTCAAGGATCCGTGTTTACATTTGGTGATTCATGATTCATGCTGAGTGCCGACTGAGCTGTTGTTTTCAAACGGAGTGAGAGCAGTGCCACCCTGCCAGGCAGTGAGCACCACTCATCCTTTAGAATAAATGGTATTACGATTCTTATCTTGTCTTGAGAATAAATCAGATTTCTCTCTGTGCTGACACTTCTCCATGGCAGATCCTACGTGGTGGGGCCGGTCTGTGTGATGGACGGTTATTGGATTCACCACTGTGGTCCTGTTTGAAATACTGTGAAGTGGTTTGCTGGGAAATCTTCTAGAAACTCGCGGTTCTCTACGGTTTAATCAAGTTGCAACCCACTGCGACATCACACCTTGGTTTGTGAACGGTCATTTCGAAGCCTCAAGATTGGCGTTATGCCGCCTTCTTGGTTCTTTGAGACCAAAAGTAACCTATCCACGCCCTAATGCATGAATCTTATAGTGACATTGATGATCCATTGACCTCTTCTCTAGCACCACCAACAGGTCAACATCACAGGCTTTTAGTGAAATGTCTTATCAGCTGCTGGATTGATCGCTTGAAATTATCCCCAAATATCTCATCAGTAAAAGTTTGTACATTGAAACTGATGATGTATCCTGACTCTGATAGACACCACTTCCGATTATGCCGCTGTACAGCCTCACTTGTCCATCACTGTGTCTTTTTTCAAATCCCTCAGTCCCATTGGTCACTTTACTCGCTGTATAATAGACACTTCTGTCAGTAGTGAGCAGTAAATCCCCATTTTGGACACTGACCATCTTTATATTCAGTCAATGAGAAAGATTATGGGCAGAAACTTGTTTGAGATACAAAGTTTCATTACAGCAAACAACATTTGTTCTCTCTGTCACAACTATTTCATCAGCATTAACATTATTATCATTAATAGTTCATTTTAAATCCGAAACCAGCAAATAAGAGTAAACATGGACATTTATAAACTGGGTACAATTGAAACCTTTCCTCTCTGGGAGGTTCGTCCAGCATCGTGTCTGCCACACAAAAGATTAAGTTACTGGTTGAGTCAGAGTGTAATTTCTGCCTTATTGTGCTAACCTCTGTTGTTCAGGGACGTGAGTAACAAGAGCAAATCAAAGTCAATGCCTCTCACGTCTCTCCCCTTCATTCTCCCCCAGGCGAGCCGACTAGGCAAGTTGCAATAGAAAGGTGTTCTGTTTATTGCTTTGTTGTTGTTTTTTCAGAAGGCAGTAATGAGAAGTTCCTAGGTACAGTATATGAAGTAAATAGTGCATTGATGAGACACCTTTTAGCTTCAGGTATTGAACTGTTGTTTATCTGTAGATTTAACAGATAGCAAATGCACTAATTTTAAGTCTGTGGTAAGCAGAAAATGAAGGAGAACTATGTGAGATAGTCAGAATTTTAAGCAACATAAAAAACTAAGCAGCAGGCAAATGCTTTTGGCCCCACTCCTGTGATTCTTCTTGTTTACTTGCCTCTGCTAATAAGCAGCCTCTGCAGATATTTACAACTCATATTCTGCTTCAAAAGGCAGAAATGAAGATGAACTCAGTCGTAGAATCCTTAATATGATGATTCGGACTTTGTGAATGGGCTTGAAGCCTTTTAGCATCTGTTACAGATGGAACTATACAGTCTTGAGAATGGTACAGCTCTTGCTACATGTGGCTGCATTATGCTATGTTCTATTGAAGTTACTTTGGTATGTATATCTGCTCCTTTTCTCCAAGTACGATGAATGTAAGAAAGCACTGAACGACGCCACTGTTCTTGGTTTGGTTTGATGTGGGGCCCCTCAGATTTTGCTGAGGACCTCCAAGGTCTCTGGAAAGGCTCCTGCTTCCTACTTTGCGGAAATAAGGCCTCGTTACATTTTAATTTCCCGGGATCTCTCTTCTGGTCGTCCTATGGCTCGGGCATGCCCGCCTTTATGACATACTGAAAAAAACATTTGCAGCTCATTTCTATGCACTAACAGATGTTTTTATATTGCCACCACTTGTTGTTTTATATTTTAAATGGCAAATATAACTTATCACACAGCACAGCTGTCATTAACCTGGCATCTGACACCGGACACCCTCATTTTTGTGTACAAGCCCCAGAATAATGTACTGCAAATAAAAAAGTAACTGTTCCTCATCAAGTTTGATTGCAGCCATAACCCTGGCCCCCCTCTGAAAGGTAACTCTTTAAATTTTACAACCAAAGATTTAGAATGAGTACGAGAGACACTGAATCAAAGTAGCAGAGAGATTAACACATTAGAAATGTTTTGGCATAAAGAAAAGGGAATATCGGGCTTGTGGTCGTAACTTTTGAGTTAAAAACATTTTGGAGTCGTAGCCACAACTCTGGACCCCCCCCCCCCCCCCTTGTGTCAACAGCTGTTGCAGTTGATATATGGATCCTAAAATGCTTTGCACAGATGGAATCTGGAGACTCAGACCTGTCAAAACGTAAAAAGACTGAGTCCAGACCAACACACACATAGAGCTGCACTGCCAAGGCCAACGTATCCCTGTGGTGGGACAATATATTTGAAAAGGTTAAACCTGTATTTTTCTGTTTGTGTGATGCTGTCATGGTCATAAAATAATCTATCTGCAGTGCTGCATCAGATGTATGAGTCATGACTGAATTCAATCCTTGTTGTTTTCTGACAATAGAAACAGAGAAATGTGAAAGTAAATGTAAATATGTTGTGAATCTAGTTGTTTATTATTTGCGATCAGAGAGTTGTCAGAACTATAATCTCCTATTTTGGTTTCTCTTTCTACCTCACTGAGAACAATCATGACAAATTCCTGTACATGTGTCAGGCAAAGTCAGTAGCAAATGCATTGCATCATAGAATACTAAATAAACTGGCTATAAAAATCTGAAATAATATACTTTTGTGAGCTAGAATGAGTTGTCCAGATTGATACAGAGCAGAGGGTGTGCAGTGCAGAACAGCACAATTAGGGGTTTATAGTTTTAGATTAAAGCACTGTAAAATAATAATTAAAGTTTTAATAAAATATCGAGCCTCATCACAGTTCTTTAAAAAAATAATATTTGGCCAACTCACCATTAATAGATCTTTTTAAAACTCTTAAATATTAATATATGTAAGAAAACATACAGAGATCCAGTGAAACAAATTAGGCTGAATTTCTTTACCACTGGGGAGGGGGGCCCCTTTTGCCGGGGGCCTCCAAAGTCCCTTGAAATGCTCCTGCACGTAAGATAACTCTGGTCGTGGTGGACTTTGTTACACTGGTGACGCTTTGCTCTCCGACACCTGCAACAGGCCTTGAACGTGCCAGATCCAGCGGACACTGCCCGTTAGAGCAGCTTTAAAGTGATGAAGTCATAATAAAGAGTGTGTGCTGTATGTGCACCCTTAACTTTATTTCACAGTACTTTGTCTGAAAGCAGATAACATAGTATTAAGAAATAATTACAAAATAAACACATTTTGTGCTCTTGTTTGTTTTTGATGCACTTGAACAACAACAGTTGATCTCTCTAAAGGTTTTTCTCAACACTTTATACTCTTATTAGACACATAAGTGCTACAATATGCAGTATAAAAAACATGTCGCTAAACAGCTAAATAAACTAGAAACCTGACAGCTCTCAGAGGATACTGAAATACTTTTTATAAAAATAACAACAAATGGAGACTCATCAACGGTATCAATGTAAAACAAAAGGGATTTTACACTTGTACACGTATCCCAGAAATCTTAAGGCGGTTGAAATATTAAGTCAGACAACCAAGTTAACATTTTACAAGGTGCTTACATAACACATTCACATCAGGCTCATGAATGCTTCATTTCACATTAATGAATAATAACAGCATCGTGACACACTTTCACACAATGAACGTAATATGACAGGAAAAAATATGTCACAAGATAGATTCATTCCATAGGGTCGGCTCTGCTATCACAATCCACAGCACATGCATAGCAATATATCGTTAATGCTTTATTTTTTGTATTTTTATTAATTGATGAGGAGTGTTTAATATTTGTTGACACTCCAAGGGAGGAGAAATTTAGATGCAAGTCCTTATCTTGCATATATGTGCATCAAAATGTAGGCCGTAATCACACTATTGGAAATAACAATTATGGAAATGATGTTTGTGGTTTGTTTAAAGCACCACATGTATTACAGCTGTCCAACATCATTAAGTATTAATTAGTTGTATGTGTTCGAATGTGCCGTCGTTCATGGGCGTTTTTCCGTTTGTGTGTAAAAGAACTTCAGTGGAAACACCTGAAATTTGACAAGGAATTGAAATCTTTAAAGAAATACTTCGATGTATTAAACAAAATATATGGTTTATCTCTGTTATGTTTTCAACAGCCTCTTCTTCTACAATGATTCAATGGCATTCCAACTGGAGAATTAGCACCATCAACTGTTAAATGCTCTTAATATTCAGATAAAACACACACTCATCTCTATTTTCTCATGCTGATTTGCTGGTTATTCTAATTCAAAATGTTCACAAAACTTGTTAAAATAAAGAAGATCTGCTGCTACTTGGGAAGTTTGTTTCCTTGAATTGGGACAAATATTAATGCATTGTGATTGTTATAACAATTTTCAACGTCAGTCAATATTTCTTCTTACAATATCGCTTTAGCCCTGAACCTAACGATTTACTAAACTAGTACAATATACTTTCAAATAACCTTTTTTTTTATTTAGGAAATTAAACACTTATCACATGATCATAAACATACAGTGAATCATCATGAGCCTGTTTGGAATAAGTTATATAAACAACTTACAATGAAAAATCTAATCTTCTATTTCCTCGAAAAAAGAAAAAAAAATCATGATTTACAAATTCACAGCCAGTAAGTCAGAGGATTCAGTTTCACATTCTCAAATTTTACTCTAGCATGTTGATATTTGTCTGGTAAGTAGCTTTCACAATATACAAAAAGATTTAACAGCCTAGCAGTTGGAAATAAAACAAAACCTTTCAGCAAGCAACAAGGCCCGGCTGAATGACAAACTACTTTCCTACATGTATCGGATCAAACGTTATGCAATATAATACACTGGAAGAAATATTAAAGCAAAACAGAAACAAACGAAGTAGAACAGTCGGCAAAAACAGCAAATAAATATTTCCTTGAAAAAACACATAAAAGCTGCCATAGACAGATCAGAATAAGTATCTGTTACATTCATCCATCGGGCTCTCCTGCAGGGAAGAGCAGCTGTTTGTGTACCCAAACAACAGGTGATGGAGTACTGCTGCGTTCCCCTTTGAAATGTTACTGATTAATAGTCATTAGCATCTCGTGTGTTGTGGAAATTGTTGTTTCCCAATGTTTTCACTTTTTAAGTCGTAACTGATACAGTAAAAAAAAAGAAAAGGAGAAGGAGTCAACATAGACCTACTGCTGTATGTTCATATGATTCCCAGACTGTGCAGAGATATTGTAAACATTTCAGCTTTTTCTACTTTGGTACTAAAGATACAAACAATGGTTCACGACACTGATAACCGAGCTCCAGTACAGCGTGTGATTTACTGCAGCTCATCACAAACCAGCCAGTGGAACTCTCGTCCTGTGATTTAAGGGGACTTGAAAACTGAAACCATCTGTATCATGTAAATGCATGTAAAAGCTTTAAGAAAGATGAGAATATATATATATATATATATATATATATATATATATATATATATATATATATTTATATGAAAAATAACATCAGGCGGCAACGGTTAAAATGACAAATGTCTTGACAAGTTTGAAGTGGGACATGCCGGTGTTTAGCAACAAGATAATCCAAATAAACAGTGCTCCGTTTGAGAAACCCAGGTCATCCAGTAATACGTTTCCATTTACACAGCAAACATTGCAAATATAGAAACCCATATCTGTACATAGTTCTGTTAAATTAAATAAATTCAGGGAGGGAAGGAAAACCCAAAAAGTTATTTTTCAATAAAAGGTCCAGATAGTTCTTCAAAAAATATTGAGGTTTCATTAAACATATCTTCATATAGTAGTTTCATATTACACAACAGCAAATCCACTGTCACAGGACTTGGCCATGCGATACCCAAAAACCTATAATCCATTGTAACATATATGTCATTACTTTGCAATATATATTTTCTCTTTAATAGATAAAAGTTTTCCCGTTGGATGCTTTACATAATATGACAAATTTAAAGAATGTTTACCCCATTTTTGTCACAGTCGAAAAAAGAATTTTATACACGCGAGTGAGTAGTTGATTATAATAATGGAAGTTTCCATTGATTCAATAGTCAGATGAAGTTCTTGTGTCATTTCTGCAACGTGTAGTCCATTTTAAAAACATCTAAAGTGGTTATGATTTCTGTTGGGCTGACACTCCTTTCCAGTAGTCTAAAATATCGTGCAGGTCCTCATCCTTTGCAAACTGGACTTTCTTACGCAGTGCGTGCCCTGCAGCCATGTACTCATCATCTTTGTGCCGTTTCCGGTGGAGTTTGAACCGCTCCCAGATGCTATGTGAAGGTTTGCAGTAGTACTCGGGACTGGAAGAATAGCTTAGATTGTGATACTGAGATGACAGCTGGGAATATGCTAAGTCTCTGGAGCGGGAGTGAGTGAGCGGGTCCAGCATGGAGGACTTGTGGCCGTCGGGTCCTTCCAGCTCCTCTATCTGAGCATCGGGGTACGAGTGCCGGTGGTCACTGTACTGGCGGATCTTCTCCGCCTCAGCCCTCAGGATGGTGGCAGCAGGTGTTACAGTGAGGATGGTCTCTCCTGTTGGGGAGGTTTTCTCTATGTACTTGGATTCAGTGCGATAAGGCCTGGGGCTTCGCATGGGCCCTCCTGTGGCAGTGCTGGGCCTCTTTGGTGAGACATCAGAGGTCCGATGCCTCTGCAGAGAATGATGGTAGCTGTCCGTGTACACTGGCGACAGAAGGCCGGACTTATTCTGTGGGTGTTCGGATATTAGTATGAGCTGAGGCTCTGCTGTCGACACGGCTCCAGATTTCACTCCTTGAAAAGAGGTGGATTCTGACTTTAGAGCATCTATACAGTTGTTAATTATCTGATTGACTTTATCCACCTCTTTTGCAATGGTGGAAATCTCTGCCACCGACCCCTGGCTGTTCCCGGGCATTCCCATGTCACACTCCCTGCGTTCATGGTGTTCCATACTTCGCACCTCCATGTAATTTCCCTTCATCATTTTAGGAGTATCACTTATCTCTTGAAATTTGTACTGCTCCATTTCAGCAGCAGATGGTAGGTATGGCATACGGGCCATGCTTTCCCCAGCCAACAACTGCTTCTGCGACATTCGGGAAATGGTCCCCCCTTCCAGTTCTTGTCCATACTTAAGTTCCATTATATTTTTTTTCAGGGTACCGGCTTTTTTGTGCTTTTCATCTTGCTGACGCTTTCTTCGCAAGCAGTAGTAGACCACCCCAAGAAAAATGACCATGCTAAAGAGGCAGCCTAAAATTGTCATTATATAATGAGTAGCAGTTGCATTGTTCACAGCTCCGTCCTTCTCAATCCGAGGTCCTGTAGTGACAGTCAGACAAGTGTGGTTGTGTCTGAGGGAGTTTCGTATTGAAGCCACACAGTATGTGTAGTTAGTGTGGGGTTTGAGGTTTTTCAGTTCGATATCCTCCGTGATATCTTTTAGATTTCGAATATCTGTGAAGAAGCTGTTGTTGTACAGAACGAGGATGTACATCTTTTTGTAAGGATGGGGGATCTGAACTGTGATGGTGGCATCTGTATTTGTTACTTGCTTCACTTTCATCAGAGGGCTAACTTCCACGGTGCCGTAGGTTGCCCTGATGATAATGTCATCTGGTTCTGTGCCTGATGGACAGTCTTCCAGCCCGCAGAGTGTGGAGTCTGGCGGGGGTGTTGAAGAGTCAGTGGGCAAAGCAATAAATGGCGTCACATAGTCATCCGTGCACACAGTTTTGAGCATGTGGAGTGCATTTCGATATGTCGGATTGTTCGGATTCTGGCTCAGTAAACTAAAACCGGAGACGCCAGGTGGGGAGTCGCAGACCATACGCTCGTTCGTCCTGTTTGGGAAAACCGACAGCCATTTGACAAAACCAAGTAATTCACATGAGCAGTTGAAAGGATTGGTGTACAGCTCGCAGGTGGTCAGTTTATTCAGACTGGTAAACGTGGACCCGTCTAACTGTTGGATTCGGTTCATGGAGAGGTCAATGTTCTCTATGTTGGGGCATTCCCAAAAGGCATTGGGTGTCACAGTCTCTATCAGGTTTGCCTGGAGGTAGAGGTATTGCAGCTTTCCTAAACCCCTGAGGATTCCCTCTGTCAGGTTGCGCAACTTGTTGAAGCCCATTTGCAGGACTTGTAAGTTAAACTGAGCAGAAAAGGCCCCGTCCTCGATGTAGGAGATTTCATTCTTTGTCAGGTTCAGGTAGGTCAAGTTGGCAAAGCGACTAAGAGCAGAATAATGGATGCTTTTGATTTTGTTTTCATTCAAACGAAGGTCCACAATGGTGCTGTTAATATGCTGTGGGATGGCCTCATAAGGTGGTTGGTTTTGGCTACAAATTGCAAGCCATACAAAGCCCTTTTCACCCTCAATCAACCAGCAGTCTCCACTGACTCTGCCAATGTGAGTCAAATATACAATGGCTACAGACCAAAACAAGGCACTCATCACCACGCCTAAGCTGCAGGCCATTGGTGCTTCTCTGAGAGTCATGTGCGGGGCCAAAAAAGGATGAAAGGGGCGATACCACTGTGGTTTCAGCACGGCGTAGACGATCCTGTTGGAAATTCAGCTCGATGTTCAACTGTTCTCAGGGTCAGAAGCACTCCTTTTATTTGTCTCCTCTTCATTGATGGATGGTGTTGTCCCCATGTACCAGTCAGAAAAAAGTCGAGTATCTGCCTTTATACTGAGTGTCTTTCATCAGGGGTTTCCTGCAGGGAACTTGTGTCGGTGGTTTAAAAGAGAATTCACCACCTCGGGTCGGCTTGTGCTTTGCTCCTTAGAGGTTACCATCATTAACTGGTCTCATCTTATTGTTTCTGCCACGGTCTTCCTCCCTGTGTCTCTCTCGCGTGCTTGGAGGAATAACCTGCAAAAGGGAGACACAAGAAGAGCACAAAGGCGACATTAATTAGGCTACGTTTTATCAGGAGAGGAAATGCACATTTATTACATACGTTTGGTATTGAAATGTTGCTCTCAATTCCTGGCGTTCGTGTTTACTGCAAGCTCTCCTTGTTCATGCTCCAGCAATTATTTTGTACACAATTTAAGAGGTGTTTTCAGTCCCTGTGGCAGAATGCTAATAAAGGAAAGCGTTGGCCAATTACCACTTGACAGGTGGGGGAAAAGCAGGGTCCCTGTTTTCACACCATTAACCTGAGGGCTGTCAGACGCAACTGAGGGAGGCCAATGTTAAGAAGCTGCATTGAATCAATTATACAGCACCACATGAAATGACGCTCCGGATCAATGTATTGAGGGTTTTTCTCCTGAAAACCTTTATGAATAAATATAAATACAATAAATAAATAAATAAATACAAGAGAAAAGACGGAATTTGTGTTCAAGGTGTGATTACCGGAACGTACCAAATTAAATTAAAGTTGTTTGAAAAGGGGAGATGAGCCATGGTGACAAAATGTGGGGGGAATGATGCTCTGTGAACTGCAGAAGAAGCGACTGTGGAAAGAAAATCTCTAAATTATAACTTTCATTCTTTCTTGACACTTCAAGTGAATCTTGTGTCTTTAAAACCACATATGATATCCTCACAAGCACTTGTTGTGCTCCATGTGGTTTTGCTTTTCATGCAGTTTCTTACAGTTAGATAATACTGTTAATCCACTCTGTGATATCTGTGTGACAGTCATAGGATAATGGTGAAAAACTGTAACTATGGCACAAGTACAGAAAAGTCATAAAGTCGGCAAACTGGCTGTTAAAGGTCAGATCAAAAATGATTATTTTCAAAGGTTAATTAATTAGTTAATTAAAAATATCACATCAAATAAGTTGTGAGTGTGACTGTTATCAATATTGATGACCATGAAGCCGAGTATAAATCACAGCTCTACAGTCCACATGACAAATAATATGAAAACCGGCTAAACTGTCTGCGTCTGTCCATCAACCTTGAGTTTGAATGTGTCTGGCTAATATTAGAATTGGCATATTATATTTGTAGTGTAAATATTAGTTTAAAATGATTTAACATAAAACCAATACTAGCTTTTTAATGTTTATTTAGGATACTATGTGGCTGATTAAGTTAATCTAAAGATCTTGTCTTTTAGATCATCAGCTAATCGGACACAGGACCGGATTATTTGCCATGTGGAGACACAGGGGGTGTGAGGGGACTTTTTTGTTAGAGGACGTGTCCCTACACAAAAAAAGGTAATAGCACTGTTAAAACAGATTCAATGTGACAGTTCATGGCAGAGAGAATAGACTTCAAGTTGAAACCCCACCTACCATTGCAGACCTGAAGACCATTCCTGCTGTCGTTTGACCTTTTGTGAATAAGGTTTATCACGTTACAATCACACTAGTGTTGTGATCCTGCTCATCATACATCAAGCTGGAGATGCAAATGTCCTTTTACAGAAGCACTCAACCACATACGTCACCACTCAATGATGCTGTGTTTTTCGGTTAGACTTTCTCAAAATATTTTTCTTTAGTTAGTGCCCAAGTGTTCGGTGTAGTGGCACTACAAAGCTCAGGACTTTGACACCAGGTTTGCATCCTGAGTGTGCTATGGTTTGTGAAAGGGAAAGATTGGGGTTAAAGAGTCAATAAAAAACAAGATTTAAATGCCACTAAAGGAAGCCTAAATTAAAGACTAAGCCCAGAGTGTGTATTTTACCATAAACAAGTTGTTGCAAGGGCCTCAATACAACCATGGAAGGTGTTAATCATTCTCTTGCTGCTACAAGCAGATATTTTTTGGGGAAAATAAATGATATATGTTGTTGGTGAAAATAATTAGATTTCAGATTGCATTACATTCATTAAACATCATTCCTGACTATGAAGTAAAAATTCAGGTAAGATTTGCTGATGTGAATAAGTTATATCAAAGATACAGCAGCAGTCAAAATGTCAAGATTGCACAATTGTGGGAAAACCCTGGATTATTTACAGAGCTTTATTGAACATTCACAGCCAACAAACATTCAGTGCCCCCCCCAAATAGTGTGTGTGGAACATTGTGGCACATAAACCATGATTCAAATATGGCTGAAATTTGACTATTTAAAACTTGGGTAATGATTAAAAAAGAATTTGAAAACATAAATTGTAACGGTCGGCCATAAAAAGCAAACTCTGGCTTCCTTCACCGCCCAACCTGTACTTTTCCCTTTTCTACACCACAGGACAAACTGGGGTAAATGTTTTAGGTTTCCCCCCCAATTTGTGTTCAGTCATAAATTCTCTTTGCAGTGAGTTGACACTGTTAAACGAGCCAGTACAAATCATTGTGCTCTCCACATTCAATATTTCTTAACACATTTCCAAAACATCGACAGTACATAAGAGCTGCCTTCTTCACGATAACACAGCGTAACATCTTTGACAGAATAATAATAATAATAGCTAAAACCGAATGATTCATTTGCATGTTATCTGGCAAAAAACATTCCAGTTCTGAACCCTGCCAGCAGTAAGCACTGCACCGTCTGCTGATAAACCGATACACTGGAACATTGGTGATATAATCTGAGGCGTTGAATGTTTCTCATAGATTTCAGTTGAGCCTAGAGGGTGAGATTATATGTGAATGTGCCGTGTTGCTCGTGTATTAGCCCTTCTGTGCTTTATGTTCCATACATTTAGTGTAAATAAGGACGCTCGTACGGTATCTTTGCATTGCCAATTCGCTGTTTCCGCTTTTCCATTTCCACTCTTTACCAAATGCATACTACAGCATGCCCGTATGCTATGCCGTGGCTGCAAAGACCATTTTCAATAAACTTGGATATTTTGTCTGGTGGCAGTTGGCATTAATATTTCATTGTCAATATGAATCTGGAAAGAAATGACAACTGAGGGCAAGCCCTTTTGCTGACCTGCACAACTATAACAATATGCTGTCCGTATATATTCATATAAGTAGCCTACATGAGCTGAGAGTCATTGAAACGTGCACAAAAGGTGGCGTTGCATGCACAAATGAAGGGCAATTTTGCTGCATAGAAACTTTTCTTAATTATGCCTTTCCTTGGTTGACACAGTTCATAGACGTTATCTGCAACTGGGATGGGGTGATCAAGTAAAAGTGCTGGTCAGCTATTCAAGTCTAGATAAAGAGCAGGAATAAATGCTGTGGCGGCGCACCCTGCTACAGAATGCCAAAGGCTGCCATTACAACTCCACCTTCATGATGACAAAAGAGCAGCGGCGGAGGAGCAGAGAAGAAAAGAACACTCTCAAGGCCCCTGGGAGGAAAGAGGTTCCAAATCAAATGTTCCATGAAATGAATATGAAAAATACAGCTCTGCAGAATGTCTGGCAAGGCAAGAGATCTCTTAAAGAAAAAC
Organism: Verasper variegatus; assembly: GCA_026259375.1. Lineage (NCBI taxonomy): Eukaryota > Metazoa > Chordata > Actinopteri > Pleuronectiformes > Pleuronectidae > Verasper > Verasper variegatus. Next base: position 9,020,021 of record CM048054.1, read on the forward strand.
GGTGTCTTGTTATTATTCCCTAGTCTCTGACCTTTATCGCAAATACCGCATGGCAGAAACTGAGCTCATCTGACCCGACCTCCGCTTGCTCACAGCGTGGCACATGGTACAAGAGCCTTTAGCGGCTAAATGGAGGTTTAAGTAAAAGAGAAGTCTCCACTCATTTAGAATGCATTGGCTGTGTTTTGTTTGCCCACAGTGACTCACTCCTCCGACTGATTCACTGGCTCACCCCCGAAACCCATGCATAAATTACAGCCAGATGACTTCCCTTTGTTAGAGTAAACACAGAAACACAAGGCACGCTCACACTGATGCCTGATACTGTATCTGTTCCAGATTTTACATTAGGAAACTGCACCTTAACTCCTGCAACTATAGCGTCCCAATAAATCCGAGGCATGTGCCGACAAACTCAATGCCCGTAAAGAGTCGTAAATTGTTAAGGAACAAACAAAGCAACAACCTACAGTGAAATTGATTTTCAGTGGCTTAGTTTTATGCAAATCCCACCATATTGTTCAGTCAAACCTTCAATCGGGCCTAAAGAAGCGAGCAGTGTGCGTCGCCTCGTGAGAGCTGAGGTCTGTTTGCCACCACACACCCACTTTCCATAATGGCAGCAATCTGTAAGGTCCAGCGCGAGCCCTGAGTGCAGCAGGCCAGAACACCCAAGGCATCAGAGCCGAGTCTATTCCCCTATCAGACACGGGCAGCCATTCCACAGTCTCTTTTCCATTTAGACTTTATGCGCTGGGTAATGAAGGCTTTTCTTTTTCTTTTGCTGGTCGGTGGATAACCTATTGAAACCCTGCTTTTGAAGAAGGATTCAAAAACAACCTCGTAAATTTCTGTTCCACTTGCTTGGGGCCCCGTCATACTTCACTTAGTAAACCTTTGGCTCCTTTTTCCCCCTTCTCTTTTCTTTTCTTTTTTTAGATTGACCAGCTCACGGTTGAATACATCTGTCCACAAGTTTTCATTCATGTTTGTGATGAACCATGTAATAAACAGTATCTAGTGATTTAATAAAAGTAATTAAGTTCATCGCTATCTGACTTTAAGATGTGTTTTCTTGATCTGCTGCAAATAAGTGAGTAAGTTCATTAGGACAAACAACTTATGACAAATTCTACAGGTTCACATGTTTTCTTTTTGTTTTCCAGAAATGTGACTTTTTGGATGTGAAATGTCATCACTTCAATCAGCTCACCTACTGCAAGGTGACACTTTAAAGAAATTCCCTAAAGGGGTTTCCTGAGATATCACGTTCGGAAGAGCAGGACAAACATACGCACCAAAGAGTTTTTAAAACACAAATTCCCTCCGGCCACAGCTGTGATCGGTGCAGAGGCAGGAAAAGGTTACAAATGTGGCTATGAATGTGGAGGATTACAATCGCTAGTACAGTGCTCGTTCCAAACTGTTTGCTTGGCCTGAGGTGATGCTGTTTCAAGCTTTTATTTCCATAACTGTAAAAGTAACCTGCAGTAATTTAGCTGCGCCACGGCAGTCAAAGAGCAAGGTCAATGTGGCTATAAATCGAGAATTATTGCATTCATTATTATAAAATAACATTTAAATATCTAATAGGATAAAACAATGAAATTTGATGTCAATAGATTAAAAGTTAAATTCACTGTTCTATTTTAATAGTGTACATACTGTATATGTTTTTTCACTATATGTACTGTATATTATTGTGTATCTACATTTATGGACAGCCATATGGACAAGTTGCAGTGCATGGATGTTGGAAGAGACAAAACCACATCTTGGTTGTTCTAGTTTAGCTGCACGTAATCAACAAAATTGGAGGTTCTGATTGTTTTAGAGCCATCTAGTGGGAAATCAGACAGGAGGTCAGATACTGAGGCGAGGTTTGAAGTAGGTGCTGCAGTAGTAGTGACAGGCTGGGCAGCACTTTAAGAGAAATTGCTGGGCTGCAGTAGCTCTCTGTGCCTCGCTGGAGCCTTTATATGAGGAGCAGGAGAGTTGTCCACTCTCACACAACGCCTCAGGAGTGCTGCTCCACCACAAGAGCCAGTGCTCCAAGGCAAACTTTGACAGAAGCTCCAGACCATCACACTGAGAAAAAATAATAAAAGATCTTGAACTGTGTGTCTCCATCCACAGCAACCTGACTGCAACACACCATCCTCTCTGGCTCTCTCTGCTTCTCATTCCTCCTTTGCTCGTCACCGTGTCTGTCCAGACAATTTCACCGTGCATACTAAACAAATATTTTTTTATCTGTTCTTCCTCCAAGTGGCTACAAAAGCCTGGTTTCAATGGATCTGTTTTTACAGTTTGAGGCCGTACTTTTTGTTGTTTCAGCCCCTGCTTCCTATCTGGTGCTTTGTGGCGGTGAAGGTGCCTCAATCTCTGAGGACCCTCCTCATCCATACCAATGACTGCCCTTTATTTGATGTCATTGAAAATGCATGTGCTTCTTGCTGGCAAGAATGAAATAAGTAAAGATGGGAAGCCAGAAGTGAAGAATCAATTGAGATGAAATGGAACTTCTTCTCTTGGGGCGGGAAAACATTGTGCTCATTGAGGTACTGAATTACTTTGGAGAGAGGGAGGACGAGGGCACATGTGCTTGGGTTATATAGAAAGGTATTAACGTCATACATTAGTTTGGTAAAAGTTTGGCACTTTGTATGTCTTTTTCTGTGGATGAGAACTCAGCAAATATAATTTTTTTAGTCAGTATAACCTAACTCCCCCTTAGCAATTGATTTGTTTTGTGTACTACCTTATTGCATATTAGTTTTCTACATGAAGCCTTTTATCCCAACCTAACAACTGCCTCAACAGTTGCGTTGCTTCTTTATTCAAAGCCTTCAGCACATGATTTCTCAAAGTCCAAAATATGTTGATACCTCCTGGGTTTGGACTCGTAACAATATGTGAAGAGCTGTTGATAATAAATGAGCTAAAGATCTATTTGAAAACGAAAATATTCCTTGGGATTTTTGATTTAACAGTGGATTCCTTACACTGTAAAAAAGCACATTAGCATGAAAGTTGGCTATATTGCTTTCTGTTATATCCGCTGTCAATTGTTAACACACTAACAATTACACACTATAGGTGTGAGTCCAGTGTAAGGAACATTACCTGTCTTCATGTGCAACAAGGGTCTTACAAACATTATATACAGACAAACATTCTTACATTTATTTATTTTTCTTCATTATCACACATTTAAATAATAATTACAATATTCCTACACGATGAAGAGCACAATGTGTCATTATTCAAGGTACAAGGATTAGGGACCATAAACACTGAGTTGTGATTTATCAATTAACTCTGTAGTTTCATATGTGACCACCTCGCATGTTGCAATTTATGAAATGTGTTATGTGAAAAATATACCACTGATGTTAAGACGGGGAAACCAGCACATTTTAGAGAATGTTTGGATTTTTAAGGATAAAAAAAGGTCTTCATATACATTTTCTTTTGATTGACTAATTGATTAAACAATTCACAGACTAATGATTGCAGCTCTAAAGATAGAAAAAAGCTAATAAACAAACACATCTGACTCAGATTTATTTCCAATATAAAACACTTGAAATAAAAAGGTAAAAGAAAATATATAAACCATCATTTTGGTGTCTTTGCTCTGTAATCTCACATCTCTGTTTTGCAGAGGTTAATGACGACAAATAAGGACTTACTGCTGCCAGTTAGCGCAGGCCCACACTAATTAGCTGCAAATTAGCATCAGGATAATAAGTATTGCCAAAGTGTGGGTTGATTTCAGTGAATGCTGATGACACATTTGTGTTAAATGTCAAACAACAGATGCTTTTTGGATAATTAAGGCCATTGAGTGCAAAGGTTTGAATTTTGAAGCTGCCTCTTGTCATAGTCCACAGTTACATTCAGCCCCACTTGCTACTTGGTATTCCACACAGGTGTCATACTTTGTAAAACTTTAAATGACTTACTGCCCTGCCATCTCTTGTAAATTCCCAATATCTCACTCTATTGTTCTTCGGTCCTTCAGCAGGCTCATGACCTAGTGCGACTCGCGCTTAGACGAGAACAAAAAATCTCATTACAAACTAAATGCTCTCGTTTGGGTGACACCTCTTATAAAGATGATAAGCTATGGAGAATGGCAAGGAATCAAACAGCGCTGATGGAAACAGATGCATCGGAATGCTGGGGCGGAATTCATTTAGCCTCGCACAACAGTTAGCAGAAAACAAAACGGAGGAAAGTTGCTTCCCACTCAGCCCCATACAGCTTCTTGCTCAACATTAATGTTGTGATCGTCGTGCAGTAAACAGAGAAAAAAATACTATTCTATAACAAAATCCTAACGGTTCAGCTCGACAGGATGCACACTGAACCGGGCATAAAACAGCAACTGAGCTACAGTGAGAATTTGTCAAAGCAAGAGGAGCAAAGAAGAGTTTAATTTAATTCTGTGCGTTTCAGAATGAGATACAACTTGGAATAACACCTGAAGGTTTAAACGCAATTTTCCAGGCCATCAACTGACCATCGACTCGGCACAGGGGTTTTTTTGCCCTCCGAGCCGAACAGTCTGCCCGCAATGTCCCTCGCTGCTGACTCATGACATGTTGAGCTAAAGTGGGAGCAATTGTGCAGCCCCAAACACGACAGCAACTTATGACGGCGACTCACTATTCATGGATCGGGGTTCTATCGAGCCGCTCGGTCAACTCTGTCATGTTTACGCTTTCATTAATATCTCATGTTTGGAGATAAATGAGAAATTGTAAAGTTCACATGTGCTGACAAAATCCCAGATAAGACATCTATCCTTATCTTTGTCAATTACCCCCACGTTGCTCGGCCAAGGTTTCCTCACCAATTAACCTTCACAGAATGACAGGAGCTAATTCAATTATGCTGGACTGCAGGGCCGTGCCTGTAACTGACGGCTCAACTTGCCCCGGTTTTCTGATTGACAAGCTGCAAACAAGAGCAGCCATTCCCCTTTGCTGGATGTTTCTATCTGTCCGGGCCTGATGGACCATCTGACACATTTCGGGAGAGGACATTATCACTTGGCGCTCCGCACAGAGGGCTGTGAGACAAGTTCAATCAAATAAATCTACATCTTGAAAAGTCTGTTTAGCTTTGGGGAATTTTACCTTCGTACACAGATTAAAGTTTTAATCTTTTATTTGCATATGTATGCATTTCTTTACTTTGGTAGTATGCCACTGCTCATTTGATACTCAAATCAGCAGCAACAGTCCCTGAATTCAGAAACACACTGCAGAGGCACTTGTAAAATCAGCATTTCAAATACAGTACCAAAATGCTAATATAGGTAGAGACTGTAGTATGCAGCAAAATGGTGATGAAGACATGGAACTCAATGTTGCTGTTTGCAGATGTGTTTTATATTGACGGCCTATTGTGACGGATGGATCATGATTGTACACGATTTGGACATCCGACACAAATTACTCCATCTCCAATTGTACTGAAAACTCTCCATGGCCTAACTGCTCCCTATTTTCAGTTCATCACTGCATGTTGTTTGAATGTATGTAAAATATTCATTGACATCCATAAAATGCCACAGCGACACACACAAACATGAGTGTGAATGCACTCCAGGAAGTCCTTTCTTAACAGTTGGAAGATGCTGTTGAGGGAAATGTCTTCACTGTGTCCAATTGTCCACAGCAACCAATAAAAATTATAATGTTTTCTGTTCATCATTTTTATTTTGTATCATATTAATGTAATTAAAAAGGTCTTTGGGAGAATGAGGTTGCTGATGCCAAATGTTCTGTTACATTTTCCCCTTTTGATGTTGACAGAAACTTAAAACTATAAATTGATGGAATCTGACTCAACACAATCCACTGTAGGAGCTTGTAGAGTTAACTTATTGGAAAAGTTCTGACTTCAGAAACATATACATTTTCATCATGTAGCGTAGTCAGACCAGTCATCAGTCTTTAGAGGAGTTCAGTGATGGATTTCAGCGTTGTCTTCCCTGAGTTTTGAGCTGCGCTGCTTGGCTACAGATCCAATTGGCAAATCCACAAGTAAGCTCAATATTTGACACGATTTAACTGATTAAACTGCAGAGCTCAATAAACTGTGCCTACAAATTTAGGCTCTGAGTAATAAATCCAACTGTACATTTCCAGAGGAGCTAAACTAACAGGAAATATAGCTGTCTGAATAATTTCAGCTGGTTTAATTAACCCCCAATGGCACCTTGGCCAAGTGTGCTGTATATCGTCATGTGCATCATCACAATGATTTTAATTAATTAGTATTCTCATTTCAGAACAGGAGTGTTGTCATGTCTCGCAAAACAAATACCTGATCTTGATCTAACAAACAAAGCCTCATGTTCAAATGCCTGGTGTGTCCTACAATAACAATGAAGTTAAACATTATTTCCAGCTGCAGAAAATAGTTGACTGCATCACTCACCAATAACATGGAGGTGAAGACTGGGGTTGTGTGTTTTTAGCTTCCAGCGCATAGGAAACAGTCTGAAAATGTTACATGAAGGTATAGGTTGTTAGTTATTGTGTGTCTCTTTGTGGCTTGTTTGCCAAATCGCCCCTTGTCTTAAGACTGTAGTGGAAATGTTTGGAAATGTTGATCTGCAGGAACCTTTTTAAAATATGTTGTGGGACTTAGGGTTAGGGTTTGTTTTACTTTCTTTAACATTGAGCGTATATATCTCAACATTTTCCTTGATTTCTCAGAGAAACATTAATGGATCTTTATGTAAAATATCAGACATCTTTAGGGAACTGTGAATTTAAATGTGGTTTAATAAGGTAGAGGTGTGCGCTCCATTGAGTGGTGTCATCAAAGTGTCCGCAACCCCCGACTTTCATATTGGACTTGAAACAAGGTAATTTCAACCCTGTTTTAAGCCTAAAAGTCCACCAGAAGAGGCTGAGCTAGCGGACGTTAGCATTTCCGACGGCCGCTGAATGCAACTTATTGGAAGATATCAGGGGACATTTAGGCTTAAAACCCGGTGGAAATGAACTCGTTTTGAGTCAAAATTTGAATGCTGGGGCTTCTGGACACTCAGTATGGAGGCATGTTATGTTTTATTTCAGTTTTTTTACATCTGAAGATAGTTCAATAGTGTCTTCAATTGTACTGGATTTGGCTGCAACACTGTTTAACCCTGAAACTCCAAAAGTGTTTTGTGGGCTCAAACACTAGGGGTGAGTAGATAATGAGTGAATTTTCATTTCTGGGTGAACTATCCATTTAAGCCCCAATACACGGGTCACCACTGGTTTGAGTATCGTTGATGGACAGAAAACAACATGATTGTAGACTGTAGCCATGGAGCCGCATGCCTGAGACCCTTGACCCCCAGGACTGGTGCCTATAGAAAGCCTGTTTATTGATCCGTCCATCGGTGGTTGCATTTAAGATTGTGGTGGTTACTGACATTAGAAATGAGCAGCAGTAGCAACAGATTCCAGAAGCAGGTCAGTCTGGTATATAAAATAATATGCTTTTTGTATAGATTTTAGTCAAAACGATCAAAGTGACAGGAGGGAAAATCAATTGTTGTTAGCAAAGATGTTGAAGAAATCTTGACTTTCCTGATACAGAAATTTGATCCATATATGAGAATTACAAGAATAAAAGGAAACAGGGGAAAGGTAAATGGAATGCTCACCACCTCGCGCGATGGTAATGTTGACAAATAAAACTGTCTTTGCCTGGAAAGGAAAGTTATTGTTTCTGACAGGACAAATTCTCTCCAGCTCAACAAAGGGAGGGGGGGGGGGGGGGGATACAACAGAGGGATCGTTCTCGACTATCAAAGGAATGAAATGTTTCTTCGGTGCGTGAGATGACAGGTAGACCACTGGGAGGACTTCTATCCCAGTTAGCTAGGAGGATGCTACAAATAATGGCTTTGAATGCTGATGGACATGAGTGGAGATAAATGGACATAAACTGACCTGATGGCATCGGCCAGAATTTGCATTTTTATTGCTGTTGTCCTTTTGAATTTACTTCCGCAGTCGGACAAAACACAGGAATCTTTTCCTTAGCTTATAGGAAGAATACTGTAGTCAGTCAGTGGGAAAGATGTCATACAGTCCAGTGCTCGAGCAGCTTTCACATGTGATTCAGACCTTGTCATCATCACATGCCTCCTCTTTGGCAGGTAATTTATCAGAAAAGATTGCCCTTTCTTAGAAACAGAGGGTTTTAATAGCAGCGTCCATCACAGACACAGACATTACAAACCCTCCTCAGGAAAACAACAGCCTCTCTTTCACAGATGCTCCTCATCCACATCTACTGCCTTTTACACACTTACTGTAAAGTACCTGCACACAGGGGCTGGCTTGTCAATGAATGTCATCTGTGTCATAACCCACTAAGGAGATGAGCCAGAGGCAATTACCATTGTACAACATAGAAGAAAAGGTCATATGACACGATATGTCACATGGTGGACAGATGCCTTGTGTGATTAATCATTTCGCCATGCTTTGTGCAAATGACTGATTTCAGCCATTATGACACATTTATTCTGATTTCATTGTGCTTTTAAGTCAGTGCTCGATTTGATAAAATGTGCACATTTGAGGGGACTGTAAAAGTAAAAGCAAGATAACTTTACAATAGGTTAGAGCAAGGTTATCATAAGTAACAGTAACTCCATGAAATGGGATAAATGTTGTGGTAAAAATATATAAATGTTACACATCAAACATATTAAAATGTGAAATGAAATAAAATAAATGGTTGTACCCACACACAGACTTTAAGCCTGTTTCAAATGCTATCATTACCTCTGCGAAAGATGCTGTGATTTCCTTTGCGTTGGTTTGTTATTTAGCAGGATGACAAGGGAGGGGCATTACCCAAGGAAGGCCGTATACAATTATGGTGTTATATTTATAAGTGTGTGCCATTTGGTGCAGATTTACATAATTTCTGGATGTAGTGAATTTAAATGTGGTTTCATAACGTCCCAGTTTAAATAGATTTTCTACAATTTGTAATTTAATTTAATTAATTATAGTGCACATTATTCCACCTTCTGCAATTGAGAGGAATGAGGCAATTAAAGCAACAGATTAAATAGTTTAGTCAGTGTAATACACCGATACCTGTAAACACTGTATAAGTAAATGCAGCTTCTGTACAGTTCACTTGGGTACGGGTGATTGTTGCTGGAGCACAGTCTGGGATATTGATAAATGAAACTTTATTGACTTGTTTACTCTTATCATTAATCTACTGTGGATTAATTGCACCTTCAGCCAGGTTTTCAAAACCCAGAGGATGAGTGATTCTTTGTTGTCGTCAGGCCTGTGCCACAATCCTGACACATTACCGCCCAAGTTGGACAGCCAGACACTGATACTAATCTATAATCCATTTGAGATGCAATTTTCGTCTACCAAAGGGATGAAGGCATCAAGCAGCGCAGTGGGGATGTAAAACACATCAATCAAACCTGAAATGTTCCTGAAATGAGGTCACTTCCTGTAAAATGGAAGTAACCAAACACAGCAAAGTTATGATGGGAATTATAGATAGGGATGTTTTACTTATATTAAAAAGTGACGGCAATAAGAAAGGTGAATTAACATTGTGAAGGAGGAAGTGACTCAGAGAGATTAAAAACTAATAAAAACAAACTGCAAATGGTTTCGTGAGTGGCCGGTTGTCGCCTGTGCTGCAATCCTGTAATCTTTCAGAGCAAAAGAAAACTTCTTAAAATGTATTAAACTAGAGTAAATGTGCCATGAGAAGCCTATGCACCCGAGACACTTCCCACATCACTTTTATCTTTATATTATAATCACAAGAATGACCTAATTGGCACAGGAAACTGCACATGCTTGTGATACGTCTATAAAGATTCAATTACCGCCATTTTTTGTTATGATATTAATAACCTATAAGAAATCTAATAGTAGCTTGCAGGCATAGAAACACAGTGTGTTGGATAAAGTCTCAAAAGAAATTAGTAGGTTAACGCTGCACTGAGACATTTCAAAGGATTTCTTTTCTTTAAAAGGACAGCATTTGACAAGAGGAAATCCAAAAGCAGATGGCCAGAGATCCTTCTTTAAAGGTGAGTGGACTCACGTTTTAATCCCACTCTAAGGGCGATAAACCCTGAGCCTCAATTATCTTCTCTTTTCTCACTGCAGATCATGCCCGAGTCTGTGTTTTCAGAATAACGAATGCATTAAACATGCCGGCGCTACTTGTCATTGCTTCAGTCTGACGAGCTAAATTCGCACCCAGACGCGGGGCCTCATCTTCTGCGGCGCGACCGAATGAATGGCACGTAATAAAGAGGGAGGAATTGAGGTGTCATGATTTGAGAAAAGTCCCCATCATGCAGAGTAGAGGTGCCAAAGCGTTTTATCAGCCATGTGGAGAGGAATCATTAGAGAGTCTGTAATGAATGGCCGACATCTGTCTGTCAAAACCGCGTAGTAGTTTTTTGACTTCCATTCATTTTCTACATGATTGCCTTTCTCATTGCAGAGTCACAGCCGGGTTGGCTGTGCACGTCTTTATTAACACAATTCCATGAAAGTAATGGAGTTGATATTATAAGAACTGCTCTTCTGTTGACTGAGTCTTATTTAGACCTTTCCAGTATTTGATGTGTGGTAACACTGTGGACTGCTTTTAGTTTTTTAACGTAACCGGTTTGTGGCTCTGGATTTTTCAACTCCTAAGAAACAGTCTTTCACCTTTTCACCTTGATAATTTATGATGTTTACCAGTTTTATGAGAATTGCATATAAACCTGATTTGAAACTGATGGCTTCAATTTGTCCGCTACAGAAAATGGCATATCCCGTCTTTTTAAAAGAGTTGAAGTGCAGTAACAATATCGTGTGAAATAACACTTTACTTTATTTGGCCGTGAATTACTTATTGGTAAATGAAATGAATATGCGACATGTACTTGTTCAGGCATAACCCACAAAACATTTGCAATATTCCTTTTATTATTATTTGGTTAAATAAAAATGCTTTGTGTTTATTTCTTTATTTTGCTACTTTCGTTAAAATGCGCCAGCCCATTTCTAATAAAGAGGAGGGGTCATCACTTCAACACTTTTATGCATATCGTGTTAGAACGAAAGGACAAATAAAGTTCGGTTCTGCAATAATATTTTTAATTTTTACACATACACTCGTCAGGTCTGAGACCAAAATCAAAAGGGAAGTGAAGCTAGGGTAAATTTATCATGCAGGCGTCTAAACCTTTTTATTTAGGTTGACTGAAGTTTAAGATATTGAAGCTTTAACACTGATGAACTCAGAATGCACAGGATGTTTACTGAATGCATGATCAGATATGGATCCTTGCATATTTTCCATGGAAAATCCTTTAATCTTACACTGGCCATAATTCTGATAGATGTAGTTCTCATCAAAAATATTAATGGACTCACGAAGCGTAAAGTGGTTTAAGTGATCACGAAAAATTACACTACATTAGCGCTGATGACAGCCCAGTTCAAGGCAAGTGGATGAGGTGGATTCTGGGAAACACACCAACATAGAGGCACAGCAGAAAAACTGAGGAGGGAGGACTGCGTGTCAGATTTTCTTTTATCCTGATTGAGTGCTGTAGAGTCCAGTAATGATATCAACATGAATCATGAGCTGTAAACTGGTCACTTAGTCTTTTAAATATGAATTTTGCTGCGACAGAGAGGGCGGCACGTCGCATCGATGTCAAAGAGCAAAGTGTCTTTTTATGCAGTCGCCATGTGCCTGACGTCCTAGTGACTAAGTCCTGCAACAACACAAACCAATGCTGTATTTACAACAAGTTGTGATTGAATCCCATAGGCATTGATCACATCATAGTGTGCACTGTTTGGGCACTAACCAACACAAGTGCAGCCAACATGCACATGAGGTAGAACAGGTCAGAGTGATATTGATGCACCGAGCAAACGAGGAAGGGTTAAATTGCTTTGATGGGGGACTCAATAATAGGTAGCCATACGGATGTTTTATAATCACTTTATGTGACCAATTTAAGGCTCCCATGGGATCTTTGCTCTCACAGGCTAATCCATGATGCTCTTTGCGGTAATCCATTCAAATAACTCTTCTGTGGAGCCATCAATTAGGAATCCAGGCTGACGGAGGACCTGGCACCAGATAGCTTGATGGGGCTAAAGCGTAATGCTGTCGTGACCTGGACGGGAGAATCAACATTACAGTGATCAATGAACCTTTGTTATCATGAGTTCCATGCCAAATATCATAAAGTTTTTTGAGGGAAAACGCTGATGCAACTAGAGGATGAAAAGACAAACGCAAAACAAAACACTTAATCCTTCAAGAGGAACATGATGGTGTGAACAACACATTTACAATAAAATATTGCTGCCAGGATTTTCACATTTCCTGTTGGGCACAGTGTGCATCATGTACAAATCAGTAAAGTAAAGGCATATAGCTCTGCAGGGATACGAGGAAATATAGGTCCCCTAAAAGGATATTGCTCTGGACACTCTCTTTTAAAATAAAATAATTAAACTGGGAGTTTTGTGGTCCCTCTCCTGCTCTGGACCAACAGTCTTCATCCTCCGTAGCAATGGCAGTATATCCTCAGTTTAATGATAGTGGTTAAAACCGAGCAGCACCACACTTCAATCTGCTGCTAAATTTGTTTCAGGATGACAATAAATCGTATGTATTGGATAAATTTGCTCATTGCATTCATTATGCACAATGTAGTATATTATTTATACCATAAGATTCGGCAAAGCAGGAATTTTGCTGGACGGTTTGACGTAAGAAATCCCTCTGGCCGCACTTGAAAGGCAGCAAGGATTAAATCAAAGCCATTCATCCAGCTCTGGATTGTTCATTTGACGCATCCAACAGTGTTTGAATGTTTGAAGTCCGTCCAAACATAACTTTCCTTATATGACAATATGCACAAAGGCTCATTGTCACTCAAACTTCTGGTTTCAATAAAAAACGCCACAAACAGCTGCTCTCATTTGGAAGAAAAACACTGAACATGACATAAACATAAAAGTCAAAGGGCTAAAAAACATGCCCCCTTTTAAAGAAACACATGAATAATACAATAAAGAGGTTTTCTTTGGTCAGTGATGACACTAAAACAGCAGATTCAATTTCCATTTAGGAGCTTTCTGGCTGATCAGCTCAAACACCGAAGATCTTGTTGGGCTTCTAGATTTAGATGATGATACATGGGCCACTGAATACATTATCTCCAGTTTTCAAACACGTCCATTATTTCTACACAACTTTGTGCACTATAATCATTATTATCACTCTTCAATATTGTATCTCTCCATTTGTTGTGCTTTTATTTTTGTTTAATGGGCCCTGGAACATTGGCCTGCATATTTTACACACATATTAACAAGTTAGAAATTACATAAAAGGATGCATGCTAGTGGCATTGTTTACTGCACCAGCACTAGTAATAAGCTCTTATCGTATAGTTTTCTGTTTTTAAATGTTTGACTGCTGTGCGGAGAACAACATTTCGCTCCCATACATCTGGGGTTGTAAAATACACTGTAAAAAGTAACATTCCAACTTAAACTTCATTGGTGTACTTATTTGTCACTGTCCAGATCATTTAAGTCATGAAATGGGAGTATTGTACTAAAACTAAACAAGTCCATAAACTGGACTTTAACGTGATTCAGTGATGCACATGAAAAGTAGTAGTAAAAAGCAGTAGAGAAACCATGCAGTCTTGGTTTTGTGGCCTTCCAGGAGGCTCTGAGACAATGTTGTAGACTTAAGTTTTGTTGTGTTCTAGGACATTATACATTACTTGGCACATATTTCCGTTCTATTCTTTATTGTCGGTACAGTTGCCATTGTATAGGATGCTTTTTGGTAGCATGAATCAAGCTACATGCACAGTTAACTACTAGAAGCAATATCATTTTCTTTCAGTAAAATTTAGCTATTCATGTAAGACAAATCTCTCCTCTTAAGTTCTTGACAAAATTAGCTATTATAACTATGGTTTAAGTGAAATCAAGAAGTAGATATAAAGTAATCATAACCTGAGACTAATAGCTATATTTACTCACCTTTTTTGAAGCAATTAGTTTCCTAGATTTTTCTAAAATCATCTTCACAAATTTTACAGTGTATTCAAGTGATGCTATACTGCTTCTATTGGATAAGTGGAAATCTTGTTTTTTTTTACCTGCAATGAATTTCATGTAGATATATTTAGGACACAATGGACTAAAGATCAAATTTAACTTATTTCTCCTCTTTTCTTAAAACGACGTGAACAAAGATATCTTGGCAGCGCATCAGCTGAAACAGAAATGTTAATGGTTACCATCTTCAGCCTGGTATTTTAGAGGATCCACCTTCAGCTACAGTTGAATAAATGTCAGAGGGAAAGTGTTAAATTTAGAAAAACTCTGTGGTTTCTGTTGAATCAGATGACATGTGCCTTAATGTAGCCATAGGCCAGTGCCCATCTGCTCTGCTTTACATGACAGACTAGTTCAGCCACTGGTGAGTCAGTTAAGAAGAAAGGGTTGTGGGGGCTATTAAAGTATGTATGCATGGAAAGTGGGACAGTGATGATTCAGTTTTCAAGGCCACATGTCTTGTGAAAAGCTGAGCAATTAGTAATAATGGTTCAGAGTGCACATAACTTACAGTATATGGCAACTTTTCCCTGTTATTATTGTAAGCTGTTGAAATAATTCTCCGTTACTGTCATAGGTCTTGGAAGCAGATTTAAAAATGCAATACCCAATAAAATACTGGTATTTGTAGATACTTAACTGTAACGTTTCTTCCAAAATGTTATAAATATATATTCAATATTACCTAATTTAACTTTAAGCCTCCATCCTATAATACAGCCTACATTAAACATTTCAGGTTCTGGTGCTCGTGTAAAAAAGCAGAGGTTGCAACAGGAAAACATGAAGGTGTCATACGTCCACCTTGATATTCTACTCTCAGTTTGACACGTCCTTTGAGTGACTTGTGTTTGCCTCTGTACTGTACTTATCTTGTGTATTGACCAGTGGATTAGCAATGGATTCCCTGTGATCCTCTTACCGTCCTGTTTGCTTATGTGGAGCTGCCACCAGCGTGACCATTACAAATACCTGCACTCACCTCTGTACTCTGGGTTGAAGTCTCCAGCGAGAGAGATCATCCCTGGCGTCCTACAGCTGTACAGATGTTCTTTAAGTTCTCCTCTTGAACTCTGGGAAAAATAAACAAAATGACATATATTAACATGTCATTCCCGGTCAAGCTGTTTCTTTTTCAAGCAAAATAGCACAAAGCATTTAACCTTTTCATATTACATGGTAGGACAAGTTATTATTTGTCCAGTATGAATGATTTAAATGAACAATATGTAACTTAGGCTGATAGGGGTCTCTCAGACCAAAATAAAATGGCCTGTTACCTTGAATGAAATTGTGGATTTCTCATTTTGGATAATGGACAAAATATTTAACAAGAGCCTCTGGTTTTTTGACATTTTAATGACGAATTTATATATCATTTTCTAGTGAAATAATAATACTATAATAATTGTATTTTAAGTTATCACTATCTCTTAGTGTATTGGTACCTGAAACTAAGAGTTGTTGTATTCTTGTGACGAGAGTGAACCCTTTTTATCTACTTTGGTCCTTTTCATGAAGTCTGCCATGTTGCACAGCCATATTTCGCCCAAAAAAGTACAAGCCGAAACTGGCTCTGGAGAAAAACCTTCTGCGTTTTTATGTTTCCTGCGAACCACCATAGATGGAAGGGAAGGGTTGGGGGAGGTGTGTTCTGTTGATGACATGCGCAACGTCACTGCCAGATGCCACTAAATCCTCCACACTGAACCTTGAGTTCAACGACACAGACCAGATCAAGTCCACTGAGGCCAGCCTTAACGTGGCATGTAATAAAACGCTGCTTGTTTAGAGTATAACCCTCTTCTGGCACCGAAGTCGCCAAAATGAATCCGGCAGCATTTTATTAATGTTCTTTTTCATTTCTTCTTCTTCTTTTTCGTCTCACCCAACATTCAGCAGCACCTCATTAACCTTATCTAACAAGCACAAGGTAATGAAATCCTCTGTTTCAGTCCCAGGTCTTGCCCAAGTTAGTTTCACTAATTCATTATTTTTTTTCATTAATCAAACATCAATCCACCCCTCTCCTTCCGCCATCATTGGAATGTGCTGCTCACGCCGCTCAGGGGGAGGCTGCATGTTCATGCATTTTTATTGGAAGTTAAAAAAAGGAGAGAGATAGAAAAGCTCGGTAATAGAAAGAGATGAATGTTTTGTATTCACTACAGTAAGTGAAATAGAAACGAAACAAGATCCCTCACTTTTATACCCATGCTTCATCCGTGCTTTAATGATTCTGTTTTCTCTGTTTCTGTAGCATGCATTGAAGAAAGGCTGCAATTTTCCGACCTGCATGCATATTAATATGTGCAGAAGACTGCACAATCAGTATTCATATTACTGCTCCGGGTTTAATGAAACAATTCTGTGGTATGGTCCCCCATGATTCAGAGTGTATGACATACTGTATCAGATGGAAAAGCATGGGCGAAAGTCGGTCTCCAACAATCTGTAATGGAAATCTGCAAAATGGCTGGATTTACAGTAAATGAGAGGACAATAGATAATGCCATTCAATTAGTCGCTAAGGCTGCTATTTGCATTCCAGTGAAAGGGGTGATAGTTTAAGTGGCCCGAGGCAGCTGTCTTCCAGCAAAGGCCGGTGAAAACACAAAAAAAGCAGCGGAACCAAGAGAAAAGGGCGAGTTTGGGAGTCTTCGGCAGTTTTCTTTTAATTACTCATCATAATGACTCCATTTAGCTGTTCAATGACCCATTTTGGGGCATTGAAGAGGCATGGGAAGCTCTCTGTCCTTGGCAGGGTCAGTCCTGCAGCTGCCCCTGCTGCCATGCATCAACCAAGAAGGAACCTTTTTTTTTTTTTTCTTGCTTTCCCCCCACTGGGTTTTAAAAGACCACAACACACCCACACATGTCCAGCATGGCGGCATCAACTGAGTCAAGACATCAATTGAGTAGAGACTTAAAGACACTCTAATTAGGTAGAAGCAGAGCTCATTTTGTGAAGGGAAAATAAGTTCTTCATTACTTGCAGTGCATCAGATTATTACAGGTTTGCCATGCAGTTAGCTGCACATTAATACAGTTTCTAGGTCGTATAAACAGCTGGATGAATCAATAATGTTTCACTGATGTTGTTAGATCTTTAAAGGCTTCAAATGAATGAATGTGTTTGGACATGATATGCAAATTATTTGGAGCAAAATCTACTTTTGAGGTAGAAAACAAAAATCTAAAATCATCCTAGAGTCAAAATGTCACTGCCTTTGCGATCCCTTTTTACATGCTAGTGCATCTTGTTTACATTGTTTATTTATTATATTTCCCTATGTTTATATTGCATGTTTGCTTTTCAACTATTGCATTTTATCCTCACTCTCATCTTTGCTGCTGCAACACAGCACATTTCCCTGTTATGGGACTAATATATTGTACTTTTTGCTATAACGATTTGATTGGATAGTGCCAATGAAAAGGAGAGGCAGCTAATGGGGAGAGAGAGAGTACCGACGAGTTGGGAATCGAACCTAAGGCGTATGAGACCTAACCATTTGGCTGTCAGCTCAACCCTTATACAATCTAAATTTGTTATTCCAGACAAAAAATAAGTTGGAAAATGTCATAATTTTTTGTCATGGCAGGTTGATTTGCATCATTAGCTCATTTATTATAGTATTCACAGTATAGTATTAAATACTTATAGAATTATTTGCCCACGAATAAAGACTTGGCTCATGATCACATGACTTAAAATAGAATATACTGTCCCCATGAGGCTACAACAACAAACTTAAATTTGCTCAGCCACAGTGGTGAAGTTTCTGCTTTGACTGCCTGCTTGTTATCCTGCGGCAGTATTGATTTTGGATGCAGTTGCTGCTTTATATTTACTGTGGTTATACTGTAGGTGAATATGGGGGAAGGGTCCTTTCTCCTTGGCCGCTCTTCAAGCCTTTACCCTTCAGCTCAAGTCTGTTGTAAGCTGAAAGTCACAGGCTGTACTGTTCTCTGAGTGAACTCACAGGTCACAGGTCATGGTTGGATAGAAGCAAACGGTATAAACATGGAACAGGTACTTAAGAGCAAATCTACCATATCCTCCATTTCTGAGAAATAAAGAGTGTTCTTTTGGGAGAAGTGGCGCAATATCCATCTCACTTGTGCTGTTGAAAGCCTCTCATCTTGCTTTTTCCCGAGACACGGTGTACACGTGAGGATGAGAGAGGTTGCAATCCCGGAGGAAGGGGTGCTGAGAGGCGCAGACTGGAGGTGTGGAAGAGAAACAGACCCCATATGGGCTTGAGGAGCTGGTATCTCTGTCACGTATCCAAGATGCTGACCCAGAGCATTGAAAGGTTGAGCACCAGCACTTATCTGACTGATACTCCTCGGCTGCTGACGTGCACAGAAGCGCTCATGGACATGAGGACAAAAATAGCTTGCCGTGGTCCACTGCTTGACGCAACTCTTCCGAATATTAATCAATTTCCTCTGTCCCTGGTCAACTCCCCGTCACAATGTGATGGTTTTTATTGGAAGCTTTGAATCCAATTGTAACATGATGGGAGGGGGATTTCAGACTTGCAATTCAAATGACACATATTTAAACTAGAGTAACACTGAGAGACGCCAAGGTCCAACAGTCCTCTTGAATTCAATCAAGCTGCGCCAAATTTCATACAATCATAAATATCCATTCCCTGAATATGTCCGATTATTTCACCAAGATCCATGAATTATTCCCTGGGAAAGTGGTGAAAATATTCAAAAACTACAATTTTGAAGAAAGTGGAAAAAAAATATCCCGGATTGCCCGAAGTTTTGTGGTAATCGGTCCAGTAGTTTTTGTGTCATCTTGCTTACAAACAAACAAATCAATGCATACGCACAAGAGTGAAAACGAAAGCATGTTAAAAGAATCCATAAAGAAGTCGACCCGAGTCAAATAATCTATATGTGTTAAAATGGTCAAACATCTTGTGCTTGTTTGTCAATTGAAGCGAAAAGTGTTGTGTGCAGAAGCAGGAACCGTGCAAGGAAGATTTATTCTCCTGTTGTCCAGCAGTAAGAGATGTTGTGTGCTCCTGCACCATAAAGTTTGCATTTATTGAGACCAGCACAAATATCTTATCATAACCTTGATTGTTAGCGGAACCAATGAGGGCTATTAGTATTTATGACCATCATTAGCATAAGTCATCTTTATGTCATGTGCTTTGTTGCAGGTGGAAGCTGCCATGTGTTGGACGCTGCTCAGAGGAGGTGTCGCACTAAGTTTTACTGCTTGACTTCAATGGTCCTAGATGATGAGATCTCCCAAGAGTGAGCACCACCATTAAATGACTCTGGGTGGAGTTTTGACCATAAACACAACAAACCAATCAAGATAACCATCTCCTGTTGTCTTTGAAAGGTTTTATGTGTTTGCATCTTGTTTTGTAATTATTATAAAATGATGATTTGCCAGGTGGTAGAAACACCTGACTTCAGAGGAAATGGATCTGCTCTTGTGTGTTTATGCACTCACCTGTAGAGACATATCACTTTGTTGATAATGACACTAAAACAGGTTTTTGTTTGTCAAAAGTGTAAATTTGTCGTGCTGCACGTAAATGAGTTGCAGGGGTGCAAGTGCTTTTGTATTTTAGTAACGTTGGTGCTAGACAAGAAAAAGACAACTGCATCAATCTGAAACCAACACCTGCCCCACACTTGCCACTGCTTTGTACCGGGGGGTGTAAGATAAGGCTGTAGGTGTCGACTCTACTGAAGAATGGTGACATAATCGCACTCACACCCAAACAAACACAAGGTGAAGACAGTAAATCTCAGTGTACAACTTTTTACTGACAAAAGTTTGGCTTTCCAAACACTGTACCCATTGTTTGCTTGTGGCCTGGTATACTTTTAGAGTCAGAGTAATTTGCCTTAAGTTAAACAGCGCTTGATTTTGACATTGTTTTGCTGTTGAATTAATCTCCTCTAATGCACCTCATTGATCAGAAGCTGTCAATCTAAGAGCGCCTCACTTTGAACTACCTGAAAGTGTGGCAGAGCAAAGGAGGCTGCACAAAAGAATAAACCTTTGTAGCATGCTGCACAGTCACAAGCAACCGAGCGGATAAAAGTATCAGTGGCATTTGAAAAGTCTTTTCTGATGTCAGAGTGTGAGATAGGAGACGTGTCACGAAATGACACTGGGTCACTTGGGTTAAGCTTGCTGACTGAACCTGCAATGGCACCAATCGTACAATTGCATATAGTAAAAATGGCAGTGCAGGAAACCACAGCTGTGTTGGGGTATGATCTGCACACAGCTGGGCTTTCTGACTGACCATGAAATAACTGAACCAGGGGATGAAGTTATTAGGTTTACAACTTGTCTGCTAATACTCAAGATGTGAAGTTCTGGATTTTACATTTGAGTGGCTCGGGACTCAGGAGCCTGGAGGTATGGAGCTAGAGAGCAACACAGCTGGTTTCCCCTGTGGAGAATAACATGTGGAGTACTTGAACTCACAAACAACAAGCCTTAAGCAAAGCAATGCACCACACACACACACTCACTCACTCACTCACTCAAGAATCCTCCCATTTAAACACTTACTTGTGTGCATGCGTACAGTAAACTTTGAAATTGCCTTTCCAAAAATAGACCCGCAGTAATACTTACTATACCCTCAACCATTGAAAGTGCTATCTACAGGATAAAAAAAAAACACATTTAGAGGCAGAATGGGTTTTCTGATAGCTTCATGAAGGCAACATAGTGGTGTGCTACTTATTCACTCATTCAATATTAAAGTAGCATGGAATGCTTCCTAGGGCACGCATAATGATGCTGTAATGGCTCCACGGGAAAAAGAAACAAAACAGAAAATGGGGCTGGTTGTAGACGTTACTGCTGGAGAACACGATGATCGCAGAGACCTCTTGTTTTACACAGGAGTACGAAGAGATTTTGTTTCCGTGAGAAACTGCAACTTTGACGTGTATTTGTAAATATGTCATACATGTACTGGAAAACTGTACATGCTAACTTCATCAAAAACGAAAAGGAATTGATAAAATATTCAGATCAAGGTGCAGGTGCAGTGGCTTCCAGAGTCTTATGAGAATTAAAGGGATTTCTTTGTGATTTTGATTGCATTATTTAGCCAATAACATACCTAATAATAATGTAGTGTATAAAGTAACATTGCACAATGGTTAATAGTCTGTTTATTTAAACTAGAAGTATTTGATAATATGATAATTGGTAATTTAGTAACACACTTTCCTAAATTAGAAATAATTAATGGAGGGCCTAAAATTGATTTGCTGAACCTTCCATTTAAATCATTTTTTTTTTTTGCATTGAATTAAATGTCCCTTATTTTTGTTATCAAATTAAATACATAAATGTAATATTTCCTTTCAACAAATTAAGCAAATTTAGGAAATGATGTACTTCTAATATTTCAAATAAAATAATACATCTATTGGGAATATAACAAGATGTTAACAAATATTTTCACCTTACCTCAAACCAAACCAACCTCGATGCCTCATTGAATAACCAACAGAAATATATAGGGAGGAAAAAGGTAAATAAATAAAGGACTTTTCATTGCTAAACAAAACCTTAGCCTGCCTTACCTTCGGCAAAAAGAAAACAATTTTAATTATGTTGTTCATGTAAACCTCAAACCTATTTTCTCATCTAATTGTGCTGTTGGTCTGAATTTAGAAGCTCCACGTCTCATATGAGCTTTATTAGTTTCATTTCGTCACATTAACCTCCAGTTTACTGTTGTGTTTAATCTACAGCCTTGAACATGTTCAAATGTGAGGTGACAACAAGCTGTTACAAGCACCCACACTGAACTTGGGAGCAGCTCATTGAGCAAATCTGAAAAACAAAAAACTATATCCTTTCAGGATAGATCCATTTAATGCGACCCCTGCTCTCATATACTTTCTGAATGTATGTTTGGCATTGTTTGTTTATCAATGGCGGTGTCTATTTTCATGTTATTATGTAATATTCTCTTACAGAACATGGCACGTTACATGCAAACCATGTAAAAGCAGTGCACTTAACCTTTGCCAAGTTGAAGAAGAACATGCTGTTAACGCCTAATTTCAGAGGTGCTTTCATAGTCTGCTGTTAGCGAGCAGACGGGATGCTTGGGTGCAGCAGCAGAGGAGCCTGAGTGGCACTAACTTTGTTTTGCCTTGGGAATCATTCATTTAGATCCTGATGTTTACCCCTTGATTTCTTCTTCCTTGCCTCCGGGGCAGCTCTGAATAATCTGCGAGCGAGAGTGGCCTCGCATACATGCATGTGACAAAGGCACTGATGTACTCTCATGTCTGCTTTTGCCTTTGAGGATTATTCCTCAGGAACATCTTTTGATGGACCATAATGATTTCTATCCTCGGTCAAAGTCAGACCTCTTGAGTGACACAGGGTGTAATTTCTTATTATCTGGAATAAGTGGGGTAGAATTGTAAGGATGACAAGTATAACAGGGGCTGTGCGTGGTTTTACTCCACTGCCTTTATTACTTAGAGCAGATTTTCTTCAGGGCAGGACCAACTAGAGAGGGCATTGTGCACTGGTGCTCTAGGACTGCCTGAGAAGAGCAGTACGGAGCATGATGAGAACAGACTCATGCACAGAGGCTCTTTTCAGGGAAAATAAAGGATTCATGCCACGTTGTGCACTTTGAATATAGAGATGCATCAAGTCAAGCACATACTGTATTCATTTTAAGCACTAATAACCCTCTATATTTCTGATTATTTGAAATAGAGGCAATTAATAAACTGGTGCCAACAAGACAACCTACGGAATGTAATGATTTAACACATTAATTGGTCTTTGAGTCTGTAGTGTAACCACAACGTGTAGTGGAAATCACTTGATAGAGCATTTACAAAGACCACACAGAGGTTGCTTGACAATCGTGTGCAACATGTTTCTCTTCATCCCAAATAAAGATCTTATCTAGAAAAAGTCTCACCGCTGCCACGACTCAGTTTAGACCTGAAGAGGAGCAAACCTTCACCGACAGCTTCATTCATTTAGAATGAGCACTGTCATCGGTGCCATTATTAGACCTGGATTCAAACTGTGATTCTGAGGCTTGCAAAGGACGCCCATGACACGTCCCAGCACTTTACAACCTGACTGATATCTTCAATGGAAAACCTTGAAAAGACATTGACCAAATTACCAGTTTTCATCTTTAAATTGATTCATTCCAGAGTTGTCAAGGCACCTAGTTTATAATCATAATTTACTTCCTTTTATCTTGAAATCCAGTAGTGGCCACACATTATAGCCAATGCTATGCAATTCAAACTGACACACTCATGTCAGTTTGCTGAGATTGACTAAGTCATAGTCGGGCTTTAGTGGATAGCTTTAAACCCAGAGGTTGACTGTGTTGAGGACAAAAGGTATAATCCCTCCATAAAGGGGTGCTTGCAGTTTAATTGATGGGATCAGAGGAGACTTGGAGGACTGTGAAATGTAAAAGCCTGGACTCGCTGCATCCCTGTCGAGCCCCCTTAACGCCCTCAAGTTGTTTGCAGACGTTGTCAAAATGACAGAGTGCTGCACAAGCCTCGTGGTTAAGTTTATTATTACTATACCTGTGCCGATTCAGAAACTTTCGCTCGAGGGCCTCCAAATGATAGAATTCATGATATGGGGAAAACAGTGTTGCTGGTAGGTGGTGCAGATCTGGGAAACGTATCTGGGTGAAACAAGTTAGTTTGCCCTCTTGTGAAGCCACGGGGCTGCGGCTGAACATATGTTAACACGGAGTGCCATCGCGCCGTGAGTGTGTTCAAGCAGTTTGCAGGGTCGTGTCCCGGCCACTCAACTGGACGTGCAGACGAGAGAAGGACTGTACGCACGTTCCAGCTACGTTCATTATTTAGAGCGGGAGGTGAGCGCCGCAACCTCCCGCGCGCTCGCTCCCGTCCTTCTCACATTCAAGCACTGATAAACGTTGAGAATCGCTTTGGCTCGGCGGAAATGATTCCCCGCGACCGTCCATTAAATCCACTCATGAATATGGAAGCGTTCAGAGCTCATCGGCTCTTTTTACAGTAAGGTGAGGAGTGAAGCGTCAGAAAATCTCTCCTGACCACAGCGAGCTTGGCTTTCCAGGTGAGAGCACTTTATTCCCCCTGCCTCCCTCTGCAGTGGGCCCACTCAATAAATCACAGTGCAGCACTCCGCCTTTACTCGCCAGGCGCTAAGACACCAATGTCAGCGCTTAGGATAAATTGTCATGAGTCAGCAAAAGTTTTGGCTGAAAAGGGTGCGCTTTGGCTTTCTATTTTGAGAAGTCTGTAACTCACATGTAAAAATATGTATCGAAGCTCAGTACAGAGAATGGTCACAGATGCTGAATTTGACCAGCGGCACCTTCGAGATGAGTGATGATTAATATAATTGCCTCCTTCGAATTGAATAATTAAAAAGGGAAAATGAACAGACATCATCTATAATACAAAGAGTAGAAAGTAACTCGAGATGATGTACAAGTATTGTCGTCTGTGAGAGGCCCGGTGTAACATTACAAGGTTCAATTTGCAGTGAACTATGGGACAGAAAAAAAAGATCTTGATACAAGTGTTGCAAAAAAACATTTATGCAAATAACCACACGTCATCAGAACAATGTCTCGGTTCAGAAATTAATCAATTGGATGATAATGCATTTAAAGTTGACACCATGAACGAGAACAATCTGTGCACCGCAGCTATTTTCCCACTGTTTCCTCAATCAGCACTCATAGAATGGATAGTGTCTGCACTAAAGGCATTATTCAGTGTCTTCATTTGATAAGCTGTGCCAGAGTTGATTCATTAAGGAGTTTAAGTGGAGCTGGTAATGCAGTCTGGGGTCTGATGAAGCGTCCGTGTCGACACTGAAGCCAAGGCTCTGATTCAAAGTCTTTGCATAACAAACAAATTGCACAACAGCAACATGGAAGGGACATTTCTACAATTTTTCAGGCAGAATAATGTAGTGTTTTGTCTATAATCTGCAGTACAATGGAAAATACTTTTTCAAAGGTCAATATAGCCGCCTACCCTTATTTTCTAAAGGCTTCATGCCTGGCATTTCCATACATCTCAATGGAAATGTCATGTACATATACAATAAGAACATAATGTTAGTTTGTGATTTACTGAACCCAGTCTTAACATTAAGAAAATGCAAAGTGAACAGTAATAAAACAAAACTGGAGCTGGCTTAAATTACCTTCAGCATGTGAGTCACCCACATGTTCAAGGTGGTATTAAATTCTGAGCAGCAGCCATAATTATTCTGTAAATTATTCAAGCACAATTTCTTTGACTACTTTAACCTCTTGGTAAGTGCTAATTGTAGTGCATTAAGTTTTATACCCTTTGTAATTACTTTGTGTTGTGCTTGTCATTAATTCAGTGACAACACAATCATTAGTCGGACCTGGTCACTGGGAGCGAACACCAGTGAAAATAAGTCTCATTAAGCCCCATTTAAATAAAACTTTCAAACATGTTTCATTGTTTTACATTGAACTTACTAATTTCATGAGTGGCTCAAGCCAAATTGTAATATTCTATAGTATCTACAACATAACTGAAATACAAACATTTTGAAACAGCATATATTTATAATAATATAATAATAATCATCAGTTTCGCCGTTACGCTGATGATGCCCTAATTTAATTTCATAACTAAAGGATTTGTGTGCTGTTAGAATTTGTGTTTAACACACTGTAGTTCAGCAAACTGTGTCAGTTTAAACTTTTTGCTGAATGCTGAGAAAACTAAACTTTCGCTGCTTTCTAATTCTGGAAATAGGTCACTAAATCTTTCTTCCATTATTTCCAGGGTAATGTAATTGGATCTGTTCCGCAGTACAAATAGATGGATGGCGGTCTTTTGAACTGCATATTTAGCCCCTCATCAAAAAATTCTAACTGCTGTTGGTCTTTCTTTTTTTAACCTATAATGAGACTCACCACTTGACTGAATAGTAGCATTATTTTAACATAAGCACAGATCAGTTGGGTGACACAAATCCACACAAATGGATAAAAAGTGCCTGAAATCTTGTAACAATTTTTGATAAATAAAGTTTAGAAAGGGACAATGTGATAATGTGCCAACTGCATTATTCTGCAGTAATGCAAGCAATAAAGTTAATATGACAGAAGAAAAGGTGATATGTCCTTGTGGTGTTTTATTCCTACTTTGCACAAGAGATTTGTCACCACTATGTAGGTGGTTTTGTACGTTTTGCAGAAATTAATGGAATCTTAGCATTCATAGTTTTCCGTTCACCCATTAATTACTTCAGAGTTCACTGTGGCCAATGTCTCATCACTAATGCTGAGGCTCAGGAGCAGACCCAGTTTCATCTCTTCCTGATCTTGTTTTCCCTCAAAAAGGATTTTAATTATTTAATAGGCCTTCAGTGATGGTGAGAAGAGGTTGAACAGACTTACGCCATTTTGGGGCCCATCTTGACATATTTGAGTCATGCTACAGTCTGTTGTAGCATTTCAGGTGCTAATCGGACAAGCTCTCATTGCTCAACGATAAGAAAAAAACAACATGCCACGCGGCCTCATTGAGCAGCTTGTGCTGTCAGCTGCTTTAATGCTTGAGATTTGACAAAATCTCAGTGGGAAACATCATGTGCTCTTTTTCCTGTTTGGTATCATCCAGCTTCTTCAGCTAAACACGTGTTCTGGCATTTCCTCTTATCACGCGCAGCATCCGTGCACCGCAGTTCATCATCATGTGTTCCTTTTTTGTCCTCCATGATCCTTCACTCTGTAATCCTGCTCTTATCTTTGGTAGCCTTTGGATGATCGGGTTTCAGATGCACAGCCTTCAGAGTGGAAATCTGCTTTACTGACTTTGTTAGTTCATACATGGTACTTCAGACTCTCTACTTTCTAGAATTGCTTGTCGTGAGAATATGTTATTGTGTGAAACATTATGTTTTCTCAGTACAATCCAACAACTTGGAACTGTCAGAGTGTTTAGTTTGATCAAATCAGCCAACTCTTGAGCTTTGTGTGCAGGATAATGTGCTTCATATTGACTTTCATTCATTTTCTATTTTGAATTTAATTGACGCCAATCAATAATCAGACTTTATTTAAAACCTTTATTTATGCTATTTAGTTATACGTCCCATTCTCTCACTTTGCAGTTTTTAATTTCCTCTTTAGCCGCAACATAGATTTAGTTGATCCGTGGTGGCAGAATTCTTTCTCTGTGATTTATCCGCAATTTTCACATTTCTTGCATTTTCATTCAGCCTTCCCCCTCCATGCTGAAGTGCTGTATTTTTCCAACACCCATTGTGCTGGCTGTATTCCCGGGCTTTGCATTTCCCTCCCTGCCTCCAGAACTCCCCTGGGCCGGCTGCTGATGGGAAATGTCTTGTCCGTTGCACGCTTGCACCTACTCCTGTTGTGTGGCATCCGATCATTGGTGTGTCATCAGCTACGAATTAGACCATAATTAACTTGCGCTAAATAGTAATAATTGGTCTTATAGATGTGATTGAGTATTACATGTGTCATGTTATCTGAATCATCCAATATTACATTAAAGGTATATGAGAATTACCACAATATGACAATAATAATATTTAATATGCTCGTTGCAACAACTTTCCTCCATTTATGTGGATAGTTTCCTGTCTCATACATAGTTTAAAGGCCTTAAGTGAAAAACTATCTCGGCGCTTAATGCCTCCTAAAGGTCTCTGGCATGGGCCAACAACAAAATAGCAACATCAATGACTAATCCAGCTCAATACAGGAGGGAGCCAATAGAAATGTGTTTTGATGAGGCCATGCGTCACAATGCTAAATCCTGCAGTAACAATACTGCTACTCTCATTTGTTTTCTTGGCTTTAGATCAAAAACAGGAAGGTGTGTGCCATGCTGCTCATTGAGTTATTGAGCAAATAGAAAACAAAAGGTGGGGTGTGGGGTGAGGTCTTTTATTGCAATTGACTGCAATCAGGAAAGTAAGATGTGAAAACAAGAAAAATCTAATTTGGTAAAAAAGAATAAACTGCAACTTTTAACTCAAAAAACCTTTAACACTATTATGGTCAATGGAAGATATTTAGTAGATCTGAGAATATCAAAGTGTAATTGAGGACAACACTTGACATGTGTTCATGGGAGAGATGAAAGCTGCCCATGGCTGCCCTGACACCACACTTCACAACAGCCTCTCAGCGCTGCAGCTGCCTCTTCTCTTCTCCCAGGGTTAACGGCTTTGGAAGCACCACTAACAGCCGCCACAATACAAACCTCTCACAGTTTGCATGAATAGCGCCGGCCCTCGATATTTCTCAATGCTCACCTTCATAAAGTATGATAAAAGTGAAACGTTCCCCAGAACACCCCATTAGTAAACCTTATCTTTTCACAGCCTCCTACAGCCAGCAGCTATCACACAAAAGCCAAGCTGTCTGAGGCAGGAAAGCCTCTCCTCTTATTTCGCTCTCTCTCCCTCCTTTCCCTTTTGCTCTCGCGTTTATCCATTGACTTGTTTCCTGTGCTGCACCATGAGCGTATGCAGCTCCTTCCCCCCCAAAACCCAACACATCTAGCTGTGTTTGTTCCTTCAAATACAAGTTTTTGAACCGGTTAAGAACACTTGGATTACTCGTGTTCTTAACCGGTTTCGTTGTACCTTTTTTTTTTCCCTGTGTCTTTGTTGGCTTGTTTTTGTGTTATTCTGGATTGTTACTTGCTTTTGCTGCCACTGGGCTTTCTGCTTTTGTGACCTACTCATGCCTTATTGAGGTTCTTTCAGTGTCACTGCCTTTTGAAGTCTGCTCTCCGCCCTGAAGTCAGGCTCAAGGAAATACTTGAGGGAACCGGAGGCATTCATATCCTCAGGGTTTCTCTTTGGCTCTTTCACACGCACAGTATTTAAGTGTTCCACCCCCTGCAGCAAGGAACAACTATAGAAAACATTTTCTCACCTGAAACGGAGGGGTGCCATCATTTCACTTTTCATAAAGTCTCTTTCAAAGCATGTTTGTAGTATTCACATGAGCCATATTGTAGCTTCCTTTTTTTTAAATCCTAACCCTCTCAGCAAACATATGGTCACTCTGTTTCTAACAATAACTACAAAACAGACTGAATTCTTCTCACGCTGTTTTTCACACTATTGTATCACCTGAAACTCGGTATACCACTCACTGTGCAGTAGTTATCAGTATAGACTATTTAAAGAATGTGAATTATTGAGAATAAAATGCTCAATGGAGACTGCAGCAGAGATGCTTGCTTGCTTGTTGCTTTCAGACATGCACTGAAGTCTGGAAATTCTTCAAAAATGTTCTGAAGGGGCTGTAAGTGAGAACGCAAATGTCTGAGTCAGTTTCTGCGGACACTATTCTCCAGAGTTTCTCCCTCCAGAATTGGGAAATGAACAAACAGATCACAAATATCTCAAGAGGAAAAAGAGGAGAAGACGCCGACCTTGAAAAGACAACGAGATTCGAGAGCTTTTGGCGGTAAGGACATTGTCGATTGTAGATGCTTCCTGAATACTCATCCCAGGCGCCACTCCTTGACTGAGCGATTCAGAAATGTTCCTGTTGTTGTCAGCACGCCTGACTTGGACAATCTCATTCTTCATAAGTGAAAGGCAATGTCTGGACATTTCCCGAGAGTCTGACGGTCTGAAAGTCTGTCTGACTGCACCTGGACAGACGTCACTCTGTTCAACTCCCAGACCTGCCTTGGTTGGGTTTTTTTGCATGTGCCAAAATAGACAGTGTTTTTCAGGTCAAAATGAATGAGTCAAGTGGCTTTTTTCAGGCTACTGTGGCTATAAATATTTAGTCGATGAGAATCTACCACTTCCTTAAAAAAAAAAAAAAGAAACTAAAAAAAACAAGGCCACTTATAAGTGGGATTTAAAAGGTATTTGTCTTTGCATCTGGATGTTTTCCTTTGCCCACAGTGCATTATTTATGAAACCTAAAAGTCAAGGCAGAGATTGTGTTCACCTAAGTGTGATTTGCAGCGCATTGCTCATTCCTCCTTGCCATATGTCATTCTACCTGGCTGCACACCAGCCACCTAAAAGCCTGCCTGCTTACATCATCGCGCTACTGGGAAGAGATGTTTGCCTAAATGTACCGAAGCATCCGATTCAGAGGACCTTGGAGGCTAGGGCTGAAAATCACCGGCTGTGTGACTGCAGACTGTAACCTAAACTACAGACACATTATCCAGGGCATGACATAAAGGATACACATTACACTCCCTTAATGAAACGGCTGATGTTTCCAGCCGGACAGCTGCCCTTGTGGAGCAAAGTGAAAGTATTTTTGTGGTAATATCAAAGTTGTGCTTTCAGTGGTTGGTTTAAAGTCTTAAGAGAACCTATGCAGGATCACTGAAGCATTTAAAAACATGTTGTAACAAACCTGCCTTTCCTCGCTTGGGGGTTTTGAGGAATCCACCTCATGTAACCTCTACTTTACCAATGGTACAGTCAGTTTTTTTTACAGTGCTCTGTAATAGAGTCATATTTGAAACATCAGTAAAACTTGTTTTCTTCAGTCAGGGTAAACTATTTTCCTACATGCGCTCTGTTTAGTAGCTATAGGAGCTAGTGCCACCAGAGGAGTACGACACGCCATCATATGCTAAAGGTAAATACCGCAGCAACATTGTTTTGTTTGAACTTCCTGTCTTATCGAGTTAATAAACTTAAAAAAACATAAAGGACGTATCATGGATTTAAAAATAGCCACGCAGACGCTGTTATGTTTTGAATAATTGTGACTCAACTGTCAAGCATCTCAAACTGTTACGGATGTTGCCAGGTGAAATATGTGGCCTTTAAAAACAAGAAACTTGATTTACTGAAATATACACAAATAAGAAACCACAGGTTGTAGGTGTGTTATTGAAACTCACACTGATATTGTGCTGTCAGGTTAGTTACTTTAACTGTACCTGAGTGCTTCCTCTGTGTCGTCCAGCACAGCGGGACTCCAAACCGATGACTATAGGCTATATAAAGATGGGTGAGGCGTCACCATCTCCTTCCACTGTACAAAACCTAAAATTGCACGCATAGTGATGTCATTTGGAGCCTGAGTCCAGCTGCAGTGTCGAGGTCATACACCAAATTCAAGTCAATCTCAGCTGTCAGTCACAAGGTCCCGGCCTGTTTTTACGTCATCAAATGACAACTTAAAACCAAACATATTAGGAAAAATAAGCACTTGAATGTACATTAGCATGATAACGACTAATTAAAATGACAGAAACCATTTTTTAACATTGACATTTTACTTTGGCCAATGTCCCATTTGTTAACATGGAGCGGGCAGGGTTTTTTGACCCGTACTGCAGCCAGCCACCAGGAGGCGATTGATTCACTATTTCGAGCTGTCATGTCATCCGTCTTGGTTTACAGTCAATGATTCAGACCCTTACGTAGAGAGTTACATCAGGCCAACCCTCAACGTCGAGATGTGTTGGATTGTTCCTGTCTCACTTGTCAGGCAGTCGTCTGCTGTCAGGCTTGACAGAAGAGATGGGGAGTGGCAGACTATCCCTGCTATCCTTTATTTTACAAGAGTCAAACAATCAGTTACATTGGGCCAACTTCACACGTAATTATGTCGCTGTATCAGTGTCAGCACAAAGGACACGTTTAATTAAAGTTTACTGCACAAACCTCAGGGGGGGGGGGGTTGTCGCCCCTGTACAACTGAGTTGGAACATTTTACGAAGTAGAGATTCACAGATATTTAAGATTTAAGAGCTCTGACAGTGCTTGTAGCTATAATACGTAACGATCATCGCCATGGCCTTGTTTAATATGTCCGTTCGATAGAGGTTTACTTATTGGATCCTTAAGAACAATGAAATCTCAAGTGCTGTCAAAGTCAGCAGGACGCATGCTTTAAAATCGCTCGCTCCCTAATGGCCGCCCATTTGGTGGCTTTCAGCTCATGATGTTCCAATCGGTAAATAAGCCTGAAATTTACCAACTAAGCTAATGATGAGCACTAAGTGTCCCCGACCATTGATGAATATTGATGTTTGCTTTACACAATGACTGTGAGTGTTAAGGATGAAATGTCGACCAAATGTCGGCACATTGAAAAAAAAAACAGCAAATCTGTGGTATTATAATCACCAACAGAAGGGATGGGAGTTGATAGATTTTGTTAATAACAATGCAATTATCGATTCTGCTCCCTGAACGATTACTGATGCAATTTGTTTGTGGAGAAAAGTAGATCTACACAAAGAGTGTTTGTAAAGAATCATTTGGTTTCCCATTTGGTTTCCCTCAGTCTATTCTAATCCACTAAACCTGCCTGCATGCTGCTAATGTTGTTTTAACCTCACAAGATATTTACCCTGGGTAATGAACATGCTGTTGTTGTGAAGCAGCGCAAGTGTCATACACATCATTAGTGGAAATGAAACCAATGCTGCGTAAGTGTTTCAGCTTGTTGCTGGTGTTTGCACTTGGAATTATTATCTCATATCTCAGTTTGATTAAACAACAAATAATGTCACTTCCAAATTAAGGAATTGGCATTGACCTGTGTTTATTTATTTGAACAATTTCTTGCTATAGTGTATGTATATATCATCTATATACAAAACCTCTTCCATATCTATCAAACGTCTGTTGGTGCCTTGCTCATAGGCCAACCTTACCTTATCAACAGCAACAAAGTGGGTTTCTACTGAACACACAAATTGTTAGAACACTTGTTTCTCTGCGCCAGTTTTGTAGAAGGAGCTTTTCTCTCCAAACCAATAGAAGAAAAAGAATTCCCCAGACCAAATAGACGACTTACTCAGAGGAATATGGTACAAGAAACTGTTTTTAAAATGGACAGATTTCACACCAGGCAGACACAGGCTGCAGCTTCTTTGAGGAAGAAAAGAAGCAGCAGCCTGTGAGTTTAACAACTGATCTGTAAGAAGAGGGTCTGTCTTCTCCAAGTGAAGAGAGCTGCACTTTATTTACGCCTCTCGCTCTCTCCCTCAACATGAACCCGCTAGACTGACAAAATGTAAGGCAGCCAGTAGTTGGTGTGACTCTTCTCTGACATACATCCGTCAATGTGATGTGTTGAAGGGGCTCAGGGGCTAAAGGACCTGCAGGAGACGTCCTGTGTTTTGAGTTGTGATTGACTCATGCCTCAGTGTGAAGGGTAGGGCAGGGAAAGTTTGCTAGTTTTAAGTGCGCTGCTTAATGTATGACTCAGGCATCATTAAGTTCACCTCATCAATCTCCTACCTTCCGCTGCAACGTTGCACTTGGCACTGCACTTATGTGCCGAACATTAGGAATCTGCATCTCTCGATCTAATCGTTTGTTTTGAGGTGTGTGCTTTGGTCATGTGCATTCAGGACTGCTATGGTGAAACTAATAAATGATGAATGGTCAAATTTGCAAGGTCAGGCAGAGTTCAGGGATTAGTCAAGTTTGGATTAATTCTAGAGAGACCATGTAGAGAAAATCGAATTGATATCATGTATGACTTTAGTTTTTAGTTACATGAAATAAGACTCATTAGGTTACTTACCCGCCTCATGCATAACAGTTTGTCTGCCTTCAGAGCACAGAGAACCCTAAATACTCCAAAGGATTGTGCCGTCGCCTTGCTTCAGAATTCACTCATCAAACTTCCTCAAAGTCTTCGATGAATCCTCTACTTTTGGACACGATTCTAGGGGAGAGTTCCCTCAGCTGTAACTCCACGTTAGAGGCCGACTGTCCTCCATAGAAAAACAGCATCAGTAGTTCCTACACATTACTCCTACACATCCAGGCAAAAGACACCATTGGGTGACTTTATTATAAAGGGGCTGAATGGATGGGTCCCGAAACACCAAATTGTAACTGCTATGCTGCTATTTGTTTATCTCCATAATCAAGTAGTTGTAATTGTAGCCCTGACAATGACCCAACCCTAAAATGATAAGCCCAACCCTAACAGTGAACTAGTTACAATCAAACCTTACCCTGACCAATTTGCTTGTACCTAATCCAAACCATACATTAGCCATAGTGTTATCAGATCGTAGGTATTTCGTTCTATGAGACACTGATCATCAACGTATTTTGATGTTTAATCTGGAGGAGTTGCTGCATGTACGTGGATTCATTTCCAATCTAGACTTGTTATAGGAACATCATAACATGTGAGTGAGTAGGTGGGAATGGAACAGTGTGACAAGAACAAGTGAATTGTTTTTCTTAAGAGGCTCAGACTCGATGCATGTAACAGACTATTAAACATTCCCTCAGACAGTGGTGATCAGGGCATAAGTCTCTGTGGTGTGAATCTGTGGAGGCAGGCAGGATAAACAAACAGCAAGAAAGAGATGCTGTTTTTTGTTTTTTATTATGTTGCTGAAGCTGGACAGCCTGGAGACAGCAGCAGAGCGGAGACAGAGGTCCAAACTGAATCTTAGACAACACCTGGTGAGCATATGCAGCTGCAAAGCAACTTCAGCCTCTGGCTCAGAACCCCCCGACGTGCTTTATCGAGGCTCTGAAGGCTCTCGGCAATCATCATGCTTTATCGCAGCTCTTGTCACAATGCTTGTCTCCATTTTCAAATTCGGGTGGAAGTTTTGCGCGAAGAGAAACCTCATGCTGTTCACGATCCCAAGGACACAATACAGAGATTTAGCTCTGCTTTGTTGTGGATTTGCTTTGTAATCCTCGACACCAGGCTGTAAAACATGGTAAACAGGACTTTACCACCGAATCTCAGTGTTATTCTGAATGACATCTTAGAAATTGATTTGCAGGATTCAGTTTACTGAAGAGAGTTTACTCTGCTCATCACCTGTTTGTTTTAGCTCTCTTTCAAAAAATTGAAAAAACAAGAAAAAAACCTGAATCTGTTCAAGCAAAATATCAAATGCTAAACTAGTTTTCTTTCCTAATTTAAATGAGAAAACGGAAACCACTCTGGTCAATTTTAAATTAGAGCCAACAGCTGTTTGGGTCAGCAAAAAGGTGGGAAACAGAAGGAGGCAGTTCACCTGGCTCTGTGAGAAGTTATCAAAATCTGTTTATAAGCATATCTAAAGCTCAGAAATTAACATTTTATAACTCTGTGGTTTAATCAACACACAAAAGTGTAAATTTAACATTTTCTAGTTTCACGTGCCAGTCTATTTGTTGACACAGAGCGGTTTCTTAGTAACAAGCTGAAGCTCAGCTTGGGGGATTTTGTTCCCTCGGGCTTGAGCCAGGCTTTCGGTTTTCCCTCATTTCTAGTCCTCATCCTTAGCTACGCTAACCAAATATAAATTTGTATTTGTACCTACCTCACAACGAGAATGCAAGTACACAAACCAAGCAAAATGAAACAGTGTAGAATAATAAAATAATAAATAATAATAAATAAATTGATGGTATAACCCTATAAAAGCTTACTTGAAGGCGCGTGTGAATAAAAGAGTTTTAAATAAAGTTGACCTGTCTAAGGTTATTTTCATCTCCTGTCTGGATAAAGTACTCTATAAGATTTTTGCTGGTTTGGACTAAGGTTTTTGATCATTGTTTTCTGTGACAGTGGGACTGTACCATAAAATGCTGTCTGTACAGATGGCTCATGCGCCGGTCCTCAGAGTGAGCCTGACCACATTAGATCGGTGATGGCACCAAAGAAATTGTGTCAACCTCGGCGTGGGTCGTGCCCAAGGCGGCTTTTGAGTATCAGCTGATAAGGATAGCTTCAAGTCCTTCTCGGTAGAGTTCGATAATAAAGAAGTTCAAACACGGGAAGCGTGTTCTGAGCATTACAAATGGCAGGAGGATTAGATGCGAGCACACATGAAAAAAAAAGAATTATCACATGTTTTGAATTTCCTCATGACCTACATGGATACTCTTACAAAGGACTGGATGGGGTCCAGTGTGGCGGGTTTTGTGCAACGTGACACATTGTGAGAGAAAAACGGTTCAGGACAGAATCGTTTTCACCTGCAGTCACGTGTGTGTTTGATTTGCAACTG
Organism: Verasper variegatus; assembly: GCA_026259375.1. NCBI lineage: Eukaryota > Metazoa > Chordata > Actinopteri > Pleuronectiformes > Pleuronectidae > Verasper > Verasper variegatus. Next base: position 9,056,242 of record CM048054.1, read on the forward strand.
GGCATATGGCAGAAATCAATTTACAAAAGATAATGGTTCATTTCCAAGGGGAGGGGAGGAGGAGGAGATGCAGAATTGAGTCTACATCATCCTACACAAATGGCACTAATGGGGACAATGATAATCTCAGAATGAAGCCAATTAGAGGGCCGTTATTCTCCCACCTCACGAGTCTTCGCGTCTTCATATGGGTGCAGTTATTCGGCCCGAGAACGCGGATAAAAAGTTGTTGAACACATCACACCTTGCTCATAAAACTCGTATCTGTCCCAACAGTTTGCCAGTTAAATAGAAACAGATGACAGCTGCTCGGGAAGGCTCAAGCAGGGAGGTTGTAGCTGCAGTGAAGTTGATGGGATTACCTGGGGGATTAGGAACTGTAAATACAATAACAAAATGGCTTGACGATGACACAATTACTCTGCCATGTTTGAGACGAGCTGATAAAGGCCGTGCATGTGGATGTGAGGGCCTAAGTCACTGTCGCTTTTGAAAATGGGCTCCTTGCAGCCCGCTGACTGAAGGGTGCAAACCGAAGTCAGAAAGGGATTTAACCAAATTCACTGAAAATATTATTGCTGGGTTCATTTTTACCAAGTACCAATGAGTTGTTTTGACCTAATATAGGTTATGTTTTTCATTGCTGTTTGTCTGATTGCCAAACACCTTTAACATTGCAAGATCAAATGTTTTTCATCATTTGTGTGAATTCACAAAGAAAAAATACAGAGATCCTAGTAAATTTTTATATATACAAAAACAGGCATTTAAAGAGTAGTGAATTTTTGTGCAGATCCAGATAATAACCCGGTTATGTCTGACCTCTCTACATGTTTATGCAATACGGTGACAACGTGGCCAATCAGCTTTGGCAGAGGTATGCGCTCCCTTCTAGTATTCCCTTCTAGAATACTGGCATTCTAGTATTCTCTTTGATTATTCATCAGAATGGATACATGGTTATTTTGTGTCAGTGTTCAAGTTTAACCTTAACACAATCGTATCACAAAGAATAACAACCAGCAAACAACACTAAATGTTCCAGATCACATGAGACCTTTTCCCCCAGGTAGCGTTAATCTTTAAACACATGCATTTCAGAGTCAGCTTTTATTCCCAATTAAATCGAATTTGTCTTTTGAGGCGCACGTCACAAATTTGCATCTAATTTCTTCTGGCGTCGAAAAGTGCTATCACTGTTTTTTTTTTTAAATTGAAATCCTTCCGGAGAAAACCTGAAAAAAATGATTTTCCCAGTATCTACTTAACCCAACATATTGAAAAGTCTGCACACAATTTGGAGTGTAATCAGCCCTCTGCTCAAATGACATTAGATTCCTGACCGCCGTCCACGGAACTCTCATCAAGTTAACATTAGGCTTGAAGCTGGGCAAATTATGGAAAGCGTCTGCTTAAAGGCCGGCTTCTCTCTCCCTGATGAAACCTTAAGCGATGGTTTGGGGAACGCCTCAAAGTCACATATCATTTTCTTGGTGTATTAGAAAGTCTAATCAGAATCTCGAAAGATGTAAAAAAAATAAAAAATAACTAAATTCCAGTGTCATATTGATGCACAGTGTGGAGCCCCTCCATTGGTAATGGATGGGAAACGGACTTGGATGACTCCTAAATAGTTTCCCTAAACCACAGCACAAGGAGCTTTACGTTATCCTGTTTGTAAGAAAAGATGGGATTTATTTTTCTATCCTTTCTCGATCAAGCTGTGACTGTATTAGTGAAGCAAACTGGAGATTACATTAGTGTTAAGGAAAATCTTATTTTTTCCAAGTTAAATTAGTTTGATAATATAATATTTTTAACTGGTCAAAGCCCTGGAAATATATTAGTAGAACTGCTCTCTCGCCTTAGGCAGTTTCAAGCTGAGATATCTGTCTGAAAACTCTGTTGTGTGTGTGTGTGTGTGTGTGTGTGTGTGTGTGTGAGTTTTAAACTGAGACAAATTGTAAATCCTGGAGCACAAATTATATATTTTCTAGAAGTTTCATCTCACTGCCTTATTACTAACACATTTTTTGGCTCCTCTCAGCGTTGCTGCAGCAAATGAGCAGGGGGCTGCATTTGAGGCATTTAAGGAACCATAGCAGCTGTAGAAAACAACACTCTACTCTTTCCCTCTAAATTGCATGAGTCTCTGCATGTTCATCGGTCATATTCACCAAACCACCCACCACCATGAGTGAATTCTCAACCTGGGAAACACTCTATCCAGCCAGAGAGAGACATTTTTGTTTTTCTAGCACTGATTACCTTTGCAAAATAAGGATCAATATGCATCAACTTGTTGCCATTTTTTGGTGAAACATGCAAAAGAGGTTTATGAATGTATTGAAGCAAATGATGCCAAAACCCCATCATAACTAATATGAACGGATGTTTTGATATTAAAAAGACAGACTTACATTGGAGTGTCACATCGGTTGTTTTCATGAGACATGGTGGATACTGTTGTGCACCCTAACGATCGGGAAACGGCTGATTTGAATTTCCAATTTCACAAACTAAATGAGCAGAATGTTTTGTCTCTGCTTGGATAACAGCAGAAATAGGACATTCTCTTTGGAATTCGCTGTCAACGAGGTGTGGCGAGAGAGATGAGGTTGAATAAGAGCAGACAGGCAGCTTAGCGAGAGGGGTTAGAGAAGAGAGGGGAGAAAAACAAGCACTGAAGGCAAAGGTGAGGAGAGACGAGGGACAGGGGGAGAGTGGGAGAAATGAACAGATGAGGACAGCGGGCGCGGCCAGCTCGGCGTGAGTGCATGTGTGCGCAGCTGCGGGGTAATATGGCCGCCGAGGCAGAACACACATCTCGCGTCGCGCTCAACAGGTGGGTCAACAAGGGGCATCTCAAACAGGCAGGCAGGAGCTTATCTTAATTCTGAGAGAGAGAAAATCCAAGATCCCATCCACACTCACTCTCTGTAATCGATGCTGACAGGTAATTCAGAGGAGTGCATGGGATAGCTTACAGCTCGCAGGAGTGGCAGGGCATTTGTGTGGCCCTCGGTTGCTGCACCCCGCGCAATCAAAGTGCTTGGCAGTTCTAATACGTGTCCAGATAAACACATATTTTGGAGGTGAAGAACAATTCGGCAGAGCGATAATGATGCTCGACAAGAGAGAGGAAAGTAAATCTTCACCAGTTGTTTGTTCATACCCTCGCCGACTTCCACATGACCCTCAGTGTTTCTTATTCAAAAGAAACACTAAATTTAAATGGACATTGCTGCAATATACAACAGTAGAGGTGTGCGAGAGACGCTTAAATATTTAATTTGCTGACTTTCATGTCAAATACTTGTGGTATTATCATTATCTTAGATGGGATTTCACAATAAAACATAAAAAGCTGCTTGAACAGACAATAGTCGAGATATACTGCTTGCAACTAAAAACAGTGATAATAATGTAATTTGACTTTTTTTTTTACGTTTGTGGATCTACAATGCTAGAAAATGGTTAATTGTAATGTGTGCAACACTAATTTCAATATTTTATATGCAAAGCTGCACAAATGTATTGTGTTGCATTTACATTGGTACTGGATAAATAATACTTCTGTTTTGCAGATTTCAGCCCTCCAGCCTATAACAGCTGTAGCTACCGTACAACACTGCATCACCACCTCTGTCTGTGTTTCCTCTCCAAGTCTCACTCTATGGATTTCAACAGTCCGAGCCAGTAAAAACAATACAGGAAGGTGAGTGGCCCTCACACTTGCCTATTCAAAACCCATGCTGATGTTACGGGGTAAAGTTGAACAGTGCAGGATATAGAGGCCAAACCCAGAGGGCAAGAAGAAACAAGGAGGAGAAAGTATGTATGTAGGCTAGCAGGGGAAGTGCGATGGCTCATGGCTGTGTATCCAGAGCACATTAAAAAGAGAAGAGGAGCTCGGTCTAGCTGCTCCCTCAAAGCTGCCATTGGCACCTCTCCAGTTTTGTGAGAGGACTTGTTATGTAATTCCACAAGAGTGTGTGTTTTCTCATTCTTCAACCAACACAGCTGCAGTTCACAAAAATCTAGGACCTGAATGGAAGAAAAATGACTTTCGAAAAAAATTGTGCAGATACAAAGATTCTTTTTGTGAATGTGAACCCGTGGGATAAGATGTTAATACAACTAAATCCTCTGTGTCTGTTTTGCAAACACTAGCATTCATGTTCATGAATTGAGTAACACACATACACAATCTCTGAGCAGCGTAGCTGAGATCCCATGCATTATATATTCTGCACTTGCTATATTTTACTACAAGCATAAATAAATGAAAAGACCCATAAAATATACATTTTATGGCACATTACAACCTGTTATTGTTCATACAATCACAAATACTGTAAACTCCTCTTCGATTCTTGTGCTTAAATTTTTATGTTTCTAGAGGTTTCAGGCAGCAACAAAAACAAAAATCAATGTGCTGCCTGTTTAAGATCAATGCGGTTTGTTTTTGACTGTCAATAAAGTATTACACTGTACTGTCATTGAATGTTGCACAGCAGCAACCAGCTCTCGCTGTGTGTCCTTGAAAAGGTGGAGGCAACTGAAAAAAAATCCTATTATTAATATGATTATTTTTATTATTGTTATTATTGTTTTTTATTCCATTAAGTTCAAGGATGTGAAAAAGTAAACATTATGACAATATATGGATTTCAAAAATCTATGCAGAAGTTACCACTTGCAACTTTTAAGCAGATTAATGCTCTGATAGTGAAACGGATTATGAGACACTGAGGGTTGTAATGAGCTCAAGATAGTTAAACAGAAATACTTAATCTGTTGTTGTTCCTTTCACACGGATTACAAATGCATTTAACAGCGGAATTATTTAAGAAACAAACACGTAAACAGTGAAATGAACAAAACATTGCCACGGGCCATAACCTCTTTTATGCTACATTACAAAATGAGCAAAAACAAAAAGCTAAATCTTTTTAATCTTTTCTTTACAGCTCAAACAGGCCCATTAGTTCAGCAGGACCAGCAGGAGTTTGGAAAAAGCTTCTTTAGAAATTGTTGACCTTCTCAAAAACAGCTTGCCTCTTTTGTTTATATACATTTCATAGGTGAAGCTAATCTGACTCGATGAGGATTTAATTCACTGAAGTAATTTACTGTTCGACAAAAACGAGAACTTGTGAATTGAGGTTGAAAATGTTTCTTGGGGGGGAAAACTTCAGACGAACGCTGGGACACGAGGTCAAAGCCGTTTAGTGTCGGGGAGTTAATTCTCACAGAGAACTCGACTTTGGTGAAACAGAATTGCATCCAAAGTTCAAACGTCTCTCTCTCCTATGCGTGGTCCCGCTTCGGTTCAAACCCTGGCTGCGGTCCTAGTTGCAGGGACGGCCTGCCAAGTTCGCCCGCACATTACCCTGCCATCCATCAGGCAGCTATAGATATCCACCCAGCCTTTACCCACTGATGTATCCACACACACACACACAAAAAAACACTTTAAAAGCTTTGATGTACACGGCGGCCAACAGTGAGTGACATACTTTATGTACTTTAGGCTATGTTTTAATTTTTAACGACCGAATCATCCTGGGCTCTTTGTATGATGGGCGCTACAGTGGCGTCCCTTTGAACGGCAGTCCACATGAAAGATTTATGCATCGTGACACGTCCCCCCCCCATCTCCATCAGGCAGGTTTCACACGCCCAGTGGTAATGAATGTGGAAAAGATAAGTGCGCTGTGAATTACGTGTTATCTGTGCCCTGAGAAGCCGTGAATGTGTCCACTTTGCATATTAGTCTTATTATGAAGTGTTGCAAAGCTGTTGGCTACAAGATTATTTAGTAAATTATGCAAGTTATCATTGGTTCCCGTGTCACCGGAAAAAAGACAGAGTGCAGTGCTTGTGGGTCCTCGAGTCTCAGCCACTTGTCAATGTCATTTATAATATATATCTTTTATAATCAGATCAGATAAAGAAGAGGAATACCAAAAAGAAAAACCTTAAAGCTAAAAAATAATCAAACGTGAAAGCCTGTAATAGATTTAATTAAAAGTAAAGTGACACTGGCACGTATAGCACTACATATAAGCATTTAACTGTGCAAATCAGATTAGACAGAAACAGATACAGTTAGTCAGGCCTGAACCTCTAATAACAGGATGCAGAGCCCAACATTCCCCACATTCGCTCTTGACTTCTCCTCGTGGACAAATCCACTTCCTCTGATGTGGATTCACACGCCGGTGAAAATGGATTATACTTTTTTTCTTTTTAATCAGGCCCATATCTGAGAGGACTATCAAGGGAACTTAATTGAAATTTCCACCTCTTTCATGCCTGATTAATGTAATAATAATAAACCCAATTTTCGCATTACGTCCCGCATTGACGGGTCATTCCGAAGAATATGTTTTTCCGCCCTAATGAAATGTATGATAGTGTTGCTAAATGCATAATTACTGTGGAAAGGTTGAGTTTATTATTGATTCATGGGAAGACCTTTCAGCTCCCGAGCGACTACGTGTAGTTGTTCATCTCAAATTCACACATAATATTATTAGAATTGAACAAATGATCACAGTAATGCTTCAGTTTGATGTGAAAGTAAAGAAAAAAGCAAAAAAAAACGGCGCTTGATCGTTTAACAGGATTGAACATCATCATACTATCAGTAGCATTACTGTGAGATAACAGATGTAGCTCTTTGAGAAACTTCCCCCGGGGGAAGGACTGGAGGCGCAGCACTGAGGAATTGACATAGGGACTGAGCCAGCGGCAGACAGGATTGAAGTCTGAGCAGGCGCACCACCCGTGGGGCTAATAGGCACTCCGGCCGTCGAGGGAGGCCCTGCCTGTCCTTGAATAAAATGCACTGTATATAATGTAGTAATATTCACCAGCTCGGGCTTTTTCAGTTCATCCAGCACTGCATGAAGCACTCGAGGAGCCTTAGTGTTTTTCTTTTTTTGGCTCTTTTAATGGTGGGGGGAGTTATATGTGCGGCCCCGTACATTCAGCCCGTCGAACATCATGCTGTAAAACTATTAGCTGAAGCCCACCTGGCTACAGAGCACACACTCCTTTACTGATATCCCCTTAAACACTCCACATTTTCCCCGGAGGTGAGCTCATGTGCAGCACTGCACCGTGATGTACTGTGTGTGTCTGCTTTTAGGAATTTTTCCTCTCTGTGACAACATCGCTTTATACTCTATTCCCACAGAGGAGTGCACTAGAGAGAGGGCACGTGTCCTGCTATTCATCACACTCAGTTCACAAGGTGCATTTGTCTCTGCATCAAATCAGTGAGAGGAGATTCAAGTTCCAAACCAAGCAAAGAAGAAATAAACACTACTCTTTTACATAATGCATACTTTTTACCTGTGCCGTGCAAGGACGCTGTATTTTTTTCCGAGAATTCCCCTGATGAAAGTCTACAGTTAGTACCACTCAGCAGTGACCCGGCTGCATTATATCATGAGGTGAGGACTCTGCTCCAATCTTCATTATTTCTGTGAAGCCCTTCATCAACTCTCTATATAAACCTCCGACCCTACGTCTTCAGGTTCTCGGTGAATTAGCTGTAAATAAACAATTTTCCTGTGTCACCGTCGACCACACAAGACACCTTTGAACACATTTATACTATACTAAAATGTTGAGGAGATGATTATTATAACTATAGAACTGATTGAGGCAGTTGTGTCGCCACAAGGTGTATTTACATCTGTAGGGATGGTGCAGGTCAGCCGTTGGTAGAGGGAACATATAGCTACGCTCTCTCCCTACTGCGATGATACAATGCAGAGGTATAAAGTGGTACCTGGTGAACCATGGTTGACCACAGATTGCTTTTCCAAGCACTTCCTTGCATACACAATGACGACAATGTCCCAGCCTCTTGATTCAACCACAATATTCCCCTCAAACACTCAACAAGCAGGAAATACATAGGTGAGCACCGCCAATGATCCATTATGTGTCTATGCTATATAGGCTGAGGCTATGCTGCAGCACAGACTATAATTTAAAGTCTGACATGCATTTAGTGAAATCATACGCACATGTTAGTCAAACCACACATATACACGCCAGCATTATAAATCCTATGTGTTATTTTAAAGAATCCCTCAAAATCCAAACATGCTTCATTTCTTCCTCTCAGGTGGTTTTGGCAGCTGGTTGTATTTTGTCTAAAGCGGGTGGGACGATTTTAAATCCTGACAGGTTGTGGAGTGCATCCATTTTTATATTTATTCCCTTTTTTTGGCACTTCCAACATCAGGTCTCGTCCTACGCTCCATCTTCAAAACTGTACGGTTCTCTCTCATGTTAAATTAGCTTTTTTTTTGTTGGCTGTTCAATGTCCATTCACATTTTTACAAGTGTTTCTATTACATCCTGAGCAACCCAACATCTGAACGGCCTGTTTCTTTTTTCTGTTCCTCAAGCACAGAGCTAACTCATCCCGGGGGAATTGCAGAAACCATTTAATTAAATTTCAAAGGTGATAAACGGCTCCTTTATTATTTATTTAAAAGTGTTTGACCGTAGGTAATATGGTTGCAGCCCTTCCTGCTTCAGCTTCTGATTTACAGTTTTGGTTTACAGACAGGAGAGGAATGCTGTGTCTAAATCCAGAGGACTCCGGGGTCACTTCTACTATTGACTCAGCCCCAGGCTAAAAAGTGGACTTGTCCTTTAAAGAGTAACTTTAAGTCTGACATGCTCAACCTGAGTTTTTGACCACACTCACAGTGATGTCGGGGGGGTCTGAGGTCAGACAGTGTTTCAGTTACTTCTTATAATCTGTGGAATTCATCACCTCCGCCAAGGAGCTTATTTTTTAACACTGTCCATTTCATTTCTGGTTTGTTTGTTTGTCAGAAGACTTACGCAAAAGCTGCTTAACAGATTTACAAGCAACTGGGAAAATTTCTTAGCTCTTCGTTATTATACAAATATTGGAAAGACGTGTCGAGGTGTTGTTTATATTCTCTAAACACAAACACAACACATTTAGTTAAACCATGTCCACGTTTTCACCTCATTCTGACTTCACAGCACATGAACACACCGAGGTCGGAACAACGGCTTCAACAGCTCGGGAGATGGGACCTTCACGTGGACGCAGAGTTTGGATTCATGATCTGCATTTTTGTGTTGGCTTGGCATTAAGGCTTGGTTGAATTGAAAGGGGCCTTTGCTTGTTTTATTCGAGAAGCCAGACTCTCTGTGTTGAAGTGGCATGTAAACAGTCAAATAATACACGGGGACAGTATTTGTAGAGATCTGTGTATGCGCTTGTCTTAGGAATTAAAACCAGAGAGCCTGTGAGCCACAATTCATGAGAAAACACCGTGCTTGATGTTTGAATATGCATCAACTAAAAACCCCTTGAATATTCAGCGATGTAGCAGCACATAAAAGGTTTTGCAGGCTCAGTCAAAATGACGAGTCAATGTACCTTGAACCACGACTGACACAAACCCACTGCTTAGCAACAGAAAATATTATTTCACTTCATCACGGCACCATATGAACCGCTACCTTGATGGTGAAGTAGTACACAGAAAAATATGCCTGTTTGTGAAATAGGCATTATCTGCCCATGGCAAAGGACAGTCTGCCCTGACATGAGAAGAAAACATTGATTGTTTCTCAGGCTTTGACACCTCAGCAGTGGGTGTGCAGAAGGATCAACACACTTCCTGTTTTTTTTACAGACTAGAATCCACTGAAAGAACCAGATCTTTTCCCTCCAGCTCCTGTTCATTTTATCCTTTGCACATACATGTTATCACAGGGGACTCCAACTTTGGGCACAGCATGACACGCAATTCCAAGTGTCTTACTAAGGAAGTGGGAACGCATAATTGGCACACAGGCTTTACACATAATCTCCCTATTTATTTGAGGAACAACACCTCACAGGCCTGAAAATCTGGCACCGCAGATCCCTTCTCTCTCTGTGTGCTCTGGTCTCACAGTAAGCAATCACCAAGCCGAGCCGATTCGGCCTGAAAGGCAGCGCTGTTTAATGAGCAATGGGAGGCGTGAGCGAGGAGACAACAGGTGGAGCGTCAGATTGATGCACCGCAGCTGGGGACGGGCCACTTTTCTCGCCAGCTGTCGGCCCGGATGATGCTCATTTTTGAAAGGTATGTTTGCAAAAGTGTTCCTTCCTCCAAAGATGTTCGCCCGTGGTTTTCATCTGCTGTTGGGGGAAATAAGTTATATTCACGAGATGTTATTCACCTGGCTGTTGTTCAGAGACTCTGGCTCTCAGCGTGGCAGTTATCCAGGTAAATATTGATACGTTTCTGATTTGCTGCTGTAAGCAGAAAGGAAGCTGCCAAGAAAGGTCCTGCATCCCATCCGAATCATGATCTGTTGTATTTGGTAGCGGCATTCTCGAAACTTGGCACAGGGCAGCCCTGACTTCATAGCTCTGGGCCACATAGTGATTTTGTTTTTTTGGTGGTTGATGTGGCTCAGTTCAGTTATTGCTTTGAAAGTCCAGCATTCTGCCTCGCTTTGTTTCCCTGCAATCAATCTTCTCTGTAAAGGACACATTTAAAATATAAAAAAATTAAACTTTGTCACAGAAATTGAAACGTGTGTAACTGACAAACATGGTGAGTCTTAATTAAGGTAATGTGTTAGTTGTTTCAGGGTCTCTTATGCAAGTGATTGGGTGAAGCACCAAGGCCTTTATTAGAGACATTGTTAAACGACTGTGTAGAAATCAGGCTCTTTGAATAATCTGCCTCATATTAAAACCTTGCGATGGTGTGGATGAACAGTAACTCAAGTATGCAGCGACGCTCTCCAACATGAGTGTTATGGTACACTGTGGCCTGCTGATGGTGTGAATGCTGGATGCTGGTATGTTTGCTCCAAGTTTGGAGGCAGTTTCTATGGTAACGATGTCCTGTCTTCACTTTCTCACTGACAGGCAGTAGATTTAGCCAGCATTACTGATTAAAAATGAATAAACTCTATTCTGGCCTGCGACGCGCCGTAGCACGGACGCAGTTTGCAACATGAGGCACTCTTTAATCATGACAAGACACGGGTGCTTAGGTAAGCGAAGCTGCTGGCCGGCCAAAACTTGAAAGCTATACACCATCCTGACAGAAGCCCTTAAGGGCTTTTAAGTTGAGATGTAGAGATGCATTATGGGTATTCTGGCAGCTTGCACGCTCTGGGAGTCAATAGCGATCAAAAGGCGTTTTTACTTAATTATTTCCTCACAAAACTCACCTTTGTTCCCCACAACAACACAAACAAGGTCATGTGCAGGCTGCAAAGGCTGGACATATGGATGATGGAAATTATTGATGAGTCAGTCACCCTTATCATTCACACCCTGCCCTCCTCGGCTGGTCGTTAAAGCAGTCATGTTCTTATTCAGCTTTGCTCAAACCTCATTCACTAGAGAATCAATGGTCTTGAAATAACAGAACTGTTAAAACAATATGCAGTGGAGACACTTGGTTTTGTCCCCCCAGCATCTTTCAGGAGGCAGAGAACTTCAGCAGTAAAGCAGATGCTGGAATTGTTGTGAGATAAGAGCCTTCTGTTTCAACAGCCACACACTGAGTCAAGAGGCTTTTACTGCAGGAAGTGGAAATTGTCACTCGCAATCACTCGTGCAGCTTTTTCGTTATGAATGGGACTAAAATGTAGACGTCACAATGCGTCTCTGATTCCATCTATAGAAAAATTATGTTTTGTATTAGTAGCAGTGCCAAACTGTGAAAATACGCCATAACACATTATGGGACATAATAATCATTATTATAAGTGTATTTCAGTGTTGCTGATTAAAAAAAATTAACTTGGTGTTTTACTTAAAACGATCTTTCATATTTTAGTTAACATATATTCAATGGAAATATGGATATATTGCTATTGCAAAGAGAAAGTAAAAATAACTGAAAATATGGAAATATATATACACTGTATAAGAAAAAAAGAAAAAAAAACATATTCCAATATGTCATGGTGTATAGAATGTAATTTACTCAAGTAAGTTTGTATTGAATCGCAATACTTAAATAAATGTACATTCCACCACTGGAAAAGTAAAGTGGTTCAAAACACCAATGGAAATTTATGTATATTAATTTAAAGTCATTATTCTATTCATTTTTTAGGTGTTTGAACTGTCCTTTATCCACAGCCAAAAAGAATTCAAATGTCTCATGATATTTTGATGAAGTGATTTTTATTCTTGGATTCCTCCTTTATAGGTTTAGGTCTTTAAGTCTAAAGGTTTCTATGATCACATAAGAGTCCCGAGTCTGATGTTGACCAATAACCTTGTTACCTCGGTCAGCTGGGGGTCGCCCATCACCCATCAGGCGCTCAGTTATGCAGATCGCTGCTATATGTCGTCTGTATGGCTTGTATAGGGTTGTCTCGTTGGGAAGCATCCGTCAGGTGTCTGTACTACAATGTGGTTTAAGCTGCAGTTTGAGGAAAGATTACGGGATGACCTTCACACAGCATCAAAGTGTAGATGAGACCTGCACTGATCAGCTGATTGCTCCTTGTCTTTGTGGCTTTCACTTCAGATGATTGTACCTTGAAAGAAATGTTTGTTCAGCCGGTGAGGGCCAATTGAGTGCACAGCAAAACACAGCTCTACATCAGTAGAGACATTACTGGGCAACGTTAGGAGTTGACTCTGAGTGGCAGAGGTCTTTAAGTTTGTTTCGAACAGTGACAAGACAATTCTGGCATTACAGATTTCTCTTTTTCACAATAAGTTTGAGAACCACCGGTGTACGTGTTCACTGCCTCATTTACTGGAAGTGGTTTTGAGTGGCTGCTCGTTATACACTGTCCTTTCCTCTCACTTCCTCTCAATCTCTAGTTCAAATCCATTCGAAAGCAGCCTTCTTGTCCCTTTGGAGCCAGAGTCTGTACAGTACTGGTCAGGGATGGAGCCACATTAGCGAGGTTCCGTCGATGCAGATTCTCGGTCTCAGCTGTCAATCAAGATGCTTTACCCTGTTTTTATATAGTCAAATAAATAATTATAGCCAAACCTACCAGGAAAATTAGCATTTGGACAAGCAGTGTAATATGAACTAACTCAAATGACAGAAACCATCTTTTGATGTGTATTTTGACTTTATAGTTTGGGCCTTTTCCCATCTGCTAACATGGAGGAGGTGGGTTTAATGACCTATACTGCAGCCAGCCACCAGGTGGAGGAGGTAGATATAGTTTGGCTTCACGTTTGGGGGGCCATCATGTCGTCCATCTTTATGAACATTGTATAGGACTGACCAAGAACAGGCAATTACTGCTATAGGTTATTTAGAGATTAATATATAAAATTGTATTTAATGTTCATTTATGTTTTTTATTCACCAAATGTATCCATGTAGCCATTCTTTGAACATGTGGCCCACTCATCCTGTAAACCCACTTCGGGTCCAGAGTTCACTTCTACTGAAGAAAAGTCAAGTCGTGTTTTCTAAATCCAAGTAATATTACCTGCTCAGTTTCAGAGCAGGCGCAATAGACTTCTCAAACAAACCAAAGAGTCAGCTTTTTGTTGTTGCTCTGAAAGGTTTACCTTTGGCAAAAAGGCCTCTCTTACATTAGCACAAAAATGTGTTGGCTGAATGATTCATTTTGGACACAAAGACACTGAAATGGGACACATCTGGGAGCGGTGCGAGAATCCAGGAAACGTTATTCATGTGCATGAGAGGATAAGCTACAAAAGTGTGAAAAATGTAGAAAGGAAAGGATTACCATTTAACAGCATCAGGGATAATAGACATCTTTGTCTATGAAGAGACGGAGGAATAGCTGATACTCGACAAGTGTTCGTCAAAGAGTGCAGGACGGAAAGACTGAGGGTCAAAGCGTTTAAAGGCCCACACTGTTCCCTGCTGGCAGCGCTGATGAAAAATAAAAACAAGTTAATTAGCGCTTCATGTTTACAGTCATTGAACAGGTTAATATCCTCAGTAGAGCATTAGTGTACTCGACGTGTACACACAAAGACGGAAGTTACTTTACATTCACAGGGCGGGGAGTTTGCTATTGATTATAATGATGCCACTTTTGGCCCCTTTTGACCTGAAAGAATCTTTATTTCCTTGTGTTGATGGAAAGTGTTGATGGAAAGTGTTTCCTCCAGCGTAGCATGTGGGAGGGGCTTCATTCACAGAGCATCTGTCGTCTTTAAAGGCTGCTGCTCTAAAATGCATAATTGGAAGGAAACTGCAAAGTGACTAATCACACCAGTCGAGAGCGAGATATATAGTCGGTTGACTTTAATTTGATTGACTGACGGCTCAGTTAATCAAATTTTAAACATACCTCATTTTATTCGGTGGACTTTTTAATGCCTTGGACTTTGCAGACCTGCTTGTTGAGATTTATATTTGCCAGAGGAACCAATTAATGTGATTGGTGTTGTGTCTTTTCAAAGAGAGAGAGTGAGAGAGTGTGTTTACGTGTTATCACGTGTTTGCTTCTTTGTGTGTCGTGATACAGGAGGAGTACGAGAACTTCCCTGTAGTCATTACCTGTCTGTTCATTGTTAAATAATTAAAGCACACTTACATGTGTTTTTTGAACTAAATAATATGATACTCTTTTTATTGAAAGCACATGCTGGATTTTAAATCACATTTATTATCAAATGTAAAAAATATTTAACTTATTATTACGTTTTATTTTTGTTTTATGACGCTGCCAAGTGTTTCAATCTGTCTTGGTCCTTGCAGGACCAATACTTGCATAGAGACACATAATTGGGACCTTTCTACGTACTTACACATATACATGTTTGAAAAAGTTAACACCCTCTAATCAAAGGTGGGCAGCCCTCCACCACAACTCACCACTCAGTGGGAATCTGGAAAGCTGCACTTGTTTTTATATTCATGCTGAAACTAAACCCCCTAAGCTACCACATCATATCCTGTCCCGCCCCTCTCCTGCTCTCGCACACATACTTTTGCGACAGACATTTTGTATGAAGTAGAGGCCTTCTCGCCTCCGGAGTCTATTGATGATGAAGACCAGCTCGGGACATTGGTTAAGCCCCGCCTCCGAGCATTGTGTTCTAAAGGCATTTGTCCGATGAATGAATAACGTCATTTTGGCACATTGTCATCACCTGACGTTACATTCACACCGAACCTGTTGGGTTTAATTCAAGAAAACTCTTCTTTACCGTCAGGTGTGACTTTAGTGACATCAGTGTTGTTTCAAAGTCAAGTTTGCACCAGATAAAAATGCACCAAAGCTCTTAAGAATGAACCCGGGCCTCTGTCCCCTCAGCTGCAGCTTGTTTGTGTTGGGAAGTGAAATGACAGGACCGTGTATTATGATTCATCATTTTCCTCAACACGCTGCAGTATAGGATCGGTCGTGTCTTTATTTTGACAGCATCCCTTCTATGATCAATGAAGAGCAGTCGCAGTCTAGACAGTAGAGTCTATGAGACTAATTCTGATTTTCAGCTATTTATTCATCATCTCTTTTGTTGTCAGACAAACGCAAAGGGTAAAGCCAGCGCAGTCGCCAGATCCCTTTGTTTTCATTCCCTTCTGGCATCATTTGGACCAAAAGAAAACGAATAATAGACCTAATTACACCTGTATATGCGGCCCACATTAATGACGACTAAATATGGCCTTCGTGACTGCTACCACTTCATAATTGGCACCTCAGAGTATGTGACTGTATAGAGTGATGATGTTTGACAAAGCTGTAATTTCATTTAAAGGCAGACGTTGAAACAAAGGAAGGGGACTTACAGCAAAAGATGCTTTTATCATAGTAATTTCTGTGTAACCAATACATATTGTGCAAAGATAATGTGCTCAGGACCAATTAAAAAATCCTCACGACAAAAACGAAAAAACCAAATCTGTTTTCTATCATTGTTATATCAATGATTTTTATCATTCTGTCAGCTAAAACTAAATATACAATTTTGATAATATGTCAAAACCACGGCTGTTGAATCTGAATCAATATTTTTCCAACGTGCAACAATAATTGGTACAGATACAGACATAGTAGGCCTGTCTATAAAGTGTCATAACAATACCGTTTTTAACAGTGTACCATGTTTTGTTTCTCTTAATTTCTTCTTAGAGATGCAAATGTATTTATTAAAGATAGTTTATGATATTTATGACTCCAATGTACAAATGATGTGTCATGGCCCTTGCACTAATGAAAAATGATCAGGTTCATGAAATAGATAAGAGTAGAGGAGTTATCTGAGGCCTTGCTGTGCTTGGTGTGTGTTTATGTACAGTCTATTGGTTTGTGCTGTTGAGTGCACAATGCACAGAGGAAATATGTTGCATGCTCGCCACATAGAGCTGCAGCAGCCCTGCACATTTTTGGCCCATCTCTATGTTCCTGTATCTCTAAACTCTTTGCAGCTATAACTTATTGTTAACGTCCCCCGGCCTGATACGCTGCTCTCCATCTATAATTACACGGTGACCAACACACCATAAGGTTGGTCCCATTATACTTCGCTAATCATTATACGCATAATTTGACGTGACAAAATGCGTGAATTGAGCGAAAGCAGCCGGACATAAACAAATCCGGCTTCTGAAGTGAGCTTTGACAAAACCGCTATGTATCGCCGGCTTTAATGGGCTCTCCTTGTGCACGATATTCATCAAGTGTAGCAGGTGCCTGCAGATACACTGCCACGGTGTTTTGCATCCAAGCATCTAATTACTTTTGCAGAGAAGATGGCAAGGAAGAGACAGAGCAATGTTCAGTCTGCCTCACTCTGCCATTTCGTGATGCTTGTTTACTAAAGGTTTTCGTCTATCATAAGGCAGCCAGCAGGTGGCTGGGGAAACTACACAGAAACGTTTCTGGCACTCTCGGGTGGATTAATTTTTGTGCTCTCCTAAATTAATTATGACTGATTCACACCCTCCAGTGAATCCCTACTTCTGCGGGTTGATCCTCACAATCTGTGGTGCAGTCACTCCTTCCAGCCTGTCACCAGATTTCTTCTCGCGTACAGTCTTTCATCGAATATGCAACAGAACATGCAGCATATAAGTGGCAGTCATCTCATTTTCTACTCAACTGTAATCAGCACATGAGATGTGAATTGAAGAAATGAAAGCACTCAGCAATAATGGTTACACCTACCTACCATCTTTTCTTTCCTTGGAACGCGCCTGGAATCCAAAGGGCCATCACGGCCACTTTCATTAAATATACTCCCCTGAGTCAACTCAAATACATTCTGTCTTGAGATGGGAGCAGGCCACAGCTCTGCGAATGCAATATGCAGCTAATGACTCATGAGCTGCTGATTCAAGGTGCAGTGTGCTCATGTTTTTTTTCTTGCATGCATTCTAGGCGATATAATCTCAGCAAAGGTGCATCTTTGTTTTGCAGTAGCTAAACAAAATGTGTCCGAGGACAGCTGCAGTTTTTTTGGGGGGTATTTCCAGCCTTATCTTCTAGTTCCAGCCTGTATTAGATATTGGAAACCCTCAATTGCCTTTCTTTGCTGAATGTTAAGTTACCTTCAATAACGTTTACTTTTCATGACTGACCTGAGGCGTCACTCTGACAATGGCATTGATGGTGATGTCCTTTTACTGTGCTGTCCTTCTGCCGCTGAATTTTAAATGCTGAGACATAAACTTTCAACCTTAAGTGTGTTTCTACAGCATTTATTATGCATTCATCGCCGCGTGTTGTCAAAGTTAATTAATGAGGGTGTTTAGCTCCGGTAAGAGACGACATCGTAAAAACCAAGGAATGAAGGTTAACCTTTTTATGTGAAGAGTGAAAGCTCTCATCTGATAGTATAGTGTATAATTAAGCTATCACTATCCTTAAGAGGTAAGTTTAAATAGAAGTTATCCTCATCCTTAAGATTTCAGACATGGCTGCTATGGTGACAACTGTGGTTACGGGTGGTAATGACCCATAGAGCTGCTCAATCCAACAGCAATAACACCTGTAGAGCTGCTCATTCATCCTATACGAGTGACGAGCTAGTGCATGAGTTTACACTGTCTCAAATTATTTTAATGCAAAATTTGGTCCAAAATTATTCCAACTTGGTATTTCTTGTGAGCACCTCACAACAAAAGCCTCCACTTGTTTGATGCATTTCATGTGAAGCAGTGACAGTGTCTTGATTTAACTCTGATACAGTTATGGGACGGTGAAGAGTAAACCGTGAAGTGAGTTATTAATGCGATGACATAGAATATTTCCAGCACATCCCACAAGAAGGGAAGTTGAATCCAGACCAGAAATCACAGACTCCTCCACTAACAGACTAAGACTAATATACTTAAAGCTACAGATTGTAAAAATATGGCTTTTACTTTTAACTATAATCTAACTGCTGCATATGGGCTTTTTCTTCATCAGTCCAAGCATTAAACACCAACTACAGAAGATAGAATAAATTACACTTTTTTTTCTCTCTCGCCTCTTTTACCCCCCCCCCCCCCCCGTGACTAATTTCACAATAATAACAATCTTATTGAGGTAAAACAGCCCATTTTCAATTTAAACAGCTCCGAGCTCGATGTCAAACGAGACGCTCGAGACTGAGGTGGTGCAACAGCTCTTGTAAAATGGCACTCGCTACTCATGGCGCAGGAAGTCACCGCTTGAGTTTAACGGCTGTGGAGAGCCGTGGAAGTGAAATACACCGTGCTGTCGTACCATATGTTTCACAGTCTCTGTCTACAAACCCTGACTGGTCCCTTTGATTACACTTTACACATTGTTAACCATACAACCAGAGCGTCACCGCTCCAAAGTGCCCCTGGCCAAGCCTCGGTAAGTTAGCAAAAATAAACATGCTCTTTTCTCTCATTTTTCACTGATGCAGCAAACAACATCTATATAAATGTAACTGGAGTTACCACAAGAAACAAGCACGTTGCCCTTACACACCATAAAGGCATAAAGATGATTTCATCTGATGCCAGTATAGCAACAAACAAAACCGTTTAAGTCCGTGGCTGGATTCAGTGTTAAAGGTTTGCCACTATTTAAATTTAAGGGGTTTTTTTGTGCTTAAAACAGGAGTCCATGTTTTATACAATCATCTCCATAACACTACATAAATATGTATACCCACACACAATATAAAATGAGTCAGCTCTGCAATCCTTATCGATTCAAACAATAGGCTTATATCAGAGAAACTTGCTAAGAGAGAGTTTTGGGTGCTTGAGTTTAAATCATTTGCAGTGCAGAGCTGTGGAACACTATAATTTGTGCTGCCATTTCCATTTAGAGAGGGTTAGTAACATTTCCAAAACCGCTGTCCCCATAGGATATCTGTCTCTCTCGAACAGCAATTTATCGTACAGGGCAGCCTCGTCTTTTCCACTCCACACCATCATGAGAAGCTGTAATTCTCTCTCAGTATCCTCACACGATATCTCTATCTCTCTCTCTCTCTCTCTCTCTCTCTCTCTCTCTCTCTCTCTCTCTCTCTCTCTCTCTCTCTCTCTCTCTCTCTCTCTCTCTCTCTCTCTCTCTCTCTCTCTCTCTCTCTCTCTCTCGCCCCCCCTCCTCCACAAAGAACCAAGCTAAAGCAACTTGCATACAAAATAGCTGACTCAATCATCCAGCTGCATAATCAAGATAAGGGAGACGGGGACAGAGGGAGAAGGAAGATGTGAGGGCTAATGCAAGAGGCAGCTTTAGCAACAGCAGCAAAATGAAGACGTTTTCAAACACTTACAACTCGAGACATTAAAAAGTTGGAGGATGTTGATTCACTAAGCTGGGGACTAAGATGGGGCTGATCTTTTGTTTGAAATAACCGGAACAAGGGCAACTTCTGATAGTTAATACAATGCTGGCAGTTCAGCGACGTAAGATAGATTGTTTTTTAAACGCTTCCCTGCTCTAAATGTCGCCGAGGCAGTGAGACATTATTTAAGCAGAAGAGGTGATACCACACTCGCACACCTACGTCCGGTGCAGCTGAGAGGAATAAGCCACAGGAATGCTCCCATAGGCTTGTCATTTCTTTGGCTGGGACCGCAGGTGTAGGTTATATTAAACCTGGCATCGTTTCAGCTTTTTTCCGCCCCGTGTGCTTTGGACCACTGAACACCCCCACCCCCCACCCACATAACCACCCACCCTCTACCACCACCTCCTCCTCCTCCTTCAGGGAAATCTTCATTTGTGTGAAAGGGGTTGGCTGAACATCTTTAGAAATTAGACCTTTTTCAAAAAAGAAAAGACATCAGTCCATATGAAGCCTCTGTGCAAGTCAAATACATCGAGATGTCTAGCGTGTAGTTTGTACTATGCTTTTCCCAGACAGATGGCACATACGCAGCAAAATCCTCAGCTAATCTGAGTGAGACTGCACAACTGTAGCCCACTGTAAGTACAAGACGGTGTAATCACAACATAAAAGGTTGTGCATTAATCACGTTAAAGTTGCGCTTCAAATTGCATGAGTCACGTAGTGTGTCATGACTTAATGCAAGGTTTTATGATACAGAGATTTGTGAAACGGGCTGTCATGTTGTGGTTGTGTGGGCTGGGTTCAAGCCCATAGCAGTGCAGGGAACATCACATTTTATTTAACTTATATAAAAGGGTCTTATTATTATTGAACCTTCTTATTGGTGTTTAAGTCTCATTCGCATTTGAAATCATATGAGTTTACGTGTGTGAGGGTGAAGTTGGAGGTGAAGTGGAGCTGTCCGTGGTGCTGAAGCGACATGTCACGCGGGCGGAGTTGGTCGAGGTTTTCCAGTTTCAGTACTTTAACTGGAGCTGTATCTGGTGGACGCAAATCTTATACTGTCGACCAGCATGTAGGTTAATACATATATATACATAATATATGTTGATGAAACTTAGCAAAAGGGAAACTTGTGTCATACATGAAGCCAAAAAACAGTCCCGTCTTGCAAAGCTCTGACCTGAACCAAACACGAAATGCACCGACTTCTGTGCACAAGTTGAGCCGTGCGTTGTTGTGTACGGTTTGTGTTCACTTTGCTACACGCGCACACCGGACACACACACACACACACGACACTGTTCAAATCCTCGTCTTAACCTTAAAGATTTACAGCCACACACTCCCCTCATGCGCACGCACGACGAACTATAAAGTACAGAACCCCTCACGTCTCTTATAAAACTCTGCTGCGACATTAAAGTGTAAATATAACCGGCTTACCTGCTGGACGATTGCGGAGCAGAGAGCTTCTTCCTCCCGGTGCAAAGCTGGCAGCTCAGCGTATGTCACCACGAAGACATTCTCAAAGAGACAGTATATTTTCTGTTTTCTGTTGATAGTGGAGGGGAAAAAAATGAAAGGAAGAAAGAATCCCAGTTTTGTAGTTTTCTGTTTGGAGGCGCGCAGAGCGGCGGCTGCCTGCGTCAGGGGAGAGTCTCAAAGATCCATTTTGCCGTGAGTGGTTTACTTCGAGGCTGAGCTCCTTTCAGCGCTTGTTCTATATGTAGCCTGTGCCGAACAGACCCGCTTTGCCTCTGGTTCACCGAGAGCTGACTCCGGCGTCTAACCACTGCCAACGGAGGCGGGTTAGGTGGATGTGGTGCTGGGTGGGTGGAGGTATTACTGTATCAGTTGGACAAGTGCGAGGAGCGCGTGTTGATCCTCCAGTCTAGCCGAGGCAAAGTTTAAATCTCATAATAAGATTGTTTGTCAGCGCGAGGCTATAAATGGTGGCGGCTTCGACACGCAGCGCTTGTGGCGCGTCAAGGGAAGTGGGAGCGCGCCATGGCCGGTGTCCCGGTAAATAGACGGGGACCAGTTTCAGGTTAATGAAGATAGGTCGGAGTGAAAAGTGTCAGCGACGTCACGGGGGTTTATCCGTGAGCAAACTTTTACTCCCACCCCCCCACCTCCTCTCTCTCTCTCTCTCTCTCTCTCTCTCTCTCTCTCTCTCTCTCTCTCTCTCTCTCTCTCTCTCTCCCTCGCTCCCCCTCCCCCCTCGCTCTCTCTCTCTCTCTCCCTCTCCCTGTGGATGTGCATGTGCTGCTCCACGAAGCTACAGCAATGCCTTTGAATTGCTCAATTACACAGTCCGGTTGGGGGGGTATGTTTAATGTGTCATTGCATGACAGGAGATCATTTTTTGCCCCCTCACGCAAACTTGAATTCGTTCGACCAGCAGGGGGCCCCTTGATATTCAAAAGAAGTGTTTAATGTGTCCATTTAATACTATTTAGTTATTAAATGATGCCCCAATTCAAATATTGTGTATTCGTATATGCAGATGCTGTTTTATTATCCTTTATGTATGGTAACGAATAGGTTTACAGGCATGTGTCCTGGTCCTACACAGACCCTGTAGACAGGGAGCTGTCTGTACATTTCAGGGTTAGGGTTAAATGGAGTGGGCGTGGGCTGAGGGCGGAGCCAGGGCTGCTATTGAAGTATAGACCATACTTCACTGAAGAGGTCAAGCTTCGGTCCCTGTGATAGTAAATCAATACATATCAATGATAAATTATTGAACAGGAGAACCTCCAGAATACAAACTCCCACCCATGAGGACAGGCACCCGCACAGTGCGATACAGGGATGTGCTTACATGAAGCAGGGGGATGAGGAAAAGATGTTTAAATGCAGGTATGTTTCAATTTGTGGTAACCCAAGTGTTTCCTTTTTCTCCGCCTAAACAAAATCCCAATTTTGCACAACTTAATACACAAATGTGATCACAACATGGTACAATCTGCTGTGGAATTTACGGCGAGTTTGATTGAATCCTTACATGAACACGATCGGTGCAAACAAAGCTGAAAACCTGCAAGCAAACATCGAGGTAAAGCTGATCCGTACCCTCAAGGGTTAAAGCCAGATTGTCTGTCCCTGTGTAAATGCAATCCCAGATTTAATTTATGGAGAGTGCAGCCTGATGTTCTCTGTAATGACGTATTCTGGGGGATGACCCGAGCAAGTCGGGAAGCGGCGGCCAGGCTGCAGATGCTCCTCTCTGAGAGGGAGCAAGTGGTTGTGTGAGGACTTGGCACAGATGCTGCAACGTCTTGTCTCATTGCAGCAGTCACATTGGAGCTGTGAAATGTGGACAGAGACGGCCCGGCCCAGGAAGTCAGAGCATTGCAGCTGCAGCACTGAGAAATACACACACACACACACACACACACACACACACACACACACACACACACACACACACACAAATAATCTATGATGCCCCCATATTCCTCGATGACAGTGGGCCGAGCCTGAAACATGACCCCATGATGACACAGAAGCCTTTGTCCCCGGTGCTGCCAGTGCTCAACAGCCTGATTTCACAAAATCAAGAGTGGGAATATTTTAAGACCCACAGCAGGCACATTCTTATTCTTCTTTCGAGCAGGGAGAGCAAAATGAATTCTGACGAACGCCAGCATCTCTGCTTCAGTTTTGACACCTCACATGCTAAATATTTCCCAGGATGCACTGTAGAAGGCTTTCTTTTCTTCATTGGCTCTTCGTTTTGTTTATTTGTTTATTCAGACACAACATGAGGACTCTGCCGCTTTCAGAGTGCAGCAGATGGTATGGGCTTAATGGAGTTTTATAATGAACCCTCCCAGCTGAATTTACCTTGAGGCCACAGTTGCTTTAATGTGGTCCAGGTATGAGCTTTGATTCCCGATGGACAGAGCTGTCATTGTTCACACGATATCAAGGATTTATAGTGCACAGAGGTGGGTGGGCGTGTGAAGGGGAATATATTTCTTAAGGTGTAATACTGTGGTGACTCAAGTTTTTGGGATGTGGTAGGTTTGTGGGTTTTGAGGTGCAGAAGGATTCCATATGAGATGAATACACTTTGCATATAACCCAAGCTGCAATCAGTTTGTTTACATTTTAATATTTAACCCTCTTCTTCTGTCACTTTGCGTCCAGGTGGCACACGTTCAGCTAAACTGATGCTTTCAGGAGTTTCAAGGTGAAGCTCGTATTATGTTAAACTTGACTGCGATTAATTTCTTATTTCTTATTATCTATACATGCTTTAAGCTGCATTTCACAACTACCCCAGCAAATGCCAAAATCTAACTTTGGTCTCAATTATTGTGCCTCTGATTTTCGAGTCTATTTCACGAATGGTTGAGCGAAGTCTGGATATTGCATTATACACAACTAAATATTCCATTTTCTCATTGATATGCATCTTATTTATTTTGTACTTAGCTTTTTCATGCATATCCAGTATTTACATTTAGGAATGTTTAAGTTTAATACAATATAGAATATGAAATTGACCTCAAGATCTCAGAAGCAATAACAAATATTTAATCATTAGTTAAACTTCAATGGAAATAGATCAAACCATTACAGACTTTCATACTGTTTTACTCAGGTTTTTTCTCAAGCACCATGCAGTGTATTATAGAACAAGGAGGCTAAAACTGCATCTACAAGCTAAATAGGTTTTCTTATACTTAAATCTGAGAGAATCCAGGGAATTCCTGAAGACAAAAATCACAGAAATCCTCCTTTCGTTATCAGACAGTTGGACTTGTTCTGCTTTGGAGAACCCTGGTAATGCTCCACGTGAATCCGCAGGAAACTGCTGCAAATGAAAAGATTATATTATTACATTAAGTCACTAAATGAAGTCCAGTTAGTCTGGGTGCAGAAGAAAAGATAGGTGGAATGTATTATTCAAATCCTTCATTTACTGGCTAAGCCAATTTGGTGCCGAGGCAAGTAACAGGGCTGGCAGTAATTCACGGGAGTCGACAGTGACTGCTGGTTGATATAATGGAATATCTGCTGTCGCTGGAGTTCAGGAGATCCATCTTACTAGTGAGACGCAGTGTTATGTGGGAGCAATGGGAAGCTGCACTCAGAGGTGCTTGTTGCCATTTCACAGCACGCACAGCATTACATACCTTGTTATTGTCATCACAGCAACACACAAACACAGGAAACACACAGAAGTGCTGCAGCCATGTGGAGAGCTTGCACTAATAAACACAAATAAAACAAAACCAACTACAAAATAAAGTCAATGATAATGTAGTAAACAGCCACACTCAACTGGTACTGATAAAATATAATGGAATTAAATACAATTAAATCACGAGTTACCCAGTGACAAAATGTAATTAAACTTAAATAGTTGCGTACACCTTTTGGAACAAACCATAAAATTAAATCTGGTCCACAAATATGAGCAGCATTGGAGAAAGTATTTCAGTAAAAGTAATAATAAGTATGAAGGAACATGTAAGTCATGTTTTACGAGTTTTACGAGTAGTCTCATACAAAGAATTTGAATTTTGAATTTTGAATTTTTATCTGTTCATTATACATACATGAGTTTGCATGATTAATCATTGACCCTTCTCACATAGACATTGACCATCTATCAAACACATCATCCCCAGCAGTCACGCTGAATACAGTACCAGTAAACACAAAACTTAACTTAAAACTGATCAGTCAGAACATTAACACATGACTAAAACAGTTATATTTAATTAGGACACTTAACAGTCCCATGAGCCTTTCCTCATGGGACTGTTGTTACAAAATTATACCTAATTATAACTATTTAAGCAGATTTATAGGTGGGGATTATTTTTAACATTTTGGAAAGGACAACTCTCGATACTCTACTGTTTATTTTCCTCATAATTGTTTGTAAAATGTAAGAAAATAGTAATACAGACCCATCATATTCACCCAGTCCTCAAAGTAGCAACCTTAGATGTCTTGAGGGTCCAATATTCAATTATGTGAAAAACCATGGAGGTTTTTGGATTTGCTCTTTATTGGCTTCATCTAAAATTCTGATGAGTGGACAAAAAACAAGTGGTCGTACAAGAACAAATCCAAGCAATAAAAAAGGAAAAATATCTCTGTAGGCAACAGTGTAACCTGCTCCGCACTAACTGCACTAAGCAAACTAATGCTGGAGCATCATTTGCATAAACGCTAGGTAGAGCACTGAGTGAGACTAGGTTGAGATCCCTTGCCATGAGCCTTTGTGTGAGTACTATTTGCATTCATTTAAATATTTAATCAGGACTGATAAACTGTGATAATAAATCATTATACATGTCAAGTTGTATGTTCCCGGAAAAGTTTTAAACGGGAAAAAGGGATTTGCAGTCGTCATTGTGTGAGGGGTCGGTTTCCATTCACGTACGTTTTGATCTGGTCTTTTGCTTTGCTGAAGCATCAAACATCCCTCGACTAAGACGGGGAGTCCACTTGGAGATTTTATCCTCTTATCCTCTTGTTATATTATATTTAGAAGTTTACTGTCACTCTGCTTCACCTGTGTCTAAATCATCCAGCAGTCATGTTGTCAGATTTATAATTTCTCCAAAAGCCAAAAAGAAAAAAAAACAGCGCGAGGGTCATACTTTCTTTGCAGTTTAGTGGAAATTATTATTATGTTCCATCCGATTGGCCCTCCTCCTCCTCCTCCTCTATGTTCCCTGTGAAAATATCTGACAGCCTGGTCACCAGGAGAGACAGACAGCTTCGCGCCGGAGAGCCGAGCGTGGGCAAGCAAAGGCAACACTTAGCGAGGAGGGCCGGGGCCCCATGGTAGCTGCCTCAGCGTGACCGGTGGGATAAACACACCACCCACACTCAGAGCATTACAAAAGAGACACAGCTATTCCAACAGCTGTGACATGCAGCTTGTACCCCGTGACTCTGTTTTGAAATGAGGTTTATTTCTGGTGAGGTTGGAGGAGAGGCTGAAAAAACCTGATGTTGGTACTTTCAGCTCTCCCAGCTGAGCTACTCTGGTTTGGGGCTGGCCGCTCCTGCCCCGACCAAGAGAATGGAGCTGTGTGTCTGTAAATAGTGTCCAGCTCATACCAATACTCTTACAGGGGAATACACAGCAGGGCTATTTTGACAGGCAATGCAAGACATGTATAATTAAAATGTGTAAGTGCCTGAGTGGCTGCTTTGGTCATTTTTCTACCTACTACTCCTTCGCTGTCCATTAGCTGGCAGGCAAGAGAGGAAACAAGGTCCTACCTATATTTTACACGTAGTGGAGAACTACACATGCATGATTCAGAGGCTTGTAGGCTCAATTTGTCGACCGTCAGCAAGTACAATGATCTGACTCGTCCTGTGACAGACTGATTTTAATTTGAATACCACAGTGATTTGACAAAGCAAGTTGCATGCTCTGCAGGTTCTGTTTCTAACAAGCCGATGTCAATACGTTCGCCTGCCATGCTGACTTCTTTATTACGAACCCAACAATGAGGATTCTGCTTTATTCTCCTGTGTAATGATAACAATGAATGGCACCTTTGAGTTTCAAGAACATATTTGCAAATTAACCATTTCTTATGAGAAGAACATGAAGACTATAATATAAAATATGTCTATGATAAGTTTTTGCAAACATTAGTTCAGCTTTTTGTGTTTTTCTTTCAGTATTGGCGTCCCCTTTGGAGCCCTACTTGGTTTTAGTATGCAGCCGATAGTTTGGGCTGAAACCACCAGTCCAGATTGCTCCGGGTCAGCCCGAAGCTCTCTAGATGTGGTGTTTTTTAACAATTCAAACCAACCCTTGATGACGTCTCTCATCGAGTTTCATCTCAACAACAACCTTGAAACTTCTAAATAACTTTACACACTTTTGAAACTGGGATTTCAAGAGCTTCAGTTACAGGTTTTTCACGATAATAGCACCTCTGATGCAGACAGATCTCTTGTCGTTCTAATCGGCAAAACAAACTCAAAAAACCATCTGCTCCTTATTTATGCAGAAAAAAACCTCATTCAATAATTACTTCAGGTCATGTGACCGCGAAGCACAAGTGAGTGTTAAGCCCCTTTCACACTGGACAAAAACTTCACTACAACATATGTCTTTTGTCTTCATGTAAATTACTTTGCAGAGGTCACAGGTTTTTATTGGCTCCAATTCCAATCGGGACAGTGATGGAAACATGACACTCAAGTAAAATGCTAACTTTCGTGCAAACCTGAAATAAGTTTTAACGACCAAGGAATTTCAGATGGAGGCTTGAACGCAGACAGAATCATCAACCTGTGGATGAGACGCAGCGGATCCCTCTTTATCCGTCTGCCCAGTGGCGAGCAGCTCGCTCTCTGTCTATTTTTCTCAGAAAGTCATGCTTGCCAGAAACTCTCGGCCCACTGTAACCTGCAGAATAATCAAATGTCATCCATCGCTGTAGTTGTAGTCTGCAGTGTGAGAGAAATAACTGGGATGAGAGGCAGAGTCAGCTGCTGGCAATGGGAAAGCGTTCAATGGCCTTTTATCAGTGGGTTCATCAGCGTTTAGAAAACATGCTTATGCTAATTTTGGCATGAAAAGGGAACTAATTTAAATTCATCAAGAGGGTGCCAATAATTGTTTGTGGCACAATATTGTGTTTGTATTATTTTACTATTATGCTTTTTTTTCATTCTCTTTAGTTGAGCATCCTGGGAAAGTTTATTAAAAATATTCTGGACATTGGTTCATTTGCATTTGTCTCTGAAGATGTTCTGAACGATGTAGTTGAAATTCAGGGGCGCCGATGGTTTTGACAGGACTGTATAGAACAGCAGCACAAGATGTTGGACACCCACTGTACAATACCTCTATATTTGAATTATTCAAATTTCAGAGTACTTTGAATGCAGAGCAATCCGCTGCTCGGGACTTTTATTAAGCCTGGCTGCATGCCTGTGAAACCATGAGATCCTCTGACTCAATGCCATCGTTCATAGAGTCAGCAATCCCCTCACCTGTCTGCACTCACTCTGGCAGCAGCTTCATGCCCCAGAGGGGTAAAAATAACCACTTAATTATTCATTTTGTGGAATTGACGCCATCTTTCATCACTTGAAACGTCTGGAGAAACATCTCAACTAGACAGCACAGACATACAGTATATCAACAGAGACGCCGCAGTGTGGAGACCCTCTCGGCCATGAAGCATGTGCTGCTCAGTCAGGTTCTTTTTAATCTTCTTCAGTAGTAATTATGGGAGCTGCTATAAAGACGGTGCTGATAATATTAGCTGATACGTTATGTCAGAGCCATATTTTCTAGGAAAATGCTGCAGGTGTAGAAAATGGAAAATCGGCTGACACCTTCTCATTTACTTTCTGAGCTTCACACACTTTCTTAACACACGAATAATATTAAGAGAAAATCTGTTAGTAGATATTAATAGGAAAGTACATAATAAATATAATTTTGAATAATTGGTATTTGTGCTGACAAGATTTTGATAAAATTGCAGTTTCCTTTTTTTGACCACATGCAAAATACTACCATATTTTCTTTACTACTTAAATTCCACCTGCATTAATGAGGCATATTATCCTTGTAGCCAATGTAGATTATTTCCTTGTATCTTTTTAACCAGATTTGTATTTTACTTTTTTCACAACACAAAAACATTTTCTTTTATTCGTGATATGTTATTATGACATGATGAATGCGGTAAACAAATTGTTATGACAAGCTATTCGTTGTATTAAATCATTTGGCTTTTGGGGACATATGCCACTTTGATATTTGAATGCTAAATATGAAGCTGTAATCAGCATGTTGTGGTTTTACAAAGAGGTGATGCATCTGATGAATCTTGATTTCCATCCTTTATGCGAAGCTAAGCAGGCATGCTGCTGCCTGTCGCTTCATATTTAGATAACAGATAAGAGAGTGATTGTAATATTTTTCATTTAACTCTAAGGTTTCTAAGCACATTTCCCTAAAAGTCAAATTTCAAAAATAATTTGACCCTCATTCTTTTTTGTCTGTGTAGTTTTACGAAGCTGAACCAGATCAAATCACAACTAAATGCTTCATGGCAAATATATATTAATTCTGATGAAACAGAGCTCATCCTACATGGTTTTGGTTTTTTTATTCACAACATCTGAGTCATGCTCTGGGATGTAAACAGTCTGATGTTGGGTCAGAGGCCAGGGAAGTGGACTGAGGCGCCCATGTGCTCTGTATGCACGTCAGTCTCACTGTCGTTTCAAACCGTGTCCTTACATTGTAGCTGCTGCTTGTGTGTCTGTCTGCAGGCGGTTATCACGGAGGCGCCCACCAGTCTGCAGCTGTCTTACCGCAGCCGGGGAGCCTGGGCCTTCCAGTGCCCTATCCATAAGAGAGCCGAGCCCAGCGGGCAGCCCACACAGATGCTGTGCATACCGACAAAAGGACATCCGCCTACACCGTGTTGTCTAAATGATTCCCGAGCTCACGTAACAGCAGGAAAAAAACCCAGAGCAGATTGTGAAGTGTGTGATCAGTGGAGGTTGGAAAGTGCGTAGAGAAATACTTGCCTCAGTTCCCGTGAAACTTTTCATTACTGCAAAGCGGAGTCGCTTGAATGAAAAGAGGAGGGCCAAAGGTGGCGAGCTGGTCTTTGATTTCTGACAGACGGTGCAGGGAAAGGGATTGTTTTGATAAACTCGGTCTAAAAGTCCCTCCGCCTCGAATGTCACTGCAGCAGTGAAGGTGAGAGAGGGGCAAGTGAAGTGCACTCACACACAGCTGGCACATGCTCAGCTATTATTGCAGATAGTGGTATTGAAGCTATAAAGCAATAAAAGCACGACACTCACACACAAACACACTCGCACATGGACATATACACAATGATGCACACATTTCTGAGAAGTTGGCCGCCAGGTACGGCTTCTTTCTCCGTTGAGAATTTCCTGCAGATTTTAATTTCCACACCCAATATCTCCAAATCGTGTTAATTACTGCTCAGTAACTCTGGATTTCCCAATTCCCAATAACATTGATCATTTCCAGTTTGCAAGATGACAACAGGGATGCTGTTAAAAAACTATCACACAAACATTACTGATACTCAAACTTGCGTTATTTCCAACCATTGTCCATTAGTGATACCTGTGGGGGAATGGGTGGGAGGACTATCCCATCGGACTTTATATAAGAGGCAGGACTGGTTAGCGGTTAATCCACTTACTGACACTTAGACAAATTATTCATGCTTGTGTCGGCAGTGGAGAGTCGCCTCCGTAGGTGTAGCGCTGCCAGAGTACACTGGAACGGCACTCCGCCAAGTTTTGTCTCTATGTGAGAAAGAATATTAGTAGTTGACCTAATTTGGTTGATATGTATCATTTCTTTTCAAATGTTTGAAGATCCAGTCATCACTCAAGCATATATCATTCAAGAGAGCTGTCCAAATGGGATAATCTAAATTCATTATATTGACGATGACATCAACTTCTGCACTGAGCAGCGTGTGAGTTCCAATTCCACCCTCAAAGTTACTGACACAGGGAATCACCTCATGTTTTCTATCTATCTCACATCAACTACTAAAGATTAAAAAGCAGCAGAACATCTCTTCATTCATTATTCACTCTTGTGATGATTTCTTTATTTGTGACACATTTGCAAAGAAGCATTATAAAGCCAGTAAATTAAAACTTGGACAGTTTGTGCTGCAGCCTCAGTACCTGCTGGATACCAAAGCCTGCCTTGCTGCATTTGAATGTGTGGTCAGTTATAGTTGACTAAGTAATAATTGATAGCATAACCTTCAATTAAACTTAAGCATGCATGTCATAGATGCTCATACCTACATGTCTGGTCACCCATTAAATTAATGTAGCCTGCAGTTCTGCAATCTTTGGACAGTGAGGGGGAAATGCAGAACATGGAGGAGACACACAGCAGAACGTGTACACTTCACTTAGAAAGGCTCCTGCAGGCCGGGAGGTTGAAACCTTGTTGAAATGAGGTGACACTGCTCATCACTGCACCACAACCCTCAACACCCACAGGCCACTTTTGATTGAAAGAGCAAAAAGTTACCAACGCAGCTGCAAACTAAACTCAAGTCATCCCAAATGTTCAGAGCAACCATTTGCTGTGCTTTCTTCTAAAGTTGCCAACTTTGTACACTGGAGAATTTCTTTTCAACACTACTGTGTGTGGATGTCTTAAAAAGCTGTTTGTTTTAACTTGAATGAATAAATTAATTTCATTTAATTAAACACAGAACTCAAGAAACTGGTTTATACTGCAGTATAAGTCTAGTTGTGAAAGTTAGCTGTTGCCCCACCCAAAATTTTACTGAGATTTCTCTCCCATTTCTTAGTGAATATTTTACGGCTCTATCCATCCATCCATCCACTAACTATCTTTGCCACTTATGCCTTAAGGGTTTAGGGCTGGATCCAATCCCAGCAGCCATTGGCTGAGAGGAGGGATCACATCACAGGGCCGACAAATAACTGTTTGCAGTCTTCTTGAAATATTGATCTCATCTCAGGTCCCGGCTGTTTAATTTTGGATTATTTAATGATGCATTTACTCCTCTGTTACTATTATCCTGCTGGTGTTTTCTGAAAAAACCTGCACACAGACACTGAACACTGTTAAAACACAGCAGCAGCTGGACAGATGTTCCTCTGCCGCTACTAAAAGACACACTCTCAGGCCTTCTACCTCACATCAAATTCTTCACATTTTCATCCGCTTTCTTGCCCGTCGGAGTAGCACCTGATTCTCAGATTGTAACCAGCGGAGATAATCACACATCAGTTTCGGAGAGAGCTGCTTCCGGAGGAAAACACTTTGAATCAAGTGACTGTGGCACCGCGGGGTCCCTTAAAGGAGTCTGTAAAGAAGCCAAATGAAAAATAAATCACAACATCTCCTCTGGCTTTCATGAAAGGCTTAATGTCGAGGAAATCCAAAAGCGGCTACTGTAAGCTCGCAAATGGAGCGTCTTTAATAATTACTGTACATTTTAAAAAACTGATGCAACTCACTATTACTATTCAGTGTTCCAGGAAGAGCTATGAATACTACCACTTGCAGTATTTACAAAGGTGTCGAACGCGCAGATCAGCAAGTATAAGGGCAGCAGCTGGTATCGCTGTAATGATCCAGTGAATAATTTGCCATCGGCTAAAAGCGAGTTGCTCGTTACGTCAGAGCGGAATAGAGACATCTTTTTTTTCCCCAGCGCAGTTCTGAGAGAAAGACCGAAGATGAGCTTAGTGAATTAAGACTAATTCATTCGTGTTAAATGCATTGTCTTGTCACAGAAAGCAGCTGGAGAATATACAGGATTTTATATGAAACAGAGCAAGGGGTTTTTAATGCTGTATGAGTCTGGTCCCACAAACGCAGAAACCAGAGAGCCCGTGAGACCAAAGCAGCATGTAGGAGGGACCGCTGAGAACAGCTCCTGCCTTGTTTCCGGCCTGCAGCTTTCATGTGTGAGGCATGCAGCATATGGAGGCAGTCAGCTGAAAAGCCCACCGGCTCCATCAGCAAATTAAACATAAAGCCTGGCTGTATTGTGCGCACACCTTCTTCTACTTTAATTGGATGTAAAATAACTTAAAGGAAAGGTTGGTAACTCTGGAAATGCTGTGCATATATTTAATTTCTCAAGTTAAAAGAAAAGATCAATTATAGATTTTGTCTATTAAATATACAGATACAGCCAGACGTTGGTAAGCTTAGCAGAAAAAGACTGGGAACAGGGGGGAAATAGCCAGATGGCTCTGTCCATATAAGTAACTAAATCAATGGATCAATCAGCACCTCTAGAGCTCACTGGAAAAAAGCCAGGCTATAGTTGTGTCTCTGAACTGAAATGAGATGGTCTGGTCTCCAGAGGATTTCTGTACCAGCTCATGTCGCAATAGAACTGAAGTTGGACACGAAGAGAAACTTAATCATGTGCTCTGTTGTATTGAAACGTAATACATTAGTATTCAATGTCTCGTTGCTTGCCTCGTTGAAAAACAGTTTGTCACTGAAGCGCATTGAATTCTGGGACAGGTTGGGCCGGGAAGGATCCACCCTTTGGAGCCTTTGTTTCGCTGGGATGGAATTAAGGATGAATTTGTTGGTGGAATTTGAAGGAGCTTTTGAAATAGGACTGTCCAGTTGCACCGCTGTGATGCAATCGGTCTTCAAATGCAGCCTCTGAAGGACACAGCCAATATGTTTCCCTGTATTTCCAGTCTTAGTCATATTTACTGCACAGGCTTGAGATTTGCTATTTTACCAGTGAACAATAAACTGAGATTTGAATTATATAAACTTTTCACACATTCCTTGCCCTAAATATAATTCAGGTGAGACTTTACCTCAAACTCTCAACATGAAATTTCTTTACAGCTCCGATTCGCAGGAGAGACTGAAACCCTGTGAACGCCATTTTTTTTGTAGGTTTGTTAAAAATCCACTGCCCCCGCGGCTTCTTCAATCACAGACGTGCGTGACCCTGTGATGCCACCACGCAGACGGATATCACCAGAGCGAGACACGTGCAATCACAGCGATCCTTCCTTTTGCCTCTGTATGATGAAGCCATTAAAATGATTCAGGTGTCTGTGCGGCTCGGAGCAGGTCAGAGCGGAACGACGGCGACCACGGTGACTCTGACCTCTGGAGATGAAGTCGTCTGCTTGTTGCCCACCCACAGCTATCATCCGAATGTGTGTGCAGCTCTTTACTGAATATTTCATTCAGGTGAAGGGTAAAAAAAACACCGCCAACACAGTGAATAACTGATATGATAATGGCAGGCACATGGTGCATGTTTTTTTTATTGAAAAATAACACGAGTGGCTTTTAAACCGCTATTCAACATTTAGATGCACTTTCAATTTATTGCAAGGATATTATTTTGCTGTCCCCTGAGCAGACAGCCCAGTACACAAATAAACCCATTTCACAAGTAAACGATGGGTAATGTTCTCTTTCCCATTAACAAATGTTGCTCCCACATATTTTACACTCGATGACACTACAGGGGAACAGATGTGTTCAAATGAACTTACAGAGAACTCTGATGTGAGAGAGATGGTGTTTCATTATATTGCTGTCACTCTGCTCCGTGCAAAGTCATCAGCGGTACACCGGAGAGGTTTAGAGCCCAGGAACAAACTATTTCAAAGTCTTCTCACAGTTAAACAGCATGTGACAGAATGCACAATAACACACAAGTATTCATTATTATGCAAATTGCTGTGGTCTCTTTAGGGGGGCTTCATGATTTCATTTTCAATTATACAGTTTTCTCTGTTACCTCACAAGTTTCCATTCCTTCGCTCATTGTTTTGTTTTTTGTTTTGTTTTTTTTTTTTTGTTTTTTCCACATTAAATCCTTAACAGCCTGGGCATTAAATTGAAGACGGAATGGAAGTTTCAGAGGTTGCCTCAGAGTGTTTGGTTCTGCTAGGTCACACCAAATGAAAAAAATTCTCATTAAAGGATTTATAAAAACCTGAGTGCAAATGAGGAAGCTGCTGGTCTTTTTATTCACAGTGTAAAACGCACAGGCGTGATTTGATCCCGTTCGGTTCGCTAAATGAAATCCTCCTGCAGTAAGTTTCTTTGTTTATGAGGTAACAGAAATACACAATCACAAATCTAAACGAGGACACTTACGTCCCAAACTTGTAAATTCAAACAGAACGGCAGCACAAACATCATTAACCCCCTCGCAGCAGCTGATTGGTCCCAGGTCCTCAGTTATGCAGCGAGCTGCTGCCAATTGAGGATCTGACTCATCCCTGGCTTTGACATTATCTGTGAGGCCTGATACAAGCTACCACCTAGTTAGCTGACTATACAAGAGGTGCCAACATAATTACTCCAAACACTGTTGGCTACGTGTCTTGGCAAACGTGTTTACAGCTTTCATAAATACTGACTGTGTTACTGTCTGTCCGACCATACTGAGGCATGTGGGACGTTTAAATCTAACAATAAAGTTGTGATTTTATTGTTGCTGGTAGAACTAGTCCCAGAGGTTCAGAAGAATAAATGAAGCAAAATTATATTACCTTTTTAGCTAGTGTTATTTGTAGTGGACCAATTTCCAGTTGAAGTTGTAAATGTGTCAGGCACTATTCAATATCGATATGGTGCACTTATTTCTAAGATAAGATAAGATAATGGATGATTGCACTTTAAGCATCATATTGAACGGTTTAACTAGTATTGCACAGATTTAACAAAGTGTTATTTATACAACGTGCCTGCACCAGGGTTAGGATCACTTTAATGTTCAGTTTAGTGATTTATGAGTTCTATGATATGGCCCAGCAGAGTTTGAACAACCGAGCTAGACCTAGAAGGTTTCCTACACATCCAACAGCTGTACAGCAGTGAGGTCTCACTACTGGGATGTAAGTACACAAAAAATGTTGGTATAATGTACAAGCAAGTATGCTCCACTTGTATCCTCAACCACCGTGCCTGTAGTTTTGATGAAGAGGAGTAATATCAATGTAAATGTTATAAGTAGGATTATAGTCCAGTCTGTGTCGTATTAGGTTTTAAAAGGAGGATTGGACATGAAGACAGTATTATATCAACAGTATATTAGTTTCTCTAATTGGCTGATGAGGTCAGTCTTGAGGATGAGCAGGAAATTGTCAGAGCGGCTCGTACAGACAGTGGAAATGTTATCTGAATATGAAAGAATTACCCGGAATGACAGCATACCGTCCAGAGGGCAAGTTGAATGAATCTCATCCTTCTGGAAAATGCCAGATGCACCTCTTCAAAGTTTCTGTTTCCATTAGGGCAGTAAACCTGCACAGCTCGTGGCCCCCCTGTCGCGGGAGCACCATGACGGCAGCATGAACGGCAGTTAACCTCTGGTGACTGAAATCACGTAATGAGGAGGCAGCAGCGTCGGTTGTGTGAACCTAAAGTGATGCTGAGAGGAAGCTGTAGCTCAGCGAGTGAGAGCGGAGACATGAGCCACAAAAGGAGAGCAGCTTGTCACATTGTTCATTCACAATAGCTCCAGTACATCACTGTAAAAGTTTACTTCTACCACCTTCTTTTATGAATAACAGTGATTCATTTTGTAAATTGATCGCCATTACGTATACCAGTGTTATGTAGAACATGCTTCTGTGCAGTAATCAATAACAGCATGCATGGAACAATAATTAGCTGTACGCGAACGACAAACTACCATAAATAAAGCTAAGATTAATGTTCATCTCACACACAAACATGTTAAATTTCATTGACTTATCTCAGGAAAAAGGGGAGAAAAGATGGACCATTATATGCAGCGGCAATTTAGCACAACACAGGCTGTGAACCCTCTGCCTCACATCCCCTAACTTGCAACATCGCATGGAAACTGTGCAGCCACTTCACAATACAGGTTTTTTTTCGTGTTGTGGAGGAAAATTACCCATGAGTGCTGTCTAAAATCCACTCACAGTGACGGTAAGCTGTATGTGCGACTGTGCCGCGCTGCGAGTGTCACAAGTGTTTTGCATTTAGGTGTTTCATATTTTTATGGGTGTATGTGAGTGAGTACAGTGTGTGCTGCATGTCTGAGTAGTGCTCAGTGTCTAAATCCAGACTGTTTGAGGTATGGCAGAGTTTATGCTGAACACTTGTTGTTGAATTGGTTTGGTCAGTGGAATATTTCATCAGTGTGTTGTCGGGAAAGAGACGTTCATGGTCCCAGGAGGATCAGTTCCTCTGCCAAGGAGGTTTTCACCCAAGTTGGTTTGATGTTTGGTTTGTTTGACAGCAGGATTATGCAAAAAAACTACTGACGTGATGTCTTGACAGAGTCTGGTGGCTCATTCAATTTTGGTGAGAACGCAAATAACACTTTCAATTTTGTTTACTTTCTTCCCCCTGCAGTGAAAACCAAACATGCCCCTCTGTGCCTTTTATACCATAAGACATATTTTGAGTAAAATAAGAAGCCAGTGTCACTCTGACAGGTTTGTGACATCGCAAACCTAATAAACCAGTTCTATCAACTTGTGGGTAAGTAATTGGAGGTAATTAGAAAAAGGCTCCACAAAGCCCGAGAGGCTCCGCAGAGCCCTATGCCATACCCTGACGTGCACCTCCCCCCTCCCCCC
The DNA here is from genome assembly GCA_026259375.1 of Verasper variegatus. NCBI lineage: Eukaryota > Metazoa > Chordata > Actinopteri > Pleuronectiformes > Pleuronectidae > Verasper > Verasper variegatus. The sequence continues at coordinate 9,094,136 of CM048054.1, forward strand.
CAGTCGAGGCAACGCAGGCCATAAGAGCTGTGATTGGTCGGCTTCGTAGCATCGCATTTGCGTTGAAGGAACGTAAGAAGACGACGTCTTTCTTTTCTTAGTTGCAGTTCTTTAAGAAAAGTAATTGCTCTTCAACATCTATCGGCTCCAACTCCAACGCAATCTGCTTAATAACCCCTCGCCATTGTTCTGAAGTAAACAGAGACGTCTGAGAATTTGTAAATAAGCAGACCAGAAACCGGAAGACACTCAACAGGTGTGTGCAGGTGGCGTTGTGGGGGTGGAGAGACTGGGAGCAGGGCCAGGGCAAAATTAGCATATTCATAGATTCATCATGAAATGAGGGAGGAAGGTGTAGTTACATTTAAGCCATAAAGGCCATATGAGAAAATTGTTCCCTGTTGAATATGTATTTACGAGGAACACAGAATAATTTTGGGGGTGTAATAAGTGTAAACACTGCAACATGGGGTATTTTCCACAATTTGTGTTAATTTTTTGAAGTAACAAAGCAAAGATCTTTTTTTTATGTTCCTATAAGAAGTAGAAAATCATGTGCAGTATCGGTGGAGGAATGTGCTCTACTGAGTGCCCTTCTATTTCTTGATGAATTTGATGGTTAACATCTGTGATTCTGTAAGAAATATATAACAATTTGCACAGACATTACCGTGCATCTCAAAACAGACCGATCTTGTCATTTAGCATCATTATCAGGTTCAAATTTTAATCTCTCCAGTATTTTTCCCACTAATGACTTCCACATCATTATTTGCTGGATATTGTTTTTATAGATAATCATCAGTTGTTTTGGTTCTTGACAATTTTGCGTAAAACCTGGCAAAAAAACTATCAAGCTCTTATGAGGACCGAGCAGATATTGATCAGTGACACTTTTTTAATGTTCACTCATTAAAATCAAACAAGAACTTAATTAAAGGCTGAATATCTTCGCTTATAGATACAAGTGAAGGCAGTCTCATTAAATCAGCCATCAGCAATTCATTAGTGCTATTGTTCAGTCTTTAAAAGCGCGATGCCAGGAGGCTCTTTTTATTTAATACCCCGCAAGAGTTGCATTCTGACCTCCAGCGTCTGACTTTCTTTGGAAATAGAAAATAAAATACCTATTAACCTTTTATGTTCCCGGTGCGTGTGTAAGAGTCGCAGTCCCAGAAATCATTAAAAAGTCGCACTCAAGTGGTCTAACACCTTCAGGTTATGCATGTGTGCCACGAAACAGACTTCATCATGTCCCCTCATCTACATATACTAAATCTGTGCAGCATGGAGGATGAGGTCAAGGTGGTCGACTTATGATGGAGTCTATATTGTCTTCACCAACAAAGGCAGGAAATGAATCAGTCAGTCAGTGAGCTGCCTGGTGGTCGGAGCCTCCCTCTCTATGTTCAGGCTGCTGCCAGCATCAGACAGGTTCGGACCGGATCTCTGTCTGGAAACCTCAGGCTGTGGCATGTTTACATGGACACTAATATTTCCACTATTCGACCTTGGCCCCGATTAAGACTCATGTCACTATTACATGCGATGTTATTCTACCAGTTTTAAAAACCCCAAATTGAAATAGTTTAATGTACCGTTTTCCCTTTTGGGTGTTTTCTTTCAAATTATGCAAAAGCAACAGCTCCTCTTTATTCTTCCATCTTGTTTACACCCTCGGCATCATGATGCAGTTGGTAGCTGCTGTGTGTGGATGTTGCAAAATACTGTGAAAACTTTAATAGGACCTTATAATGCGATTAAGACGTGTATGAGTACATAAGGTCAGAATACTCCACATATTTTAATGTGCTTGTTGCTTATTCTACGACCTTATCTGGGTTAAAGGGATAGTTCACCCAAAAATGAAAATTCACTCATCATCTACTCACCACAATGCCGATGGAGGGGTGGTTGAGGTGGTTGAGTCCATGAAACCCAGTCTCAGGGGGAGACAGAAAAACACATAAGATGCCTCCAAAAAATTCTACTCGAAACTAAGTAATTTACGCCATGTTTTCAGCCTAAATGATCTTGTTGTCCACAGAGCCATGTTTGCTTATGGACATAACAGCGAACATTTAGGCCAAAACATGGTGTAAATGACTTAGTTTGCAGTAGAACTTGATTGTCGGTGGCTTACAGACACTTGGATGAGTGTGGAGGCATTTTATGCTTTTTTCTGTTGTTATTTAAGTTTGAAGAAGTGGTCACCAGTTACTTAAATTGTATTGGATTTGGCTGCTATGCTGTTTACCCCTGAAACTCCTAAAGTGTTTTGTGGACTCAAACACTTCACCCACCCCTCCATCGGGATAGCGGCGGGTATAGTGAATTTTCATTTTTGGGTGAACTATCCCTTTAAGGCAATCAGAAATTGCTGTTTACATGGGAGTGACTTATTGCCTTAATTTGGTTAGTAAGGGAGTATTGGTGTCCATGTGCCCTGTCGTCAGTGTCTGACTGGAAACACGTGGAAACTGAGGCCTGAGCTTCCAGCGTCTGGAGACGATTGATATTCTTCTTGTAAAAGAAAAACGGATTCATTAATCTTCTCGTAAAAGAAAAACGGATTCATTATTTTGATGAGAAACAGCTGGTGTGCTGCCAATTAGGTGCTGAATTTACATTATTTGTAAAAAATCTGCTGCCGGCAGTGATGAAGAAAATTGGCTCCGTACAAGAGACAGTCGTCCCCGGTCCACTCCGTACCACTGAGAGATATTACTTTGGCAAAACCTTTGCACAACAAGATGTGTGCTGGAAAAAAAAGAAGAAAAGTTGTAAATAAAAAGTTGTATGGAAAGCTGGCAAATCCACATGGCAGATGGACTGACAAATATGGGATGTGATTGGGATCCGCAAAGACGTTGTTACCAGTTTTTCAATCAATAAATCCTGAAGAGTTTGTCGCACAGATGGCATTTTCATTCCGTTCAAAGTAGATCGTACATTTCAATGAATCCTTAAAGTCTCATGTCACCAGCGCTCTGCACGGATCCCACACCCAGCCTTCAAAGTTAGTTTGCTAATAATAACATGGACGTGAGTGACAGTCTCAAAGGCTAAATGAGAAATGAGACCTCCTGACCTTTTCCGCAACAAGGAACTTTATATTGCTTATTTAAAATTCAGAGGACATTTCCACTCTTTGGGGGAGGTCACGCAGGTGAGAGGGGCACTGAATAGCAAGGCATTTGAAATGATAATTGTATCTGCCCCCAAAATATATTGTTCTCATTTAAATTCATTATGATGATAAACTCTGCCCAATTAGCATTCACCCTGTGTCAGAAAGCGATAAGCATAGTTTCTTAGCATGTTTTATTCGTCGTATTTACATCACATGTTATCAGACGTACAGTCAAGGGGGACAAAAGTGACAGAATCGTGTTGATCGTGCTCTGCCTGCCTGGGAAGTCTGTGACCTTTTTGAAGCTGAGCCGGCGAATGGAGTCAAAAGTCATCAACAAAATCTAAATATATTTACTGTGTTAATTCTACTGTGTAAACACCAGTTTTAATTATTTATAATGGGGGACAGGACTTCCTGCGGATTTTATTTAATTTTGATTTGCATGTTTCTCTGCAGCAGCTCGGTCGTGCAGTGCAAGGGGGGGCCGCCAGGATTATATTTCGTATGCACAAGAACCTCCCACTTTTGTGTTTTGTTTTTCGTGTTTGGTTATGTTGAGGTTTAGTTTGGGGCACCAGCGCAACTTGTAGGGATGCACAGTAAACAAAGCTAAAAAAGGTTGATATTTTAAACTTTAAACTAAAACTGAATATAGCCCAGAGAAACATAAAACAAATCAAGATACAGTGACCACTGCAAAAAGCTAAATGCGTCATAACTATGAGCAGAGGAGCTCCACAGAATCTTTGGTTCTGAGACACATTGGACGAAGCCTGAGGAATGCATCATATTCTCAGGGACATTGTTCAGTAAAATAGAATCCAAAGACACGATCTGCTGTTATCACAATATTATTTTAAAGATGTGAAAGTATCTGAACCAAAATGCACCTGTGATGCTGTGGATTGCACTGGCACATCAGTGAAAGACTGTTCCGGGTTTGGACCTATGGACGACCAGGGATGCACGACCTGCACAGGGTGCACACCGCCTCATGCCCAATGTCAGCTGGGATTGACTCCAGTCCCCCTGTGACCCTCAAATGATAAGTAGTATGATGGATTGATGGATGTTTATCATGTGACAGTTGCTTAATCTTCATTTCCTAAAGTCCCTATAATATTTTTTTTAATTTGATCACTACAGGGCAGAAAGTCAATCAATTTCACAGTAGACAATTTTAGTTTGTAACTCTGTAGCTCTTTACAGGTCATGGTGAGGGGCAGTGCATATAGAGGGTACATTTTAAATGATTGGCACTGGGTCTCTACAGAGAACAGACTGTTTGTGTTTGCTTCCTTCTTGCAACTGGTTTGCTCTGTTTTTACAGGTGGTCATATACCAGACATTTGTGTTGGCTGAGTTGAAGTCTCTTTCTGTCATCCTGAGGTTGCCAGGCAACCAAGCGCAGAAAGCATATTTCCAAAAAATGCCACATTTACAGTTAATTTTCAGGACTTTTGCTGCTGAACATTCAACACCAGCTTGTTTTTCATGAAATATTCCCACAGCAATTTCCTTCCTTCCATCCATCGATGATGGTTGGATATAAAATTCTGGGTGAAACATGTGTCACGTTTTGAAACGAGAACCAGCTTCGCAGCGTTTCGATGTTCATCACATCAAAAACTGAAATTGTGGTAACAGTAAATCTTTACTGTGCCATAACATCATATTATGAAATGGTTCCTCCAGCCTGTTGCTCATAAAAGTCTTGATAGGTTGTTCCTCCTGGAACAATGAGCCCATTTCACAACGTGTGCTCCTGATCTATGACCTGTGCTGTGATTTCTCTCCTCATCTCTTCTGGCTGTTACTCACACTACATGTGTCCCTGGTCACTGCTCTTGTGGGAAATGTATTTAAATGATATTGCCTTATAGCTCCTGTGTGTATAAAGAACACAGCTGACCAAATATTCATCTGTTTAAATTTTAAGATGTGACATTAAGAGGAAAAAAACCTCCAGTTTTAAAGAAATGAAAAAAAAACAATAAAGGGATATATGCCTGACTTTTTATGCCTTATGATTCCGGTTCGTCCATCCGTCCAGTCTGCTGGTCTGTCTCAATATCTCTTATTCCAATAGAAAACCTTGAGGGAATTTTATCAAATTTGGCCTAAATATTCAGTTTGTCTCAAAAATGAAATGGTTAGATCTGGTGATAGAAGGTCAAAGGACAGGGTCACATTTCCCTCGTGTTCTTGTGAACGTGATATATCAGGAACACTCGTAGGGAATTTCATGACATCTGGCACAAACATTCACTTGGACCCCAGGAGGACGAGATTAGAAATGTCAAAGTCAATGGGGACCTTACAAAATGTTTTCCTATGTCAAGAACACTGAGAGAATCTTTTCAAATTTTGGCATAAATGTCACTTAGACTCAAGTTTAGGTGGTCGAAGGTCAAAGGTCACAGTGGTCTCACAAAACACTTTGTGGCCTCATGAACATATCTCAGGTCTGCCTTAAGGCAATTCTTCCAGCTTTGACGTGTTTCACTTGGACTCAAGGATGAATTGATTAGAGCTCAGTGGTCGAAGGTCAAAGGTCACATTGAGTCTGGAACCAGGAACTGCACTGGTTGGTGGATGCACACAACCTCAGGGAGGTAATTTTTGTCATTTTATTCTCCCTTTCTTATTTCAAGTTCAGAATCCTAACCTTCACAATACTTCAGGTCTGTCTGCAATAGAAGCTGCTCTGCATTGAATTGATTGATGTGCTGAGAAACCAGTGATGGACACTTTTTTTCAAAGGGGCCAATGAGTCTCCCTCTTCTTAAGGATGTTCTGGCTCTGTATCATATATAAATATATACCTTGCCGCTGGTAAGAAAAAAGATAACACACTGGTCTGTGGAGCCTCAGCTTCATTTATATTCTGCGTGTAAGAGCCATGCATATTCAGATCTCATGAGGCGTGAGGCATTTGGTGTTTGCTGGAACTGCCAAGATTCATTTTGCGTCAAATATTTCAATATCGCCAGATTACACTTACACAAGAATAAAACCCTCCTTATCTATTAATGAAATTTGTTCACATGACACGTGATGCAAACCTATGTTTCATCCACGTGGATGCTTTTCTTCCAGCGCTTTTCTCTGTGAAATATCTACACAGAGAGTTTGCCCCAAACTTTGAGTGTCCGTCAGCTCTGACTCTGTGAACACCTCGTCCACAGTGCAGCACTGACAGTGCAGCACTGACACTGGCTCCCTGTCCACTATGACATGGTCATATTCAATTCCCTCCATGGTCTTGGACTTACCTGATTCACCTGACCTCATCCAACCCCACACACTTCACTCCCCGCACACACTCCTGTCTGCCCTCCCTGATAAACTCTGCTCTGATGTGGTCGTGGGGATTTTAGGGTTACCGCCCAGCAAGTCCAGCGCCGTCCTCACTTAATTTAAAACCTCACTTTTGAACCGCATGCTCCACCTATGTTTGAAACTTTTAAATGAGTTCCTGCTTTCCATTTGAGAATTCATTTTTTTGTTGACGGGTGAAAGAAGCGACAGTGAATTATTCTCTGTCTCAGTCTCAGTCCTCTCATTTTGATCCTGATCCAGTCTCCTGTCTTCTTTGCAGATGGGCTTCCCTGTAACTCTGCAGCAATATGTTCCGGTTCAGTGGGAGGACTTGCCAAACCCTGCCAACATTTGTGTAATAAATACAGAATATTTGACTAAAAGTTTTCTAAAATGAACATTCAACTAACTCCTACACACAAGTTGCCTTCCAAGCTAAATATGTAACTAAATCCTAAATAAAGGGTAAGTTAAGTGTTGAAATTCCCCAACCAAATATTTTACCGGCAGGTTTCTCTCTCTCAATATTACAGAAAGAGAAAAGGTTTCAGGTACTTCCACTGCGGTAAGTAAATTTGTACTTTCCCAAAAAGTGTAAAGCTGTTTGCAATGGAAAGGTGAACACTGTTGAGTAAGTGAAGCAGAGCTGAATAAAGCAATTAGTCAGCAGTTAACATAAAAAGCTCCATTGAGTTCCCCACTCAGTGACATCAGACAACTTCAAGGTTTTTTTCATTACATCTGAGAATAAAGTCAAATAGAAAAATCCCCATTTGAAAACATGAAGAAGCGACATCCGTTTTGCGGGTCTTTGATTTCGATAGAAACCTTTGCACAGAATTAACATTTGACCTGAAAATAACATATTCCTATCCTCAACAACATGCTGCTTTGAGATTAGAAGCCGCCTCAGGCATTTCGAAAGCACTTTAATAAATAAAAAAACACTCATATGCAGTTTTTTTTTTCTCCCACTGATGATTGTGGCAGTCAAAAGAACTGAGCCGCTTTGGTAACCACATTAGAAACATTCAATGATGAATATGAATACACTTACGATTTCACAACACAGTCTAAAATGAGAACAGAAAGGGGATGAAATCCTTTAACGCTACACAATATTCAATAATGTTTTTTCTGTGGAATTTTGGGCTAATTTTGAACTTTTGTATTTTCTGTTTTATCCATTGAATTCTCATCCCAGTCGTCATTTGAAGAAGTACTCATAGTCACTGCAAGGCCGACACTGTGAGTCCCTCCTTTACCTTTGTGCATTATGCAAATTGTCCGTTTGAGTAATGATGCACTTTTAAAAACAAAAAACGCCATTGTGCAAACAATATAATTATCCCACAAAAGGTGTGGTGTTTGTTTAGTGAAATGATAGTGCTGCTTTAAAATGTGGCAGCACAGATGGTGCCACAGAGCTTGAATATTTATGTTCAGTCAGCGTCCATCAACTCGGGCCCGAATTTCTGAGAGTACAACAGTTCGGCCCGGGCGTCCCTAACGAAGAACAAAGACAATACACAGGCGAGTACAGCACTCCCACGTATTACATTACGCTTTTAACTGATTCCAAAAAAAACCGACATTGTCTATATGAGACAAAGAACCTGCAGGAAAAAAGTGAGCGTTGGTTCAGAGCTCTGTCAAATCTCACCTTTTGTATTGCAGCTACATAAACTTGAATATAAAACAGGGGTCGTGAACGGAGACTTGTGTATTCAAAAGAGTAGAAACCACCTTTTCCTGACACCTTGGTTTCTGTAGCTGTAACCTGTGGTGTGTGTGTGCGTGTGTGTGTGTGTGTGTGTGTGTGTGTGTGTGTGTGTGTGTGTGTGTGTGTGTGTGTGTGTGTGTGTGTGTGTGTGTGTGTGTGTGTGTGTGTGTGTGTGCATACTGTTCTTTGGCAGCAAACCAGAGGTCTTTCAAAAGAAGGTTGTAAGTCTGCAGACAGACTGCAACCCAAACTTTCTCCTACAGGGCTTTAAAACCCAGATACATCTTATATTTTGTATCTTTGTAGAAATACTTTGACAAATAAATAAGTACTTTAGAAAAATACAAAAGGACACATTCCAATACTTTTTGCACTATGAAGCGAGCTCCACTGCTCCTACAACATTATTTGTATCAAAATCAATGCAGTAGACTACAAAAAGACATTATGCTGCCTTTATGTACGAAAACAAATACATCCTTTTCCTCTCATGCGTCCAAATTGTGATGGTCCAATTTGAGTCTCCTCAAAAAGTTCAGCCATTATTAAAACACCCACATTATTAAAACTTCTTCCTTGTATCCTGTGTCTCCCTTGATCTATTAGCAACACTGCCACCCCACAATTTCCTGTGGCACTGCTCCGTTTAGTCTGTTTCGTCCTTATCTGTTAGCTTCCAGAAGACGTGCAGCGATTCAGACAAAATTAACGAAGGTAGCGACAGAAGGCACCAATCCCTTTTCGTATACATATCTAACATTGAGCATAAATGAGCCGTTACTCACCAAAACCTCTTAAAGCAGTTCCCCTTGTATGTATTATTATGAAAACACATTTATTTTTCTGCATAGTATTAGGATTTCAAACACAATAGAAATCCACAAAGTAGATATCTGATGTTTCTCTTCACCTGACCCCTGCCTGGGTTCTCTGCCAACAGCTGCAACCTGCTCCTTTTAAAAAAAAAAGAACAAAATTCATGAGGAATGTGAAAATAGATGATGGTGTTGATACAACAACTACAGATATCAACAAAAGTTTGCCAGATATATGACGTCTAGACTGTGCCAGCAAACCCGTGTTTAGTATATCCTGTGAACCCTCTGATCATCAAGAAAACAACAAACTTCAGAACAGAAATAACAGCGTTACTTCATTAAAATAACTCGTGCAGCTCTGTATGGTGTTTCAGGTTTAGCTCATCACAGTGTAAGACAGCGCATTTGCTGTAACCCAGATGAAAAGAGTATAATCTTCAGTATATTCATTTTATCCTTTGTTTTGCAGTGATGGATCACCTTCCCCAGCACTGTGAGCACACACACACACACACACACGTTGTTTTTTGTTAGTTTCTGTTACACAGCAGGAGAAGCTGGGGCCTGCAAACACAGACAGAGACTCTGTGTACATGACAGTCGGTAATGAGCCAGAAATTAACTTATACACTTTCTCTGCTTCTTTCCCTCGCTTTTGTACTGCGAGTTTTATCAGATACATTTCAGGACATTAAGGTTAATGTAGTCATGTATAGATAGATATGGGGATTTTTCTTTTGGTGGGACAGTGTCCAGAGGGAGAGAGTGTGTGGGGGCGAACCTGCTGGCGCCCTGCATGCGGAGACTTGAGTCCTCTGCTGGCTAAGAGGTGAGCTAGTGGGTGCCCCAGCAGTGATGCAACAGCATCTTGTTGTTTCTTTATCCGTTTACAAATCCATTATCCTTAAAAAGTTGACTTTGACTCCATGCCCCTGACAAATCTGTTTCATTTAATGGGTGCAAATGCTGACAGAACCTTTGCAGAACTGGCATCTATGATAGAAATATACACCATGAGATCATCCATTCAAAAGACAAAAAAACAAACATATATTCTGTCCTTTAAACACTTTTATTTGATTTAATTCTAAATGCATAATGTATTTTGAGCCTTCACTTAAGCTACTACTTCAAATGTGTACACTTCTAAACATATTTCTGTATATAAACCGTTTTGTCTCAAGAGCTCAGCTAGAGTCTGTATTTTAAGTACTGACGTGATTGTTCAAGGTTGATGGTTTATGTAAGAATTTCTGCCAAAGTGAAGGTAACACGAAAAATTTAATTTTCCTGGACAAATAATAAAAAGCTCTCTAAAATGCCCAAAGCTCTTTAAATCCATTGCCATATTTCTCAGCTTCTTCTCGTGATAGAATGCAGTGGAAGCAGGAATCCAAAAGAACAACAACATGTCTCAAACAAAAATTACAAAATAAAAACCGTGCTCTTTATAAATGTACTCAAAATGAAATCGAGGGACCACTGTTATTATGTTGTGTTGAATGCTGTGCATCAGCCCACACGGAGTGTAGTGTCACAGTTCATAAACACAACAGACATAATGCAGCCACGTACAATGGGCTACCTTAGAAGAACCTATCTGCTGTTTTCTCTTTTTTTTGTTTGTTAAGGAGGGTTAATTCAGGATAAGCATGCAGCAAATTAACAAAGGCCACATGTGTGGGATGAATTTCTCTTTAGCAACCCGACAGTTCTTCCAGCTTTCACTGACGGAATGGGGATCTTGACAACTCCAGTAATTTGCCTAAATTGTCCTTTTGGATTAAGCCCAAGACTGAAGCCCCGTAATGCCTGAACTACATTAAAACTGGGCTTTAACCCCTTGGCACAGTTTCAGGTTATGCAATAGCTAATCATTGTAAGTGCTTAAGAGTTTATTAGGATGCGTCCATACTTAAAATAGCATGAGGGGGCTGCGCTGATGTGCATGACTGGTTTACCATTAATTCCTGCCTTTTATATGTTTGCTAATCTTTGGTCGTAGCTGGTTGATGACACACTCGTCACGTCAGAACATCCACACACAACAGCTGCAAAGTACTTCTGTTAATTGAATCCCTGTTATGGGGGGAATACACAGAAGTCGTAAATCTACGTCACACTCAGTTTTCGACGTAACGGGTGTGCGAATAAAGCGATGACTCTATCGTTTTAATTTTCACCAGACTCTGAGGAACGGCAACAGAAGGGAGGCATTATGGAGAAGGAGGCTGTATAGTGTCTGCGGTAACCAATCAGTGAAAGTGAGAGTGAAACTACAGTATTGTGCTGCAATTTGCCACCTTTGATGCAGTGCACTTCTGTAATTGCCCACGTACAATATATTCATGAATGCTCACATGCATTGAATTTCACGTCGCACTGAGGCATTGCATTCCCTCTGCTCCCGAATCAGCTTCTGTTCACGCAGCCAGCAGCATGTACTCCATACTATGTGATATATACATATATACATATACCTTGTGTACAAAGTGATCAAAAGAAATATATTAAAAGAAATAGTTAAAAAAAAAGAAAGATAAATAGATGAACTTACATATCAAATTAACATTTTACTATTTATTTAGTCAAATATAAAACAGCCACCATCACTTTGAAATAGTTTTATTTTCTTCGCTCCTGTTTTTTAGTTCACATACATTTTCTTTTATCTGTCACTTTGGGAGTGTTGAGAACAGTCAGAGGAGTCAAACGATATATCTGCTGGGTACATTCTCAGGTGGTGCTCCTAAATAAAAGCGTTACTTGCAAACACACACAGTTTTGGAGGCAGAGAGGGCAAACAATTTGTGAACTGAGGCTGAGTCACGTATCGTACTCACTCTGTATACCAGCCCCTGTGTTCAACCCACCGAGATGCCCGTCTGAAAAATACAAGGAATCCATGCTATTTGTGTGTGTTTATTTTCCTTACCTGAACCTGCCTCATCACCCATCCAGTGGGGGACATGCTTCTCCAGTGAGGACATAACAAATAGTCTGTTTTTTTTTCTCTCCGGTGGTCCCAACAGAGTCGCTTTTCACAACTCATTGTGTTTAGGATCGTGCCCCCGGTGCTCACAGATGACATTGCAGTGTGTAAACTCCAGCAGAGTGTTGTCTGGAATCTTGCTCCTCTCACTCTCCATCTGGAATAGGCATCATTGATCTATTCTTGCATCAAATCAATAATCAACCCTTTTAAGTAATAGCGAAACACAACAACTCATATATTGCAATTCATTGTTTTTTGTATTGATGTTGTTTAAATACCTTTGCAATGTAAACAACTGGTGCATCTTTGTAACCCAGCCGGTCGGGGATCCTCGCATACATCTTGTCTGCACTGCAGAATTACATTTCAAGGTTGGAAAGGAATAGGACAAAGTATTCACAAAGAAGCAATATATAAACTTATTAAAACTGGGTTGCACTGTTCGATATTGGATGCTTTTAGATTCTTAAAAGAGCGCAGGCCTATTTTTCCGAAATATAGGGCTGTCCTCTATTAGAATTCCAAAATGTGTGAACCAATTACAAGGGAATATATAGAGCAATGCCACGGGACACATTTGATCTCAGAAGATGTTATTCTGGCCTCCAACCTAACAAAACAACCAGAGAACTACTGCCTACAATTTAGCCCCATTTCTGGGGTGAAAAAAAAAAGCATTGATTTAGTCTAATTCTCTCAGTTTCATTACTGCAAACACTGCTCTCATTTCTCCTGAGACATTATATTTTAGATCAAATAAAGCTCGGAGAAATGCGGTTTGAGCTCGGCAGTCGGATGGATGACAGCTGCACAGACTTTGCCCACGCAAGTTTGAGTTCCTTCAAACATAAAGACTACTTTCAAGTCCAACACCATAGCAACACGTCTGCTTCTGCATATACCTGTTCTACCCATACATGACTCAGTCCCTGTAATCTGCAACAGTAATCCTCCCAGTGATTTTCACATAGAGCTCATCGTGTGAAAAGCAAGGTGGATAAATATAAGACAGGACCAGTTCCTTTTCTAATGTTTCCCTTAACTCATATTGGCAGCCGTTGATCTGACAAGCAGCAGGGTATTGAATCAGTTATAATAAATTAACCTATAGATCCAAAAATAGATAAAGGACATTTGAAATAGATTTTAGAAAAATCCAGTGTCTTTGAATATAAACACAGGGGGTTACTACGCTGATCAATTGAGAATTAAAAGGCGAGATAAAAAAAGGAGACATAGGAATATCATCCTACCTCACTAAAATCGCAGGAACGCAAGAGTTTTGGCTAAACTTAAAATTTTTGCATGACCTGAGTCTTGAAATCTCCCAGAGGCCAAAAGATTTTATGAGAAGGTGCTGTCGATAGCAAAGGTTAATATGTACTGGCCCAAGAAATAAATAAATTAAATGAAGACATGGATTAGACTATGGTCCCATCATTGGAAATCTCTAATTCATTTTAGTAGGAGCTGCGGTTCCTCAACTCCATTTCAGCTGGGGCAGAGCCAACTTCTTTAGCAGTTACTTCTACAGTATTTGTAGTATTTCTACAATATTTAAGTCGGTAGCTGAACACTGATTTCTCATCATAAATAAAATATTTGCAAATATTATATGTCCATGTTGTCCGTACTGTACAATCATTTTACAACATGTTAAGAAAGATGACATGACAACGCCCCCAAAATGAAGCCAAACCATCTTAATTGCCCCCTGGTGGCTGTCTGCAGTAAAGGTCATAAATCCCATCTCCTCCATGTTATCGCACAGATGTTTTTTTTATTATTATTATTTGATGCTATTGGGTGAATCAGATTGAACCATCACAAGTTGAGACTGGGATTGGTCGAGTGCAAGTATAGGCAGGACCTTAAAACTGTGCCTCCACTCCACTATCAGTACTGCACAGACAATATAGCAGCACCTTTTTACATATTTTAGCTTTCTTTTTGCACAGTGAGAGGAGGTTGAGGAGTGTAACTCATATTTAATTATAGTCTATGCTCTGATCTTCAAAGACAAACACAGATATTGCATGAACCCATCAAAATGTCTGCATCGTGGTTCCACTCTTCTGCTGTTTGGCTCACTGCAGCCAACTTCACAGATCACCCAAGTGACAGCAACAGGTAACTGTTTTAAAAAGCCTTCAGGGAAATGCCTAAACAACATGTGATGTGCTGGTCTGTCGTATGAGTTTTTACAGAAGGACTGAAATCTATTCAGTTTCTCCCTAAGCTAACAGCTAGCAGACCTAATAAAAAAGTATATTTTAATGATTGAATCAAGATCAAGCTGCAGGGTACTTTTAAATGAATTAATGGATAATGTATTTTGTGCCTTAAAGTGATACTCCAAAATGTGCACTGTATACAACCTCCATAGAAAATTGTAGTACCATCCATCATGCAGTTTGCAAATATCACTAAAATATGCTGCTTTCATTTATTTGTAGCTTTCATGTTGTGATATATATATATATATAGCTATTTCCTATATACATAACCGAACTATGATGGCCCTGATTCAACTGTGATATGCTGATGTAAATATTTATGATGTCAGGTTTTAAGTCTTTATTCATCGGTTCCTGATGTGTGGAAAATCCTCCACATGACAGAATGAGTCTGTTTACTCTCCTCCTCGCACTGTATGTGCTTAAAGGGCTCTTGGTTAAAACGATATGAAATAGTGAGAAACCATTATTGCCTACAGTGGAATAATAAGGCAGTGTATTCCATATAGTATGGCAGTCATTTCAATAAAATAATAACAAAAATGCCTTTCAGTGGAGAGTAAATTAGAATGTGAGAGGGAAACTACCAAGGGGCAGATAAGAACAGTCAAAGTCAAACCCAATGTTCCTGTTCAGTGAGCACATTAAACTGGCAGATTTCTGCTCTGTGTGCCTGACGAGCCCTGGACACTCAGAGAAACACAGCCCTGAACAGTCAAGGCTTTGCTGGGAGTCTTTTCAAAACAGATTGTCGACCGAAGCCAACACCACAGAGAGCCGCAGAGGTACACACCACCCTAACCTCATTAGCTACTAACCTCTCAATCCTCACACCTCCGAAACACACACACAGGCTCTTACACACTCCCAATGATGCTCTGATGCCTTTGTGAATGATGACAGGCAGAGCACTCTCACTCCAAATTGCCCCTGTCATGTTAATTTAGCGGAGCGCTGCCGGAGAATTAAAAATCAGGCTGGGGTGGGGAGCTTGATTCGCTGAGTAACATAAAATCACAGCATCCATAAAGATGACTTGAATGTAGGTTAGTGTTTATTCAAGAAGTTCATGAATGGCAATGAGCCATGAGATTCACAGTTGTATGCTGTTAACTTTTGTGTAAAAAAAAAACGGGGAATTGTAAATTCGATTTTAAAGGGCACACTGATTAATTATTTACATTATAGTGTCAGAGAGTTGCTTGGAGTGAGTCCACGGGTCCGGGATGACTGGACACCTTTGGTTTTTTAAAGCCAGAATTCTTGAGAAAAAAAAATAACAGCATCATTACTCATCCAAGTTGAACAGCAATAGAAGGCTTTGAAACAACTGTGCACATTTTGACAAATATCACACTTTCTTCATGGTGAATAATGATATTGGTATCATACATGTGCAATCACAGTCAAGTCAATTGTATTTATCTAGTAGCTGCATGTTTCTTACGGCAGGTTAAACAGTGAGAACTTATGGCATCATAGTAAGGCCTCATCAACTGAGAAAAACGCATGGAAAATGGACTGGACGGATGTGAAATAACTGTCATTGCGACTAAAATAGAAACAGGGTAGCAGTGAAATAACCACAAATATGAGCTGTGTCCCAATTCAGGGGCTGTGTCCTTCTGAGACTGCGTTTGAAGACTGATTATACTGAAGGTTCCTTCAGACATGGCCGACAAATGTGTCCTAACATTCCACGTTAAGAGTGGGACAAGCTGGTGGTGCAAATAGAAAATGCTCAATAGAACAGACTGTATCTTTTTCGGCTTGGCCTTCACAGACTACGAAAGACGTGGCCTTTGTAGACAGAGTTCGATACAACAGATGCAGCCACTGAATTGGGACACATCTAAAGTATCTATAATCAATTCTTCAGAAGATTTTTTTGCAGCAGACATACATATTTAATCAACAGAAGAATTCCTCACTATATTAAATATGACAATATTAAATGTTTAAATGAATCACTTTTGAATGTTGTGCATTACTGCAGCTTTAAACAGAGTCCACTCTCACAGTTCAGATGAATGGATCAGTTGCAAACCTCAGCAGTGAGAGGGGAGGGATATTCATCTTTGTGATTGCAAAATCTCTTTAATAATTTACAATACTTTTTTCCAACGGCAACTTGAGAATTGTTGAAATGCAAAAGCAATAAATTCATAGTCTAATTACTTAACGGGAAAGAAAAATAACAGCCTTAAAGTCTAAACTCACATCGCTGGTCCTCATTCATGTTCATAAATGTCACTTCCAATATCACGAACCCACAATTATCAATATAACCAGAACCTGAATGTGAGGTAATCACTTAATCAAACATTAAACGAGTTGTATAAATAATTCCACGGCCGCCTACTGCTCCGATTTCCCCCCGAGGAGCCAAAACAAAGACTTTGTTGACAAGTAGAAAACACCCGGGCCAGATTGATGTGACGCAGTCGGAGTTCTCATCCCAAGTCAGAGCCCATAGTTCACGTCGGCCCTCCAGTGTGGCAGTGTGGATAACATATTGCTGTAACAGTGAACAGTAATGGGATGGAGAGGCAATTTGCCACTGTTCTCCATCTTTCCCGGTGACCTTTTCTCAGGTGTGTGCAATGTATCTGTGAGTCTCCTGCTGTTCTAAATAATGCCAAGGGACAATCACAGACCTGCCAGCGTACCTGCACTCAGTCTTCACCAAATGCCACCCAGTCATCAAACACAGGGAGCCGGATTGATGAATGAATTTGGTGTGGTGCCGCCTACAAAGACATTGCCATGTCACTGTAAAATATTGTGCCCATTATGTCTCATGAAAAACAATAGCCAGATGGTCTCATATTCATCAAACAACAAACTGATTACCAGCCAAATGGGAGATTAATCCTGCCGCTGGAGTCAGTGACGACGGGCAAAATGTAATAGGTTTAATAAAGGACATTTCAAAATGTGTATCTTCATTTTAAAGCATTGCAGCCAGATATAATACAGTTGAAGTAACTGGTGACCCCTTCACCAGTTACCCCTGAAAGTGTTTTGTGGACTAAAACACTTCACCCACCCCTCCATCATCAGCAAAGTGATGAGTAGATAATGAGGGAAAATTCATTTTTCGGTGAACTATCCCTTTAATGTCCTACACGCTGCTGATAAATCATGCAAAATGACACACAACAGCAGCACTGACAGTCCCCGGCACCACAACAACCAAAGGAAAATGCAGCTCTGAAAAGAAGTTCTGTGCTAAAATGAAGAATGCTTGTGGAGGCCGCTTGCAGATTACAGATTTAATTTCCCTTGCTCAGCCCAAAATCAGCACACAATATGTTTCCCACCTTTAAGAATATTAGATGAGGACCTGCAGAGGCCCGAACATTATGAACCTGCTGCCACGGCGCTCTTTCGAGACCACATCTGTGATTAAAAGGTCTCTTTGTCTGCTGACAAAAAAACCCTTTCTCAGTTCCTTTCCAGTCGCACACAAGGACGAGCGGCAGACAACAGAGCTCCCTGTGACGAGCCTCCGCCTGCAGGCAGCAGTGCTGATAGACTACTGATAAATTGAGTGCTGTGCAGAGGCTGATCCGGGCGAGAGAAAATTAAAAGCGCCTCGTTCTCACAGAAGCTTCGAGTCCTGTTTTATTCATTCACTGTTTTGAGGTTCGACTCGTGCCCGACTGCATCTTCCAGGCTGCATTGAGCCAAATGTGCAGAGGACGTGCGAGTGGGATCACTTCGTCACGTGAAGTATTCAGATGTGAATTGCCCTCTTAGCAGTAATGCACGGGTGAGAACTCGCAGCTCTCTGAAATATGCATATCATGTATGTTTTGATCCAACATGAAATAGCGTCCCTCCCACCCCCCCCCCCCCCCTGCCTGGATGTGAGCGATCTTACAAGCTGCACTGTCTTGTACAATGTTTTTCGTTAACCTGCATTATTGTACTTTTGGATGTTTGTTTGTTTACAGGGTGAATTCATTACAATACATTCTGGAGTCAGTGTGCAGTGGAGAGTTTCACTCCGCTCCACCTATAAATGCTCCTCATTCTCCACCTCTTCAGGGAACGGCCTGTTCAATTAAAGACAGACTCATTAAATATGGAGCCACCTTCTCACAGCTCTATAGTGAGCTGCTTCGGATTTGCCTGGTGTTTCAGTGAACACAAATCAAAGTGGATACTGCAACTGTCCGGATTCTATGAGCTGACTATGTTTACGATGTTTACGTGCACATCATTACGACCACTATTGACGTTAGTTATTCGATTATGTTGTTTACATGAGTTGAACATCCCATTCATGTTCCTGTTTACATGTAACAGTCTGATTATGACTCGCATCAACATTATGTCCACTATACTTGCGATGTTATTCTGCAGAGCCACGGATGCCATTTTTGGGTTT
Source organism: Verasper variegatus (assembly GCA_026259375.1). NCBI lineage: Eukaryota > Metazoa > Chordata > Actinopteri > Pleuronectiformes > Pleuronectidae > Verasper > Verasper variegatus. The sequence goes on from CM048054.1 coordinate 9,112,762, forward strand.
TCTTTCCATTTAAAAAAAAAAACAATTTATTTAGATTTTTCCATCTTACACCCAGGACATCAAGTAGTTGGTAAGTGTCGTATGTCAGTTATTGCAAAATGCTGTGAAAACTCTTACAAAGCAATTAATCAATTAATCATTCACGTTTACATAATGCGACCAAGGTCCGGATACTCCACACGCCTCAGTTCAATTATTGTTAATGCTGGTTAAGTCAGTCAGAAAATGCTGTTTATATGGCAGTGTCTTGCTCAGACTACTGTCTTGATTACGGTTAATATCAGAAAATATTTGTGTCCATGTAAACTTAATCAACGACAGGAGGATATTTGAGCCTGAGATAAAATAAATAACAGGCCAATTGGGAAATTATAAACACCACCAAATTAAAAAACAAACATTGTATTGGGGGAACGATTCCAAGACAGCACCCTGAATATAAACTAGCATTTCTATTATAACACCGCTCTGCCTCAGGTGATGATATTTCAGTCTTGCGTGCATTCAGATGTGGGAAAAATCTGATGATAAAGCCACGGAGTGTTCTTAAAAGTGTCACAGTTCATTCGTGCATCCATTCATTCTCCGCCTGCCTTTCTTCTCCGACTCTCCTGTCATTTCAGACCCCGCCACGCCCTCGTGCCCCGCAGTAATCACAGCTTTCCTGCTCCTTTCAGCTTCGGCTCTTTCTTGCCCTCCTACTCACCTGCTCCCATCTCCCTAATCAGCTCTTAGTCTTTACGCCACCGGCCCGTTTCCACTCAGGTCCTCTCCAGATTGTCTATTGTGCTTTCCACGCTGCAGCCTTCCCTCCTATCGGCTCTGTTTTGCCAGCTTGTCTCCTACGCTGCCTTTGCCTGCTTCTTTTGCGTTCCGCTGGGTATCTGCCATGTAATCTGGTTTATCTGATGTACTCAATCATCTACGCATAATCGATGTACCGGACACAGAGGCACACTTTGGTTCTAACACAACTTTAAAGGACTAATTATAGTTTTAACATCAACCGGTCTCATTTCTTTTTTATACAGTTTTACGCTTCTAATCCATAAAGATTTGGTGGAATGTTATATTTTTTGCCTCAATATTGACAGCTCTTTGCAAAATAACCTCTTTTATTTATATATATATATAATTTATCATGTAGTATTGCATTATATCACCAATATCAGTAAATAAAATAAAACAACTGGACAGCTTTAAATGTCTATCCCAAATGTCCCATGTGTGCACTGAAATAGCCTTTTGCTCTCTGTATGTTGCTCCTGTTAACAATGACCATTAAAATACACCCCACTGATGCACTTTCAATGTAACTGAGGAGTGAAGACAGACACACATTTGAACCGCTCCCTTCAGAATATTAAATATTAAAGTAAAATAGACTTTTACTTACTGAGGTATTTTACAAGGTATTTCTACTTTATATGTAAGAAAGAAAATGATTTCTCTGCTGGCCTGTTAAAGTCACCACATTTTCTTTAGCTCTACTTTGTGCATTTGGCTTTTGTGACAACTGGGTCCAGAACAGCGGGTATAAGGGTATCATTTTAAAAAGTCTTTTAGTCTTATACAGCAATACCTTTTTCAGCGGGATACTGTCTGAGAAAGTAAATGGTATCACATTAAAACTGACATGTACATTTCAGCAAAGTACAATGTGTATCTGGGTCTTTGACCTCTTTCTATAATTCGATCTTATTCACATTTTTTACGGTCTCCAAATTCATATGTTTCAAGAACCCTTCAACATTTACCAGCAGAATCATCCTAAAATGTTCAAAGAAAGATACAAAAAGCACGAGGAGAAGAGGTTTTCATTTGTTCCCCGAAGCCATTCAGGACGGAAACAGGAAGACGATTCATGAGTCACATGGAGTAGACTTGCTCCAGTCTTTACAAATTGAAGGATCGAGCAGCCTCATGTCCACGAGCACACTCCCAGCATTGATCTAAATCAAATCGATCACTTCATCTGAGGCCTGTTGGACGTTGTCCTGGGGATTGAATGAAGAAAATACGACAATGCTATTACAAGACAGAGTTTCAAGTAATACAAAAATTAAATAAAGAGCCAGCTGGGATTGCCTCCATACCATTGTACATTGAATAATTCACTTCAGAATTAATCCTCTGCACATCATGCTGCTGAATATCAATTTCAATTGTTTAGAATATTTAATTCTCCCACACTGTAACAGGGTGGCTGACACTTTGAGTGGCTGACAGGTCAGGCACATCAAACAGCTGCAGTAATACGAATCAGTGCTTTTGAAGCTTTCCTTGTATCTTTCCATATTCCACACATACGTCCGTCATGTCATGGGTTTTTGACCATTTTCAATCAGTTCTGACCATATCAAACTCAAACAGGTGAAGAGGTGATTTCCTTCAGTATATGCAACTGATTCATCAATGTAATTATAATATCGATGGTGCTTCACACATAAAGCATTGTCTCCCAATAATCAAATATTTAAAACATTTCAGATTCGTGCTTATGGCCGACTCTGATCCAGACTGTGCACCGCTTGCAGCAGTTTTTTTATCCTCACGTGCACAATCTGTTTTTTGAAGGACAGATGCGATGTGGAACGTGCATTTCATTGTGTGCACACAGTACCTGCCATCTTTCTCAGGGGCTTTTCGAGTGGTACCACTGGAGTTTGAAGGTATGAGGTGAATCCTCCGTGGGACTACTCAGCAAAAGTGTTGAAAACTAATGGATGCAATTTGAGTCAAGGAAAGAAATAACTCTTCCCCATTACCATCTATGAAAAAAAATAACTTTTTATGCTCTCTCCCCAGCAATTTTTCTGTTGTCCTCCAAAATAAGCAAAGTGCACTTTATTATTTCTGCTGTGACGACCGAAGTGCATCGCTGACATGAAATTGTTTTCTCAGCTTCCCCATTTTTATGCAATTAGCAAACTGAAGTTTCAAACATGTTTCAGTGTACATTTAATAATTCACTTAGGAATTATACTGCTGCACGTTATGCTGCTGAATATCAATTTCACTTGTTTAGAATATTTCATTTCTCAGCCAGAATTGAATGAATGCCTTCTGGCTGTTCTGATCTAATGAGGTGATGCATCACAGACCAGGCAGATAATCAGTGGCACAAAGTAACCAAGTTATTTGAATTAATCAAGTGATCCCTTTGTAGGAAAATTTAAACAACACTATAGGGTGCACTGCTTGTGTTTCATTTACATGCACGTGTCAAGAGGCAGTTGAATCTGATTACCGTTAATGAACTCATCAACCAAATAAGCTCAACTGTTTAGACAGAGTCGGCTGAAACCCATCAATAACTCATGACTCTGATGACATCTTGTATTAACTATTATATTTTCATAATTGGCAGAGTCTGGCTCTCAGTCTGTACAGCAAACATGCATGGACATGTAGAGATAGAGTTAAGACAGTGAAGGTCACCGCTAATGAGTAACCATCACCAATAAGAGACGTGACGGCCAAACACTGCTGCTAAGTGTGTGAGAACAAAAAAAAGGTGGAAGGCTTAATGAGGACAATTAGTTTCAAGTAAGTCCTCTTTGCTGCTAATTATTCAAATATCTGTGTTGAATAGGTTAGGATATAGTGTTTCCACTGATTTAAAAACATTAGCAAAAAATAATGCAGACTAAGGATGAGTCTGAGTAATTTAGAAACAGCGCACGTACTTCTAACCGGAATACAAGGGAGTCTGAAGGTGGTGAAGGCCAAACATAAATATTATGTAACCAAAGGACGAGTTTTCACTTTCAACATGATGGAAAATATTAATAGTGCTCAGAGTTCTCACCTCCGCTCCTGTCACTGGATACACTTTACTACTCCCTTCAGTGTGGATGTTCCAATAAATTGGTTCACACAAATATTTCTCACTTACATATTAACTGCAGTGAAAGTGACATTTAAAAAAGTATAGTTTTTTTGCAAGTCTGTATTTTGTATTATTATTATTGTATTTTACTGTATATTATATGAAGTGTATATCACGACAAGACATTTACATAGTACAAAGCTTTAATACATTACATACAGCATAGTAACCCTTGTGTTGTGATATCTGGGTAACACATTAAGCTTCCTAATGATGATTACTATTAATGATAATGATCTGGCATCAATTATACATGAGAGAGCCTTTTATTGAATAGACTTTGGATCAGATGAACATGCAAACATGTTACGTTTGTCTTGTACAAAAGAGAAAAAGCATACATTTCAACAAATAAGCAGAATATTAAGTGACATTTGGTTTGCTGTGGATGTCTGTTTATCCCATCATTAAGACTGAAGATCTTATAAACTGTCTCCACAATAATGTAATAACAGATTTTATGGTAGATAGAATTTGTGAATTTCCTGATTATTTTTGTAAGAACTCAAATAGATAAATTGTTTATCACTGTGTGCGGTGACTCAGATTATGAAGTGTTTCTTAAATCCTTACAAAATGGGGTCATTTATGGGGCGACGGAGACAAGTTGTACTAAAAATGAATAAAGAAACATCATTAAAAACAAACACGGTCCTTATGAGGGCTTTTATGTGTCGGCCACAAACCTCCAAACATGTGCTGAGGTATAAGTTTTAGCTGGAAGTTGTGTTATCTGAGAGCCTAATTGGATCTCAGTTGGATTAAAAGATTATCTCAGCATGCTATGTTTGTTTATTCCAAAACATTAACTTGAAGTGTAAATGTTTGAACTGCAGAGCTTCAGCTTCAGAGGAAGAGCTTTTGCAAACTGGTCACTGTTTATCCATTCACAACGGCCATTGTCCATTCATAAAAAATCCATAGAATTTCTGCCCCAATAACCTGAACTTCATCTGCTACAGATCAACACTGCAGATGCATTTGAAGCATCGTGTTTTCCATTGGTTATATGCATTTTAAAGCATGTTTCTCTGTCGTCTCTGCTCCTGTGAGATATGATTTGAGGAGTAATTTGACAAAGCATTCAAACATCAAGCCAAAAAACAAAGACCTTTACTGACTGAAAGATGTTCCAGTCACAATTTAATGGGTTCATTTCTGGAACACTGTGAGGAGCCGAGATGAGACGAGGTGGGAGGTGTCTTTGCTGCTTCTCTGATTTTGTTCGTTTTTCTTCTCCAAAATATTTAGATGTGCCTTCTGTCAGTCAGGGCCCATTCAAACCAGGAGACAAAGTGAAGAGACGTGCTCCTTTTTGCCTAATGCAGAACATAAGAAACCGCTCTCCCCTTTCATGATGCCGTACACTGAATAATTCAACTGGATTAACTGCTTTTTGGGCTTCAGAATGAAATGTCTTACGCTGCTGAACAGCCACTTTTTGTGTTACCCTCCACTGCTGTGAAGTGATCTGCTGTTGAATGGTATAATCCTTATATTGTATTGTAACATTTAGTCTTGTTCAAGGATATTCACAAATCATAAAACTATACAAAAAAATCATATTTATGTGCAGACAGAAGAGAAAAATCATAATCAGCTCATTCTATTTCTCACAATCGGCTATGACCCTTTTTACCCTTTGGTTTTGTCTTTGCTTGTGTTTAAAAAACACTTAATGGAAAATAACCTCAGTGGTTAATCCCACATGACTTGAGTGCTACTTTCAAATGTCATGGTAAAGTCGCTATTGAGCTCTATGTGTAATACAGCACAGCACTCTAGTGGACACAGGGGTAATAATTGTTTATGTGTGTGTTTGTGTGGGTGCGAGTGTGAGAATATGTGACTTTGAAGCGCAGTTTGGTATTAAGGTGTCCTCTTTTTTTTGCCAATATCTGTTCTTCTTTTAAAGAGCATGTGCGAGGAAGAGGTTTTAGATCCACTCTAGCTGACATCCCTGGTGACCTGATACCTGATACAGAGGTAGTGTTTGAAAAGCGTAAAGAGACGAAAATGAGCCTGCATGATGTGGGTCTTTTTTGGTCTGTGACAAACACATCTGACTCACACGGTGAATTTAAATGAGAAGATGAAATGCAGGTTGGTGAGGATGTGGTTCTAAAACTGAGGCTTTTATGCACTTGTTTTCCTTTGTGTGAAACCATGCAGATGAAACCATGGGATGTTTGTCGATTGTTTTTGATTGCCCAAAGAAGGTTAAAGTTGCAGCTGGTTCCTTAAAGGTTCAGTGTGTAGAATTTAGTGACATCTAGTGGTGAAGTTGCATGTTGCAGCTGAACACCCCTCACCTCACCCTCCCCTTCCAAACATGAAAGAGAACCTGTGGTAGCCTTCAGTTGTCATAAAAACTCAAAAGGTGTTTAGTTTGTCCAGTCTTGGCTACTGTAAAAAAACATGGCGGCATATGTAGAGAGGACCTGCTACCAAGGTAAATATTAAGTATTTAAATATAAAGAAAATAACCATTCGTACAATCTAGTTGATATAACACACACTAGTGAAAACATCACTAGGATTATTGTATATTCAGATTCTGCCAATAGATCCCTTTCACCTAAATCTTACACACTGGAGCTTTTATTTTGACATGCACGACATAAACATATTTACACCATAAAGATGGACGACTTTCTCCCACTATCCAGAAATGAAGCTACAATTTAATGGTTATGAATGCCGCCATCTTGTATATTTGAAGACAGAATCTGAGCATGTAAGACTACTGGTGACCAAGTCAGATGATTTGGAAAAAGGCTGAGGCTAGTGGAGAAAAAGAAATCAAAAAGAGTTATAATTATTCTCAACCAGTGCTGTCTTCACATAAATCAAATTATAATGAATTAAACTATTCCTCATTTTCCCTGGAAACATCTCAAGGACCCTTGAACCCATAAAGCAGCCACTGTACCCATTAGCGTGAGTCTACTGTAATTCATTATGCAAAGCAAGGCCTTAGTAATATGCAAAGAAATATTACATGGAATGAGTAATAGAGCTCATTACAAAGCCACAGTGGTATTTTCTATCATAAAAAAAAACTGCCTATGACCCACTAGATTAACCTGGTGTGATCTATTTTTACTCCTGAATAAGAGCTAATGTTTGTCGATTTTTTTCAACAAAACATCGAGCAACACAATACATCTCTGTTTTCATAACATAGCTTTTAATTAATTACAATAACAAGGGCCATAAGAGCATCTCTTACAAGTACATTCTGCAAAGTTATGTCTTTGTGTCTTAATCTAAACTGTATTAAAAGTGCTATGGGGAACATGTTTACATATGGAAATTTATACTTGCTGTAGAAACTAAACCACATAATGTAATCATCAATTGAAGGAGTTCATTCGCTTGCTGTGGCTTCATTTGAGAAACACTTTGTCGGTTGCTTGGTCGCATGCATGTGTTTCTCTGCCTTACTCTTTTTGGAAATATGGAAATTCACCTTTGCAGCTTGACCTTATGAAGTGTGACCTTTAATTAAAGAGATGGACACGGAAGGATTTTTCTCACAGAGGTGTCATCTTACTGTGCGGAGATGATAGACCTAAACAAAAACACCTTTAGAAAGACAAAACCAAACCCCTCTGGGCCAAGAACTTAAACGAAGGTATTCCCAAGACATATGAAAGCTGTCACACGGTTATGCAACAGTCTGAAGCTGCTTTATTAGTTGTGAATGGGAGGCTGTCTTCTTTTTATCAGTCTGAACTTTTACTCCCACATTATTGAGTTTAATATTAAAGTGGCACTATCAGTTTTGAGCGAGAAAATGTGGCCGTAACTCCTTGTGATGTTATAGTCTGTGCTTTCCCCATCGTTCTTGTTTGAGCATAGCCGCCCTGTTATATCGTCACAGGCTCTTTGGACAAACAGCCTCTGATTTCTCTCTTAAATCTATTCAATGCACAAACACACACACACACACACACACACACACACACGACTGAATACTCCATACATTAATGCTGAACTGGTACGTATGGGCATTTGCATTACGATGTAGTTTAGATCAAAACTATCCTTCAAGGACACAGATGGTCCACCGGGGAGTAAGAGGAAGTGGTCCAACCAATTTCATACCTACTGCTGCCTACACAGACTGCATAACAATTCAGCTAGCTGCATCTATCTGACAAATGTGTCATATTCACACAGGGACCGCTCCTTTCTGATGAGTAGAAGATACAGAAGAAAACAATGCAAGCAGATGTGACGGCTGCAGTTTACCAATTTGTAACCAAAAAGGAAAGGGCTGACTAAATTGTCCTTGGATGGCCTACAAATTTCAGAAGGATAACATTGATTGGCCTTGTTGATCTGTTGCTGTGTGTGGAAAATATAAAAAATACTGAACTATTTGAGACGGCATGGTGGTACCATGGTTACTACTTAGTTCAAATCCCAGTTCAGCTGGAGTCTTTGTCTGTGGAGTTTCCATGTTCTCCACGTGCCTGTGTGGGGTTCTCCAGGTACTCGGGCTTCCTCCCACAGTCCAAAGACATGCAGATTGGGGTTAGGTTGATTGGAGACTCTAAATTGGTGTGAATGTGAGCATGAATGGTGGTTTGTCTCTTTATGTCAGCCCTCTTTATGATGATCTGTTCAGGATGTGAGGTGGGGGACCTCTAACCCAATGTCAACTGGGATTGGATCCACCCACCACCACAACCCTTAAAGGATAAGCTGTGTAGATAATAACGGATGGGTTGATGAACTATTTATACTTCCACATTCAGTCTACATCCATTTTTATGCGTCTGCGCCAGAGGCGTTTTGTTTCTGGGTGGTCCATCTGTCCGTTGCATTCTTGTGAACACAATATCTCAAGATATCATTGAGGGTATTTTTTCAAATTTGGCACAAACACTCAGTTGGACCCTGGGATAAGCTTATTTGTTTTTAGTGGCCGAAGGTCAAAGGTCAAGGTTAGCGTGACCTCATTTTCTTGTGAATATGATACATCAGGAACACATCTGGCACAAACATGGACTCAAGGATGACCTGATTAGAATTTTGGAGGTCAAATGTCAAGGTCACTGTGACTTTACAAAACAAGTTTTTGGTCTCATGAACATCTCACTTTGGGGGAATTTCTGATTGGGTGTTTTTAGCCTCTTGAACATATCTCAAGTCTGCCTACTTGTACTCAAAGATGAGCTGATTTCAGTGGTCATAGGTAAAGGTGACCTCATGTGAATCTGGAAAAAAATCTTTGGAGGCTGAAACTGCCCCGGTTGGCAGCGGCATTCAACTGCAGGGCACAATTCTAGTTGTGAAGTAAATCTTTGCACCACCAGACAGAATAAGTCAAGAAGGTTAAAATTGCTCTCCTGCCCATCTATTTCCTGAATGGATGTCTCACGTTAAAATGTCTCTACATGGAAAATAAGGTGCCACTATTCAATAAACCTTGCTGCTAAAAATAGCTAAATTAAACGCAAGACTTTATCTGCTCCTAAAATTAAAGCTCCATTGACAGTTAATTAAAAAACATCCTGCCTCTCTGGTTTCTTGCTTTGGAAGAGCTATTTCCTTTCCTTAATGTTGATTGAAGTGTACCAGGCCAGAGGAGCAGCTTATTTTTAACTTAAAGAAATTCACTTTTGACAATACTTAATTAAAGTTCAGTTCAATCATCCTCACTTCATAGCTGTCATTCCTGGGAAAATGACTGCACAGATTAAATATAATCACTGTGAACAACACAGGGACCTTGAAGGCTATATATGGGGACAACAGAAAGAAAAACAATATGCTTTTCATCCATAAAGCATTTGAGTGTTCAGTCCTGCTGTAAACATGAGGTAAACATCAGGTAAATGCAAAACAAATCAATCATATTTCTCGTAAAACAAATACAAAGTACAAATAAGTTTATTGTTTCTCTAACACAAACCATCATCAAAGACCCTCATAATAGGGTTTACACTCTCATGCAATTTCCCCACTTGATTCAAAGACCTTTTATTCTTGAAATTGACTTTCACAGGCTTCTAATACAGATCACCATGTACATTTTATTGTAATAGCTGTAATTCCTTAGACCATTTTACATTGTAAATATTTTTTTTCTGTTCAAAGTTTTAGAAGGAATGAAATGTCTCCCTTTGGTAGAAGTCCTGCATGAAATAAACTACTTATATAATGTGCAGAAGTTTTTTTTTAATCAGAAATAGCATTAAGGTGGAAGTACTCATTTAACCTCTGTGACAAATGTATTGTAATAAATGTTAAAACAGCCTTTCAAAATTAATCTGAAAAGAAAAAGTATGGCTGTGGAATTAATCTAGGGAAATGAAAATTCCACTCAGCCTATTTCTCTTGGATTTGTAGTAGTAAACATAAAAATTAGCATGGATTGAAAAAATTCAAGTATAAGTACTTCAAAATTGTACTTATGGACAGTATTTAACTTCAGTATGTACTTACTTTCCACCAATGCTTGAAAGTTGAAAAGATGTTTCGTTCATATTACCGATAAAATATATGAATCTAGAAATAATAAATGTATAGTTGTGTATCATATCAGTAAATTTAAAAAGAATAGAACATAAATAAAAACAACTTGTTTATACGAGTTTAACATCTGCTGGTAATGTTTCCACAAATACTAAAAGTGTAAAAAAGTATTTTAGAGAGAACAATAACAACAACACAGTAACAACCGAAATAAGACTGCAGATTGTCTGTTCGTGTACTTTACATGTCTTGCTTTCTCTCTCTCTTTCTCTCCCTCTCTCTCTTTTTCTTTTGAGCCAGTAGCAACCGGCAGTGACGTCAGACGACGTCATCACGCTGTGCCTACGCTCCGCGGAACGAGGCAGGTTTGTTTTCGGTTTGTTTTCCTGGTGGTTTCCTGAATGGCGGAGCTGCTCTGAAGTTACTGAAGTGCAGCGGTTTGGTGTAGAGACCAGTTTCCCCTGTGACCAGACGAACTTACAGGGTGAGGACATTTTATGTTAAGCAGGGGCCGTCGTTATGAGGTTCACCGGAGCTACTTGTAGCTGTGAAGCTAACGTTAGCCTCTGTACAGCATCTGAGTGCAGCACGTTCCTCTGTCAAGTGTGAGGAGCCTGCTGAGCTTCCTCTATCACTGCCCTGATGTACATCGTCTATAATCTAATCTATAGATAATCTGCGGGGGGTGAGATGGGGATTTTAGTGAGGACACAATTATCTCATACTCCTGTTTGCTGTCTTTACAGTTTGCTAACAGTTTGCTAACAGTGAGCGGTGATAGAGCCTGTAAATCACAGTGTATCTAGAACGAGTCGTGTTTCATCTTTGAAAACATAGTTTGCAAACAACTGTGATGTTTTAATGTCAGTTGATGTTGCACCTGCAGTGTTTTTGACCAATCACCAGCTCAAGACTCTATATTTTATATAAATAGTGTTAAGTCACGTTAAAATCACATACACACTTACAGCAAACTGTTAACGCAATACATCAATTAAACGGCTAAATTATTTCATGAAAAAAAGGAACCAAATATTATCCAATTCCAGGTTTTTGAATTTTGAAAATCTGCTGCTTTTTCTTGTTTTAGGCTAATCGATAATTAAAAAAATGCTCATTATTTGCAACAATAATAGATACAATAACGTTGTTACAGTGTGCTTATTTCAACACTGAGACTGCAAATATTATGGTATGGTTACTTTTTAATTATCTTCATGTGCAATGTCCTGTTTTGTTTCTCTTTCTAGGATTGACAGAATGTCTTCTCCGGACCCCATCATCAAATCGAGACAGACAGAGAAAGACGTCAATGGAGTTTCAACACAGGTCGTCTGTACGGATTTCAGTAATTACATATTCATAGTTCTCACTCAGTACGGCAAAATCGGGAGCTTGATATCTGTCACACCTGACTCCAGATCAAATGATATCAGCACCCCGACTTTCTCCACCAAGGTGCTGCTGGGCAAAGACGAGGTAACCTGAATGAAACTGTTCTGATAAATATTGTGTCAGTGTGATGTAGACTTGTTCAGAGGACATCAGTCAGATGGTGCGGCACGGGGTAATTAATTTCATGGTGTGGTGGGGCAGATGAGGTTCTGACCTGCTCTGCTTGATTGGGCAAAATTAGATGAATGCAGGTGCCTAGACTCTCTGAGATCTGTTAAAATGTACACAAGTAAACATATCATGTATAAATACATAAACAAAAAATGAATAGACTAGAAAATAATATAGAAAATACACAGATATTGTTTTGTTTCTACAATATCTCAGTGAAAGGCTTGTATTGGCTGATTTATATCGGCCAACTGATATATAGATCAGGCTCTAATTTAGTTTACTTGATAACGCAGATGCCAGAAACCTGCCATAACCATATAATGGGTTTCATTAAAATTGTGTCAAGTCATATTGGAAGACTTATAGATGCTGTTTATTTTGGGAGAACTTCTCAAAAATTATTAACTTTTCTTATGATGGTTGTGTAATACAAGCCATCAGCGAGGCTGTATGGCAGTAAAGGCAAGTCCTAACTATTTACCACATATGCAATGGCAGCAGTTTTTTTTCTGGACAACCTTTTTACAGTGTGAGATTTGCATTTCAACTGTGAGATTCCACAGGCCTGCTGTTACACATTGTGAAGGACTGTAGAAGCCAAATAGTTTTCTTATGATGCAGACGTGTTACATTGCAGCATTTCTGTTTGTAATAATACAACGCCTGCATTCTGTTTCTATTTTCAGCCTCTGACACATGTCTGTGCCAAACACTTGGCTACGTTTGTGTCGCAGGAAGCCAGCAACAGGCCTGTGTTGCTGGGACTGGCACTAAAGGATTCGTCCATAGATTCAATAAAACAAATGAAAGAGATCATCAAAAGCTGTAAAGTCTGGTAGGAGGTCAACAGAACGGACACTTTTTTCCTCCTGGATGCCACCAATGTCATATTTTTCATCTTTGTAAACATCTGATTCTACTCAATGCTAATATTTCATATATCAAAAAGAAAACCCAGTGGCTTGTGCCTCATGATGGAAATGTATAAATCTGATTTAACTATAGATTTGTTGAGATAGGAAGGAACGTCTTATGGAAAACATGTTAGAGTTAATCTGGTTTCAAGGGCGTGTTTGCTCCACGCCTCTGTGCTCTCAAAAAGTGAGGAATGTGCAAAGACTTCATGGAAAAGGATTCAATTTCATCACACACCATGCATTTCATTTTATAATCTGTTATATTTTATACTGTTAATATGTTTGTATTGTCCAATGCAAATAGTCTTGAGTTGTGTCTTGATGCAGAACTTCGAAATAAAACTGGCCACTTTCTCAAACTTGTCCCTTTTCTGTCTTTGAAACAAATGTGACTCAATCATGTCTGCCCCAGTGAAGAATTGTTTAGGCTTAGCTCTGGATCAACATTTTAAGTATCACAAATATCCCCATCAAACTGGAAAATTGGTCCAGGCCTTTTCTAATCAGGCTGAGGTCTTTGGCTCATTTATCAGGTGTGGCCGTATCACACAGGCTACTATGCAGTTAGGCTCCGTCAGCACATTTCAAAGCAATATACTCTGTGAGTACACTACACATTGTCAGACTTGCACTATTGTGTTCAATATTGTCTCTCATATCTTTGTATTTTTTATGTTATAAATAAAGTGTCATTTTGAAATTTGTTTTCTTTTTTGTGCTGTGTAACATTTAGCTACTTATATAATGACTGTAACATACTATTCCCATTATTAACAATCTAGTAATTTTCTTGATGCATAGTTAATTTGTAAATATATATAATGTTAGAAAATAGAGAGAAACGTCTGGCACATCTTCCCTGGAGACATGCCTTGTTTTATTAATATTTTATTTTATTTTATTCCAGATCTAGAATAAATTGTCGAATTTGATTGCAGTTATTTCTACTTAGTTGTCCAAATTGTAGCTGATTATTTTCAGTGAATTCTTTCAACTCAATTATACATACATAGTGTAATGTGCATACACATGCTGCTTTGAAAGACCTGTAGATTTGTGAGTTAGTATAATATACAACACTCCATTGAACAAGTGGGCAACTCGGCTTAAATGCTCATTTAGGTCTACACTATTTGACCATTTTATTCCTCTTTATTTATTTATTCATTTATGTATTTATTCATTTATTTTAAATCTCACCACTTTTTTGTGGGATCCTTTGTGAAACTCTACTTATAAGACCTTAATTGTTTGAGTTTGCATTATTCAATATATTACTTAATATCTGCTGCTCATTTGTAAAGTTGTGATTTATAAATTGACATGTGTTAAACAAACTGTCACAACTAACACTTATTTTCATTGTCACTACATCTGACGGTTCCATTCTTTAATATAATTCTTTAATGATAAGCTGAGTCTATCAAATGGCAGAAAGCAGTCGGGAAACCCTGAAGCCCAAGGCAGTATATTCTAGGGTATTGTTTTGTTTGACTAGCAAACAATTGAACTATCCAGCAAGTTGCAGCAGCCGAAACCAGTACAGTTTTAATTTTTCATTTGACCTATATGATGATTCGATTATCAAATTGCTCCAATCAAATCCTCTGTCAACTGTCTAATCAATAAATAGATCAGTCATTTCAGTTTTAGAAGCAACTCTTAAAGTGAGGATCAGTTGTTTGTTGTTGAGAGATGTAAGTAAAAGTGTAACATACTGAAGTAAATACAAAAGCACAGTCTTGGGGATAACTAACGGTAAAGCACAGTATAATATACTCAGTTCATCCAAACATAGTCTATTAGTTCTTAGAATAAAAGCGTGGTGAGTTCTTAGAATAAAAGCGTGCTGACGTCAGAGTGCGGAGCTGCGGCCACGTGATCTATTCACCTGAGCCCAACCTGTTTATCTTGCTCATCGGACTCTGGGCAGAAACCTGCGTCGTTCGCTCAGCGATTTTGACGTTTTACTGGTTTCTCAGAGTGAACGCTACAGGCCACAGCAGCGCCCCCCCCCCCCTCTGTGTGAGTCTGTCTTCGTTAATTCAAGGTTTTTTTAATTCAGGGGCTCGATTCACCGACTCTTTGGACTTCGACCTGCGCCGGGCGCCTTTCTCAAACAAGGAAGTCCAGTTTCCTGAAGCCCCGTGGTGGATGAAGTCGTCGGTGAATGGCGGCTGTTGACCACGGTTGGTTCCTCTGAAAGCAGATTTATCCTCCATGTTTGTCCTGTAGCGTCGTGACACCAGCCCTGCTCTGTTTGTGGCCAGTTGGATAAAGCCGCTTCCAGCCTCCTCCGGACAAGGTGAGCACTTTGTTTACAGTTAAGAATGAGGACACCAAAACATGTTGACACTGTCTGTACATGTGTCTCAGAACTGAATGTTTCTAGATATAGGAAGAGTAAAGTGTAAAGGTTTAGTGCTCAGCAGGCAGCATGAACCCACTGGGGGGGGATATCCAGTTCAGCCCCCAGGGGACATGTTCTTACATTTCACCTGTCAGCCCTGCACTGACCGCACTGTCTTTCAGATGAACATCTCTTTTGAAGACGTGGATCCCTCGGCCGAGAACGGCTCAATGGCCCACCTGCCTTCGCAGCTTGACAAGTCGGCCGCCTCCAACTTGACCATCATCCAAACCAGCAACGGCTCCATCGTCAGGGACCAGATGTTTCTGAGCACGGTGGCTGCCCAGGTCCTGACGGGGACATTCGTGTGGTCCGCCTTGCTCATCACGTTCCACCAGGTGAGCGGAAAGCCTTGAAGGAACTCGAATCACTGCAGCTCACGAGCAAAACTTGCCTCAGAGTGTCAATGTGTAATCAGAGACAGTCGGGGTGTGAGAGAGTTCAGCTCACTCGCCAGAGAACACAAACAAATGTCTGTCACTAAAGGCTTATTACCTCACTGCATAGTGTGGTGCGTTCAGTGGCTTTGCTCACGCTGCATGTTTGTTTCCATACTTAAACACTGACTCTTTGTCTTATCTAGTCATAAAGTATGTCTTCACACTTGCACTGCCCCGGTGCATTGTGGGAATGTTTTTACTTACTTTGTAGTTGACGGAGGCCATCAGATTAAAATGCATGGGAATCCTTCCAGTCGATTTTTTTTTTAAAGGACAATGAATACGCAGCGTGTGCGTGCGTGCGTGTGTGTGTGTGTGTGTGTGTGTGTGTGTGTGTGTGTGTGGTGATGGTTAAGAAGAATAAATGGCTCAACACAGGCCACATTTTACCCAGAATCCATTTCATCGCTGTCGTAAATTAGTGTTTCCTCGTGTGGGTGAGTTACCCACTGTGCACTGATGATAGCTTATCATCATGGTTTTATCATTTGTGGAGAATGCAGTAGGGTGCAGTGTATTATCAGCAGGGAAATCAATTGCTACTGAGATAACATTTTACAGCATTATAAAGGATGAGGGTGTTGTTTTTTCTTTTCACTGCGGTTTTAATGCTCTGCTCTTCTAATGGTTTTGAAATTTAGTTGACGATTTTATAACCTTTTGTATCAAACACGCTTCCAGAGCCCTACACCTGTATCATAACCCTGCTCACAGAGTTATACCTGTATCTGTCATGTGGTGTATTTAGTTACCTCCTCCAATGAGGTTATATTTTCAGTGGCCTTTGTCTGTTTGTATGCAGAATTACACAAATACCACAGGATGGATTACCACAAAACTTGGTAAAAGGATCTGGCATCCCACATGTGACATTTTACCGAATTTCCCTGTTCATTGTTCATCGATCCTGATGAAATATTTAGAGCGATTCTAGTTACCTTCACCAGTTACCCCTGTTTTTTGTTTAGTTCATTGGTTTTCTTATTACAACAATATGACATGGGTCATGAAAGAGCCCAGTAAATGTTGGTGTGATTATGCACTAAGAACTTGTTTTCACTTTCTAAACTCTTGCAAGAAAAGGTGGATTTTCCCATCAGTTTCCCAGAGAATAATTCATTGATCTTGATGAAAATAATCAGGCATCTTTATAATGACGGATGTCTTTGAGTGTGTGCAAGTTGGTGCAGCTTGATTGAATTTTGGTTCACTGTTGAGCCTCTTCTGAGTGTTACTCTAGTAAAACATTTGTTGTTATTTGTGTACTCGTATATGCTTTTTATATCATCAAGAAGCAGCAACATGTTGCATCTTGTGATTCCAAAAGAACAAACCTTGTTCAGGGATTTGTGAGTCGACACCCAGCAAATTGGTTTCTATCGTTTTTAATAGTAGTTGTTGGGCCAAACAATTTCCAGGAAGGCATTTTAATTGAACAAATAAAAAGCAAGTGCACCGCAGGGAGAACGGGGCAGGTTTGCAACAGGCATCTGTCCTTTCACACCGAATACATTGGTCTGCAGGACTATTGTTGCAATGCTGGTGGTGTTTCATCTGACTTGGCTCCGGAGGATTGCCATAGACTCTCAAACTCACATTCTGAATACTAAACACAGACAGACAATGACCTTAGATCCTCTTTGCTGTAAAGTCCCAGAGTTTTTCCGACCAGTGTTTCATTTTTTCTTGGGAGAGCTCATTGGCCCCTTTTGCAACTTAAAGCATTTGGGATTAGGAGCAGACTGGACTTATGCTTTCTACATGACACTCACTTTTAGTTACAATGTGCAGAATCCCTTCTGATTTCGTTATTTCTTTTTATATTTTCTAAAATGGAATTCCCTTGACCTTAACTCTTCTTTTGAGGCAGAAATGATTGAGTTTTACCTGAGCTTGAAGCCACCATTTATCCTGCAACTAAGAATTAAAATCAGGGCATTGTTAAAGCATCGGGAAGGACATATATAAATACATCTCACTCTCACCCTCACAGTAATCAGGCTTTCATGTCCAGCCTCTAATGGGCATTTAATCAAGCCGAACGTGCTGACTAGAGTGAATCTCTGAATGTTGAGAAGAAAGAAACAATCAGCCACTTTGACAAATGGTGTTTTGAACAATTTACAAATGCTCTGAACCTCTGATGTGTTTAAATTTTGTGGAAAAATAGGACATTGTTATTCAGCAAGTGACACCAGGAATAAGCAAAAACACTGTATGTGGGTACAATAACAATAAGGGGGATCTTTGCTTGCTGCTACTTATTTCTCACAGCACAGTGAAAAACACACCCATTCTGTATTAAAAACATCCATTACAAATACAGGGAGGAAAGTCACAAACACCTGTCCTGTCAATAGAGTGGCCATATTCTGTTTGCATAGATCTGTCATGAAAAGAGCAAAGTCTCCTTATTGCTTCTTTTTCTTGTTTGCAAGAAGTTGTAGATAATTTCCTTTCAGCAAGTATCGGCTAAAAGCACTTGTACAAGTAGATATTACTGCATACTAGCATTTGGTGATACAAGTACTTACCAGCAGTGGCTAAATTGTCTTGGCTGAAAGTAAAATAAGAGCTGCAATTACCTATTATTATTTATTTGTCTGCGTTTATCTTATTTTGTCAATGAATCAATAAAATATCATAGAAAAAAGTGAAGTATGCCCATCAGGATTTCCTAAAATATCCAGTTTATGAACACACTGCAAGAGAAAAGCAGAAAATATGAATATACTCAGAATGTTATTTTTATTTTTACTTTTTAATAACCACTCAATCCTTGAATCAATTACTGAAGTAGTTGCTTCATTTTCTGCCACTATACTGATCAATGAATCCACTTATCATTGAATCTGTGGTTGGTTGTGTGGGTTTCGTATGTTTTATGAATTCTTATCTTCTTGTGTTTTACTCTGTCTCTTTAGAGAGTTAGAGATATTTGTCAATAATGGCTGGAGCTTAATTTGATTGCTTTCTCACTCTGTTATTTGCCTAATGGGTAATAACCTTCCTAGTCTACTCAGAAACAGTTTTGGCTTTTTTATGATCTGAATAATGAGTCATCAGGTATTACTAGAAAACTTTTGCCACATCTCTGGTATTGCAGTAATATTCCCTGGTATGCTTTTGGTTTTTAATAAGCAGTGGGTTTTAAGAGCTCTCTCTACATGGCTGTATCCATTTGTAGGTGGACAGTAGTGATGTAGAAACCATTTGACTGACTTCCCTTTTAAATATATAAATTGTTTAGTTGCATAGATCCAATGAACATTAGTCCGATAAGATAATTTATTTGCTAGAGAGGTTAAATTTTGCAGTAACCCAAACTGTTGACATATGTCTGTTCCACACCTTGTGTCGGATCAGCGATGTTGCCACAATATGGAAGTTTCCTAACAGCTCCATGATGTAATAGCTTTTTTTTTTAATATTTGTTAAATTTAGTGGGACTAACCATGTGGTTGCATGACCTGAGAGATCAGCAGGAGAGACAGACGGCTTGAGGTCAGAGTGAAGTCACTCACCTCAGACTCTCTGCAGTGACATGTTGTACATTTCACCATTGATTCAAACATTTATTTCATCTTTAAGATGGGGCCAATTGGTGTGAAAAAAGTTTGACATCAGTCTGAAAACTAAAGGTCAGGGAAATAATCTGATCTTTACCATATGCTGTTTTTGTGCCCCTAAATGTTCTCAGCTGCACTATGTTATCTTTATGGAGGCCATATGAGGGCATATGGGAGGTGTGTGTGTGTGTGTGTGTGTGTGTGTGTGTGTGTGTGTGTGTGTGTGTGTTTTAAAACTAAAGGCGAAGACCTTTAGCATCTCGCGGAACATAAAACTTATTTATTGATCTTACTGTCTGTGTCTGTATGTGATGATAGAGCTGTACAATATGAAGTGTGGCCAGGTCCAAGTTTAAAGCAGGAATGTTGTGCCGGGTCATTAAAAAAGGAATTTGCTGATTTTTTTTTTGACTTCACTCAGCCTCACTGCTGCATTTCACATTGACAGATCTTCACACAGACAGAGCCAGTGAGTGTACGATTAAAATGAAGCTATAAATAAGACAGTCCAGATTTAAAAAAACACTTTTTTTTGTCAGCTCTCAGGAGGGTGAAATTCCTCACTGATCACACCCTTGGAATTTGTATCATCCAGGGTCAGTGTTGCACGACTAACTAGTTCCAGTTCTCCTTCATTTACAAGTTCTCCTTCATTTACAAAAGATGCTTGATAAACCTGTGTTACTGTTACACAAAGATGCTGACACATCTCAAGGCTTCTTAATACATTTTCCAGTTTTATTATTGGTATTTGTGTATTAATAAATGTATATCTTTTGGGGAAAATAATCAAAACAAAAAACTGTCCGGTGTAGAGCTGAAACGATTGGTTGATATTTAGAAAAATTAATTTTCCAAAGCAGAGACCCAACACCTTTCCTGGTTAAAGCTAATGAAAGCTGAATACTTTATGTTTGTCTTTGTTTTAAATCAATGTTGGCTCTGGACTGTTGGCCTGGTAACAGACAATTAGGAAATCTGTCTGAGGTGGTGGGAAATAAAAAATGTCCATTTAAAACAGTCTGCCCGCAAATCAATATATTGAATAGACATTTAGATGGACCCTCAGCAAAGATGCATAACTAATGACTATTATCTTTGTAGATATTGTAGAGCAACCACTGTCTATTGTCATGGCAGTGCTTATGGGAAATACATGTGAATGGCTTAATGTGCAGGCTGCACTGGATCATGTTTTATTTTAATCTCATACAAGTTTTCTTGTTTAATTTATCACACCTTTTCTCTGATTCATCACATTAACATCAATAAAATGCTGACTTGTTTACTAATGTTTTTCCCATGTGTTTTCATTGTAGATCTTTATGCACCTTCGATCCTACACGGTCCCCAACGAGCAGCGCTACATCATCCGCATCCTGTTAATTGTGCCAGTTTATGCCTTTGACTCTTGGCTCAGTCTGCTCTTCATCAGCAACGACCAGTACTATGTGTACTTTGATTCTGTTCGTGACTGTTATGAAGGTAAATATCACAAGTTCACCCCCTTTTCTTTTACTGATCAGCAACAACATCAAATTCAAAGTTAATATTGTATTGTCCGCCTCATGCTCCAGTCTCCACAAGACCTCTGAAGGTGTCCTGTTGTATCAGGCATCAAGAAGTTAGCAGCAGATCCTTTAAGTCGTGTAAGTGGCCGAGGTGGTGCCTCCCTGGATCTGGGTTGTTTTTCCAGCACACCCCCGAGATCTTTAAAGGGATTGAGATCTGCAGAATTTGCAGGCAGAGTCAACACCTTTTTAAGTCTTTGTCAAACGACTCCTGAAGAGTTTTTGCAGTGCGGCAGGGCTTATTATCCTGCTGAACGAGGCCACTGCCACCAGGCTGCATTGAAGGGATGTACCCGATCTGTAACAATGTGTTGGTAGGTGGTACGTGTCAACATAACAGTCAAATGAATCTCAGGACCCAAGGTGGCTCTGCCGTCATGCATTTTTCCTTTAGTACATCCTCATGCCATTGCTCAGACACCCATTGTCGACACTTGCATAACATAACAAGGAAATTACGCAGAAACCTCAGGGAGACTCGCAAGTGAGGGATGCATCTCGGGACAAACATAATGTCACGGTTTCATAACCGTAAGAATTATAACAACTACAATATCCAACTATGGTGTCCTGCCTCTCGCCAGTCACGTGATTTGTGTGTGCGCCGAGCCATGAAAGATAGTTAATTGGCTATATTATTAGCTATATATTGCTTGTTGTGTCTTTTTACTTCTATAGTATCAATAATCGTGAAACCGTGATATTTCCTCTGTAACAATCGCTGCATAGTGGGAACACTTCACGAAACCAGGCTCTCATCTAGATTTCCAGCCACCCCAGTTTAGTCAGTGTCACAGTTGCCCAGATCTTTAGCCTTGCCCATTTTTCCTGCTTCCAATACGTCAACTTCAACAACTGACTGTTCATAATATAGCCCACCCCTTGACAGGAGACATTATAAAGAGATAATACATGGTCCCCTTTACTTGTTTCTGGTTTTAATTGTGTGGCTGATCAGTGTCTGTGTCTGATAACGTCCTTCCTAGTCAGACATAGTATTTATGCTGTCTTCATATTTTAGATGGCTGCCAGAATAGAACTCCCCAAACTGTTTTTTCACAGCATCTCATTATTTGAGGTGTTGCATTTCTAGGAGGAGTTATTTTAAAAGCAGCAGTTTTTGCACTTGCATGACAAACACTTGCATCATTTTAGCAAATGAAAGAAACCTATATTGAGCTTTTTAGGTAGATTAATACATTTTTAAGAAATATATTTTAATAAATTTTTCTGCATGTATCAGAGCTATTATGCACTGTAAGCATTGTTCTGTAGATTGTAGCTTAATTTCCTTTTATATACAGGGTAACTTTAATTATGTATTAAAGACCAAAGCACTTCACCGGTGGCAAAGGTGAGTCACATGCAAAATGGATTACAAGTAATTTGGGAGTGGGAAAAGTAGGAAATGCATTATTCAGGAGATTAGTTTCCAGTTTGCAGGCCAATTTTGTGGGTGATTGATAGCGAAGCGCACCAGAAAGCAGCGAGACTGAAATGCTACCAGCAGCCACGGCTAAAACATAATGAACCTTCTCTTGACTGGACACCATCTGCATTAGCTTCTCTTAATCCCTCTTTAAATAGCAACAAAGGATTAGAGAGGGATTTCCAAGACACAGAACCCTTGGAAGCTTCTTAATGTAAGGACTGAAACATGTATTGTTCCAAAATGTTGGACTAATTATTATTTTTTTTTATCATGTGGGTGCGTTCTCCCCTGGAACCATTTGCCCTCTATGTAAATGAAGTTAAACTTGAAGTTGGTGAAGAATTTTGTTCTGCAGTTTAATTCACTCTTCAATCCTCTCTCGTTTTTCTTTATTTTTTTTTTTTTTTACAGCATTTGTCATCTACAATTTCCTGAGCCTGTCCTTTGAGTATCTGGGAGGAGAGAGCGCAATCATGTCCGAGATCCGAGGGAAGCCCATACAGTGAGTGCTCTCATTTCAGCCCTGCATGAAAAAGTCTCGGCACGTTCAAGATTTGAAAGTAATGACAACTTCAGCTCAAACGGGGGCTAATCATGGATCATATTTACAATCACAAAAGGTGCACGTTGCTGCCCTTGAAGTAGCATTTTAGTTTGAACACCACAGTGAAAGTGCTGGCAATAAACATCTGCAGTATTAATCTGTGACAGTTACCCTTTTATCTGGGAGCTTTTGATCAGCCTGGTTAGACTGTGTTTTATGGCTTACTCAGCCACAGGGCAGCAGCTCTCCGCTTCTTAAGACAGTGGAGACACTTGTGTGCAGTCCTGATTAATGATTGCATTGCTTAGATTCAGCCAGTGGAGACACAGGGTAAATTCAACTTTTCCTATAGGATCTACACAGACCATGAATGTTTTGTTTCTTCTTTATTTTCCGAATATCCAGCAAAACATTGTCTCATCTCCAGAAAACGGTTCACACGAGGCGCAAGGCATGAGGAAAACAAGGGTGTAACTCATACTACGTCATTGTTCAAGTATGTTTTTAATAAGCAACATGAGAGATGAACAAGATAACATACTAGATTTCTATGCTCACTGTCTGCATGTTATCACATTGGCATAGAATTACCAAGACCGGTCTTATTTAAATTTAATATTGTAAATTCATTGTAATATGTCATGTTCCCTTTTAATAAGCCAGATTATGTGTGAACTGCACAACGATACACCTCAGGTTTTGTAGGAATGGGGTCAGCTAGCAACGATTTTAAATATATTATGATTACTCTGTAGGCAAATCCAAATTTGCTTTTCAAATTTATTTGGACTCAAAGCTCTTGCTCTTATTTGCAAGTCCTAAGGTTGCATTTGACCTTTACATAGCTTATTGGATTTTAAAAAGAAATAAAAAACAGACAAAACTAGATTGGCCTTTCACCGACAAGGCCAAACAGTCTTTCACATCTTCACATCTTCACATCTTATTATTATTGTAGAAATTAAAAAGGAAGTGGTCTGAAAACCCAAGTTATTTATTTGTCATAAAACATAGTCCGGAACTGTGGGAAATCCAGATCTGTGCATTATTCCCTGAGAACTGAAAAAGTAGCCTATGTTGCATTGTTTTAATAAGTGAAAACTCATTGATCTGCCCCTTGATTAGCGTTCAGACCAAACTGTAGTGGTTTCTTCTGAGGCCCCATCCCTCCACCATGTTTAGTGGAAATCAAAATCAAACAAAAAGACAAGGGTGGAAACATAACCTCCCTGCTGGGTATGACTAGATGTTTTGTTAATAAATGTCATGATCTGTACTGTCTGATGGTTAAGAGCATCTAAAGCACCTCAGGGATACGAGGCTGACAGAGCTGTGTTGTTGTATCAAGCTGAATGGGAGTTATTATTGAGGATGACGCTGAGTTTAGTACTAATCTCTGTCTCTCTACCTCAGGCTCAGCCCTAAAGCAACGTGCAGATTTCATTTATTAAACTTCCTTTTTAAAAACACACAACTACTGAATTAGTTCTAACAATATAAGTGACTTGTGCATTTGTACACTATGTCTTTGATGCTGTTGTTTTAGCCTGAAGACGGCATGATACCAAGTACCACAGACTCACATGACACCTTGACCTAGTTTGATTATATTGTTCTGTAGACATATTAAATAACAGCAATGTGTGTGTGCTCAAGTATAATGCGGATATTCCAATACTTCAAATTTTAATTATTTTTACCTAACCGCACATATTGTAGGCTCTACAACTCCCACTTAGATTTTTGGCATCTACACAGCTTTGCATGAGCAATACTGTTTAATAGCCTGTATTGATGTGGTCTACATATTCAATATATTTCAGTCAAATACATCACCTCACACGAAAGGTACCATAGAAGAAAGAGTCAGCATACAAGCAACCTGTGCAGTAACATCAACCAGGGCCTGCAACAAGCAATTCATTTCACTATTGTTTAATCTATTGATTGTTTTCTTGATTAATTGATTAGTTGTTTTGTCTGTAAAATGTCAAATAAGAATGAAAAGAAATTCCCCTCACAGTTCCCCACAATCCAAGGTCATGTCTTATTTTTGTCTGAGGAAAAATCTAAAACCAGGACGATATTCAGTTTGGAGTTCTATCAATGGGGGAGCCCATTGAGAACTTACTGACATTTGGAAAAAGCCTTTGGCATTTTGTTTGTTATTAGCAACCAATCAAATCTGAATATTTTAGGTGAGTATGTTTTTGTCATACCGCTGTTGTATTATATCCAGTGTTTTTATGGATTCTGTTTTCTGCTGCTTCGTATCTGTTTTATTTTTCACATAATTGAGTAAGACTCTGTCTCTCCTTGGCTTCATAGGTCAAGTTGTCTGTACGGTACCTGCTGTCTCGGTGGTATGAGCTACTCCATCGGCTTTTTAAGATTCTGCAAACAGGTGAGCTTCAATCATCCCCTTATCTATGCTCTCGAGATGCTCCTTTCAACCGCTGTAATAAATTTACACACTTTCGAAAAACAAGAATATGTTTAAAAAGAAGAAAAAGCAATTCTCCGTCGTAAATTACCCCAGATCGCCAGGTTGCTGAGAAATGACAACTGTTACAATTGGCTGTGTGCTTTCCAGAGGATAACATCCACTGGTTTGGAGAAATTAAAATGAAGGCGAACAAAGCAATTGAGGGCAGTGTGAAAGCAGCATGATAAAATACACAGAGAGATGATATGAGCTGTCAGCACAGAGCTCTCTCCCACTGTCTTGGGATGCTGCGCGACCTCCCAGTCTAATGCTGATGTAAATTGGAACTGAGAATTGTGTCTTTTTAAAACTAAATACATGGTGAAATGAACTTTTTATTTTTTACTGTATTAGTGGCAAACGATAAACAATCGGTGTGCATTGACGAGCTGGTGAGAATTGAGAAGTTTCCTCCAGTGGCTTTTATACGAAGACCCGAGTAGTATTGTTTTCTCAAGTTGTTGCAATCTTTTCAAATCTTGAGATTTTTGTATTCTTTTTGTTTAGTTTTTCAGTTTTGTGCCCAGTGCTGTTAGAGTTAGAAACACATCCACTCGCTCATAGTGAATCCTTCCAACAATATCCTGCTGTGTTCTCACATGGGCACACTAGACATTCTCTGTAGTTTTTTTTTTTACAGTATCTTAACTAATTAACTAATTGTGATTCCTGGTGCACAGGTTCAGAAATCAGTATATCGAACACCTCAGAAATTAATAAATGCTGTTTTAATAACACCCATGATGTGAAGTTAACTGGGTCTGAAATAATGATCAACTGCTTTCATACTCATTTATTCTAAATTGATTTCTCACTCCGTTATATTGACCACATGTTGTTGTAGTTTGCTCTTCTGGAAAGACGTCAGGTGAGGTGAGTTCTCATCCTAGACTGAGGTGAAATATCTTCAACAGCTCATCAGAGTCCAGCACTCAACATGTATGACGATTGGTGAAGGTTAAGTTACAAGACTGGTTCACAAATAAATTGGTAACATGGAAAAGCAGCTTAGAGTTCTGGTGGTTGTCTGAGCTAAGGTTAGAGGATGAGCTCTTTTATCGTATTGTAGGACACCGTCCAGCCTTATTTCCCGGAAACGAGTTTAATCCTGTGGACCGAGGGGCAGCTGCTGGTGATGGCCAATGGGGACTCAAAAGATAGCAATTGATTTTAATAAACTACAAGCGCACGTGGGTGTGACCAACACATTTTTGCAGTTTTAGCATAAACAGTAACGACAGCTGAGGCTATGTTACATATTAGAACATTAGAGCACATACAATATATAATTAGAAAGAATCAGCAGGTGGAGCTGGGTTTACCTTAAACAATATCCAATTACAAGAGCTCTTTAATTCAACATCAATATGCAACAACTATATCAAGGCTAAAACTATAGAAACTTATCAACAATACGTTTTATTAGTCCTTTTGTTTCCTGTATTTTATTTTTTTGCAAAAAATTTTGGTGGATCACCTTTTCTGCAAGGTTTTTTTTTTTTTCAAGGATACTTTCATTGTCTTATGTTTTCTTTCCTAAATTAGACTACAATAGGAAGCATTTGATATTTACAAGTATCTTTACAGTTCTTGGTGTTCAGTTGAGTTTTTTTTTTTTATCAAAAGGGCCTCTGATAGTTTCCTTGTAGAAGTTAAAGTTGCAAGAGTGGACAGCATCAAAGAGCCAGGGAGAAGAACAACGGAGCATTCAAACAATGGACCTGTACTGTACATGGATTCATAATTGAACAGTTTTCAGTTTTTCTGTGTAATACACAAAGTGGATGGGTGAAGCTATTAAATAGAAATGTAGTTGTGTCAGTAGTTGCTGCTAACAGTGAACTTATTACAGTAAACTCTCAAGTGAAATTAAACAGATAGAAAATGCATTGAGTCATTTCAAGCTGTGAATTCTCAATTAAATATTATTGTATGACATTAATATTGTAGTGGAAACTATCAGTTGGTCGTTGACAAAAATGAAAAAAGGTCAGATGTAATGAATCGAAGCAGATATGCACAGTATTCCAGACTAAAAAAACTATTTGATGCACCGGTTTGTAATGGAGCTGCTGACAAGGCAGCATCGTGTCTGACAAAGAACACAGAATGAACATATTAACATATCCTCTTATCTTACACTTGTGTCATGCAGCGTACACCGACACTCGCATGTATCTCAGTAATAAAGTTCATTTCTTGGTTGTCTATGAATCTGTGTGCATGGTTGCAGTAAATTAATTTGAGGCAGAAACCACGGTTGACTTTAAATTCACTGGGATTATGCACATGCATTGTGTTTGGCATATCAAGCATGTCTGGAAGTATCATGCTAAATTATTTGCTTTGGGGTTATTCACAGCGACAAGACGGGAATCAAAACAGGCGTAGAGGAAGCAAAGACTGTCGGAACTCCGAACTTCAAAGTGAATCAGTTCTAAACAGGATTGTTCCTGTCATTTTGTAAAGCCCACCACTGACTTCAGCCCTAACAAAAAGAGACCTCCCTCTGGCACATCAACTCAAACACTACTCCCTTACAAGAAGTAAGTGGTGAAGTGAATTGGACCCATACTGAGGGTGTGAGTGTACACACACAAACCACAGATCACGTCCATCAAAAATAGTCTGATTTGTAAAAAAATCTTCCCTTTAATAAATCACTGTCAAACTGGGAATGTGTGTGCATGGATCATCCTCATATCACGCCCTTTACACACCAACATTTGACCTCAAATGGTCAATGCAAAGCTCTTAATTAATGAGCCTGCTGATATGACTTGAAATCAATATCATGACAAACTTTTACCACGATTAATGAACGATTACTTTATGCCGCAATTATTTTGCCACTCCATGTTGACCAGGGACCTGCTGGACTCCTGCTCTATGAAGGTATCCTTGTTTTCCTTCAAGCACACCGGTGGAAGCTGTGAAGGGCGGGAGTGCACGAACCCTGTTAAAGTAACCAATTGTGTGGGACTCTCAAAGAAATAAAGCTAACACACCCACAGCGATGGGGGCACAATTTCACTTGTCAACACTACACCTGCCATTCTATTAGATGGGGAATTTAGACCAAGAAGCAGAAGAAAAGAAATCCGAGAGCAGACGTTTCATCATGAGCAGTGTGAGCGTGTGGAGAGGAGCTGAAGCTGAAGTGCAGGAAATCAAAGCACAAGCAGGGTATATTTGAATCCCGGTCTTGCACCGAAAGACCATAGAATATATTATTTTACTTTATAGACCAACTCTTCTGCAATTCTTTGATGCTATTTGACGTTATCTTGGATTTCTACCTGAAGTGACCTTGAATAGGAGTCTGTACATTCACACTTTAAAACTGGGTAAAGACGAGCCAGACATCCCTGAAGCCCGCCATCTGCCACATCCTGGCATCATCCTACATTTCAAACAGCTGCATCGGCTCCTCAGCTGACCACCAGTGACAGTAGCAGCGTACACTCCATCCCTCTCCTCTGCTCTCCTGAGGTTTGGGGAAAGTGATGGTGAAACACTGCTGATGAAATGTTGAGCAGAATTTAATTTGAGATTTTTTTTTATATATCTTTTGTGTAACATTTATGGCTCATTGGCAAAAGCACAAGTATACACTGCTGGTTTGATTGTTTTTGATGAAAAAGATCTGCGCGGAATGTGCGATATGAATCGAAATTAAATGCGTGAGAGGGATTGTTATGTGTATAATGATACCAATCACATTTAATTTCCATTCATTTTACCAACTCACCATCTGCATCGCCAATTTCCCCTGTCTCCAAAATGTTCGTATGCACGGGCCAGAGTTTCCGCACAGGGTTGCTCGTTCTCGCATCAACCTGGTTTTTATGGGTTTCAACTTCTGCGTGGGAAGTGGCGTATATGCCTTTCAGGCCCCTTTTTGTGTTTATGCAGCCATTAAATGAGGCCCTTGGTCTGTTGCTTTCAAGTACTGCAACAGTGATGGGAGTTTAGAGCAGCCTCTGTCAAATTGGTTGGCTCAGGCTTCAATACACCAGTCAGCGGGCACATGTCCTCCAGTCCCAGCCAGTCCCTGTCCAAATCAGCATTAAGACATCAGTGTCACATCACTTACTGTTTAGGATTTGAACAAACAAATTTGATCAAATAAGATTTTAGGTTATATATTTTATAGTTTGACATTGTAGGAAATGCACAAAATGGCTCTTTTGCTCAGAGTTGGTCTGAATCCTGGAAAATGAAGGAAACTGCTGCTCTGGCTCTAAACAAATACCCAACTATCAGCTCCTCTAAAGCTCACTAATTAACAATCATCAAATTGTTATCCCATTTGCTGAGTCTGTACAAACACAAATTGCTGTTTATGAGGGTTTAATGACAGGACTATTTCTTGGCTCTAATCCGTTGCCAGGCAACCGGGGAGACTCCAGCTGTTAATCCAACACATAACTGTCCATAAGCAGTGAATTGGCATTTTTTCATTTAAAGTTTAAAAACATGTCTAAGTGACTTTTAATCCAGATGATGGGATCGGGGGGGGTATTTTAGTTTAGGAGAGAGCCAGGCTAGCTCCAGTCTTTGAAAACCTGCCTATAGTTCACAGACTGGATACTAGAAAGATGGACAACATGACAGCTCCCCAAACGTGAAGCCAAATCTTCTTGATTGCCCCCTGGTGTATTGCTGAGACCTCGCTACCTCAACTCCCTACTGAGCAGACTCTGGCTCCGAATACGCAAGACGGCTATCTTCTTATGCAATACTTTGGCTTCATTTCTGGATAGTGGGAGGAAGTAGAGACGTGTCGTCCATCTTTGTCCATTGTATATGCTATAGTTCTGTTTAACCAACAGATATGAGTGCATCTGTCATATACATTATGCCAGAACACCCTGTCAGAAAGCAATTTATCATATTTCTTAAAATATCAAACTCCTCCTTTTTTAAGTTGTAGCTACAGCATGAGAAAGAGATAACGGAACAGAAGCAGATGTCTTGGGTTAAAGGGATTTGGCACCTGCTTGTTTTCAATAAGCAGTTCCAGATCTATTCCATCTTATTTGATGTACAGACTGATTCTGAGGCCCTCCTTCACCCTCCACCCTCCACCCTCCACCCTCCTCTGTCATGGTGTCCTTGCTTGCCTGGGTGTCTCATTCTGAATTGCAATGTGTTCTCCAGGCGACGCTCCAGTTCTGCGTTGTCAAACCCATCATGGCCGTCATCACCATCGTCCTGCAGGCCTTTGGCAAATATCACGATGGAGATTTTAGGTGAGCAGCACCACTCTTTGCATTTCACTCTTCACGCATCTTATACATTCATGCCATCGCCGAAAGGCTTGTTTGCTGTTTGTGTGCATATGGAGATAATCATATCATCTCCTCACAGCAGCCATGAAGAAAATCTGTTTTTATTTCAAGTGGGTTCAAACTTTGCAGGTCCTCTGCTGATGTTGGCCCAGTTATGTCACCATTGTAATCACAGACTCCTGGTTATTGTTGGTATTGCAAAACATAATTCAGTTTGAGTTTTTGTAATATGGACTAAATCTCTAAATGTTCTGAAATGAAGCCCCTAACTCTTATTGTATGTTACACTCTGTGGAGCATGGTGTTATTAAGTGAGATGTATTTTTTCATTTCATACTGTGGCTTTGGATTTCAAGTGATGCAAAAGGCGAGGGATAAATTGCAGAGTGACACATTTGCGTCTAGCGTATTTCAGTGCTTCAGCTTAGTCAATAAGGGTCTCAACAGAATACGGTGAGATGAGAAATGCATTTAATGAAATTGTCTTTAGTGTATAATCAAAGTTATGAGATCTGCAGCCCATAAACTCTGTCTGATTTCTTTTCAGGTGCTCCTCTCCACCGCTTAGTTCAGTATCTTAAGATTCAGCTGTGACAACACTTGTTTCTAAACTGCACAGAGTTTAACAAGGGCTTGAGACAGAAGTTTGCAATCCACTTTATTTTGTCGGCTTCTTACTGCGGAGCTGAAGCACAGGCAGTTATTAAATCCTTGCTGCTTGTCTCTCTGTATACTTCAGCAGCTAAAGTAGCAGGGAGATCTGTCTTATTTTTTAAGCTCTATAGTGAATATCTGTGATGATTCACAGATTGTTTACTTCCATCCAAGCAGCCGCGTTCTATTTAGCTTGGGAGTAATTAGTGTAGTCTCAGCTGTGTCCTTAAGAGAGGCTCTCCAGAATGCAAAGAGGCTACAAAAGCAGGCCGACAATAGAATATAGACAAATCTGCCTGTTTATCAGATGCATCCTGAGCTGAGAGGGCGACATTCACAGAGCCTTTATTAACGGCTTGTTCATGAGGAGAACAAAAAGGCTGCATTTCCTCGTGTTCATGAAATATGGCTGAAAGTGTCATGAAACACAAGATGGCATGTCTGTTTCATTCAGTCCAATGTGATAAATGCAGTCGACACATCAATAAATTGTCATCTGCTGTCAAAAAGCGATAAAATGTCACATAGTTGTAAATCTTCCACACATGTAACGATGCCGATTCCTTCTGCCCTGTTTCCGTGCAGCGTGAATGGAGGATACCTGTATATCACAATCATCTACAACTTCTCAGTCAGCCTGTCGCTCTACGCTCTGTTCCTCTTCTTCTTCGCAACAAGCGACCTGCTCAGGCCTTACGAACCGGTGCTCAAATTCCTCACAATTAAATCTGTCATCTTCTTATCCTTCTGGCAAGGTGAGTCCACACCTCGACCTTTTCTTTGTTTCTTTTGTATCTGGGCCAGTTGATGGTAACAATGTTGCTGCTTTTAAAGGAATGGTCCTCGCCATCCTGGAGCGCTGTGACGTCATCCCTAACGCGCTCTTCATCGATGGAGAAGAGGTCGGTGCCGGTACGGTGGCAGCAGGCTGGCAGAACTTCATCATCTGCATTGAAATGTTCTTTGCCGCCATTGCTCTCCGCTACGCCTTCACCTGCACCGTGTATCAGGAGAAAAAGAATGAAGTGCCAGGTGAGAGCTGAACTGAACGTGGCCATCAGAATAAGGACTGACCCAGTTTTGAAAGTTAGCAGCAACAATATCTCCATTGCTCTGTGTCATTTGCAGCCTTTTACACCAGAGAGGCTAACGACCTGACCAAGGAGAATATAGTTTCATCTCTGTTTGTTTGTTTGTTAGTTAGCAGGATTACGCAAAAAACGACTACACAATTTACCATAGAACCTGGTCGAAGGATGTGGTATGGGTTAGGGAAGGACGCTTTAAATCTTTGGCGCGGATCTGGGATTGTTTTTTACTTTCCTTTAATATTGTGAGACAAGGCATTTAAGCAACATATTCATTAATTTCTCAGAAAATAATTAATGAAACTTGATCAGAAATCACACATCGGAGGGGCTGATATGTTTTATTGTGTACAATTTTGTGTAGATCCAAACAAAAGTATGGATCTAGTGGATTTAATTGTGATTTCATACGGGGGACTGTTGGGTCTTGGCGGAGGTATTGACTCTACTAAGTGCTATTCTAGTTTTTTATTAGATTCATCATTCAATACTTCTCTTTTAAGTAAAAATCAAGCTGTGATATCTGCATATCTGCAAATTTGCACTCAAATGCAGTGCTGTATAGTGAGCTGCATGTCAGTCTGGTTGAGAGTCAGCAGGGGTAGACATCAGCCCAAGGGAATACACAGTCACTCATGGCTCAGAGGACAGATGCCATTAAAGAAAGGAAGATGAAGAGGAATTCAAAGTACATTACCGTAACTAGCAGGGAGAGCAGGGGCGCCCCTCTGACGTCAATGCCTCACGCATGGAAAAGACAAATGCAAGCCGAGGGAAAAGCCCTCCACAGTGATATCAATCATTTTGCCTCTTTTTTCCTGCTACAAGAAACCATTCATTCCCTTTTAGCTGCTTAAACTGCAGAGCCACTGGACGTGATTTCGAAAAACTTGAGCACTTCTGTATCAGCTTGATGTTTTTCTAATCAAGGTGAAAATCAAAGAAGTTAATGACAAAAAATAATGAATGGTCATTCGTCCTGCTCACGTGAATACATTCCACTAGTTAATTTTCACCATCCAGTGAAATTAGAATAATAACATTGCTCCAGAGTGTTGCCTGACTTTGGGATTGTTTTATTGCTTCAGGCATCTTGTTCCCTCCAAAATCAAAAAACTGTTTTGACTCTAAAATTAACGGCCCAGTTCTACCTCCACCGCTGGGGGCTGATGTCTGTGTTTGCAGAGGTTGCAACACCTCTGGTTTACTGTTCCTCTGCTGCAGCCCGGTGAGCCAGGAAGACAGACTACAAGGAGAAACCCAGCAGACCATGCCTAACTGCTTTGTACCCCCACCTTACCTTTCCATTCTCTTTGCCGCCTCCAATCCTGTGCAGGCCACACTGCCAGTGACCCTGAAACAGAAGAGCTGTGGCTATCTGCTGGCTCTCTCCTTCTTTTCTTTTTTTTAATAGCTTTAGACACCCTTTTAGTTTCTGGGGTAAATTCAACCTGGCTCACAGCTTGGTGCTGAGGGAGCATGAATGGAGACAGTGGCTGTCACTGAGTTCAGTCCATTTATAAACTGCAGCGTTTGAAAAGGCCACGATGAAAGGAATTCATCTTTCAGTGATGTTTTGTGTTTGTCCAGTAATTTAACCGATTTAATAATTTATATGTTTTTGTTTATTTCAAATTTTTCTTATTTTTTTCATTTACTTATCTCACTAGGACTCTGCTGGAAAAAGATAATATCACAAACATCAAAAGCATGAGTCAAGCTAGTCTAGCTATTAACACTAATAAAAAGTTTTGTAGTAATTAATATATAATATTATAGAGAAAACCTTAAGATTTAAACAGGTTTTTAGGGGCTTTAAGTAATTTATCACTAAATATCTTGTATTTCCGATTTAGGGAATATTAAATCTGCAGCTCTTATATTATAATATAATATAATATATCTTATATTTTGAGCTAAAGGTTGTATTGGTTTTGATCTGTTGGTTTGACAATTAGAAGATGTCACTTTGAGCTATGGGAGCCTTTTCTCATATTTGACCAATTTTAATTATGACTTTAAAAAAATAATCGACAATATAACAATAATCGCTTGTGTTATATGTAATACAGACCTCTACCCACTCATAAACAAACATGCTGTCAGGACATAATAGCATGTTTTGATTGATCTTCAAGAAGAAACATCACCATGTTTACCCACCCTTCATAGTTTCATTGACTTCTCCTTCCTCATATTTCAATTCAGATGCCCTAACTGATCCCTTCTTCACTGAGCTAAGGCTGCAGTATCCGCACCACATGCATTACTGTGTGACTAACTAACTCCCCCTGTCGCTGTTCCTGCAGAGAACATCCCCCAGATGCAGAGCATCTCCAGTGGCCTGAAGGAGACCATAAACCCCGGAGACATGGTGCAGGATGCCATCCACAACTTCTCGCCTGCCTACCAGCAGTACACCCAGCAGTCCACGCAGGAGGTGGTCCAGCCCAGCACTAACGGAAAAGTGGTCACGGGCAACATGAGCTCCCGCAAGTCCGACAAAATCATGCTGATTACCTCCGATGATGAATTCTAGGCATTTTTCCAGCAAGATCCAGTTGTTTGTGTCCCCCCCATATCTCCGTCCCCCTGGGGAAACAGCTGTATCACATATTGCACTGAGCTGGATTGAACCCAGGTGTTTAATATTCATTTCCCCAGTATTTAAGATGGACCTCTTACTTCTGTCGTGTTTCAATGACTATTTTCAGCACCGAGAGGAGGATGAAAATTGATTAATGTTTTTTAAATTAACTCAATGACCATAAACTGATTACTGCCACCACCTCTGCAATGATAATCACAGGAAAACAACACAACACCTTCACCGTATCAGCAAAGTCTGGAGTTGTACGTTTTCTTTAAATCGAGCCGCTGTAGTGCCCAGCAGTGTCCCCGATCCTTTTTCTGTCATTGTGTCAGCACTTGCCGTCGCCCTCTGGCCGTCTGAAGCACGTTCCCTCTGATTCATGTCAGTCTCAAAGAGGAGGTGATTAATGCTACGTCACTCCATGTGGGAAGCAGGGGAGCCAGCGACGCTTCATGGACTCTCTCGCATCTGTTTGTTTCAAGTATTTGCTAAGCATTCCCGCCGCCTGGTTTCCTGACAAACAGAGGGAATCGATTCAAACGCACATTTGCTCTGGAGCAGGCTTCTCAAACTGCAGACTGCCGATGTGGACAAATTGGATAAACCTGTCTCCTACAAAGTGGGAGTTGTATTATTCTCATTAATTTTCCCAGCATGCTAAAGAGCGTAAATCAGTGCATCTCGACAGCTGCTCAACAGACGGTAACAACTGGTCTTTTTGCAGCTTCTACACTTCTACCAGAACCTTTTTGAGTTTGAGGCGTTCACACACCTAAACATGTTATCATTCAGTCTTTCAGGGTTTTATGAAATATGTACAGAATTTGATTGTTGTAAATTTTGCTGTTTTATTTGTGTAAAAACGTATTTAATGTGTGCAGTTCAGGCAGAGTTGGATTAAACTAAAATCTGCATGGGGGGGAGCAGAAAAACAAACTTAAAATCTGTGCTTTTGGCAAATTGTGGCAGTTTCTTCTCCCATTTCTTCAGTGGAAATCTCACATGGGAGATATTCTTATACTGTAGCTTTCTAAGTGCATTAGTTAGGACTGGATTTGTATCGCGAGTCTAAGTTTGTTGAATTTTGATACTCTTGTGCCAATGATGGCTGTCTTTCTGGGAAAGCAGAAATTTATTTACAGTTTAAAAACAAAAAGAAATTGCTGTGACTGTCTGTTTGGCATTTGCTAAATAAATTATTTTTTCTTCTGTAACTCGGACATGTTGGATTGAGCAATCGTGCACTTTTAGATGAGGAAAGAAGCTTTATTTGAAGGTACAAAAACAGACAGCAGATCTATTTATAGGAATAAGTTACCATACTTAAAATCAGAGCAGAAACAAATACAGATTTTATTTGTACATGAGGGTAGTTCATTGAGAAAACATGTAAATAAATGAATGTAAAATAACAAATAATTTAGGTGGTTTTTTTTGTTTTAATTACACAAATTCATGAAATAAATATAAAAAATATATGATCAGAATAATGTCAAGTTGTGAAGGGTACGTACTCACAGACATGCTGCCTTGTTACCATCCTTCTTTACAGTCACTCATTGAGCCTCAGTGTTTTGCCATGAGACCAAAACAAAAAGAATCTTTTGAGTACAAACTTGACATAGAAACTGCTGCTGTTGAATTAACATTCAATGAATTTCATCCATTACATCACCCACAACCATGTAATCCATACACAAACTCCATTCCTACTACCATGGAGCTCTTTTATTTAACTGAATTTATAGGCACATATAAATCTCTTGAATCTACAGTAATAAATCTCGACTTTCTACACGGCTGAAGTCAAACACTGTAGCTTGTAGGGCTGGCAAAGCTTGTGTGTGTGTGTGAAAGCTTATTTACTCAAAGACACACGTTTTCAGGACGAAATTTTAAACTCATCATCTTGAACACCTACGTATGAGCCACAAGATGAGCCACCTCGTTTTTGTACATACAATTGCATTGTCATGGTTCATACATATATATATAGAAAGTAAAATAACAATTACCTTAAACAGTTCTATTACAGCTCCAAGCTTCACTCGCTTCTACTGCTCAGACCACTCTCAGTAAACACCCATGCTAGGTGATGTTTTGTGCCTCTTTTCACCCATAAAATATTCATATCTGCATAATGCTCCCAAAAGTGATTTGAAAAAAAAAATTAAGTTGCAGGCTTTTATTGTTTTATCGTATTACGTGAAATTATTGTGTCTGGCAAGTGTTTGCTTGTGGGGAAATAACACAAGAGCGTTTCAGAGCATGAGTGGACCTCTGCTGGGTAACTGGACGGAGGTTTAAATCTGAATTCACCTGCCGAGAGGTTTGTCTTCTAACATGGCACAGTAAATATATATATATCTATATAAACGTGTATATATACACTGTGCTACCAAAAAATCATTCACGTGATCCAAATACAGTAATGACTGAAAATTACGCCTCTTTCAACAGCACTCGGTTTTTGAAGAGGTCATTGTATTTTTCTCAGAAATTGCTTTGAGCAGTATTTTCTTGCAATGTGCTGAAAAATGACTTGTGTAAACATGCAACATGTGTCTTTAAATTCCTCAATGACCTTCAACTTTAGCAGCTTCGGAATTTTAATTTCAGGTAAAGTTAAGGTAAAGTATATTGTTTTGCGGTTACAAAAGCATCACAGTCATCGTCATTTAAAACTGTCGACAAAAGACACAAAGTCTGCGTTACAACACAGAGTCCACAAAGGTTTACATGTCGGTTAACTCTCCGTTTTAGGAACACAAATAATGAAATATTTTCTGTTTTAATGTGCTTTTTACCTCCGCTTTGTTTGTCTGTGTTACCTAGCAGGTTTACACAAAAACAACTGGACGCACCACCACGAAACTTGATGGAAGGATCCAGTATGGGTCAGGAAAGCACATATTCATCGGGTGGATTTAGGAATTTGATTTCACTTTCTTTAACATTTTTCGTTAATTTGTCAGAATAATTTATGGATCTTGATGAAAAAAACAGATCTGTCATGTTTAGGGGCCCGATGTGTGGCGCAGATTAACATAAAACTCTGCATCTAGTGTATTTGAATGTGGTTCCATAAGGGGACTGGTGGAGGTATGCGCTCTAGTGCCCTTCAAATTGAAATTGATTTCTATATCTGAGATAATTGATATCGGTGCTAAAGAGCACATGTTAGGCATAAATTTCCATCCAAATGATCCAGACTTCATGTTAAGTATGTGAATTCCTTTGCATAGATAGTTTGACTTGTAACCTCTCGCTTCATTAAATGTTAATCTGTATTGCCTGTTGTTTCACTGCAATATTATGAAGGATTTAGAAGTTATGATGTTAAATATGACGCTCTTCACCGACAGTGCGAACCAACAGTCAAAATATAGTTTCTGTTTCTAAACAGTTTATTCTTGAGCGTTTAGCGATAATGAGCTGCGGCTTATTTGTAACCATAGTCAACGTCTGTCCGATTTGTGGATGAGACGAATATTAATTGTGCTGAGAAGAACTATTCAAGGGCTATAAATACTCACAAAGAAGGCTTAAGTTATGAGAATAGTTTTCTCATTGTAAATGTGAATACAACTTTTCTTTCAGAAAAAAAGGTCAGCATCAACATACTTAGACTTTGAAGAATGATTACATAATCACACCACTCCCAGGATAGTAAAAGACATAAATATAGAAAAATATGTAATATATATTTATAATATACTGTATATGCATATAAAACTAAGTATCAGAAAGGGAACATAAGTTGCATCAACATAGAAACCAAGTGAAAATACAAAAAAAAAAGAGTAAGAACACAGCAATGCCCCTGCTTCAAAATCACAGCAGGTTGTACAGCAGCAAAGTTCCCCGTACTGTTCTTTGCAGCTATGGAACAGGGGAAGAACAGTCGTGTCCTCTTAGCCAAGAGAAAATCCTGACATGAACAATCTCTATTCACTTCACTCCAAATTAGGAATGGATCCTCGGCAAGAACGGCTTGATTTCAAGTGATAATCATATTTTAAATATTTCAAAACGTTCAACAGGAGGAAGGTGTTAATAACCACGTTTTTTTTTTTTTTTTTTAGTTGCCGTGACACCACTGTTATTAGAGATGGGCGTCAGGAGTTCTCTTGCAGAAGAGTGTGTCAAAAGCAAAGTAAAGAGCTACTGTTTCAGAGTGACCAACACCGGCAGCAGCACTTCTCGTGACCCAGCGGTAGGAATGATTTGTATTTGGACGGAGTGACGACTGTAAATCTGTAAATATACCGGAAGTGACCCTGATTGCATTTCACTCGTCAGAACCGCTCTCATTACACTTTATCCAATATGGATTACCTAACAAAGAGTGGCATATAAAGGAAAGAGGCACAACCCCACCCAGTAAGTGCTGTTGCATACAAAGTAAACCACCCTCAGCTACGTAAGGCTGGACCTTGCAATAAGTGGTCAAACCACATTAAATCATTGTGCACTTTCAGCCTCAGTAACTTTCAGCAATGCAAGAAGAGCTTCTATCTGTCATCGTCTCAAATTCCCGGGATCAGTTTCTATGTGAATTGTTTATACTGCATCTTAACAGTTTCCTTATAAGTGCTGTAAAATGGCTGACGCCGGACGAGTGTGAGAACCAACCGCATCCAAAGAAATCTGGTCCAAAATGATCTGTAATCACTTCTCAATTTCCCCCCCTGAATCCCCGTGTTCAGATAAATAGAGTTTCAAAAATCTGTTGAAATCATGTGTAATTCAACTCGTTTCAAATAATCAAAAGAAATTGTGACTAATTTCTCGAGTGGAATGGGGGGGGGGGACTACGAAGATGCAAACGGAATCTGACGGCGCCGTCCCATCAGGCTCCAACCTTTTCAACATCACAGCTC
This sequence comes from Verasper variegatus, assembly GCA_026259375.1. Taxonomy (NCBI): domain Eukaryota; kingdom Metazoa; phylum Chordata; class Actinopteri; order Pleuronectiformes; family Pleuronectidae; genus Verasper; species Verasper variegatus. Next base: position 9,152,592 of record CM048054.1, read on the forward strand.
ACTGTTGAAAAAAAAAAAACCACTTTTCAGCCCCACTGACGGATTCAACAATTTCTCAAGCAAATCCCCGGCAGGAGTCGAGCATTTGGCCGACGAGCTATTAAGACAGCAAATTCAAATGGAACTGATTTGCTGCTTTGAGATACCTGAAAGACAGACACCCTGCAGATAACTGAGACGTGTTTGTCAATCTTTTAGCAAGTTGCCAGTCAGTTGACAAAAAGGCACAGTTTTCATTCAAAATGTTACTTTTAAACTCCAAAATGCGTTTTGCAGCATGACTGTTCCTGGAGGGTGCTGACTATTATCTAAGATTAGCTCAAAGTATTTGGCATGACTCACCACCGAGCAACGTTTTTTTTTACATGAAATAAAAAATAAAAACTGATGTTGACTGGAGCCCATTGGCCAAACGTTGGTCAGTCATCAGCTGCATGATTCAAATTCTCCAAACAGCCCATGAAGAGTCGTGTGTAGGATCTCACTCCAACCCAACTCTCCACCCTCCAGAAGAGACGAGGGAATATATCGGGGTGGAGATCACTGGTAATGTGGCTGTGGAGAGGTGTTAAACTACATGTGGGATCAATCGTGGATCCTGTTTAAGGCAACAGCTTCGGCGGCTGAGGCACTTTTGTGTTAAGAAAATATAATTTGGAAAGAGGCTTTGTTGTCACGTATGCAAGCGACTTGAATCTCTTGTGTTCTACGCTTAATGGAAATAGGTGTATGAGGTGTCCTAGGCCAGTGCTGCCACAATAAGGCAGGTCAAACAAATCTCTGCCGTCAGTCAGGGACGAGGGGGGTCACAGAGGCACCATAACCCTGCCGGTGCTGGGGGGGGGGGGGTGGTCTGGGAGGGGGGTGGGAGGGGGGGGGTTGCACAGTGCACAGACAACGTAGAATGTGTAAATCAGACGGAAGGAGGAAAACGAAGATGGTGAATTCAGAACAACATCACATGGAGCTTGCCACCCCCATCCCATCTCTCAGTCTAACTACTGAGCGTCCTCTCAGTGCAGGATGAGTGGGTCCAGGCAGGGTCAGAGCCGGGGCAGGACCAGGCAGGACGAGGAGAGCCCAGCCCTGTCGACACTAGGACAGAGTCGAGAACGGGGTCGGGCTGGAGTTGTTGTGCTTGTTGGCCGACTTGACGATGGTGATGACGCTGGTGTTGGCCACCTTGCCCGGCGAGAGGGGCCCGCGGGTCACAGTCCGGGCGAAACACTGCAGGGCCTCGTACTTGGCTCGCAGGGCGTCCAGCTCCAGCCTCATGCTGGCGTTCTCCCGGGCCAGCTTGTCCACCTCCTGCTGCAGGTCTATCTTCTGCCGTTCCAGCTCCTCCTTCTGGGTGACCCGTTTGATGCGGCAGCTGGCAGCGTAGCCCCGGTTCTTCAGGGTCCGCCGCCGCTGCTTCAACCGCACGACGTCATCCTTGGTCAGCCCACGCAGGTGCTGGTTGAGCTCCCGCACGGACATGACCACCAGCTCGTCGTCGCTGAGTGCTGGGGCATTCTCACCCGCCTCCTTCTTGACCTGTAGGACACGAGCAGTGGGTGAGGAACAGCAGCACGTCTTGGATGTGAGTCAAGTCCAAAGAAACACTTCCCACACTCCTCGCGCTTACCTTTAAAGCTTTGCTCGTCTTGAAATGAGTCGTCATTCCCTGCATGCAGACAACGGGCCCGGCTCTCACAGAAGACTCACTGACAAGCGAGAAGAAGAGGAAATAAAATCATGTTAATGCTCAAGTTCTCTATGTAGTTCAGAGGCTATTAAGGCTTTTCCGAAACAAAAAATGTTTCACTTTCAAAATGACAGGTTTGTTTCACTTTGAATAAACCAACGTTTATAGTTTGAATTAGCTTTATTTTGAACAGCTACAACATGAGTATTTATAATACACAATAAAATTGATTCAATAAGATTAGACTTGAGGAGTTACGTTTTTTTCAAATCATTCCTTAAAACATTTGTATAGGAAAGCGTTTAAATGACTGATCTTTGATGTTTTTTATTGATGTTGTTTAAATATTTTCTATTATGTTATTGTTTCTTGTTTTGTTCTGTGTTCATTTTACTCCCATGTATTTGGTAAAGTACTATGTAACATTGTTTGATATGTGCGATAGAAAAAGTCACTTTTTATATTATTGAAACTCTATGGTGCTGATATATCACATGTATTACTGTAAATATGTATTACTATATAATGTATCTGTGATATATCACTCACAGGGCCGGCTGCATAATGAGTACTTTTCTTTTTTTTCCCTGTACTTTCACTTTAATAAGAAGATGAACACAGGACTTTTACTATAACAGTACTTTTAAATAGCGGTATTGGTATTTTTTACTTAAGTGAATATCACTGTATGCAGATGCTGAGCATGACATTGGAGAAAGACGGTGTGTCTCTATGGTGACTGCCCCTTTAACTTTAACCACTTTAAGAGGCATCACAACAACATTCCTGGGTTATGGCACGTGTCAATATTTCTGCTTGCATGGCAGTAGTGCCGCAGCTGCCAGTAGAGGGCAGCTTGACACCGTTAAAGACTTTATTTATTTACTTGTAAGAGGAGGAGAGCTTCCACAATGTAGTTCACTAGACCAGGCAGGATTAGAAACCTGCAACCTCTCTCCATACAGCTCTGCATTCAAGCCCTCTGCCAAAGCATTTTTGTTTCTTGTTGCTTTTTTATTTTTTTTCATTTTGCCAGGGCAGTTTTTAGAAAAGCCTCTCTGTGCTCATTACAGTGGAGCCACATGCTTTCCAGACTGCCGCCATGGCCAAAAAAAGCGAGAGCGCTGAGCTGTGATCCTGTGAGAGGCACACATCCCCCCAAGGCTCCATTTCAGGGCCTGCAGACCAGCCTGACTACGAGTGCACTGTTCCATGCTCGGCTGCTGCCATGGAAACACCCTGCGAATGGGCGTGGGAGTGCGAGTCACATGGTCAGCAAAAGGATAAACAAGTCTCATTCATAACCGCAACACGGCCTATACATAGTACAAATAAGAGGCACCAACTTGTGCTGATAAGTGAAAGGCACCCTGTGTCCAGAATCCCTGCAGCGTGTTTGTGATCTTTATCCCTTGAATTCCCCCCTTTTATCTGACGTCTCTGCAGGGACACAGTCCATCCACAGCCTCCCTCCATCATTAAAACAAACCATCACATCAGCATAACATTTACAGTTATGCTGAACTTTACGGGGCCGGCAGATATGCGAGTGGAAAATTCCTGGGGATAGAGTGTCACGCCGGAATAGTTTCCTTTATAGTCACTGGTGTATTTACTGCATGGGAGACAATGTAGTCTATCGATTGGTGGGGCCGAGTTGTATCCTCTTACATGCAGGGCTTTCCTGAGCTGCTCCATGCCCTTATTTAACTCTGCTGGATATATTTAGACCTCGGTGCTGACACAAATTTCTGCCAACTAAACAATTTAAGTGAGCATGCGATAAGTGATATGTCAGTGAGAGGGCAAATATTCTCTGCAGGCCTGGTCGCTGCAGCTTTCATGGAGCAAAACCCTCTGGGTGTGGCTGCTCCTTTTGGGATATTCATCAAGACTTCATACTAAATGGCTGCAAATGTCGCTTTACAGGACTTTGCAGATGCCGAGGATGAAAAACAACTTTGTTCCTGCGATCCAGGCATTAGTCACTGTCCTTATAATAGCTTAAATTGAACGTGTCTTGTCTGCAGAATCCGCTTTGGTGTTTTTTGTCACGAGCAGACGAACCTCAAAGAAACGAAACTCGGAAAATAAGCAGATGAGAAACACACACACACCACTAAAAACAGCTACAGCCAGAGCCAAATGAACTGCTGTTTGGAGACTTGGAGAACATCTGTTGCTCTCTCTGATGTCCTTGGTTTGTTTTTTGCAAAACACGCAGCAAGAAGAGTTGCTTCACTGCAACTTCAGAAGCTTCAAATGAAGATGAAGAGCAAAAATAAAACATGCCTCGACAGCAAGTTGGCCCTAACAGCCTCGTTTAAGTGGTATTGCGTCAGAGGGGGGTCCCTGGGTATATTCCTTAGCGGGGGATCATGGAAAAGTGGTGTGGGGGGGTCCTCCCTTTCTCTTTCTCCATACAAGAGGCCTCCAGCTCGGAGCGAGAGGCCAGGTTGTTTCCCTGAGATTCTTTGAGCATGTGCTTATGTTTTTGCAACTCACACAGGGACAAGGTTTTCCTGATCAAGATGCCAAAAGTTTCCTCGGAGGAAACACAGCAATTGTGTTACGCATGCAGCCAAATCCCACTCTTCACGATTTTTGCCACAGAGACGATCGAGGCAAACATGTTTCACAACAAATCACGGCTTCTCACTGTGGTAAAAAAAAAAAAAAAAACAGGACTCATATTATTCCCCTTTTCCCCAAGTCTGAGAAAAACACCTCAAGGAAAAGCTACAGATGTCTGGGAAATAAAGAGCAAAACCACATTCCTGAGTGAACACGCATGTGCGAACCCTCATGTGCACGGAGAAGGAACATGCAGTGTAAATGTGTCCTGTGATGCACTCAGGCGATGGGGGTGGAGTTCAGCCGATCCCACTTGTAAAACAACGGCTGCAAAATTCACAAAATGTCTGGAATTTCAGACGAGAGTCTTTCACATGGCCCAAACACGGCAGAGGCCGCCTGAGTGCACACGTGTGGAAGTCAGACGTCTGCCATCTTTCTTCGGTGGAAGGGATAGTAAACAAAGCAATCATTTCACTTTTCCACTTTTTCTCAAACAGCAGGCAGAGATGCTTCATTCCTCAAGTTGCTGCTTTGATAACTGAGACCAAGAACACACTATTAACTCAGCATTGTTATCACTAGAGCCAAGAGAAACATGAGAGTTTATTGACCGACTGTCTATATACGCACATACTTGCTTGACCTGCTGAGTGTTTTATTTGATGTGCAGGGCTGAATCGTTTTTGGGTGTGCACAGTTTCTTTTGACACTTGTTTTTGGACCTTTCCACGACTCGTCTCAAGAAAAGAAAAAGGGCTGGATTCATCTGCACAAACCAACATAAACCAAAACAGCTGTTGAAGAACTCATTTGTGACAGTTTGTGTGGATACTATCTCAACCTATGTGTACCTTTTCATCCTGTTCACTGATGGCTCGTGTTTATATTTCTAAAGTCAGGCATCTGGTCAAGTTCAAGGCTGCACTTCAGCTCCAGCAGGTAACTGAGGGGCCCCCGGCCTGCTCCTAAAATAAACAGCACATCAGAAAGACTCATGCGCTCATGCTCGGGGGTGATAAATGCAGAGTCGGCTCGTCTGGCCTCCTTGTTTTTCTTCTCCTTCTTCCCTGTTTGGGTTCAGGAGCACGTTGAGCAGAAAGCAGACTTGTTGCACGCCCTTGACAGTCAGACACATTCCACAGAGAAAGCTCCAGAAAGCTTCTCTTGCATTTTTTTCTGTCTCAGGGAGGTGGAGAGGTTCCTCGCTCGGCTCTTTCTCCAGCGCAGCACATTCGGTGGAATATTATGCAAAGGAAATGGAGAGCATAGCTGAGCAGTGAGTCATGCTGTTTACTGGTAAAAGCAGCGACCAGCGGCAGGGAATCACACCCTCTCCATCTGACGTTTCCTGGAAACTCCCGTTGTTTCATGGGAAGGAAGGAAAAGTACAGAGGCCCTTGGAAATGGTTGGCATGGCCGCCGGAACGTTTGTAAGGAAAAGGGAAGAGAAGTCTCTAAAATATCTGAGGAAAGATACGGGGGACGCTGGGATCCAAAGAAATGTCAGGAATGCAAAAAGACCTGGGAACGTATACCCGTCCAAGTTGGGAAGAATGTGGGAAGCACTGGGGAAATATTAATGTTCTGTCTCTGATATGCTTGCATTGCATCACGTCTCACTTTCCAGCTTGACATGGCAAAACAAACCAAAGCTCTTCAGCTGAAAATACATTCAACAACCCAGCAGCCTCCAGATTCCTGGGTTTCTCCATCAACAGCGACATATAAATATTGTGAAGATGTGGAGTTTGAGTCACTATGGAATCAGGAGGAAAAAATTGAAAATCAACAACTGAATCAGCAAGTCGGCCTCATTGGGAACCAAGGAGGGATTCCCAATAACACAATCTCACAGAAGAAACCACTTGGCGCTTCTGGGCCACAGACAGGTTGAGCTGTGACAGAGAAGCAGGTCACTGTGGGTGGCCGAGTGAGCGGTCTGCACACACAGTGAAACTGTCAGGGAGTCACTGTGGAGGGGCGGCCCTCGGTTATTCACCAGTGTGACACTAAAGTCACACCAGTGTGACTTTAGTGTCACACTCTTCAGTGTGACACTAAAGTCAACAATCCAAAACCCGGCATAGTTTTTTTTCCCAGTGATAAAAGCAGCCAAACCCACCACAACGGACGTGTTCATTGTGAGTCATTGCGTCACCAACCACAGCTATGCCACTTGCACAATACTCCACCACAAAAACATTGTCACTTTTTCTTAATCACCACTGACCAGTGAAATATAGTGTAAACCGGATTAAACTTCATCCTGTGTCTGAGGGAGGGGGGGGGGGGGGGTTGGTTTCTACTTTTGTGCCTTATCACTGTCCCTGACACACACACACACACACACACACACACACACACTGTGGTGTCAAAATGAGTCAGACTGTCCAACTTCCCTGATCCAAAAGAAGACATCATGAATTTGTAACCACATGGTAACCTCATGACAGAGGGCTGCACCCGCTCCCACCGCCTCTCTGAGCGCAGCGGACGCACTGTGCGCCCACCAGGCCCGACAGGGAATCAGACAGAGAACAAACGTGTGTGGCCATATCAGTGGAACAAGTTACTCAAAGACAAATATTTTCCATCGATTAATCACAATGGTGTTTTTTTTTTTTAAAAAAAGGTCAGAACTCCCAAGTTATCCCATACAGGACAAAGGGCAATCTTAAAAGACAGCCAGGCAGTCATTATTCTAAGGCCAAATTGTTGTTATTATGAGGTGATTATCACAAATAGCTCCCAGGACACTGTTTCCTTCTCATCACCCAGGTCTTGAAAAGATGTATGTCCAGCCCAAACAGGAAGATAAGATAAAGCCCTTTCCCTTCACTGGGGGTGATTTACTGTTTGTGGAAATATTCCCTCCTCCTGCTGTTGCTTGCTTCCCCTGTGAAAGGCCACTCAGCCCTGGTGGTCTGACTCCACGTCGTGCCCTTTGTCCCACATGTCTAAAATGCACACCACGTGTTGTTTCCAATGTCAAAGGTATATGCTGCTGTTTTGTTTTTTTTTCATTTCATCATTAAAGCTGCCTGTGATAAACCCCTCCGCCTCGGAATGAGAAGTGAACAACAGTGCTGAGTTGGGGATGTGAAAGTTATTAATATGATTTTTTTTTCTTGACAAGTCAGACATTTGAGTTTATTTCACTTCCAGTTTCCCCAATAAGCTCGTTTGGGAGACAGAAAGTGGGTTAGAAATGAACAAACCTCAATAAACACACTATATCTTAGTAACGACCAGTTTATTAATAAATGAGCTATTATGACCTTTTGTCACAAATAACTTCAACAAAGATAAGTAAAATGTCATGTTGACGTCGATTTAAAGAAAATAGTGCGTAATTGAAATACAACCGTTTTCGTTAAATGTGCGCAGTCTTCAGATTTAGTCATATTTGAAGGAATGCCCTGTGATCCTTCACTCCCTGTCATATTAACCCACTTAAACGTATTATTAAAAATCACCAAAAGCATTAAAACGACTGTAAATCTGGCAGATTAGAACATTTAATAAATGAGGATTTCTACAAAGTTACTTTTGACCGCTTTTGCCACTTTCCCTGTGCGCTCCTCCATGCGCTCTCATCCACTTTTTTTTTTTAGTCATTGTGTTATGTTACTCCAACACAACACGTGTCCGCGCGAAACCCATCCACAAACTCAACACCAACTTTCATAATAAACTCGGACATATGACGGACATTTGGTGGACACGTCGTGATAAAGCGCTGTGACGTGTCCCCGAGAGCAACTATTTACAGAGGAATGTCAAAACATCTTACACCGATATTTAAAAAACAAAACAAGCTCACCTCTGTGGACGCGGATATATCTGTGGACCGGAATGCGTAAAACCCCCCCAAAAAGGAAAAGTGGCGGCTTTTCCGTCAGAGGAGACGCAGAAACTGGACACGGTCCGTGCGTAAAAACGCGTCCAGCGGCGGCGGACTGACCGGCGGCGAATCCTCGAACGAAATTAAAACTACGAAACAACAACAATGTACCAACATTCCACGCTCTGCTTCCGCAAGCACTCACGTCACCGATTCCTCGTGACCGCCCCCTCCATTCATGAAAATAACTTTCTGCTGACGTCAGTCTGGGAAAGAGGAGGAGGGGGGGGGGGGGCATGGTGGTGGAGAGGAGGAGGTGGGGAGGGTGGGGATGAGGGGGGGGGGGGGGGCGGAGGCCATAAATAGAAGACAGACACTGCTGGGGACTTGGTTTTGCTTACTTTACAAAACTAATCTGTACAAAGTCACTTCACGAGGCCAACGTCACAGGCAGCAAGTCAAGGAGAACCTTCAGGTTCCCGTCATCATGAAACCTGCTGCTCTCTCTGTCTCCTCGGCCCATCACTCTCTTCTCTACCACCACAGGTCTACACAACAAGGTTTTCAAAAATGTGCATAAACAGAGAGAGAGAGACAAATAGTCCTCCCTCCCTCCCTCCCTCCCTCCCTCCTTTTGAGCGGCAGCAGCTGCATTCCATTCCTGAGGAAAGTATGTGGTGTAGTAGCCCCGGCAGTCACAGGATTTCTCTTATTTTAACTGCACTGCTGCCCAGTATCGTCACAGGTTATTCTGGGTAATTAAGTACTGAATGTAAATATGTTAAGTCAGGAGCCTTTTAAGGGGCCTCGCTGGCACGGGTCTCCCCCTGTTCGTTTATCCGATATGAGAAAAAAGACCTGGGCCTGCAGGTTGCCTCAGACTGTGGTGCCTGTGAAAAACAGCTTCAGAGTGTTTACACTATAGACACGATGGGCTACAAAGTTCAGACAGCAGCTAAGAAGAAGAGGGAAACAAACTTTCCACATTGGTTTCTGCTGACTGGACCAAGATTATGTGGACTAATCATGTGTTTCTTGCTGGATATTTTCTCCAATTAGCATATGGGTATTAATTTGGACCATTCTTGATAGTAAGATCTACCAAGGAAGTTCTTTTTTTCACCATTGTATATTTGTCTGTCGGTTTGTCAGCGAAAAGCTACTAAATTGATTTCCACGAAACTTGAGAGGGATGGGACATGAGGGAACCCGTTCAATTCTGGTACCGATCTGGACATGTTTGCTGATTTCCCAGGGGAATAATTCACGGATCTTGACAAACAAACACAGCATATTTACGGGACTGATCTACGAGCGTGTGCAATTTGGTGCAGCTTGATTGAATTTAAAGGGAATGTTGGGTCCTTGGCAGAGGCTCTGCTGAGTGCTATTCTAGTTATTTGTGGGATTTACTTCAAATGCACAGCTGTCAAATGTTTGAAATAAAGTTTTTTTTCCAGAGCAGTCACATCATGTGGATCAGGAACCTGTGTGGCCGCAGTGATGAAACGAGGTGTCTCTTAACTCTAATTATAGTGCTGAGGCATTGTTAAATACAGCAGTAAAATTGGTTATAAAATTGATTCATTCATGCGAGACAGTTTGTGTAGACCGCATTCCTGCTGATCGCTGAGGAACAATTAGCTTCCAAACGGACAGAAATTCAATAATGAAATCAAGTCTGCAATATGTCATCAAACGTCAGCGTGAAGTTGTTATCGCTGACAGACTAGTGGGGGGAACAAGTTGTAGTTTTTTTTTAATTGACCATTTTAGGACAAAAGCAGCATCGTAATTGGATCATTTTTGTTCCATGATGATTTCAGTTTCACGCTGCTATGTTTAGCCACGGCGGAGACAAAAGAGTAAGCACTGCAGACACAATAAGGACACGCACATGCATTTCAGGTCCATGATGTAATTTTGATCTTTAGATAAAGTGTGAACAGTAAATTAGAATTCGAGCTCGAATTGAATGAGGTGATTATTTAGACCAAAAATAGGCCTAAACTCTCGCTGTTAAGACGTCTCTCTGTGTCATGAGAAGGTTTTTCTTTCTTTCACAGTTTTTCCCAAAGCAGTGGTGTTAGACAAACAACACTGAATATTGACTTTTCTGAGTCACACGTGGAGTATTCCTTTGTTCTACCCTCAAAGTCTACCCGCTTCCAGCCAAACTGACTAACTCCTGAGTATTCATCCCCTTTACCTGCCGGCTCTGTGCCACATGCTCAGCTTGTGCTGGATTAAGGTTCCTGTCGTTCTTTTCTGACTCATCAGATCAAGCTGTTCTTCAGAATCACACGTGGAATCAAAAGTTCACAACAGATAGAGGATGGGCCTGATCAGAGATGATGAGGAATTCTGGGTAAAATGCAAGTGTTTAACCAGCTTCATGATCTAGTTAAAGTTTATACGATAAGATTCAAATATGACACGATTACTCTATATTATCATAGAGGTGAAGTGTGATAAGATGAAGTGAAATGAGGCACCACAGGGCTACATTAGGTTACAACAGAGGGAAATCCTGAGATTAGATTACATAGCATTTCATTACAAATGTGATGAGATTAAATGAGATGCAATGAGACTGGATTACATTAGATTAAGAATTTGGTATAATGTAGTTGAATTAAGTGGGATTAACTTTAATTTTGAATCGATTTGAGATGGTATTGTTTAAATTTGTTCATATTACAGATTAGTTTGTTTTAGATAGAATTAGATCATGATGCGTTGCAACTTTATCACATTAGATTAGAGATGTGATGAGACAAAGAGGATTATATCAAATTAGAGTGAATATGAGATTTGATTATTATATGGGGTTAGATTATATAAATTTAAAATAGAGATAAGATGTGATTAAATCAAATGATACTGTTTTGTATTACATTAGAATCCAGAGGAGATGGGATTACATTTGATGGGATTAGATGAGATGTGATGAGGTTACAATATTTAAATTAGAATAGAGTATTACATTGTATATTACATGACATTTAATGTAGTATTACACAATTGTATTACAGTATGGTAATATAAAATAGGGTGTGATTATATTATATTACAGATTATATGAGATTCCAGTTTACTGCATCAACAATGTAATGAGAAGATATGAAGTGGATTGTGTAAATTCCACAATAGATAAATTACTAAATTAAAGAGATTGGATTGAAATAGATTCGATTCGAGATAGAGCCAGATGAGGATGAAGTGGAATAATCTGAGATGAGAATCAATTACATGAGCTTTGATCAGAGATGAGATTGGCTACAAAAAACTGGATGAAATGAGATTAGATTGGATCTTGTTAAATGAGGATAGAGTGGATTACATGTCAATGTATGAGATTTACAGAGATGCAACAAACCTGGTCTATATGATATTATATTATAGATGGATTAGGATTATATAACAATAGATAACAATAGTACAAATTGAGATGTAAGGAGAATAAATTAGATTATCTGAAACTGATGTGTTGGATTAGAAAAGAAATGAGAAAGAGAATTGGAACAACATGAGATTAGATCCCAATAGATTAGATGAAATTGGTTTACATTACATCAGAGATGAGACTAGATGAGAAGGGATGATTAAAGATTAGTCGAGATTGTATTTTTCTACATTGGATTAGATTACATTAGATTTCTTGACATTACTTAAGAGATACAATTGAGATATAATGAGAACCATTAAGATGATTAAATAAGATAACATTGAATTACAGATGACATTGAATTACATTTTAGAGTAAAATTAAATCAAACAACTGCAGATAGTAATGTGGTAGACAGGGGAATAAATAGAATCAAGATAGAAAGTAAAAACTACTGGTATATTGTGTTTATATTTTCGGGTTTCCTGCTGAATCTGCCAGGGGCTGGAAGAGAAAAAGAACAACTGGTGAGAGAAAGTCTCCGCAGGATGACCTCTGCTATTCTAGATCAGTCAGACATCCAGCTGCTCAGTCGATGCCATACCACCCAATTACTGTCCATCTGGCAGCAGCATACACAGATGACCTGAAATACACCCGATCCGTCCAACAAAACAAAAACAGCGCACCATGTGCCACAGACGCCGGCGCTTTCGTCAGATCAGCGAGCTGTGGGGTCCAGGTTCTTTCAGGCCGTTTTAGATTACAGGAAGTAGCTCTGACTCACTAATCTCGCTCCTTTCTGACTCAGACTCTTGAACTCAGAAATCTGATCTCGCACAAAGAGGCCCCCTGTTGTAAAGGGATCATTTCTTCCTCCAAATGCTCCGAATTATTAGAGAACAAAGGGGTTAATATCAGCCACGCCGAGTATCTCCAACTCTAGGCAGACTAAAATTATAATACTAATACATAATACATTCGATTTTCTCCCTCAAAGTGTTTTTTACATTGTTGAGGACTGGCTAAGTGAGAGTACCTGACACACTAGACAGCAGCATGTGGCCCAGTCGTGGGCTCATGCATGTGTAATTTCATAAGTCAAAGAATTGTTTTTGCAGATCTGCAGACTTCCCATATGACACAAGATTTAATTTGGAGCGCTGACTGCACATTCCACTGACTTCATCAAATTGTGTTTCATACGAAAACACTTTACGTAACCCGGCTGGAGGGTTGGAGCTGTGTGGAAAGGAAACATGACGGAGCTACAGTAGTGGTGGTGGCAGTGGGGGCGACAGCTGGAGCAGGCCATGGTTACCTGTCGGCTGTAAAACCCTCTTAAAGCTACACTATGCTGAAAACCACCTGATAGCCAAAGTAAAAGTTTGGGATTTTAAGGAAGTTGAGAGTTGCTCATTTCTATACTTGATAGTCTTGTCAGGGTTTAGTAATGTTCGAGGAATGAGCAATGGGCGGTACTAAATATGGACATTATTAAGGGCGGTAAAAAAGCTCTGATGCGCTTACTTCATTTTCCTCACAGCAGGGACTTTGTCAAAGAATGAAAACAGCTGTGAGGACAAACATTGATGTGTGGTCATTTCTCAGAACAACCCACATCTACGTCACCTCAGTGTGTGACTCATCATGACTCTAAGATTTCCAACTCACTCACTGACTTCACACTCCAACAATCTGCATCTTGTCAGATTCTGGATTCGACCTGATTCCACTGTGTCATCTGTGTTGAGCTGTACATGTATTGCGGTTGAATCGCTCTTATTTCAGGTGTGTGGTCTTTGTTCAAAGTCATCACAAAAGGCTTCTACTTTTATATTTGCTGATTGTTCTGTTTGGATTTGACATCATGTTTATTAGTTTCATCTGTATTTGTTTATTTTGCTCTTTCAAATTCTGCTCTGGTAGGAGACCAACTAATATTCCACCCTATACATGGAATGATATTAATTTAGTGTGGGGAAAATGGGGACTGCGCTGCCACCTTGTGTTGGAGCCCTGGAATTTAAAACCCTGTGCAAATATTAGGTCACTTGCTTTGTTTTTTATTAGGACAGAAAGTGAATCCAGTGAAGCAACAGGAAGAAAACAGCATTATTTCCTCTGTCAAAGCGTTTTTTTAAATCTAATATCTTCACTTCTTGTGGTGCTTTTATTCTGTTAAGTGGAAAACAGCATCAACTCTGAATTCACTGGTTATTCAATGGCATAAGTCACATGTGCTGTTTTATATGATACACAAATATGTATACAACTGTCTTTAATTGATCTTTTGTATTGATTATCAGAATTAGATTACTTAACGAGGTTAATACATTTTAATTCAGCCAATAGTTCCAAAAACAGTTGTTTTATCTGACCTTAGTAAAGATGGCTGCTCCTTTCTTCCCTATACGGTCAAAATGTTATTAGAAAAGTGGTGGTTTGTTCATCTGTATCCAAACACCATTGTTAGGGTACAATGTTATTCTCTGTAGAATTAAACATTCTTACAGAGTGGTGACATCTGCTGGTCAATTATTGGTGTTGCATAATACTGAGATGTTCCCAAGATTTAAGTCGTCATGTATTTAGTGTAAGTGGTTTGATAATGGGAAAATTCCACATTCATACAAACAACAAGTTTCTAAAAAAGCACAATTACTCTGTAATACATTTTATATTACTAGAATGCCATATGATAATCGTTTATAAGTCCCACTGTGGGGAACAGTGCTGTGTTAAAGAAGCAAGGATACAAATATTAGTAAAAGTAATAAATAAGTAGACGCACAATATAAACCATTGACTGTAAATATACAGACTAACGACACATCTCAATTTCCTTGCACTGTCCAGAAATGAAGCTAAAATAACTTGTGCATTTGGTCTGCCAAGTAGCAATAGGGGGATGGATCCGCAATAGTAAGATCCCATCGATAAATGCCCTCGACCAATCAGGAGTCCGTGTCAGCTGTCAATCATGACGTTTCACTTTGTTTTTATTGCATCAAATAACTAATTTACCCGAACTTACCAGAAGAATGAGGACTTGGACAAAGAAATATAGAAAATAGTAATGATGTCTACTGTATTAACAGAATATATACAATGTAAACTTATTTTTCTAGGGAAGCATTATTAACATGTGAATTTGAACTCTGGTGCCACTGTGTTGTTTTAATTCCTTTTAATCCTTTTCATCTTACTTTTACTTGCAACTACATTTATGTAGTTTCTTTAATGAAAAGCTTTTTTGGGGGTTTAAAAAGGTATGGAGTAATGTTGTCTGATCTACTGAACGGGCCACAAGGCTTTCATAGTGCTGCCATACAAGCCAGAAGCCAGTCAGATTTATCTTTAGCCGCAGCATTATTTGAATTTATTTGTATGCATTTTGTTAAGCACTTTGTTTCGATAAGTGTTATGTAAATAAAGTTATTATATTATTATGTGCAGTGTAACTTTCAAAGACTGTTGATTTGTATGATTTATATATTTAGTGCACTGTCGAAGAACAACAGCATTGACACTCCTTTGCACTAGGTGGCGGTAGGCATATTGACCTACTATAGGGAAGAAGAAGACGCCACCATGGCTCTGTGTGAACGTTAGCTTGGATCTAAGATTAGCTTTCTAAGAGTTTTATTAACGGTACATTTCAAAACGCGTCTCTTTCAGACTGATAACGACCTGTTTCATGAAGCCGTTCAACGAGTGAGATGCGTTTCACCTAATGTACGTTTGTTTACGTTTTAGCAGATTGATGCTAACGCCACTGTCAGTCATTGAAACACGGAGGCTAACTTATCATGCTAGCAGCCACAGTTATGTCCCTTATAATAATATATTGCAGCTACTAAGAACTGCGTCATTTAACATTTCAGCCTATAAACAGAGACTGGACACAGACGTGTTGCTAACTTGAGTCTGAGACGCTAATGCTAGCTGCTAACTTCAGTGATATGTACTACTCGTTACTAGCTAGACGATGCTAGCTGTAACCTTAGCTCGCACGTATGTGTTGACGCTTGTGTGTTTGTGTTTTTCTCACACAGATTGCTGTGAACTAGGTTGTGACACCTCCAGTTGAGATGAATCGCCCCAAACCAACAACTCTCAGGCGGCCCAGTGCCGCCAAGCCATCAGGTACGATGCAGTCCCCACTGTCACCTTATTGTTGCTGCTTTTTCTCAGCTTGTGTTTATGATGATGTAGCTAAGAAGGACACAATCTCAACTGTCCTGTGATGTCCGCTTCTCCCAGCTCACCCACCCCCGGGGGATTTCATCGCCCTCGGATCCAAGAGCCAGGGGGCAGAGCCCAAAGCCCCCGCTGTCCTCCTGAAGCCAGCATCCACAGGTTTACCAGCGGACCGTAAGAGAGAGACGTCCTCCGCCCTTCCCTCCTCATCATCGGGACTGTCCAGCCTCACCAAGCGGCCCAAACTCTCCACCACCCCTCCAGTCAGTGCCCTGGGAAGACTCGCCGATGTAGCTGCCGTGGACAAGAGGGCGATATCCCCCTCAATAAAGGAGCCATCAGTGATTCCCATTGAAGGTAAAACAATACTTGGATGAATATTTGGACTCCTTCAACCAAGTTACAAGTTATAAAACTGTTTCAGTACAAGCCAGTAGCCTCAGTGCACCCTCAGGTTCGGCTTTTAACGTTATTGCGATGAAAAGGCCCGAAACACCTGATGATGCCAAGGTACAATTGAAGATTTGTTATTTTCATGATAACAGCCAGTCTGACAGACCTTTATTATGATGGTTTCTCTCTCCTCTTTTACAAACATCGAGGTTGAGTCTTACTCTGCTCGAGGTTTCTTCCAGTTATTGACGGAGTTTTCTCTCTCCACAGTCTCCAAAGTGCTTGTTCATTGTGGGAACTCGCTGGTTTCTCTATAAATCTATAAATCGACCTTGATCTGTTATGATTTGACTGTTAAAATTGAACTGAATTGAATTCCTTTTTTCTTTCTTTCCATAGCTGTTTTCCATGGTTTTTGTGAAGCACTTTGTGACCTTGTTTAGATAAGTGCTATATGAATAAAGTTGTTATTTTCCTTTGATTTCAGTGTCCCCAGTGGTGCTGCTGGACGAGATAGAAGCTGCAGAGTCTGAAGGTAACGATGATCGCATTGAGGGACTGCTGTGTGGAGCCGTGAAACAGCTCAAGTTGAACCGAGCAAAACCCGACATCACGCTCTACCTCAGTCTCATGTTCCTGGCCAAAATCAAGCCCAATGTGTTTGCAACTGAAGGAATTATTGAGGTGAGACTGCTCGTACAGTAATGCTGTAATTTCTGTATCCTGGGAGAAATGTTATAACTATGTAATGGACACCATCCCTTAGCCTTTGCTTGTTTTTAAATCACAAAGTAGCCCAGAATGTCAAATATTTAAACATGTATTATGCATTTATTAGCTTGTTTACTTTTTCACTTTGCTTTGAATTATTTATGTTAATGCATGAGAAAAAAGAATAACTGGAAAGTTGTCTTTATTAAAAACTAAAGCAAGTCTTGCAAAATAATTGAGTTGAACCTCACAGATGTTGGATTTTAAGTACTGTCTTTCTGTCTTTATTCCCGCTCTTGTCACCAGGCCCTCTGTAGCCTCCTGCGTCGCGATGCTTCTATCAACTTCAAAGCGAAGGGGAACAGCCTGGTGTCTGTTCTTGCGTGCAATCTGTTGATGGCAGCCTACGAGGAGGATGAGAACTGGCCTGAGATTTTTGTTAAAGTGAGAATCTCCTTAACAGTCAAATAAAAGTCATATATTCCTTTTTTTCTTTTTTTAATTATTTCAGGCATGTATAAACCTTTGCTTCTGAAATGTTTTTGCAGGTGTACATTGAAGACTCTCTGGGAGAAAGAATCTGGGTGGACAGTTCTCACTGTAAGAATTTCGTCGACAACATCCAGACTGCTTTTGGCACAAAGATGCCTCCGAAGAGTATGCTGCTTCAGGTGGACACCGGTCGCTCTGGTGGAGATCTCAGTGCAGGTGCAGTACATAGAGAATTTAAACTGGATTTTTGGATGGTTAGAATTGCTATTGCAGGAAATAAGTGTCAATTGTTAATGGCACTTTTTTCCCTTTTAGGTAGCAGCCCCCACCCTTCAACTCCTGATGAGGATGACAGCCAGACAGAACTGCTGATAGCAGAGGAGAAACTCAGCCCTGAGGATGATTGGCAGGTGATGCCGAGGTATGAAAAATTGTCATATTCTTAGACGCGAGTTACACTACAAAACTCTGTCCAACAGACGTCACTCAAAACTGTCATTTGCGCTTAGACAAAATTCAGCGTCAATATTTTCCAGTCGAGACGACAAGGAAATTTATGATTTCTGCAGAATCTATCAGGAGTTGCTGTAATATTTTCCCTCTGTCGCTCCCTCTGGGGTTACTGTAGGTATGAAGAACTGGCAGAGAGTGTGGAGGACTATGTGCTGGACGTGCTCAGGGATCAGTTGAATCGCAGGCAGCCGATGGACAACGTGTCACGGAACCTGCTTCGTCTGCTTACAGCCACATGTGGCTACAAAGAGGCCCGACTCATGGCTGTGCAGAGGCTGGAGATGTGGCTCCAGAACCCAAAGGTAAGAAGCGTCAGACCCTGGAATAAACAAACACCTGAACAGCTTTATGTCACTGTATCTCACTGCCTATAGTTGCTGCAAGCTATTGCATTTGGAAATGAAATCTTGGCTCTATAATTCCATAAGAAAAAAAACATTGTTGATTATTGTTTTAAATTGATTATTAACTTGCTTTCTTTTATTTTTAATGCGTGCAGCTTACTCGACCGGCCCAGGACCTCCTCATGTCTATGTGTATGAACTGCAACACTCACGGAGCAGACGACATGGAGGTGATCTCCAACCTGATCAAGATCCGGCTCAAACCTAAAGTCCTCCTCAACCACTACATGTTGTGTGTCAGGTGTGTCTTAGTCTCAGTTAATCTTACTTCTTTTGTCTTTGGTGGCTCGCATTAACTGACACTTTGCTGTGGGATTCTCCAGGGAGCTGCTGAACGCAAACAAAGACAACCTGGCCACGATGGTGAAGCTGGTGATCTTCAATGAGCTGTCCAATGCCAGAAATCCCAACAACATGCAAGTTCTCCATACAGTGCTCCAGCACAGCCCAGAACAGGCTCCGAAGGTACAAATGGAAAACATCTAAGACTTGTCGTCCTCATGAGCGTCTGTTTTCCACTCTTGGCTTTTTATTTCTGTGTCTAAATTCTTTTGTTTCACTCTCTCTGTCTCCCTTTATGTCTGTAGTTCTTGGCGATGGTGTTCCAGGACCTGCTAACCAATAAGGATGATTACCTCCGCGCCTCCCGAGCTTTGCTGAGAGAGATCATCAAACAGACAAAGCATGAGATTAACTTCCAGTCCTTCTGCTTCGGTTTAATGCAGGAGAGGAAGGAGACCAGCTATGTGGACATGGAGTTCAAAGTAGGATCAAATGAAAACTCCCCCTGTCATTTTAGCTGCAATCATCCTGCATTTAAATTGTACTCTGAACTGTTTATCGCTGTCTCTCTCTGCAGGAGCGCTTTGTTATCCAAGTGACAGATTTACTGACTGTCTCCATGATGCTGGGCATCACTGCTCAGGTCAAAGAAGCCGGTATTGCATGGGACAAAGGCGAGAAGAAGAGTCAGTCCCGTGTGTTTGTTCTTATCTTGCATTTAATAACCATAACGCATTTTTAATAGGTGTTTGTATTTCCCACTAAACGTGTGTCTGGGTTGTTTCAGATCTGGACATCCTCAAGTCGTTCCAGAATCAGATTGCTTCCATACAGAGAGACGCTGTGTGGTGGCTTCACACTGTGGTTCCCACCATCAGCAAAGTTGGTGCGAAAGACTACGTTCATTGGTCGGTATCTGCTTGCCCCTGAACAGTTTGTGCCTCTTAAACCAATGATGTTTCCATCTATGTTAAACATAATTTATCATCACCTCTCCCACCTGCAGCCTTCACAAAGTGCTTTTCACAGAGCAACCTGAGACATATTACAAGTGGGACAACTGGCCTCCTGAGAGTGACAGAAAGTAAGTCTCCCCTCAGGTTTAAAATTTGTGTTTCTTCAGATTGCATCTACCAACCATAGACTGTACGCTAGCAACTGATATCTTTTTCTTTCTTTCCTCAGTTTCTTCCTTCGTCTCTGCTCCGAGGTGCCTCTGTTGGAGGACACACTGATGCGCATTCTGGTGATCGGCTTGTCGCGTGATTTGCCCCTGGGCCCGGCTGACGCCATGGAGCTGGCAGATCACCTGGTTAAAAGGGCTGCTGGAGTTCAGTCTGAAGGTGTGTGAGGATCCTATTCGTCTGTAACTGTTTCTGAGTGTCAGTGTGTTCAGTGTGTCACTCTGTACATTTTGCATGCTTCAGTTTAATGAGCAACCAATTTTTTTAATATTCAAAGGGTCATCTCCGTATTTACATCTTATCCTCTCAAGTCAGCAAAATAGTTTCAGCTGAACAAGAACAAAAAGCAAATACGTGATATTATTCTTTTTTTTTAAAGCTGCAGAGTTGGCTGACGGTTCAAAAACAGATCTGGAGGTCCTGAGAGTGGAAAGGATCCAACTCATCGATGCAGTGCTGAATCTGTGCACATATCACCATCCAGAGAACATTCAGCTGCCAGCGGGGTACATCCAATGTCTTTTTAAAAACACCATTAGGTCATACAGTTTTCTGTCGATAATAACTAATGACTCTATATTTACTTTTAAGGTACCAACCACCAAATCTGGCGATATCCATGCTCTATTGGAAAGCATGGCTGCTGCTGCTTGTGGTGGCTGCATTTAATCCACAGAAAATAGGTAACATAAAGAATTATGTTTTGTACATAAATTTAGTTTTCAAAGTCATTAAATTGTGTCTTTTGATATATTGTGTGACATTTCTTTGTTTTCTTTGTTTAGGTTTGGCTGCTTGGGACGGCTATCCAACACTGAAAATGCTCATGGAGATGGTTATGACAAAGTAGGTAAAGGCGATCATTGCGAGTTAGGTGACTCCAAGTTGATTGATGAAGCTTAACTAACACACGTCTCTCTGTATAGTAACTACAGCTACCCTCCTTGCACCATTGCTGATGAGGACACAAAGACGGAGATGATCAACAGGGAGCTGCAGATGGCCCAACGAGAGAAACAAGACATTCTGGCCTTTGAGAGTCACCTGGCTGCAGCGTCCACCAAGCAGACCATCACAGAGAGCAACAGTCTGCTGTTATCTCAGCTTACCAGCCTGGATCCACAGTAAGACACCAAGAGAAAGTATCTCACAGTTTGTGAAATAGTGACTTAAATGTGACTTAAACAGAAATCCACCGGTGGCAGGGGAAATCTCTGCTCATAAATATGAATGTTTTGAAATGACTTATTTGGCTAAAAGTACTTTTAATCCTGATATTTTTTGTAACTCCTGTGATACTGTCCTATATCATGTAATACAGGTTTAAACCTTATACTTTGTTATTATTATTACAATATATAATAAAATTTGATATTCTACTAAGGTCGAGGTAAGAAATAAATAATTGCACCTTAAATCCTAAAAGCTAATAGATAAGGATGATTTCATTAAGTTTCAGTTATGTTATATGACCTTGTATCTAGGAGTTAATTTCTGAAAAAGGCCTCAGTTATAATCAAATTTGGTTTCTTAGTCCCTACTACCTTTTATGCAGTGTTAAGTTTAGGTTTTACCACTTAAAGTCAGTAGTAACATCCTGTTTTACTCTAGATGAATGAGTCGCTATTGGTTCACTGGGAGAAGGACTAATGGTTTTTTGTTTGTGTTTAGGGGTCCTCCTCGTCGACCTCCACCCCAGTTCCAGGAGCAAGTCAAAACCCTCAACCAGTCCCTGCGTCTGGGACACCTCCTCTGCCGCAGCCGCAACCCAGACTTCCTCCTCAACATCATCCAGAGACAGGTAACGGGCACTCACACACATGTATATATGTTGTACCTTAGATAACGGGATGTGTCGGCTGCTCAAGCTCTGGCCCGGGATAGATCTACTGAGCCTAAAACCATGTAGCCCACCTAATAAACAAGGAAATAACACTTCCTAGTGTCACCATTGGTCAAGTAAGTAAGGTGCATTTTCAATCCATCACAGGCTTCCTCTCAGTCCATGCCCTGGTTGGCTGATTTGGTTCAGTCCAGTGAGGGGTCCTTGGATGTGCTTCCAGTGCAGTGCCTGTGTGAATTCCTTCTGCATGATGCTGCAGATGAGAGTCTGCCGATAGAGGACGACGAAGAAGGAGAGAGCAAAGAGCAGAGGGCCAAGAAGAGACAAGTATGTTGATGATTTTAAACAAAAGCTGTCCTGTTTTTGTATTAGTTTTTTTCTGAGCGACTGAGTCCTAAATCCTCTCTGTTCCTCTCAGAGACAACAAAAGCAAAGGCAGCTGCTTGGACGACTGCAGGATCTTTTGTTAGGTCCTAAGGCTGATGAACAGACAACATGTGAAGTGTTGGATTATTTCCTGCGTCGTCTTAGCTCCTCTCAGGTGGCATCGAGAGTCCTGGCTATGAAGGTATAGAACTCATTGGAAGCATGTATCATGTTACAATCCCTATCAGCATTGTGTTGCTGTTTAAAAAAAATACCCCATTTGACTTATATATTTGTGTCCAGGGTTTGTCTCTGGTGCTGACCGAAGGAGGCTTGAAGGATGGAGATGAGCGGGAACAACCCATGGAGGAAGATTCTGCAGATGCCGAGCTCTTGCCGGGTTACCAGTGGCTGCTGCAGGATCTCCCAAAACTCCCCTTGTTTGACAGCGTGAGGGGCATGACGTCCACTGCTCTGCAGCAGGTCAGCATCCGACTCAAGCAGTGAACTGTGCTTAACCAGAAGCAAAGGTAAAGGTGGAATAATGAGTAAGGGACGGAAGAATAAGTCTTGTCTGTCTGCTCCCTCACAGGCCATTCACATGGAGACCGACCCACAGACGATCAGTGCCTATCTCATCTACCTTTCCCAGCATGCACCAGTGGAGGAGCAGGCCTCTCATAATGACCTTGCACTGGTAATCACATCATTTGCTTGAAATCAAGTTTTGATGTTGTCATAGATCATCGCTGACATTTCTTTGTGTCGCTCTCTGCAGGATGTTGCGCGGCTGATTGTCGAACGTTCCACCATCATGAACAGCATGTTCGCCAAACATTCCACCAGGCCTGAGTCCAATGCTGTGCTCTCTGCCTTCCTCACCATCTTTTCCGCTTACATCAAGAGGATGAGGAAGGCGAAAGAGGGCGATGATCTTTACAGCTGGGTGAGCACCACTACATTTTTGGAATCTTATTGTGGGTTCTCTCACCGTGGCTTCCTTATACAGTAGAATACCCCAAGTGCAAAGTTTCTGGCCTAGTTGCATATTTCCTCTGATCACTGAAAAATCTTGATAGTGACCAGTGACCGCAATGTAAAGCAAATGGAAATTCCCCCCTGTAACTGCAGATTAATGCCTGTTGGATTTTGATTGGTGAATTATACAAAACAGGGTGGATTAACAATGACAATGTTTTCTTTTTTTAGTCAGAATCTCAGGACCAGGTGTTTTTGCGTTGGACCACAGGGGAAATTGCAACCATGCACATCCTTGTAGTCCATGCTATGGTCATCCTGCTGACTCTGGGGCCCCCTAAAGGTAGTTCTGTGCATTTCAGATTTCAATGTGTGCATTGATGAAGAACATCTTTGATATTGTATTTGTTTTTTTAACAATATTTACAGGAGAGAGCGATTTCTATGCTCTTTTGGACATTTGGTTCCCTGACAAGAAACCTCTACCCACTGCCTTCCTGGTTGACACGTCAGAAGAGGCCCTTCTGCTGCCTGATTGGTTGAAACTCAGGATGATCCGATCAGAGGTCTCTCGATTGGTTGACGCAGGTACAACTTCTCCTACTTTGCTGAAACAAACATGGCTCATCAATTACATATTGTTTTCTACTTTTAATCATTGCACTTGTTTCCCTCAGCTCTGCAGGACCTGGAGCCTCAGCAGCTGCTGCTGTTTGTTCAGTCCTTCGGCATTCCTGTGTCCAGCATGAGTAAGCTGCTGCAGTACCTGGATCAGGCTGTTTCCCATGACACAGATACACTTGAGCAGAACATCATGGACAAGCGTAAGAGTCTTCTGCAGATTTTCTGTTCTTAAGATTTTGAGTTTTGTTGTAAATCTTTCTGATTTGTCTGATTTTGTATTTCCTCTGCAACAGACTACATGGCCCACCTGGTTGAGGTGCAGCATGAGCGAGGTGCCACTGGGGGGCACACTTTCCATTCATTACTGAGCTCCACTCTTCCTGCTGACAGAGGTCAGTGACTTTATCTTTCAAATGGTTTGTTTCTGTTCGACTGCGACTTAGAAAACACAATAATTATGATAATAAAGAACTAGCTTTATCAACTCAAAAGAAAACATGGTTGACAGCAAGCGCAGTTTACAGTTTAATATAAATGGAGCAAATTCTGTTTGTCTTTGATTTTTTTCCTCCCAACAATCGCTCATCCCAAAAAATCTGCACTTCCTTGGTCATCAGAAATACTCTCAAGAAAAATTAACATACAGACACAAACATTCCTACAGTTATAGTTATCAATATTAAAATTTCTTGTATCTTTATACCTTAAGATGCCTATATACCATACACATAATATTTCATGTCATAGATTTTGAATGGATGTAGCAGACAGAAATCTACAAGAACCAAATGTAAATTATCTAAATTCTTCCTCAATGTTTTGACATCCCTCTTATCAGATGCTTCCGAAACAAGTAAGGCTAAAGTTACCGTGGAGACGCCCCACAGCTCTGTGAAGATGAGAGCAGCCAGTCAGCTTCCTGCAGTCGGGCCTGACGATGATCTCACCGGCATGTTGCTTCAGGTAGGATTTAACTAGAGAGCTGTTTCTTGTATATTTTTCCCTTTTTAACAATTGGAAAACACACTCTCTGAGCAAAAGTTCTTCCCTTTATTTATTCCAATCAGTTCCTCTGACGGCTTAGTCACTGTGTGAAAAGGAATTTGATTCTGTTTCCTTTACTCCGACAGATATTCCCCATAAAGGTGGACCCTCGCTGGCATGGCCCGCCTCCCAGCCATCTCTCTCTGGCCCTGCAGCAAGCCCTGGCTAAAGAACTGATGCGGGCCAAACAAGGCCAGGTTCAGCAGGGTGGGTTGGCATTTCGCCTCCTACAGGCCATCGCTGCCCTGCTCACCTCTGCCCACGCAGGCCCCATTGTCATGTCCATGCACCGTAGCCACGCCCTCTCCTGTCCTCTCATGCGCCAACTGCACCTCTATCAGGTTGGGCTCATGAACAAAAAGTGCATAATTCAAATATCCCATTAATTACACTGGGAAAATGTCTTTCTGTTTTCGGACACTTTATGTTTGTTCTTTTCTCTCCAGCGTCTCGTGTCCCAGGACGTTGCTTTTTCCTCACTGTTCCTCAAGGTCATCGTTGAGGTGTTGATCTGGTTAGACAACCCAACTGTGGAGGCAGGACCTCTGAAGACTCTGCTCAGATCCCTCGCTAGTCAGAACTCTCACAAACACAGGCATAATGATGGTGAGGACATGGCCTGTTTCTCTTTTCAGATACTGTCTGATCCATTTTATGTAAAACAACGAGTGTCTTTGCCCTGCAGTGCGGACAGGTTTCCTCCACCTGGCTGAGACTTTGGCATATCGCAGAGACACTGAGGTCCCACTGAGGACCATCATCGCAATGCTGAAGGCTGGAGACAGATGTAATGCAGAAGCAGAGCTCATTGGCAAAGGTATAAATGGAGTTAGGTTCATGTGAATTAGTTTGAACTGCCTGGTCTAACACTTTGTGTTTCAAAGATTAGACGATACAATTTCTAATTTACAAAATTTGTTATATAGATTATTGTCATTAAGAGTCATCAGAAATTCAATTTTTAAAGTGATTATAACAACAACAATTTTATAAAAATATATTTAACCCTATTTTGAACCATTTTAATATATTAAGTACTGTGAGTGTGAATTGGGAACAGATTCAATGGTGACCTTTTTTTTTTTTAATGTAAATTGAATCTAAAAGACTCATATTGAACGGCTCCTATAATTCAGTGTATTCGTACCTCCATAGTCCATTACCACTAAGGCATGAAAACTGAAAGCTTTTAACATTTGGTTTTCTTCCATAAAAATGCAGTTAAAGTCCAAGATGCAGTTTTATTATGGTTTTCCAGTGTTACAGGGGCTGATGGAGGTGAAGTCGCCATATTTAGAGGAGCTTCTGTCTCTGCTGATGACTGTGGGCACACAGAACGGGACCGCTGGCCCGGTTGCAATGGTGATTTCCCTGCTGCTCCAAGAAAGTGAGGAGCGAGCCGTGAAAAAGGAAGTGGATTCTAACAAGTGAGCACCGCAATTCTATTTCCCCCCCAATTCACGCAAGAAACATTAATATTTGACGGGACAAAATAACAAGCACAGCCGCCTGTGACAAATAGCAAACCTGAGTCCGCTGCCGTCTGAGGCCTCGTACTAGTAAACTACTTTTGGATTTGGTTCAGGGAGGTTTAATTGGTTTTGCAGCTTTACATTGGCTTTACACATTCACATGCTGTGAAAATCTCTAAATACTTTACAGAGTCTTTTTCTGTGTTTGGTTCTCAGCAACACGGCCAGAGAGGCAGGTTCATATTGAAAGTTGCTCATCGCCACCAGCTGTGTCTAGAAGTATGTAGGGATGTACCAAGAACTGATACTTCAGTACCAAGTCGATGCCAAATGTGCTCACTTTGCACCGTCACTGGTCAGAGGTTCTTGGGACCAGTGCAGTGGAGTTAAACAGACAGAGACACACGCACACGCACACACACACACACACACACACACACACACACACACACACACACACACACACACACACACACACACACACACACACTAGTTCTTCCCGCAGATTATGACGCAACGTGGTGTTTTAACTTAGTTGTTGACGGCGATGCGATGGCGATGCAAGGCTCATATCGGGGTCTTGTTCTGATGGGTCAGTGTAAATGGTAAATACTAAGAATTTCCTGGTTGCAGTAAAGCCCCACATTTTCATCAAGATCCGTCTGCAGTAAAGCCCCACTTTATCTTGGATGTACTGTAGATTACTTTTCTCTGCGGTCTTCAGTAGTTGAACATTGTGATTTTCAGTCACATCCCTGCAGAACTAACCGTTCAGTTTGACCTTTGCCAGCAGCTCCGAGGTGACCAAGTCAGGACTGAGCTCCGGGCTGCTCGTTGATTGGTTGGAGCATCTCGACCCAGAGGTCACGTCGGTGTGTCCAGACCTTCAACAGAAACTGCTGTTCACCCTCAACAAAGTAAGATAAGCGTAAAATATCTTCAGCGTATAGGACTGTACCTGCTGGCAATGCTCAGGTGTGTGTGTGTGTGTGTGTGTGTGTGTGTGTGTGTGTGTGTGTGTGTGTGTGTGTGCGTGTGTGTGCGTGTGCGTGCGCGTGCGTGCGTGCGTGCGTGCGTGCTTCGAGTTAGTCATGCATCTTATGTCTCTATTTCAGGTACGAGGCACCCCTGCATACAGACCCTATCTTCTGGCCTTGCTCACACATCAGTCAAACTGGTGCACCCTCCTGCAGTGTATCAGTGCTCTTCTCAGCAAGCGACGAGACTACAAGTACAACTTTTTATTTTGTTTAACATTCTCCCAGTCAAGGTTCAGTGTGATTTCAGTAAATTTAGTTAAAATGTTACAGCCAATCACGGCACAACACGGTTTAAATGCAGTATAAAGCTTGGAGACCAGACAACCTGCTGAAACATTGTGTTATGTGTGACCCCCCGTCGCCAGTCAGTTGTGTAGTATAAGCTCACAACAACTGCAAGACTCCCACTTACAAGGCGGCAAGTTGTATAGTGTGAATCGCACAGCAATCCGACAACTTTGAAAGTCGTGTCGCCTGAACTTGGCATTAAAGTGAGAACTCGTGTTAAATATCTACTTATCTTTTTTTTTTTTTTTTAGATTGGACCCATCATCAGCCCTTGATTTCCTGTGGGCGTGCAGCCACATCCCGCGTATCTGGCAAGGACGTGACCAGAAGATCCCTCAAGTAAGATCAAAAGCACACAGTTATTAGAAGTGATGATTTTTCCAGCACTTGAGAAGTAGGAGGCAGTTAATTCTGCTCATGAGGATGACTCACGTATTTATCTTTTCCTCCGTGCAGAAGAAAACGGAGAAGTTCGTGCTGCGACTCAGTTCAGAGGAGCTCATTAGCATGGTGGACCTGATCTTGTCTGAGTCGGAGCTCAACAGTCGTGACACACAACGTGACGACAGCAGCAGCAGCAGCAGCGTGGACCAGGCCTCCCGCTCCCTCATCCAGTCCCGGCTGCCCCTCCTTCACTCCTACTGCAACGGAGATCTGGAAAACATCAAGAAGGTGTCGGAGTACCTCATCAGCTGCACAAAGAAATGGGAGGACAGGTAAGGTGGATGGTTATTGCTTCAGTACTCATCTATCATCAAATCTTCCCTCTTCCCTCTTTCTCATCCCTCTATTTCCCCAAAAAACGCGTCTGTTCAACACATTTTGATTCTACAAGTTTCACCAAAGTACTCATTCCATCTATCCCAACACATCGTATTGTTCTTTCTAATTAGCCCCAAACAGTGAAAGTAATTTTTTTTTCTTCCTGTTATGGTGCGCGGATAAACTCGGGAGAAAATCGCACAAGATTTTCCTTCTCAGTGCCGATGAACTTTCCTCTGTCAGCCACAATGCCGTGGACCAGGGAAAACTCGATAATTAGGTCTATTGGTGTGAAATTAAAACCAGCAGAAGTCGTCTATACTGTGATCTCTTTAAAAGCTCAGTGTATTATAATGAAGCCAAGAGGATTAAGGCTGAAGCTCTAAACTTGCCTGTGTTGTGAATTCCTGCTCTGACTTAGCTGTCAGAGATCAGGGTGCAACTCTTTGTGGAGGCAAACCCTCCTTTCATGAATGTGTCTCTGGTTATTAAACCACTTTAATGAGGAAACTTTGGCCAAGGTCAAGCAAAATTAGCTTCCGAATTACAGTATTTTAAGTACAGCTAAGCTGCCTGGTGAAACGGCTGCTTGTGAAAATGTAGCGGGATAAAAACATGTTGAAAGTAAAGGGTTTTGGCCTTGTGTTGAGTAAACACGCGATTGTATGTGAAGCATTCTTCTTGCGAAGGCTCGCAGTCGGATAAGCTGGTGTTTATTCCAATTACACAGCAACTATTGAACAACTCTCTGCTCTTGGTCAAGGTCGCTGTAGTTTGGCTGAACATATAGCTGTAATAAACTTTTCAGTCACTGGGGAGTATAGTGCATCATTTGAGCCTGACACAGGCCTGAGCCACTGAGAGGATTGCATGAAACTGCAGTGACTCGGCGGCGAATACCTCAGAATTACATTATGCTATTCATGCGCGCACTTTGTATTAATGCACATTAATTATTGTGGCTTGTAGACGGAAACAATAGAGAAGTGCTGGATTGTGCTCTTTAATCTGTGATCTCGTATTAACTCTGATGATAATCACTTGAAAGAGATGGGGGGGGGGGGACTTAAATTCACAAAAGCCAACTGGGAACATAGTCTGCTTCATAATGTTTGTTGCTGTATAGAGTAGAGCTCACTTGAGTTGAAAAGCTGTAACAAACTTTTCGAAGCCGCACAAAATTGGTCAACCGGTCACTGTCAGTTAAATGGCTTCAGGCCACACAACTCAATAACATCGGGGATTACAGTGTTGATGATTTTGCCGCTAAGCCGTTGGGTTTTCGATGCACAGCTGAACTGTCCTGAGCCAATAATAACACGTACACACGGTATACTTCCCCCTCTTGTTTATTCTGTCCTTCAGTTCGATGAACAAGAGGTGCCAGAACTTTCTGCTGCAGATCTACCTGCACTTTCCCGAGGTCATCCAGCACGTCACCCTGCCCGAGGGCACCCTCAGCAGCGGAGGAGCTGCGGATGGCAGCAGCTGCAAGGTGAAGATCTCTTACAGACCATAAATATATCTGATTATGATGTGGCACTTAAAGTTTTATAGTAGATATGTCACTTAGAACCAGAAGCTCCCTATTCAGTATCTTCTTGGTTAAATTTGAGTGAGAACAGATTTTGTAATTGCTGTGTAAATAATCCCAACACCACTAGCAGCTGCATAGTCAAACGGTTGGCTAAATAAAGGAATAACTTAAAGATTGAAAGAAGGAACAGGATGTTAATGCCTCCATACATAAGTTGTGGGGGATCACTGAATGGTTTGAGTTTGAAAATGATGTGAATGTCACCAGATCTCAACCCAGCTGAACATTTTGGGCCGACGTGTTAGATTCAAAACACCAAAGGAACAAACATATTCTGGAAAAAGGATGTTGCAGGATTATATTGTCCTTTTCCAGATTCATAAATGGCTCTATTGTACTTATCAGGTCAAAGAAAATGAGCATGATATTGATTAGTATTTGAAACATCATATGTCAAACCATGACACCGCACAGAGTACAGTATTTATTTCCATTTCTCAGCTCGATGTCCTGGTTCATCGCCTGGTCACCCTGCTCGCCGACGTTGGCGACTCAAAGTCTATCGAAAACCGCGTGTCTGACGCCAACCTCGCCTGTCGTAAGATGGCCGTGTCGCACCCTGTCCTTTTGCTGAGGTGAAATAAGAAAAGAGAAAACATTTCATGCAGTGGTATTAATCTACATATTAAGAGATTAACTGCCACCGCCACAGACGACAATATAACCTGCAGACTTTTTCTCCACAGACACCTGCCCATGGTCGCAGGGCTGCTCCACGGCCGCATTCACCTGAACATGCAGGAGTTTCGCCAGCAGAACCACATGACCTTCTTCAGCAACGTGCTCGCCATCCTGGAGCTGCTGCAGCCACTGGTGTTCCACAGCGACCACCAGAGGGCGCTTCAAAACTGCCTTCTCTCCTTCATGAAGGTCCTTCAGGTGGGCGGCTCACAGGCGTTCAGGTCCTCACCAGGAGATTCAGAGCAGAGATTAGATTCACAGTGTTCCTGTGTGTTTCCTCCTGCAGAACTTTCAGAGGACTCGCTCTCCATTGGTCTTCATCAACAAATTTCTGCAGTTCACGCAGAAGTACATAACGCACGATGCAGCGGCCGCCATTCCTTATCTACAGAAGCACTCCAACATATTACAGTTAGTATATCACGGCAATATCCTTTTGTGGGTTGATTTGTGACGCATTTAAAACTATAAATTGTGTTATTGCACAGAGATGTAGCTCTGCTGTTTGTCCTTTCAGGAATATGTGTGCAGAAAACCCAGACCTGGTCCAGCTGAGGTCTCTGCTGGCTGGACTCACTTTGCCGGTGAAAAACTCCTCTTCAGAGTTCTCGGCAGATGACAGAGATGGTGAGCACAATTTTCACATCAAGCTTTCTCTGAGCACAAACCTTTGTCTACCTAAAACATGAGCTCACTTAAAATAGGTTGTTTCTGTAGAATCTTATTTCTTAAAGTAAGAAGCTGATGTAGTTTTAGACTATAATCTCTGGTTACATTTTAAGATTTATACCTTTTTAAAAGCAGTTTTGCAGAGGCATGCATCTTTCTGAATATAATTGTGTTTTTTCGTTTTAACCAGACGACGTGTCCACTGGTTCCCTTCCCCTCGTCAACATATCTGCCTCGGTCTCGCTGAGCGCGGGGGACATGACCATGTACCTGAAAAAGATTTCAAGAGGAGAAGCAGTCGAGGGTAACGAAAACACACCTCTGCTGCCGAGATGCCACATGTATTCATCCCGTTTCATATTGAGTAATACCTTGTTTTCTTTTTCTCTCGCCATAGATGTGTTGGAAGTGTTGACAGAGGTGGATGATAAGTCGAGGAGGAGCCCAGAGATCATCCAATACTTCGCCGTGAGTCATAAACAACAGGCACACAAAACTCCGGGTCAAGTGTAGCATCCGTCAGTGTGTAACACGTCCGTCACCACCCTGTGTCTCTGTTGTTTGTAGAACGATCTGCAGAGACTCATGGTTTCCTCGGAGGAGCTGTGTCGGAACATGGCCTTCAGTCTGGCCCTGCGCTGCATTCAGAACAATCCCTGGTAAGTTTACAGCCGACCTGCAGAGAGCAGGCTGGAGCCGAGAGGGAGCGTGCGGAGATAAACACAGAAGGAAATACATAAATAACCAGCAAATTTAAACCAATTGTTTTGTGTGTGTTTTCTTTGCTGCAGCCTGGCAACAGACTTCCTGCCAACTTTCATGTACTGTATGGGCAGTGGCAACTTCGACGTGGTACAGACCGCTCTCAGGAACCTTCCAGAATACGTGCTTCTCTGTCAGGGTAAGAGGAAACGCATCCTCGTGGACACTCATCTGGGTAGATGGAGTCACTCCCATGTCTGTCTTGGATCTATTTCATTTAATACAAATATATATATTTTTATTGTATTTAATATTGAATGAAGCATGCATCCTTGTTTTCACACATCCACAGCTGCATTATTTCAAGTACTGTTTTTCTGCTCCCTCCAGAACACGCAGACATCTTGCTCCACAAGGCGTTTTTAGTGGGCATCTACGGACAAATTGACACCAGCTCAATGATCGCAGAGTCGATGAAAGTCCTTCACATGGAGGCGACAACATAACGGCAAAGCTTCCCGACGACCACTGTGTCACTCTCTGCATTCCAGATTTTGTTTTAGTTCAAACGTTTGATGTCCCGTTCATTTGATCACAGCAGATAATCAGACTCTCTTCAGTGCCTCACATTAGATGCTCCTCCAGCGAGCGACACACCCACCAGTAGTGGAATAATTTAGTGACTTCAAAGAATGTATTAAAACTCCCTCTAAATTAGTTGAACATGTAATAATTACAACTATGAAATTACTGTTATTGCAATAAAGTCGCAATTAGCGCATTCATTACTCTGTGAAGGAAGTAAATTATATTTTTAATTGAAAATACATTAACCAGTAATGAAATTCGAACAAAACCCGGAACATTATTAAGTGATGTTATCATAACATTCACCATATAATACACAAAACTGGGTCAATAATAGAAACGGTTGATTTAATAATTAAAATATTGTAATGTAATTATATTAAAATTATATTAATACTTGTCATAATTATAGTATTATAATACAAGTTGAAAAATAACAGTGTTCAGTTAAATTTAAATGATTAGAACATTTATTTTTAGAGGGAGATTTATACATTGTGCAGTTACTAAATTATCAGCAATTACATTATTAAACAATACAAGTGTCATTGTGTATTAACACTCGTATTATTAACTTTGGCTTCATAGTTTTCAATAGTTTGAATATTAAACAAACAGTTAAAATCACACCATACTTTGTGTATATGTTTTAATAAACATCTCAAACATTTTCATCAAGATCCGTCTCATGTGTTTTATGAGCAGTTTGCTAAATATTGAGTCTGACAGCGAACACGTTCAACATTTCACGGCAGTCGCCAAACAACTTAAAAAGTATTAAAAATGAGAAGCAAAAATACAAAGAAAATGTCATTGCTCAAAGTAATAACTGAAATGAATAATTTAAAATCACCTTCACTGTTCCTAGAACACTGTCTGTGAGCCGCGTCGATATCAACTGAATCAACTATGTTTTGGGGGAAATGATGTTTCATTCATCTTTATCTGACAGAAAGTGAAAAGTGCAACACATTCCTGCAGTGGAGACATTTTACCACCGTTTAATTGAGAAGCAATTTAATGTTAAAATTATAAAAAAAAAAAAAAAGAGAATAAAAACACAAATTTCCACATGAACCAATTATTACCTTTCAAAGAAACATGTTAGCACCTCGGACGAGATTGAAGGGGGGGGTGGGGGGATAAATGGTGGGAGGTTTGCGGCCGTTCATTTCATTCCAATAATTCCTGGATCCTGATAAAACTGCAAACAGCTGTCATTGGAACGCTCGCTCTTCACTGGGGTGTAACAGACAAATTAAAGGCGTGATGCACACGCTGTGATGGAAACCATTTTGCCATGAAAGTGTGAGTTGTTTTGCCCGCCGCCTCTGACTTTGTCTGGAAAACCTCTTGATGGAGTCACAGGGATTTGTTAAACAGTGTGTGGGCATGCCGGCAAACTGGGAAAGTGGACGTCCCCATTCATGGTAAATTAACCATAGCGGTAATTGTTCAATCACATAGACCAAAGGCTGCTTTGAAGACGCAATGTGGGTAGAGGCCATTTTTGCAACACAGACCGCTGCTGGTGTTTCGTTACATAGGAGGAGATGAAGCCACGGCGCGGTTGAGGATCCTCAGTGAGGGCGAGACATGCCCACACTGGTGGGTCAGTGGAGTCTGTCGATCAGAAGTAAAAGAGATACGCAGGCTGGAGGTGAACAACTGAAAGCAGGTTACTGCAGCCTGGAGGTGACTTAAAGTTAAGGCACTTAAATGGAAGTTTTATTGTGTGAAAATAGTCATATACAGGATTTAAATACATATGGCTCTCAGTAGAGCACGTACCTCCACCAAAGCCAAACAATCCTGCACATGATTGTCTAGTTCTTTTAGTAGAAATGTCAAAGAAAATAAGGTTTTGTTTGTCATAAAACCCATGCCTCCTCAAGTTTGGTGGAAATTGGGTTCAGTAATTTTGCAGAATCCTGCTAATAAATACACCAACAAACAAACTTTCCTTGGTCTTTTGAATCATCACCATCCCTCATTATGGATATATATATATTCACACATCCATTGCTATAACTTGTCCATATGTACACCTAATAGCGTCCTACCCATCATGCACCATACCTGCTGATCTCTCAATGCCGTCTCAGTCTGCGATGTGTTAATTGCACCTGTATGGTGTCCTATAACTAGCCGAAAGCTCTGTTTATGGTTATCAATCAACTTACTGCACAAGTCCTAGCAGCCTGGGCTCTTGGTCAGGCGCCAGCATCCTATTGGCTGGGCAGCAGTGAGGCGGAACAGGGATGAGTGACAGCTAACAAGGAGGGGGGGGGCGCTCCGCTGCTGAATGGTCTTGACGGACCACTGACAAGTTAACAACCCTGCGCCCTTTATTCATCGCACCAGGCCGGTGCCCTCGCATGCAGCTGCTCATTTGTCCGTACGGAACATTTTTGCGTGCAAGGTAATAAAACATCTTCACAGAACTTATTTATAGAGGTAACCGTGGAAACCAAGTAACAAGTGCACTTCTGATGTACTGTACTTGTACTTTACTAAGTATTTCTTAGTTTACACTTCTACTCCCCCACATTTCAAAGGGAAGTCCCCTTGAATTCAATCAAGCTGCATCACATTCCACACACTTCGATTTCATCAAGAACCATGAATAATTCTCTGGGGAAATTGTGAAAATTTAAATTTGTTCATGGTAATCTATTTCGTTGTTGTGTGATATTGCTTCCACACAAACAAACATACAAACCAGCCAATAAACCAACGAACAGGGGTGAAAACGTCACCTTCTTGGTGGCGGTAATTAAAGCAGTTGTCCCAACTTTTTGGTTTGTGACAGAGTTGTTAGCAGCTTGATTTCCTTCTAAACTTCTTAAACTGGGTCAAGTATAGAAAAAATAGCAAGAAATGTCAAAAATTGGATGACAAATTTGCGTTGTTTTCTCACTCCTATCTAATCTCCTATCTAGAGTCTGAAGGATACCAGGGTGTCCTCAGCACAACTTAGTTCTTTTACTACTTTCTTTTCTTTCTTTTGATGCTTTTTGTTTGTACTTTTAGTTTTTCCTTATAGTTTATAGATACTTTAACTTGATTAAAGATTGTGAATATTCTTCCAGCACTGACCATGAGGCTGTTGAAACATGATGTGGAACATTGTGTCAAAGTGCAGACACGCCGTTGCCCCTGCGTCTTCCGGCCCATGTGAAAGTGGACAGTGAGCGGACAGGAATGCGACCAGCGGAGGCTTGGTCTTGGTTTCTCCCTCTGCTACGCGAGGGGCCCCGATGTGCCGCTACCTGCCCGTGCACATCTGTCTGCTCTCCGTCTTCCTCTCAATGGCACCCTCGCCTTAGATCATCTCCTCTTCCTCCACGCTTGAGTTGCACTTGGCTTGCGTGGAAAAAATGTGGACCGTCTCTCGCCTCTCTTCTCCCGGGCACTTTGATGTCTCAAGTGTGATTGCTCTTGGATTGTGGCCGCTTTCCCTTGAAGGCTTTTGACATGAAAAGCACACTGGGCTCTCAGGTTTATCCCCTGACCAGTGATCCAGGACTAAAACAATCAGGCCGCTCACTGCGGGATACTATTACCAGGGAGAGTGAGGCACCAAGCATAGGGGTCCCCTCAGCCATGAAATACACTTTTCTTCCTGGTTACAAACACATTTTAGGTGTGTTGATTGAATTATACCAATCCACACTCCCATTAATAGATTTTAGTTTGAATCTTTTGTGCAGGTGGACACTCCAACACACTTGCAGGCAGCTGGAGAATATATTCGTGGTGTGTTTGCACAGAGGTGGACGACTGAAATGATTCAACATTTGTAATGAATTAAAAAGAAATGAGGCCAGTAATTGCAGTTAAGATTGACCCAATCTGATAAGTATGATAATGTGACATGCCATTAACAGCAGCCGCATAAGTGACAACCCTTAAGCTTCACTTACACTTTCATTAAATATTGATCTTATCTCTGCTCATTTATGTTCCAGCCCGCAAATTACACCAGATAGATCTATTCCCATGACAGTGGAGCTGACGATAATCATCCATCTCCGCGTGACATTTGGCAGAACTGGTGTTTTATGAGCTGAAGTGCCACTGTCGTGAAAGAGAAAGAATAATACTGTGCTGTGTTGATGATCTCCATTATGTCAGATTGTATCTTGTCACACGGAGAGGGCAGAGTGTGACAGTTAATCCACTTCAGCCGTGTCTGTCATGGAAACGAGAGGTTAAATAGCCCATTTGAATTTCATCTCACTGAAAAGTGTTTTCTGCAACAAATTCAAAGATGAGAAAAATGTATCTCAGTGTAAACACTGGTAATATCTGCATATTTATACAGCTGCAAGCAGCTGTTTTCAGCAGGAACGCCCTTAAACCCACTGTATGCTGAAGATGCTCAGCACCAAACACACACAGTTAGAGACAGACTGCTGAGGGTTTAGCAGCTGAAGAGCCACATATTTCAGAAGCTGAACAGAAAACTATTTGTTTTATAAGTTCATCATGTCAGATTAAAAGATGATGAAACGTCAAAAAAAAAAAAAAAATTCTGCTATTGCCGCTTTAAAGTTTCTCCTCAGATCCTTTGAATTTGTATTTATTTGGTTTTACCGCAAAAAAGTACAAACAGCTTTGAAGCTTTGTACTAGTGTGAAACTTACTTTTCTCTGTATCCAACAGTTACACTATTCCCTCTCTATTTGCCTCAGCTTTAACAAATGCTGGAAACATCTGGCTCTTTAAATCTTGAGGGGGGGGGGGGGGGGGTCCTCACTTGTGACTCTCTGAGGTTTCTTCGTATTTCTCTGTTAAAAGTTGGTGGGTTAAGGGCCGAGGATGTCGCACCTTGTTAAACTCTATGAGCCAAATTGAGATTTGTGAATAAGTGCTGTACAAACAGAATTTGATTGGTTGAGCTGATAAATGATCCGCTCTGTGTCATCAGCAGTAAGTCTCGAACTGTGTCTGTTTGCTGTTTGATGCAGAAAATATTGTACAGTGGGTTTAAAAGTTTTCTTTTTTGCTGAAAACAGCCGCCTGCAACAATATATTGTGGAATTTGCAAATAAAACTTTAGGCTATTAAAGTTTAGACTGTGTTATATACATTTTATATATTTTCTCAAGTTTGACTTTGTTGCAGAAAACACTTATCAGTGGCTTTTCATATGCTTCCATGATAAAATGTTCCTTCTTCAGCAGATGAAAGTGAAAACAGCCTTTTACGGTTGGCACACGCTTCATCCTGCAAAGTGAAGTCCAATCAGCCAAGTAAAACAATAAGCGAAACACATTATTCAGCAGAGAGCGACTTTTAAGTGTTTCCAAATGTGAGGATCTCTGTTGTCTGAGATCGACTGACACACCTTGGAAAGGGAGTTCCGATGTCCCTATTCCTCCAGTTTGCAATGAATGAATGAAAGCAAGCTGAAACAAGTCAAGGTTTGCTAAACCGACAGAATACACGACACAATATGTCTCTGCGGTTGAACGTCTGCTAATGATACGATGATTGCCATTTTAGCTGTGGATCTCCAGTGTTGCCTTATCATCCCGGGGAGCCACATACCTGAGCGAGCAACAAGGCCGGGCATTAGCCGTCACCATTGTTGTCTTAATGCCTCCTTCAATTATCTGTAGAGCAACTACTGTCAGAACCTCCCCCACCGGTTTTTCGCCAATTCTGTCGCTGATTATCTGGATCAATGGGACTTAACGGAGCCACGCACAGACAAACAGAATTTTGCAGGGGTCTGTTTTCAGACAGAGCAGAAATCCCTGTAACTACCTGTGTGCCAGGGACAAACGCAGATGGCTATTCAGTCATCAGTCCCACCACACACACCGTGTTTGTTTAGCCACAGCTCACAGCAGACACTTTTAATCTATTTTCCTTTTCCCCGCAGAGCTCGCAAAAAAAACAAGAAATGGTTCATTTCAATCTTTTTTCTCACACACAAACAGACGGAAGTGCTGGAAACTGTGAAACTTTGTCAAGGTATTAATTCAATATAACTTTTAAGCATTTTGAGCTGATTATATAGAAGAAGTATGGATCTCTTATGAAGATAAAACAGTTTTGTTTGTAGGACTGGGCAATCCTCCACACAACCTTCACTCAGAGGCAAAATTCCTTCTTTTTGGGATTTATTTTGAATAATATTTTCTTACAATTTCTGGACATTGCCCATGTCAACAAAACAAAACCCAACACTATCAAACAAAACAAAAGGACAAAAATTAAATAGAATATGTTTAATCTAAATAAACGTGTTTATATATGATATATTAAACCAACAAGCTCCAATCAAATTCAAATATTCTTCATTTTTAAACATATATCCAATCCAATCTAAATTAATTTTAAAGCACATTTAAAAAAAAAACTGAGTTGACCAAAGTGCTGTCCATCAATAAATAGATAAAACATAGAATAAAACATAAATTTGACATTAAACATGGTTTATTAAACAGCAATAAACCACAAGATAATACCAGAAACAGTCAAACGCTCATACAGGGTCCCAGAAAGCCAAGGAGAACAAATGGGTTTTTAAATGAGATTTAAAAACAGGAACAAAGCTAGCTCCAGAGTTTGGAGGTCACAACAGCAAAGGCTCTGTCTCCCCTGGATTTCAACCCTTATTAAAATATAATGTGATATGTATCATGATAATTATCAATATCAACTGATATGAAAACTTC
Organism: Verasper variegatus; assembly: GCA_026259375.1. Taxonomy (NCBI): domain Eukaryota; kingdom Metazoa; phylum Chordata; class Actinopteri; order Pleuronectiformes; family Pleuronectidae; genus Verasper; species Verasper variegatus. Next base: position 9,191,616 of record CM048054.1, read on the forward strand.
TTATCTAATTCTATTTGAGCAAAATTTTATTAAAGGTTCAGTGTGTAGAATTTAGTGACATCTAGTGGTGAAGTAGCATGTTGCAGCTGAACCCCTCACCTCACCCTCCCCTTCCAAACATGAAAGAGAAGCTGTGGCAGCCTTCAGTTGTCATATAAACTCAAAAGGTGTTTAGTTTGTCCAGTCGGGGCTACTGTTAAAAAAAACATGGCTGCCTCTGTAGAGAGGACCCCGGTCCTGAAGTAAATATAAAGTATTTAAATATAAAGGGCCCATTCTAGTGTAAAGAAAACAACAATTTGTACAATTTAGATGAAACACACCAGTGAAAATATCACTGGGGTTATTTTATATTATTATAAATTAGATTCCTTTCACCTAAATCTTACACACTGAACCTTTAAAGATCAAACAGTGGATGTTTGCAATTTTGGTGAAAAAACCCCCCAGTGGAATCAACTAAACCTCAACCTTTAGTCACATTACTTTCTGCCAAACCCGTATCCTGACCTCCTCTCTGCCTCCTCTAAGGCTTTAATGTGGTGTTTGAACAGGTGCAGATGAAAGGGCCACAGGTGAGGCGTCGGCGGCCCTCGCTGCTCGCACAGGTACGACCGTCCCGTGACTCACCTCGGCTCTGACCAGCTGCCTCCTGCTGAGGTCCCACGGCGGATCAAAGCCAGTCCGCCGGTGACGACACTGACAGCTCAGTGTTTTCGCCGCCGTCTCGGTGACGAGCAGTTAGCGGGGACGTGCTGTTAGGTGATACGGATTAATTGACTCACCTGTGTTTAATTCACGCAGACAGCGCTGGCGATCATCTCATCAGAGATCCATCAACGCTAAGCTACAGCTGCTCTGCTCCAAGGGGAAAAAAAAAAAAGTGTTAATAATCTTCCTGTCTTCCCTGTTAATGTGTTGATGTGTGTGCTTTGATCAGGGATGGAAGAATCCTGTGAGTGTCTGTGAAACACTCACTGTTGCATGTTTTACACTGAGAAGACATCACTTCCAATTATTGCTCAATATATACTACATGTCTGAATGGTGTAAAACATCTGAAGAATAAAAACACACAATGGGCTCCACCAATCCCTCTGCTACCACAAAATACTACACACTTGAAATCAAGTGTCACTAGAATGGTTCTGGGAGCGCATTCCTCCATCAAGGCTCAACAGTCCAATTATGAAATCACATTTAAATTCACTAGCTTCAGATTTTTATGTGAATCGGCACCAAATTGTACACATTCATAGATATTAATCTGATTCATATGTCTTAAAGTGTGTATTTTTTCCTCAAGATCCATGAATCATTCCCTGGTAAAGTAGTGCAAATGATGTTGGATTTTGCCTTTGTCCGGATCTGCACCACACAGGTTCTTTAACTAACAAATGGACAGGGGTGAAGTAGCCTCCTTCACTGAGGTAACAAACCAAAATGGCACACAGTAAAACACATTCCTTCACCAAGTCCCAACAATTCAATCAAGTTGCATCAAATCACACAGCATCATATCAGTCCCTTAACAATCCCTGATTTAGGTGAAGAGGTGAGTTATTCCCCTGGGAAATTGGTTTAAAAGTCAAAAACCGCTTTATCTCACAATGTTAAAGAAAAATAAACTCCTGGATCTGCCCCTTTGTCCGAATCCACGCCAAAACTATATATTCTTTCTTCTTCTCTTCACCCATGCCCCATTCTTCTACCACGTTTCATGAAAATCCCTTCTGTTGTTTTTGCATAATCCTGCTGACAAACAAACCCACAGACTAGGACAGCCCTTTTTCATAAAGGTGCATAAATGATTCACTGGGAAATTGGTAAAATTGTAATATATATATATATATATTTACCCACCAAAACCTTAACACTTGGTGGAGGAAAATATTAACATAAAATAGCATTACATGCAAAATGAACATGTCCTTTTTAATAGTCAAGCAAAACCATGAATCTGTTTTGTTTTTTAAGTTGTCATTGTTCTGATACACCTAGTTTACATTATATATTAAATTTATGTTACATAAATGCATTCCTACTGTCATGATAAGAAGGAATCTGTGTGTTTACACTGCTCCTATTCGCTAAGTTGATTGACATGATATTTCACCACTGCCTGTCTTGATGATAAAAGATTGAAAAAGTGAAATCAACAGTAGCTGGAAACTTGCAATCACTTTGAGGGATTCAAAACATTCGGCAAATGAGCTTCTCGGGTTTGTTTGCCCTGGAACTCGCTCTTCAGGGTTCGCTGATCTTTTTCTGTCCCACAGGACTGAACAACCTGTGTTTTCATTAAGTCTGCCCTGCAGTTATTTGTTTTTATTACACTTGACAACTATTAAACCAGTCAGATACGAGTTTTGTCAAATCTTCACGGCGTACGTGTGCACACTGAGCTTCTGTCCATCTCCCTGCTTGAAACATTAGGAAAAATACCTTAGCACTGAAATAGAAACATTGGACTTTCCCAATCACATCCTACGGCTGGGAAAGTAAGGACGAATGCATGCAGTGAGCGCTGATGGGGTAATGCTGATAATCCACTGAGGGATGAATCACAGGTTGGAGTCTCACCTCCGTCCTATAAACCAACCCCTGCTGTCTGTCTGGAGGTCATGTGACCATGAAGGTAGGAGGGGAGAGGCTTTGAGGAGAGGAGCAGAAAAGCTCAGGTGAGACCACCTCCCCTGCTCAAGTCATACCTTCGCTCTCCAGGCGACACCTTATACCTGCACAAAACAGCAGCTCTCACAACTGGACCGATACAGGGATCCAGTGGCTGTATGATAACTCTTTTATTTTGTATTACTCTGGACGTTGCGATGCATTTCATCATTCATCCAGCCTCCCTGTGGGACTGAGCCTGGACTGCCCCTCAGTATTGGACTCCTAATAGCTTGGACATGTTTGGCCCGGGGCAACTGGTCTCTGCCCTCCTGCCTGCGGTTTTCCATTCACCTGCTGCAGCTCACCTTTTCCCAGCGTTCCCAACCAGACTGGGCTCCCAACCTCAGATCCTGATCCCGGGGCCCTTTATCAGCTACGAATCCCTGAGGAGTTATCTGCAGCCAGAGCCATGCAAGGAGGCGTTGCTCCTGGCCACGCAGGCGGTCAGGATGGGGCCACTCTTGGAGGGCATAGGTGAGTTCAAACCACCTGTGGCCGAATGGAGACTGACTGTACGATAAAGGACGTGTGCAGATACAGCACATCAGCCATTACTAGTCAGTGAGTCACCATCCGAATGCAGTGTAAATGTTTACAAAAGATTGGCTAACAGCTCGTAACTAACAATCAATTATCAAGCAGTGTTAAAGTGGGCCTAATGATTGCCGCGCTAATTACCCAATTTAGAGCCATTAGTTCTTTGTCACCCGTTGGTGATTGTGTAATTGGTGCTCGTGCTTTCCAGATGAACAGAGGCCAGCGAAGCAGCGTCGCGCACGGGCCAACTACAGCAGCTGGCAGCTGGAGGAGCTGGAGAAGGCCTTCGAGACCACCCACTACCCAGACATCTTCATGAGGGAGGCCCTGGCCCTCAGACTGGACCTCATCGAGGCCAGAGTGCAGGTGACCGGCCCACTGAACGCTCTCTGAGCATGTTCGCTCCATATATTAACTGTGAACAGGTTTGATGTTTGTTTGTAAAGCATCAAATCACAGCATATATTATCTCAAGGTGCTTTACATCGGAAGGTTGAGACCTTAGGATTTCTTGTTTACTCGTCCATCACTACCAACTTGAGTGTCACAATGAATTCTTGGAAAATGCATGATATTTTTATATTTCTATAAATATATAGGTAATATAGCTTGAATATGGTGACATTTTCTTAAGTCTATCTTGAAATACTCGTCACATGCCCATATGAACACTTAAACAGTCACTGGTGGTACTGTACTTGATCCTCTGGTTCATAATTCCTTTACTTTGGTGGGTGAGATGCTGGTCAAAGAGTACACGATGCGCTCTGTCCAATAATGCACTGAAAAGTTCATCTTCAGCAGTTACAGTTGGTCAAATTAGGTTAAATAAGTCTTATGTTGTAAGATTTTCAGCATGAATACATTGGAATCACATTAGAGAGGAATCTGAACCGAATGATTAAAGCAACCAACAAATCTTTTTTGTGTGACTTTAAAGGTACATTCTTATCCAGATGTCGAATGTCAAATCCAGATGGCAATCTATATTTATATTTATAATTATATTTATATTTTGTGTTCAGGTTTGGTTTCAGAACCGTCGTGCCAAGATGAGGCGGCAGCTGAAGCTCCAGAGCCAGCTTGTGGTAGCAGGGGCTTTTGTTAAAAGAGACAATGATGAAACCTCTGAGAAAGCAAGCAGGAGTTCAGAGCAGCAGTCAGAGACTTCTGACAGCGAGCACTGGGAGAAGCGACAGGAAGGAGAAAACTATCCATGGACAAAGGCTGCGGGTGCCGCACTGAGTGTGTGTAAGCAGCCCGTGACCCAGAGGTCCAGGAAGTGGGAGAGGCCGGAGGGTCCGAGCTCAGAGGAGCTCCGCTCCTGCAGCATCGCCAAACTGAGGGCCAAAGCCAGAGAGCATGAGGCCGAGATCCACAGCACTGTAAACATGTCAGGGGCTGACACACAGTCACAAACACAGGAAGCTGATGCCATGCACAGTGACTGATTATTTTCCTCCTTCCTGTTTGTACAGATAGTCATAACAAAAAGAAACACAGTGTATACTATCGCTATGCCGGAACATGATATATGTATATTTAGCAATAGTTAATACATACTTCTTACAATGTGAAATGTTCAGAGTTTCAGATCAGAAACCAGTTGTTACATTATTGTTAATTTCAGCATCTTTTAGACTTTTAAAGTTCTTTTGAAGTTAGTTTTGTCTATTTTTTTTATAAAAATGTTAAAATCCATCCTACATAAGTGAATTAATTAGATAACATGACATGCATGAGCTGTTTGTCTGTAATTGTAATTTCAATCTGACTTTCATCATCCCATCTTAAATCAGTTTATACTGAAACAGTGTATTCTGGGTCCTTTACAGAACGGAACAGAGACAAATGACAACTGTGGCCGTCTTATCATTTCAGTCTGACCCTAACCCATCAGAGCACAGTGAGAATGAGATGCAGTGGAGTGATTTAAAAAAATGATTCCATTAATGACGAGCTTATCCCTGACCTCTCCGGTTACCTCCACAGACACAGGCAGGATGTCTGCGAGCAGCCACACGTCCTCATAGGAAACGATGTAAATAGCTCAAAAATGAAATCATGGGGCGTGAATCTACAGTATATAAATTACATGATGGATGGATTTCTCTAGTGAAAATATATACATCACACTGGCATTTGTTAGATGTTAATCTGAAGACATTTAAACCAGTCAAAACATATGAAATTATAGAAATATAATAAAATAACTGTGGTAGATCAATGTTGAGGTCAATGAACCAGTAGAAAAAGCTTCGATCTGGTTTTGACCTGAGAAAAACACTTGTTTTGCTAAATTGAGACTAAAGCATCTCACAACATGAATCTGAGTAACATATCAATGTATCATTGGTTTTCACATTTTACATTTATTAATAAAACACAGGGAAATAACATAACATTATGTGGGTGTGTCTACACACTACACAGCGTTCATATAGACTCACAGAGGATACAGGTTTAAAAGATCTCATCAGCTTTAAAAGTCCACATAATAAAAACCCTGAATCACAAACTAATCAATTTATTTAATGTAATTATAATGATATGTGACAATGGTATATGATGATGTGAATGATGGTTCATAAAACTTAAATATAAACTAAAATAAAGTCTGCAGGTGGTGTTCTGACTTCATTCTAGTTCAGCTTATATATACGTGACATGTATATGTATATGTATGTATGTATTGTGTATGTATATATATATATATATATGTATATATATACACATATATATGTATATATATATATATATACATATATATATACATATATATATATGTATGTATGTATTGTGTATGAATGTAACAGTTTTGCCTTGATGAAACTGTCTTTTAACAGTGCAGAGTGACACTGCCCCCCTCTGGTCACAAACATGTTCTCAGTCAAGAAAGTTAAAGTGCAGACAAGACTTCATTCTTCAAATACTACTAATCTACTGCTTGTGTTGTTGCTTTTTTTAACTGTATTTTTGTCACACATCGTATTTGTTGGAGACGTTTAAAGCTGTGTTTTCTCTGCATATATCTCCTGAGGCCTCTTGTGGTGACAATTAATAAACAATTCACGCTGACAGTGTTTGTAACCCGTTCTGTGGTGAATGAAGTCACTGTGGGTCGCTCACATTTCAAACACTAGAGTTCAGATCTGGTCTCACGCTAATTACAGTCCTCACGTCAGGGGTCAGCGACGAGGTCTGTGGGTCAATTCTGAAACTACATTTCAAAACGGGTCAGAGAAGCACAAGATTTGTGTTAAATGGACCTGTATAGTGGTATAAGTCTTCACACACACTTCACACAAGTTGCTTAGAGATCACGTCACAAGTTTTCCCCTAAAATTTAGTGGGACACTGCACTGTGGGCCAATTAGGTCAAAGTCCTTCTGTGACCATAGCTGGCCTCAATTAGTGCCTAATTAGGGCCCACACAAATGTGACTGAGTTAGAAAAAAAGCATGTCATGGATTCTGTTATTGGTTCTCCTCCTGCATAATGACCCCACCATGCAGCCAGAGATATAGCCTGGTGTTTAATTACCTCGCAAATCCATCAGCACCCCCCTCACTGACCCCTCCCCAAAACAATGAATTCCATGAAGCTTTGAATGGAAATATTATTGCAAATGTCCACATGTGACATCTAAAGTGTCCATTTAAATATGGAAAAGCACAGAAGCATCCCCCCCCCCCCTATATGGCGGTTCATGAATAAAGTAGCTCATTTGTCAAATATATGTTATCTATGCACATATACATAAATCTACAGTTAAATACAACAGCAGCCCTGGGACAGTCAAATACGGGGCAGTCTGAAAACATTTTTATTTATTTATTAAATATGATCACATGTGGATTTGACTTCAGTCTCAAACTTCAATCTGTCACTGACTATTTTAATTTTTTTTAATGTTATTTTTGCAGAAATAATTAATTATAATTATAATTATTAGTTATAATTTTCCTGTATGGGACTGTGCATTAACATTGGTCACTTGAGGTCATTGTTATTAGAAGGAGTTTTTAATTTTGTACTTGAAACTGATTCTTTACTTAACGTAAACTTGTAAAATGATTTGCATATCTCCGTCTGGGTCTAATCCAATGCTTGTGAATGACGAATCATCAGTCGGTGTTAATTAGTGTAATGAGAAACGTGCACCGTCACACGCACGCAGCTCGTCCCCGCACACTCCATCCATCCATCCGCCCACTGAGGAGGAGGAGGCGGAGGAAACAGGACGCAGCTGCTGCACAGTGCGCAGTTCACGGTCAAACTCTCCACACGCACACACACACACACACACTGTCGTTTTTCTATCTGTCTCTCTCCTCCGGCTCCCCCCCCCCCGCACTCTCACAGCCGCCTGTTGCGCGCCTCGTCCGCGGTGATCGTCCCGCACAGCGTCGGTGAGTGTTCGCGGGAGCATGGCTTCCATCAAAGCTCTGGAGCAGTGGTGCAGGCTGCAGTGCGACGGCTACAGAGATGTGGCCGTCACCAACATGACCACTTCATTCAGGAGCGGAATGGCGTTCTGTGCCCTCATACACAAATACAGACCGGACCTGATGTGAGTATTCAGCTCAGAATGAAGGAGACACAACTATTATCAACTCTGAGTCTTGTAGTTTCCTCCAAGAGTCTGTGATTGTCAGTGATCAGTTTCATTCTTATCACGTTTTAACCCCTTAAATGTCTTCTGTTATGTTATGATCTAAGTCCGTAATGTAAAAGTGTGTTTGTTGTTGCATAGAAAACACATTTTAGTTAAATTCCTCACTGTCTTGATGATATAAGCTTCATGAGATGTTGTCCAACATGTCTGATGCCTGTGTCCATTGTGTTCCTGTGTGTCCAGAAACTATGACTCACTCAGAAAGGAGGATGTGTTCGAGAACAACAGACTGGTAAGTTGTTGGCGCTTTTGTCGTATTGACGCTCTCCTGGATAAAGGAAAAACATTCCCACCCCAGACACAACAGACAGACATCTTGTTGTGGCCTTTATGCTGCTGGTTGATTTTAATATTTTAACATTGCAGCACTCAAACTTTAAATATCTGAATCTGTACCTTCCTTCCGTGCACTTGACCTCATTTATTTTCTTAACCCATCCACGACCCGAGCAGCACGGCCGGGACCTCTCCATTATTTAGTCTTCGTCCACTTCACCAGCTTCCTGTGAGGATGACAGGCCCCACGCAGGGCCACAGTGGGCTCTCTGCACGACTTCCTGGTTCTTCTTGGATGAACCGATGACAACAAACCTGAGCTTGTGGGGTCTCCAGGTCTATTCATTTTGAATGAGGCTTGTTGTCAACCTGCCACTCGATCCACGTGATGAAGACGCTGTTCAACGTCTTGGGGGGGGGGGGGGGGGGGTGAAGCAGGAAGAACCTAAAACCATGATTTGCGGTTTAAGTGTGTTTAAGTCTCTCATCAACTGAAGATGCTCGCTGCACTGGAATATGAGAATGAGAGCGGTGTGGTAATTCACACCCTTCTATATTTCATGAATAGTCTCGTGTTACTTACAGGTGGCTGTTTTCAGGAGCTGTTGAATAAGAGGTTGTTCTCTCTTCTGTATTTTTCTTCTCTTCTTTTTACGTCGACACATTTCAGTGGGGCTTTGCTTTAAATTTAATGAGCGTGTCACAGGCTGATCCTTAACAATGCCCTGGTATCCTGCTCCTTCCATCTCCATTCTTATACCGACCAGCTCACAGGAAGTTTGTCATTATACAGCTCTCTTTTCAGACCTCTCTGGGGCCGGACCACAGAAGGGTCTATTTAAAGTCCACCGGCTGACATTTTTACACATGCTTTAATGGCAGGAGTCTGTGTGCCCATGTTTTTGTGTGGTAGTAAAAAAAAAAAAAAACTTTGGTTCTGTTTACTTGGCCCAACACACACTACCATTAAACGTCGTCTTGGCAGGAGTCGATGGCCTTTGGTTTAATTTTTTTTTTTTCCAAGGCTTTTCAGGTCGCAGAGGAGAAGTTGGGGATCCCGGCTTTGTTAGATGCAGAAGACATGGTGGCGTTAAGGATCCCGGACAGGCTGAGCATTCTCACCTACGTCTCCCAGTACTACAACTACTTCAAGGGACGGCCCGCAAGTGAGAGCATGAACAATAACTGTGGAGCAGTTGTGCACCATCCCATTTAAGGCCCTTTCAGATAGGACACGGCATGTGCTGCACAAGGACAGTTCGTTTTTTTTCCCCCGCTGCACTGAGCAAAGCGTAAAGTTCAATGTTAAACTTTGACCACTGTGCCAATAGAAACAAAGCTTGCAGCCAGACACCGAATGAACAATGCAGGACAAGCTCACATTGTGTCCGAGCTCCCTGAGATATTCTTTTCCTGAGGAGAAAAAAAACGGACCCACTAATAGTACATGTAGTTGCGTAGTTCCTGCTAAAAATGTTGAAAAGTCTTCTTGTTGTTCTGAGCCCAGTGGCAAGTGCAGCACGCCCAACATTCTATGTGAAAGGGCCCAAAGATTTTCTTTTATTCAGACCTTTTTTGCGGAGTTGTCTGTTTGTGCCAGTCTTGTGAACGTAAAAACACCTTGAATGAATTCCATCAAATTTGGCAAACGTGTCCACGTGGACTCCAGGATGAACTAATAAGGTTTTGGTGGTCAAAGGTGAAATGTCACAATAACCCCTCAAAATTAATGTTTGGCCTCTTGAACACAATATCTCAGCACCACCTTGAGGGACTTTACCACAAACGAACACTGGGATGTTAAAAGTAACTGATTTAACTTTGTTAGTTAAAATATATATATATATATATATATATATATATATATCGATACTTTCCCCTCCGTTTTACAAAATATATCTGTCCAGATGAGAACAGAAAATTGTCTCCAACGCTGAAAACAATTGTGCAGGGCCAGTAGGTGGTGATAAAGTCTACATTAATACGACAAATGCCAAAGAAAAACATCGTGAGTATGATCGGTGAGCTAATTGAGTGAGCTTGTTGTTTCTGGCGCACGCTCGTTACGCAGAGCAACAGTGGACAAGCGCGAAGTGAGCTGTGACGTCATCGTTCCACAAGTGCTCAGTTTTTGAAAATCTTCTTTTTGGAAGGCGTTTGAAAAAAGACTCCGGTCCGTGTGTGTGTTTGTGTGTGGACGAGAGGCCCAAACACACAGAGGTAAAAGTTTCACAAAACATCTGCATTAGCGTGGACGGGGCCTGAAACTCTGTGATGAGCTGATTCTAGTTTTGGGGGGTTAAAGGTCACTCTGACACCACAAATCCCAATTTTGAAAGAAATTTGTTAAATTGACAAACATCTAATTGGATAAAATGATGAAATTTGGAGTCAAACATCAACCTCACTTTTGACCTCATCATTTCTGCAAAAACATTTTCCTGGTCATTATTTAATGTCATAATTCAGAACCATATTGTGACCATATTTCCTGCAAATGGACTTGTTTGGTGGATTCACACATCCATAGGTCTATCCTTGCAGTTTTCCTGTATTTTTAGGCTGCAGGTGGACAGTATCTCTCCCGGTGTTTGACAGTAATGTGTTCTGCTCAGTGGGAGGTGTGAAGAGGCCAGCAGAGGGCTCCAAGGAGGAGCCATCAGAGAAGAAGAATCTCCCTGTGGTCGCCAAAACCTTTGTGTCTAAAACCACCGCAGAGAATTGTTCTCCGTCCACTCACACAGCTCAGACATCACCCAAACCGCCCAGAGCTGCTGCTCAGGTCGGGAATCAGCATCACGCATTGACAGTCTTATAATGTTCATTTTAAAAACCACGTATTTAAGCAATCGGCGGATTTTGATTGTATTTCAGTGGGTTAGGTTTTGGATTCTCATTTTCTTTCACAGAAGGCGGTTTTGGCAGAAAACGCCAACAAATCCGGGACTCTCAACAGCAAATGTGTGGCATGCAAGAGCCACGTTCATCTGGTGCAGAGGCACTTTGTGGAAGGCAAGCTCTTTCACAGAAGCTGTTTCAAGTAAGAACTGGATCCATAGTCATTGACACTTTCCTGTCATGTGTTGTGTTTTCATTGCTTTAGTAATTTGATATTCATACATTTCCACCAGATGCAGCGAGTGCTCCGGCACGCTTCACGCTGGAGGCTACAAACTCGGGAAGACTCCAGACACTTTCATCTGCAGCACCCACCACAAAAGTTGCAAACCTCCCTCCTCTGAGGTCGCGAGCAAAAACGCTCCCGCCACTTCAGCTGTGCAATTAAATGGTGCCAGCCAGACCCAGAATGCACTGCGGCCATCGTCTGTGCTGTCGGCCCCGCTCAGTATCATCAAGAAGCAAGTCAGTGCGACTCCACCTCCCCAGTCCTGGACGTCGTCGGCCCAGAGGACGCAGGTGGCCCGGCAGAGGTTTTTCCAGACTGCTTCGCCAGTCACGCAGGCCTCATCTGACAACAGGAAGTCCACGGAGCCCTCAGGTGTTTTGGAGAGGCCAAAGGTCACGCTGAGCCCTACTGACGAGAAGAGCAGAGTCGGGAACACAACTGGAAGGAACATGGCTGAAGAAAACTGCAACAATAATAACAAGCGCGCGTTTACCGTCCGTTCGGCAGAGAGGCGGTGAGATTTGGACTTTCTGGATATATCTCGTCTTTCCCCACTGTATGTTGTTTCTGTGTAATGACTTTTCTCCTCGAGGCTGATGGCGAGGGCTTTCTCTCGCTGCAGGTTTGGAGACGAGCCAAATTCAGCTGACAGCCCCGGGTTGAGAAAGGAGAAATGCAGCCAAGGCCCAGCAGGAAACTGGGCAGGACAGCGCTCCACCAGCCAGGCGGACAATAAGGAATCGCCACGTCTGAAGGCCGTCGACAAAGACGACACGAGGCCAACGACAGTACACGCAACCGCCAAAGGCAAGAGCTGCTAAATTCATTTCAGTCATTCTTGATCCATTATTTGACATCTAGCCAGCATCCACCCCCTCGCCCATTGTCTGTCTGTCTCAGAACGCATTCATAGAAAACAAAGCCCTTTTGTCACTGTTGCCCTATTTATACAGCCGGAGCATCTATCTGCGGCAGCTGCTCGCTGACATTTTAATTTTCTGTCTCACACTTGTAATGAACTTTCGGAGTTGAACTGTCATTCTCCAGGGAATGGATGTGCTTTTAAGACAGAAATACAATTAACTGTTGCCATAGTATGAGCACTGACAGAAGTCTCTCTATCACGGAATGTAGTTCTGCTGCTTGTTGATACGGACAAAACTCCAGTTTGTCTTGGAAATCAGGATTAACTCTCACATTTTACAGAGTTTGTACATTTATCCATTAATTTCACGTACAGATTAGACTACACATATGCAGGTTAAGGTCAGTCACGTATATGGTGAGAGAAATTAAACCAGTAATTGTTCTTCTGATCTGTTGTTCAAGTGTCAGACATGGAGAAGATCCCAGGAAAGTTTTTTTCGTCATATAGAAACTTTGAGTGCACACCCCATTCATAAAACACTTTAAAATGAACGCACTGTTTTCTTGATTTTTGAAAGTGATGATTTGTGATACAGGATGAGGCAGTGATGAGTTTTACCGCTTCTCCTTTTTTCGATTAGTCCAATAATCAGTTGGTTGAGCAACAGAACAATTTTGATTATAAGTTGCTTATCGAGCCAGTTTGCTTCACTCTCAAATCTCATCCACTGCTTTCCTCTGTTTTTATATTAAAGTGCAGTGGCTGTTCTGAACCTGCCTGTTTGGAATGGGCTGGTTGCAGCTCTTCTTTATGAAGCTGTAAAAGTTACCTGCAGTAAAAGATTGGCTGCGCGACTCCACACCATCGCTGCTGCACAAAGAGCTGTTTATTCAAAGTTTATTAATATTGAACATATCATGTCTTCAAATCGCACAAAATCACCAGCACTGCTTTTTCTTGAGCCCTTAAAAATACGCACACACACCAAGTGTGAAGCTAATGAGACGAACAGTTCACAAGATATAAGATTTGTCTTGTTATGACTCTGATAGATGACAATTAACTAACAAATTAAAATTGCAGATTAATTGAGAAAACAAATTAAAATTAATTAAAATTAGTTGCTTGTTTATTTTTATTCTAACTGTATTTTCATTTCCTTTTTTTCTGTACAATTGTGTCTCTACAGATCCGGTTTGCCTAGAGGGACAATCAAAGTTCTACCCTGTGAGAACCGAGCTCGTTCTAAAGTAAGAACCCCTTAATCGTCTAATAATCAATGATTACTTCCGAACTCACTCAGCTGGGGGAACAGGAGGGTCACACGGGTGGAGAAAAACATTTTGTCTTTCAAACGTCTGTGACCACTGAGCGTGTTCGTTCTCCAGAATGCAGAGACCTCGAGCTTCATCCATCTCTGTTCTTGTTGACTGGCTCAGAGTGCAGCCGCTCGCTCTGTCCCACGTCCTAACAAACCCTGAGGAGTGCCAGGCCTGAACTTTCCCTTCTCCTAACACTCCACTCTCTCATTTCCAATCTCTGCTGATGATCCCTCCATTCTTCTCCCCACTCTTTATCATGCTGAAGAGGTGAGGTCTTTTTTCCTTCTTACCATTCCTGATTATCAGCTCTGTCTGCGTGTTACACGTCTGTCAGGTATGTTAACGGTCCCAGAATTATTGGCTCAATTCATGTGACTTTCTCACAGAGATGCTGAAGCTGAGCAACATAAGCCTGGATTCATGTCCTCGCCTTCCTCTAACGTCATTCCAACGAGGCCTCCCACGTCCCCAGCACCGGCGTCACCTCCGGTCTGCTTTGCTCTGTCTGACCCTGTGAACCTCATGGACGTCTCTGCACAGAAACCCCAGCCCGACCCTGAAAACCTGGGTGAGTCACGTTAATAATGGACACAAGTATTATTGCTAAAAGTTCATGAAGCAACAAAAATATAACTCGGGCGTAGCAGCAGGTTATAGGCAAAGCTGGCAATTGCCTGGGGCCCCGAGATGAGAGAGGGCCCCAGAGAAGAGCCAATTACATTAGTCTACAGCGACAATAGTTTTGTGAGAACCCCTTGACCTCTAAAATCGGCTGTGTACAGGAGTCTGCAACGACACATGGTCAGAAACCTCCAAACGAGGCCCCATGCCACCAAATTGATGTTAAATGCCCAATAATATAAGAGTTGGTTGAAAACTACAACATCTAAATGTATGAATGATAATGTACCTGGGATGGTTGATGGGTTTGCATTTACTACATTATGCACTTTGTTTATAATTGTTCAAAGATTTCGATGAAGGGCCCCACAGGTCCCAGGTTTTCCTCCTGCACACACGCATGCTGCAAAATCAGAGTTTTGTAGATTTTCTGTCTCGGGTTTATCAGAAAACATAAGAAAAACATCGGCAGATTGAAAACATAAACCTTCCTCTCTTTATTTCAGGTATTAATCATGGGACTGACTCACCTGTGAAATCCCCACCCAGACGTCCAGCTGTGGAATCTACAAGCTTTTCAACGACCGCCACTCCAGGTTGGTTCCCATCTTTTTGAAAAATGTCATCCACAAAGCCACACACACATATACACTTACTGAAAACCAGACAATGTGACCCTCAGGGTGGCGCTAGAGGGAAGCGGCTCGCCTAAGTTAATGCTACCTTCTAGAGACCATGCATGTCTGTAATATTGCAACCAGTTCAATAGGCGTTGAGATATTTCAGTCCGCACCAAAGTAGCAAGAGCATTTATGAGGCAACATCCACACAGACATGTTGCCATGTGTGAGTTTTTTTTCCTTTCTCATCAGAAAACATAAGTGGATTGAAGTTGCTGCAGATGTAAAACACATCAACCTTCCTGTCCTCAATTTAGGTTTTAAACGCGGGACTCGCTCGCCTGTGAAATCCCCACCCAGACGTCCAGCTGTGGAATCTGTTAGCATTTCAACGACCAGCTCAGCCAATCATGGACGTCCGTCTGGTTGGTTCCCAACTTCTTTGTTTTCTAGGCCTCAGCCATCTTGTTGATTTCATAGGAGCCTTATTTTTTTTAAACCAAAAGTAGATCAGGTGATGTGGTATATATGCGACAATGCTTTTCTAAAAAGCTGCCATGAAAGGACTATCTAATCCTATTTTATCTACTTCCTAGGTGCTAAAAAGGGAAAGTATTTGTCACCCACCAACGCCTCCAGGACTGAAATGAGGTCACCCTCTGTAAGTTCCCTCCATTAAGTCTCTTAAGAGATTAATTAACAGCTCTACAAATATGCTTTCATTACATTCCCGGGTAAAAAAGAAAAATGGACGACCTTCTTTACATTTAAGTAGCCAAAGTCTGGATTTTCAAATTAAAACGATCTTTACCTGACTGTGACTTCCTTTTGTTTTTCTACCAGGTGAAGTCTTATCACGTCCCGGCGGAGCAGATCGAGAGGGAGCTGAGTGATATCGAGACCAACTTGGCTCAGTTGGAGAAGGAGGGTGTGGAGCTGGAAAAGGAGCTCCGCAGCTGTGAGGAAGGTACGGTTTTTGTTTTTTTTTTCTCCCCCGTTATCACTCAAAATCCTCTTCCACTTCCTCCCTTTGCCTTGTTTAGACAAATAAAACCTGAACTGTGGACAAATCAGAAACAAGCTTTTTCAATTTTGAAACCAGCCGCAGATGTCAGCGGATAACCTCGCTGCAAACTTTCATTTTTTATTGAATTTGTGCAAACTGTCGATTCCCGCTGCTGCCTCGGTATCTCTAGTGCGGAGTTGTGTCCTGGTTGCTTCTCACACACACACACCCACATTTACTCACTGTCAGCTGGAGGTGTGTGTGTGTGTGTGTGGAAGGGATTTACCTACTATTTCTATTACTGTTTCTGCAGCCAAATGAGGTGAGAGGCACAGGCAGCCCACAGGGATGTTGCTTCTCTTTTTAAGGTAGTGGGAGTCGGGGGCCTGATTGCTTTCCTCAAGGTCAACACGACTTGGGTATATTTATATATATATATATTCTGGTCGATTGCATACAGTTTTTTTTTTTTTTCCTCTACCTGCCACCCAGGATGCTTGAGTGTTCAATCCCTTGGCCGGAATTTGACATCAATTGCACAACCACCTAGGAGATCATCTAACTCAACTCGAATTTGTCAGCGTAAAAAAACTGAACCCTGGCAGAAGTTCAGTTCATGTTTATTCTGGTGAAGGCAGACTGGTCCTCCAGTCACAGTCTTGACTCTTGTTCTGTGTCTATTTGATTGATTGGTCAGTAATTGGGAATGGCCAATAATCTTTTTTTTTTTTTTTTTTTTTTTAAATCAATTCATCCACCTACTCAGGTTTCTCCAGTCTGACCTGGTGAGGCAGAAAATGCAAGCTGTCGAATCTGCCACCCAGTGCTGCGTTGTACTGAATGTTGTCAGTCACTAAACCACAAATACATAACAAATCTATTATATTAATACAAATATTTAAACTGTATTTAACATTGTAAATTGGATCTGCAATAGAATGTTCAATATTTGACTTTCTGAGCCGGGTCCCTTTTTTTTTTTTTTAAAGAGTGCAAACACTATAAAAAATAAATACATAGAGCTAATCCCTGCAGGAGTTTTGCTCGTTATTATTAAATGATTAAGACAAATCTGTACTTCACTGTAATCCCTCAGTGTTGGTCTACATCTACTCCATGTTAAAAGTTGATTTTAAAAGCATTTTGAATATGCATCTACTGCAAATAACCGTTATTGATTAATCTGCAAATCAACTTCAACATATAATATCAGAATGTAGTGAGAAATGTTTGTTATAAGTGACATTTAAAAAGCTTGTTTTGTCTTAATGTCTGTAAAAAAAAAAACAAATCATTTTACAAACTGGAAACAAAGAATATTTGGTGTCCTGTATGGAAAGTGACATTTTCATATGAAACTAACTGTATTGATAATTGATCAACCAAAATATTCACACCCTGCGAAACAAAGGAGTGTCATGTTCTGTTCGAGGTGTTTACAACAGCAGGAACAGTGTCTGACTAGCTGAGGACAATTCAAGGTGTTGAAAGATGCTGTTCCATCACATGACAGTCATATTGACACTGAACGTAAAGAGTCAGATAAGCTGCAGCCTCTGAGGACGTTGTCTTCAGGTTTAGCTTCAGTCTCTAAAGAGGCTGTGCTGACATGGTCCCAGGAGGTTAGTCACCTGTCACCAGCCACATTACACCAAAACCTCATTTGTAACTGCACTTATTATTGCGCAACAAACACAGTCTAATGAAAACAAAGACTTACATGAACCCTGATTATTTTTAATTTGTTATATTGGGGGGGGGGGAAACAGTATAATATCAATGACAACAGAATTATTCTGCCACTTAACCTGTAACATCAGTTTTTATTTGACATCAGAAGTGCACAGAACCGTATTTAAACAAACTTTCTTTGAGTTTAATTTATCCCTGCAGAATTGAATTTGGTCAAATTGAACTTAACTGAGGACTGAAGACACAGCAGTGGACTACATTATATCATTTATAATTATATAGGCCTTATTGGCATTATGAATGGTCACAATTTGTTTGAAACATTTTATGTATTGTTTGTTTCTTTGTTGTCAGAGGGAGAGGGGGACATATTGATGGACCCACTGATGGTTGACTGGTTCAACCTGATTCGAAAGAAGCAGATGTACATTAGAAAAGAGTCGGAGCTTGTATACACGTGAGTGAACTACTGTTTTTTTTTATTTTACTACAGTCTGTGTGGATGTTTTTTCAAATGCGTTTTATCTATTCGTCATGTAAAATAACTTCTTATTTTGAAATTCCAGTGCGAGGCAGAATTCTAACTTCTACGCTGTCAAACGAAATGCATCGGTTCAAGATTGCAACCATTTTGGGAATTTTCATGATAAATTAGTTTTGCGTCTTTTTGCATGTAATCAATGATCTATTTGTCCAGAGCCAGGACGCAGGAGCTGGAGCAGCAGCAGCCAGGTGTGGAGGGGGAACTTCGCCGGCTGCTGGAGACGCCAGGTGAGACAACGCAGGTTTTAACTGCAACTCTTTAACGTCCCCCTTTTTTCCCCACTGGACGCTGAAGTCAACTCCCGTGTCACAGATCATTTGAAGTCCAGAGAGGAGCGACAGCGGGAGACCACGTTGATGCAGATGCTGATGGAGATCGTGAACGGCAGAAATGCGATAGTGGAGGGTCTGGACGAAGACAGGCTGAGGTGACGTGATGCGTCTTGTAATTGATTGATAAGAGAATCATCACTAATGCGGAGCAATGCTGTTTATATTCTACAATCTAAATCTGACAGTTTTTTTTTATTTTGGATGAATTACAGGGAAGTGGAGGAGGATCAGCAGTTGAATGAAATGATGACAAATCTTGGTACGTATCTTTTTATTTTAAACACACGTTTTTCCTTTTCTGAGTATATCATTCTAATTTATCTTTGTTGGTGAACAGGAGTAAAGAAAACTAAAAATAAGAGGAAGTCCTCCATCTCAAAACTGTTCAGACGAAGAAGTAAAAGACGAGTGGAATGATCCTCATGGGTTTTATTGTTTTTATTATTTACTTTATTTTTAAATTGTATTTATATTCTTTATAAACATTTTAAGTCTTTTTTATATCTACAGTTAGCACATGGAGTGCTAATGAGAAGGCAAAGAGAGAAATTGGGAAACGTTATGTTTTTTTTGTCTGCAGTTTCAGGTTGGTTTTCGTGTTTCGCTAAAATGTTATTTAGGTTCGAGACTCACTTTCAGTTCTTGCTTTGTTGGTTTTTAAGTGCGGTGGAATTTTCTTTATAGTTCACGATTTAATCTTAATTCTTTTTCACATGGGTTTGTCATGTTTCTCACAATTGTTTTCACGGTTAAAAAGGGGGAAAAAAGAAAAGAGGTGTTTAATTACATGGCAAATCCTGCTGTTTCCTTTATATTGATAAACAGAGCTGGAGCACTCGCACTCAATGTATGGATCTGCCTACTATGTAAAAATACTGTATATTTATTGCAATGTTGGAATGAGGTGTGTACATTTATAAGTGCAGCATTTCAAATTAAAATGCACTTGGTCAAAACAAGTGGATGCTGGGAGTCGAAATGAACTCTCGTGATGTGTGAATTACAAAGGGAGCACTGGCTGTTCCACGAGCAAATATGAATGAGGGGGAATAAATGTGGGAAATCCTTTCAACAGTCTTGATCCAAAATGAAATTAGCTCAGTATTTATTTAATAATGGATTTTAACAAATTTCCTGTAAGGATATTAGCAGGAGGAGGGGGAGGAAGAAAAAAAAAAGAAAAGGAAACGCCTCGACAATTAAGTTTGAATGGCTGTGGTGTGTGAAAACGAAGAGCCACACATGTTGAGCTGCCTGGCTGCAGCCCGGCTCGTTCCTTACCGTACTGTAGGTGGCAGCCTGGGTATGCAGTATCACACCGGCGACAACTTGGAAATCCAATTTGCCACAGTACAGACAGTTAATTTCTTTTGCTAATTTTATAAATGCTGCAAAAAAAAAGTGCTCGGCTGTGCTGATGCAATAATGTTATGTGAAAGAGGATTAGGTAGAGCAGTAGCTTATGGCCGGGGAAGGCTTATAAACTATAGGTTGTATTGAGCTCTTTATCTTCAAACCTGGTTTAATTAAACATTACTCTGTACTAATATCTGCATCAGAATTGCTCGGCACCTGAGCTATTAAAAAACGTTCGAGCGACACAACGTGAGGAAATGACATTCGCAGTGTTTGCAGGGATTGTGCTGTAATGTTGTGTATTTTAGAAGTGTGATTGAATGTACTTGTGCTACCATATATTTTCAAACTTGAAATCTGTTTGTCCAATAAATCCTTTTTGAAGATTAGCGTGCGTAAGAGGGTTGAATTATTTACTCAATAACACCTTTTACTACACATCCCAGAACTTCACTTCCCATGTCCCAAGCTTCACTGTTGATTCAGCAGCCGCCCGAGGACGAGACGTCGCCTTCGCTGAGAAGCCAACAATGCGGCGGCTGCGTTGCGTCAAAGCCGCGCGGCCGATCGCAGAGCTGCATCAGTGCACGCTTTTTTAATAAGGCCCCTTAAAGACGGCATCAAGATAATTCACCTGGCGTCAATAAATCGCAGCCACTTACAAACTGCACATCCCTCATTTTGAGATGCATGAAATTGTGATCATGAACTTGGAACACAGTCTTTCAGGCTGAGCAGAGTTGGGGATGATATTGGTACAAAATGCCACGCGTGATGTGGGTGACAGTCGAGACTGAATGTGTGATATTAGAGTTAATTAAAGCTTTGCGCCCCATCTCCTGCAAATGCTTGCACTTCTGCAATTAAGAATCAAAGGCGAGGGCTTAGTGTCAGGGGGGTGTCTAATACATGGTTTTAACAGGAATGGGACCTGATTTGCCAAGCTCCTAGCGACAAGCATTAACAACAGCCTCAAATTAGAGGGACATTAATATTCATAAGTAAAACAATTCATCCTGTGAATGTGTGATGAAATGGAATCCTCTGAGGTGAGCTCTTGTGTCCAGGCTGCCATCGTTCATTAAAATATGCCATTACCCATGAAGTGCTTAATCTTTATGAAAGGGTGGTAAAAATCTGTCTGAACAACTCTGACAGAAAGGTGGAATTTGTAATATTGTTCGGCACCTTGCATTATGTTAATCCTGTACATTCTATTTTTTTTTCTTTTTTAATGTGGTGATGTCGAACACTTTGTCTGGTTTCTATACGTCTCATTAGCAGAACTAGTTAATGCTCTGTGAATGGAAAAAAAAGGACAATGTGTAATCTTTTGCTTCTGCACATTGACATCAGTGTGTTGTTTTTCTATTAATAAGACGTAAGTGCTTTGTGATGCTTTAGGTTGTACGCTGCCACTTGCAATACAATCTGAATTCTGTGTGTGTGTGTGTGTGTGTGTGAGAGTGTGTGTGTCGTCTTATTCCAGTCCCTGCCAGAGTCTGTGCCACTAGCCTGTAATTATGATCCTCGAGGTAATTTTATCAGGCTCATTAGCTCTGATGAGTAAACGAGAAGCGTGCCTCTAATTTATTGGCCATCCAGGCTGGAGACTTAATTCTCATCAGAGAGATCATAATATTTGTATAGAGAGACAGATATACAGCACATATACTCAGTTACAAGGCTCTTGGATCAACAGTGAGGCCGAGACTTATGTGACTTAAAACCAGTAATTACACTCATAACATGGAGTCTGTTTGGGTAATTGGCCATGTGCTAAAATTATTTTTACGTAGATGTCGTTCTGTTAAGCCGGGGAGACTGAAGCACTTTCTCTCTTTTTTTCTGATTCAGGCATGATTTCAAGCGGAAGCCCTCGTTTGTATTCTACCGAGTCTCGTGACTTTATCTTCCTGCACAAAAAAAATTAGATTCTCACACCTCTGCAAACAAAATCGCATTGTTTTCGTCTCCCTGTTCAGTGGCGATGATCCGTTTTCTGTGTCACAGAGTGTGTTAAGGGAGCGGGGTAAATATGCTCACAATTTCCAGTGTGTAGAAATTTGCATTGAGGGGAAATTATGCATGCTGGCTAGTGGAAATGAAATGTATAAAGTGCATGACTGGTAGACTTGACAAGTGCAGCTTTCATCCATCTCAAATGAATAATTTTCACTTCCCTTAAACATCCTTAATCCAACCATGTTATCAGCGGGCGTGCAGGATTCTGCCAGACTTTCTCCTCAACGGCACAGCAACTTTCAACTTGCCTGCGAATCGGCACTGCAGTTGCTTACCACATGGTCTTATAGGGACTCACTCTTATCCTTCCCCTGCTGGTTTTGTGGATCAGTAAAATTCCTTCAAAAACACAATATATACATAACGCGAGTCTTAATAGATAGCAGAATGTCTCACTCTACCCTCCTCTGTGCTGCCTCAGAGGTCGACTTAATGCACTGTATTTTACCTCTGATTCACATTGGCAGAGCTTTCAGAGGATGGTGCTGAAAAAAAAAAAAACGAAAAACCTATTTGCTCGGTGGCCCTTTTGTCCTCTATTTTAAATTTCAGTGACGGACCCCTCCATGCCAGTGGTTCGGGAAATTCATATGGTCGTGGAGGGATACAGGAGGATAAATTGCTCATTTACAGCCCAACTTTGTGCAGTTTGACTTATTTTTGGACACATTTTCTCGTCTTCCTGTCTCAAAAAAAACAAGCAGCAGAAACCCCTCCACCCTTCCCTGCGTCGCATTTAATTTATAGACTGCGGCTTGCTTTCTTAACACCACTGACAATAAACAATTAAATGTGTAATTGGTGTTTATGCTGCTAATCCGTGTGATAGCCTCTAATATGGAGGGTTACCTGGCTATTTTCAATATCCACTTTCACAGAAGCCTCCGCCTGCGATAAGAATATTAACCTCATCAGTTTCAGGTAACTTTCAACGCTTTAACATCTTGTCTTAAAGACCTACGTGTTAGCGGGAGTCTCAGCCTTGGCATTTAGTGACATTTTAAGCCTTTTAACAGAATCCAGACAGGGATTTGCAGTTTCCACCAAAGGAAAATAATTTATATCCTCCTTTCTGAGAAACTGTGGGTAGAGGGATTAAATGCACCAGAGAGATTTGTATGTGGTGCAAGTAAAACAATATTGTGACTCAGTTAATACATTTCCTACCATCGACTTTCATGCTTCGAGGAAGTCGGGAGCTGTTACACATCGAGCTGGAGTCGGCTTTGATGCTTTTCTTGTTTAATTTTCTCATTTTCAAGGTTTTAAGTGTTTAGGTCACGGCGATGACAGCGCTGTGTACCTGAACTCCTCTTATAGCATATAAAAGTGTATATATAAAGTGTCTGAGGCAATGGAGAGTCTGACCCACACCAATTATTCTCCTTCTTAATCAAACTCCCTTTTAAAACCTTTGGAATAAGCAAATGTTTTCACCCCACTTAGAATTACATTAAAACACAATGATGTCCTTTGCACGCACACACACACAGAACACATTTCTGAGTGACAGTTCGGAACACAAAGGGTCCTTTCTGCATGTTGGATGGGCTGTGGACTGTGTATCCGCCCGCGTGTGTGATGGCTGCTGTGTAGTGGAGACATGCAGGGCTCTGTTCTCTCTGTGGGCAGGCGGCTTTGATGCGCTGCCGTCTCTTATCTCACGCCTGGCAAGGTTAATGAAGTGGTGGCACTTTTGGAGGAAGTAGAAATGGGATGAGTAGCAAAGACCAGAGGAAGCTTGGAGATGAAACGTCCCGCTCTTAGCGGCTGTAAGTGGCAATTTTGGTGAATTACATAGACAATAAGAAAGAGGGTTGTCATCCTCTTAAACACAACAGTCGGCTGAATCACCAGTGCTCGATTGCATCTCTTTCAGCCTGGTTCATATGAAATTACATTAGCATTTAGGCACCACTTGTAAGTTGATCTGTCAGACCTTATAAGGCCACGTTCTATGCCACACTGAAGCATCCGCATTGTTACGAGTCGTATATTCTGTCGCACAAAAAGAACATTACAGCACCTTAAAACCCAGAAATCGACTTGTGAAATGCTAAGCAGGCTAAGTTGTGTTTTGCTTTTAAGAGCATCAGATCGTCCCTCATTTGAATCGGGTTGGGGGGGTGGGGGGGGGCTCAAATGTTTTTCAGCAGGGTGTGGCGCCCGCTCTCGTCCTTTGAAGGACTTTCGAAAAACCCGCTGTGCCTTTGTCTGCGGCAACAAGTCTCACTCGAGTGAAAGAGTTGGCTTATTTTATTTGTGACGAGTGTCTTGGGAAGTCGCCTCGTGGTTATGGCTTAAACAAAGGCCAGAAACGGCGCCCTAATATAAATATTATAACAGGTGATGTACTGCTAATGCTCTGTATTCCTTAGCTTTGTGCTTTTAATATTCCAATTCCCCTTGCATGTATAAGAGCTAATAGGTAAACAGTCCTGAATGGAAGAAATGAAGCAGGTCTACATGCCAATGAATTAGCATATAGATGAGTTCATCTCATACAAATAGTGCTCTTTTGCCCAGACCTCCCCGTGCTGAGCAAAGATCATGTATGTAAAGTATGCATGCAGAAAATGTAAATTAAACCATTTCAATCATCATTCAATCTAATAAGATGTTTTTTCTCCCTCTCCCCTCACTTCTCTTGTTTGTCGCTCGTAGCTCAAATGTCCAGAAATATTGAGAGGGCGGTCAAACTGTTTCCCCCGGAGCGGCTTAATTGTTTAACAGAAATAATAATAATAACAATAATAATAAACTGTAAGGAGAAAAACACAAGAGGGATTGCAGATGATGTCAATTACAAGTGAGCAGCAGCGCATGTGGATGAGAAATGAAAGCACCTCCGTGCTGCTGAAGTCAATGCTGTTGTTCTCTGAAGCACAGATCCTATAAAAGAAGAGCCATTGACCGTGTGTTTTGTATTTGATCCTCATTATTGTAATTCCATAAACAAACACCGCCTCTGTGAAACAAAACTATTTGTTACATAGCTCTGGTTAATATGCTAAAAGAAGCTTATGGAATTGGGTCAGCTAATTAAGCAATTAGCTTATTTCGGCTCTGTGGTCAGGCTCTTGCTAATCTATGGCATTGTGAGCCCAAGATCTGCCAAAAACCGAGAGGCTTGCGCGTCTGTGTCTCCCATCCCGTCTGACAAAGGATCATGTTTGAAGCCATCCTACCGCTCAGCAGAAAGGCAGAGGACTTGTGTCTGTTCGCTAATGCTCACGTTTCTCATGCAAATCCCCGGAATTGAATAGGTTGTTTATTGTCTAGTTCATATATTGAGACATTTATGTAGTGCTGTTGGAGTGTTTGCTCTCTGCATTTGTAGCTGTGTTAACACACATGAAATCCCAGACAGATTAGAGTTTGATAGCATTAAAGCCATGATGAATGTTGGTGGCTTTCGGCGGAGCCCACCTCGTGGCTTCTTACGAGGCGCCTGACGGGGGCAGAGTCAGGCGGCGTGACTGTGGGGCGTTAAACACATCAATGGTGTCGTTTCATCAAACGCTGCTTTTTGTGAGGCAGCAAGTCAAATATCCTGGAACGTCTGTGTTCATAAGAAAATGATGTTACCATAGGCCGTTAACGTCTGGTATTTATTTCATTATTGGGTTAATTTTGCATTTTTTTTTTTACTTAGAACGACTAACTTCTCTTTATGTCTCTAAGTTCAGTTTGAGGTAATCCTGTGAGGTGAGGTGAGGTGAGCTCAGCTTAGCTCAGGCTACTGAAAGTCTGCGGGATCAGTTGCAGACCTGCTAAAAGGTAAAGTGATAAATACAGTGCGTTGACCCCAGCCAATAGGCCCAAAACGTCCCTTGAATTCAATCAAGCTGCACCAAAGTGCACACACTTATAATGGGTAATGGATTTTTCATCAAGATTCATTATTCCCTGGGAAAATGTCAAAGAAAAAAACGCCATATCTTGCAATATTGGGGAAAAATCCTGAATCAGATCCGCACCTAAATGTATTGGTTTCTTCCCTGACCCACATCGCATCCTTCCACCAAGTTTCGTGGTAATCTGTCCTGTTGGTTTTGTGGAATCTTGCTCACAAAGAAACATACAAACCAACTTACACACAAATGAACAGGGGTGAAACCTCCTTGCACACCCTCATGTTCTGTATATACCACAATAAAGTGGTGTTATCTTTCTTATAGGGCACTTCATAATTAAATCATCAACAGCAAAAACAAGATGAACCTTTTAGGCAGATGTGTTTACAGGAGTTTTGTTTGTGTTTCACCTCTTCTTATATTAGATTATATATTAGAAATAGGTGGCTATATAGCTGATGAATAGAAAACCGTGGCCTGTTGCAGCTTTAAAAAAATGTAAACATTGAGAGATGTGGGAGTGATTCAAGTTGAAGACTGACAAACCAAAGGAAGGTGCTGGGAGCCAAGGACCAGTTCAGGTACAGGAAACTGCAGCAGTGGTAACATTCTCTGTGGTAACCTTCACATTATATGTAGCCGGGTGGTCTATTGTTAATACTAGAGCGGTGCCCCTTGTAAACCTGCATGTTTGGAATGTTCTGTTTGGAATGTTCTGTTTGGAATTCTTCCTCGTTATTAGTGAGTCACTTTTAATTGTTTATTTGCTGGATGTTGAGCCTAGGAGTGAAGAAGGAATACTTTCCATCCTCCTTTACATTAGATGTTGGCTATTGTGTGTTAAGCAACCAACACAATCTTCAAACCCAAGTTCAAAGCTTTCAAAATAAAAGCTCTGTAATTCAGCTTAGTATAAAGCATTTATGCAACAAAAGGAATGTTGTGTTTTTTCTTTGTAGACAAATGGCTTGTTCTGTTTTTTCATATTTACTTGGGTGTGTCCAGGTGCAAATACGAAGTTGCACCGTGTTAAATGTTGCCGCCGCAAAGAATTGTGGGTCGGTACTTTCTTCTTTGCTTTCATAAAGGATGGTCCGCTGTTTCCTATGCTAAAGGAGATAAGTTCAAGAAGCATTGAAGCTCCTTTCCTTATCATTTAGAGAATTCAAACAGGTCTTATTATAAAATACTTAGTAATAGTAATTTCCCTATAGTTAGAAATGTTCCTAAGCAAAATGAACTTCCCCGAATGCAGCTTCTCCGTCAAGGTGACTGCTACAGAGCGCTGGTCGCCTGTTTATTTACATTACATTTTTATTAATATTATATGTATCACGTGTCCACATTGTACCAAATTCCCCAACTCACATCCTCAGGCCCTCACCAATACACATGCCAAGTGTGAAGTCGATAAGATGAACAGTTCTCGAGAAATGCGTTCCACATACAGACAGACAGACTTTTGTGAATTAGAATAAAAGTATTGATCAAAGCCAATTTAAAACTTGGTATGTGAGAGTTACACTTTTCACGTTAGATATCTGGAGCGCTTCACAACAACATATTAACCATCTCAAAAGGCAATACCCTGCTCTTCCTGATTGCCATCTGCGCTGCTGAATGAATGATAATTTTGTTATTTACAACACTTAAAGGGCTGCGATGCTATAGAAGTCTGGTATATTTCTGATAAGATCGCCTACTAATAGCATTTTGATGAGGGGAATCTGACTGAAAAGTGTACCTAATTGAAGGAAAAGGCTTGAAATGCATTGTTAATGGGTCAGGGAGGCGCCACTTAAGGTCATGATGATGATATGCAAGGTGTGGAAATGCATTTCCAATCTCCCTGGCTTGAGCCCATCAGTTTCCATTCAGAAGTGTGTGCACTTGTTCATTAAGCTTATGCATATCATCAACTGGTGCACTCATTCTATCAGGCAGATATGGCAGGGATAAAACGATGTGAAGGATGGAAATTCAAACAACCATTCTCATTTGCAAAGGTCATTAAAGCTTGGCATACATTAGAAAATCTGCTAATTATGAAATGGCTTAACTCCACATTCAGTGGGATTATGTCTGCTCATTTAGAATATGTTGATCCCCTCCCTTACTCGCCACAAGACAGTTGATGTATGGGACTTGTGGCACAGAACTAATGTTCCCACTGCTTGTCGGTCATCTTAACTGACTGTAAGAAGTCCATAAAAGTGGCCGTCTCCTGCTTAATGAATATCAACCCCAGAAAACAGACACGAGTGTTAGAGCTGCTGGGAAAATCTGTTCAAATGAGGATATTTGGGCTCAGCTTCTTTATTTTAAATTAGACTCAATGAGTAAATAAACTGTGAATCACACTAACACTGATGATTCAAACCTAAATCAAGTTTTTTTACCCTGTGATTTAAGATGAGTCGAGCACTGAGCTCATGTGGGTTTTTTAAAAGTCAGTAAATTGGGGACGCATGGAGTCGTATAATCTGCTATTTTCATGTCAAAAAATGTAATACTGGTGCAACAAAACGTAAAATGTGATGCTAATCAAAAAATACAACGTACTCTTGTTTATATAAATATAAGCTATCAATCTCCAGTGAGTGGATATTACAGATTTCATAGTAAATAAAATGCAGCAGACTGCTCTTTTAAAATGTTGCTGAGTATGATAGCTCTCCATTACTTTTCTTTCGTGTGAAGATAATATGCCACCAAGATATATACCTTTCCTAGATATTAAATATATTTTATCATTGCAATCAAATACACTATTGTAAAATGAATACAATGTTTAAAAAGCTATCAAAGTTATTAGCAAAGACATATCAAGGTTTGAAATATGAAATTCAAACTCAATTCAAACACACATTTATGAAGAAACATCACCTCATATATTTTCTATATACAAAAATAGACTTGAAAAGTATGATAAATAAATTGTAACTTTCACAGGACATTTATTTAAAATCTTTTCACAAGAAAAAAAGATATATGTACAATTAATTTCTCCTATTATCCATAAGCTCAAATTATAAAAAACATAGGTTGCAGTGTCACATATATATAAATGTAATTCTTGTTGGTGTTAACTTTTTCACAGTACTTTTGCACACGTAACCCGTTTTGTTTGTAATCACACCTGCAAAAGAAGACCTTCACTTTAATCCTTTATATTATTAACCTGGTTGTCTAAGTGGCTGTAATTGGCCTTAAATTGCAAATTAGATCAATTCAATTGCACATTGTAAAAGTAAATATATGATACAATATATGAAGAAAGTGAAGAATTATCATTTGTTGCATTAATAAAAAATGCACTGCAATGGACCAGTGGTCAAAAGAGTTTCCATCATTCTATCATTCAGTATCCGTCTCTGTTCTGATGACATATCGATTTTTGCTGTAAAACTGATCCAAGCTCTGTACTATTGACAGCTCTGTACTATGTGATTGTAATTCACAGTTAACCCAATGACTTAACTTCAACGCGGCTTGTTGAAAGTCTGTAATCGACTGAAATACTGGCCGGAAAATTTGACTTTATGGAAGCTTGAACCTCTTACATGGATCAGATGCACACGTTGTCACCTTGACTGGACCTTTCAAAACATTGTAAAGACCTTGTTGGATCAAATCACTCTGTATTTGGCCCATTTAATAATCCAATTGCCAATTAAGACAGACGTCCGTGCTTAGATCTATAAAAGGTTAATAAGCCTCAGCTGCAGTGTGTTTCTCTTGGGTAAATGTCACTTAGACGTAGGCCACCGTGGGTCAAGATCTCCCTCCAGATCTAAATTTAATCACATAGCATTGCCTGGCCCCGTTCTCACCCTCATTAGCCCATGGCTTGTGCAGGAGTATGATCTGCCCTGTTTTAGCCCTGGCACTTTCCCCGTAGCCCCCTGACTCTGACCCAGTGATGGCGTCCGCCCGGCAGCATCCACACAGCCGAAGCTGAGATTAAGTCCAACAACTCAGTAGATCTGCCGCAGAATTGTTTGACACGTGGGTCTTCAGGAGTGTCTCGCACCAGGGGATGCTATGAAATGTGCACACACCGTGACATGGTGCGATCTGTTGGCTGGGCCGTCACCTGATGCAGGCCTGCGCGTGCCACCTGTTGGCCTGTCCCATATAATGGCAGGATGACCGGCGTGATTCAAGCAGCAGCCTCATCTTAATTATCTCCTCAGAGTTTAATTAACTAGCTCATCTATTGGCCAAAAGAGAAGAGGGGGAAAAAAGCAACCTCGAATCACTTAAAAATCACAGCCAGCGAGACAGAACGGATCATCGTGAGATTATTGTTTTGTTTAAAGCTGCTCAAATGCACGAGGTGCATCATGACGGATAAATCCTGAGAGGCTGTGTATGATTAGAATGGATACATTTCCATATTGTTTGTGGGAGTACCGGAGGGAAATCGCTGTCATGCGCTCTGTGCGAGTGTTACGAATGTGTCCCTTATTTTACTATGTGTGCTGAAAAAGATGACATGGTGCGAGGAGTCCATACGGAGCAGAATGCAGAAATCATTTAGTTCTGAATGTTAATACAAATTACCGACAAAATGGGTAATAATTCTTCTGCCCTACAGAAATGATTAACATAATTCTGATAAATAGGCAGATGGCGGAATGTGTGAATTGAGGTAGATTTATCTTAATTAATATCTTGAACCTACTTGGAGAAAGGTAAATGGCTCCACCGGGGCCAGAGATGTTCCTCTGTCTTGTGTGTGTATCTTTCTCATGGCCTGACATGTAGTAGTGGCCTGAGGATATTAAGTTGCTCTCCAGGTATGCATCAAGCCCAGACTGCTGATAATGAACATACACCCAGGCAAGCAACACACACACACACACACACACACACACACACACACACACACACAGAAATGGATAAACACCCCATCACACCCTCCTACTTTAACTCCACAAAAAAAACCATCTTATTCTTCAACATTCATCATCATTTCCCTGCGAACACAGTTTCTTACTTTATTTCTGCTGTTGAATAAGGTGTGAATTTCTTTTTGCTCGTCACAAATTAAGGCAATTAAAATGTTAATTATTACAAGTAGAAAAGGGACAAAGGAATTCAAATAAATTGATGTATTGGCGTTTTTTTTAATTAATTCATTTGGGTTCCTACTGTGTTGGATAATTATGCTTAAGTGTTTAATTACATATTTTGATGGGCTCCTCAATTACTCTGGCTTAATAAAATATCATTAGCCTGTCTCCCAGGTTCTAAGCTGTGGAGACGTACAGTATTAGTGGATGTATTTAAATAAAATATTAGATTACAGGCTGGCTGCTGATACGTGGAAGGTCTCCAGCCCTCAATCTCCACTAAATCTCTGTTAACCTGGAAGCTGCTCCTCACATCAAAGTTTGACACAGCAGCAAACAAACAATGTTGAATTTACATATTAATTAGTGGCGGGCTATCGGCACGGGTGATGAATTCAAATGTGTGGGCCCCCTCGTCTTGTGACTTTCGCAGCCACACCGCCACCTTGCGGGAGCCTCGATGCTCGACCCGGCAGAACAATGAGAAATTACCTAGACCTATGAAGGCCCCCCCCCCCCCCACAGCAGACATGATAGGTTTTTTATTACATAGTGAGTGTAAATATTCAATATCCTTTCACCGACTGTGTGTGTCTTACAAATCAATTTGCAGTGTCACCACATCAACGGCAAAATATGCAAAGCACAGATAAGTACTTAGTTGTCACCCATCCAGTGTTGCTCAGTCAACCTCTCCTGTCAAAACGCACATAAGGAACGATAGCTTCCATCTGGTCGCTGTATGAAATTCTCTTGTTTAAATCCTCCACAGGTTGCGCGAGTGATCCGTCAGTTTTCCAGAGCCACTGGAGCACAGAGCATGTTTCCTCTCTGTATTCTGTGCGCTTTACCACGAGAGCATGTTTTTCTGTGAAAATGTGTTTTACATCTTCTTGCTAGGAACAAGGATCCTTGGCAATGGCTCAGGGGCAAGATCCTATAATTAGAACACAGTTCACTTGGTTAGCAGGTAATTTACCTTCAGGGGGAGAAGTCTAATTATTGTCTCTGAAAAGCTAATTTAGCGTCAAACACTTCAGGTGTCTTCTCCCCTCTCTTCAGCAAAGGGAAAGGTTTCCTGGAGCACTGGTGCCTCTGTGCCATCTTTTGTGGCCCAGTGCTTTTACTGTCTTATGTTTACACGGCTCATTCCTAAAGATGAAATTAGCAAGCGCCATCTCCTTTTGTTTGATCCAGCAGGTGTGTGGCACCACTACTTGACCCGCTGATAAATGCTCTTCGCAGGCAGACCTGTTTCCTGGCAGATGGTGTTTGTGAGTGACACTGGTTCCCAGCAGAAGCAGGCCCAGGGAAAACGATCACAGCAGAGTCTCTGCAGAGCAAACCAGCCTGGTTACCTGACGGCATATGCTCTGCTGTGGCCTACACCTGCTGAAGGATGGCGTTTACACCACGGTCCCTGGACTCCACCTCCGAGGACGCTGTTAACCACAGCTCACCACTCGTTCAGACACTTTTAAAGCCAGATAATAAACGAAGAGCAGGGAGGGGTTCCTCAGATGCGAGATCAGACATTACACTTATTTAAAAAGCTCTGACAGCTGTTACCCTTCAGTGGAATAAAAATATCTGTTTTTGCTAGTCCCTCTTAATCTACTCCCTCTGTCTGAATCCTGCAATTCATTTGAATTGTTCGGCAGTTGTGTGTGTTCAAAACCACTGACAATGTGATAAAGTAAACTCAACAACAAGTTCGAATGCATAACACAAGAATATATTTTTAAATGTGGGTTTGATAGACACATTGCACCACAATGCAATGCATTGAGAAAAGGGAGGAGCTATACACACAGATGCTAAATATTCAAAGAGACTGTGAGCAGTAAGAGTTATCAGCTGCAGAAACACATGACAACAAACTAAAAAGTTGCAATCTTTAAAAAGATAATGGCATATATATACTGTACGAAAGGTGAAGCCAAAGTGTCTCGATCACCCCCTGGTGGCTGACTGCATTACACGTCTTCAATCCTGTCCCCTCCATGTTAGTAGATGGGACACGGGTCAAATTAAAAGGTCACATGTCAAAGTGTCGGTTTTACTTAGTTATTTCGTACTATAAAAAGTGCTGAGACATAATGATTGACAGCTGAGACTGACTTGCGATTGGTCGAGCGAAAATATTGGCAGGACATCCCTACCAATTGCTACTGCGCAGACTCTGGTTCCAAATTTGTTCGTATCCAGGATATTTTAGCTTCATTTATGGATAGTGGAGACGCGTTGTCCAATCATTATAAACAGTCTATGATGTAAAGCAGTAAAGTATGTTGATTTCTG
This sequence comes from Verasper variegatus, assembly GCA_026259375.1. Classification (NCBI taxonomy): domain Eukaryota; kingdom Metazoa; phylum Chordata; class Actinopteri; order Pleuronectiformes; family Pleuronectidae; genus Verasper; species Verasper variegatus. The sequence goes on from CM048054.1 coordinate 9,224,532, forward strand.
TCATGTTAACTGTTGTATTATGGGATTTTGACTCCATTGAAAGAACACCTTCTGCTCCAGTGAAGTTTAACTGGGAGGATCAGTTCCCATCAAATTTAAAATGAACTCTCGCCTCCTTTGTGCTGCCTAATATACCAATATACATTTGCACTTTATCACACGAAACAAGCCATTCAAGTGACCTCATATCATCTTTCAGATTAGATCCTCCACAAGCAAATCTTATCATTCCTTTAGAAGGAAAATTTCAATTTCAAGCACTAATTTGCCCGTAGTATTCTAATTGGGCATCCAGTGTGTGTTGTGACGTTTTCAAACAGTAAATGAATCCAGTTTAACCATGTAGATACGGTCAGCGTCCTCTGGCCCACATTGGTTTTGTCACTGTGGCGTATTCCAGCCACACCAGCAGGCATCGAAGGACAACAGTGTCCACAGCCACAGGGATCAGTAACAGGTCCGCCGCTGAAATATGTGCAAAGTGTCAATAGTCTGGAGCTGCTCCGTCCAACTGGAAGCCATTGAGCTGCTAAAACAGAACTGGTGATTAGGACACAGTCACCCCATTCAGTGCCAATTCAGATGTCTCGGCAACCCTGGGCACGGCAGTTTGATCTGCCTTTGCTGTCATTGATTCACAAGGCTTCCAGCTGGAGCAAAGATCCCCATTGAAGCGTGAGATAGAAACCTCTCCATCTTGGCACGTCTTGGCTGGCTCAATCCCCTGCAGGCCATTAGGGATAGAATATGTTGTTTACTATTTTTTTTCCCTCTCTCCTCCAGAAGAAAAATACAGTCTGTCTTCATGCTATAACAGCCATTACTTAATTGTGCCGGATTTTCCGAGCAGAGTGTTGCTTTAATTAAGCAGCTAATTGCAATGTAGCTCTTGATTAGCTTTGGGGGATGGGAATGTTCAGACAGGCTGATATGTTGTGCACACTTCAGAATCATTTACAGAAATTGAAGCTAATTTCGCTCTCTGTCTATTGCTGCATTAATTTAATTTGGGTTGATTTTAGCTCATTAACACTTCTAATTAATACGTTGACATCACTATTAAGATGTCTCTTTGAAATTGGTGTCTCCTGATAATCAGGATGGAGGAGGCTGACGGATGGAGTGAGGAGCCGACTGGGGGGAAAATGTGGAAAACTCCTTCAGACTGGAGGGGAGGAAAAACGCCGTCCTCGTTTATAAACCCCTTATACTGGATCATAGTGGACACTAATAGGAGGCTATGACAGGTGACTAAATTGGAAATGAAGGGAATACTGATTGTTTTAAAATTTGATTGGGGTAAGGTTGCGTTTGTGTGTGCGCGTGTGTGCGCATTTATGTGTGTGTGTGTGTTTTTCGGCGATGCTCCTGGGAGTTGGGGGGGGCGGAGGTGCGTCAGGGCCAGATGCCACACACAGCTGAAGATCACGCCTGAGTAACTGTGTGTTTGGGTTTGTCATTTTAATGAGCAGAATTTAGTGACTATGGGCTGGTAACGCTGCGTGAGAAGCCCCATTACATTACCGTCACTTTAACCAACCTCCACTGACTAGTACACATTATGCAGCGTGATTTTATCCTCTGTGTAATTTTAAAAGGAAAAATTTGCTTTTTTGGGGAATTAAATTCATGTGTTAATTTTGGAACAGCATGTGTTTATTCTTTATTTGTGTTCTATTTTACCCAGTGTGATCATTGCTGTGAAAATGTCCTGACTTTGGATCCTAAAAAAAAAATATATTTCCCATGAGTTAAATATTGAAAGAATGAACCATTTAAAAAAAATCTAAAACCATATAAAGCCCCAGAATTGACCTTTTATTAAACTGCAGCCTGTCACTGAAATAGCAGCTGAATTATTGGGACCATTACCATCAAGAGGTTAAAATCTTCAGCGTTTTTTCCTCCACAGCCTCTCACTCATTTATACGCCATCCTGATTGACTTCCTCTCACGTTGTCTTCTATTAGGTTCCATAAGTTGAGAAATAAGCATTGATCGGAGGAGGATTCAGTTATTTGGCATGATAATCAATGGGGGACCTTGTTTTCCTGCAGAGTGCTTTCCTTTGCCGGGTCTTCCTGAGGACGGGCCACACTGTAGGAAAGCCTTCTCTTTAGCACTTCATTAAAACTGCCTCTAATAGGAGCCACTGGGGAGATGCTCCCTGCATTGTGTGTAAAAGCGATCAACATCTGCATCAATTAACCCCTTCGTCCCCACGGGGCCCATTAGAAAGAGGAACACCTTTTAAAGCTGCATATGGTTGGAGGTCACGGTGGACAGTGAGCTCATATAATTGCTTGTTTGCTTTATGTATATTTTGTTTGCCTATGTCAAGATTCGTCATCGTCGCCTTGTACTTTTATAAGTTAGACGTGTGTCAATTTGGCGTAGTTTCCACACAATGTCGTAGATGATGAACAGATACAAGCTAAATAAATAAAATGTATCAAACTTTAAATAGAGTATTATTGTAATACACACACACATAAACATACCTGAAACTCTCTTTTCTTTAATTGTAATAAATCAAAGTCACACATTGTTGGACAGTCGTACGGCTGCACTATAAGTGACATCCACTGTTTACATCCTTCTTTTCTCTTCCTTGAGCAGCAGACAGCAACAATTAGAGTCTTTGAGAGCAGCAGTAACAGTGTGTGCACATCTGAAATCAATATCGTCCACATGAGTTTTACTAACAAAACATTTAGGAGGCTGCTCTGATTCCAAGCAGCTGTACATCACAAGATAAATCCTCCTTTAATCTGCTGTTGAACGTGACCTGCTTATACTGGGAAAGTTTAAAGAATAAGATCCGTCTTTTAATACTGATCGCGCCGCTGTTAACTCATTCACATTTTCAGCCTGGATATTTTGTGCAACAGAGAGTGATTTTTCATTTGCCGCGCACGACTTCGACGAGGACTTCAGGTGGCGCTGGGAAATTTGAGCGGGAACGTTTGCTTAATTAGACGCAACTTGTTTGATTCTGAGCAACAATGAGATATTATGTTTAAATTGGGTGAGTGAGTGCGATAAGAGTCGAAGACAGCCATGCGGTGCATCAGGGTGATTAAATGCAAATGACATTTCTTTTAATAGCCAAGCGGAGTTGACTGCGCCGTGGTGTGGAGCAAAAAGTTTATTTCCCGATTTGAGACTCTGGGTAATTAAGGCGATTAAAAAAAGGATTCGACGGGATGTTTCACTTGTCACCTGTCCACATCTGCCAGGAGCGTTTATCCCTCGGTAAACAGCGACAGCTGAGCCCGCGATACGTTTAACAAACCCCAAACCAAATCAAGAGTAATAAAATCACTCATTTTGGTTAATGAGCATATTAACAGCAGAGGTAGTGTTTAAGCACAAACAAGAACAACAACATTAATAATTGCAACTCTCTAGTGCCTGGCTGATGTAAGCTTTAATAATTAACAAGTCTTTGTCTTATCCCCTCGAGGCCGTATTCCTATTATCCAACTAAGTTACAAACGAGTAATTACACTGTCACTGAATGGTCACAACTGTTTACCTCGGAACACGCTTTTTTAATACCTGCTCTGCACAGATCCAGCTCACCTGAAAGATGCCTCCTGTTAAAGGCGAGCCGTGGCATTTCAACTTATTTATTTCACTCTTTTTTTTTTTTTTCTCCTCTCATTAGAGGATTACTCCTCTTACCTCCTGTGTTTACATATTAGTGCTAATCCAATTGAGTCAACAAGGGCACTTAGTGCAGGCTATGAACTGAGTCTGAGGGACTTAAAATGGGAGGGGAGGGGATATTAATTTACTTCTTCAGATTTTAGGCTTCCAGGGAAAATAGTTTTGAACATCTGCTATGACAAATGAAGCATTGCGAGAGAGCATGTTGTCAGGAGGAGACTCAGCTGCCTGCTGCCGCTGCTGGGGTTAGCAGTCGGCCTGTAGAGGGAGCCCCTGGTTATGAGTCATATATTTACACTTTAAACTGCACTCTCAATATTTTTTTGTGTAGTTTTGCCTGTAGGGAAATACTGCATAGATCTAGTGTGTTTGATTATCTGCCTTTTCTTACAAAAACACACATTAAAGGAGTGAGACGTTTACTCCGACATCCAGCTTTCTTCATATTACAGGAAATGTGTTGAGTTACGTCTGGGATTTGATGTAAGAGCAACAATTTCTGGTTAATGAGGATTTGGGATCCCTCGACTCTCCCCTGCCGCTCCCTCTCTCCGCCATCATCTCTATAACATCAGTCATGATCTTTGACCCGAGGGCCGCACCCCGTGTCAGCCGAAACTAATTAGCCTTTGATCGCTGGTGAGTGCACACAACACGCGTCACGCCGGAGAGGTGGTTCTACCACAGGATCTGGTTGCTGCACACGGCGGAGGCACACAAAAGAGGGGGGGGGGGGGGGGGGTTTGGGGAGGTTGGACATATTTTTAACTGTAAGCTGTCATGATACAGAATAAAAAATAATAACTAGAAGGGGAATCAGGGAGTGGCTATGGCTCCATCAAGGTCCAATAGTCCCCTAATGAAACCCCATTTAAACTCAGTAGATCCAGATTTATATAAATGGAGCTGCACCGAATTGCTAATATCAGCCCCCGAAACGTGCAAGAATTTTTTCATGAAGATCCATGAATTATTTTCTGAGAAATTCACAAAATTTTTTAAAAAAACCAAACAAGCCCTATCTCGCAATGTTAAAGAGAGGTGAAATCAATCCTAGATCCACACCCTGAACCGGATCCGTAACAAACAAACAAACGCAGACGAAAACATGACCTCCTTTGACAGAGATAAAAACAACTCAATGTTCTACAGTGTAGTTCTGGCTTCAGATATCTGTGGAGCAGCATCCGTCACATTCCAGTTGGACACCACGCAAGGTCTAATATAGAAGAATAGCCTCATATTATGCAGAACTCAATTTATATGTCTTGCAGTGTATTGGCTCATTATAGAGCCTGTATTTGTTTAGTTGAACCATTTATCTTCCCCTAATTAGTTATAGATCAATACAGCAATTGATTTTAGCAGAATGCTCAGAGATTCAGTGGAGGAGTTAAAGCATGAAAAATGCAATACAGCCTGACCATTACACACAGACAGAAACATGACTCCCCGGATTTCCCTGAAGACTCTGCACAGTCAGCTGTTATATGTGTGTCAAAAACATCATATCAGTCACCGGGTTGTGTGTGTGTGTGTGTGTGTGTGTGGTGTGGGGGGGGGGGGGGGGGGTTGTCATTTACAAATACAAACAGGGTCCGAATATTCCAGGCGTGTTTGCAAAAGCAGAAACAAATCTGAGCTTAATCAGGTCTGTGAGCATGAATAATCTTCCCCGGCTTCAAGGAGGGTAAATCACAGCAGCGGTTCACGTCTGCAGAGGACACAGAATGACATGTTGTCTTTTGTCAACCCTTTTTTTTTCTCTTTTTTCTCAGGCATTTTTTTCTTTTATCATTAATCATTAGCCTGTCCCTCTTTCTCTGGGGCTCGGAGATGATGGCAGCTAATTAAGTAGTGGCTGGTGTCACCTATTCCACCATGTCGGGCGGGGGGGGGGAGGGGGGCGCTCTCTTAAACCACCCACTAAAAAGACATTTGTTTCTCTGTTTATTCCTTTGAAAACGCAGAAATCCACGTCCTCCCCTCGTCCTCCCAAATTCTCCTGCTCCAAAATAAAGAGCGGCGAATTACACAGCGCGAGGGGCTTCAAACGCGCAGGCATGCAAAATGTTTTGGCTTTGTTCACAGTAAGCTGGTGGAAGACAGAATTTGGCAAAATGAGTTGAGGCATTTCAAGTGTGGAGGGAAGAGTGTCAGGACGCGGAGTCGTAACGAAAGGAACGAGCGTTTTCCTTTCTCCTCTCGAGGAGTTGAGCTGCTAATGTTTGTGTTTCATGTTCGGCGTTCCTGAATCGACTCCAAATTGTGGCTGCTTTAGAATAAAAGGTGCAGGAGGAGCGCCGAGTGAAGGGGCTTTGTGTGAGGTAGAACCGAGCCAGTGAAGTAACACCCATTAAAACCTAATTTGCACCTTTAGGCAGTTCATTAATATAGTGAATGGTAGAATCACACCAATATAGTCTGTCCTCACCTTAGGGCACCATCTCTATTCATCAAAACACACACGCACACGAACGCACCCACACACACACATTTCTCATTTTCTCTAACATTCGTTGTTGAGCTAAGGAGCTGCACCTGTGAGACAATAGACACCTCTGTGTGTAATGTCCAACAGTCACTGTTAGCCAACCTGACTGGAACGTCCACTGTCACTATCATTTATAACGTGGCCTAATGTGATGTGTGTGTTTTAGACAGTGGCACATTTTAACGTGGAATCCTGCTGAGAGATGACACACAGAAAAAAAAAAAGTAATGATTTGGTCTCATCTTTATTGTCGTTTTATCAACATGCTGCAGGCGTATCAAATGTCTATTTCAGCGAGGTTATCGCTTGAGTAATTGCCAGAGGCCGCAGTGGTCCAATCCATTAAAGTGAATGAACTTCATACACTTCTTAACCCTCGCACGCGGGCCTCCTCCACAATGAAGGCCACGTATAAACAAATGTGGCTTGTACACACACACACACAGACATACACCCTGAGGCCACACTACAATGGCTGCAGTTCGGCGCTCCGCCAGCAGATGACCAATTCTCTGTCTCTCTTCCCCCAGTGGACCGTTCTGTCTGGCTTCTCCATGAATTTCCCTTTTCTTTTCATCACTCGCTGATGTCCAGCTGCTCCCGTCAACACCTTCTTACAGCGGGCAATTCATTGCAACATACTGGCAGCTGAGACCCCTGTGATGAACTTCAATCTGCCGTTTGCAGAGGGGGCTTCACCCTGAGTCGGGCTAATCAAGGGAAACACCCCCTTCCAAGAGGGAGGGCGTCCACAGACAGATTGAGCCCAAGTTACCCCGTAATTACCCTGCCACTGCCCCTCTGCTGCAAGCTGCTGCATCTGAACCCAGTCAGCAGAGGAGCAGACACTTTGGTGATTACTTCCCAATCTGTTTAACAGTGAACAACAACAACCTATGTGCTTTCATTGCACTCGTAAACCACAACTCTTTTTTTTTTTTCTCCAGAAAACATTTTTTAAGGGTTCAGAGCACCAGGCATTTTGTTACGCTTCCTACGGTAACACAGTGCAAATGTCTCTTGCCGCGGGTTTTGATTATTTCCAACTTGGTACCGTCCCCGGGGGGAAGTTCTCGGGGCTTTCTGAATTTTCTTAAAGCCTCTACAGCTGATTACTTGGAGTGAGGTGCACAGGTTGGCGCATTTTAGGAGTGGAGTAGAGGCCTGACAGGGTCATGTTTAACATGTCCACAGGCAATCAATTCACCTTAACCCCTCCTGGTACTCCAGCCCTCTCCACCTAAGCTGTCCTTAATAACCAGGCAAAGGCGAATTACTGATAAGGCACCGGGGGTCTCTGACCTATATATCCCTCCCCTGTATGTATTGGAAAAATCCACCCTGAAAAAAAAAATGTACATTTATAATGCATAGAAATGGTGGAATTAAACAATCACACATTGAGCTGCTGTGAAATTCACTTTATTCTTCTTCTTTTTTGGGGGGGGGGGGGGTGTTAACCGGTTGAAGTAATGGGGCAAATTGTCGACATGGAAATATGTCGTCCGCTGCGCAGCTCATAAAAGGTTGAATGGAAGAGAGTAGAAGGAAACACAACAAGGAAACATCACTGTCCGACAGACGGCTGCTTTCATTACAGTTTCTATAGGATTTTGTGAAGTGATCAAAACTAAATGTAATGTTGTCCCGCTTGTAAAGATAAAAACAACTTTAATTTGTTGTAACATTTAACATTACAAGACGAAAGGTGCAGGATTTGAATGAAAAATATCAATAATGGTCAAAGCACCAAAAAGAAGATCATAGTGTTTCACTGCACATCCATTAATTAGCCACTTCCCATGTTGTTTAATAAGACAGAGTTTGATCGTATTTAAAGTCGCCCAGATTTGTTGTAATTCGAGTTTTGTCTGGTCTCTTCCACTCTGGAAATTTCTCTATAGCTCAGTGGTTACACTGCATTTCTCTTACATGTCAGTGACCTCTGTGTAAGTTTCTACTTAACAAGCATGCAAAGGGTTCTACATTTGCCCCCATATGACAGTGACTAATTGCCCTGAGGATGCGAGCTGCTTGTTAGGCTAAGGGGAGGATTCTTCTTGCTCCTCACTCGGCTAAATTCATTATTTCTCCCTTTTCAATTCACTCTACCTCCCCTCATAAAGGTTAGAAACCAGATATGAAGATTTTCTCTCTCTAATTGTATGTTGCTAATTTCTCCGTGTGGATTTGCTCCCACTTGTGTTTTCCAGCTCTGATACCTCACACACACACGCACACACACACACACACACACACACACACACACACACACACACACACACTGTGAGCAGTTAGAGGCCAATTTAATGTACAGCAGCGATTTGACAAAGCGTTCATCCGTATGTAACTGTTAGAAAGAGTCAGGGTGGCATTGTTTACTTCGTTGTAAGTTGAAGCATTTCTGTTAATGCCTTGAAGTTCATATCACACAGACACAGTTTGGACTTTCAAAGTAATTTCAAAATAAAGTAAATAAATGTTGGTTGAATAAGGATGCATGCTCCTTTCCGGCCTGTAAAAACCCAGCCGCCTTTCTACCATTAACAAGCTGACAATATGCAATTATAAAAACCTGGATTTGCTTAACTAAAATCAAAGGCTTTTAAGATTTTCACGTAGAACTCCTCTTAAGCAGAAAATCCTTGACTTCATCCGAGCATTTTCAAATTTGACTTTGACACATTTTTGCACAAAACCTGTACAAACATTAGACTTAGAGTATTTGTACGACACAGGAGTATGTATGTAAGGACTCGTTTCAACTGTCTCTCACGCTCTTTTTTTCTTTGTACCAGCTGTCTTCTTCCTCTTCCCTCTTTTTTGGTCCTTTCACCGAGGTACCTGTGCAGCTGCCAGAGTCGCGCCTGTTTAGACAATTAAGGATGTTAGACAGAGGGGGTTAGTGAATCACTAAGAACATCAATCTGGCCGGACGTTGTGCTCTCACATTACCGCCCTGCTGTTTTGGTATTTATGCCCACTGTTTACACAGAGCACACAGAGGGTGTCCTCCAATCAATGCCATTATGTTTGCTAATACAACTGGTGCAGGTCGAGCAGACCCTCATCCCTTAATGATCAGAATTAAAGGTGGGCTGCATCTCAGGGACTTGTAGCAGGAATCTACTGCACTCCTTTCTTCTGTGATGATTTATAAAATTGTTTGTTTTTCCTTCACTCTTATTTTCCTCAGTCCCACTCCACATAGAAAGAGTCTCAACCACCTCCCCTCCGCCATTTCACCCCCCCCTCCCAACCTTTACCGCCCCACGCCTGTCCCTGGACAGGTTTCAGCATATAAATTTGAAAATGATTTGTCCTGCCCTCTTAATAATAGATGAGAGAGCAGAGTCAGGGTCCCTTCAATAAACTCCGTCCTCCCTTTAATTAGTGAACAAAAAAAAAAAAAGAGAAAGAAACGCCATGCCTGCTGAGGACTCTGGCTTTGGCTCTGTGTTAGTAATTAAAACTGAAACCACCAAAAGGAGAGGAGAGGAGAAGGCTCTATTTTTAACGGGCAGGCTGTTTGGTGCCGAGTGCCCGTATAAGGTTCTGCAATAAAGAGTGATAATGAAGGTGTGAGACCTCTGGGGGCTGACTGGGCGCTCGCTACAATGGCTGCTCTCACACCAGACTGAAATACAGGGAGCAATTAGAGGAGGCAGTGCATAGACTGGCCACCAGAGATTAGTTAACACCTCAGGAGCTCCGCTTCAGGACAGGCACATGCTTGTTTTCTTTCTCTCCCTTTTGCTTTCAAGATATCGCACCGAGGCCTTAATGACAAGATTTATTTTATTCAATTGTCTTCTCGGACACAAAAAACCTTTCAAGGGCTCTCTGTGCAGGTCGTGTCCGTATAGGAAGAGGGGGGGGGGGTACGGGCATTGATCTTTTTTGAGATTTGTAGTTTTTCTTTTAAATGGCTCGCGCACGTGTAAAATATCTTACTGTCACATAAGCTTTTTCTCCACTTACCGGTTTAAACAGTGTGACAAGCACTGCCTGAGCTAGAGGAGACCTTAAGCCCAAGAACCAATCAAGAGGACATTGTTAATGGAGGCCACATATAAGCCGTTAAGCCAGTATATGCATAATGTTATTTAATTGGAGTCATAAAAAGCCAATTAACCCCCTCCCCCTCTCGCTCTCTTACTCTCTGTCTCTTTTTCTGTAAAATCACGGTGAATGCGTGTGCACGCGCGACAGAAATTTGTATGCTCCCGTGCACATTTGCATTTTGCTTTAGATAAAACACTGACTGCTTATTTTAAAGTCGTTTTTAGTGGGATCCAAATTCATTCCTGCAACATTTAGGTGAAATAACAAATGACGTTTGGTCCCATTGAAATATTTATAAAAAAAAGTAACACAAAGGTGAGACGCTCCTTGTGATCACTCTTTCTTTTCCCCCGTCTCGTTCTCTGAATGTAGCGATTTTGACAATATATTTCCTCCCAGGAAAAATAGCAACAGTGGGTCGCAATATTGGATCTGTCAGGCTCAGGCCATTTAAATTTCAATGGCAGTAAAGTGGGGGAAGCAGACACTGTTAAATATGATGCTTGAATGAAAATCTAAACCCTCCAATACCTCTAAGCAATGTAACTCAATGAGATGAATTAACTGTAAATGCCTCATTCTCTGTGTGAGTGTCTTCCAATTTAAAATCTCATTATTCATATAAGATCCTGAACAAGGTGACTCTTAGGATAGATCGAATAAGTGAAGATAATCTTACCGGACAGTTTTATGCAAATAGGGAATGTATTGAATCAACTATGAGGAGAATAGAGAATCAAATAAGCTAATAAAGTAGAGTTAGGATGAAAAACACCATGAATAATGTTTCCTCCCTATCTCACTTCTGTGCTTATGCCGCTGCCTGCGAAGTTACAAAGTGTATTAATTCAAAGGATGCTGTCATTTAATATGCATTCTCTTTAGTACTCTGTGAAGAGCATTAGCAGGCGGCCTCAGTAAGCCCTTCAATGACAGGAAACCGCTGAAGTGCCTAATCTTTGTCGCCACAATCTTTAAATCATTACAGCCAAAATGTGTCAACGTGTTTTTTTTTCCCCCCACCAAAATTACCAACGATTTTCCGTGAGCGAAATTCTCATTTATACCTTGAATGCAGATAATAACAGATCATATTGCCAGTTAGTGAGGTTTACCCAAGTCGACTTGAGACAGAGGAACCACTAATAACTGTTTGTTGGAGAGGTCCATCGGACAGGGATTGATTACGAGCCGTGCTACTGAAGGCCGGCGCAGGTCTGCACAAGTTCATCCATAATTCATAACATAAATAATGTAACATTCATTACACAGGAAAAAAAAAATAAAACTTTTCTTATGGTTCGCGTCGCCGACGTTTTGCTTATATAAAGCTAACACACTCACTGCTTTAATTTGTGCCTCACCCCAAGAGCGAACTCTGTAAATGACAAATGCAATAATATAATTATATAATAACCTCACAGACAGGGCTTGTAGATAAAAGGGACTCCGACAAGCCCTTGCATGCTATTACGGGGGGGAATGCATTGTATTTATTAACCTGCAGGATTAACCTTGTCTGGTAACTATACGTTAGAAGTCATGTTTTACAGTTATTAGAAGTGCAGTAACAGCTTTGACTTCCTTTCTCAATTGAAGTCAAATAATTTGCTCTGTAGTCACGCGCACATGACGATTCTCACTACACTTACTTTCAGAGCTGGAGCAATTTAACACTCAAAGAAGTCTCATGAGGGAGATTTTTTTTTTTCTTTTTTCGCGTGGATTTGCAAGATTTACAGCAAAGACAGCTGTGTGTCAACGGCTGTGAGGCTACTGTAGGCCCCCTCCCCATCACTCCACATTAGGACTCCTTTGAACATAAGTATATTTCACTCCGAGTCGGTGACATGCCGTGTGAATCTGGGGATGTGAAATTATACACATTCAAGCACAACAGTGGCGAAGAGGAAGATAAGGGCAGAGGAGGAAGCCGGGAATTATAAAGGGAGATCACAAAAAATTATGTGCAGTGTATTTTATGGGCTTGAACTAATTTCCTAGACAAAAAAAAAGTGCAGGATTTATTTTCCTTATGGTTTAACAGTGACTATACCGGCACTTTGTCTGATGACTAAGTTTCCCCGAAATGTGATACGTGTTTGTGAACATTGTACGTTGTTCCATAGCCTACAAGGCCTCCTATGTGGCCTCATCATTCATCCAACTACAATAAGCAGACGATCTCACTCTCAATAGAATGGGACAAAGTTGGGGTACATGAATGGAAGTAGGGATAAACACTGTAAGTCTTAGACATTGCGCTACATGCAAAATATGCTCTAATGGTTAAAAAAAAAGATTCAGTAGTGAAAGTAGTTTTTGCCACAACCCCAACCTTAATATATTCTTCCCACACTCAGCTTCATGCATCTCTCAACACACGCATTCACATAACGACATGATAAATAACTGATCATGTTTGGTAAATGATTTATTCGAATGCAGAGAAAACTTTCAAAATCTTTGTTTCAAAAAATCTGTTTCGTTTCAAGTTAGAAGAAAAGTGAATTAATCAAAAGTATTTGAACAGTTAACAACTTTCTGACTTTGAATGTTCAAAACACTCGACACACCAATGAAAGAAGACATGCTGATGATGATGCTGTCTGATAATGTATTTTACAATCTGAATATTAAAATGGAAGATGACTTGCATTTCTTATCATCCTCCTTATTTTCTTTTTATTCTGTAACAAGTTATGAGAACAGTGATATGTCCGCCAACAACAAAAATGCCCCTAGCTGGTGCAAACGCCCAAAACAACAATAAATCAAACACAGCCATCAAAGCCCTGTGTTTGTAATAACATCTCAAATTAAACTCTCACTTGTAGGTTACAGGGCAATCATTTCTTTTTGGGATAAAACAGGACTCATGCGAAGAGTTGGTATCGGCTAAGAATTGTTGCAATAGACACTCCTGTTCAGATGGTGGCGATAATGCTCCAGCAAGTTGTTGCCAACCGCCACAAATAATTAGAAGAAGAAGAAGATTAGGCAGTAAAGGTGAGCACATGGTCATGCCAGTTAAAGAGCAACTCATGGAAGTTGTGTAGCTTGTTTATTGTCATGGAAATAAAAATAAACATCTAGCACAACGTTTTTACATTTTACTTTGGAGATGTGTGGGAAAGAGAAAACTAAAGAAATGACTGCCAGCTAAAATCCAACAGCGCTGGATATGAAACCACAGGTATGTTCTGGATAATAATAACACAGTGATACGATTTAGAAGCTAAAGCTAACTGTCGATTATGTTGACCAAATGTTAGCTGTGTGTGTGTGTGTGTGTGTGTGTGTGTGTGTGTGTGTGTGTGTGTGTGTGTGGGTGTGTGGGTGTGTGGGTGTGTGTGTGTGTGTGTGTGTGTGTTGTATGCCTTGGTAGCGAGCTGTTATTCCTCTTCCCTGAGGTGTTTTGCCAAATAGTGAGGCCAGAAACTGATGCATTCCAGTGATGTTGGAATAGTCTGAAAAAATAAGTCTTAAGTCGGAAAAAACACTCGCAAAGCTGTTGAAAACTTTGTTACGTGAGTTGCTGTTGCTGATGTCATCACATGTAAACCAATTCAAATTATTTTGGCTGCAAACAGTAGCTTCTGAACTTGCAAACACTATGTCTATCTCTCGCAAGCGCCTTACACCATACTTAAATGCTAATACAGATGTTTTTAATTATATGCCTGTCACAATGGAACCCCTTTGAGCGTCTCATGCTTTTGCCACATTCCTACTTAAAGTACATGAACACAACAGAGTCGGAACATCGACCTCACAGCTCTGGAAATAGGACCTTCTGAGGAGCATGTATTAAAGCTGTATAGTCCAGTTTATATACGTCCACAGCTGCTTGTGTGCTGTGTACACACACTTAACTTTATGTCCCTTGTAATCGTAAAGGTGCATCCAGCTCATGTCTTATATGCTTTATTTTTTTTTAGTAATTGGAAACTAGACTGTTATTACCATGATTTACAGTTGTGTTATATATAGAAATACTCAATTATTTAATTTGCAGTTATGACTGAAATGCCCTTAATTGTAACCTCTCTAGTCCCTTTTTTTACCAGTTTAAATATATTGAAGGCGGCAATACAACTCGTAAAAGTCCACTGAGCGGCAATCACTTTCTGGCGGACGATCACTTTCTGGCTCGACAGCGGCACTGAATCTTTTAGTGGTAGCCTACGGAGTACCGGAGCGTACCAGCTTACTTTCACCCCTGGATATAACAGATTGAGTGTGGCTGTAAATGTGTCAGAATAAAAGGAAACCTGTGGCGAGAACAAGAAGCCTCTCCTTCCTCTTCCCTCATCTATCTCCACTAAACTGACCAGGTCCACCTGGATCAGAGCAGCTCCTGCAGGTTTGCCCGCTCGCGCATTAGCCCGACATCAGGCATCACTTCCCGCAGAACGTTTACCACGAAACCTTCTCTGACACCAATCCTATCCAAAGCTCAGTCACACCAACTTCCAGGCTTCAGAATCATGAGCTCAGTGCTCTGTGGACTCTGTTTGCATGGAGCTGGCTGACCATCCTGTTTGATTTGATGGGTTATTAAACACTTCTGTCAATAAAAAGCGTGGTGAATGCTAATTTCTAAACCTTCCACTGATAAACGACCATGAAACCAGTGCAAATTAACCTCTAAATGTCATGGGAAAAGCCGGTGCCACAGCCATTACTGTTTGTGCTTCAGGGAGTAAAGGCTTGGTCACAGACTTATATAGAACGCAGCCATTAAAGTATGAATTTGTGCATGATCTACAGATCTAACAAGGATTTTGAACACGTGGAAATGTTCTAAGATAGGTTTCTTATCCAAAAACTACAGTGATGTTGGCTGATTCCATGTTGTTACTCCTTGTCACTCGCTGTCCCTCATCTCCGTGGTGTCGTGTCCCCTCTCTTGTCTGTTTTGTCTTGATGTGTCTTTAACGCCGTGTTACGTCTGTTGCATCCGTTATATGCACCGACAGATATACAACAAGGAATCATCTTCTCTGTGTTATCTGCGTAATCTGTCTTGATGTTGATATTTGTACAAATGTAGGGAGTTAAAGTAAGAAGTCGTCAGAATAATAAAAATCAAGTTATGTACGGATACCTGAAAAACCTTAGGTACAGTAGCCCACCTCTGCTTTTAGCTTGTTGATAATTAGAATTTGATATTGATATTGTATGCTATTATATGTGAAGTGAGTTGTAGGCTGGTTATATTCACTTTCTTCCTTTGTTAACCAACAAATCTCATTAAAAAAAACAAATCATCAATGGATTTCTTCTATTCTATTCTAACAGACATCTGTGTAGCTGAAGCCTTCAATGACATCCAAAAACTATTTGCACTTGATGTTTATTTTATAATCTGGTCTGATGTTTATTTAAAAAATGGCTCCACCGCCTTCTCTTAGAGGACGTTCTGAATGCATAATATTTGAAAGGCCTTTCAAAATGAGTGAAAACATAAGAAATTGACTTGGAATATTGTAAGATTTGTCCATTAGGTGTTGGATTCACAGGAAGGTGTAATTAGTTCTAATTAATATAAGGATTTTATCCACTTCTCTGGAGATTTCAGGGATTACAGTAAATCAAATACCACGTTTCAGTGGATGCAGTCATGGTCAGTGTTACTGATGATTTTTACCTATTTCAAAAGCAAAATGCATTTTCTTGGTATCTACTGAACTTCATATTTCATATATGTTACTGATACTTTCCCATGTGCACCATATAATCTCTGTTACATGAGGATATAAACAACCACAGATATGTTTGGATAGTTTACTATGACACAGTGTATAATTTCCGTCACCCATACACAGGAAGCTGTGAAAATGTTCCTAATTGTGCATTTTTCATGTTTCGCTAATACAAAATTATGAATTCATAGTCTGTTAAGTTGTTGCTTTTAATATTGCTTTGTATTCATGAAAAATAGATTTGCTTTCGTACGGAATTATGTATGCTTCCAGAGAATATTCGGTAAAATAAAATCCATTAGGGCAGGAAAAAAAAGGGAGATTGAGGCAATGACTGTGGTTTTAATGCAACAAATCATTCGCCATTAACCTCACCTGTTATTTTATGGTAAGTAGGGTCTGTGTTATTTTAATAATAACTTCTAACGGAGACCAATCAGGTTAGGATCAGGCTGCCACATGAAAAAAAAAGTAATGACACTGTGACCCTCTATCCATTTCACGTAGTACTTTTTGTCACGCCGCTCTACATTGGGGCTTTTACATTTTGCATTTGTGATGTTTCAGCTGTTCCAGGTGCCACTCGGGCCTGACCACACACAACTGTGATGACAGAGAGAAAACAGCCCCCCCCCCCGATGTATGATCCCAGTCCGTCACCACAGGTCAGTGCCGCAGCTCATTCAGCCGCCGACGATACGCTATAAGTCCCACAACAAGGGCCGACAAAGAGGAAAATACAAGTGTGTAAGACCTGTGCGAGCGCTGTAAGTCTCCGCCGCTGCTGTCCTTTACACCGCCAATATCAACAGAAATGTCAACAGACGAGCACCCGTCAGCACCTCGTGTCAGATAATCACAGGAAGTGGGGTTTGTTGCGGCTAGGGTTCACAATGCTCACCTAAATCCCTGACTGGGCATCAAGTGGGGCAATAATGTCCTTTGATAAGCAGATATACTGCCCCGGCGTAATGCTATTATCAATCCTAACTTATACCAAAACAAACATGACGCCCAGAGTGATCATCAAAGGCTCACGTGGACTTACCGCATACCGCTCATGCCTCAGATGGAGAACGCGCCGTTGAGCCAAACACTCTCACACTCAAACATTCGGTTATTTATTATGCCTTGACATTTGCAGACATTTGTGTATCTCTTTTTAATGTTAACGTTGGGCGATTCAGGAATATAAATCGGTCCAAATGTGGATTCTTTATGATGTGCTCTTTAAAGTCATATCTGAGCGCAGAAGTGAGCATTTATTTGCAAAGCAGATGAGCGGCTGCAGCGATATTAATATTCTTTGTATAAATTGTTCATAGGGATTCAATAGATCCAAAGTTTGTTCTTCCTCCCTGCTACTTCTTCCTCTGAATAGATACAAGCACAGCACAGTCTGAGATCTCTCGCAGGGGGAAGTTATTAATTTGGTTGATATTGATATTGTACCGTTGGTTTTCACAATAACGGCAGAGTTAAGTCTGAGGGAAAATCAATGCAAAGTGCATGATTTCCTGGATGCTAATTCTTTTGATGTGTTTTTAAACCATAATGTTACTGTAGCAGGGAAAGCCGTGCAGGGATCGTGCACTGCAGGCACAGATATGAATATATACTGGAGGCTTTTTATACTTCTCATAAAAGAATCCAAGATTATTGTACATGAAGTTGTTTCTCCTCCGCAACAACTCAATTCATGCTGACATTTAGCAGCACACTGTTTGAAATGAAAAGGTTATTTCTGCACAGCCATCGGAGTTATTGTGTATTTATACTCGCATCTGGTGATCTCGGTGATTTTGTTTGATCGCTGTCATTCAGTTTCGGCAAATCCTACAGCTTGTTTGGAGTTTGGAGACAGCGATGATCAGGCAGAACATCTCAGTGACAAGTGTGATCGTTGTTCAGTCACCTCAGAGCTCTGGGTTGTTTAAGGAGCGGTGGTGCGTCAGTGGAGTGCACCAGTATGTGCCCATAAGTTTGTATAATCTGGAAACAATGAAAAACTAGTCATGTTCACCTCTAGATATTGCTCCAATGTTTTTTAAAAAGACGTTATGCAGAGCTACAAAACGGCTACAACATTTTTTTAATGGTCGATGAAAAAACTAGATCTTTCAGAAATAACATATAAATAGATAAAGAGAAAATAAAATTAGTTTTTGTACCTGCTGTTGTCGCACTGGTAATTTGGTCTGTTTGCTGTGTTTCTAATAATTATTGCTTGGAAAAAAAAAAGTTTTTTCTCACCTTTTTGTAAGATTTGAAATCAGATCTGTTGTTAAAGATGATGAATATTTTTTAAAGAAACAAAGTATAGAGCATTGTCAACATCAGGGTGGCAGGTGCCTCAGAGACGTGGGCCGCTAGGTGTGTCTCAACGTCAGAATTAAAACCACCACGGTGCCACAGACGACCACACTCTGTAAATGAGAGTAAGTTTTCCACCATTACACACACACACAAACACACACAGCCAGAGACAGTCTGATACTGCACAAATCAGCTTGCTAAAACACCCTTGTTAACATTTTAAACCTACAGAATCATAAAAGGTGATGCCAGGGAATTTTGGACTTCCATTCCCCCTAAATCACACACCCGTGATTTGCAATTCCAAATCTAGAACATAAATAGGGCTTCATGGCGAAAGCGTGAATCCAACTAAAAAAACCTTGAATAGATTTTGAATTTTAAACGCGAGATCAAATGGAAATCGCACAAAGGCACCAGCAAGTGGAATTGAAAGTGTGATACAGATGAGGGGGGCTGTCGGAGAAGGGGGAGCACGGATGAAAACAGGATTAGACTCCACAGGCCTGGTTCCCACAGATTGCCTGAAATGGGGGAACAGATTTAAAGCAGGTACTCTGTGTTGACAGGTTTGGGCCTTTTTTTTATTTTTTTCCACGCAGGCATTTCCCTTTCCCTTTTTTTTTTTTTTTTTTTTTTTACAGCATGTCTTACACATTTAACTAGACCCATGTCAAAACCTGTTTACATGTCATGAAAAGAAGCGGAACATGTTCAAATCGGGTAAGCCATTGAAGAAGAAACTTGGATGATTTGACAGTTTGAGTCTCTTGAACATCGCCCGCTTTAAGCAGCCCGAAACAAATGATATGCATGTCTGCAGCTCTGCCGTCGCTCCGCCATTAAACAATGTTGTAATTGAAGATTAAAATAATGCTATTTCCATGTTGAGTCTGCTCTTGTCTACACGTGTCACACACACACACACACACACACACACACACACACACACACACACACACACACACACACACACACACACACACACTGGAGCGCACAGTTAGTTCAGAGGCCGTGTTGTTGTACCTTGATACTCTGCTACAGACTGAGCGCAGGCTGCCTGCCGCATATACGCGTTTGCACATATGTCAGCAAGTTTGAGAGATTAAACTGTTTCATGTTTAATGGGATAAGGAGGAACATGAGCTTCTATCCAATCCTGGCCCAATTGAGTGTTTTTAATGCAATTTGTCAACTCCCTCTGCTAGTGGGATTTGTTCCATACTGTTAGATGTGGAGTCAATTACACAGTATCTCTGAAGAGTATTTTGCTTGAGAGATTGCTCATCTGGCAATATTAAAGCTACTTAGTATATGTTTGGCTGGAGTGACGGAAATGCAGGTTTTTTGAATCCCACTTTGAGCTCACACAATTTACTGGGTACAATTTGAGAATGCCTGATTTGCTTCTCGTTGTGTGAGTAAACATTAATATAGAAATACTATATGTGACAGTAATATTATGGATCACTCCTCTGGAAACTGGGGGAGCAAATAAAAGATTCACTTAACTCTTCTGAAATGTCCGATATGATTAATTATACACTCAAACCAATACAAATGACTCACTGGTTAATGTTAACAAATATTCTCCCTTAAGGGCCTCCATTAATAATTTCATATTCTCTCCAAATATTATTCTATCCACCTGCTGCGTGTGATCCTATTTTTCTCCCACCCCCTTTTTTTTTTTCATTTTGTGATCATACATAATTTAGTCCTTGGCCACATCTAATAAATGATGTTGACATATGCTCTTGCAGAGAGCACTGCCTGGAAGTGTTGGTTGATAAGCTCCTTTGCATTCTCACTGGATCCAATTTTGCCCTATCAGTACACGAGTGTGTGGCTCCGCTCACATGGTCCACCAGACTCCGAGATGTCCCGAGGCATCCGATTAGTGAAAACTCTTGGGGGGGGGGGCTATAGGTGGGATTTGTGTAAAATTCAAACATGTCACCAGTATTTTGTTTTTTATACGATTCACATTTTTATTTATTTGTGCACAAGTTGGTGTTTGTAGAGATCAAATCCTTTGTCTATCAACCTGTTTTCTCTGCTTTTCTGTTTCCATGAATGTTTTTGGGGCCATTTTGGTTAAAAGGCAGAGGATCACATGAAACTGTTGTTTTTCGGTTGGCGAGGGGGACGAGCCACAGTCACAGGCGGCCACAACGCTATGAGCACGTGGCGGATACGAGGAGATGGATTAAAAATTGAAATTGCTTCAAGCGCTCATATCCAAATATTTGTCCATTCTTGGCCTGAAATGAATTTGTACAGTTCCAACTCAACATCCCCTCCTCTTCTCCCTCTTCCTCTTCTTCGCCGTCTACTTCTTCTTCTTTCCCCGGCCCCCGAGCATTACGAGAGAGAATCAATTCGATCAATTTCCCCTCCACCAAATGTTTGTTGTTGTCTTTTTTTTTTTTTCTTTCCTCCCGCTGACCACACCTCGAGGATTAATATTTGATTAGCCTTTAGGAGAGGTGGAAAGTACTTATTAACCTTATTTGTCAATCTGTCAGTGCCACTGTGTGGATTGTGCCTTGCGGCGGGGAGCGCGGGGCCGGAGGGGGGGAGGGGGGAATCACTTCAGGGAATATCATGTCTTCCAGCGACTGCTCTCCTCTGGATGTTTCATCATAATTATCCATTTTTAGGCTGCCGCCACAAGCATGACGTTCCTCCCTGCGTGTTTGAATACATTTGTTAATTGATAATGTGATAGAATGTGTCCACAGAATAACGTGGATGTTAAGCTGCCGTTTCCTTCCGCAGTTTGGACAATTATACCCCAATTCTTTCCCGAATGAATAGCAAAATGGGTTTGTGGTTACTAATTCTATTCATAATGATTGTTTGTAAACAAAACAAAAAAATGAAGTGTGTCGCCATTCAGGTCATTTTCATTAGAGCCCGTGAAGACAAAGCATTTACTAATTTTGAAATTGATGAGCAAACTTCCACAGTGTAAGCAGTCCTTTTTTTCATTAGTAATTTTAATTAAGTCTTCTGCACAACACTGAAATTGACTTTATGTA
The DNA here is from genome assembly GCA_026259375.1 of Verasper variegatus. Lineage (NCBI taxonomy): Eukaryota > Metazoa > Chordata > Actinopteri > Pleuronectiformes > Pleuronectidae > Verasper > Verasper variegatus. Next base: position 9,245,831 of record CM048054.1, read on the forward strand.
TAATTGTTCATTATACATCTTGTTTTCTACAATGGGGAAATTAAGGGGCCTCCAATGGATGAATCTGAGACATGATTAGTCTTGTTCATCCCAAACGTATAATTTTTTTAATGCCTGGCGCGAGCCTTCCTGCAAAGTGAAATTGATACTCGGTATATGAAAACATTTAATGAATTGCCAATTGTGTTGTCAAAATCAAGCTAACAGATATTCTTGGGGGAAATTTAAGGGGAGGATGCACATTTGAACGTTGGAGCTTCGCAGTGAGACATTCACATTGAATTGTTTTTTTCTCTTTATTGATAATAAAAGTATAGTTTTCAAGGATTTAGACAGGGGGGGGGGGGAAGCGGCTCCGATTTGTGAAAGCCACACGCACACATACACACCCACACATGATTTAATAACCAGGGGCTTTACCTGGCTATTGTTTACACAGTGCAGCTCTTGCATCGCAGCCAGCGTTCGAGGGTCTTGACTGTCTCCGGCTTCAGAAGTGTTTGGGTTCTGCGTCTGGTTGCGTCTAAATGATAACACCTCTCCGTGCTCACTGGAAGCCTCCCAGATCTGTCTCCTCCACCTCGGTGTTATCTGTGATCATACGCCCCCCTCGCTATCGAGCTCAGTCAAAGACCATCCCATGGTTTGCAGTGTTAATTACAGATGCTTTGATGTGATAGAACACAGCCCTGTAGAGATTGATTACTCTTTGAGCTAAGTTGTCTTCCAATTACTTAGACAATTAGCCAACTAATTAAAATACTTACCCTGTGCATTGAAAAAGGAAGAGGAGCGCTGCTGTGAGGATCTCCCTTGATATATGAGCTGCCAGGGATTCTCGCAGTGTCTCAGCTGAGCAGAAGAAGGCCCGGTGAGCTGACTGCAGCTCAGAATGAGTCTCTGCAGCGGACTGCGATAACAACGTGGATCGTGCGCTTGGAGACGTTTATCACTCCTTGTTGATGGAGGATGAGGATGTTAGATCGGGGGATGAGCTGCTGTTTGACAGTCCCTCATTGCACGAGGTGTTTTCACTGCTTGACAACATCTGAGCGACGAGCTCAAATATTAATCATTTCTAAAGTGATGCTTTTCTCTTCTGTTGATCATTTAGCTTTTTTCATCTGTGGAGAAGAAACATTGGAGAATCGGCCTGAAGTTTTCTACTGACAAATAATTAGACAGTTGACTGGAAGTCGCTGGAGCGTGTCTGAATATTTACATCCACTTGGGCCTGAAAACAGTCAGTTTGGGACTCTTTCTTTCAAAGGTCCATGGAGGAATTCAGTCCTCCGATAAAAGCGGCAGAACATTATTTCTGATATTCTCAAGAGGCTAGAAAAATAATTCTATTTAATAGCAAAAGCAGTTACTGGTACTTTACTGTTATCAAAATATTAAATATGTCGCCCATTCAACTTGCAAGCAGTGGCTGTGTTTGGCGTATCTGTGTCCCTCCAGTGCAAAATAATAGTGTGTGTGTGTGTGTGTGTGCTGTGGATTGTTTCTTGCAGACAGGGTGTATGACGTCATTCTAAACAGTAGCAAGTAGACAGCAACAAACCATGCAAGAGCATCTACCTAAATATGAGTGTTTCCAAACTTGTTGTAATAATATTTTAGACTGATTCACCTCCCACAATTAAAGGCAGTTGCGGTTGAAGTTTGAACCTTGAGCCAGAGAAAAGTCAGGTTTGTCTCATCACGTCACCAAAATCAAAACTCCACTGTTTTCAATCACTTTCCAGAATGATGTATAACCATTTTGTGCCCTGCAAAACTACTGCAAAGTAGAATGATTCTAAGTAGAGCACATACATCTGCCAGGGCCCAACAGTCCCAACAAACTGTACCACAATTTCAAACACTCATCGATATCAGTCCCCTAAATGTACCTGATTTGTTTAGTCAAGATCCATGAATTATTCCCTGGGGCAGAGATTAAAGTAGTAAATGTATAAGAAAGTTATCCTGGATCCGTTGTTATTTCTGGGTCCTTGCAAAATGTTATGGTTTCTTTCTCAGCCATTGTCCCATCCTTCCACTACGTTTTGTGGAAATCCGGTAAATCATCTTTGCGTAATGCTACAATGAATTACGTAACTTACATGTGGTAGACTCTCCTGTATGAAGCAACATTATACTGCAATCAGCCTTTAGCTAGATGTCCCAAAAAATATAGTTAGAAAACTGAATTACTCTGAATAAAATAATTTTCAGTACAAGTGCTTATATTTGTTTATTACTATTATTATTGCTTGTCAAGTTGCGAAACACAGTTCATTCGAATACTGATCCTCTGTGTATTCTTACATCGATGTTAAGTTAAAGTTCAGCGTGGCAGTTCATCTGCATGAAGCCATGGCGTCTGTGATTCATTTGACTCTAAACACCCACATTTGAATGGGATGAAAAGTTCCTTTTTCTTTTTTTTTGTTAGTCCGTGTCCATGCATCTGACCGAGGCTTGTCACACTTATTGTCATGTCCCTTTAACCCCAGCTGGGCAACTCCATTATTCCCCCTCCATTGTGATGTTAATGCTCTGTTATCTGTGCAAGGGACAAATATGCAAGGGACAATGGGGATGTAGACATGCATTCAATTTATGCATCCATAATTGCTTTTGATGATGTAGATAATTATGTTGCACTCCGGAGAGTTTTTTTTGCACTGGGCGTATTACAGATAAACCTTGGAGCCTGATTCACTGATCACCTATCGCATGTAAATAACATTTTACCAATATCATGCTATGATTTTATTATTTCTTTGAAATCACTTAGTAGTTCACAGAGTCTGTTAATCACTGAGACTTGCAGGATTTCACTGACACTGCAAATGCCACAGAAAATAATAACAGCCAGCAGGAGCACTCCTTGAAGAGCGATTAGCGAACTCCCAGAAGTTTTATATCTTCTGTCACGGCTACAGCGATTTTTTTATTAGACTTGTGATTGTTATACCCAAACAGTAAATGCTTGTGTTACAGGAATATGTGCAGTGCAACAGTGAACATGTGAAAAGTTTTCACAGTTCTCTAGGTTTCATGGTTCGGCTCCTCCAGAGTGTCTCAAATTGTCTTCGAGTAAGACACCGAACTCCCGACTGCTCCTGATGCTGCATCTTCATTTGAATGGGGTGAATGAAATGTACATTGTATTGAATAAGTTGTTTACAGTCTAGAAAAGCACAATATACATGCAGCATGAATACCATAGTGTTCCTGATTTTCTATTTACCCAGAGTATCATGTTTATGTGTGACTTTGGTTTTTTTAAATGTCCTATATGCAGCACTGACAGTGTGTACATTAACTTAAATACTGCATTACAGTGTTCTTTTGAGGTACTGCACTTGTGCTAATTCGAGTATTTCCATTTCCTGCTACTTTCTACTCCCTCTGAACATTCCAGAGGTAAATATCTTACTTTCTACTTCAAAAAAATCTAATGAAAAGTCCCTGAAATTAACACATAGTTGTGAGGCAGGACTTGTTTTTTTCACCCTGAATAAAAAGCTGCTTACACATTGACACGCAGGTAATGATCATTTAGCATTATCATATATCACAATATAACATATACAAAACTTGTTGTCTATTCTTGTAAGATTTCGAGAGGTTGTGCTCTTATTTAAAAAGAAATTAAATAAAGGCATAGGTTGCGACATGTATAGTACGTGTGCGTTTAATGATGGGAGTAAAGAAGGAAGTCAGGTGTAAAAAGTTGTATTAAAAGGAGCAACAGAGTCAACGTCAGGAGCAGGTTGAGGTGGAAAAATAGCTCCACAAAACACACAATTTGACACAGGAGATTGTGAAACAGATCAGTCAGTGTTGTTCCTTCCATCCATGACTGTTCCACAACCTTAAAGGTGTGTCTATTGCTGTAACCGTGACGACAGTTGTCCCTGAACCTTAAGTAAATTCTTATTGTATCCCTTGCTACAATATTTTCCTAAACTCTGACCACTCCAGAAACCTGACTACATGTTTCTTATTGTAACCATGGATAGAAAGGTGCAGTACACCTGCCTCTGTAAGACAACAATAACAGAGGGTAGAGATGATTGACCTCCATGTAAATGGTTGTCAGGTTAGAGGACTTGTTTTTATTGTATTTGAGTGTTTTAGAATTCTACCCCCTAAACATAGCGGTACAAATTGACACAGTGCTTTGGATTTGGTAGCTAACAGCTCTTAATGTAAATAACACAACGCTGATGTTTAAAAAACAAAACATACCTGTGTGTGTATTCCTATGATTATCTGATCTGAAAATACAATCCTCTTTCCCCCATTAGTTATTTCCTGTTCCCTGCTGCCAGTTTCAAACTCGCGGGAGTGTGTCTGATTGAAGTTGCTGGGCCAGGTTGGATCGAAAGATCCCCTGTGATTAGGGGGTCAGCAAGTCTGAGAGATCAGACTCTCCTTCCTCATCCTCTAATCACAGACTATATAAAACAATCTTAGCACCACTTAACCTGCGCAGGGGCCCTGATATGTCTTGGCATGCTCTGTCTCTATTAATCAATCAGCTTCAGGCCTTCGTGAGATCTGGGATGCAAATGTGCGTTATAGCTGAAGGTCCCTTTTCTTAGGTCTCGGTTGCCAAGTTCCTGTGACATATATGTGGCTGAAATACAAGATAACAATATATACAATCCTAAGCAAAAAAGAACATATTAACGAATTTAAGATTTCACAAATGACCAAATATTTAGATGAGATTCATGTTTCCCCTGCTGGTCATGAACAAATTGATTCGAGGATATGTACAACTGTGTGTTTGAGCCTTTATAATCAAATAAGCTTTTGCACTCTTTCACTATATCATGTTCCGTGAAATTACATTATTATTTGTGCTAAGCTAACCAGCTGCTCCATATTTATTGTACAGACATGGGAGTGGTATCAGTCTTCTAATGATAAGAGACCATAGGCTGACTGGTATGCAGTATCTACATGTACAAAATAAAGTTTTACCTCCTAAACATATGATAGGATTTTTAAAAAAGGTTAACGTACCAAACTACATAGAGACATGATATATACATAGTTATATATGATGCAGCTCCACCTGACACGTTGGAAATCTGTTCTCTTTTACCTCTGTCTTCAGTTTCTACCAAGTCCTGAGGGAAATGTGTGGCTCTTTACCTGCTAAATGCTCCACGATGTTCACCAGCTGGTGGTTAACTGTGTCAGTCTGCCCTTTGTTGCTGAGCAGGTAGCGTACAGTGGGTTTTGTAGGGCTTGCTTGCAGCAGCTGCTTGCTGCCAGAACCTGCACTATGAGAGCAATGAGAGTACACAGAAACCCTAAAGTGGTGGGATGGTCAACTGAACAATGAGCTGAACCTCACGGTTCACAATTTCCTTTTGGTGCATCGCTGCAAACAAGCACCTTTTATACATCATCATTTGATACAGTTTAAGGAACATTTAAAATGCAGGAGTTTAATTCGTAATTGTGTATTTTTATAAATGATAGAACTCACGTTTTTTCACATTTTTGATCAAACACCATAAATAAAGCTGGCCAACACGTCTCCACTTCATCCCACTATACAGAAATTAGGCCAAAACCTCCCGGATACGAACGCTGCCATCTTGTACATTTGGAGTCTGCAGTGTAGGGAAATGGGGATGTGGCCATTGTACTGATTGATACACGTTATCGACACGTTATTGACCCATCACCCATCCGTCAGTCTCAGCTGCCAACCTTGACCCTCCACCCTGTTTTATTGCATCAAATAACCAAACTTACTAGAAAAACAACATTCAAATATACATCATTGTGATCAGGTTTACCAAAAATAACTACAAATATTTTTGATCAAATTCTATTTGATGTGTACTTTCCATGTCCCATCAACTAACATGGAGATGGTGGACTTTATGACCTATACTGCAGCCAGCCACCAGGTGGCAATGAAGACACTTTGGCTTCACTTTCGGGGAGCTGTCTTGTCGTCCATCTTTATATACAGTACATTCAATGTTTGAAATGATGAATGGTAAGTGGCTTCAGCTGAAATGTATTATTTTAAGGTTTTTGCTCCATTAGACTCGAAAGTTTTCTTGCTGCGATATCTCAAGCCTTATTTCTTTCCCTTTTTCAACTCAAGATGTGAACGTAACGATGTAACGATGTAATGATGCCACCGAGGGTCAGTTTCATTGTGAGAAACGACAACACATTCCACCAAGCGTTTCGACTCTTAAGGCCGCTTCACTGAGGCTGACCATGTAATGTCCCTCCCTGCTGCTGTGTACAGTCAGGGAGCTGGGACGAACGGCTCCTCCATCTTCTGAGGCTGGCTGCGTTGCTTATGAGAGGAACATAAACTAGCACGCAATATACCATTGTCTCTGGCCACTTAGTTCCTCTCATTGTTAGAGGTTATTTTGCCCTTATGAGGGGCAGAAGGTTCTCAGTGTCAGTGGCGGGTGATTAATGACCCACTGAGGCTCCCTCCTGCCGAAAAGTGCACACTCAGTCTAGACTAAGATTTCCCCAACCTACCACCTCCGTACCAAGGAGACATCCATACACCAGTTGAGGAATTTTATATCCCGTAGAGACGTTTGTCCCCTTGAACTTATTTAACACATTTGTTCCTCTGACTCTGGAAAGAAGACGTAATTGATTTTTAAGCGGAAAGTCACATTTACGTCTCCATTCCCTCGTGATTAATCACGTCTAATTAGCTGGAAGCAGCGCCGTGTTTCGAATCAGAAGGTGTACCGTGCATTGATCTTTCATGATGTGATATCGGTTGTTTTTCTTGTAGCTAGGTGACAGTAAAGGTATCAAGTAGCACCACATGGTGAGGAGCAGTGCTGGGCGGCAGCGACGTACAAAAATGATTTATGGTGTGTAGATAACGAGACAGTTCTACCTCCTGGTTGGCACCTTTGACAATCCTCCAAATCTCTTTGTATTTTGAGCAAAGACCAAAGGAAACACTCCTGCATAATGAAAACAGTAGTCCTCTTATAGGAGGCACATTACAAAACAGGAACAAAATAATGTTTCACAGGGAAGCGGTGTCTTCCTACTATGGAAACCATGCAGGGAGCAACCTTTGTTTCCTGACCTTTACCATCAAACACTATTCTTGTTTCCAAATCCCTCTGAGTGCAAGAAACAACCAGACTCTGCTGGGGCCTATATGACTCAAATTATATCATTTGTCCAATTTGCTATTGTTTCATCCATGTCAGGATAATTTGCTTTGGGTTTCTCTGTAATGTCTTGGGTTTTGTCTCCCCCCCTGAGAGACCTGCTATACAGTGAGTGCCCTAGATAGACTGTTTATCAAGTGCCCCGCGTTCTGTCAAGTTGACTTTCCAACCACGATGCACAGATAAAATGTACAGCTTCATTTCACTGGTACTCTCACGGGGGGGGGGGGGGGGGGGCAGCAAGCCTGTGGCCGCAGCAGGAGCCTGTTTACCTGGGGTATTAATTGGGTCAGAGTTAAAAGCGCGGTGGAGACAGTCGCGCCGAGGATAAAGACGAGGCAGTCATCATTATTCAACACCTACTGTATGGTGACAGCTTCATCTCTCCCTCAGTAGCCATCCCACTCCTAATTAATCTCATCATCACTGCTAACAGTTGGACAGTCAGCAGTCAAACACTCTCGACATATGTTATCATCACTGCTTCTATACTCCTGCAAAGATCTGCCACTAAAATTCCTGCAGAAGTCATCCTGTCAAATTCAGAGTTTAATTTGTCCACATCAGCCAATACTGCAAAAAAGAAACTCCGATCTATTTTCTTTGCCTTAGCGCCCCGGCAGCATATATTACCTTAAATGTGTGTTCACATCCGCTCTGTATCAATTTCTGCACTAAATTGATTCATATAAGGACATAGCACTGTATATCTGCCTCGTGGAAAAAAAAAAAGGGTTGAGGCTTCATAATCAGTGTCAGATTTTGACAACCGGTGGCAGCACACTCATTAATCAACTTGTGAACTCAGTCATTCTCTGCCTCCTGGGTTCACTAGGCACAGACAGCGGCCACCGAACGCAGTGGACTCCCTGACAGCTCCGTCTGGCCACTCCAAATCATACGGACGGGCCTTTCCTGCGACCAGATTTACAGTAACAGGGAGAGATCTGTACTCTTTGCCATTAATAATGTTGAAGTGTTGAAACATCATCTCCTGCCTCATCTTTTGCAGGTAGGGGTGTCATGCTTCTCCAATTAATTGCTCGCCTGCCAAATGTATCTTTGCACATTATCTTGTTCTATCTTTTGATTGCATGTGCTTAATCCTTATCATAATTGGAGTTGCACACTGCCACTGGGCCAGTCATGTCTCATACCAAATTAGGCTTAAAATTGTTTACTGAAATTCGGATGCCGCTCACTTTAGCTGTGAATTTAATATCACAGAAACCAATTATGCTAATAAAGATTAAGAATTGGAAAAAAAAACCACACAGATATACTGACATTTAGTGGGGGTATCCATTGCTTCTTTTTTATTCTGACAGGAGATGATGGGGCCCAGGCTCGTCTGGTATTTTATTAGTTCTAAACAGCACATGGACAATTCCCTGGGCAAACAAATCAGTCCACTCAACCATCAGGACACCAGTGAAGTGCTGCAAGTCTCAGGCAGAGCACAAAGAGGAATAATAATCATAACCATGAATGGGCCACTTGGAGCACCACCTCCATATTTCTGCCAGGCATGTGAAGGTGTTGTTTTCACACACGTTGAGGGATGTTAGCAGGTTGTAAAGGCAGTGAAAGGGCCTGACAGCGCCTATGGTTACTGGCAAAAGGTGGTGCATTAATTCAATCAAACATAAACCTGCCTGAAAGTCACTGTATATGCTCACTTTACTTAAATGTGTTGGAGGAAAACGTGGCCGTCCAATTAGCCAGAAAATATCCACTTCTCTGGTTCTTTAAATGCTTAATCTTTATTTTCTGACCAAGTAATGTTGAGCTTAATTCACATTTCCAATGAAATTATTGTTAATATTGATAGGCGAGCATTTTTTGTGTTCACCAACCCATCACAGCCAAATGATATAGGCTAGAGATGTTATGCCATATTTACAAAGCATTTCTGTCGTCATTGAACAATTAGTAGCATCAGAGAACAATAAGGTGCATTCGTGCTATGAACCTCTAATGCTACTAGTGGAGCTCAGGTGGAAAATGATGATGTCACATGCCTCCACACACCAATCAGCATCTGAATCAAGATCTTATGACGGTTGTCCATTTTGCCACCGTCGACTAAAACATAGGACAATCAGTAAAAAAGCAGATTAACTGTCTCTTTCCGTCTTGAACTCTTAATAAATACTAACTTTAAATTTGGTGTTTTTGTATTGTTTTACTGATGTTTCTTTAGTGATGAATATTTAATTTGGAAAGAAACAATTTTTCGACACTTTAAAAAGACCTGCTCATCTGTTTGAGTGACAGCAGCACCGTGCTCCCGTCAAAAAAAACCAAACACTCAAACCGATAAGAAATCTGTTTTTATTTACTGGCTCTCAACTGTCTGCCCGCCTATGTGCATGAAACGACTGCACTAGTGTGAATATAGTTATCATTACTATGTGTGTTAAAGTAAGTTTGGCCACGAGATGAACTATATTGGATTCAAAACAAAAAAAATACACACATTGCTCCTCTGAGGATTTTCAGTTTACTTTGGCACAACGAGCACAGAAAAGAACAGCATTGGAGGCAAGTGAGCAGTTTTACAAGTTAAGACAAAAGAAGAGATGATATTCAGGGTTTTTTTTTCACTCACTCTGATGCTGAAGTGCAGACGAAACATTTTTGGATCAGGTTCTCTGTATCCATGCAGCTTTCATGGTTTTCTTTTTGTGAATCGATTGTTATGTACAGTTTATCCTTTGACTGATCTCCATTAATGTTGTTTCATATCTGTGAATTAGGAGGCGCACACGGTGTCGGAGCCACGTCTGCGGCTGTTGGTCCAGTCTTAAGACAGTATTGCAGGTTCTCGTGAAAGGTATTTCTTATCCTCAGCAGTCTCCATGGAGGCATATTGGCAGATGCTGTTTGCTCTGTTAATTAAATTTCCTCTTTGCAGCAAATGAGGTCATATTCCACCATTGGTGTAATGTCTCTCTCATGTACAACAAAGGGAAAGCAGAGGGCCCAGGAATCTTAACTGAAACAATCAAGTATATCATTGTTTGTCTGTGGATCTATATTTTTGAGGATCATCGCCGCGGCGAAATTCGATGCCACTGCTTGTGGTTTTTATTGCTTCAATTTTACAGACAGTTGGGATTAATGTCAGTCTCTATAGCTTCCAGGGAAGAAATGGGCAATAATGTAGGAATCCTTTTTTCCATTATTCTGCGGCGATACAGGATGAAATCATTTGTTCTTAACTCAGCTTGCAGTATTGTTAAGATTGTAACAGGCGTGCCATTTAAAATGTCGTTCATCATGATTCATGTCTTATTGACTTACTTAGAGATGATCTCTAGGGTGGCTGTTTGTGCCAGGATCATTTGTGTGAGCTATAAATAAGTGTATGTTTCATGTTATCAGCGTTTTCTGTTGCAGCCGGGCGTGATTCTGAATGACGCATGTGTCTTATAAACCTGGTGGAGTGGCATCAGTGTTTACGAGCATGTTTGACAGACGCGATGAGGGTGAGGAGAGGACATCACCGAGTGTCTTATTTGTTTACGTTCTGTCATAACTAAATACCACAGTGAAAGACATGTTTTGGAAGCGAGAAGAAATAGTAATTTCCTCTAATTGGAAATGCTCACTTCTAGTGAACGAGTTGGGCTGCGAAGATAAGTTAAGTAAAAGTGGCCATCCAATTAAACAGCCTGGGAAATTTCCATTTTGATATCCATTTTCTTTCTTTAGCCACATCCCTTTTGTTAACACTCAAGCTGCAATGAAATCAAAGGTTTTTATTTACCTGTCACAGGCGTTCAAGCAAATTCACTCCCCTGTCTTATGCAGATATGTAATTTGGTTGAAAACCATTCTGTGTGTCCCCGACTGTTTTAATTAGCTCAGAATTTAGCATGACCAAAACTATTTGAGGGTGCATGACAGCTGAGAGGTCCGACAAGTAGAAGCATGATGAAATTCGAAATGTTTTGGAGTGTCGAAACAAAACAATTTAGCGCATTTAATATTCTAACTGATTGGAATAAATGTTGGCAATTTGAATTTAACTAGGTCGCTTGTGAGTTTCTAGAAAGTTCCAGAGACGTTCTCAGTCTCATTCAGCTCAATGTTTTGCAGCATCTTAGTCTGAAAACAGCTTTTCACACATGAACAAAAATCGGGGGAAATTTCTGGTCTGGCCATTTTTCGGGAATTTCCCATATTAAGAGCCCAGCAGGAGATTGTCCGAGTCAGACACATTCACAACAACAGGGAAATGTCTGTAACATTCAGGTGAGGGGGGGCACAGGGGTCTTCCTGATCTTCTAAATGTATGGCACCTATTTGCATCCTTAGATATTTGTATTCTTGTTGTTTTTTCAGTTTTCTGTCCAGCACATGTTGGAGATTTCTACCGTTCCAGAAATGGTTCGTAAAAACTGACTTGGAAATTTGCCTTCTTACGTTCAGCCCCGCCAGAAAATGGCAGGACTTCAGTGCACGTCTGAAAGCAGCTTCAGTATCTGTCTTCTCTCTTTCACTCGTCTGTAACATTTGTTGAATGAAGGGTGAAATACACTATTAATCAATGAATGGCCCAGTTTCTAAACGTGATCAATAACCACTAGGTGTGTGTTTGTGTTAAATCAATAATGCAGAGTTTAAAGAAAGAGGGGTAGTGTCCTCTGTTTCCTTGACACATCTCAAACTGCAGAGGCAGTGCACTCGTTCCGAGGGAAGTTCATTAATGTGCATTTACATAACAAAGGTCCCACAGGAGACCACTGATGCACATGTGACTAATGTAGTCTCATTGTACAACTGCACTATGAAACAAACAAAGGGCCTGACAGGGGCAAAGCAAATAACACAAAGAGGGACAAAGTCTATTTACTGTCTGGGAACAAAAGCACTAAATGCCCAAACAACTCTGTTTTAACATTTTGGTAAAACAGTGAGAGGGGAACATGTTGAAAACAAAGAAATCACATGTAAACTGAAGTGAAATAAGCTTCTGTTGTTTTCTTCTACGCTAAAACCATAAACAGATCAGGAACAACAAGGCAAAATAAGGACGTTTCAGTAGTTTCAATCTCTTTAAACCTCCACAAAGGGAGCCAAGTCAAAGGATCACATTTTCTCTATCTCTGCAAATAAACTTTATAAATACTTTGCAGTGTTGTGTGCTACATGTTACATGGACTGAAATAAGATGTTTAGCAAACACACCGACACCATTGTTAATTTCCCTAAGCTCCATTCTTAACACATGAGCACAACAAAATGCACCTTTCCCACATTTGATAAGCTTCAAGAGCTTTTTTGAGTCTGCAACATCTGCAAGTTGTTGGTTTTTTACACTGTAAAAAAGGTGCAATTTTTTACACTTAGACTTGTGTATTGATATTGTATCGACACAATGTCAATACACATTCGAAAAGAGGCCTTTTTAGCCAACAGAAACTCTTTTGTCCTGGTAACACGTTAGTTTATGATTTGAGAATAAAATAACAATGAACAGTTGCCAGTAAACTAAACAGCTAAACTAAAACAAAAAACTAAAAGTGAGTAAAAATGGAGTATTTTTACTCACTCTTAATTTTCAGGCCCATATTTTACTCTAAATAGAACCATATTCAACCAGGCTAGGATTAAAATGACAATTTTCTAACATTCTGAATGCAACTAAGTGAAGAATACCTGTGGCTGTACACAATAAATGTATATGTTTATATATGTATCTGTGTCCTGGAAGAGTAGATTTAAAGTAGAAAATACTATAAACTAAACAAAGAAACAAAGGCAAAAGAACAATTTAAATGGATCCACATTGCTCCAGGACTGTGTTTTGATCGTCTGTATTGCTTTTTTTCTGCTTTGAAATGTTATATTGCTGGTCTATAGTTTCATGTCCTGTAACGTGTGATGTAACACTGATGTGGTCTTCTTCAAAACAAAAAAAATGGGGTGGAAAAAATGCCAAAGGGTCACAGAGAGAGCAGCCAGTATAATTTTGTGGTGATCAAACTACATATTATAGCTTTAAAAAAAAGACACAATAAAGCTGTTCATTGAGCCGCCCTCAGGCTGTGCAGCAGTTCTTTGTTCTGTGGCCAAGAGATCTTCAAGTTCATGATGCTGAGTTGTGTTGGTGTCGGAATGCTTTCATTCAAATGTTACATAATCTTAAATTTCCCAAATGTGACACAGCACAATGTTCCTGTCAGACACAAGAATGCCAAGAGGTCAAAGTATGGTTGGATCATTTAAAAAAAAAGGTTCTTCTTTCTTTTTTCTTTTTCGTCGGCCGGAAACTATAAAGAAGCAAAAACATTTCCTTTTGCAAAACTTAGGTTGTTTGGGAAAGAAGTTCTGGCATTTCTATCAATTTATTTTATGGTTTTGTTTTTATCGCGCACACAATCAAAATGGCTAATATTTCCCTAATTGAAATTAAGGATATCATCAATTTACAATCCATTCCCAGTGCAAATAGAGGAGGGTGAAAGGTGGGGATAATATTACGGGCCCACAGCTGGAGAGAGACCATAAAAATCGAAGTAGGGTGTATGAATTAATTAAGCGGGGCCCAGAGCAATAATCTTTCAAGGATCCCAGAATTCCTAGCTGTGGCTCTGCATGATATATTCGGCTTTAATGAACAGAGGGAATAGACATATTTTTGTAAACCAACATAGAAGTTGCAGCTCAGCAGCGTTCCAGTGGACTTCTGACGTTGGGTTTTGGGTGCAATTATTAACTGCAGCCCATAAAAGGCAATTTAGTTAAAAGGCTGAATTTTTTAATTAAATGATATTATACTGATTACAAAAAACATTTATGTCTGTGTGTTGTGCTGCACATAAAGAACAAATTAATGTTTATTTGGTGTCTTGGGTGCACTAGTCGTACAGTTATAGAAAACAGCAGTTTGTAAGTCACTGTTGTCTGATGCCAGCGCGTATGAGTTTACTACTAGCACAGATTTTTAGTATAAGCCACATCTACAGGCTTTTAATGTTTGAACGTCCCGTGGATGGAAACGAATTTCAGTCGATAGCCAAAATCTTAAAACGCCATGTTGTGTAATCAGCTGTTTTCCCGTACAACAACAACTTAAACAATCCTGAATCAACGAGCCGTTGCTCTAAACTCTGAAGCTGTTCTTATTATAGGATATATCATGTTACGTAGATAACAAATAAGGCTAAAATGTTAACTACAACACATAAATTACATTACCACTGTTTGCATTTGTGTTGTTGGACTAAGGCATAGCGCTTCATAGCTGTGTTGTCTTTGTGACTGAATTTTCATCTTTACAGTGTTTTGCTTTACCATATATTTACTTGAAATGTTGACATTGTTTATGTGTATTGCTACTACACTACATTCAATGTTAAATACCTGAAAAATATGTCCATCTGGAAAGTGAATATATTTGTAAATCAGAGCCCGACATGGATTTTTCGGGGGCGATACCGAAATTAGGTACTAACAAATTATGGATATAAATTGGCTGATATTACTATAAAACGTTAAGATAACTAACAAACCAAAAATGTAAGCGTGATATTTTTGAGGCTTGATATTTTACCATTTAACTATGAACTTTACTATAGTAACAAGATATAAGCAAATATTCAGAAAATATTCATAATATAAGCGAATATTCAGACTGAATGAAAACATCTTTGTTAACATTGCATTGATCAAATTTAAGCATCTAAAAGTTTGATTTTAAAAATAATAACAGAACTTATTAAACTATATGACACAATTTCCATCGTCCAAAACATTTCTCTGCTCCGTTTATTCTGTAAAATCGTAAGTTTTCACATCGGCAAACATTAACGCTCGTATGTCTGTGAAAGGTTCTTTTTATTATCAGTCAACCGATAAATCGGGCTGGAAAATGAATAAATATGTATAATGTTTGTTGTGCACAGGAGATGAGTGTGATTCCCTGCTGCAGTGCAGGTTTGGGTCCGGCTGACACTGCCAACACATGGAAGATTAAAGTGGCCGATAGGAAGTCTCTATTAAATTTGCATTAACACATTGTGTAAATCTGCTGATGATTGCCTCACAGAGACCCTGCGGTTCCGCGTGCCATCCCCAGCCTCTGTACACTGGCCAGATGGCCACTTCAGAATGAGATTGACACAGTGTTTCAAACTGATTTCATGCTAACTCTCAGGAGAGGGAGACAGACCATCCGCTCTGTTGGGAATCAGGATTACAAAATAGCCAATTAAAAAGGAAAGTGGTGAAATCTTGGCCTGATAAGACGGAGATTAAATCGGTTATAGTTTATTAGGCAAAATTACTTATTAGAAACTATTCCTCTCCAAACAGATTTCCATTACCAGACCAACTCCTTTTTATCTACACTCCTTTATCTGATGGCTGCACTCTGTAATTACGAATCCCCCAAATAGCAATTATGACACCACTTGGACAGCATTTCCTCGTACATTTCATTCACTCTCCATTATGGCTTTGAAATACCGAACATCTTGAAAATCTCCCTAGAAGACAACAGATGGGCCCGACCTCACTTCCACATACAAAATTCCATTTAAATCAGGATGAAAATAATAAAAAAAACAAAACAAGAATCTCGCTTAATCTGTTGCCATTGAAACTTGAAGGGGGGGAAAAAACAACAACAATCATGTCAGATTTCTGTCCTTATTTCCCAGCATCCATCATGTGCCCACCCGGTGCCACGTGTAATTACTCCTGGAGAATGGCTGAGCAGATGCGAGGGCTGTGGGTGAGAGTGAATCAGGAGGCTCCAGCGGGTCTCGGCGTCCCTGGATAACTGGTGCCTGCGCTGCTTCGGAGGCATCTGTGCAGCACCTGTGGACGGAGCAGCACCCCACCTGCTACCAAACATATCAGCTGTCTATTTTTTCCACTGAAGCCCCGGGCCTCCCCTGCAGCCTCTCCCCCAGGTCAGGCAGGTTCATGAGAAAGCCCCCTCTAAGCTTTTCTCACCTTCCACTAGTTCCTGCACATTAAAGAGCTCTTCAGCGGGTCCGAGGTTGATCTGCTACCTGGGACATCCTCTGACCCTGGCGCCGCTCGCCCTGCCTCCTTAAACATTGTCAATCTCGCACACCATCGCCGAGAGCTCTGCAGTCATTGGCCGACTGCAAAACACACAGGCGGTTTATTATCGCTCGCCTCTTTGCTCAAACCAAACACTGAGCTCATATCTGAAGGCTGGGCGCCGGATCCCTTCATTCTCTTCTGAGGGCCTGGAAGAGTCGCTGAATCAGATTGATATAGATTGAATTCTTACCCTGCCTATTGTGAACAACCATTTGTATTCATGAAATCAAAGTATTTACCTCCGAGATGTGCATCTGCTATGTATCCGTCCATATAGTGGAAGCCGCGGTGTTGATAGCATGAAGCAATAATACCCGATCACATTTCCATCTCACCTTTCATCTGAGAATCCTAAAGCCCTTCACTTTGTGTGGAGATAACCAATCCTCTGGCACTACAATGCACACCAGGGTAATTGCAGCAGGGAGATGAGGATTCATTAAATTTTTAGAAATTAGAGCAAAGTGTTCCTGACAGTGAATTTAATACCTGTACCCCACTGAATCCTGTGGCACATTTTTTTTTTTTTATCATCATCCACTCATCATGGTTTGCTTTTAGCTGCGTATAATAATTTCCTTCAGGACAAGCGCGTCGTCTTATTCTGTCATTATTGAGGATGAAAGGGTTTGAATCTTCAATCGCTTGGATATATCACCTTTTTTTTCTCCTGTATTTATTTGCAGCAAAATGCACGAAGGAATATTTCGATTTTGCAACTGATGTTTTGCGATCACAGGGTTGTAACTGAAGAAAGTCGCACAAATATTGCTGCTCTACTTTTTAACAATTTTGGGGGGAATTTCATATTGTACAAAGTTGTTGAAACTGACAAAAAGATGCAAGAAAAACAGCGACACGGCAACAAGCCTTGAAATCCCATTGTTCTTATGTTGTATTAACATGAGTGCTTTGGAGCCCTGGCTTGAGATTGCTGGCAGGTCTTGGAAGTTCCAGTGTTTCATCAGGCTGTTGTTTTTAATCTGTTGTTGGCACATCTATTAAAAAGGAGCTTCAGCTGCTCTATCAATTCCACAAAATGGCTTAATGGAAAACTGGCATTGGTTTACTGTGCCATCTATGGCGAAACAGCATATGTGATGCTGCAGCCTCTGGTAATTTTCATATGCATGTTCATATGTTACTCTATACAGATACAGGGGGTGGGGGGGGGCTTCAGCTGGTGGGGCAGAGGCTCCTCAGTGCAGATATTGCACAAGGAATTGTGATGAGGGATATTGGGAGACCCTATTTGATTTCATTAGAAGGGAAATTTGATGAAAGTCTTGATCTCGGAGGACACTTAGCAGCGCCTCTGGCAAATTGACAGACACAATGCTGTTTGATTTGCAACCAAAACTGAACAGCTGACTGGCAGCGGATGCATTTCACAAACAGAGCGTTTGGTTAAACAAATGATTGTTCGCTTATTGATTTCCCTGGAATATCATATGATACAGAACCCAGTGTGACACAGTATTTTATTTGCGTCTGTGGTGCAATGATTTTTATTGTAACAGGCATATGGCCCAACAAGGCATACGATGATGATGATGATATGGCGTCCTTTTTCTGCATGTGTGAGCTGACATCTCAGTCGAACATATACCTCCACCAAGGCTAACAATCCTACCCATGATTCTCTAGTTCTTAAAATAAAAAGGAAGTTGTCGGATGACTTTATTCTTTTTTTTGTCATAAAACGTAGTTAAAGAACGTGAAACCTAAATTTAATCCGCGCCAAAATTAAATTGGGTTCTTCTCAGGCCCAGTCCCCATCAAGTTTGGTGGAAATCAGATTGGTAGTTTTTGTGTAATTCTTATAAAAAACAACGGATAAAGCAACTAGAGGGGAGCTAAGAGAGCACATGCCTCCGCTAAAGCTAGCACCGTATCTCGCCATTTAAAGAAAGTAAAATAAATTCCTGGGTGTGTCCTTCCTTGGGTCATGCCCCACCCATCTGCAAAATTGCATGTAAATCCGTTTTTTGCACACAAAAAAGCCAATAAGAACTATTGAAGATCAATTTGAGGTATTTACAGTATTCTGTGACTATTTGTTGTGATTCTTAACGAGACAAGAACTTTTAATACAACTGTATTCGTTTAAATGTTATCTTCATGCATTTACACATTTACACATTTACACATGGCCGTCCATTACATCGATACAATAAAAATGAACATACCTGCATGAATAATCCCAAAGATTCAATAAGTAATCTTCTCGTTGGACTGAAACTGCTTGATGTCACTTTGATGTGGGGAATATTTTAAACTAATGGCCCGTCCTGTCCCGTGGCCTTTTGATGAAGACAATTGTGCCTTTTTCGCACAATTACAGATCACATTTGCCAGCCCCGGGCCCACACACCGATTTGTTTTCACACGGTGTTCTGGTCCAACTGGCTGTCAGGGTCTTCTTTATTCATCCGTAGCTGACAATCATACTTTATTGAGAATGGAAAAGTGACGGCTAATTGATTTTACAGTGATACCGATGGAGAGACAATGAATGTGCCATCAATTCAATCCGCTATTTAATGGCTCCAATTTAGTCTGTAAATGCTCGCTAAACTAATTTCACTGGGTGCAGCAATCTGAAAAGCTATCATATCTCTAATACCCTCCTATATATTCATAAGGAAAAGGGAATTTAGCCAATTCCAAGGTGTGGAGATGATCTGTTAGTGCAGTGTAAATGTTTAGAACGTGGCAATTGAGTTCATTTATAAGAATATGAAAAGTTTTATTGGCAGGGTCAGTGGAGTGGAACTGTTGGATAATAGGCAGTTACCGAGAAGTGTTTGAAGGCTACGAAGCATAGAGATGTCGGGAATAAAATGCCGGGACATACCGTAATCGGAAGCTAAACTGAAATTCTGAAACGGCACGGCTGTTAGATTCCCACTGATAAAAGGTTCAGTGGCAGAGGCCATTGCTATTCAACCATCTATTTATTTTTCTCCGTGCAAGCTCTTCAATTTTGGCCAAAAGTGGGGAGCAGTGAGCCGCATATGCCAATGTGGTGTGAGATGGTGATGTGGATGCAATGGGCTCTATTTTCCCATCAGAGCGGTTCCCAAACCCAATCATCATCGGATATGGCTTTGACTCCGCAAAGAGAACAGGATGTTAATATGGCTATTCTCTCAATAAAGGGGGAAATACACAGTAGTCTTTTTAAAGATGGGTTCATTCAATTCACAACACAATTCAGTGGCCGTTAGTGTGACCCCAATAATCGCTTCCCTTCTTCTGTCATTTCCCATCTTTTTAGCCCCAACACCCCGTTTATTCCTCCCTCTTGGCCTTGCATGGACAAACACACACATATTATATCCCTCCCTCCCTCCTCCTCTCTTTCTCCTACCTCATCTTTTTTCTCCAAGGTCTTGCCTTTGTTGCATCTTTTTCCAGGATTGCTTTTCTTTTTTGTGTATTTGTGTTTTATAGGCTACGTGCATTTTAGGTCAGCGGCCACATATATATATATATATATATATATATTTATTTATTTTTTATTCAGTCCCCTTTGCTGTGGGTATCGTGTAACCTGGATAGATTTCAGCAGGGACGCCTCTGATCACATCCTGTCACTATGGAGAGATCCCATCTGCAACCCCCTGGAGTGCCGTGCTTTGCTCTACAGCAAGGACCATTCCCACTCCACTGCTGTTTGTTTACGAGCGGCTGCCTAAACATCCATTTAGTGCTATTTGAGTGGTAATGTATGTTAGCTTAAATCGATGGGGCCGGGGGTTGCTGAATTGGTGTTTATCTGTTATCCAAATCAAGGCGTGAGATGACATCCCCCAGATGAGTGTGCGGAAAGAAAAGAAAAAAGAGAAAAACCAGAGATGATGATTTTTTTTTTTTCTTCTTTTTCTTTTTATCATAAATGTTAATAAAGTGGTGGCGACATGTCGGGCGATGTCTCAGTGGATGTGGATGGTGCAGCTAAAGTCGGCAATTAGTCTGGAGGAGAGGATTCCACTGTGGGATATACAGACGTGAGAGATGCTGGTGTCAGAGCTTCATGATTAGTTTACTGTGATATTCCTTTTGGGAACGGTGGCCCTCCATGCCTGCATGTTCCCACGAGGAAGAGATGTAAATATACTAGATATATTGTTACCATAGAGACAACACTTAAACCTATAGCGCGCCTTATCGAGTCCCTTAAACCTCCATGAAATATTGATGCGAAACCCCTATTTTGGAAGGCTCTACTTCATAATTCATTTCTGTCTTGTATAACAGTGACAGCAGATAACGGGTCAACAAATATTCTTTTTTTTCTTCAAAACGAAAACCATAGACTGCATTTAAAAAGTAATTTGAGTATTTTTTAAGTTTAATGTGTAATCCGCCACAACATCTTGCAGCGTCCGCCTGGTAATTTCACTGAGGTGCGAAAACCATTTCTTTATTCATAAATTAAAATTGGAATTTAATAGGCTCCTCTTTCTTTTCGAGGGGACTTGATTAAAATATCCATTATGAGATCAGCTCTTTAGTTTCTGTGTTGTGGATTAGTTTTTATCTTGACAGACATAAATTATGGAACTCAGCTGCTCTCTGAGGTAATTGCCTGAAATATATTCATTGTCCCGCTCTTTTCTTGCCACATCCCCACAACAATTCTCCCACAGCTTTGATCCCAACACATATTTTCATTTTCTCATAATTTAAACCTCTAAACTTTTCATGTTTAAGTTTTACCTCTGCCAAGGACACTGTGTTTTCACACTAGTGAGGTTTTCTTTGTTTGTATTTATTTGTAGGGAAGATTACGCAAAACCTAGATTACCATGAAACTTGGTGGAGGTCTGGGAAGAACTCACTAATCTGGATCTGAGGGTGACTCCCGGAATGTTTTATCACTGTCTTTAACATCAGGCACATGTAAGGGGCATATTTCTATGAATGTGTGCATTTTGCTGCAGTTTGATTGAACTGAAAGGAACTATTGGACCTTGGTGGATGTACGCGATCGACTGATGCTGATTCTACTTTTGAATGTGCATTTTTCTCCGTCTGCTCTGACATTTGTCCCAACATGATTTGCTCAGGTCTGCGTGAGCCGGTGTAACTTGGAAGGTGGCCTGCAGATTGTTTGACGAGACTGATGGCACCATGACCTGAATTAGACGGCTGCTGTTGCCAAATAAGGATGCCGCAACAGAGGCAGGGAAAACACCCTTAATCCCAGACAAACAAGAATCTTTGGCTGTGTTGTGCGTGTGTGTTTGGTGGTGAAGCCATGTGAGGGCCGGGGTTAAACAGAGGCCCCCCGAGTAGCCAGGGGAGCCCAGCTCAACACAGATAAGGGTGATCATGCTGAAAATGACTCATAGGTAAGACCCCTATCTCTGGATACCCAGCTAGAACAAGCTTTATCAAGCCTCGTCCTGATCTGGATCTCTAAGACCAAACTGCATGAATTCCCTCAGCTGAGAGGTTATGTAGCGGAGCAATGGATGCTTTACTGCTTTTCACTTGGAGGGCTTACCTTTAGCTGGATGGACCCTGGGATTGTCAGGAGAGGTCATCCCCAACTTACACACCCAACTCATTTCATTCTTCAAGTCAAATTTGGCACAAAATGTCAATTGATAGGCCTAAATGAAAATGTTACACTTTCCGCATTTGGCACTTATAAGTGTTCAGCATTGTTGCAATGCCATGTTTTATTTGACCAAAGAAATAACTGTAAAATAATTCAAATTAAAATAAAAATAAATAAAATTTAAATCATCGTTATTTCTTGGCCCTGCTGAGATCTGGTTTGAATCCCTTCTCAATAAATTTCTGTTTCGTATAATAAATAAAATAAGAACAATGTGCCGATTGAAGGTTTTTACTCTCCGTTATATCCTTCTGCTCGACTCAGAACACATTGTATGGCAAAGCACCCGGCTCAGGTCATCTGAGTGTGTGGTGCTTAAGTGCACAAACCTCATTTTCAAATTTATTTCAATAGTGGAGGGGAGATAACAGTGTTTCAGTGAATCAAGAGTATTCCCTTTCAAATCACATCATCCAAATCCCAACACACTTGACTCTGGATTAGAAGAACCAGATTAAAAAGCTCAATTTAATTAGAGTGAATGGATAGATCTACCACTTGAAAGAGCAATAAGTAAGGTCCCACTTATAGAGAGATATCTGCCAGCCCACTGAGGTCTATACACCCCAGGTAAAATTGAAGATGTAATCTTTCCATTGCAAGAATAAACTCCTCTGGCTGCCAGCCGGGGATACACACAGTCTCATGATGTGCCCTGCTTTCCAATCATAGGCTGAGGCCTTGTAGCCTTAATGTAGATCAATTATAGGGCAGAAGAGTCACTGTCACATATGATTCACAATATCAATTTCATGCTCTTGGAAACTGTTTGGCAAGTGTTCCCTCTTTTTACATCTGCTAACCAATCGCAAGGCGACGTCTCAACGTGAAAGACAATTTAATGGTGTGACAGTTAACCAGTGAGTGCAATGTAGAGGGAGATTTTCCCAGTAGTCTCTGTCTGTCATGGCCTGATATTTATTTATTTGCTGCATAGCCCCGCACAAATAAAATGTCACATCTCATTTACACATCCCACCCTTTTGTGATGCAAAGATTCGCTTTAAATGCTAACTGTGGGGACCGCTCGGGCTGATTAAAGGCCCCTTGAAGCGTGCGCACATAATACAGTGTGGATGTTTTGAGACAGGGACGGGCAGAGATGTCGCAGCAGCGAACATCCCCAAATCTGCTGCTCTGAATGAATCTCAATAAATAAATAAACAAGTAACCAATTACTCGGGGCTGGTGCTGGTTTCACGGACAGAAAATGTTCACGGTTTTTAAGGAAAAGTAGAACATTTAGGAAAATCTGCTAATTCACTGTCTCACAGAGCGTCAGATGAGAAGATTAATACCTCTTTTATATCTGCCTGGTAAATATGAAAGTACAGCTTGCACCCAGTTAACTTAGCTTATTGACTGAAAACAGGCGGAAACCACCAGCCAGGTTCTAACCACATTTACAATGAACGAACCTGCATTTATTTAGTGTAAAATCAACAAGTTTTAGTATCATTGGGGGTATTTATTGACTGTAAACTGTAGTTATAACCTCAGAAATAGTCCAACACAGGAAGTTATTTTTGTTTTTTTGGGGCAGTTGAGGAATTTTCTTTTTCACTTTCTTTCGGGTTTTTTGGGGGGGACACACATTTCCCCAGGGATTACTTCATTGATCTGAATGAAGAAACTAAGCATATTTATGGGTCGGATATGATCAATTTGGTGCGGACACAAATAAAAACCGATCCAGCGACTGTTGGGCCTTGGTGGAGCAACACACTCCATATAGCCATTAGCCATTGTGCAAATTGTAAATAATGTAAGAGTGAATCCTTAACTTTTCCCCACGTGTCCAGTGTTTATGCTAAGCTAAGTTAACCAGCTGCTGATTGTAGCTTCGTATTTCATGAAAAGATATTAGATTGTAAGTAACAATCGGAATCTTTTCAAATTAAAATTAAGAAAGTCAATGTGTTTCCCCCATAATTTGAAACCATTCCTTAACCAGGAGTTTAACCAATATTTCTTTGCATGAACCATATTCATGGGTTCAAAGCACAACAACAGAAAAAGCGACAGGAAATAGCAGCACAACTCATTGCCTATCAGACATATCATGCACTGTATTATCTCAGGAGGTCCACTGAGCAACTATAAGATGGAGCAGTACTCCTCGGCGTTCACTGTCCTCACAGATTCGCTCAGAGAACACGGGGGCCACTGATTTCTCCGTGCAGCGTGCGAGGCCAAGCGTCGGTGCTCTCAGGAAGAGGACAAGATGCTCCCCTCATCCTTGGAGGCGCAGGTTTTAGAAAATAAACATGCAGCAGTGCCAAAGCCATTTCACATTCTGAAAAGGCGACAGTCCACTAATCTATGAATAGGGCGCCCAGGAACCCCAGTGACAAATGTTATCTCAGCGTGGCATAGAGGGTTCAAACCCATTCAGCCCCCGACTCACAGGCCACTGCTAAGATTATGTCACCATAATCCCCAAGCAGGCTTTTTGTTGCCTAGATGGGCAGGTGATTCTATGTGTGAGCAAAACAGCACTGCAAGGGCAGCAAGGAGAAATTATTATTTATTCTTGGCATGACAATAGAGGTTTGGACAGTCGGAGTGTTGTCATATTGTATGAACACATTTGAGGTTTGGGCGGATGTAATTCCAAAGGTATAAAACTACTGTGGAAGATGGATTTTGTTTTCATATCAGGCCTCGGCTTTTACCAGTATCGGTGAGGAGGAAACAAACGTGTTCTCTTTTTTTTATTATTTTTTTTAAGGGCTGATTGATAAAGTCTGCGTCGTCTTTTTTCACCATGGGTGTGCAAACATTTTACAAGCGCAGTGCGGCGCATGTTTGGACATAATATAGTAAACAAGCGGACGGAGACACGGGGGAGTGGGAAGAGGTCAGCTTATATGGCATATACTGCTTTTCCGATCCCAGAGGGGCCACAACTTCCTGTGAGAAGGCTGTTTTAATTGAGTGCTATAGAACTATTGACAATTTAAAAGCAGCTGTTTATACCGTCAGGATGTATAAAGAAGCTCACGAGGACCCTACAGTATATGTGGGATATGAAACAACCATTCAGCTACTGGGGATTTGTGTTGCCTTTAATTTAAATGATGATGCAGCCTTGGATGAGGTCACTCGCAGGGTTGTGATTCACGGCAAAGTAATTGAAGTTCCCTTATTTGGAGGAGGTTTGGGGAATTAATCGCCGGATGCTCAAGGACACCGAGCCGAGATGTCCAGAAATAAGACAGGATTAATTGAAAATCTTAATTACTTTCTAAGGGCATAAACATCTAAATATCAATTAAAATGTGTTTCCCGCTGCACTTAGAGAATATGAGGAGCAGCGGTTAATTAGACGTCGAGACTGACGGGTGAACTCACCGGTTTTCAATATAAGCCCTTCAATTGAACTGCTATGATTTAAGGCCATAAATAATGCATGTGAGGCTTTTACTTTCAGACTTTTTCCTGAGCATTTTTCTACCTGTTATGTGTAAATGTTCAGAGTCGCTAATTCAAAGTTGAACAAAGTTGAAGGTTAGATAGATAATATAAAGCAAGGCGTATTCGGGTTATAATTCAAGTTTCTTAAATTATAGAGTGCATATTAAGCAGAGTTATATGACTGGGGCCAACAGGGAAATAATATCCTCCAGCCGCTTCGCTAGTGCTGTGCGGTTGACTGAGCAGATAAAAGCTTGAGTAAAAATGGCTAGTGGATGAGGAAATGTTTTGGAGGTGTAACAGTGATTGTTATTCAAGGGACACCCTTCCACCACAGCCGGCAGTGGGGCCTTGAGGCCTGTCTGTCATCTCACCGAATTTCACACTCTCTTATTTTTTCCCCTCGTATTTATTCATTTATCTGTCATTTTTCTTAATTCCAGTTCATCTTTTGGGAATTGTTCAAGGCCCTTTTGTTTCACTGAGCGTTATTTACCCTCCCGCCCTCCCGCGGTAGCCACTGCTTTTCTGCCTCAGCTGAGAAAAGGGACCAGTCATGAGCCATTTAACCACGGGGAAGCAGGAGGGCCCCTCTAAACTGGTATTTCCGAACCAATCTAGGTAGTGTATTCGAATTGCAGAGTAACAAATGGACAGTGGAAGGGGTTTGTAATGGTGATTAGAGTCTGAAATTGGTTCAGATTTACAGTGTCAGTCAGAGATGGAGAGAGAGGAATAAGCAGTCTAAGCGGTCTAATGGATCCATCAGCTTGCTTCGGCTGCTCAGTGGGCCGAGTGGGGTCACCAGCCATCCGCAGGCACCACAAAAGCACTTCAATTTTGTTAGGAAATGTATCAATTTAACTGACTCGAGCGGCACACTGAAAACCTAATGAATCTGGACTCAATTTTCCAGCACACTGCCTCTATGAACTGGAGGAAACAATGTTGGTGGTGCAGGGGTGAAGTCGGGCCGTCCTGATTGGCTGGCGCTGACTTCCCAGCCCTCGGCGCGGCCAGTCAGGAAAACAGGGGCAGGCCTCCGTTTATCTAACGATAGTGGCGGCGCCGACTGCTGTCACTCATCTGACAATCACGTCATTAAAGGTAAATTGGCTTCTATTTCAGCGGGATGATAATGCTAATTGAGTGGCAAAACATAATACCAGGAACTGTTGTGTGCCGTTAAGGGGAGGAGGGGGACAGATTAAATGGCCATACAATGGTGGGCGTCAGGCATGGCAGATGTTGCTTTGTGCTGAGGACTGCATTGACATATCTCTTGCTTGTCAGGCCCGGGCTTTAGAAGAGACTTACAGGACAGGGGACCAGATGGTCTCATACAGAGGGTGAATAAAGCGGTTAAACAGCAGCACAGTTTAAAGACAACTCCGCTACAAGAAATGTGCTGGTTGGTAAATATAAAACAAAAAGTGGGGGATGCTTTATCGATTCAGCCACTGCAGGCCAGACCTGACGGCCGACTAATGAAGGGACCCCGGTCTGTGGTTTTCCCAGCCAGGCCCTGATCACTGTTCACTCTCCCTTTAGTGGAGCTGTCAGCCTGTTTTCTTTTTTTTTCTTTCTATTGGCTGCAGAATGACAAAATCGGGGGGGCCAGCTCATTGCTGAGGTCAAGGAATACTGCTAAATGGCTTGTATTCTCTTCATGGGAGTTTAGCCCTTTGATAGATAGAATCTAATGTTGCATAAGTAGATTAACTAACTCGGCTGCCACCCATTCGGAGGATTACCTTGACATTTTTTTAATGATACGGCACACCTTGGACGCGTGCCGGGAGCATCTGCAGTTTGTAATGTGCAGGACTGCGTAGCCTTATGTCTATGTGCACTATACTTACACAGCATAATATAATGCTCACTGTCAAGCTGTTATGGAGTTGAGAGGCTGCCCCTCCACTTGACCTCACCATTATGGCGCGCACTGATCTCATTTGACAAAGCCGGCTGGAGCAGCCCTCGATGTCTGACAAGTCTTTGGAGAAAATCCTCCTCAAAGCAGAATTAATATTAAATGAAATGAGAGTGAAGGTCCAGTTGTAATCGGCGGGCATCAGATCCGAGAGTGTGGTGCGGTCGAGTGTGTGGCGCCTTTCTATTAACGTCAGAGGAGGGGAATAAAGGTTAGCTGAGGTGTTCCAGGGGAGGAAAAAGCATTACACTTAAAGCAAAATATTATACTTATGGGGACTAAAATCTACTCTGACTTTTATGCCCGGTCTAAAATGATCTTCCTCATATAGTCACACAAAACTCCTGCGAAAATAAAACTGATTTATCTTTGAATTGTCTTTGACAGTATATTTTGCAGTCGATGTTTCCCTTGTTGCATTTGACTGTCGACTATTCATAAGACAGTTACAGCCCGAACCGCACTGAGACATCCTGGTCTCGACAATGCAATCCGTTTTGATAAAAGGGGACGGCTATTTCACTCGTGATCTCACCGAACCCGAGTGTGATGTGGGATTTCTGGGTATTTTGCTGTCTTGTCTGTTTTTCCTCAACGCGAAAAACAGAAGCGGGGCTTTCTAGTTTATTTCAGCAGGAACAAACATAAACAAGCACATAGATTTGTGCCGAAGCCCCACGGAGAAGAGGAGTTACAGATGCTATTTTACAGGTTCACAGCGACTATTTTATTTTTTGCCTCTCCTGTCCGTCCCTTAGGTGTTTGACTGTGAGACATTTAATCGAGGGACTAGCAGTTTCATATCAGTAACAAAAATCAAATAATGCAAGATGATTTACTCCCCCTAGCAACTAGGGAGCAGTACTCTTAGCAACCAGCCAAGCCCTGGGCTTCGGTGTAATCAGCTTGAAAATATTTCAATTATTGTGTTGATTTTAGTGGATTTGAGAGGCGGCTGGTGTGCGCCTCCGTACATTCAGCCCATGACCTGCAGAGGAAGGCATTGATTTAAACAGGTGTCAGAAAGGAAACGCAGAGGCAATTTAAATGGGAATAGGATGGCAAAGTCATTGAGCATTGTTCAGTGCATGTGTGACATCCACCCGATGCTGCCAAATCAATGCAGCTCAGCTGAACTAAAGACAATCTACCTGGTGGAATCATCTGTCTGCCGTGAAGCACCGGAGCAAAAGGATTGCTTTTATTTTCCTGCGTGGCCTCGTCTCAGCTTTTGTTTGCACACAACAAAACCAGACTCCTTAGCACATTAAACTGATTGAAGACTAATTGCTTCCGTCACCACACATGAGAAAAAGTGTGAAAGCTTATCTCTGTTTATTATCATGAGTACAACTTTTAAGATGAAGAGTTAAAGGTCGTGTAAACGTCTGGTTTTTTTCAGTGTGAATTAATTAAGTCCAATAGAACAGGGAAACTGTTTCTGTTTTTGAATATTATGGTAAAATAAAACATGTAGCGTGGTTTGAAGTTAGAATGTTTCCATTGAAGACCCAAGCTAATTTTATTTGCTGTCACCTGGGATACAATTATCCTCTCTGAACAAAGAGTTATTGTCTGCTTGAGTCCATGGATTCAGCCATAGAAGCTTTGTATTCACTTTCATGAACCTCAAGACAAAATTCTGTTATTATTATTTGTATAGTTTGTGAGCATTTGTTTGTATTTTTGTTTCTCTGGAAAAAAATGTAGACATATATATATATTTTTAATTCTTTCCCGAGAATCGTTGGGGGCCTGCCATCTTTATTTTGAATTGCTCAGTGTATTGTGAACTTAGTTGGTTATGACTCGGTTAGTAATATTTAATGTATTATAAATCAAATATGCCTAAGCTCTAAAATGTGTTTTAAGCAAAACTATTGCAGCTACATTAGCAATATATCTATATAGATATATACAGTATATATATCTATATATATCTATATGTAGATATATATAGATAGATACACTTGCATTCTGCTGCGGCAGCGACTAGCAGATCTGGTTGAGCACTGTTTCAAAAGGTTTTAAACGTTTAACGTAGACTAAATCCAACATTTCTAGTCATTAGCTTTAGTTTATTTCTGTGACTGTTGAATGAATGAATAGTTTGTTTTTAAAATGAGCTTTTTCTCACATCACTAAGTTGAAAATTGCCTTGTGTGTATTTATACCTACTGTGAAAGTTTAACTCAGGTGCTGATACGTTGAACAGCTTTTCTTCTTGTTTTTGTCTCTTTAGCTCTCGTGGTATTTTCATCTTTGAGGGGACTAATTTTAGTTAAAAGAAAACAATGTTCTGGTTACTTATAGTGACACCATAATATGCAGCAATTAAATGTGTTGAACTTGTTTTGTGTTCAAGCAGAATTACTTGGATTTACTGCTTTAATCAAGTCTCATGTTGATAACAAAGCACCCTCTGTTATAATGTGGGCATAATGTGTAGGTGTTGCGTGTTATGTGAGCTTGTGGGGTTTGTTCAGTGCTGAAATATGATTCCTATTCATTTGGAAACAAATAATTACTACTGTTGCTTTAAGATCAGATCTTTGAATTGATCCTTTAGTCCAAACATACAATCTCATGTTCTAATGCTTTATATTGGCATCTAGCTCAAATCATATTGCTTCCTTCATCTCTGTGTTTATTTGTGTCTTTTCATGAAATCTGAATAAAGTATTCCAAATCAAGATAGCTGAACTTTTCTAACTCTACCCTTCAACTCACAACACAGACTTTCTCCTCTGCACCATCCCAAAGATAAGAATTCTGTTTGTTTGCTTTTTCTCTGTCCACTGCACTGCAGGCAAACCTGCAATCTGACCTTCCCTCAAAAATCTATTTGCAGGAGCTACACTGTATGTACAGGAGAAATATATCAAAACAAATATGAGCAAAGTAAGTAAATGTATAATTCAGGAAGTGTAAACATTGGGAACCACAGACTTCTGGATTCCTTTTTTAAAAAAAAACTCTTCTAGAGTAACAACTGCTGAGAGGTTTTCAAGAGGAAACAGATCATGGAGTGGGCGAAAGACGAAAGTGAAAAGAGTGATTCTGAAGGGTCTGATTCACACTGGAATAAGACTCATAGCTGTGTTAAGCACTGAGGACATAGTACAGGTAAGTACATCATGGACATGTTTTATCAGGCAAAAGCAAATACTTTGTTATTAAAGGCCCAGAACACATGCACAGGTTATTTTGTCCGATAACAGACCAGATTATCCCGTTCATGTCTATGTGGCACAAGAAGAGTCAGTCACTTTAAATGACTCACCAGTTTTGATTAACACAAATCAAACTTTGACATGTGAATCATCCAGCGTGCGGCCAGTTTACGAGGCAGAATCTGAGTGACCTCTCAATTCAGAAGTTATGCCAAGGAGGTTCTGTCGTCTGTCTTCTGTCTGTTGACTTTAGGGCTGCAACAATAATCGATCACTTATCTACTACTAAATCCATCACACATTATTTTGAGTGTTTTTTAAAACTCTGTGATTTCCGCTGCTTAAATTTTGATTTGTTTAAAACAAAACGTACGCTGACGTCTCTTGTAGCTTGTGCGCTTGCTTGTTTGTGCATTTGTACAATCCTGCAACGTCATCATCCACAACAGAAGTGATGACACCTTAGCTAATATGTAGCCTTCCTAATTTAACGGCTAACTCTAGTTTTTACGTTTTGCATATTGATTCATGTTTGATTTACACGACTCAATAATCGCCACCTGGCTCCTTATGAAGCTCACCCGAGTAGCAACTTATCACGTATCGGATTGGTGTGCACGTTAAAATATACATCGCACCTCCACTCCATCACTTGATTGAGAGCACCTTCAACCACTCGGTGGGGCGGCGCTGCTCCGGGCTGCTAGTTTCACTGGTGTTGAAAGTCTCTTAATTTGGGAAGCGCTGGTAGTGAGGCTCGTGAAAATGTGCTGAGTATTCTTAATAGGACCCTGAGGTGGAGGGCGCCATTGAGTTGATGCTCTTAGTGTAAAATATCTGACATCGCTTACTGACTGGAGAGTTCTGGCACATAATACACTGGACTGAGTGGTGCTGCAGGTCCCTGCATGGGATTGAGAGATTCTGAACTTTTTTGTACCACACATTGGGAGTGTAACTTGATATTAGTCCCAATGGGATGAATCACAATTCCAGTCAAAATACTGAATGAATTTATCTGTGGGTTTTTAAAGTAGTTTTTAATTACTTTTCTATTTTAGAATATTATTGTTATTTCATTTTTACTCGTGCAGCACCAGTTCTAGACCTGCCTGTTTAGAATGGGCTGTTCTCTTGGGCTGTGTTAATGCTGCGGAGGTACTTCAGAATTATTCCTTGTCCTTAGTGAGTCCTCCTCAAACAGTTGTTTCAACATACTGTCACTTTTTATTGATTGTGTGCTGGACGTCTATGGTGTAGAATGAATTTTGTTTTTCATCCTACCTGGTTTATCTGCACTGGGGATTTTAAAGTCACTCTTTTTCTTTAAATGAAAGTGAATTTGCTTTATTACTGTTTATTACTTATTAAGTTTTAATGATGGACTTAACTGTTAACTGTTCATTTTTTTCATATATTATATTATTATAAGATCACAAATAAATACTACGTGATTCAGCTCAATATAAAGCAGTGCAGCAACAAAACAAACGTTGTGCTTTTACTGAAGACAAATTGCTAAAGAACAAGTGATTCCATGATTGTTGTTGCCATGACGGAGATCAGCACCGGTGCCGTGTGTCTGTTTATTTTCACTCCGATTAAATCTGGTGAAATCAAAATTGGCAAATTAACTAAATAATCTTTCCCTGCCCCAGCTGACTGCGACAGAGCGCTGGTCGCCTGTTTGTTCAAATTTTTTTAATGTTGAATTTATCATGTGTCCGAATTGCATCAAATCTGACACTGCAATTCCATGGGTCACTAAAAGTACACGTGCCAATTGTAAAGCTGATAAGTTGAGCGGTTTTAGGACATATGCGTTCCACATACGGACAGACGTTTGTGGAATTAGTAGGTAGATTGTAAGTAACTTTTACTGTAATTACCACAACTGACATCGTAAAATCCAAAATGCTTATTTGATGTTGTGTTGGTACTTGGGTCTGTCCTGAAAATTAGGTCTCAATTTCATTGGGATTTGCCTGATTAAATAAAGATTCATACTGCGTATATGTGATAAGAGGGTGGCCAGTGTAACATTTTGTCAGAGGAGGCAGAATTTGTAGAATTTGCCTGTAAACCTTGTAAGCTTCTTTTCCTTCACCCATAATAATATTAATAATAATAATACTCAAATAATTTCCGGCCTCATGAAAGCGGGGGCAGGGCACTGAATGAAACACCTTTTTTTGAGCCATGTAAGTTGAACAAATGAAATAAGAAAGAAATACAATCTGATTTATTCCTTGGGGTTCATTATATTTCTGCTGCAAAAAAAATGATCATAGGCTTTATTTAGCGTATTCCTCGCCAAATTTTAGATTTTCATAAAAAAACAAAAGTAAATCTGTAAATAGAAAAGCTTGAAAACGCTGGACAGTTTAATACTTATTAAACTTTATTACTTTAAATCAAAGTGTGTAAATCTGTGTAAAAATTAGACTCCAGATCCTGACTCCTTTTCTCATGAAGAGGTTTTCTGTAAGAGCTTTTATTAGTTGGGTCTGATAACACCACTGGTGCACAGCGGAAACAGAAAGACACGGCTGCCTCCACCTTTTGGCTTCCTGCTGATGCTCTTGCACTTAGAAAAGGACTTAATAGATATTATATGGAGACGTATCAATGCAATGTAGCGTAGTTCTTTTGGCATTTTTTTTCTAAGTTTCCCATAGTCCTCATCAAGGACTGGCAGAAAGAAGGAAAAAGAAATCCAAAAATTCAAGTTAGAAAGGTGCTAATGTGTGTGATCACATTAATCGTCTGGCAGGATCTCACTTTCAGCGGTTAGTCCATTATGATTCACACTGATGTGAGGTCTAGGTGTCAGGTGTCATAATTTAATTGTGTTGTTTTCTATTTCTCGGGGATACTTGAGGGACTGTAGAGCCGAGTAATGCAGAAGAGTCCACCTCTGCTCTTTCGTTTCTTTCCCCCTCGCTCTCCTCTTAATTGGAGACACTGGGGGTTCACATCACTTTTCACTTTAATCTTGACCTTAGAAGATAAACCACTGATAAAGACGAGAATCATTATCTGCCCAGAGAATTCAAGGAATCATTTCCTCAGCTCATGTTCTATTCATTAGTGGGGAAAGTGCTTTTGTAGTGGAGGATATCTTGAATTTGCAGACACGCTGTAAGATCTGTGACAGATCGGGCTGTTGTCTGAGGCCGTGTGTTGTCTGGTCAAAACGGAGCCTTTTAATGATGTTTGGATATAACGTTTGCCAAAGTTATTCAACTCCTTAAGTGTTGTTGATATTGGTCTCAGCAGGTATCTCAACTGAAACAATATTGAAATTCTGAAAATATCTTGAAACAAGACCACACAGGAATCCTGTGAAAACACAATCTGATGAATTTGTTATTTAATTAGACCTTCTCTGCGAAGCACCAACCATCAAATACACAACAGAATAAAAAGAATAACTTCCAGTGGGAAGACAAAGAACAATGGGTTTTGCCCTATAAATTTGATGTGTAGATATGTATAATTTGTTAATAATGGGCTCACATTTACCCCTCAAAATTCTTTGTATTGCCGTAACAGTGGATCCATGATTTTTTTTATTTTCAGCCAGCGACGGATTTAAGTGGTTGAAATGAGACAGATTTTTTCATCAAGCTAATGTTCACTTCATGAGATTGGCCTTATTTGAAGTGTTTCAAGCTGACTCGTTCCAAAAAACACTGTAAACAGGGTTCTAAACAGAAACCTGATTCAAAAGACTGATGCTAAAACTCTAATTCGAAAATGTCGTGGGCCAAAAGTTAGCATCATCACCAGCTGATGATCTATATAAGACATACACTCTCAAAATCTGCTTTTTGCCTTCACTCCAAAAATAAAATAACATGACCTGTATCACAATCTAAATAATATCCAATAAATACTAAAGCGGGGCCGGCAACATTTCTGAAGTCCTCCGATTTAGCAGCTCGGTAACTCCGGAGTAGAGTGGACACCAAGCGTCTCCTTGGCAGAGTTGGTGCGTTTTCAAATGAAAATATAGTAGAATGGATGTAGCCGGACTTGCAATTGGTTGAGTGCGTGTCTTGGCGGGACCTCGATAGTGCGGCTCCATGATCACTACTGCTCCAACGCCTGATGACGATGCCTGTTTCCAGTCATTTTTGAACAGGAGGAAGTGGAAACCCACCTGGGTTACATGTCGTTCATCTTTATTTACTTTTTAAACCACAAAACACTTACAATTTTACTTACAAATTACATAAATGTCTGTATTCCAGTCCCACTACTTGTGCATGGCGCCACACAGTATGTGTCTGTTTGAAGGAAACCCTTGCTTTGTCCTGGAGTGGCCACTGACTGGTTTCCATCAAGGACAAAGTCACCTTCCTCTGGAGGAGAATCCAGTCCTCTGAGACTCACTGTGGCTTGTGAGTCTACTGCCAGAACTAGGTCAACTCACCTCTTTGCTGGAAGTTATACTATTATATCCTTAATGTTGTTTCTCTCCCGGTGTGTGACTTTCCATGTGATTGACTTGTTTGGTGTATCCTCCAGCCACTGCTGGCGACAACACCACTGACACACGTGTGGCACCGAGCAGAATTCAGTAGCTATTGGTGCCTCTGCAACAGGCAGACATTAAACCACACGTTTGGCTTTAAGGGTCAGATTACTGATATATTATATCTATTCTTTCATATATATAAAAGCGACTTGGGAAAAACATGGATAACTGTCACATTTATTGTTCTAATAATAATTTTTGTTTGACCTGAAGATGAAAATATAATGTTTTCTCGCATGTCGGTGCTGAACACTACTCTTTGACAAAATAACTTGGCTTTTGTGATAATTATGTTTTCATTTTTTATACTGAAACACAAACTATGACAAGAAAATACAAACATGTCGCCCTCTCTGACGCTCGGCTGGAAGCTGTGTCTCCATGAAACAATGATTGGAACAAATTACACATTGATTGACAGCAAAAGAAATTGATAATGATGCAGTTTTTAGAAAGTTTAACTTTCAACATGAAATGAATATTGTAAATTTGAGTATATAGTAGCTTAATTTATGATAGTTGTCATAACTGAAGAATCATGACAATGGAGGGTGTGTTAAAAGAACAATAACACCCTAATATACGCCATTTGAAAAGTAACTTTTATACATAAAAGTGACTCTAAAGTCATTCTTAAAGTAAAGTCATTCTTTTTATGACTTCACATAAAAAGTCACTAATATGTAAAAGTCACTCATGGCTTATTTCTTTATATTAATATACCATTAGTTCCTATGGATTTGAAAGAAGGATGATGTATATTCATAATTCCACAAACTGCTTAAACACCACATTTGATCATCACATATTTTATCATTTGTGACAATGGTTACAATATATCAATAGGTAGAACTCAGTGGTTTGGTTTGAATCACTAAACTAACACATAATCGCTAATTCTTGCAAATGTAGCATCTATGTTTGATTTTTAAACAGAGTCAAAACTTCACAGCAAGATCCAAACCTGCAAACAGTAAACCTCTTGGTATTTGGTCCTGCTTTAACTGTCTGTAGACAAAAGACCAGATACTGTAAAGATGATACTATTTTAGTAAAGGGAGGATGTGATGGTTCTCTATGCATTTCTCTAAACTGCCCATACATCCAGCTTAAGAAGCTAATCATTTCCTCCCTTTCTTAATCACTCATTTTGAAAGCCCTGTCTGCTCATCGATAGCAGAGAAATTAATGTTATGTCCTAAAATGTTCCTTCCTCAGGTCCTCTTCAAACTGTCAATAACGTGTTGGGGGGGGACCCTGGGCTGCCCTCCTTGATGGCTGATGGATATGCTCACACCTCCGAGAGGTAAACAGCATTGATTCTGTCCCACTATCACCTCTAATTTGCTTCCAGCCTCTGCACAATAAGCTCCTTTATGACTAATCACACCCATTTACAGGACTGATACAGGGCTCTTTCTTTTTTATTTCCAGAAGTGTGCCTAAAGCTCTCAGTCGCACCGTGTCAGTATTGAAATGTTTCTGGGCTGTCACATCTTGCCACTTCCTCGGCCCTAATGTGATCGATTGGGACGGCTACAGAGCCATAACATGCTCCTCTACAGAGCACTTTTATAGTAACATTTCAGGCCCAGTTGAACCCTCCTTCCCCTGGGCCATTAAATGAAAAACTGGACCTCGAGTGGATCTCTGAGTCTGGTCCATCCCTGAGCTTACAGGCACGTTAATGACAGAAATTGTACATGTCAGTACTACCAGGGAGCCCAAGGATTAAATAATGTGCATGTAATAGTGAGATCTGAGGTCTTGGCCTGGATGTGCTAAGAACATTTGCAATACCACTTTAATGACGAAAGGAAAGAGCCGAGTCTGAGACTCTTGCCTTGGAGGACATGTCAAGCCTTTCATGGGAACCATTTTTAATTGCAACCAAAAATGTCTATTAGTGAAGACTCCCCTTAGGCACATACTGTATCCATTATAGAGGTCAAACTTTAAGGTTGGAATATATCATGTGAAAGATTTGATCAAAATATTGTTATTGTCATTATTATTATTATTATTAAAATTGTTGTATTGTACTCAGACAATATCATTAAGTGTAAGTGGGGAAATTAGTGAAACTGTGACAATGAAGCTCTTATTGTTAGGGTTTAAATGTGATTGTGGAAATGCAGTCATTTAACCCTCTGAGCTTTACACATATTCATAGTTTGTCATGTGATCTGCTGTAGTGAAGCTATGAATTGTTTTGTCATGTCTTTTTGTATAGTTACCTTTGCCAAGGAGGTTTTCACCCCTGTCCATTTGTTTGTTGGTTGTTGTTTTTTTTGGTCAACAATATTACCTAAAATTACTTGACAGATTCCCACAACCCCTGGTGGACGGATGTGGTATGGGTCACGGAATAGCTCATACAATTTTGGGGACGGATCCAGGATACATTTTTTCAGAAAATCAGACATTTTTATGGGACTGATATTAATGGAATTTGGTGTAAATCCAAATAGAAAGTAATCCCGATTTACAGAATTTAAAGGTGCAGTGTGTAGAATTTTGTGATATCTAGTAAAGAAGTTTCATGTTGCAGCTGAATACTCAAGGGTAAAGAAAACAACAATTCGTACAATTAAGATGAAACACAATAGTGAAAACATCTCTCTGCCAATTGATCCCTTTCACCTAAATCTTACACACTGGACCTTTTTAAAATGTGGTCTCATAAGGGGACTGTTGGTGTAAGTATACGCTCTACTGAGTCCCATCCTAGTTTTTAAAAGTGACATTTAAAAGCTTTTCATGATCACAATCAAATTTGCAAAATTGGGCAACTAAAGGTTTTGTTTTACCTTTGCATGTTGAATTTATATTCACATCATTGTAAACGCTGGATGGTAAAACAAATGTCAGTAAATTCCATGAATTCAATTCCAATCCTCACTTAATCCTGTTATTACATCCATTCGTGTGGAATAACTGGAACACACAGGATGACAGTGGTAGCAGATGGCCCATGGGACATGATTGTCAGATTTAAGAGTTAGAAAGCACTGACACACACAAATAAATTTGGGCAGTGTTGCTTTAACATCTGAGAACACTGTTTAACTCATCCCATCTCAGGAAGTTGTCACACTTCACACTTCATTAACCTCTGGGGCACAGTTTCCCTGGGAATACGAGGAAGGGAAACGCTTGACTTTTTCATATAAATCACCACCAGGCAGTGACAACATTTACATGCACGCAGCACTCTAGATAATAGCTGATATTCTGGTTAAGGTGTGGTTCAGTAAATGCTGTTTATATGCGCTTTCACGTCTCGAGCACAATACCCACATACATGTGCATGAACAAAAGTATTCCAAACAGTGCTGTGAAAGGCTCTAATCGCAAAAAACAACAATAATTGGGATGAGGCGAAATTTACTCGTGTCCGTGTCCCTGGTTAAACTGACATATGCCAGGTTCCAAAGCATGTGTTTACACAGTAGTGTAACACTTGCATGGAGCCCAGTAGAATTCATTTTCATATGTGTTGACTGCTGGCCTGTGTGCATATAGCCTCACCGAATTTTCTGAATTTTAGCTTTTTGGAGGGAAAATTCAATAGTATATCTTATAGACATGATGTTTACATTTACCAACCCATGAAAAGAATGTCATGGCCTACAGTTTGTATTATTGGTGATAGAAATGATTATTCTCTAAGAAATCCATCTCAAATCAACATCTACTGTGCAACCAGCCTCTAACTAGCTTTTTCTGGAAGTGAATCTTTTTGTCACGCAGTTCTGTCAAACCACTGTTTAGAGGTTAAGAATGACTCTTTCTGCTTCAATTGTTTTCTGACGGCCATGTGTTTTCACCCCATGTAAGGCTGGCTTCTGCCACCTGGGTTGCCACCATGTTATAGCCCACAATCACTTCTTGTTGTTCCATTACCTCAGTGGTGGCGCATCCGATTCCACTTACCTCCGCCAACACATTTTGACATTTTTTTTTTGATATTTCGGATTTTGAAATCCGAAATATCCACTGTCAGAGATGACAGGCCAATCACAATGGCACCCTCCGCTCCAACAGCGGGCTGAACTTCAGAGCTGGTACATTTTGACAAGTGTCTGTCACATACACAGGCAAAGTGAAAAATTGACAGTCAATCTGAATGCATACAGCTGAAGCTAAACTTTGACCAACTGTGTAAAAGCTTCAAAGTAATTTTTTTTGTGACTTTTTGCCCAGCTGCAGTCGATATGATGCTCTCTGAGAATCTGTGCATGCCTCTGAATCTGCAACCGTTTCTGCTGTTCTGAGACGTCAACATGGGACTGTGGTCTGGAGCCGAGTCCTCTTCTTCCTTGGATCACAGCAGTGTCTTGCCTTGGATGATACCTCTGCAGTCCGTTGGGATGGGGTTATTGAACAAAAGATTCATTTTCCCAAAGCTTTCGGGCAGAAGCTGAGGATGTTCCTCCTCCAGGGTTCCTTTTGTAAGCTACATGTAGCCTGGTGGAGATTCATATAGATCCAGCAACAAAATATCAAAGAAATTATAGGCTTATTGAACTATGAAATCCTATACTGGGACCTCGAGCATGGAGGTTACCTGGCTGCAATAATTTGCCAGCTGCTACGAGTAGCAACTAGTTGCTGCCCACACACATAAATGGCATAAGCAGAAAACCCCATCTCTCTTTTTATTATCAGGAACCATGAATCCTGCAGGTGTGTGGATATCTGAGAGCCAGTGTGGTGTGTTAACTGGCCCCCAGATGGATACAGTTCAAAACAAAGCTCCTGTGCCCCAAATGCTAAAGATCTGGAGTCTGCAGCACGTGACTAGGCAGCAGTTAAAAGAATATTAGGACAAATTTTGCCAGGAAACCAAATATTACTTTATTGCTGTTGACTACAAAAGCTTTGCTTTATGCTCTGAGGTCTCCTTCCCCTACTTGCACATCATTTAACAGCTCAGTGGTATCCTAACTGTCTCTTTTATTAACCCAGCTGTACGCAACAGCCTGTTTCTTGGTTTTCTTTGTTAATAATATGTAGGAAAGGCTCATTTTCATCATGACAGGAGGCCTGCTAGTGTCCCCCCCTTCATCTCCTGCCTCCTTGAACTATTGTTTCAAGTCTAAAGTTTGTGCTGCAGCTAATCGTAGCAACTGGTCGTCACATACTTAACCAAACCTTTTAGAAGAAAGACCGATTGCTGTTACTGCCTGGAGTTTTCTGTCACTGTCACCCATCCCTCTTGGATTGAGGATTGCTTTCATGTTCTTGTTAAACTAAAGCCAGTCCCAACTGATTCCCTAACACCTTATTCATCCAGCACATGGCCTGATTATGTGCTGCCTCAAGATCTGGCAGGATCTTGATCTCACCACGAGTTGTGTCTGTGTGGTTAATCCACAAGCTCTTGGCCGAGCACGTCAGTCTCGGCCTCGGTCTTGGCACCTTGTTACCAGTCGTGTGGGTTATTTTCTATGGATCAACAACCAGTACTACATTTGCATGCACCAAATATTCTGGTTTGTGTTACTGCCAGAAAGACAGTATTCCCATGATTGATACATGTCCTGTGGTCAGGCCCTCCAAAACGTATAACGGAAATTATTTCCAAGTCTTTCGCAATGTTTCTTAGTTATTTTTGTCCCTCTGTCCAAAATAATGTGTGTAATAATGTTGTGTTTAAGGCACAGACTTGAATGTAAACCTGGCAAGAAGCCATGTGTCACAAACTGTCGTAAAAAGCCCATTTGAGACCCATTTTACGAGTGTTTCTTAGTTCTTGTCCAAACAATGCTCCTGAAACCCGAATATGGACAAATTCAAAGTCTCAGCTGAAGAAGATCCAAATCCAGAATATCCAAATGGAATATGATGTTCACTCGACCCTTTTCAAATAACAAAAGGTTATCATATTCAAAATAATCGTGGAATATTAGTTTGCATATAAACGTACTGGAACAAATTTCATTCACATGCATCTAATGCAACAGTAATGAGGGGTGAGTTTCTAAAATGCTTGACTTTAGGCCAGTGGCTAACCCTTACCCTTACCTGAACTAAGTGCTTTTAGTTGCATAAACTTTGCCGTACCTTAAAAGTGCAATGAGTGGATGTTAAAGAAAGAGATATGCTGAGATTAGTTGAGGTCATTTTCCGCATTATTCTATCTTAACAGTGAACATTCTGTTGATTTTATTGCTTTAAAGTGGGAACTCAGACTGCACTTTTTTTATCTCTCTATCTCAAAATGTGTTGTTCATGCATAACAGCTGCGTTTAGACATTTAAAGGAGCTGCTCCATATGTTGGTGGTGGTGTTACTATAGTTCTTATTGTACATACCTGTTACTCTTGTAATGCATTATATGACATATCATAGCTAAAGTAAAGATAGTGTGATCATCAATTCGAATACAGGAGTCTACTGCTGTTGTATAACGGATCATACTCTGAACTGAAAAGGCCGTCAGGATATTTGAAAGCTCTGTATACAGTACTTAATCTGCACATGGGCAATAGTCTGCCAATT
This sequence comes from Verasper variegatus, assembly GCA_026259375.1. Classification (NCBI taxonomy): domain Eukaryota; kingdom Metazoa; phylum Chordata; class Actinopteri; order Pleuronectiformes; family Pleuronectidae; genus Verasper; species Verasper variegatus. The sequence continues at coordinate 9,287,316 of CM048054.1, forward strand.
AACCTACACAAATTAACTGGAGCCAAATACAGACCATGGAATTGATTGTAGTTGTTAAGACCGTATTCTTTCAAGAATAGAATCATCAGAGAAGGTGATAATTGGTTTGTATATGCAGACAGGTGTATAGATATATCGCCTCACAACGTTTTGTATTGTGGTACATTAGTGTTCACGTAGGTTACATAACAGCATCACAGATTTGAAATTCAAACCCTGAGTCCTCCTATGTGTTTTAATTAGCTGCAGGAGAAAATTGACCTCTCAGGCATCATTTAAAGGCGCCTCTCATTCCACCACGCAAGCAGAGCAATAACATAGCCTATAAGCTAATGCTTCCTACATTAAGTCTGCCAGACAAGAGTTAGCAGCTGTGGTAGTTTGTGAAAGTTCATAGTGGCTGATATATTTCTGTTTGCGCTGCGCATTCGCTGCTTGGTTTTTGAAAAGCAGTTCTCTGAAGATTTCACAGACTTGAAGCCTCAGGTGATATCCAAACATTAAAATCCCTACTGATGACTTAAAAAAAAATCTAATCTGAACAATAGCTTTTATGCGAAGCTACTCAATGCACACGATATCAACTTCTCATGCAGTATATACCAAGGCCCTAACAACGGCATTAAGTCTCATCACACACAGAAATAAATTCAATATCAGGCTTGGTTATTTGGTTTAAATTGATATCTTTAGAAATAGATAGAGATATTGAATTGTCTCATATTATCATAGCTATCTAATTAAATGGCAATCACCAGAAGGGAGTGTGTTGTGCAGTGTAGACTTTGCAAGTTCAGTCTCCTCAGTCTGAGCCAACAACTACTGGGGTAATTTACCTTGGAGATACAGTATTAAATCTAACCTTTGAATACAAACTTAAGAAATCGCGTTAACTAAAACAAACTTGGGATCATGTATAATTAATCCACCTGTTTTTCTGGGTTTTGGTTTACATTACATTTGTGGGTTAGTATTGTCTCTTTGTGTTACAGTGTATTGTTTGATTTCAAGATTGGTTTTCTTTTGTTTTTGTATTTTTTAAAGTAGTGTTCCACTCATGGGTTATCTGCAGTGTAGTCTGAGTACCGGACCACAGTATTATCCATAGATATTTGTAATTCCATGTGATAGGTGAAGGACAACAGATGGAAATCAGCCTACACAGCTTACTCTGGCTCATTTGCAGTATTTTGTCTGTCGATCTATGACCACTGTCCTCAGCAAATAAAAATAAAAATTTAAAAAAGATGAGAACTGATGTGTTAAAGTCAAAGATTCGCCACTTGAATAGACCTCAGATAGAGAAATTGACAATCAGAGACAATCGGATAAAGTAAGATATCACTTCAAATATCGGCTTTCATTTTGGTAAGTTTTAACTTTAGCCAGGTTTTAATAGAAGGAGAAAGTTTAAGAACTCCAAACGATGTGGTGTCAAACAGCAGTTGTTAATTTGCGTTCAGATTTATGTCCAAACACATCAGCTTCCTTCACCTTACGAGACCCTCTCGTCCTTCAGACATCTGCCCTACACCTTGTAGTATTTCTTTCTCGCTTTTATTGTTTTGGTTGCGTTATCTAAAAAAAAAACACAACGCAGGTCATTTTAGGTGATGAGACCACACAGATAGCAACAGGTATGACCACTTTGAAAAGATTATATTAATCTTACACGTCATCATACAAGGATGCAAGTGCTCTTATTGTGGAGAGGAGTCTCATATCTAATCCATGCCTGCAGCTATTCCAAGACAATAAGGAGCCAGAGTAAGGATGCAGAAATGTGCAATATTTAATAAGAAGCACTTTTTTAAAAGAGGCAATGCTTTGTTATTGAACTGATATTATTGCACTCAAGGAAACTACTTCCTCCTCATTATTTTGTATCATGTAATTCAGACGACAGTTCTGATTTATTGATTGGCGATTGGGAAATATATTGTACATTTTGTTGAAGCAGTAGTTTGAAAACCTTAACATTCATTGGTATGTTCTTTTGTTTTCGTTGTAATGTGGGGCAGCCTCTTAAGTTTAAATATTATACCGTATGTTTATTCTACTTTTCAGTTTGATAGATTCGTGTTCATAGATAGTTGTCTCTAATTGTTGCCTTATATATTTATATTTTTTTATTTGCCTTTTTAGGTCACATTTCTCTTAGCACGAGTAATATGTAAATGCAATATTTGCATGATCATTCATTTCAGCCATCCTGTTGTATCATTTAAATGCAACTAGTTTGCTGTGCAAAGTGTTATATGGTTATTTTTTAAGTACTTTTTGGAGTAAGGTAATATAGAAAACCTCATTTATCAGAAAGTTGGCATCTGTGTTGTCATGACAACTGGCATATCATATCACTACAGCCTTTACTCTGATACAAAATAATATTTAAAAAAATCTTCTAACAGACCAACATCCTACAGCATGAAAAAGCATTTTTGTATTGTATATCATGTGTTTTCAGGAACACCCCCCCTCAGGAGTCTTTACAAAGATTGTGGAAAATGGTATTTAAATATTTTTTTTAAATCATTATGAATAGGATACATAAGAATAAAAAAAAAAGGGATTATGATATTTAATCATGACATTAGTGATTCGTAACAACATCAATTTGCTATCTTTTTAAAATCAGCTATGCATTTGGAATAAAGTCACAAAAATATATTTTCAGATATTTTGTGAGTTAAGCTGCAAAGCTACAATCAAGACAACTGCTTGATTGTCTTAGAAAGTCGCAGATGGTTAAATGTGTTTTAGGATTAATTCATGTTATTTAGTAGAAACCAGGTACAATTCTAAAGAATATTTGTATTCACCTTAATTTAAGTTGTAATAAAGTGTCTTTCTTTTTGTGTTAACATCACAAAACCTGAGGTGGGAACACTGAAGTGTTAATAACTACATTTTGATTAGTGTGGATTTTATTTTTTGCGAAATACTCCCGAGATAATTACAATTATTTTAAGGATCGTCCAGAAATCAATGCAGATGGTAATTTTCGGGGCTTATCCCAGGTATGCACGGCAAAGATAAGAATGATTAAATCCAGTTGCGCATTAATGAGTGTGAGATGTAAAATAATCCTAAAAGGCATGGCAGAGTTGCTGCAGGAGAAGCCAAATGTCAAGTGCCATTTTTATTTTATGGTGGATCCTTTTTCTTTTTTAAGAGACACGGTTCTTTCTTATCCAAACTGAGCCTGCGAGATGTCACACAGCAACACAAAGCGCACAAGAGTGTGGTCCACACACGCACTTACACACACACACACACACACACACACACACACACACACACACACACACAGGAACACAGATTTGTTTGAAACTTGTAAAAATCCTTCCCTGTTATAAATGCATTACAGCAATTGTTAAATATACAGTCACTCCACATAATGTTGAGAAAACATTGTTATAACACATATATTTTAGGCTATTCTGCTGCAAGCTTAGGTTTTTTTCATAGAACAATGTTAAATTCAACATGGAAAATAATCGATTTCTGCAGGAAGCAGTAAATGGCACAAATGTGCATTTAATTCAGTCATCCGGCGCAGTAAAGGGGATCAATTTATGTCTAATCTGACTTAGTTTACTCGGATATGATTTGGAAAATAAACTGATATGGTGCCTATATGAAAACATTTGGTAAGTCATTTAAGCTTGGAAATGAGGAGGAGGGTTCAGGGGGGGGGGGGGCTTTATTTCTGAAGACGCTGATTTAGACTGCAGCTCGCATGCATCTGCAAATGAGACTCTCAATATCGTGGCCATAATTAATTGCGCAAATTTGTTTCTATTAAATAAAACTAACACATACTGAGAAAACTCCATTAGCCTTAATTAAGCTTGATATCCTAATTTAGGGAAAGTGTCGTGGAAAACAAGCCGGGGTTTTTTTTGGTGGAGGTTTTTTTTCTTTCTCTCCTCTGTCTTTCTCCGATTGTGAAAAGCCTACCAGCTTTCTGCCTTTGGGCTGCTTTTCCTCCTCTGAGAGTTGGAAATGAGAAATGGAAATGGAAATACCAGGAGGTGCTAAATTAGCTGGCTGATCTGCACTTATTGCCGCATACAGGCCCCTATTACTTTGCCAATCTGCGCCTCTCTCTTAGCATTCCGGGCATGGAGAGGGGGCCGCGAGATAGCAGATTTATCAAATGGGAAAATGAATGCATGATGATCAGTTAAATTGAAAATCAGCGTCTGCATGACAGCCCGACCTGACACCTCCGTAATTAGAAAGAAAAATGATGGCGTCCGATGCATAATAGAGCAAAAACAATTTACACTCTCCCATAATGATCCGCCCGTTCAAATTGAAAATTTCTCCGGGTATAAATTGAATTCATAAAGTGTGATTCATGGACGACACATTATCTGGAGGCTGCCCGGGCATATCGATTGATAGTTTGTCTTGAATCGTGCAGCGTGCAGCTCTCAGGCAAGAAAAAGCTTAACTACTTAAGCAAATCGCTAATTTCACCTTAAGGCCACCAATGTGCAGCCAGCGATACTCCTATTCAGTGTGCTAATGAATTATGGATGAACTGGGCATACGTCCCAAATAGCCTCAGAGTAACATGGAGGAAATAAAATGAAAACACACACACATGCTCCGAAGAATCTGACAAGGGGGTGATTTCAAATTGGCCTCTGTTATTCCAAATTGTGTGAAGAAACCCGGTAGAGTGGATTTCTAAATGTGAATTCAGCGTTTTTCCTGAATACTGTCAACATGTTTCTATGATTCAACAATGGGGATATTTTCTCTGTCACTGTAATTTAATTTACAGGGTAATAACATGGGGGTGGGGGGGGGGGGGGGGGGATGGAAAATTCCAATTAAAACTTATCTGGGAGATTAAATATATGGCGTGCATGTAAACTCATTGGTGAGTTCGAGATAACATGGGAGATGATAAGAAATAATCAATAAGAGTAAATAAACAGCACATTCAAGACACAATCTGAGCACCGTGCACACACACACACACACACACACACACACACACACACACACACACAGAGAGGATGCACCTATAACCAGAGCCCTTGCAGGACAATAATCTTGCGCATGTGTGTGTGTGCACTGCGTGTGTCTGCCCCTGTAGCCCCCCATCACCCACCACCACCACCACCAGCAGCAGCAGCAGCCTAATAAGACATTGCTTCCCAGTGCAAACAGCTTCATGGGTCGAGATTTATGTAAATATTTTGAAAGGGACACTGGCTCAGAAAGTCATTTGCGCCGGCTCAGACGCGTCGAGCTGGCCCCTTCTGATTATTTTCAATTTATTTGCAAATCAAGAGCCAAAGAGAAAACTAAAGGGTCCTTTTTTTTCGTCCCCAAACAAGAATTGCGAGCTTCTCTATTTAAACCTGGATCTGATGTGTTTTTTATTTTGTTTTGTTTATTAAGATATTATATATATATATATTTTTATAGATAATATTAGATAATATATTTCTTCCCTGGGTCGACTGGATATTGTGGTCAACATCAGCGCTAATATTGCAAAGGGAAGAAAAGGGGAAGGGGGGAGCAGATGTCCCAGATCCCGTGCGGCTTCCCCGGGGACCACCAGCCCTATTAGAACAAATGTGTTCTGCTATTGTAAATAGGCACGTTCGCCCCGGCCCGTCCTATTACAGCCCGACGCATGATCAATAGGCTGATAACACAGAGACATCAATGTAAAGCGACAGAACAATGAGGGATATCATCGAACATCTATCTTAATATAGCCCCTGCTACAAGGGACCCCTGACAAAGTGGAGAGAGAGAGAGAGAGAGAGAGAGAGAGGGAGGAAGAGGAAGAAGAAGAGAGGGGGGGGGGGGTGCATGGGAGTAAAAGAGCTCATGAAAATGCCTCCCCACGAATCCCCATCTCCTATCCAATATGCACAAACACACACACTCCCAGCTGCCGGGGCTATTATTTTCCTATTTCAATTTGACACCCAGGCCTTTTCATGCTAATTCTATTATTCTTGGGAAGTTTATGTGATTTCATATCACTAGAAATCGGTAATGTATTATAACCCCCTTTGAGCTAAAATAAACTGAATCCCCCTGCAGTAGCCACCGGGAAAATAATTACTTTCATATCAAAACTCTGCAGGAGTTGAGCGGGTCCTTTTCGCCCCCGGGCTCGTAACCTCATTTCAGCGGGGGGCTTATAGATGAATAAATTTGTTAAGGCAATATACAAAAGTACAACACGAGATTTCCCTTTTTAAGAAAGCCCTTTCCTCGTACTGTACTGTGGTGACTGCACATGTGCAGCTATTTAAGGTCTCACACGGTTCGAGGTGCTTGTATACAATAGATTTATTTAAGAAAAAAAAAAAAACTTACATATATAAATAGTATAATACCTTTTTACAGCTCTTGAGGATTTTCGTTGGTCTCATGGTCTTGTGATTTTTTTTTTTTTGACAAGTTATCACACATTAAAAGGGAATCTATAGAGACTCCTGACACACTCACACACACACACACACATACACACACACTCGCAGAGAGAGAGGGAGAGAGAGAGAGCACACCATTGTCAAAAAATGTCATTGGGGGAAACCTAGATATTGGATGCGAAGATTGTGGTTAAGCTTTGGCCTAATGAAAGGTGTCGTTTAGAGGTTATATCAATGTGTATCTGCATTATTATTATGACTATGATTGTTGTTGTTGTTGTTGTTGTTGTTGTTTTTACCCCCAGAGATTTATTCCATGTCGACATCTTCTTTTGAGTCTGTCTTTGTTTCTGCTGGACTGTCACTGAGGACGCGCTCGGGCCGGTCCTGGGTCTCTAAATGCTCTTTTCTGTCTGCGTCCACAGGCTTTGCACTGAGCGGCTGTGGGCTGCTGATGTGTTCGTGGGTGAAAGTCGAGTCGCTGCAAATGACGGAGGTGGTGTGGGTGTGTTTGCCCGGGGAAAATGCGGCCCTGGGCGGGCTGGTGTGCGGTGAACCGGGCTTGTCCTCTGACCCCACCTGCCCCCGTGGCGCAGCGTCCGCGCAGTCCGGCGAGCTGCTCCTACATCCCGCAGAGACGCTGCTGCAGCGGCCGCCCGCCTGGTTCCTCTCGTGCGGGGAGTCACCGCCAGAGTTTGCAGCCGATGATGACGATGCTGATGTTGGTGTTGTTGTTGTCTTCAGAGCAGTTTGGGGAACAATGAATCCAAGCGGCTGCGTGATGGGATAGAGAAGGAAGTGTCCTTTCCCTATCAAAGGCCGTGAGGGGGGTAAGGCCGCGGGGTTGCGTCTCGGTCTGGAGTCCGAAAGGAGGCTCTCGACGCTGAAAGGGTTGAGCTTCTGCAGCCCGGAGGCTCTGCTGCTGCCGGAGCACAGGCTGGTCCGGTGGCTGGCGTCGGGCGAGTCCAGCTCGGATCCGCCAGCGTCCCGGTCCATAAGTCTTTGGTTCTGGTTCTGCGTCTGGAGATGGTGAGGCGACTGGTCGCAGCTCGACTGCGACTGACTCCCCCCCACAGAGTCAAAAGGCGGGCCCGTGGTGTGGTCACTGTCGGTCACATGCGACACCCCGCTGTCGCTGTCCGACCCCGGGGTGTGAAATAAATCCCCAGAACTGAGCTTGTTCTGGGACTTGAGCAGCCGGCGCTCGTGCTTGCGCTTCTTCTTCTCCATCCTGTCCAGCTCTCGCCGGGCGATCTCCTCCGGGTCCATGGGCTCCCCGCTGCAGGTGGTGGGGTGGGCGTTGTGAGCAGGTCGACCCGGACCTTTCTTTGTGTTCTCCTTTTTCCTCCACTTAGCCCTGCGGTTCTGGAACCATACCTGCACACATGTAGACACACAGAAACACGTGTGATGAGCAGCTACAAGGGGAACGTTAATTAGAGCAGGATTTGTCGGTGTCTTAACAATATGGTAATTAAACAGGTAGTGAGGTTTCATTTGCTCATGGCTGTTTGGTATGCAGGCCTTTAATTAGGCCTTTCATTAAACACCAATGTGTGCATCAGGGCAGGACAAAGTTTGGCGAAAGATGAGCGAGGTTTGACATTAAAACTAAATTATTGGTTTACAGTTTTACACGTCTTAGTAATTATGATACTAATCATCATAATTGCATCATTTTCCAGTACAAACTTTGCAATTTTCACAAAAACCTAACAAGTTTGGCACTTTTCTATTTTTTCAATCAACAGAAAAATTCTTAAAACAAAAATAATTCCATATTTTTGCACTTATATTGCTGCAGTTAAAAGATTGTAGATTGTGCATAAAATATTTTTGGTCTTTGTTTATAAAGGATTTTCAATACAATAGAAAATATTTAAGTCAAGGTTTCTGACAAATTAATTTTGTTATTAATAATAACAATAATAAAATAAAAGGCTCGAATATTTTTCGAAATAAAATAGCAACAAAAATGATCTTATTTGACTCATTTAAGCTTTTTTGAAAATTTTGTAAGATAACTATTGCTAATTATGTGTCATGTTATGACCTCAAATTGGCCTGTGTGCTAAGATTTATTCTACATTTGTCCATGTCATGAAGAAATGAAGCCCTGATCCATTATCATGAATTATAAGCAAAGGGGAAACAATACACACACATACAAATTAAAATAAAAAATATGTAGCCTACAATATGAGGGAACAAAACCAATATTTACCTGAACCCTTGATTCTATCAAGTCCAACCGCAGAGCCAGCGCCTCCCTCATGAACACGTCGGGATAGTGGCTCTCGTTAAAAGCCTTTTCTAATTCCTCCAGCTGCCAACCAGTGAAATTTGTGCGAGTTCTTCTTCTCTTGCAACCGGGGCTATCTTTGTCTGGGTCCAACGAGTCTAGCAGCAGAACGAGAGCACATGTCAACAAAAGGATTAGTTACTCAGCCTGTGTATTTGTTTTTCCTCAGATTGCAATCATAAAACGGCAATTTGACAATATCGGTTCAACGTGTGAGCAGAGTATTTTTTTCAAACTTTACAGCTGAAGAATTTGGGATTTTTTTTTTGTTTCTTTTGCAGCCTGAGGCGTCTATTAAAAAAAACCCATTTTCTGAATTTACGCTCGCAATGTCCTTGTTCTACTATTTACCACCCTGACAGGGGCACTGCTTTTGCTTGTGTGCAAAAGCTGCTCGGTGGTGGAGATGTAGTGGGAGCAGAGGACTGTACAACCCACCGCTCCCCCGCGCGCCTGAGGTTTATCAAAAGAAACAAGACGACAACTTGTATCGCACCTTCCAGCCTTTGTGCGCAAAGCAGCCCAGCCTGGGTGAGATGCTTTATTGTGTGGCGGCTGCGCAACGTGGCTTACCTGTCAGTTTGTACTGCTGATTATCTCCATTCATCCCGCAGCCCGAAGACAAGAGGGGGTTGGAATTACCCACCGACGCCGTGCAGGAGCCATTAAGTAATCCGTCTATCGAGAAGGGGACCGCGGACGCAGATTGAAGTTGATGCCCGGCTAATTCGTAAACGTGATGGTGGCTCAGATGGTACGGGAAGCCCACCATCCCGCCGAGAGAGCCTCCGAACTGGGCGTGAGGTGCATCCAGTATCCTGCTGTCCATCATCCCGCAGGCGAGAGGAAACGACGTCTGGAGGCCGGCGATGGGAATTTAAAAAGCATGCAGCGAGTGTGGCCAGCGAGCAGGGGACATGATGCGGAGGGGAGGGATGAGCTCCGACTTTATCCACATGAACCTCCCAATAATTAGCCCAGGCTCTGGGAATATGAGACCCAATGAGAAGCGGTAATGGGCGCTGACGTCAGAGGCGCGCTCTGCAGACGCTCCCCGTATCGATTGCTAATTAAAGCTGACATCCACCTCAATAAACAATATCAGAGCTGTCACAACAAGACAGGAGGGCTTTGATAAGAACTACATGGCAACTACACGGGGGGGACCCACCGGGAGGAAGGGCTCGCTGGCTCCCGGGGAAGGGGAGGCTGCAGGCGGATGGCTTAGGCCACAGGCAGCTGCACTTTTTTGTCCACTGGAGGACCTGCAAATATATAGGCTATATTATACAAGATGAAATTATATATTCTTAAATTATTATAATTGTTTTGATTACATAATTTGATTTATTTACATAATTTATTTTTGAATTTCTACACACCTCTTAGGGAGGTGGCATAAAAAGTGAAAACGGGTTTTTATTTAGAAAATGTAAAATATGAACTCTTATCCTAATATATATATAGTGGAATTATAATATCCCTCTCCCCAGGGATGCCTGCTGCCCTCTGTGGACCCTGAGACCCTTTGTCGTCCCTGAGCCCCCACTTTGACTTGATATGCTCCCCCTCCCCATACCCCTCCATGTTAGTTATGGATCATGATTTAAATACATTAAACCTTTACAATCAGACAGGTCCGCATGCAGGGGCGTAAAACAAATGGGGTGACTTGGTGAAATATGGGTGTGTGTTGTATTTGAAAGGGGGGCGGGGGGGGGGGGCAGCTGAGATATTGCTGAAGGCACAAAGCAAGAGTGAAACTATAATATTTTACTGTTACAAGGCGAAAGCTTCAATTACGAGCAACGCTGCGTTATGGGCAAAATATATGGCCAAATAAAACGGGGGGCTATACGACTGGAGGCTGGAGCGAGGACAGCACAGGAGTGCAGAGTAAAATAGAAAGAAATACTCACATGTGCATTATAGTCCCAGTATTTCCTGGCAGGAAATTTGGCGGAAGAAAAAAAAAAACAATCTCCTTTACTTATGCAACCCCTGCACTCAATATGTGACCAGCCTAAATCCTATCTGCTCATTAGGTTTTCAAATAATTAATTCCACTTTATTTATCCCAAGTCTGGCGCTGTCATAATGTTAATCAGAGTTGAAATTTCGCACCCCACTCACTCCCTGACCCTTGGCACCCGGATTGGCATGTTGTAATAACCTGAATCTCTCAACAGAAGCTGCGATAATTGTTACCCCATTAGCATGCAAATTGTTTAATTAATATTATTATGAGGAAGTATATAATCCGCTCGTCACTTGACCCCCAAGCCCAAATAACAGCCCCCCTGTATTTCAGTGTGTGTAGCCCTACATTTTAATGAACTCCTCAGAAATGATCTCGCCTGTTTATCCATCTTATCCTCTTTCTCTTTTTTTTAAGCAGCAGCAGCACTGACTGGGCTTTTCTTTGAAGCCGCCCTCTTCCTATTTCAACTTTAATTTTTACGCACACTGGACCAGATCTTATGAATAATTCCTCCCCCCATTCATTTCTCACTCTCTCTTTCTTGAACATCTAAAATTCAATAATTGCTTTTGCGTCAATTCCAAGCATGTATATATTTATATATACATCTATATGAGGGCTGTCCCCACACATGAGCTCAATGAACAGCAGCCCCTTGACACAGTCTCCAGAGACATTGCATTTAAATCCGTTTTTCTACAACCTGGGTGACATTGTCAGATTCTAGCTTTAATTAACCCGATAATAAGGTGAACAAGGCCAGCATTGAGCCCTGCCTTGTTACCTTTTTACAACTGGCCCCTTTGGCAGCTGTTCAGAGGGGAAAGTATAATAATACACACACACACACACACATATCTATATAAATATTTATTTTCATTTCCTTTTATTGAGATTTCTTTGTTGGGTCTTTGCTTGCAGCATCGTCTTTATTGCATTTATGTATTGTTGGTCAGAATCAATAAGGGAGCACATAGGGCCTATAGACTAATTGATTAACTTTCCATCCAATGAGAGGAATCCCAGGGACAAATAAATGGTGGAGGCTGACAGATATTCACCTCCACACATTTCATTGCCCCCCCCCCCCCCTCCCCCCTTACCCTGTTTTTACAGTGTTTTATCACAAACAGTAAACAAAGAAGAAAAAGAAGAAGCTGCTCATTTGAATATGAACCTTAAGTGCACATCTGAGGGATTTTGGGGAAAAAGCAACCCCCCTCTTTTCTAAAACAACCAACAATTCAAGTTTTATTACTTTTGCAGCCATTCAGTCAAAGTTTATAAGATTGAATTCATTCTATATGGCCACAGTAACACACACTAAAGCCTGGACAGTCCATCATATCAATAATAACGTGATGTTTGTCGCATGACCAACTGATTATTAGTGTTTGTCATCTGTTGCTGCCTCATATTAAACGTTAGGTGTGTTAATCCCTCACAAGTTGGCTTCTACAGGCTGTTTAGTCCCCCACTGACCACAGCGATGACATCGGCGAAGAAGCACAGCCCATCCCTCACAACACAAAGTCTCTACACACCCAGGAGTCCAAACATACAGCCTCTTACATATGCAATGTTCATACCCATCAAAGTTTGTTTGTTTTTGCACCCAAGCAAAACTGAAATCAACCAACTTCCACTTGCACTTTATCTTTTCTAAAAGTCTCCTTAGTGCCAACTTTCTGTGCTGTTTTCTCTGTTTGCCTGAGTCTCCCTAATAAGAGGATTTCGCAAACTCACCTGACTGCAGATAACCAGATAACTGAAATACACATGAGTGCCAACTTCATACACAAGGCGTTCAGATGATAGCTTGTACCTCCCACCCCCCGCCCCCCTCCCGCCCCCACCCCTAAAAAAAGACACGGGCTTTATCAACATGCCCATCCAACACTGATACCTAGTTCAGCAGCACAGAATCAAATTCATTTTTAATTAGGCAGGCAAATTAATAGGCGGCAGTTTAGGAGTTTAATTACTCAATTAACTTCACGCACGTTAATTTTTAACTATCTAAATTAGGTTGCACATTATTCGATTTGATGATAATTATAGAATTAAATCTAAATTAATTGTTTTGGATGATTTGGATGAACTAGATGCAATTCCAATTAAACAGTGGAAAGGGGTGGAGAGAGGAAGAAAAAGAGCTGGTTGCCATTTTAAGCTCACAAATCCTTTGATTCGATTTTATAAGCAAGAAAACTCTGCCTGGAAATTTTCCCTCTGATCCTACAAATTCTCTCCCCCTCTAATCCCACAATTAAAAGTTTCCTCCCATCTAATTATCTGTAATTGTGCCGCTGTCAAAGTAGAATGGAGCAGTGAAAGCGATTGATTTGGACTTTTAATTCAGTTCATTTCTGATAGAAGAGAAAGTAATTCCCTTCAAATTACCTCATTCAATCCTGACACCCTAATGCCCTTCAAAATCTTTTTTTTCTTAACTCCCCAGTATTTATATATTAAAAATGAAGCTAGAATGACTGGTGCCTCCTAATAATAATAACCAAACTTCCATTAGAATAATAATTTCATTTCAATTAAAACTGACTTATCACCTTTGCTAAAACGTGCTTAATATGCCGAAAATTATCAATGCTTGAAGGAGCCCAAACTGGGGAGTCTAATTGTAATCAGCAAATCAGAGGTGCTTGTCGCTGCCGTGCCTTTGCAGAGAGGCAGCCTCGGAAATAGAACTAATTTACTCAACTCCCCCGGGAAATCCGCTCAACAGATTAACATTTTCAAAATATAGTAATGATATAATTTGAGAAATGGTGACGCCAATTTGTGAGGAGCCTTTGTGCAGAATAATTTGCACCCCTCTCCCCCCCACCCCCCACCCCCACCCCCTTCATTCGCCACCTCCTGCATTTTGCCCCACGTTAATTACAGCTCCGCAGATGAAGGGTGTGCTGTTTGACTCGGTGCTTATTATTCAACTTCAATCTAATAATTCAACTCTACAGGAATATAGAGGGGGGGGGGGAAGTGTCGCCTCTCCAAATTTTAAGCCATCCTGCATATAATCCCAAATGGGTTTGGATGGGTGAAACAGTGAGGTGCATATATATAAATATCTATCTATCTATATATATATAGATAGATAGATATTTTGCCTGTCACTGTGTCTCTGATTGGAGCTCATATAGCTTCTGTGCATAGGAAATTGTAGGTTTATTTGATTTTAAGCACCATGGACAACTCCCTCACAGCTTCCTGCATGTGTGAGTGCTATAAATAAACTACACATACATTATAAAAGTGTATATCACCACTTCCATTAGAGTTACATAAACTTTGGAGGGCATGGAGTCAAAACATGGCCTAAGGAACGCAGCTATTTGTTCATGATAATCGTCCAACACTAACTAGTTGCTGGGCTTGTGTGGTTTGTTTTGGCTGGAGCCAGCAGTGATGGCAGGATAGCCAGCAGTCCCTTGCTAGTTCCTCACACTGCAAAGAGCTGGTAGAGGGAGTGATTGTACTCCACGGCCCGGCCATCTGCTGTAGTACAAAAAAAAAAACCTAATCTGAAAAACCCCAGACATTTTTTACTGTAGAAACACACTGTAAAACAACAATCTGACACAGAAACTACAGACGGGAGCTTATTGTGAACTTTTCAGATGCACTAACAACAAACTCTGGGCTTTATCATTGTCAGTGTTGTTTTATGTCGTGGTGCATTGAGATGTATATTTTGATTATATTTGTGACTTCACTGGCTGTTGTCTGATTTGTGTGGTCCACTTCCTGAACATGTTGCGTTCACCCTTTGCAGGAAAAACTACTACTCTGCCACATTCTGCCTTATACGTTTTGTGCATTCACACACACACACACACACACACATTATAATCATGACAGGGCACAGCAGTGCTACTCACAGACCTTAGTGAGGCCTTGTTGACCCTGTGTCCGGGCTAAATCTCTCACCTGCCTCAGTGTCTATAAAAAGGCCTGTTCTGCCCCCTAGTGGCTGTTTGTTTTCCTTCGTTTATTCCAAATAGTCTGAGACAAATAAATGTTGAAACATATTTCATTTACCTTGTGGTGTGGTGGACAAATCACTGGAGAGGACAGACAACGCAGGTTTATTAATTTGTGTCTGAAACGTCCAGTGTTTCTGAGCAGGGGATAACCTCTAACCTCTACCCCTGACATCTGACCTCTTGATTCCCCAACAAAAATCAATACTGTTTTATTAATTCTCTCATATAGCTGTTATTTTTTCCAATATCATCATAGAGTTGTAAAATAGTTACCCTGCATAAAATGACAAAAAGTATGAATATCATAGACGATCAGAGCCTCTGGTTCTTCCCTTTCAGCAGATAGAAACATAAAGTAAAATCCTATCAATTGAATCTGGTGTTTTAATATTTTTTCATTTTTATTTCAAAAGCATTTTTATATATATATTTTGAATACCTTTCTTTTATTGTTGTCTTTCCTGTCACTGATATATTTGGTATACACTAGTCTCCAAATCTGAATGTTAAACTAACTTTTAATTAAATTTTAACATCTCAGTATTTGTCAGTCACTTTGGCATTGGACTTGTTTGAAAGGTGCTAAAAAAAAGATCAAGTTTGATTCTTTAATTAACTGCACATATTGTAGACCCGAAGTCATAAACACATGAACATAAAGATTAAAATGTGAAGTTTGAGTAGATTTAAATTTCTTTCTAAACCTTTCCCTCCATGACTCAGCTAAAAAAAAGTGTCATGTCATCCCCTTCCTTCTTCTGTCTCTTGTTATTCAAACACTTTGCTGATAGATGATGACTAGTTGAAAAACAGGTTCTGGCTGTTAAGCATGTGGGACGCTTCTGTGTGTTTCTCTCTCTCTGTGTGTGTGTGTGTGTGTATCCATGTGTGTCTATGTGTGTGTATATATGTGTGTGTGTGTAGATGGCCAGGTGTTTTCTGAGTATCGAGCCATCTGGCCACAGCATCGGCAGTTTATGAGGCAGGAGTTGCGGAACAGGAGAGAAATTCATGCTCTCTAATTGCCTCTGTCAGTTCTTGATGATGCACTCTTACATTATAATTAAAACCACGGAGAAGGAATATGCTTTTGTCATTTCATTTAAATCAGTTGTTTTATTGATCCCTTAATGTCCCATTTGTTCATTAATGTTTGTTCAGACTTTTGTTGGATTACTGCTGAGCCCTCAAGTGCAAAAATCTTTAAATCGTAAGTGGTTATTTTGTCTTCCTTGAGCTGTTACAATATTTTCACCATGTGCTGACAGTATACATGCAAATACAAGTATTGCATTGCATCTACTGCAGTTAGTAGATGCTTTTTGTGATCCGTCTGTATTCATGATCCCTCCTCAGCTCACTGAGCATTAGAAGAATCCATGCTGCCATCAACTGGTAAAACCTATAAAGACACCACTCAGCCTGCTGGCATTAAACCAAGGGGAATAGTTCAATTTGAACATTTTAAGCCATCAAGTTTCCAAGAGATTTAGCCCGAGTGCCATCTAAAACAATATTGGAGTCAATTTCACCCCATTACACTCCAAACTCAAATTCAAGAACATAATCTGAGATCTGTTCTCGGTAAATCGTCAAAAAGAAGATTGGATTTGAATCTAAATAATTCAGGTCCGATTGTGATGTTTGAATTATGTGGCTCCCGCTCACTTTTTTAAATCAAATTGAGCTCTACACATTTTCATGAAAGCTGAATATTATTTCCAAAGACTCTGGCGGGGATAGATATTTAAAAATGCAGAAAGCACATGACAATTCTTTCTGGGTGGCTTGTCAAATCGGTAATGATCAGTTCATTCAGAGCTGCTGTCGACCCCCTAGAGAACCTTAATATTTCCATTCTTACAAGATTGAATCTATTATGACTCCTATTAAGTGTAAATCAACTCCCAACTTCCACTGATATTTAGTATAATATAAACTGAAGGTAAGAAAATATCATCGTATTAACATCTTATTGAAGAAGATTAATTTTACTGACGAAAATGAACAGTCTGAAGAGGTAGAAAAACCACAATTCTTCAAAATACTAAATACAAATGTGCGTAAAGTATTTATATAGGTACTGCTTAAATGCTAAAAGTATTGCACCAGTGGTTTACATTGCAGATCCATATGTAAGATATAAATGTGAATAAATGATCTAAACCACATTAAAATCAAACTAATATATAAATATATGGAAATAAATAAGCACCATTCATTTACCAAAACAATCCCAACTCATGATCCTCTTACTACTGACTTTTGATACAGTTTAAGGATCTGAGAAAAGAGGTTATACCTTGTTGGGAGTGGTTTGTTAAATTTATGGGAATACAACAGTCTTGCATGACCCCTCCACTGCGGAGGGACAACAACACAGAGGATCAGCGGCTGCAGCACAATGCAGACACGTCTAAGAGGGAAATCAGCTGGTCGAGTGGGTGAAGGATGACGCTTGTGACACTAATCCTGACATCTTGAAAGGTCTTGTGTATCTTGAGTCGGGTCATCTGCATTTAAAAAGAAAATACTGCGGAGGTGTGAAGTGTCTTTTTGAGATGGCCAGATGGGAGTGATTGGTTTGATTGAAACCTAAACCTCAGATCTATTTCTGAGATATTTCGGGAGAGGTGTTCCCACAGATGTATGTGAAGGATATTTGACTTGATGACACACGTGACACATATACAGAGTCTTGTGTTCTGTGCTTTAGTTTCGTGAGGAAGTAGCAGGCCTATGGTCCTCTTTAGAAGACTGGAGATGT
The DNA here is from genome assembly GCA_026259375.1 of Verasper variegatus. Lineage (NCBI taxonomy): Eukaryota > Metazoa > Chordata > Actinopteri > Pleuronectiformes > Pleuronectidae > Verasper > Verasper variegatus. The sequence continues at coordinate 9,304,789 of CM048054.1, forward strand.
TCCATCCACACACAATAAAAAAACATCTTAATTTGTGGTGATGAACTTTAATTCTGTTCTGAAATATAGCAGATATACATTTAAAAGTCTCAGTGACACCTCAGCTTAAATAAGTATGTTAACACAAGTTGTCCGGTCTTGTGTTGAGCAGCTCGAGACTACAATCCATTCAATTTTATGCAGTAGAGATCAAGAGACTGTCATTCACACATTGCTTTCATTTATTTTTTACCCCAAAAATTCAAAGTCAACTTTATTGTCAATTCTGCCATCTGTACACGACACAGACGGGATTCAAATGCCCTTTCTCTCCGATCCCCGGTGTACGACATATAAGTACTCAACATATAACAACCTCACAATACAAGTAAAACACCCAAGTAAGACATCATAAAGGTACACAAATTATTAACTACTCAAGCGACATAAAAGTACACAACATATTAACTACTAAAGCGACAGATAAGGCCCACTACAGTGTGAGTAAGATAATATATAAGTACACAACTTGTGAAGTACTCAAGTGACGTATAAGTACACTACATAGTAGGCAGTAAAAAGGCTCAGGGTAGATATGAACTGCAGTGTGTGTACATATATGTGTGATATTATCCTTACAGTTAAGTATTGCATGTTACTTTTTGCTGACTCATGCCCATTTTTGACTCTTGCTGTTGCAATATTGCAAAGTTCACATCTCAAACCACTCCTGCAGTGACATCATATTTCCTGCCGTCGTGTTACGTCACGGATGTGGGAGGGGCGTGGGTGACACGTCAAGAATTGACGCCAGCTCGGTTAAAAACACACACACAGAGACAGAGAGACAGACAGACAGACAGACACAGTGGTGCTCAGGGATCTGCGGTTAAAACCACTGTCGGAAAACAGGAGATAAAGTCGCAGCTCGATCGGATCAGTCGAGAAAACGTCTTTGTCTTCTGCTACAACACGAACCGGATCCGGTGAGTGAAACAAGTGGAGGGAGCAACTGTCAGATTGCTCTGGCTAGCCGAGTTAGCTAGTCGGCTAACAGAACACTTTGTTTAATGCTGTGTATCGGTATGTGGACCGTGTTTACTTCGAGATTAAGTCTGAAAAAAACAAGACGTATTCGTCTTTATCTGCTTGAGCGATGTTGTATAGACCGAGAAGAGTTTACTTTAGCGTTGGCCTTTTGCTTAGCAACACACAAGCTAACACTCAGCTAGCATCTGTGTTGCTAATAAACAACTGTTAGCATGCAGATTTGGAGTTTGTCATCGTGACTTTGCTCGACACTCTATAATGAGCGTTGTCAAGCCAAGTCCCTGCCACAGGAACGTAAATAACGTAAGCTGCAGTTACGCAATCAACCTAATCGTTTAAGTTAGTTTACGTGTGTAGCTCCTAGCGGGGGCTCACTACATCTGCCCGCTAGCTTGAATCTCCTCTAGGCTAACTTGACAGTCAGCCGTGTTGACAGGATACAAGCAGTGGCTAACTCCGCGATGACAACGCTAATTCCGTAGCTAACGGTAGCTAGCATGCAGTGAGTCAACCCTGTCCCACTGTTGACACCGTCAGCATTCGACCTGTCAGCGGGTTGAGTGAAGCTCTGAGCCTTTGCTTTCTGCAGGTTTGTGGAGATTTGACCTCAGTCCGCCGGAGGCAGACGTGTTGCTGTGATGGAGTTTCCAGATTTAGGCGAACACTGCTCCGAGAAGACCTGCAAACGTTTAGGTGAGCTCAGCAGGAAGAAGATGGTCCCGTCCTGCTTGTCTGTGCGAGTTCGTTTTTGATCCTGAAATCTGAAATCTGAAATCTCCCCCTGATGTTACAGATTTTCTTCCCATGAGATGTGACGCCTGTCAAGAGATTTTCTGCAAGGATCACATAACCTATGCAAATCACAAATGCACGTCGTCCTATAAAAAGGTAAAAACTAAAACACATGTTTTCAGTGCAACTCATACAAAGTGTTAAACAGGTTTTAATTTACTCTCCGCCCACTCCCAGTCTCACAGAATAGACATTCAGGCTTGAGATTCTTGAACACATCATGTCCTACCTCCTCGATGCTCTACCCAGACGCCAACACTCGCTTTAAAGTTCTGAAAGTTTATTTTGCTGTAAACATGTCACACCTGGAAAATCTCCTGCAGCGTTCTTCATATGTGAAAGGCAAAGTCTGGAAAATATCCACAACCCAGTTCTGTTTAAACAAGAAATGAACAGAATTTTGTATGATTCAACAGTTTGGGAATACGTTCATTTCGTGAAAATCTTCAAATCTATAATTGTTTAATATGTGATTTTATAGGACATCCAGGTCCCAGTATGTCCTTTGTGCAACATCCCCATTCCCATCAAGAGAGGGGAGATGCCTGACATTAAAGTCGGTGAACACATCGATCGCGACTGCAAATCGGATCCTGCACAGAGAAAGAGAAAAGTATGAATTTAATTCATCAAAAAAGTCGACGAGTTGTGCCGATTAAATCACAAGATAAAATAAATAACCTTTGTCTTTTTCTTTTCAGATTTTCACAAATAAATGTTCTAAAGGAGGCTGTAAGCAGAAGGAAATGATGCGCGTGACCTGTGACCAGTGCCGTTTAAATTACTGTCTTAAACACCGGCATCCACTAGACCATGATTGTAAGACTGCCGGGCAACCTTTGTCCAAACCTGGGTGGGTATAGTAGCACTACACATTCAGATAATGCTGTAATTTCATGTAAAATATCACAGTAAGAGTGGTAGACTTATTCTTTTCATATATTTTAGAAATGCTGCTGTAATGAGAGCCCAAAGTGCTTCCTCCACCTTCACCTCTGCCTCCTGCTCCGGTTCATCTGCTGCTTCAGGAAACATTAGACCTGTTCCTAACGGTGTGATGGCAAATACCAGAGGCCACAACAGTGGGTAAGCACTTCTGTTCTGTCCACTCAAACGTGTATGTGTGAAGATGCTTATTGATACTGACTTCATCTAACAGAATAATCATTCTTTCCCCCTGCTCCTGTTTTCACCCCCCTTTTCTCAGCACTACCCAGCGGATCCCCACTTCTGTTTCCGCACAGAGCGTAATACCGCCTTCAGCTTCTTTTCAGGCCGGCATGGTATGCACATGACATCACCCGATTCCAAATTTCCCCAATGAGAGTGAAATGTGAACATGACTGAGCGGCTCTGTTGCTGTCCTTGCAGACGGAGGAGCAGGCTTTACAAAGGGCTCTGGAGATGTCTCTGGCTGAGTCGGGGCCGCCGGTGCAGCCGGCCCTCAGGTGAGTACACTTCATCCAAACCTTTGAATTACAGAGTTACTCGTGTCCGTGCGGGGGAGTCTTCTCTTCATTTAGCTCCAGCATCAAACAGCTGTTTCATAACAGAGAGGAATGATCGGGCCGAAGAGTGTGTGTGACCGGTAGGAACAAAAATATATGACGTGTAACTAACTTGAATGAACCTGGTTAAATAAACAACAGTGCTCTGATGCAAGCGTGGCTGTTGACGTTCATGTATTTATGAGATGCAAAAATATCAGATAAAGATATAAAGGGGTCAGGGAAGAAAACAAGGTGCTTTACAAACAAACATTGAATCCAAATGTGTGTAAAAAAAAAAAAAAAAATAAAAAAAACATCCCGGCAATGTGGATAAAGTCTAACTTGCACATTTCATTTGCTCTGGAACCATTAGCTTTTAAACTAACGTAGCAACAGTTACTTTTGCCTGAAGGCCTTTTCCATCCACTCATTGACTGTTTCATTCACAGTAAATATTTAATAACACGTATATCTGTGTGCATTATGTGAATATAATTTGAAAGGCTTCAGCTGGCAGATCGCCCACAGCAGCAGGCATTTCAGAACAGGTTGATCTGATTGTCAGATTTAACAAAGGGTGGATATTTCTCCACTATTTGACTCTGGCAGGTTGCACCTTTTAAATAACTTCAGACATTATTCATTAAATCGACATAAGCAGGGACATCGTTTCTATTTCATCGGCAGTCCGCAAGTTTCTAGTTCCATTTTTCTACATTTTTGAGTTATCTCTCTTGTTTTGTTTTTACTCATGAACTGTTTTTTAGTGGATAATAAGAAGTGTGGATTTTTAAAAACAGACTTTCTTATATGTATTTATCACCATCAAAAGCTACAAGTTACTTGTATTAACTCAGTGAGTTTTCAGTCTCAAGTAATGAGAGGGCAGTTGGTTATATGTTTACCCCCTTTGTATCCACATGCACAGACTGTGTCATCTGTTTTTAAGTGTTTGGTGTAGTAACTTAGTTTTAGTTTTATTTCTCCAAGTGTCTGAGTCTTGATGTGTTTTTGTGTCGCTGTGTCTCAGCCCTCAGGAGCAGGAGGATCTGGCTCTCGCTCAGGCTCTCGCTGCCAGTGAAGAAGAATTCCGACGCCAGCAGCAGAGACAACAGGTACCCGGAAAGCTTAGCCGACAGTAGCATGCTAACATGCTAACATACCATCACATGTAGGTACACCGCTGTCATGGCAACTGCAGATTTGGAGGACCCAAACTGTCAAAATAAATACACAAACATAATAAATAGATTAATATGACCTTACGTGCTGGATGAAAATAAAGGCATTAATTAACTAATTGAAATTGTTGTTGGTTTATTTAGTTGTCTTTTTAAATTTGTTTAACATTTGAATAACAAACTAGTAAATAAATCTGAAAAATAATACAGAGGCAATTAAGTAAAGAAGCAAATCAAAACAAATATAAATTTAACTCACATTTTTATCATTAATTAAATGCCTACATTTTGATATTTTTGTGCATGTACTGTCATTCATTTATTCATTTGTGTATTACTTTTAATTTTGACAGCTTCGGTCCTCCATACTATAATTTCTTTTGAACTTTCTTGATGGCAGAAGACAAAAGATTTGCTTTTTGTATATTTTTTATTATATAAGGAAATGTTTTATTTGTGAAAGTGAGTCTTAACTGTGTTTCCTCTTTGTTTTCAGGGAAGAGAGACCAAACAGTCCAACTGCAGCCTTTCTTAGACATAGGCCACCATTTCAATTGTGCTATTTTAATCTACTAGACACTGCACATCTGGGATTCCAGCATCCAGGATCAATGATTGTCACATGAAGAAATACTCAGATGTTACCGCCTTCAACAATATAAGCACATACTTTCCCAGCAGGATCTGTCATTTTTACCAATGATTTGCTCTGTACCTATTTTATATGCTGATTGTGATTAATCCATTATATTACCATATATGAATATTGAATAAATTATTTCAAAGATGCCTACATTTTGAATTTCTGCATTGATTCAGATGTGATGACACTTTAAACACTGAGCCACTGAGAGATGAAGCTTGTTATTTAGGTCACTCAGGCATCGGTTCAATGGAGATGTGAGCTGGAGGAATCAAATAGTTGATTCAGACTTTATGCAGCAGAGTTGAACAGTTTGCGTTTCCTTCATGGTTAGTTTTGGATTTCACACACTTGTCTGAATTGTACAGCCTTAAACTGAGGACTTGCATTAGAGCTCCTCTGGGTTGAGAGGTCCCAGCCTTGACATATCTAAACTGAAATATGAATATAAATCTGCTTAAGGGAGAAGTATGAGTTAATTAAATATTTTTATATTTATGCTGTAAACTGGGCTGCAATTTAAAAATGATGAACAGATGGAAGTGCCAGAACCAAAAAAAAATGTAGTTCCACAGATTTAAAGTTATATGTACACATATTTGAATACTCACTCCTGCTCAATTAATTGATTCGATTATTTGGATAAGCAATTAATAGTTAAATCCATTTATCAAGTGAAAATACTTCTTTGACTTTCTATTGTTGATGAGACAAAAGAAGCAGTTTGAAGATGTCACAAACATCGATAGTTTGATCAGATGACTGTAAATCCGTTACTTTCAGTTGCAGCAGCTCTGGTTTGGACAGCAGAGGGCAGCATTGTTTCATGGCTGATATTTAATCTGCCACAGCAGGATGCACTGTTTACTATGCAGATACTTGTCAGAACAGACTTCTGCCAATTTACTTCTTAATTAGTCTCACAGAGAATCTTCATTTTCCAAATGCTGTTTTTTTTTTCCCAAATACTTCCTGTATTCTCGCTTTTGCTGTCGTCTGCATAATGAGCAGATTTTGTGAAAGTCCGGGAGCTGTTGGACGAGCTGCCTGCAGTGGGAATGCCATGTTGGAGAGGAGTCTGTTGTGACTGGAGCTGTCATTTACATAGTCATATTAAATAAGAAGAGCTGACGGGGGTGCAGCTGCCGGACAAGACCTCCGCAACCTGCTGTAAATAGCATGTGCCACAAAAACGCCTAATTGCCTTCATCAGATGTGACCTTTCTCATTTCACACTTCATCAGAATATATCATTGCTGGCATTGTGTCTTCAGTCTTTATCATATATGGTTTTAATACTTCAATTACCTTTACGCAGTTACTTAAAAGTCTTCATGCCTCACTGTTTAACTCATTTATTCACTAAAAGATACGTGAACACATTTGCATGTTTTTGATGAGAGTAATTTTGTTCATATGAAATAAATTGGCCATTTACAATTTGCATAGGATTAGAAGCTCACAATTAAATAAGATAATATTTTCATGACATAATAAATAATAATATAGTGTTCATTTCAAGTCAATACCTTTGTTTTCCGTGTGTTTCACCAGAGAAGGTTACTCATTATAGACCACAATGTTCTTTGGTGTCTAACAAAAACATGGTGTCTCGCCTGAGTTGGGATTATAACTAAGTTTCTAAGGAGGAGAGGAGAGATTGAAGTTTAATGCGCAACACAACCAAGCGTCTTTGTGTTCCCCTGCCTGGTGAAAAAACTGGATTCAGCTGGAATCTCTTCATTGTACAAACTGTGACATGAAGGAAATACTGACTTTTAGAAATACTACCATAAGGATTCAGTTTATTGAAATGGTCTACATCGTATCATGCAGAATATTTACATTTAACACAGTTATTAATAGCATATTTTTAAGTGAAAAGCAGATCAAGTCTCTGTGTGATTGCCTCTGACATGTTGGCTATAGATGCTTCTCGCCCTTTGCCCCTCATGGCTGATCTCATGGTCCTCGTCGGGATGAGGCTTGTTGAGTTTCATCACATTAACAGCAACAGCATCCACTCGAGTCAGTATCAGTGAAGGGTGGGGACGGATTGGATTGGTTTCAGGGCACTTTCAAGGCTTTCTGACTAACCGTTGTTGTATGTGTGGAGGAGAAAGATGTTTCTGAATAAACGGCAATGATTCTCTGTGTGGGGAGAACATTACTCAGCCCTGAAATGATGAACCATTGAATGTTTTCACAGGATCATCATGAAATGACCGTGTACTAACAGCGTTTCATTAGCAGCACTGAAATTCTTCAGCACATCTGTGAACAAGTAAACGTGTCAATGTTCCTCTCACTATTCCAACATGCGACTTTTTGCTTATTAAAGACACTGAGCATTGTATTAATACAGTTACTGTCATGTGTAAAGGTACAAATATTAAATAATTCTTCCTTTCTGTAACATTTTTGATGCCTTGCTAACAACAGATGTCAGTGTTAAAGGTGAAGATCCCCAGCTGGAGATTTCTGAGTTTGGAGCCTGAGGAGGAAAACATGGCTTCAATTTCTTTGTGTGACAAGTGTCACTTCACAGCACAGCAGGGAAACAGGAGAGGGGGCCACAATGTGCCCTCGTTAATGGAAAAGCTGTGTGATGCAGACCAGCAGAGACAGACACTTACAGAGATGCTGTCGTTTCCTCATCCACATTAACAGGGAAGTTAATTCATTTGACAACCAGAAAAAGGGGGAAACAGACTCATTAAAGGGATTGTCCCCCCCCCCAAAATTAAAATTCGCTCATTATTCTCACCACTATGCTGCTGCTGCGGTGTCGTCCAAGTTTCTGGAAGCCCCGACATTCTGATTCAACTTTAAAAGGGCGTAATTTACACCATGTTTTTAGCCTGAATGTCCTCTGTGATCCACGTGCCGAACGCAGCTCTGGAGGAGGATAACAGAGGAGTGGTGGAGAGTAGACAATGAGTGAATTTTCATTTTGGGGTGAACTATCCCTTTAAGGGGCAATTTGACTGTTTCACTTTACAATGAGTAAGTAACTGGTGAGCCCATATTTGCATGTACCTATGGTGGCTGGTTTGGAACAGACGGCCCGTTAAACCCACACAGCTGAGTCGGCTACTGTTTGTTATTCATTATCTTCCCTGCACACTGGTACAGAGTGACCTAGTTTTGTCGTTTGCAAACAGGAACAACAACAACAAACTTTACCGCCTTATCAGCAACAAGCAGCGGGAAACAATCCCTGCTCAAACATGGAGGAGGTGGAGGAGCCACCAGGAAGTCCTAAATCCCACCTCCTCCATGTTAGTGGATATCATTTTAGATATAGTTCTCATCACACATTTTTCTGGTAAGTTTGGTTTTAATTTGTCATTTGATGCTATGAAATTCAGTGACACATCATGATTGACAGCTGAGACTGACTCACGATTGGCTCCATCCCCTGATTGCGACTGTCCAGGATAATTAGGCTCAATTTCTGCATAGTGGAGAGAAGAATACTCAGTGCTTTATATGGGTGAAACAGGATTCAAACATTTCAGGACTAGGGTGCATATGATCAAGGAATACAATAATACTGAAGCAATCAAATGAATGTATTAAAACAATAACACAGACACATGTAGCTAATGAAAACGGTGAACTTGTATTAATAAAAGGCTTTTATTTTTTCCAACATATTTTTAAAAGAATATTTTAAAAAGATGTCACTGACTCTGCAACTTACCCAGAGTGGTGATTAGTTTGAGGGATTTTTTTTTTAAAGGATATTTAAACTGATATTTAAAAATTGTCTGTGTTGATTTTCTCCCTTTTTCCCCCCAGTCGGGTCATATTACAGTTCTGGTATCTGACAAGTCTGAGGATATGGATTTCTGAGCGCTGCCTATTCCTCCACTTCACTTCTCATCCATCAGCTTGTCATTGTGCAATAACCTGTGCTTCTCATTTCACCAACACCGCATTCACACTTCAACAAGCCCATGGAGAGACGGTGCATCTGCGTCAGCGCTGCACAGCCATCAAAGAGAATCAGTCAGTTCAGGTCATTTAGGTCCAGGCAGGAGCACAGTCAAATTTGATTGACAGGGAAGATCATTTTTTTCATCAAGTCGTGCATGTACACCGCAGAGAAACAGGAGGTAAATTGCTGTTAAAAGCTGTTACCCCCCCCCCCCCACACACACACACACTCTTCTGCCTCAAAGTGGTTTCATCACATTGGATTTGCTGCAGCAACAGAGCAGCTCCCAGGGGTGAAGTGTGTCTTTTATTCACAGAGGGTGCAGCTCTCAGAGTATTAAGACCCCCGACAGCAGCCGTTTCATCTCAGGCGTAATAGAATTTTTAAAAGATGAAGTGTCCATCGCTTCTGTGAAACTACAGACGATACAGAGATTATTCCCAGTGTCGAAAAAACTGTGTGTGGGCCAGAAGAGAAACATCACTTCCCCTAGGAGCCGCTTGTGTTTCCATCGTCTGAAAGCGGCTATGCACCATCCCTCTGGTTGTCAGTCAGATAAATGTTACCAGGTGTCATCAGCAAACCGTCACAAACACGATCAAGCAAAAGGAAAATTATTGGTGTTGTATAAACCTGCGGAACTCAAGTGTTCAGTTGAGATAGCAAGAGGAACTAAACAGATGCTTCTTCATGGGGAAGTCAGAATCATTACAAACTCGAGTGGCCCTCAGCAAAGTGGGTTCCTCCGCCAAGGCCAAACAGTCTGATGGTGAAGATCTTATAATAGAAATGTATATAAAAAAAAAAAGAAGTGATCTCAAATAATTGACTTTGTCCGACACAGTGGACATGAAAACCAATGTCACATATATTTTAACTCTTAACTACATGTATCTGCTCAAGAGAAATTATCGTGGCGCAATTTTAGAAAGCAGCACAAAATAACAGCTTGGAAAAGAATCATTTTAAATCTGAAACTATGGATCTGCACCCAAAATGTACACAGTCACAACGAGTGGATGGATCTTGATTTTTCTTTTTAATCAAGATCTTTGCATAATTCTTTGAAAAATGTATGAAGATTTTGAAAAAGGACCCATGCTTCAATATCAATAAGATCCTGGATGGTATTTGAACTGTATTCATACAAAACTTTTTCTAGTGTCATCGACCACTTGCAGTGGTCACATTCTCACATTCATGCAACGCTTTTTCTATTTCGCACACAAGCGGCACAACTGTCAGGGTCAATTTGAGATTCAGTATCTTACCCAAGAGCACTTCAGAATGCAGACTAGAGCAATCGGGTATTTTCACTTGGTTCGCGTGCATCTTACCTTCCTTCTTCATATTTCTCTTCTCAGCCCTGAACAGCGTGCTTGCCTTGATCTTATTGCCGTCCAGATTTACCGGTGTCATTAATTCCTCTTTTCTTTTAAAGCATCGCCTTATTCTTTCAGAAGGAGTGAGTCATGATTCAACAAACTGCAGCCTTGAAAGCTTCACACTCAGTTTGGCTTGAATAGACATTTACTTTGAAAGCCGTAAATTCGGACTTTTTTAATTTTTTTATAGATCACATTGAATGTGGTGCATTTTCGGAATGAATAATGTTGTGAATCACGCAGCGAGACATTGTGTTTAGATTCCATTGTGCTCAACAGAAAGTTCCAACATTACGATATGTGGTGAACGCTTTTTCTATTTCACACACAAGCGGCACAACTGTCAGGGTCAATTTGAGATTCAGTATCTTACCCAAGAGCACTTCAGAATGCAGACTAGAGCAATCGGGTATTGAACCACTGGCTTTCTGGTTAGTGGACGAGCCACTCCACCTCTTGAGCCACTTAATCGGCATCCACGCCAAAGTTTTATGGATTCCTTTCAGACTCAGGCCGCAAACCTTTCACCAGGTTTGGTGGAAATGAGATAAATAGATTTTGTGTGATCTTGCTAACAAATAAACCAACAAACAAACACAATAATTGACATTTGGATATTTTCTACAAAAGTGTTTTCTCCAACCTACACAGGCTTACATCTTTTATCGAATTTTCTATTAAACTTTATCACCAATAAACCTTTACTGCGCTCTGAGATAGGTAATCGTTTTGCAGGAAGATTTCTGATTCTTACTGTCCAGCGATCACACACACACACAATGTAGTTGATTCTTACGACAACAGAAGCTGTATTTCGCCATGATTTTCTGTTTGAATGAATGATGAGGTTTGACTTTTTTGTTTTCAAGCTGAGGCTGTGATGTGCAGAACTGGGACATTTCCCGCGTGTTGACATCCAATCATCCATCATTATATTATATTAAGTTTGAAGTGGTGGGTGTGACTGCTTCCTTTTCAATTACAGTCAGTCATTTGTTGAAGGGTTCTCCATGGATGGTATCAGTGAGACTCTTACACACATGGGGCTAGAATCTGAGGAGCCACTGTTTGCCTGAGGTCGGCTCGATGGTGCGAGCACAGTATGGGTTAATATCGTCCGCCGCCTGTGAACCACCACGTTTCAATAAGTGGAACGAGTGAAATTCAGAAGTGTTTGGAAGCTGCACATAAAACGTTTTGAAGGAGGCTCCGATCATTGTCATGCGCTTCCTTTTTTTTCTTTCTTTTGCACACTGACAAATAACACAGATGGATGGCACAAATGTGGGGCGGCTGTGGCTGAGGGAGTAGAGCGGTCGTCCTCTGACCAGAAGGATGGCTGTTCGATCCCAGTTCTCCCCATCTGCACCTGTCGGAAGTGTCCTTGGGACAGCGCAGGGCTCATCGAGAACAATGTGAAATATGAATATGAATACAGGCTATTTACCAAAAGCAACATCTTCTGTAGGTTTCTATGACAACCTTGTATGCAACATCAACTGCAGTGGTTTCTATGGCAACCTTGTCATGTATGTGGCAGGGAGCTGGACTGACACATGGCAGAAAATTACAATTTAACACTGTGTTATTTTCAATATGCAATCAAACCTTATTTTACTATTGTGACGAGACCTCTGAGACTAAAGCACTGTTTTGCTATAGGTGTCTCTAAATTGCCTGTTGGTGTGAATGCTTCTTTAGCTCATAAGGGCCCTGTCACATTTGTGCAAATGTATCAGTGAAGCCCCTTCACCTGCAATCTGTGCGAGCGAGCGGGGAGGTGAATAAAACATTTGTTTGCTGTGGCGAGGCAAATTGCAGAGTGGCTCAGTGTGGAATTCAACACTGGTGAACTTTGACCTGTGATATCTGCCTCCCATTAGCGTATGTGTGACTATGCCCTCAGTCGATGGATGGATACATGAATTCCTCTGTTTTTCCATTACAATGATAATAGCACACTTAAAAGAAACCTGTTGATTGAATGTCAAAGAAAATATATAGTCCCTTCTCATGATTGAATGGCTGTTTTTCCAGGCATCAAGAAATTGTCAATGTCACATTTGTTTTCCAATTTAATTAAATAGGGTTTTTATAGTAGTTTAAATTACACTAACACATGAAATCGATCCAACCCAAGTAGATTATGTTGATAACATCGTTGAAACATGCCAATGTATCCGATCGTTCGGCAAACTGATGGTGACACCACAGGAGAATAATGATGATATGGTTATGAAGGATTTTTTTAAGGCAATTATCTATAACAAGGTTACAAAATCAGTTCACAACAGGGGGGGGGGGGATTATATGAAGTTACAGACAAAATAAAACACAGTTCATGTCAAGATAAAAGATGTTTTAAGAAGAAATTAGGAGGAGGTTGCCTGACCTCAGTGGATAAGCTGTACCATAGTTTCGGAGCTTCATCCACAGATTTTCATTCTTAGAGCCAAAGGGCGTCAATATTTTCTTAAGAAAGTTCCCAAGAAAACTTTGACGTCAGATTAATGACGTGTTCTTAAACTGCAGATTTGTTGATATTGATATATCCCATTGTCTTGGTTAATTGAAAGCATGTGCCAGTTATTCACAGGTCAATGCCCCGCCTATAACCATAAAAGGGCATGAGACTGCAGCGCCATGGTCAAGGAATCAAACCAGAAAATAAGCTGTTTTCAGCAGTGGATATATATATATATATATATATATATATATATATATATACACAAAAAAACTATACTATATACTATACTGATATAACTATGCAATTACACATTCAGTGAAAGCTATATCGAGAGAAAGTCACACAGGTCTCTTTTGAGTGAGTCTGACATAACAACAAAACATTGGTGAATGTCATGAGTCTTCGTAAAAACCTCATTAAAAAGTTGGTGAATGAGGACCTTTGCTGCTACCATGGCTAAAACGGTTCTTCCTAATCACAAATGTTGTCTTCATTTTTGTGCTAATATTTGAACTTTATTGCTAAAGGGGGAAAAAATAGTTCTTGTTCTCAAATGTAGGTTTTTGTAAGGGTTGTAAAAGCATCTCTGACGTCAAATACCCGTGCAGTGTGTTCCTGATCCGCTGTGACCGGCCGATGTCTGTGGTTCTCGTCATTCGTTACTTTCTCTCTCTTTGATTCACTTGGTTCGCGTGCATCTTACCTTCCTTCTTCATATTTCTCTTCTCAGCCCTGAACAGCGTGCTTGCCTTGATCTTATTGCCGTCCAGATTTACCGGCGTCATTAATTCCTCTTTTCTTTTAAAGCATCGCCTTATTCTTTCAGAAGGAGTGAGTCATGATTCAACAAACTGCAGCCTTGAAAGCTTCACACTCAGTTTGGCTTGAATAGACATTTACTTTGAAAGCCGTAAATTCTGACTTTTTTTTTTTATAGATCATATAGATATATTGAATGTGGTGCATTTTCGGAATGAATAATGTTGTGAATCACGCAGCGAGACATTGTGTTTAGATTCCATTGTGCTCAACAGAAAGTTCCAACATTCTAATGATATGTGGTGATGTTTTAAATCCATACATCAATCTGTGCTGGCATTGTTTTAGATACATACGCAGTCAGTTTACTTCCTCCCAGTGGTAAAGACCGAGAACTGAGGTGGCTGACTCACTTTTTGTAAGGAGTGTAATTCAACAGTGGTTTCGGTACTTTTAATTAAAAGATCTGTGGGCCTTGTTGAATCCTGAGCCAATCGATCCATCAGCACAGCGCTAGCACACTTCTCCTTTATTGCAACCGAGTCTCTGCAGAATAGGTTGTTTAAATGCTGCAGCGATCATGTTATTTGTGAGGGAGGGTAAATATCTCTTGGCTGTTTGACGGTCTGCCGACCACCAGCAAATTTAAGGGATCAGATATGGGGGATCACCAGCTGTTGTTAGCGACCACCAGCGGATGTCAGGAATGAATCATCACTTGTGTACCTTAGTGTTGTCGGGTGTTCCGTCCTTTTAGTCAGATGACACCCTCTTGATGGGACCACCACCCCTATGGATTATAAACATGTTTTTTTTTATTGAAGATACAACCACTGGTTTTCACTAACATCCGCTAACATCAACTGGTGGTAGGCATTAATTAGTGCAGCAGAACGTACCAGGGATATTCTCTGGTCCTGTGTTCTCAAATGGGACAGTGTTTAGTTTAAAAAGGCATAGAGGTAATGATGTCTGATCTACTGAGCCACATGGCTTTAATAGTACTGACATACCAGCCAGTAGCCAGTCAGATTTACCTTTAGCCTCAGCTCACCCTCTAGTTCGGCCTGTATCGTTTATTAAAAGGCCAAAACACTTGATGAAGCTGAGGCGCACAACGGAAGTTATGTCCCTAACATCCGCTGGTGGCCGCTAACACCTGCTAACATCTACTGGTAGTTGGTGATTTAATTAATGCAGAAGACTTTCCAACGTACATGGGATTTCCACCATCTTGTCCTATATTCTAAAATTAAGTTACCAATTGAGATTGGTAGAATTTTTCATTCACAAATTCCACCTTTAAATTTACAGTCAAACTCTAAAATGTTACCTTCATCACATTTCATATATCAGTCATAATGAGTTGCACTGTATGTGGAGGGCTGAATGCATATAGGCACAGTGTTACATTTCCAGGGATGGAGTGGCCTGTGGTGGCGGCACAATAATGAATGTCTGCTCCAGGTAATTGAGTTGAGAACATGCCATTTCTTTTATCTCAGAGCTGTCGCAATTTGAGATTAATGAGTCCCTTAGTACTTTTCTCACACTTTTATTAGACGAGCTGTTCACTTCACTCAGCTGTAACAGTGTCACTACATGTCCCTGCAAAATTAGCATCTCTGAGGACAATTCATCCATATTAGTCGCTTAATAATTATTATTAATAATTATAACACATTTTTAAACGGATTAATTCTTGCTATTTTCTTTTTCTTAATCTAAAAAGAAGGGAAACCCGATGAGTGTTTTCACATGCTCAAATTCAATTTTAGAGCAATAGAGCAATTTACCTTTGCTGACAAACAGAGGCCATGGGTAAGAGTGAGGTTTTAATGTAGCAGAAGTAATATGTTGTCTCATACACTCAGCCTCGAGCTGCCTTTTAATAATTCACTAATGGTACAGTATTTCTGTATCCCAGACCTTTTTGTAAACTGTCGCACCGGTCCTTGTGTTCCAGGGAGGAAATCAATCCTGTTATATATATTTTTTCATGGTTGCCATGGAGACCCCCACATGAAACAACACCCAGAGGTATTTCTGAATGTTAATTTGCTGTTCACGCTGAGGCCAAAATCCATCATTGGCCAGAACTGAGTTGTCTGCCTCTGTTCCCTCTGTCCCTCCTAAATGAGGGTGGAGCTGTTACATAAGGAGCCAGTGGAGAGATGGATTTTATTTCTACCGGAATGAACCCGCTAACTTTGCTCTTTTTGTTTTTTTGTCAGAGGTTGCTGATGCATTTAGGATAAGTGGCTCAAGATGAAAAACAGTTAAAGGTATTTGAAGTGGCCAACAGAAATACATGTCTCCTTGTGAAAACCCAGTGTAAACACACTTCAACCGGAAGCAGGTAAAAACTTGAAAGGGTTTATTTGCGCGGTTCCAGCAAACAGGTTATAAACACACCTTAGTTCAGTCCATTACCGACTTGGTGACATATATAGTCCAAATGTCCATTACATGTCCATCGTCACACTGCCCACTGGCAGGTTGCACGTTTATTGTATCATGGTGTCACGGTAAATAATGTGTAACTACGCACGTGCACTAAACTGCACTACGTCATCTGGCTGTCATAAACAATAAGCCAAACATAATTAAATACAAGCAAATACACAATACAAAATATACTTTAACTGTATAAAAATAACTTAATAATAATTTTAGAACATAAGGGACACGTCAAACCAACGTTAATATTTAGTAACACACAAATGCACTTTGCTTAGTGGCTCTTACAGTATTTATTTGTGGGTTTGAGCAATAAAATACATCTCAGACAAAATAGTCTTAGTAACAAATATAGCGGTATATAAATCAAGATGATGTGAAGTCATGAGTGAAAAGGTTTTCTTTTTACAGGTGGCGGCTCAGTGTGGACACAATGTTCCGTCCCTGCAGTTTTGCCCGTGTCACAGAGTTTGTTGATGGATGAGAGCTGACAGCAGAGCAGACAACATGTTTGGAACAGGAGGAGGCGGAAAGGTGTCAGAACGGCGGGCATGGGGCTGAATCTCCATGTTACTGGAATCAGGAGTCGGTTTCCTGAGCCAAGTCAGCTGCTGCAGGGAGATCAAACAACCGCCAGTTGTTTGATTCTTCTCGTCCCAGTTTACGGTGGAACCAGTGAATAAATAAAAAGAGAGGAAACTCAGTCCTTCAGCTAACTGCGGGTGGTTGAGTTGTTCCGGCCTCTCCAGGATGACAGTGCTCTCCTCTCTAATTATGGAGCCATGCGCACAGAAGTAAATTACCATTCTTGCTAGAATCTGGCATGTTTACGTGGAGTGTTTTTAAACAGATGTTGGTTAACATGCCTTGTCCCTATCAAATAAATAAATAAAAAGGAAACATAGATCCTTCATTAGAGCAACCACCACTTGATGACGTGAGCCCACTTGGCAGTTTGATGGATGGGTGGGTGGCAGGAGAGGCAACGACTGGCTTAATAAGAGCAGGAGAAAACACGAGGAGCTCACATCTACGTGTGGACGCTACAATCTGATTTTAAAAGAATTAAAACTAATTAAACCACAGACTGTTTATGAATATTGATGGCACGTCTCCACCCACTATCCAGAAAGGAGGCCAAAATATATCCTGGATACGAACATCGCCATCTTGTGCCAAAGACATTATTTGAAGCCAAAGTCTACGCCGTAGCAATCGGGGGATGAAACAAGGGTCCAATCTAGTTCCTGCCGATACATGCGCTCAAGAAATCCCCATCAGTTTCAGCTGTCGTTCATAAAATGACTCAAACAAGTACTGAACAACTAATAACAGAAACCACTTTGAAAAAAAATATTATTTATGGGGCCATCTTCCCCCTTGATGTCAGTGAGGTCCCACCAATACACATGGTTGACCAATCGCATGTCAATCTCAGGAAAGTGCTTATTTGCCGTGTACTTTGACGTTTTAGTTGGCTCCATGTCCCATGAATTAACATGGACGAGGCTGGGTTTACGACCCTGTACTACAGCCGGCCATCAGGGGGCGATAGCTTCACTTTTGGTGATCAGTCGTGTCGTCCATCTTTATATTCAGTCTGTGATCATGACGAGATGAATCATAACTTCGACTACGCTCGGTGACGAAGGTCAGAAGATGCTTTATTCAATAAAAAAAAAAAAAAAGGTTTTCTGTTGAGTGAGTGAATCATCTGTTGTTCGATGTTAGACCACGTATTAGTTGTAAGCACTAGATCAGCCTGTCTGCCACATGTGCACTAGAATAGTTTGAATAGAATAGTTTTGTACAAGATATATTTGTGTTCGTCATAATGGAATTTCTGACACAAACAAGCAAAGAACATCGATCCAAATTCGTCCTCCGTGCATTTCATGATGACTGTGTACATTTCCATTACGCCGTAACAGCTCAGTCATTGTCAGTGAATCCAAACCCTCCCAGGCCACTGAGACCTGTGGATCAGTCCATGTGCAGTTTGGGGACGCATCAATTTACACTTTGTGCAGAAAGAAAGAAACAGAACCTCAAACACAAGATTTGACAACCACACCGGCAGCATGGTGACACAATTTACATCTAAATGTGAAAAGTGTAGACGCAAACATGAACTTTGTGAATAATCTGTTCCTTGAACTTATAGGAGGCTATAACATGTGAACATGAATAACATAACATTTTTAATTAAAAGTAACGGTGGATAAGTGGAGATCTGTGGTTTGATTTCCTGTGACTGAGCTGGGATCCACGGTGATGTCACCTGCCTCCTTTACATTAATAAAACCTGACACTCACATTACCTTCTAATTAACCCTCTAACAATATGCACACAGGCAATATTACAATATTGTTTTTTTCCCTATGCCGGCAGGGCATCCTGAATTGATTTGCCAAATCGAGTTTGCAGGCGATGGCTTCACTGGTTACTCAACAGGCCATATTAAAGATTCATGCATGCACAGCCTCTTGTGTGCACCGTCTGATTTGAGTGCATGTGCATTCTCTTCGTAAAATCAATGCTGCTCGAAGGTTATTTGTCAGTGAACCCCCTGATTAGGCAGCTGACTGTGAATAGATTGCTGCAGCTTCCCTCCGTACCTGCACTGTGCAAGCCTTTTCTTTTCTTTCTGCAGTGAAGTGTGAGAATTAAAGTGAATTTGCAGGAGGAGGAGGAGGAGGAGGAGTCGTCCTCAATGTGAGGGAGAGGGGTGGAGGAGGATGAGCGAGAGTCAGAAACCAGCAACAGAGGCAGACAGTGTACAGTGCTCTCTGAGGCTTCAGTGTGGGAGTATGTGCGTCTTAACACACTGGGAGTGTCGTTCCTGATCCGAGCGGAGCGTTGTGGATGCCGTCCACACATCATCACCGGCCCGGTAGGTTTCTCACCGTGCCTGATGTGCATGCTGATCGTCATCCAGCTGCTCCTGCAGGATAGAGAACATCTGAGGGCATCTGGAACATTTGCAAATCAGATTTATGCTGCACATTGTCGGTGTTATCATTTACAGGATACAGACATATCATTGCTGTTTGTCTGCTGTGGAAAGTTTTTCATATGGATCCAGGTAAATCGACAAAATAAGTTATCCTGTATTTTACTGTAGCTGTGTTGCTTATGGATTCTGATGCTGAATGTGGTGATGCAGTGTGTCGCCTTTCATCTGTGGCTGCTGCTCATCAGTTTGAATGCCGAAGACTCTCCTGTCAAAAATTAAGATGTTTTCTCACAGATTTCCCACCCTCCTCCTCCCCCTCCTCCTCCTCCCCCTCATCCTCCTCTTCTTCTTCATCTCTGGCACTGTTGTTTCCTCTCATTTCTTCTGTTCCCCCTCCCCCCCCCCAAATTCCAATTATCCGCTCACATCCAAACCGGCTACTCCATCCAAAGTCTGAAAAAAATCCCTCAACCTGTCGGATCCCACACTTTGTGACCAGCTAATAAAGCTCCTCCGTGTCGTTCCCTGTTTGCTCTGATCCCCCCTGAGACCCATGACACATGTTCTGCACAGGCTGGAGTCTCCCAGCCTCCATATCCCACTGCAGTCGGAGATTGCTCAGTCCTGATATTTATCCCCGTTCTGCATTGAGGAGGACAATCAGATGCTGCTGCTGAAATCAGGCATGGGAACAAAGCAGCAAGGGAAATTCCTCTGCAGCAGCAACCAGCTGTATCTCTGCCTCTGATAGTCCCTCTTCTCTGATCCTCACTTTAGAGCGTCTTTCATTCACTGTCGCCCTTTTAATTTTTGCCCTCAGTCACGATTCTGATTATGCAGCGGCTGGCAGCAGAGTGAGTACTCGGAGGATGTTGAAAGTTTAATAATGTTTAAATAATTAATTTGGAGATGGATCATTGCTGAGATCTGGGGAATGATGAAGCAATAAATCTGTATTTATCCTCTAAAGCATCTGTACACCCTGTGATTTTCTTTTTCTTTTAAGGACAAGCATCTCTGCGATTGATTTATTCTTCATTTCTGTGGGGACAGATGTCAAAGTAAAATCTCATCCATTCACTTTCAAGTAGCTTTGTTGCAGCCTGAGCTTCTCGCTGCTGCGAATTCATGAATTTTACAAGCAATCATTTTTGTACTGTCATTGAAAGGAGGCATTAAATAATCATACAGTGTGGCTTTTATGTAAAATAAAAAATATTGTTCATTTAGGTGGAATAATAAGCATTAAAACCTTGCTTCTTGCTTCATCTTTTTTTTTTTGTCTCAGAAAATTGTGGTTGACGTAGTGATGCTCGGCATTATCGAAAAGGTGAATGGTTTCTTTTGTCCAAACCACTTCATGACTGGAAATTACAACCACAACACAACATCTTTGTTGGAGATCGAAAAACAATAACTCTTACAGCGTGGGTGAAAATGCCTTCATAGATTTAGTTTCGACACTAAAAGCAGACAACAACGTGTCGTTTCTAAAAGCTGTCTGCTTCTTTAAGGTGACACCATATGGAGAAGTTAGTTGTAGATGGATAAAAGTGTCGCTTTCAAGTCTATAGAGAGCAGAAACATTTCTTTAATGTTACTTCGGAAATAGGCGTGAAGAGCTGATTAAAACACACTTGAACCAAATACACTGCAGCTGCTCATTATCTCGTCTACACCAAAGCGTCTGGAGGGCAATTTCCCCGTGAGTTCGACATCACTGTGGAGGAGCCTGCTCTCGTCAAAACCCAGGACCTCCAGCTTGGTGTTGATTTCTTTATTCTTAATTTCCAATGTGATTCAGAATTCTTTCATTCCGCCGAAGAGGTTATATTTCCACCCTTATTTCCTTGAGGAACATTTAGGATTTGTTGCAGCTTTAATTGAATTAGAGACCGTTGGGCCTTGGAGAAGGTGTGCGTTTTACCGTTCTACTTTTTTATCTTACTAAATGGTTTCCTAAATGATGACATGGTTACATTTCCTGGGAACCAACCAACGCACTGACAATACCATCAAGTCACGACAAGGAAAAGAACCAAAGACACATTGGACCACTTTGCCACAGATTGATCCAGGATTGAACTCTTAGATGGGATTTAATCAAGTGTTTGGACACATTGCCTTGTGTGTGTGTGTTTATCTACTGTATGTGTGTGTGTGTGTGTGTGTGTGTGTGTGTGTGTGTGTGTGTGTGTGTGTTATCTATCGTCATCACCATCAAGAGCAGCTCTTTACTTTCAAGCCCCAATTTTGCACCACTCACCATTCAGCAAAATGACAGTTTGACAGATCCCCGAAAAGCCTCTGAGCGCACACTGACGTCATTGGAAACATTGGTCAGTAAAACTGGGACGCATCAGAAGCTGTAATACATAAATGGTAATCGGTCAGACACTCATCTAATGTCCTCGAGTGAAAGCAGAGGTCCGACGGCAGAGATGGGCTTCTGGTCGGGGATAGTGAAAAGATGACGGCTCTTAGATGTCTCTCGGGGGAAAACACAATTTCATGGATTTCAGGTGGAGTAGCAGCTGGAAGGGTTAAGTGAGCTCGGCCCACTTACACGAAAGTGATCAGGGTTTATATTTAGAGCCAACAAGTGGCTGTAGTGAGTTAAATCTTCACTTCAAATGTGACTCTCTTTCCCTTTCAGCAAAATGTGAATATAGCAGCAACATTCCCATTGTATAGATTCAATTTGACACACGGATCTCCCGCAATGCAACTTTACTTGTTTTTAAACACGAAAGATATTCCCAGCATGCAGCTGATAAAAGGTCACCAGCAGATTAACAACAGCTTCTCATTCTTGTCTTATCAAGGAAGTTATGTTTGTGTGTTTCCATGAAATTCCGGTGCAGATCTCGATCAGATTTTTTAAACTTTCTTTTACATCGTAAGATGAAGCATTTTACTTTCCTTGATTTCTCAGAGAATGATTCATGGATCTAGATGAAAACATATCTAGACATATGTATGGGACTGATATTTATGAGTTTGTGCAATTTGGTGCAGATCCAAATACAAATCTGGATCTATTGAATTGAATTGTGGTTTTATAAGGGGGCTTTTGGGCAGAGGTAGGCACTGTACTGAGGGACATACTACTTACTATGTGTGACTGGACTGGGAATCAGAAATCTTGTTGCACGTGAACCATTGTCAACTTCTTTGCCTAATTTGAAAGGTTTTGTCAATAAACGTCCCTTCCCTCATCGTCCTGTCGATACAAACCATGCACCCTGATTTTAGGTTTCCACCGTGACAACATCTTAAAGCTCCAGGATAGTGATTTAAATTCTCCTTGACACGCGTGCCCTCTCTCTTCTCCCGTTTCAGACTTGCAAAATGTCTGATTTTGAGGATTTCAGCAAGCCAGGGGGGGCAGGCGAACGTGTCCGAGACCTACCAGCTGAACCCCACCAGCGTGATCGTGTCGGTGGTCTTCTCCCTCATCTTCCTGCTGGGCACCGTCGGCAACAGCCTGGTGCTGGCCGTGCTGCTGCGGAGCGGCCAGGTCGGATACAACACGACCAACCTCTTCATACTCAACCTGAGCGTGGCCGACTTCTTCTTCATCATCTTCTGCGTCCCTTTCCAAGCCACCATCTACTCCCTGGAGGGGTGGGTGTTCGGCTCCTTCATGTGCAAGGTGGTGCACTTCTTCATCAACCTCACCATGTACTGCCAGCAGCTTCACGCTCGCCGCCGTCTCTGTTGACAGGTTTGTGACCCAATAACGACCACACCGAAAAATGTGGTAATTTGTCAACTCCACCTAAAAGGCACTTTAACCAATATTATATACAGATTAAAAATGAGCCTTGAGCAAATGATCATGCATACGTGAGCAATGGACATAATAGGCAGTGTTGATTATGTTTGTTTTAAACAAACAATGCACACCAATTACCATGTATACTCAAGTCCAACATGTAAATGTAGAGAGCAGTGGAGATAATGGCCTTTAGTGATCGTGCTGCTTTTTTTCATTAGGGCCAAATTTCCCATAAGGCCCTCTGCTCCCTGCTGCAAGGTTAATACAACCAGGGTTGCAGCCAGTTATGACACATTATAATTATTTCTGTTATTTCAGGGATGGATGAATGGATGGATGGAGGAGTCATTCACATTTGTGAAGGCGGAACCTCAGTGTGTTTTTGCCCAATACAATACTTTGATTATGATTAGTAATAATAATAATAAATATTATTTGGATTATTGAATTCATTGCATGATTGTCTGTTTTGATCAATCAATATATGAATTCCTTCCCTGAAATTAATTCATTCTTAACCCTGAATTAATATTCATGGGAATGGATCACTGAATGCACTTTAATGAATTCCTTCAGAATAATAGCTGGAGTCGCCAGCTTTACTGCTTTTTCGTCTTTGTCTCCTCTTCGCCCTCACAATGTTTTTATTTGTATTTATTTCAAGCTCTGAAACATGAATTCACTTTGCAAAAAATATTGTCTCATCTCTGACATTTAAAAAAATCTTAATGCATCTGTCGTCCAGGTTTATTCAGAAATTAATTAAGATGCTGAAGTGTGATTGTCACAAAAAGGGTGCAAATACAGATCTGAGAGAGGAGTTCTGAAAGGTGTGTTTGCACTTGATCAGTGTCACTTCCCTGAGCCATTAAGGAACCCAGCAGATATTCTCAAAAGGTACGAGACATACTGTAAACCTCAATACACTTAAAAAACCTCAATACACTTAAAAAATGATCAAGTCACTAAGTGGGACCCTCTCGTTGTACTGCTTTCTTATACAATCTCAATAAAAGCTTTTCCATTCTATTCTACTATGTGCCTCCAAGAGCCGAACATTGGATCTGAAAGCAGGGCAGCAAATATTCTCACGGGAAAAAGAATCCACTTTTATTGACCTGTTCTCAGCTTGGTCATCCAATGCAAACAGTGACGCATTTCTGCACAATCCAGTGGTTTTAAGTGAGGTTTGATGAGTTGCATGTATTCTTCTCATCTGAAGATTAAAGGAAAAACTCTGGGAACAGCAAGAACAGTAATAGCTCAGAGAGGCACTTTTAATGGAGTTATTAAAAGACCTCGCGGAGATGCTGAATCCGTAATTGAATATCTTATGAGAGAATCATGCATTATTCCTCTGCTGAATTATATCCTGTGAGCCCTAAGCCGTCATTATGTTTGTTGGGCAACATTATCAGCTCGGTCAATATGGACAGAGTCGGAGTGCAGCTGCCCTCTGCAGCAGACGCCCTCTGCTCACTCTGGCTGTGTTTACACTGAAGACTTCAATATATATTTTAACAAGGGCGCATTTCATTGATTTCCTGGAGGCTTACACCATAGTTACTACTTGCTCAAACTAAACCTTCAAACATGTCCTCACATTAAAATACCTAAAGGTTTATGATTTATCATATGCTTTCTGTCCCCATAAGGAAGACAAGTTCCCGTACACACACACACATACCCCCACACACACACACACACACTGTTACGTTGACTTACATTCATTTCCTGGAGACTTAACCTCTCTCTAACCCTAACCTTAAACTTAGTCTACCCCTATAGCAAACTGAAACACACACACGGGTTTGTACAGCTTCTTAGTGAGGACACTCGTTGGCATAATGCATTCCCTAGCCCCTTACCCTAACCCTAAGCATCCAAACTAAATGCCTAACCCCCTTAACCCCCAAACTGTCCATTAAAGGTGGGGTCACAAAGTGAGGACCAAAATGTCCTCACTCGGTAGGTTGTGGACTCAAACTGGTCCTCACAAAGATAGCTGTACAAGAGCGCACACACTCTCACACACACACACAGTCACAAAGTCACAGGTCACCCTAGGGACTCACTACTACATCAGCTTTCTCTCTTTTCTGGAAAATTACCCTCCCCTAACCCTAACCTTAATCAACCCCTAGCAGACACACACACACATGCACACACACACACACACACTCCTTCAATGGCAAATAATATGTTGCGTGTGCTACCCTGAAGCAGTGATTTTGTGTTAAAGAGCTCTCCACTTTGAAAATGACTCCATGTAAAACCAGTGAGTGCATGCAACTAATGCGGAGCAGCACAAAATCACACAAGACATAAACTATGTAGAATTAATCAATGCCTAAAAACAAAGAAAGTGGGTTTTGTGTTGAGACTGCAGTTACAATATATATAGAGATGTTTGGGGAAAACTACAAAGAAAAAGATCTCCTTTCATTCAACACATGTCCCAGTCTGCTTTTCTACAGACTAATTGGTTTCCGATTTAGTGAAACATAATTAAAAAAACTGGATGAAAAAAAAAGTCAATGAAACAGATTGTCCATTAACTCATGTTTTCGTGTAAATCTACAAAGTCCAGTCAAGCGTACATCGCAATGTCTGAGTGCTTGCAGTTCCCCAAAGCCCGCTGAGCTGCCACGTGTGACGAGTGGGTTCAAAGTATCTGCTTCTTCTCTTCTTTTTCTCCGTTTGCCTTTTATCTCGAACGCAGAGTCTCCGGTCCCATTTCACTGAGCTGTCACTGATCAGAGAGAATATGTTTTCCAGCTGAAGTGGTGATATGCAGGGAGGACATGGATTTGCAGGAGCTTAATGCCGCTGTTCCATTTCACCTTTCGGAGCTCAGCCCTCAGGATTATGTCACAACCCGAATAACCCGAGTTGATATGATTTGCTGATATGTTTATGTCAGCCAGCTGGCCATTGTTGGCAAAACCAGTTCATAATAGCGCATTATGCAGCTTTTTTCACACATACTAACACCATAGTAAGAAGTCCACAGATGGTAATTGGACAGTGCTGTGTGTACGACAAATGTAATGACAGAAGTGCCAATAAACAGTAAACTACAGCTTTCACTACTGTTGATACACGGAGCGGCCGTCTTGGATTTCGAAGATGGAGGTGGTGAGGTACCCCCGACCTTCGGAGTGAAAATTCCGACTTGAGGGGGCGTTCCAGTTGCAACATCCGACACGGGGGTCTGTAATACCCCCTGACCATGTGAGCGCATTGGCTGGTAAAGCATCAGTGTTGAAAGCTGTGAATGTGGAGAGCTGAACAAATCAGCAGGTGTAGATGTGAAAAACAGACAGATTGGGGCCATGAAAAAACATCAGGTCTCATGAGAGCGTGCTGTGTGTGCTGGGATTTGCACCTTTATCCCCCCCCCCCCCGCTTTGCGACATCAAAAGCAAAGCGCACGGCGGCACAGTCATGTTCGATGCTATTGTCATGGTTTTACCGAGCATTGCATGCAAGGGCCGTTCCTATTGAAATGCCTGAAAAAGCCCCCCTCTGTGTATTTTGCAGTCAGTTTGACATATTTCCCAAAGGTGGTTTTCATTCAATAAAGCCCACCAACTGCTGCAGCATGAATGATTATGATTCAACACAGGCTCCGGTGTGAGCTGCATGCGCTGCTTGTTACAATGAGTGTGGAGGAGGCAGAGTCCTTTAGTGCCTTTTCCTTTCATACAGTCAAACTGCTGATGAAACCAAAATCTGATGTATCCAATATGCAAGGTGAACCTTTAAATCCAGAAAACAACCCGGTTTTCATCTTTAAACCACAATAAGAAATGAGTTTTATTGAATGAATCTCAAATTAAATAGGCAGACACCATGAAAATTGTTTTAGTTAGTTTAGTTTAGTCAATTAACAGGCAAGAATTCTGTTAACATTTAGCCAATAGGACAATCTATGGGGATAGGGACAGTATCATAAGTTTAAAAGTTATTTTAAGTATATTCGGGTCACTTAAAGGGAGAGATTTGAAGGGAAAGAAGTTAGAAGACAGTTGTACTATTTAGGAAAAAAATATATATATAGTTGTTAATTTGAAGTGCAAAGAAGAAGAAAAAACTCATTATATCGTGAACTTTTTTTGTTATTTTACAAAATAATGTTGAAATATTAAGAGAAGAAGTTGTAATATTACAAGAACAAAGCTGTATTATTAAAGGTATAAACTCCTAATATGATGACGCTAAAGTCATAAGATCAGTCTGTCGTCTGTATTAAAACAAGGAATGTGGAGCATCTCTTTAAATTATATTTTTAGTACATTGGTAAGTTTCAGCACCTCATCACCATAAGTATCAGGACTCTGAAAAGATTGTGAAAATTGCCTTTTTTTGTGGCGGAAACGTCTGGTAGTAGTCGACTGCCAGTGATTTGTGTACGACATTATTCTCAAAATCTAAATTTTTTCTTCAATATGGCCGTTGTACTGCATGGTACAATGTAAACATAAGGAAACATAAAAATAATTATCACAATATAAACAGGACAAAGGAGGGCACTTGGAAAGATATTGCGATCGCACAGACAATAATAAATCAGTGGAAGAATTGCACAGTTTAAATGTGATATCAGTGCAGTTGTCTATCAGGTATTGTGGTGCTTGGAGTTGACTGGGATAGGAACTGGTTGTAAAGTCTGGCAGCAGCAGGAAGGAGCGACCTGAGAAACCTTTTCTTCACAATCTTCAGGTCAATCAGTCTGCGATGGTGTCCTGCAGGGAGCGGGACTGGTTTCCCATCAGAGGTGATAGCTTTGCTCTCACTCTCCTCCCTCCCACCTCCTCCGCTGGGTCGATATCATCATCATAAGACCGAGCTGGTCTGTAAATCTCTTCCTGTTTGCTGTCAATAAAATAAAACATAAAAAAAGGCATCAGACAAATATGTCCTCCCTAAAACACTATGTCTTTATTTCCCACTTTATATAAAGTTTCATAGCTGATGCCACAAAGTCAGTCATTGCAGTTGATGGAAACCTTAATTGAAGCTGAATTCTGCACTGTATTAAACAATATCACTAGCTAATGGGCTAAATTGTTATATGCTGTAGTTTTTGTCATTTTACTCACAATCACATGTAAAATATTTATTTATATTTTAATTTAAAGATTTAATCTTGGAATTAGAATAATTACACCCTCTTAGCCTAAAGTTAGCAGACAGCACAGCACTGGCTCAGCATATAAGCTATTTACCAGAACTCATGTGGTGGATCTCACCTTTGTTTTATTTTTTTCCCATTATAGGTATCTGGCCATTCGCTACCCACTCCGCTCCAGAGAACTACGAACCCCTTGTAACGCGGTGGTTGCCATGGTGATCATCTGGGGTCTCTCGCTGGTCTTTGCGGGTCCGTACCTCAGCTACTACGACCTGATTGACTTCGCCAACAGTACCGTGTGCATCCCGGGCTGGGAGGAGCAGAACCGTAAGGTGCTGGACACGTGCACCTTCCTGGTCGGCTATGTCATCCCCGTGCTCATCGTGAGCCTCTCGTACACCCGGACCATCAAGTACCTGTGGACGGCCGTCGACCCTCTGGACGGCATGTCGGAGTCCAAGAGGGCCAAACGCAAAGTCACCAAAATGATCATCATCGTCACCGTGCTCTTCTGCATATGCTGGCTGCCGTACCACGTGGTGATCCTGTGCTACCTCTACGGGGACTTCCCCTTTAATCAGACCACGTACGCCTTCAGGCTCCTCTCTCACTGCATGGCCTACGCCAACTCCTGCGTCAACCCCATCGTGTACGCTCTGGTGTCCAAGCACTTTCGCAAGGGCTTCAAGAAAGTGTTCAGCTGCATCCTCAGCAAAAACGGGAGGAATAAGGTTCACGTGGTGCACGTGGCCAACACCGTACCCGGGTTCGAGGCGGGCTCCACGGAGGTGTCGCAGATGAACGAGGAGAACATACGACAGAATGAATGTGAGATGATAAACAGGCCGATCGCGGAGCCAAGAGAGGCCACGGTGACACTGAATTTGCCCTTTCAGAGGCAGACTTGACGAGTGATTCAGCTTCGCTTACAGGCTCAGCACAGGTTGCCTTTTGTCGAACAAAAAACATTGTAGCTAACAGAAATGTGTAAAATTCACAATATTCTAATGTTTGGTGGCAAACAGGGGAAGAGATAATCAAAGGATGCACACACAAACATACAGTTTCACACATATTTTTTTACTTTAATACCATGAACAGATCAGACAGAAAGCTTTTACCATAGACTATAAATAAAGATGGACGAGTCTGTACATAAGCCTCAAATAATTAAAACCAAGCAGAACAGAAACATTAGATCTTGTGATACTTAAAATGACAGAAACCATTTTTCGGGAAAATGTATTTGACTTCTACTTTTGACTTTTTAGTTTGGTACATGTCCCATCTGCTAACATGGACGTGGTTGGGTTTATGATCTATACTGAAGCCATCCACCAGGGGGCCATCTATATGATTTAGGCTTAACTTTAGGGAGGCTTTCTCTACAGTCCATGTGTTTTCACTAGGAGTGAAAGTTTCTCAGTATTTCCTCCGTCAACCATTTGCCTTAACCATGATTTGCCCTTTTTATATTTATTTAAAATCTCTTGGGTATCTGAGAATCGACACTTTAACGGCTCTTGTTCAGAGCAACACAAAACGTATCTCACGGTGTTTTTCAGCTTCACATAGTGAGAGGTTGGAAACTGTGCTGGTAAATCCATCCCATCAGCACCATCTGCTGTTGGTTTGACACCGGCGAGGGTGTGATGCAGGTTTAGAGTCACTGTTCATTCATGCACATTAGGTCAAGAAGCAAGAAGGAAATCAAAGCTCCACCTCCTCTGATGAGGGGTCCATCCGGCGCAGGACGGTCGCCTCCACACTGCGCTATTTCCACCAACATGTTCACCTTCATGATCGGCTGCAACTGAAATTTCAACATCTCGTTAAGTTATTATTTTTTTTTTTTGACATGACTTGAACCTTCTCTGTTACTAAAGTTGTATATTTGTTCTCTTTAGGTGGAGCAGGATTAAGTGTTTCTGTTTTGCATCGTGCATGCAGATGCTGCTCGGCCTTGTCAAGATATTACTGGTATCTCTGACTAATGTATGTTTTACTTATATCTTGTTTACAAACATCATATTAGGTTAAATTAAAAATATATTCTAGCATATATAAAATGTCTGAATTTGTTATTGATACATGGTTTACTGGTGTAAAGAATCAAGTGTCAAAAGTGATGAAATTGGTAAAAGATTTAAAAAGAAAAGTTTATATATTTGATAAATAATACGAATTTAAAAGTTATTGGTGGAAGACTCAAGTTGTTTTCAGACCCAACTTGAGAACTGAAGGATTTTCTTGCTTTACTTGCATTTTGCAATGACTGCATTCGTGGCATGTTTCTCTTCAGATTAAATTCTTATATATTTAAATGAACATGTCTATCAATGAGTTCACTGGTGCATTTAAGAGTTGTGTATTTTAAAAACGTGTGTATTTAATGTATTTAAAAGCTGTGAAATGACATTGTTTACACACTCTCTCTCTCTCTCTCTCTCTCTCTCTCTCTCCTGACGACGGCACATCCGCGGTATCTCTCTCTCGCTGTATATGCTTGTGTCCTACCTCAGAGCTGTAAAAAGAAAAGAACTACTTATCTTCGTTTCATTTTGTTCCGATTGTGCAAGATGCACTTTCTTCCTTTTGCTCAGACTGATTTACCTCCAATGTGTTTACTGTGCCCTTTGTATCGACGGTATACATAACATGTCTCTGTTTGTTCTGTTTCACCATGTAAAGTTTTCACGTGTTATAGCCTTTAGATTTTAATATATACATATATTCAAATAGATATTCATAAAGTAATTATTTGGAACTCAATGTAATATGCACTTCAATGACCGAAATAAAATATTTTTTGCTGTGAATCTTTTAGTGAAGGTTTTATTCAATTCACAATTTACATAAATGAACACTTGAACACTGGGCACATGCATATGCATATATATATAAGCCATTGACTTCTGATATATCTATCTATCTATCTCAATGCAAACATACTTCTGCATATTTATGTAAATTGTAGCCTTTTGCTGGTTTTTTGCTGCAGGAATAAGACATTCCATTAACATGCATGTGCAGCATAACAGAGCGGATCCCTGAGAGATTACTGCCCAGTACATCCCGGCTTCACTTCAACTGAAACAAATCTGCAGGCAAAATACAATATATCTCAACATAAGAATCCCAATAGAATGAGCTTCTAAATAAATTATAAACAAATTAACTAAATTAAGTTCCTGAGTAATAAACTTATACCTAGATATAATAGATAAATAGATATGATAACAGATATGATATATTTATCATGAACATATACATTCTTGCCAATATGTAATATTAATTAACAGTCAAATATTGATTCCAAAATAAACTTTACAATGAACATAAGTGTCACCTGGCCATTGTATATATCATATAATAATTCTTCTTCTGTGATATTGGCGTCTTTTGGCCATATAGGCACTGGCTGTTAGTAAAAGCTGAACCTTTGACCAGAACAACATCTGCATTATCAGAGTCAATGTTCTGCTGCTTAGGGCGGAAAAGGTTTGTACTGAAACACAGTCTTACACTTTAACTGACACTGTCTGCGTCGACAAAGTGTGGATAGAGTGTGTGTTAATGAATCATAACCTTGACAGGGTCTGCATTGGTGCTCTCCAGTAACCATGGTGAAATTAACCTTAGAGACGGATCAAGGCCTTGAAGGCAGCAGCAGAGTTTCATCAGCTTTGCAGGATAAAAAATACTGTTAGAAACTGGATTACGAGAACACTTATGTAACTTCTACTCGCTCTGACTAGAGAGGTTGGGTGCATCTTCCTTTATCAAGCTCTTTGGCACTGATTAGAAAACAACTAAACAGCAGGAGGGGAGGATATAACACAGCCAGTGGTGGAGTTAGAACAGTGTGATGTCGTTGTCGACTCGCGCAAAAACATTTAGGAGCTTCACATTTCAAAGGCTGAGAGGTTTTTAAAAATATGTTCAGCAGTTTCTTTAATGGTAATATTGAATCTTGACTGAGATCACGCTGCAGTAAGCAGGTTATAAAGCAGCACATCACTAAAATAATTAAATCTAAGATCAGTTTTTCAAGAGGATAAACAAACACATGACACTCTTGACTTGTGTTTTCATCCGTGTCAGAGGCACTAAACTCCCTACAAGGAAAACAGCCTTTAAAACATGTCTCATCTTCACAAGCAATAGATTGTGAGACAGACTCTGATTTGGCCGAAGATTAAAAAGATACAGATTTTTTCTTAATATAAAAAAAATAAAGGGGGGGGTCTAACTGTAGAATAAGCCATTATACTGTATTTTAAGTGTGGTTTGTCATTCTTGAGGCTACACTGGATAAGGTCTGTGATATAAACCTTTCTAAAATGTGGAACACAAACAATTTTTCAAACGATAACACCATTTAAAAAGATTCAAATAATACATATTAATATAGATTTTCAGAAATTAACAAAGTCAGATACTAGAACATAAAACAAAACCGCCTCTCTCTTGTCCACATACCTGTCTGGAAAGTCTGTGTTTGATGACGCACCTACTTTCGCTCAGTGTGAATTGATACCTGACATTTTCAGTTTATGCTCCAATTTCTTTTAATGACACTGTATTAGCACAAAGCTTACATAGTCAGCCAATGTTTGCAGGTTTGGTGGACCCACTGCTTCATTGGGATTTTAAATCAATACAGCCATAACAATTTACGTAAAAAAAGTACTCAACATATATTTATATTTATCTGAGTTGCAAGCAATACAGAGAGCATATACAGTTAATATTTTCCATTTACCGCTGTTAGATCACATTTATGAATCTAAGTGGTATTCGTTTTTTGTGATAAAATACAATATAAAAGATAAATCAATTACAATCAAGATGTGGCTGGAAAAAACAAATATGAAACAAAGTTTTGACATCACTCTGAATGTGTAATACTTTGAACTTAATTAGAACTTGAACACACTCGTGTCCGTCTGCACATCACATCAGACCCATTGAACATACATGTCAGCCTGTCCAACACATGAGGAGCAGAGTTTTACTATGTGTGTGCTGCATATGTGTTTTATACACTTGATGCATGTATACTTTGTGTTCTGGTCCATCTTGGGTCCACACACATGGGAAGAAGAAGACTTGTCATGTCTTGCTCATGACTAATCACCATCTGTCTTTTCCCCGGTTGAATTCTTATCATGTTGGCAAACATGAGCAGTGGCTCATTCATCGGGCAAAAAGACAATTCAATTTCACCATTATTTTGACATCCATATTTCTCCACTTGCTGGCTGCTGACAGCCTGGTCCTTGGAGCTGGCTGGCTGTCAATCTCATCCTCTTCCTCAAGCTCACTCTGAATTGACAGAAATGTTATCCTCGTATTCTGAAAACTCTTCCTCTTCATCCTCTTCATCATATTCCAAAGCTTCTCTCTCTCTTCTAAAATAATTTCCGAGGCCGTCTGAGCTGAGGATCTTTTTTTCGCCATCTTGATTGATTGTGTTCAGGAGCCGGGTAAAGCTGTTTATTTGTTGTTTCCCCGCTCGGCTGTGAGAAAAGATAGAATGGTTCCCTGCAAGACGCAGGGTGAAACGTGTGGGAGGGTGGGAGAAGAGAGGTGTGGTGCTTGAAATGTAACAATGTTGCAACCTTGTGCGGGAAAGGAAGACGCAGAAAGCCAGTGGACCCAGACAACCCTTTTGTAATAGAAATGTGTAGGGGGGCGAACAGTGGGTAGTCATTGAAAATATGTTCTTCCTTATGTTCCAGAAAATGAGCCAAAGCCAGTGAGTCTGAGGTTGAATCGTTTTTCTTTCAGCAAACATTGAAGACGAGTCCCACAAACCCAGACACCACACAAAGTGCCAGAATCATTCTTCATGTATCTGAACTTTACTAGTAGATCATTTTCATCATTTGTATGATTACATCGTTTTTTTATATATACTGCACCTGTAGCAGCAGAACATGACGATGATGATGATGATGATGATGATGGTGAGGATGATGGCGATGATGATGATGCTGATAAGGAGGAGGATGATGATGATGATGATGATGCTGATAAGGAGGAGGATGATGATGATGATGATGATGATGATGCTGATAAGGAGGAGGATGATGATGATGATGATGATGCTGATAAGGAGGAGGATGATGATGATGATGATGATGATGATGCTGATAAGGAGGAGGATGATGATGATGATGATGATGATGATGGGGATGATGACGATGATGATGATGATGATGATGATGATGATGGTGAGGATGATGGTGAGGATGATGGCGATGATGATGATGCTGATAAGGAGGAGGATGATGATGATGATGATGATGATGCTGATAAGGAGGAGGATGATGATGATGATGATGATGATGATGATGATGATGGGGATGATGATGATGATGATGATGATGATGATGGTGAGGATGATGGCGATGGCGATGATGATGATGATGATAAGGAGGAGGATGATGATGATGATGATGCTGATAAGGAGGAGGAGGATGATGATGATGATGGGGATGATGATGATGATGATGATGATGGTGAGGATGATGGCGATGGCGATGATGATGATGCTGATAAGGAGGAGGATGATGATGATGATGATGATGATGATGATGATGATGATGAAGGGGATGATGATGATGATAATGGTGAGGATGATGCGATGATGATGCTGATGATGATGACTACGACAATGATAATGATGATGATGATGACAATGGTGGTGATGATGATGATGATGATGATGATGAGGAGGAGGAGGACGTTGAGGATGACCACGATGATGATGGTGACTTAATGGTGACTCAACAGGTTTGCAGCTAACTGACCGTATGAGATCACCTTCCATTACATTTCTGTGGAGGTCGTTGGATAAACCTGGTTACTTCATTGCAGACAAACATTTCTCTTACATCCCAGCTGTTGCCTCGTGGATCGATAATGTTACAAACTCCCTGTGACTCACAGGAGTGGGTGACGTGAGTGGTGCCTGCAGGTTCATGACGCGTATCTGAGAGGTGGACAACACTGACAATGCTGCTGCACATGGCATCATTATTGTTTGTTGAGAGTAAAACAGTTTATTCCACACAGAGGCATCGCTGTTGAATGAGAAGTCATTAGTCACAGCGAGGCTCTGGCTGAGAGTTTGACTGACGTGAATACAAGGGAGCACACAGGACAACAGCACAGCAGCAGTGCACAGCCTCGTTCGCTCCAACTCACCCAAGTATGAAGGGTTAATTAGCTCGTGTGAGTCGAGGTTTGTAGCAGCACAATAGAAACATCTGCAGGAAAGTGACAATCATCATTTGTTCTCAGTCAATATGGAAACAGCCAGAGGAGGAGAGAGCAGGATTTACGACACTCACTTCCTCTCATCCTATAATGGATCAATGCAGGTTATTCTGTTAAGTCCAGAGAAAACCCATTGATATGTGTGTTTATGTTGAGTCAACACACAAATGCACAGCTCAGCTTTTCTTGTTCATCATCCGATGAGCTGAGGATCAATGTGAGATACACTTATAATAATATGATCTAATAGTACCAGGGAACTTAGAGTGCCACCTTCAGTCTGCAGCACGGCACTGCAGTTATCAGCCTCAAAACAAAACATGTCATTGTGTGATTTTAAGGTCTAAGTATTAAATTTAAACAATTATATCAGATAAAAAAGATAATTTCAACATGTCAGGGTATAACGTTTAAATGATTAAAGTGTTTCAGGTAAACATATCAAATTAAAATAGATTTTTACATTACAAATATCATATCAGGGTAAATTATTAAATTTAAAACAGATGTTTTCAGATAAAAATAATGATTTAGGTATATAAAATATATTTATTTATTCATTTTATTAAATAAAAATAAATTATGATAAAAGAAATAAGGTTTTTAGACATTTGGGGGAAATTTTATTTTAAACTTCACATGTCTGGGTAACTTAAGTATTAAACTAAAATAATTTTAAAAATACCAATGTTAGTTTATTTTAACATATTACTTTATATCTTATTCTTACGTAGTTATTACTTTTACTGAGTGCATATGTCAAAATCTATTTTTGCTGCTGTAACATGCTAAATTTCCTCATAGTTATCTTACCTTATCTGACATATTAAGTCATCACATTTTAAAGGTTCTTGGCGAGCTGGCCTTGCACAACACCACCACAGGTCGTTTAACCCGTGTTCGGAAGCACTAAAAGGAACACGACAGAACTCCAGCGCTGGTTTACTGCATGTATTTATTGTCCAGGTACCAACGGTGACCATGCTAGTTAGTGAACAGAAACAGGTCCGGGGTACTGATTGTGCTAACTGGGCTGCTGGTTGATGACGATTCACGTTGTACATATTTACATAGAAAACGTGTGGAATAGTGAAAGTTGAGCAGGTTTGCAAATATAATAATAATAAAAGAAAAGCCCAAACAAAAAAAATTAAATAAAATTAAAAAAAAGAATCAGAACAATAATAAAGCTAGTCCCCGGCATTCATATCCCCCACGTGTCTGAAAGTCAAACTGCAGACATCATTAGCATATTAATAAAGGCACTCTGATGTTTATTTACATGTCATTGATCTCAAATAAGGGAAGTTTGCTTTTGGGGCTTTCACAGTAAGATTCACAACAGGTTTGTCACTACATTTCAAAATAAAATAAAAAACAACAAAACGGATTTCACTGGATCTGGTACAAAGGCCGACTGGAGGCAAATGCACTAAATATATTAAAGTTATGATTTAAGTTAGAAACTCAAAATACTGCATCTCAAACAAACGATGATATTCCCCACACTGGGTTTCTATGCAACTCTGGATTGAGGGTTCAATCATCTTTCTGCCTATTATTCCATAGAAAAGAAAAAAAAGGCCATTATTATAATACATTCCTCACAATGGACTTCAGCAACAATGATGAAATACAGAATGAAAAATACAGCATGACCTTGAATCTTATTGTCACGTAGCTTTTCCCAGTAACTCTGTGCCATCGCTTTCTGTTTCTTTTTGTTTGCTATTACAGTGCAAAAAAAAATGTAACATTTCCAATCAGAGAATAATTGTCTGGGACGTTGTAATAATAACTAGATCTTTGTGTCCTGTGAGCACGAGTCCTCCAAATGTTCACGTTCATGTCACGATGCACCAAAAATATCAAAGTCGTACACATCTTGCAAAAAAAAAAGAAAATGCAATAAAGGTTTGCTAAGAAGTAATTCTAGCAATAAGTGTAATAAGGGTAATTCAGAACTTCTCCTAACATCTGCTTTGTTTCTCTTTGGTGTAACGTGATCTATCAGAAGTAGATCAGAAGTTTGCACTTAACGATTCATTCCTGTCAGGCACAAGATGGAGCTGTGATAAACAAGAGAAGGCTACAGATTAGAAATCAGTTGTCAGTGCAGCCCTTTCTCAGCCGACGAGAAGCTGTGATTGAAGGTTTAAGGTGGTGAGACGTGCAGAGGTTTGTGTGTAAAAGCAATGTTTTGTGACCTTCATTGCACACAGATATCGACTTTTCATACGACAATGACGGCATTCACCGGCATTCTTACTTGAACACTGTGACCTCGGGCCAAGGACGTTCTCTGCACAACAGTCTACAGGTGGTCGAGCTGCTCTTCTGTTTCATCAACTTCTGATGCTGGATGTGACACTTTTTCATTTATGTAAATTAACTAAAATGTTTGATGTCTAACTGGAAATAATAATAACACATAAGTATCTTCAGATGAATGCAGCCGATAAATTGCAATTCAACAACAGGCATAATCTGAATAATTATATCAAAATAAAGGTCAAATTTCTCATCCACAATCAGGATTAGTCAGCAAAGTTGTACGACCGGTAGAGAATCCCTGCAGACATCAAGCCAAATACAATTTAGCTTGATGAACTGACTGAGGTATTACCTAAAAATAATACCTAAATTACCATATGACAATTAGTTAACAGGATTTTTAATTTCCTGATTGTTTTTACAGTTGTATGCAGAGGTTTGGGCCCCACTGGGCAAATTTAGTAATTGACACTAAAGTCAGTCTTGAAATGTTAATGCACTGTTATTTTTTGTACCTAAAAATACAAAGAGAAAAGTCTCTCAGTGACTCAGAACCCGCCCCGACCCATTTGCAGGTATAACAGCTTGCTTTTTGTATCCAGAGAAACTTTGTTTTCTCAGTTAAGGAATTTTCACCCACTGACATGTTCTTAGAAACCCTAAAGCCACAGATTTGCAATGATCAGTAGAAGTTGAAGGTAAAACTTTCTTAAAAGCTTTCTTAAGTCCACAAATAAGCACCAGAGCCTCAACTTTGTTGCAAGGATTTTTTTTTACTTTAACTGAAATCAATATTCAATTTGCCCACATCGTTCCAATCTGCTGCATTCAACTGTGGGAATTGTCAAACTACTTTGAACCCTTTTCTAATGTTACACATCAAATACAATGGATGTCCAGTGTAGATTTTAGACCAGGGCCACAACAAAATCACAAACCACCTTTTGCATAGATATTCACCTTGTAATTTCCAATCATGTTTTTAAGTGTTATTGCATCTATGGCATTTCATTTGAAGGCAGCTTTCTTTAAACTTCCATTTTCAGCTGAGTGGAGGTGAAAACAATGCAGTGAAAGACTGTACAGACACAGCCATCCACCCCATTTACATGCGGATTACACTGACCGACCAGAAAAATACAAATAACCTGAGCAATGTGCATTAATGCAACCCAATAAAACAGCAATCAATTATCACATTTATCGTGAAACTGTGTCAGAGAGGGACTGATTTCACACTCTGCCAATTATTATTATTAGACGACATTATTATGTATAAAAGTCTTACATTTTTTTTTATCAATTGTACCAAATTGAATCAATTACAACAGCAACACAAGGTCTGAAACTCAAAAATGATAATAAGCTTCAGAAGAGCACTATTAAAAGACACAGAGCTGTTATTGTGGACTGCATTCAACTGCACAGGGGTTTCTATTTTTGTGGTCACTCAGTGTTGTGTGCTTTAGAAAATCCTGTTGCAGCCTCAACTGAGACGGTCAGTGGTTTATAAATACAATGAAAGTGCAGCCGCAAATTAAACATCTGAAAAGTGAAGTATTAAAAGCACTTTAGAGTCCAGAGGGCCCTTCCAGTGAGCGACAGACAAAACTAACTGACTAACAACAACGAAACTTAGTCCTATAAAGGACTTTGATCGTCTTCAACAGGGGCCAAACTCCTGCTTCAATAGGATTGAAAATGAGCTTTTTTTAAATAGTTAAATAGATATAAAATTTTGTTATCTTTAAACACAAACTGTACACATCTGGTACCAATACATATAAAAATTACAAGTGATTATATTAAAAAGGGCTCCCTCGCCCTCTGATACATGATATCAAAAATATGTAGCTTTAGAAGCACTTTTGTTCTTCATTCATCTATTAAACTTTACAGGTCTACATCACACTTACAAAGAAGTGAATGAGGTCTTTCTCTAGTCACTGCAGCGGCGCTACGCCCGCTGAGGCCACTGCTTCGCTCTTCATCTCTTCCACCGAATCTGTTTCCTCCCTGCTCCAACGTTCTTCATCTTATAAACACTTCCTCTTCACCATCCAGTCGCTCCTCGGTCCATCACGCGCTGCCTTTCTCTACTTCTCCTCCTCCTCCTCCTCCTTTTCAACGTGCACTTCAATCAATTTTTTCAACTTTCCCGATAATCTTCTCCTCAAAAATGGGCAAGATGGCATCATCTTCGCGCACCTCTTCAAACACCACCCCGCAGTCAAACTCGTCGCTCACCTTCTTGAAATAATACCTGAAAAGACAAGGTGATAAGTAATTTAAAAGAAATAACAGCAGAAACCAGAGATAATGAAGATGATGAGGTTTAAAAATATGAGATTCACTAATAAGGGAAATAATTATCAAATGTTCTAATCATGCCACAAACAATCATGTATCTTAGTTTATATTTTTATAATAAGCACCACTAAAATATATTCAGTTCACAAATGTTCATTTGAGTCATATTTCTGCAGAATTTTGAAGACATTTCCTCAAGGCATCCTAGAGATATCGCACTCATGAGCAAATAACATGTTTTGTGGAGTCACAGTGACCTTTGATATTTGACCTGAGTTTTAATCAGGTCATCCTGGATTCTGAATAAATGTTTATGTCAGATGCAAAGAATTTCCTCATGGATGTTCCTCAAGTTGACTGGAAATGTTATGACCTGAATATAATTTACGATAATTAATCATCAGCTTATGTCCCCCAGATAAATGTAGCTCTCATGACATTTAAAGTAATAATAAGTCAATACGTATGCTTTAAGAGTAAGTTGTGTTCTAGACAAAACAACCTTAATCAAGTCCTGCGAGCTGATAATTGATTAAATTCAGATTATTAGGTGTTCTAACAGCTCCTGAATAATAAATGTGCACAGAAATCCCTCAGCATCATGAACCTCACCTGTAATTTCCTTTCTTTGTGAGCAGTTCTTTGAACTGGCCCAGAGTGACGACTCTGCCTTTGACAGACGTCCTGTATGGAATCTGCTCCTCACAGAAGTAATACGCCACCACTGTGTTTTCACACGGCTGCTTCTTACTGGCTTTATGTCTATAGAACGAAAACAGAAAACAGAAAATAAATTACAAAATCGGAAAAGTTCCCATTTATCAACCTCCTGTTGATACAGACAAAAGTTTGCTAAGACTTAAGGGAATTGCAATTCCATGCTAATGCTCATAATGACTGGGGAAACAATGACAGTGATATAAAAGTTGAAAAAGATGGAAATATAAAAACATCAGTGAAAACACATAGAATCAACAGAAACATAATATTAGACCAGACAAGCACCAGGCCCCGTCAGTTAGTGGTAACAAGGTCAATGACAAAATGAGTTATGAATCTTAAGTTGGCTCCAGAGACCTATAATAATTTTTTAATTACTTTGTTTTTGCTGCTATAGATATACATAAATAATATACACAATAAAAAGTGGATGTGTTCTGTAGGACAGCTTGCAGGAGGTGGCCTGGTTTGCACTTGTCAGAAAAACCTTTTCATGGAAGGACACTGGTGGAGATTCAGCTTCAGAACTCAGTTACTTTCTTCCTTCTTCCGAGACTTTTTAATATTGATGCAGATCAGTGGTTTTTAAAGGGTAGTGGCTGTGACAAACAGCTCACAGGGGCAATTACAGCACTTTAAAAGCTTCCTTCAGCGCCTAACTGCTGCAATTTGGGTAAAATGGAGCAGAGGGATGACTCACTCACCGACATGATACATTCATTTTTTGATTCAGTGTGATTTACACTTCCCGGGGACATCATTATCTCTGTCCATCAGGAGTAAACATCCATAAATACACTTTGAAACCACAGGAAAAAAAAGGCAGCAGCTCTTTATAACTCCAGGACCTGCCGGTGAATTATCGTGTTTCATGCAGAATCAGAACAACACAGTGATGGTTGTTTGTACAGCGATGGGTAGATTGCTAACAGGGATTGCAAATAGCTAATTGGTGTATGTGAATGGTTTT
Organism: Verasper variegatus; assembly: GCA_026259375.1. Classification (NCBI taxonomy): domain Eukaryota; kingdom Metazoa; phylum Chordata; class Actinopteri; order Pleuronectiformes; family Pleuronectidae; genus Verasper; species Verasper variegatus. The sequence continues at coordinate 9,346,374 of CM048054.1, forward strand.
CTAAATCTTATCTGAGGGTCTATTTGTACACTTACATAGAAAATCACAATGCAGTAATGAATAAATACATAATGCATCTTTTATTAGTATATTTGGAATTGCTACTCAAATTAAAATCAGTTTGTAGCTTTATACTTTTGTATCTTAAACATTTATATCTATATCCTCTTTTTAACTTCTCAGCCTTCTTTCAGGCATTTTCGAGTTTGAACACTGGAGACACTCAAAGGTTCAGTCAGTCTTCACGATCAAGGAACTGAAGGTCTGAACTTCAGTCTTCACATGTCTAACCAGAGTCTTAACCCACTGGCAGCACCAAGCAACCTGCTTTTCATCTTCACAGCTCCCCTGCTCCCCTCCATCTGTTAAGTGGCCTTGTGAGACGGAGAGTCAAGCATCAAACAGAAACACATTTCTGACAAAACATCAAAAAAGATATACTCTAGGCTAGTCTGCCTCTGCACAAGCACAGGAAACGTTTGCTTCCACTTCCTCTGGGTGCTTCTAAAAAAACAAGAAAAAGATATATGTTTTCTATCATCAAGTCAGATCCAAGTTATTAATCAGGTGAAACTGTGGCCATTGAAAAGAGTCTCAGACATCGTAATTGCCAGTTGAATGTGACAATCAAAGGCAAGAGTTTAAAAACCGTTAAATCAAATTCAGTAGTTCTAGTAACACACACTGCTCTGGGACCAGTGATGAGAACAGGAGGTATGGTGGGATGCTGTGATCTATGGGGAAGTTGGAGACTATGGGAAAAGTTACTGGTAAGACACAGTGAACATACTCAGGCTCGGAGAGCTCGCTGTCAGAAACGGCGGGCACCACGCTGAGCGGAGGGAACAGTGCCGGCCTCACCGCGGTTCGACCCCTCTGGATCACCTCCATCACGTACCTGAGTGACCGAACACCCCCAGCAGTTAGAAACAGACTGACCCTGAGGAGAACACATGCTACAGAACAAGACTATTTCATACTGACAAAAAAAAAAGACTGAGATGGAAGATCCAACTTCTTCCCTTGTCGATCAAGTTGAATAGATTCTGTTGGAAAAAACTGCATCAATTGACAGGACACGGAGCTTTCTTACCTTTGCTTGGGCTGTAGAGTTCCAGATTTTATCTTCTCCTCTTCAAGCCGCCGGCAAACCTCCTCCAGCTGGATGAGGGGGCTGGGAGCTGGGTTGGGGGGCATGGTGGGATCCTGGATGAACGGATGTGACGGCTGCACGTTGTTCCGCAGCTGGGCGCCGCCGCACGTGTACACCGAGCCTGGTCTCTCCACCGAGCTGAGACGGGATCCCTCATGGGCTGTGGTCCTCTTGGACCCAGTGGTGCTCCTAAAACGTTTATAGCACAAAACACACACATAGTTGACTTTCTTACACAAAGATAGTTAAAAAAAAACTGCTACATGGGAAGAGAAAAGCCAAGGTAACCCAACCACACCAAGCAAAGGTGGCGAGAAACGTCTTGCTATCATAAACCTCATTGACTTCACTGACCCGTATGGGCTTCTCTTCTGCTGAACCATTTCTTTCTGTCCCTCCATCAGCCACAAAAGGATCTTCTGGTTTTTCTCCAACTCTTCTCCGGATCCCACCATGTCATAGGGCCGCACATCCTCACCTTTCCTGTACACTTTTTTACACTGTGGGCCACCTTTGCTACTGTTCAATGGAAGAAAACGACTGATTAGAGATAAAGAACAAAATGCATTCTCTGTGAATCGATGCCATTACAGTAGCACAAACCCTGTATGTTCCATGGAGTTGGATCCCATGCCATCAGCGTAGCTGCGAGACCTTGATCCATAATGACTCGTCTCCACTCCCCAGGGAAAGGTGCCGTGCGCACGCACGGCTCCCTCTGCCTCCACCTGCTCTTTGGGCTTTCCGATGCCTGTGTGGTTGATGTGATGCACGTGTTTGTGGTGGTACAGGTGGCTGCTCTCTCCCTTCAGGCCGTGCCTGGATGGGTGTTTGCCCTGGCCTGATGACAGCGGCATTCCAAGTCCAATCCCTTTGCCCCCTGGGAAGCTGTCGGGTGAGCGTGACTTGGGCGAGTGGCGACCTGCCCCGGGTGACTGGCAGCCAGGGGTTTTCATGACCCGCTGGACGTGGTCGTCCAGGATACTCTCGGGGTTCTCCTCGTGAGCGTCTCTCAGAAAAGCCCCATTGTAGGTGATGTCAGTGTAGCGGGAGCTGTGATTCTGTGGATAGGCACCAGGAAGGAACCTGTGACCAGCTGATGTTGTGGCTGTGGGCATGATTTCATCACCATCCTCTTCCTTTAGCAGAGAAACACACAAACACAAAACATAATTTAGAGGACAAATATTAAACCTGAAATAAAAATCTGGAAATAATATAACTAAGGGAAAGGGAATTAATGAATAACCAAGGCATATATATGTTCCATACCACATATAAATAAAACCAAGTCTTATAAAAGTTACTGTAGCCACAGGCATTTTTATTTTAACAATATATTTCCTGACATATTTGACGACAATGAAGATTGTACTCATTTCAACCAGCAGATGGCAGATTTTTACCACTTGCTAAAATGAGTCCTCCCATTCTTACTGCAGACCTTTAGAGGCGAATGGGAAGACAACCGTGCCAGTTAGATTCAGGGTATTACACATATACACAGTACATTTGTGTCATTATAATGAACCAATACAGCCGCAGCTCTAACAGAGTAAGCCCTCTCCATGGGCCGAGGTGCTGCAGGCTTGATTCTGAAGAGGTTTTGTTAAGCAGGCGCTGAAGGGGGGTGGAGGACACGCAGTGATGAAATACAACACAGTAGTCGATGGAGGAATTCTGTCAATTAAAACTGGGAAAGTTGAGATCCTTAAATGACTCAGGGACCTCAAACCACAATTGATTCCCTTCTTTAATTTAAAACACGAGGAACACAATTTGCTAAATCTATATTCTCCATCTCAGTGTGCAAGGTTTCTAATGCAGCGGTAGTGATGAGCACCATACGGCAGAGCTTTCATCTGTGCTGCGTCCTGTGTAAAGTTAGAAACACTTTGGCAGTGGGAGAAAGGAGGGGAGGGAACAAAGAGATATAGTGGACAGACAACAGTAGGTAAGGGTTTCACTTTCATTTTTCAGCCAGCCCGTTCCCACACTTTTCATGTCAGTTATGTTAATAATTAAATAAACCTTTGTTTGTGAACACGCCAGAACAACGGAGTTTGTTATTGCCCCGTGCTCGCTATTCTATTCGCTATAACCACATGAAAGACAGCACAAAGGGATTCTCAGCCCTGTTTCCACAAAGTCTGAACTTCCCGCGGCCCGCTGCTTTCTTAAACTCAGCGATGCTCTAAAAGATGTCATTTGCAGCCAAATATTTTTTGGCATGTTTTCTCAATAACTGATGTGCCTCTGCACCAAGATCAAGAAATCTGTGTTAGCTAAGCCTACTGGAACAGACTCATGCAAACGTGGCCTCTTCATTTAAACACATTTCTAACAGCTCCATTTATACAATAACATGCTTCTCATTATGTGGAGTAATAGTGCACATGTCTGGATGATCTGTTATCTGGTTAAAACCATAAAAGATGCAGCCACTGGTTTACTCATGTGAGTAGCATGATGCTTCTCGTGTATGTGAATCAGTGCATAGCTGGACCACAGGGCCCATCGTTCCAAACAATTCAATTAAGTAGCACTTAAATGGCACTTACTTATAGCACTTTGTAGTTCAGCTTTTTTGAAGAAATTGTACTTTATCGATTCTTGTTGTTCTGGGTTTGTACCCTCGTGGTTGAATGCACTTATTGTAAGTCGCTTTGGATAAAAGCGTCAGCTAAATGAAATGTAATGTAAAGTGAAGCCATAATTTCATTCTTAGCAGAACGTGACATCTAATTTCAGCCAGATTGTTACCTTCTCTGTTCTGTTTGTTGGTTTGTTTGTAGGCAAGATTACACAAAAACTTTAGGATGGATTACCACAAAACTGGGGTATGGATCAGGGAAGAACCCAGGGTCAGGATAAGGGGCGGATGTAGGACTTATTTATTACTATTTTGTAACATTGTGAGGCAATTTTTTTGCCAATTTTACTCATTCCCCAGGGAATAACTCATGGATCTTGATCTTGGCATATTTTGGGAACTGATTTCTATGAGTGTGTGTGGTGCAGCTTGATTGAATTTAAGGAGACTGCTGGGGAGGATTGCACAGTACTCTGTGCCATTCTTGTTGAATCTGATTTGATGCAGCGGATATTCTTCATGCATCATGATAGTATAAAACATCTGGCAGTATCGTTAAGAGGCTGAGCCCTGTCCATATCCTCTTCCAGATGCGCAGAGTGTCCCTAGATGAAGGCAGTCATTTCATGCTCACCGCCTCCAGGTTTAATAAGGCAAACCTCGAACTGTGTGATGGCAGCGTCTCTTCTTTCAGGGCCAAACCCACATAAATCGTCTGCCTGGAGACTTAATACTTGGCTTGGTGTACTGAGGGAGATTTCGTTTGTGCTCGCATCGACCGTTTCATCGGCGTTCAAGTGACATCAAACGGGCGGCACACTGTTCCAAGCTTACAAGTGGGCGAGTGCGCAGGTGCTCCATCTGATTGATCGACATAGCCAGATCGCTGACAGGCCAAGGACAGAATTCTCCAAATGATTCATAATGTGTTTTTATTCCCCATTCAAATGGCTGGCCTCATTAATTTCATTAAGGCCAGACGGATTTAAGTCTCCTTTGTTACTGAAAACTTAAAGCCCAGCGGCCAGGCACACATCTCGCTTTCTGGCTTAGAAACGGGCTTTGATGATTCCTACTGATACTCAAACAACGGTCTCCTTTTCCACTATGGTCACAATCTATTGAATTATTCTTTTATTAAAAGAAAATCTATTATATTATTAAAGTTTGAAAAGAGGGCTCTGATTTGAACATTTGAAGAGTGAGGATTTAGATCTGTGTAACAGCTCGAACCAGAAGAGTATTTCAGATGTGAGATAATCTAAATAAATATTCACAACTAAAAAATTGAAACTGTGCATTTAATCAATTAGCCGCTCAGTATGAAATTAATGTTCTTTTCCTACCTGGCCGCTAAAAGATTATTATTATTATTGGACTTAACATGGTGAGAAGCTAAGAATAAAATTACCCCCACATTTTGGAAATATAATTACAAATATTCATCTTAAAACATATTGGACATTTTCCACACAAAAAAAGGAAAACTTTTGTAAAATTACTGAAAAACATAAAATAAATGAAAAATGAATTACTGGAATATTTATTTAAAAATACCAATAATTTCACTGAAATTCTACCCCAAAACTCCCATGTTCCCTCTTTTTCCCTGAACTTTTTTGATTGCATTATGTAGGAGGTAATTTATTCAATACGAGCGAAACAATGGCTCTGGTTGTGCTCTAAACAGTCGACACTGGTCTAGAAAATAATGCCAACATACCAATCGAACTCTCTTCAGTCGCTCCTCAAGTTTCTCCTGAGCCTCCCTCTCCCTCAGCACTCCCTCCAGTCTGCTGATCAGCTCTGCAGCGAAACGCTCTGGCTCCACATGAATGTCCTTTGGAATCCGGTTTGGGCGCTGAGGGAGGAAATGTCATGATAAGTCAGTGTTTGCCACCACTGCATCACTGTCATCCCTTTGCAGCACCCTGACTCTTTACATCCTGACACCAGCTGCTATATTCACAATAATGTTGTAGACAAACAATGAAGGAAAATAAATGAAGCATGATTTTAAATGACACGTTAACTCATTACTAAGTGTGTGTGACATTTATTTCCTCTCCTGCTGCAGCCGTGACAATTGAAAGCTGTTGACGCCTGATTTAGAATAAGTTTTACGATTTAAAAAAACGAATTGATATTAAAGTAAATTACATAAAATAGCCTGTCAGTCTTATTGAAGTCATGATTAATTGGTTTGGGCCGGGGAACTTAAAAGTTATGCTTTGGGAATTTGTACTCTACTACACAGTCAATCCGTGCATCCTAATAGGATGCAGCGTGTGGAGTTTAATTTGACTCTTTACTCCGCTGCCTAATTAGGGACGGGGTTTTCCTACCAAGAGACAGCCTCAGCTGCACAGGGAGGCATCAGGCTGTCACAGGGGAGGATTCATGTCTGCTAGGCTTCAGCACACACAGCTTAGGAAAGCATCATGCTGCATTTAGACAGCCTTCTCTTTCACCATCAGCTATTCTTATACTCCATCACAAGCCCTGCGACACAGCAGAGCTTAAATATGCACATCTCCAATGGTGGAAGCAGGAAGAAATAAGGCAGAAACCGACAGTTAGAGAGAGAGAGAGAGAGAGAGAGAGAGAGAGAGAGAGAGAGAGAGAGAGAGAGAGAGAGAGAGAGGTGTGGAGGCAGAAAGTGAGAAGGGAGGGTAATAACCCATGAATAACTCACTGGAATATGAGGTAGTGGCACTCGCCCATTTGCTTTGGCACTTTCGTGCATCTCCCGGCGATGCTGTTTGCGGTATCTGTAGGGTGGTACCCCATCTCTAGAATTAACAACAAAGACATTTTCATAAAACCTCATGAATAAACAACACAGGCAGCTTTGAAGCTCAAAGCTTTTCACTGCTTTTCCCCCCTAAAATGAACACCTAGTAAGTCTTGATCAATCAGTACAGCAGGACAGCAGGTATTCTCACAGGCTTATTGTGTCCATGCTACACCACAAGTGGTCTGGCAGATTACAGTAACATGTTAACACATCCATGAGTCCATAATTCCGTGTGGTATTGGCCACGCTGGGTTTTACACTCCTCCTGTGCTGGAAGCTCTGGACCAATTAGCTGATAACAGCCTCTAATCCATTCCGCTTCAAACACATTTTTGTCCAGTTGTGCAAAGCTTTGAAGTTTCTTTGGCTTAATTCCCTGGTGCCATCTCTGCACCTAGAAAACATTCATTTTTTTGTATTTTAAATCTTCTTTCACCAGCACATGTCTGGTTTCATGCCCGGCAACTGAAAAACAAGTGCTGCTTCAAGTGAGCCCATATGGTAGAAATGTGTTGCCTGTGGCTCTCCTGCTTGTACAATAATAAAGTTGTCCCTGAAAGAAAACATAAATAAAACAAACATTTGCTTTGTTCAGTGCAAATTAAGAACTGCAACTTTTAAGAATCCCATTTAAAGTTTGTCGTCATGTTTGCAGAAGAGGTCAGTAGGTTAGGATTTCCACTTAAATACATACTATCAGACATTGGCTTAATGTCTGCTCAGAGACTACTTTTAAGAATCCTAATTAGTATTATAGATCAATTCTAACTGCTTTTACTGGTATGGCTAATGAGCAGATGGGACTTTAGTTGCTGCTCCTGTTGTAAAGTTTGAGCACAGGGGAAATGGGCAGGAATTGAAGCCAATTAAACCTTTACTTGCTTCTTCTAGCAAAGCAAACTTACATGACATGCCTTCCGTTTTAATAGCAACTGGGAATACTTGAGTCTAGGTTCTGCCTTCCATTCAGATGATAAACTATTTACCAAGCAAAATTGCAGCCCTTATAGCCAGTAGCACAACTTAATGGGACAAGAGTGTGTGAGATGAGAAAATACATACACGCTGCTGTCGGTAAGGGAAATTGTGTCTGCGTCACTGGACAAACTCTGCTGCTCACTGTCATTGGCGCTGGTGGCAGGGGCCAGGGCGTAACCGGTGTTGACGTAGTACGGGTTGATGGGCTCCCGACATAGAGCGGGCCTGGAAAAATGAAGAAATACAGGAAATGCTGAGAAAAATAAACGCTAATTTAACAAAATAGACCAAAATATGATAGTTGGGCAGGTTTTTGTCCTGATTTCAGAACAGACAAGTCTTCAATTAGGTCCATTTGGTGGGAAGACTATGAGAATGCTGATGCTCCACATTGGGTCATACTACATAAAAACACACTAAAGTAGTCAAAAAGTTGTGAAAAATGTCCTTCATGCCAATGTGACTTCTTTAAATCTCATGCTTTGTTTAGTCAGCAGCCCCACACCACAGATGTATTCCATTAACCCTCAATCATGACAAAGAACACAAAGAAAAATGACAACAGATTTTGTCATTTGGAAGGTGATTTGTGTTCTTCCATTAAGCCCAGATAAAGGCAGGAAATGTGCATAAAGGGGACAAAAACAGACATTAATTCAAACAGGAGAGGGACTCCAACCAGCCAAGACAAATTGGGGAGCTCTGAACTAAAAGAGGAGCTCCTCCTGTTAAATGAACGAACAGCCTGACACAAACCCAACAGACTAGATTAACTACAAACCTATTTTACCACCTACGCTAGATTCACGTCAAACAAGCTGATCTGAGCCAGTTGAGTGCTCGAAAAAACAAATCCCAGACATTGTGAGAGGCTTTTCCCTGCAGCACACCATATGGTGACGATGACGATGGAAGATGGAGGGGGATAAGAGCTGCTGTTGAACCATATCTGCATGGACCCAGCTCACACGGTTAAGAAGAGTAATGACATGTGATTATATATTGTGCAGCCCTGCAACAAGACCTGGTATGTATGTGTGCGTAGTTTAGTCTTTTTGCACAATGGTAAGAATATGTATGTGCCAACATATGTCCGCAGCCCTAACACCTCCCTTTCCTGCACATGGTCAACTTCTCTGCCTCTGCCGTATCCCATGATGCATCGGTAAACAGCAGCTTTATGAAATATTGGAAAATGGAGTATGCTGGACTATAGAGCCTCATCCTGCAGCGCATCTACAGAATTATATGGAGGCTTCACACAATTTACATTCTACATTCATTGACTCTGCCGAACACATTTCTTACAGGGCCTTGTACACATGAATTATAGATGTTAGGCATCATCTTATTTTTTTTTTATTATTCAAATTGGAATTCCCTAAAGCATTTATCCCAAGCCTTCTCCCTGTTTGGAATGCAGAAGCCGAGTTCAACATGAAACCTTTGTGACCAAGTGATTTTCATTAGCAACCACGTTCAGAAACACTGGATATTTCCAGTGGAGGTTTGGTGAAGAGTTGGGACAAATAAAACAAACATGCAGTTGATGAAATTATTTCTTTAGTGTTTGAATACTGGAGCAAAACTGTCCTGCAACACTGCTCACAGTTCCCCAACAATTAATGAGAACACTGGCTGCTCATGAATGATAACAGCAGTGCAGTTTCAGTGAGATAACATCAGTGTTCTGTTTCATTTATCCCTTTCTTGCATTATAGCACAAAAAAACATGCATAAAAATGATGATACCGTTATATATATATTTAAAGTTTTCATATCGGCAAACATAAATGCTGAAACAGCTATGTCTGTTGAAGGCTCGTATCGGCTGATATTCATTGGCCAACCGATAAATTGATCAGGCTATATTTATAACACAAGTAACGTAACATATAAAGGGTTTCAGGTGTTGTATATACAGCTGGATTTTGTCAAACATACATTTAATATCTGAGAGAATAGTTGGCGATGTTGACTTCTCCAAAAACAACAATTAATATCGAGCAGGAACTTTGAAGCACACATCTTACCTGACTGAGAACAAAACTGAGCCGTTTACATTTTGAAAAATATCATGAAATAATAAATATTAATAAATATATAGAGTGTTCTCTTTCAAGTTAGATTATTTTAAGGCTGATCTGACACAATATAATTTCTTATACTGGAGGAACCTGCTTGTGTTAACCTCATGACATCTCACCATTGTTCTTGTTCTTTTTTAACAAGACATCATATTTGGAACTACACAGTAAGGCAAGCTTTACCAGCAACTGTGTCAAAGTCAGTCAAGCCAAAATCAAATGCTGTCAAATCAAGTGATCATAAGAACCTGCTTTACTCATACACCAGGAGCCTGAAACTAAAGCTGTTTAAACTAATTCAACCATCGCTACTTTTTATATTTACTTGTGTTTTTCTCCAACTGTGATATGTCAAAATGTTGAAACGTTTCTTCTTTGCATCTGATTGTATTTCTATTGTCTGTATATATTTTGGTCACAAAGTGTTAACATCCAATAGTGTTAAATGACGGGAGTTTTTCTTTGTGGAAATACAAAATCATGACATAAAATATTTATGAGATGAAATAACTTTAGGAAAGACCTGAAAGGTCAAATTAAAACTAGCAAGGGATGTTCAACTGGTTCAACTGCTCAATAATGCCAAGAATTATGAAAGATGTCCAAGTCAGATTAACATTTTTTCTTCTTTTTCTTTACTACCTGGCCCTCTTGCACATTCAAATCTATTGTAGATGCATGATTATATGAAGATTAACTGATGAATCAATGGAACAGAACATTTTATGTATGTTCACGGTTAGAACATAAAAAACACTTCAGGCAAAAGACTGAATTATTCTCAAATCAGAAGAGCATGTTTACACCAAACATGTAAAAGTCAGCATTTGTGTGAAATATGAAAAGCAAAGACTAACTGGATCTGCAAGAATCACACTGAGCCAAAAAATGCACACAACTCAGTCGTCACAGGAGAAGAAACAAAGATAGAACAAAGTTAAACTCAATATTCTGTTGAGGATAACTGGCACTGGATCAAACAAACAACTGAACACTGGCTTTAAATCAGTGTAAAATCCTCTTATGCATTCAGAGGCACATTAAAATGACAGTTTCTCTGCATTTATCAGCAGTTAGGCTGGGACGGTCAATCCTTGACAGTCATCACCATGTTGAAAGCAACTGGAACTCAATGTCATTATGTGGAAAGCACATTAGAACAGTGAGGTCCCTTCACTGCTTATAAACACAACTTAAGTTTGTTGGCATCTGCACTGTCTACTAAGGACTTAAAGGAGATAAACCCAACATGTTAATCCACAACAGATAAAGTAAAAGAGGACGGCTCTCACATGACGCCTGGTATTCATCCTGAGTAAGACTAGAAAAATACCCGGCCTCAAAGCCTCATTCATGAGCTGTGCTGAATATTGTTAAATAAATGTTTATGTCTGAGTTGAGGATAATCATTTTTTTCCTAATTTACTTTACCCCCTGTATGTCCATTGCCTTGAGCTTCCAGTCTATTAACAACACCACCTCAAATCCCCCCCACACCCCCGGCCCATCGCAGCGTTTCGCTGTCGTCATCATCACCTGCTAATTCCGTAGGAATCGCAGAGACCTGATCAGCAGGCATCAGCAGACTTTGCACCGCAGAGATTATACCAACATCTGGTGGAATCTACAGTAGCGTAACACACTGACAACTACATATGCACTCAGACAGATGCTCCACCCACACTGCATGTAGTCTTAAATATTCAATATGTGCTACACTGTAGAAATGTTTAAGCATCAAGTGTTAAAACTGTTCAGATTTTACCACTTTTGAGGTCAAATTGATTTTATAGATAAACCAAATGGTGACATTATCATAACTTGATATTTATAGGAGGGATGCAGGTCAGCAAAAATGAGAAAACATGTCAAGGTAAAATGAGACTGTCAGACCTGATGAGCAGGATAGTATTATTGTGTGGGTATATGTGTGGTGTAGCAAACAATATCAGTATATCATTTAAACATATGTAAGTATGTATTTAATACAATCTGCAACAGAATGTAAGACCATTCCAATTGTATATGTGCTTTCAAAGCATTTCCCATGCATTAGCATTAGGCTTAATCCCGTGCTCTGACCTTGACCTTTGACAGATATGAATAAAAATCAATAGTGCAGGTCCTGACCCAACTGCCAACACATTTGCCAAGTTCAATCCAAATTGGATTTAAATTGCCTGAATTATCACATTGAGATCAGACAGGAAAACACCACGAATTACAATAAACTCATACAAATAGTGCAGCTGTAACAAAAGGTTTTTTTCAAAGCATATAGAGGCCACAGATTGAATGTTATTGCACAAACATAGTCAACAAATACACCACAGTCCAAATTAATCACCAGTATATGAGTCAGTTGAGGGTGATTTAAGAAAAACACTTTGCTTCCATAATGATCCTGAAGCAATGTCCTAATGTTGCTTCAGAATCCAGAATTATCAAATCAAATCAATATACGTGGGTGTGACTAGTCATAACCCTAACCCTAATAAAGATTGGGAGTTGATCATTTTATTACAGAAAAATTATTTTCTCCAGAAATGCAGACTAAATATTAAGAGGTTGAAGAGGACGAAGCTTATAGTGATTTTTGGAAAAGCTCCTCTTCAAACAAAATAGTGTTTTCACATCTAAACCTTATCCGATGGGAAAACATATTTCCCAGAGTAGCTACGCAAGAAAACACAAAGAAGACTTCTTCAACTTTCCAACAGCAAGTTAACTTAGACTCAACTTCCCCACCACCATCTTCCTCTCATCTCAGCTGTCTCTTGTGCTACTCTCTGACTCTCATCTTTTCAAACTTGAGGCAGTGTAGGGGGTGGCGTGGGGTTTCAGGTTTATTTCTAATTCAGCACTTTGCGGAGAAAAGCTATGCAGTTAGAACTGATGTGAGGCTTTCTAGATTGCTGGGAGGATTTACCTGTACTCGTGACTGTCCTGGAATCTCGCAATGTTGCAAACTCGCTGCGTCGCAGTCTCCATCAGCAGCTTCTGGGTTAGCCGGTTGCTCGGTGTGGGGTCACTCTCGGGCTGCTCCTCTGTCTCATGGTCACATCTCCATTCTTCATCTTCATTTAAAGTCGGCAAATAACCCGACAGTCCTTTCCCATTCCCGGAAACAGAGCTCTGATCACTGTACAGCTTAGGGCTCTCTCCTCCTGTCCGTGTATATTCCAAATAAATGTCAGACTTGAGGAATAAGGGGTAGGTGTTGTCCTCCATGATAGTCTGTATCTCAGTCTGAGCCTGGTCAAACATTGCTGGATCAATATGAAGCTTCATCACACAGTCTTTAATGAAGGACTTGGTGGCTGGTTTGATCTGTCTGGAAACGATCCCATTGTTGTCCAAGACAAATTTCTTATAGATGGCTTTTGCCAGTTTGAGCTTCTTCTCTTCGTTACCCTCATTGGCATCTTGTTTGCGAAAACCACTGCATGCAAACCAGAAGTCCAGCATATCTGCGCACTCCTCCTGCTTGAGAAACATCCGAAACAAGTGGATGCCATCCTGGTCATCCAGGAGGGAGTGAAGAGATTCTGCCCACTTTATGTAGGGTGGTGTCGGAGAGGCACTGCCCTCCGGCTCATAACCCAGGTCCAAGTCGGGTCGCCTGGGTGTAGCCACAGACGCCTCACATTTGAGGCTCTCATTCTTTGTGGAGAAGCCCAAGTTGCTGCATTGGCGTCCGTCACTGCACACGAGCTCACCTTCCTCCCCTGGGACTGGAGGCCTGGGAGCATCCTCAGTGAAGCCTCCCCCCAGGTCGGCTAAGTAGCCCCTTTTGTCGCTTACGCTCATAGTTCCAGCATCCATAAGCCACGTCTCCGTGGAGCCCACACTGCACAACTATTAGATCCAGACCTCTACATATGCCACTGCAAAACAACTCCTGCAAGGAGGGAAAAAATATATAATGAGACGCAGCTTCATCACATCACTGAAAGGCAGGGGAATGCTTTTAAAATATATTTCAATACTCATTCTCAGATCAATGGCAAAAAAATTCATGCAGCAATTTACTGAAACCCAGTGTAATTCAGATGAACATCTAGTGTTGACAAAATGTTGATCGATTATGTGCCATACCCCCGGAGAAAGAAGAACTAATATCCTGCGGGGAATTTTTTTAATCCTGCACAGTTTGCATTTTTATCAGATTTCCATGAAAAACTCATCATGTGGCCAATTTCCAGCTGAACATTAAAATGAATGCAAATTCTGCAGAAATCCAGAGGATTGGAAAAAGCTACTGTGGAGCTTTAAAACCAGACAGTAGCTTCTGGTACTGACACACATCCCCACAGCAGTGTGTGTTTACACTCCAATATTAGGAAAGTGCTATTTGATTCTCATAATTTAAACTGAAATAGAGTTTCCTGCTCTTGGTCTGTGGCCATAGATTCTGCACAGCATCTGCAAACCTGAGCAGAAATTAGAAAGTGAAGTCATCAGGCTTTTAATGCTGGTTTGATAGTCTAGAGGCAGCTTTCCACTGGGTGTAGGACGAATATGGTGCAGTGTTAATGTAGGACCCAGTAATATCACACTGATTTATATGCATAAGCATATCATTACTTCACACAGCTACTCCAGTTACATCCAGATTAGTAGTAGTGTATCACCACAGTACAACCTCAATACTCCTGGGGTTTATTAACTCAATAATAAAGCAGGATTAGTGTATCTATTTTTAACTGATATGATCAGTACTGCAAAATATACTTCATTGATCCTTGTGTAGTATTCTATACTTGTTTTACTCCCTTCCTATCATAGGGGAAGGTCGGCAGCAGAATAGTACATGTAAGGATTTTAGGGATTGTATCTCTAGTTCAAGGACACGTTGTCCCTGAGCTTTCTTGCTGAGGAAAGACACAGTAGTGCCTAAATGTGCACCTCTATGGACTGTACACACGCTGCATGCATGGAAGAATATGATGGTGTGATAAATGCGTAATGTAAATGTAATAGAGGGTTAAACAATTCCATTTTAGATGCCTTGACCAGCTGTGGACAGGACTAAATTGTGGTGACCGGTAAAGGCTCTGACTAAAGGGCCAATTAAAAGAAAAACAGCATGACATGCCCTGGTTTCACCTTGGAATCTGAATAACGTCCTCAATCCCAGCTCTGTGCATAGAGTTGACGCTAATGGTTTGGGGATGGGGGGGAAAAAAAATTCTGGGTTCATGATTTCAATGAGCGAAAAAAAAGGGAGGTCTGACAGCTGTCTTTACTCCATCTGTGGTTTCACTGGAAATATTCTCTTTTTTTAATGGTTGCCATCACATTCCCTTTAGGGCACACCCACTCCCTGTCTTGTCCAACACACACACACACACACACACACACACACACACACACACACACACACACACACACACACACACACACACACACACACACACACACACACACAGACACACTAATCGTTACCCTGACTGAATGAAGACAGCACAGACAAAAAACTGCCAACAGTGTTATTCTCTGCGCAATCCGTAAGCGTGAGCAGCACGTGCACTGTGCTTAACTGGAAAAATAAATAAATAAAATACAGTGTGACCACGAGCACGTCTCGTGCCAAACAATGGCGGTGTTTAAATGCTCAGGGAATGAAATTCAAAAATGAAATTGAAATCAGCTCCGCGTTACCTGCGTGCAATGATGCACCGGCTCTACAACATGAACGGTTCAGCGCATGCATATTTAAATTCACGGTTGTGCGGTCACAGGTGTGTGTGCGCGTATGCATATGCGGAGCGGCTCAGGGAGACAGTTCGGGGGAAATGTCCCGGTCTTTGTTTTGACCGAGAAGTGAATGGGCTCGTCACATTTTGAGGTGAAGCTCATCACAGCCATGTCTTGGCCTCTCCGGCAGCAGCGGCGAGTGGGGGAAGGGAGGCACAAACTAACTCCGCACACACACACACACACACGGACACAGGGAGAGGGGGGACAGGCCTGTTAGCCCACCGACAAGTGCACAACTTTGTCTCACTATTCCCCCGCTAATGGACGCGCTTGTGCCCGCTAACAGCCGCTCAGCTGCTCGGCGAGCAGCCGGACCTGCGTGTCCCCGCGCTGTCAGAGGACACGCGGGGAAATCCCGCATCAAAGCCCCGCAAACACTTAGTGAGCCATCGCTTTTACTGCTGCTTCTATCTCCCGACTACACCGCAATCCCGGTGCCTGAGCTCTGAGCTGAGGGCACCGGGAGGAGGAGGAGGAGGAGGAGGAGAGGAAGAAAAAAGTCACATATACTCAACCCGTGAAAATCTTCTCGCTGCTTTCGAGTGCATCGGGTATTTGGACCGGGACAAGTCCCCGCCGGCGGTGACACCGCTGCGAAGAGCAGCACTTTAAAAATAACAAAGACAACAGTCCGCTCTCCACCTCTCCATGGCTGTCTCTCTCCCTCTCTCCCCTCTTTCCCTCTCTCTCTCTCTCTCTCTCTCTCTCTCTCTCTCTCTCTCTCTCTCTCTCTCTCTCTCTACCTCTACCTCTCTCTCTCTCTCTCTCTACCTCTACCTCTCTCTCTCTATCTCTGTGCGCGGAGCCGAGGCTGCACCGCAGAACGTGCACAGCGCCCCAAGCGTTCACTACACACATTACCACCGATTAGTCTCGGGTACATGTGGTACATTGATTCTTCTTCTTCTCTTTCTCGGGTGATGGATATCTTGAAGAAGAGGTCGCTATTCCCTTCACTGTTTTTTAAATAAACAAAATAAAAAATCTCAATTCAAATATCCACACACTATGGCACATGGGGTGACATTTTTATTTTATTATAATTAATTATTAAAAGCAAAGACCTTTTGAAGAAATGATCAGTTTATAAACATCAATACCTCAATACCTCTTTATATACAGATGGACAACGTGTCAAAGTGTCTGGCTGCAGTATCGGTCATAAATCTTGCCCCCTGCATAAAAAGGGGGGGGTGAAACCTCGTGATTGATAGCTAACCCTAAACTGTAACATAAACAATGCAGAAAAAATTTGCCTTTATGTTTTTTTAATTTAAAAAGTCTGTTTTCTTTCATGATTAATCCTTGACTTATTTGGTTGTATTGGTGTTTTAATATTATTCACAGTGAAGTATACTAAAGTTGGTGGTGACAATGGTTAAACTATATAATATAAATAATCATCATTATTTTGTTGCCCTTCGGGTTTAATGATGACGTAAATGCTGCTTTCCTGTTTGTACTTGAAGCATAGAAAGTAGAAATTTCCCATTTGACTGTTGCAAGAGCAGGTGAAGCAATAATGTGCTTTAAAAGCTGAAAGTCTGCATTTTTTCAGTCCAACCACAGACTGCACTAGATGTTTCCACTGATTACTTCATATGGGCTGGCTGTGCTTTGATCAACTGAATCTTCTTAGCATGGCACAAAAACAGATTCATGAAAAACTGGCCAGCAGCATGCCAGGTTAATAGTAAATCGTTTGTATATAAAGATGGCTGTAGTCTGGCGCCACGGTCTCAAGGTCCCACGGGCTCAGCCAGCCTCAGATGTCAATCATTACATTTCACCCCATTTCATAGCATCAAATAACAAATTAAATCCAATCGTATCATAAACACTTGAACATAAGTGGTAAGAACCTAAAATAATGGAAACCAAATTTTAGTTTTGAATTTCAGATTCCCATCTGTTAAAATGAAAGAGGCAGGGTTTATGACTTATACTGTAGCCAGCCACCGGGGGCGATCAAGATGACATGATGACAATGTGCTAACATGGAATTTTTCCATCTACTTTCTCAAATAAACATCTTTTATTGTTTTGTTACTGGTCATAACTATGTGTCCTATTTACACGTCTCAAACAAAAAACTTGGCACGTACCTATTTACCTGTTTCAATATCGTGGCTTCCAATTTGTGCTGTAAATACTATACTGAGCTATATCTCTTCATGTCATGGTGTGTTGATGAATAAAACCAATAAATTGTGAAAATCAAATTAAGGAGTGACACACCTCTACTGAATGAACATTACAGTGCCATCAGGAAATTAGAAACACATTAAGTCATTCTTTTCTGTCTGAGAATATGTCTTTATATGTTGAAACTACAAGTAGTGATGCTTTGAAGCAAGACATCTATTGCAGCAATGTTTCAGTTCAAATGAGGATTTTTCCACCATTACACACACTTGACGTGTCATTACTTAACTTAAACTTACAATACAAAGACTAAGAGACGGACCAAACGCAGCAATAATGGCTGGTGTCAGTTGGTGTGCTTTCATACCAGACAGTCACTGAGCAGTCACATGGTTTTACTGACTCCAAGATGAAAGGCCAGTGGAACATCATCAAAACCATGTATGCGTTTGATTATGTAATTACACCAAAACCATTTAGGATCACTAGAATGAACAGGGATATACATTTCACGCTCCGTCACACCACATCACAGGAACTGCCTGCTCACATCTACAAAACCTGTTAAAGTGTGAACAGTACACAGCGCCTACAATATTCATGCCAGTGACACAAAAGATGAAAAAGACACTCCAGCTTCCTCAGGGTAGAAAATGGTTTTGGGCAGCAACAGTTAAAACATCCTGATACTCAAATACCCTTCTAACATCTATCATTTTCTCCTTCCATCGGCTGTCTTTCAGTTATCGTTCATATAACATTTCAGTGCTCTGCTAACCCAGATGTCAAAGGTCAGCATTTCTTCCGCTAGAAATCCTTGACAGTGATTGAGAGCCTCAGGCCGATGATGTGTCGACAACATATCACATCGACCTCCAGTCATGACACTGATTCCTTCACAGACAGTGCTCCAGCATAGCTGAACACTATACAAGTAACAATAACTGCAACAGTTGGTCTATCAATTGATTGATCAATCAAAAAAAACATCATCTAGACCTAATTTGATTATCGATTAATCATTTTTAGAAGTATGAAACATTAAGGTTCTCTCGTTTCGAGCTTCTTGGATGTGAATATTTTCTCGTTTCACTTCATCATGTATGATGTAAATAGAATATCTTTGAGTTTTGGACTGTTGGTCGGAAAAAACAAATCGTACTTTATTAAAATGATTACCTTTATTGCTTGAAATTTGCAAGTTTCTATTATTTTCTTCGTAGCTATGGACTGTATATAGGACAACAAGTCTACTTCCTCACACTGTACAAAAAATAAAGTCAAAATATCTCAGATAAGGGCACCATCTTGTGCAGGTGACAGCATTTTGGAGGCATTGTTGTACAGTAGTGATTGTGAAGTGGAGCCACGACATCAAGGTCCCGCAAAGACACAAGCAATCAGTCAGTCTCAGCTGTCATTCATGACTTTCCACCAAACTTTTATAACAGCAAATATTAAAACCAAACTTATCAGAAACATTTGAACATAAATCAGGGTGATAAAAACGTCAACTTTCGACTTTGACCCACGTCTGACTAACGAGGAGGTGGAGTTTATGACCTGTACTGCAGCCAGCCACTGGGGGGTGATCAAGATGCTTTTTGGTCTCACTTTCGGAAGCTGCACATCGTCCATCTTTAAATACTCTCTTTGGCCGTAGCCCTTAGAAAAAGCTTGACCTTTCAGAAATGTTTAACTGTTGATAATCTAAAACTAATGATAACTGACTGATGCTTGCTGTCAGTCACCAACATGCTCATCAGTTCAGTGTTTTCCAATCAACTCAGATTGATTTCTTATGATGAATACTAAGCCTCCTCAGTGTTGTTCGTGTCTGTTTATTCTGATGAAAAACACAAGCTATTGAATGGCTCAAACTGTGCAAAACTTGCCTTCTTAATATTCAAAACCAAAGAAGCAGGTCCAATGACATTGTTGCGATAATATCATGTGACAATGTAACCAATTCTAAACAGCAGGCATTCCGATTGCTCAGTTAATCAGAATTATTTTGAAGCATGTGTCACTGTGTTACTATCAAGGAGTTGCTGCCTTTCACTTGACTGAAGAAGAGACTGAAGGCTCAAGATGAAATGAAATATTCTATGTATCCTCGTCCATGTGTGTGTTAATAAATGGTTCACATGAAGAGGTTGAAGATTCACCCCCAAATCAACATGTTTTATCTTATTTGTGTTAACAGCATGTTATTGTTAATAACATAAGACCAACAGGTTTTTACCTTAAATCTGATTGTCTTCCTCATGCATCCTCCAGCAGTTCGTCCATTTATTGAGGATTCCATTGTGCAGTTATTAAACCCATGGGTCTGCAGTAACGGTAACATCCCCGTCATCTCAATGAAATGAAAATGTCTGGCCAGAGCAGAATGTTGCCATAACAGTTTGTCTTTGCCATCCATTTGTTCCTGGAAGAAAGAAATGTGAAGATATGTTGAGTCTGATGTGAAGAGAAAAGTAACAGTATTTTCTAGGTTTGCGCAGGTTAAGAATTCAGTAATGTGAGAGCAAGAAGTGCTGTGACCAGGAGGTTGGTAAACTGAATTTCTCCAACAGCTTCAAACGTCTGAGTGTGGAGAGTGAACGAAACATTTTCTCCCCTTCCTCAGCAACTACAAACAAGAAGCCCTGGAGCGACTGGCCCAGTGGAGCTGCTCGAGAGACGGAGGAACAATGGAAGACATTTCGCTGCTAAGCTCTGAGGTGGAACTGTATGAACCAGAAGTGGTTATTTATGAAATCAGCCAAGACTGTGGAAAATCAGCTTTTTGCCATAAAACAGTTGAAGAAATAGCTGTAAATCCTTCCGTGAGAGAATTAACATTTTAAAGTCAATTCCTCTGTTTTCACTGATCATTTCTACTAATTCGCCATTTTGTGTTTTTCTGAGTTATTACAAACATGGCTCCTAAAGAAAGATGAACTCACACGTGTTGGATGATTTCAAAGCAACATATAAAAAAATCATTCTTGAGTTTTGTAACATTTTCCAGATTCTTGAACGTCCCTCTGCGATGAAGTGTTACCAGAGGACAACTTAATGTTTCCCAGTTCAGTCCTTTCATTCGTCTTTTGTTCCACCTGTCAGTGTGGATTTAGATTCCCTTGTAGGGCCTTGGCTGAAATAGGCTTATCTCTGCTGAAGACTCTCTGATGGACAAAAGCCCATTAGCGCTTGTTTTAAAATGAATGCTCCCATTCTGAGCCCACACAATAGACATTGCTATTTTTTTTTCAAATTGGCTGTCTTCAAAAGAATTCACTGAAAGTTAAGACGAACAAAAGCAACAACAAACATCTTTTAAACCCGTCAAATCGAGGAATGGAAAACGTACGCATTTATTGAGACACTCAAAACCTGTCGATAGGATTAACCAAATTATTTAGGTCAGATGGTTTTGAGAAAAGTGTCGTGGGAATATTAAAGCTATTCAATGTTTGTTTAAAGTTCTAAAAATGAGTCATATCAAACAAGCGTTGGAGAATGTATTCTGGAGTCCTGCTGATGTCCTTTGTCCTGGCTGAATATATCATGACTAACAAGCCTTGGACTGGATTAGGCACAGAGGATTGAGCAATTTGCCGATTTAAGTTTATTTTGCTGGGTATTCCAGCTCCTGCACCGACCACACTCCTGCCGGACGGGAAACAAATCGTATTAAGGCCCATATATCCTACGGTGCCATAATACCAAAGACATACATCCGTAACCATGTATCAAATGGCGCAAGTACATTGTCAGACATCTGCCGGCTTGAAGAAATTCAAATAGATGTAAGCGTTCGGTCTATCGGGGGACTTCAGTAGTCTGGTCATGGGATGAACATTCGCTGGTCAAATCAAATGATGTGCTTTGGTTTTGATGAGAGGGACAACAAAACCAGCGTGGCACTGACACGAGAGACGATCAGAGACATAACAGACCGATAAACAACACAATGGGAAGTTACTGGTAACCGCGGTTTTCATCCTCAGAGATTGAAAAGCAGACGTACCTGCTGGTTAACCTCACTGTGTGCATCTTTGTTTTGTTGTGCCGGATCGCAGACTACTCCCAGCGCTTTTCTATGGATCGAGCACAGTCCTTCGCAGTCTGCAGTCAAGACTGCCGCCATCTTTAATCACAGCGGAGTCCATCTGTCGATGGTTCTTCCCTTTCTGCCCTCTCTTTCTCTGTTCCAGTCTCTCTGTTCCAGCCCTCTCTGTTTGTTGTGGGGGGTTCTTATTTTCCGTCCAACATCAAACCACCATATCGACGGGCTCATGGGCCGCCCAGCAGGGGGGCAGCTTGAACATGCTGCATTGGCTGTTGTCCCTTTGCACGCCGGAGATTAACTGGCCACATTTATTTCTCACAGAGCGATATGGATAGTCCGCAAAAAAAAAAAAATAATAATAATAATGTCAGCTTCCAGGACTTTGATTTCAACAAGCCTGGCCTCAAAGCTCCTCAATGATCGTCCCTTAACGCAACTTTTCCTCAGATGTTCTGACGGATGGATTTGGAGCTCTCTTTGATTGAGGCCACATTTGTGTAAATATTGTCATTTTTGTTCATTTATTTACAATTATAATAGAACTGTCAATAACTGTCTTACTTTTTTTCGTTTAATTACCCGCTGCACTATCATATGTATCGTAAATAAAAAGCACCTTTAACATCTGGAATTCTTTATATTTTACTAAATGAAACTATATTTGACCTGAGCAGCCTCGGAGTACATTTATAAGTATAAACAGACTCCTTCTTCTTTCATCCAACTGATGCATTTCATTTAAAGTGACACTTCCTTTTTGTTGCTCGTGGTCTCTGTTGGCGTTCAAAGCCCTCAATGCGAAGGCGTATCTTGTTTACTGTCACAGTTTTTGTTCCGCCCAACTCTCTCAAACGAACAATAAGACTGGTTACGTTTCAAGATGGTAGACGCTCTCACCTTCCTCTCCTGCTGTGTGTCCCGTCGGATCTTGTTTCTGTGGTCCGCCATGACTGGGCGCAGTCCCCCGCCTGCCACTGTGTGAGACTTTTTCATACTCATGCACCTGTTTCAGATTCTTAGGAGTGTGTTGCTGAAAGATGAGCATCTTTACTTTATATTGCAGCTCCAGCCGTGCGACCCCATTGGAGGAAACGAGGACCAGATGATTGTGTGCACAAGCGTATCGTAGCTATGGTAACATACCCAACAGGCATGAGTGATGTGCACCTAATTGCTTCATACACATTAAGCAACAGGGAAAAATGGAAATGAATGGAAAATGTATCCACATTGTGCTAAATCTAAGAAAGAAATCTTCAGTCCAAAAGGTTTTTAAATAAACTACATCACTAAATGATATTTTATTGAAACGTCTATTGTATGACGATGTGAAAACAGCCCAGTGTAAGAGGAGAGAGAAGGATGAAAAGACATTATGGGGAGAGGGGGAGAGATGATATTGCTTTTGTTATGTAGCTTCATCAGCTGCTCAGCTTTCAACTGGATTTCACACTTGCACGTCTCGTCATGGTCAGGGTCAGATCCAGCGCAGCCTTCTCACAATGACACAATTCTCCCCTCACACTACACCAGCACAGACCGGTGGAGTTGGCTGCCACTTGAATTTGCGTAAACTGAGATGCATTCAAGCAGTTTATTTCCAGGGTTTAACTTGTCGGTTGGTCTGCATCAAACATGCATTATAGAGTGAATGTAAAAAACAATTTTCTGACTACATTAAAAAAGTTGCATTAGACTAGCTTGAGTGACATCATTCTCTCCAACATGTCTTAGAACTTTAATTATGTGCACAAAAACTATGGATGTCTGATGAGATATTCAGAGAGACAGCAGGACCATGTTATATGTTGGACATTATCACAGCCAATATCTCTTACTGTTGCTTTGAGGAGGGACTTATTTGTTCATATAAAACCCTGTGGGGAGTTAAGCTAAAATAGCCTATTAATGTGAGTTAAGGCTATAGCTATATCTCTATCTGTAGTATTTTACTCTGCTTTTCCAACAAGAGGCTGTTAGTCTGGTTCTGTGCAAAGATAACATGGCTACTTCAATTTAATCAACACACTGTATCTTGTTTGTTTAATACATATAAAACTAGGATGGCCCTCAGAAGAGCACATTCCTCCACCAAGGCCCAACATCCCCCTTATGAAACCACATCTTAATTTACTAGATCAATAAATATCAGCCCCCCCATTTGATTTTTTTCATCAAGATCCATGAATCAAGATCCAGTGAATCGCATGAGAAATGCAATGTTAAAGAAAGTGAAAACAAAAGTCCTCATTCTGCCCTATATATATATATATATATATAGGGCAGAATCAGGATATATATATACTGTCACGCAGGAGTATTTCTGCACAAGCGCAACAAAATAAGATGATATTTCAAAGCAGTAAAACAATAAATAATTAAGTAGGTCGCTACCGTAAAACCTCTTATTCTCTCAGGGATCGAGGAGCTTGGTTTTCCCCACACGAACAAAACATACCCCAGATCCATGTGATCTCAGACTGAAACATACCGTATCTGAGGTTATGATGTTGCAGAGGTTTATTATTTAATACCAGAGCTGCTGAAGAATACAAATGTAAAATAAACTATAAGAAACTCCAGTTCTTTAAACTCTGATGGGTTAACTTGAGGATTCTTATCCTGTTTTATTGTTGGGGATAATTTGCTTTTCAGACATTAGAAGAGCAGCATTCTGCTCAATAGTTTAATAGCTGCATGGAGATTCTCATCCTAAATAAGAGAGGGAAACAAATATCCAGCTTCATGTGCTTTTATTAAAGGTTGACATGATGACCAACATGATGATTTACCTGCAGCTCTAATGTTTTACCTTAAGTCTGATTGTCTTCCTCCAGCAGTTTGTGCATTTATTGAGGATTCCATTGTCCCAGGTATTAAACTCATTCACCTACAGTAAACGTTTTGGACAAAGAACAATGTCGCCAAAACAGTTGCCATCAATTTGTTATCAAATTCTCATGACAAAGAAATGTTATGTGGGCTTGATAATTGATAATGATAATAATACATTTTACTTGTAGGCGCTTTTCAGAGCACTCAAGGTCACCTTACATGGCAGAACACAACAACAACAACAACAACAACAAATGTATCAAAAACATCAATAAAATAAACAAAATGAACAGTGAATAAAACATGTACTTTTTGCAAAATGGAAGACAATCAAATTGAATATGCCTGTTTAAAAAGATGAGTTTTTAGATGAGATTTAAAAATGGTGCATAAAGATAAATAAATAAAAAACATAAATACAAAATAATACAAGAAAATAATGATACATTTTCAACAAAAAATGTCAACATAAACGCAGATTGCCTGTCAAACCCTTAAATCAATCATCACCCTGCTCCCTCAACTTTGAGAGGTAGCATTTATCTTTTATTTTCATTCATCTTTTTCATCAATGCTCATGTATTAGCATTGCCATCGGCAATAAGCATTATACATCACTTTTAAATTGTGGCTTGTTTTGTTTTACTTAAGCGAGACTCGACTTCAACTCAAACATGGGGGCTGTAAATTAAGTCTTCCTATGTGCTTTATATAAGAGTCTCCGCTCCTTTATCCATGCGCTGACAATGTGCACTAAGCAGGTCAAGGTGAATATCCCACATCTGTGATTTCCACTGCTAACTCGTTCCCAATGGAAATGAGTCTTATTCATTTTTCAAACAGCCTCTGGGTTATCTGATCCACACAAAAAAAGAAAGAAAGACCGAAAAAAGTAAAGCCCCTCAGGCCGCCATTCATCTTTGATGTTTGGAAAAGAAAGACAGTGAAAAGCTACAGTCTGGCTTCATGCATATTGTATTGCTGAGAAAAGAATCACAGCCAGCCCACTGCTTCTCATAGTTATTAGCTATGCTAGTTCAATCTCAGTCTGCTCTGCTCTTATTTGGAACAAAATACGACCCGACTTGTGCAGTTTGCCATCACACTTTGTTTTGGATATTCATGGTCCGCCGAAGAGTCCTGGTATTTTGGTGACAAGACCACACAGGAAATTGACTGTGTTGCCGTGGACACCAATATTCCGAATAAGACAATAGTCTGAATAAAACAGCATTTTCTATTTATCTTGAATAGGGTCATACTGGGAATAAGCAACAATGCAACCAAGACATGTTTAGATACATTATTTAGATATGTTTCAACGCATTATCACGTCCAATTGGAGTCTTCACAGCATTTCATGACATCCACAGCAGAAACCAACTGTTTGATGACGCATGCCCAGGGTGTAAACAAGATGGATGTTGAACTCTTTCAGGTTGAGGTTTTAAAACTAGTGAAATAACTTCAGATGTAATGGCAAAGTGGAAGTAATGACATGAGTCGTAATCAGGCTACGCTCTGTACCATGTAAACAGGAATATGAATGGAATATTTTATTAGCGACTCATGTAAACACCATCATTTTAATACTGTCTTATTCAAAATAAGGTCAATACTAAGAATAATGGTGTCCATGTAAATATAGACATTGTTAGGCCAAGATTTCATACACTCATCACAGAGTGCAGATGGACTGCTCCACGAAAGTGAAGGCAAAATATATTGATCGCCACCTGGTGGCTGGCTGCAGTATGGGTAAAAAAAAAATCCTACATCCTCTATGTTGGTAGGTGGGACATGGAACAAACTAAAAAGTCAAAATAGTATCGTCGGGCTCGGCTACAAATTCGCAAGATGGCAGCGTTCCTATGCAGGATATTTTGGCTTCATTTCTGGACAGTGGGAGGAAGTGGAGACGCATGGTCCATCTTTATATACATTCATACAGTCTTCTCAAGTTTTTAGTCACCTACACCCATATATCGTCCACATCCATGAACCTATAGGACAAAACATTTATTGGACTGTAAACGACTGATTGATGTGAGTTTCCCCGACATTTGTACTATCTGTTATCTAAACTGCACATTTTTAGCCCTGTGGCCGGTCTGAAAGTGACGTTTCGAATCATATTCTGAGGCTGTTTAAATGGGAAAAGTGGATTCTCCATCGAACCTCTTCCAAGCATTCCCATCACTGAAGTCAGGCTAAATAACATAACACCTCCACCGTGTAACGCATCAACACACACTGCGTCCTCCAGAAGTTGAATCAACACGTCTCTGAAACCATCTCAACAAACAACTACACATTAAAAGCTCCATTACTTTGGCATATCATGTAGTAAACTGAACAACTTGACGTGTGTAATGATCCACAGTGAAGCAGCTCCTCAACTTCTCTGAACCTGTTTTTGTTTGTTCCGGACAAGTTGTTCTCACGTGGTAGATAACAGCGTCCCCTTGTGGCCATAGTACAGCAACGCATGTGTTCAGGAGCTTCCGGGGCTCGTATTCGCGCTGCAGGAGGAAGTTGATCTGTAACAAAAGATGTGAAACAACACTGAGCCAACGCCGCTGTGACGTATCGGCAGCGCTGGAATTCACGAACTGATTTTGTACCTTTAAATTGAATCGAAAAAGGTGGCACAGCGCAGGCGCGGTGGCCAAGTGGTAAGGCGTCGGTCTCGTAAACCGAAGATCGCGGGTTCGAACCCCGTCCGTGCCTTTTATTAAGGGGTTCCAATGGAAACTATGCATCTCACTGTCTGTGATTAGCTTTATTACAATAACACTGCTTTTCTATGTAGTATAATATGAGATACTATTACACACAAAGGTATAATACATACTAAGAGCACCTTCTTAAATGAAAACTTTGTAGATGTTGATTGGTTGAAGTCTCCTACTGTCAGTTCTCTTATTTTCCGGTGTATTAAAAGAGAAACAGCTCTTGCATTTTAACTCACTAGTACAATTCTAATTAATGTGAAATTAACACCGAATAGTGAAAAACTGATGTTTCACAGAAAGGCCTGTATAGTTGAATTAGTGGAATAGTAGAGCAGAACAGGTCAAATAATATTTGTATATTAAGTCATTTCAAGTGGGTTCAATGTTAAAATGGAAAAAGCTGTGTTCTTTAACATTATATATAAATCATGAATCAGCTCAGATTCAACACAAAACAAATAATAATAATAATAAGGCTTCATATGAATCAATTTAATAGTATAATATGTATTTAATAATTATCTCTGTTTGAATTTACTGTGGGTATATTGGTGAGTGGTTCTCAGCTCAGATTGAAGACAAAACAAAGAAAGGACACAGATCAATATCATAATATTATATACTATCAATTTAATAGTATTTAATAATAATCTCTATAAATTTACTGTAGGATATAAAGGTCAGTATATTATCAGCGGTGTGAATGGGTGAAAGTATAGGTCAGGTCAGGGATGAATTTAAAAAATGGCTGCTTTTTTCCCGACAACCACTATCACGTTCTCTTAGACAGGAAATGGAAAAAAGAACTTGTCACATTCACTGTCCAGTATTTTTATGTTGGTTAATACATTCAGTCATGTCTGTGTATGTATGTGCCCATAACATGCTACATGTGTCTATTCTTCCAGGACAATAGTCGTGGTTCTGTGATATGTATATGAACAGTCTTTAATAAGAATGAAATAGATGTAGGCCTCTTTAAAATCAAGTGGAAATAGGCCTCAGAATTGCTACAGCAGAAAGACATTAATGTGAGAAGAATAAAATGCATGTGAAAGAAATAAAAGGAAATATAGTCCAGAAACAGCAGCTTGACATAAATCATAGAAGGACAGTGATCAGCCAAGTGTTTACGATTCACAGTCATTGGCGGTTGCTCTTCTTCTAAATCGACTTTGAAAATATTTCAGGAAACACAATGGTTACCGTGCAATGTTTTTCACATCACACCATCATTATGCGAACGCAGCTGACAGTGATCAAGCAGACTGGTACAGTTTCCTTGGCAACACTCTATGTCGCAGCATCAATGATTCATGATCTGGTTCATGCGGCAGCGTATCATTATATTTCCTTTTTAAAATGATGCATGATGATAGGAAGCAAACAACTGGATGCTGCTGCAGTGGTTGGCAGAAAAAACAATTTCGTCAGCACATCACATTAACCAATCATCAATTGGAAATAAGGTCCAGATGCCTGTTGCTATCATTTATGAAGGTTTCATCTACTGTCAAATCTTTATGTAGGCTGCTGGAAAGGATGATTTCATACTGTCATGGAGGTGTACAGCTGGTTCTTTGTGTGGAATCCTGCACCCACTTAGACCAGTTTATTTCACATGAGCAATAAAGACAGCCTCTTGTATGTAGCATGTCGCCAAGGCCATTATGACTGGCAGCTGCCACTGTAGTGCCAGCAGATTATTTCCATGGTAACCTTTTTTATTTCTATTTTGTGGACAGCGTCAAAAGTAAATACAAATATTGACCCTGTCATTGACCCCGTAATCCAAGGAATCTTTTTTAATATTAATTATAATATAGGTGCTTATTGTTTATTGGTTTGTGAGGATTTGTGCTTTAGATAAATGACATGATAGAGAAAAGACGGAAAATGTTTTCAATTCTGGAGCCACGTTAAATAAGATTACACTTTTGAGGTATGGAAAACCAACATTAGTATAATCTCACTTTAGTGGAAACCAGTGTGTCATATAACGTTTCCTCCAACAGTAAAAGGAAAGTAATTATCAGGCTCCTTCTAAATAGCTTTGACTTTTGACACCTGCTGTTTAAATTCCAGATACAGCAACAGTGTCATTCTTTGTGTTTTAAGGATCTTTCTTTTACCACCTTTTTCACACGGCACAGGTGAGGCCATGCGGTGCAGGCTTGGAGAATAAGGTCAAAGAATCAAAATCAGAGTTGATTGTGAACCGAGGCGCCGTGGGAAATTCTGCAGGCCTGAGCAGAACAACGTATCCCCGGAGAAAGGGAGCTAACCAACCAGGAGAGGAAAAGTTTAATGTATGCTTTATGTTTGTTGTCATATTCCTCTAATGTCGATGAATTGGTGGAATTCATTTTACCTATAAAAACAAATACAAAACACACTGCACTGCAGTCATTGCTTGTCTCTGGGTACCTCAAGGCATAAAGTACTGTTATAATGCAGCCCCCTGGTGGAAACCTCAGGTAATGATAAATAATGCCCGCATCATGCTGAAGATAACAGCTTTGACTTTGAAAACCAATTTATTTTACCTTGTGAATGAGCTGCTGAGTTTGTGAGCGGATTTTGCAGAGACTGCAGTGTGTGTTGCTCTTCCCTTCCTCGCCAGCTATAGAAAGACAAAGTTATATCATCTTGAAAAGTCACATTTATCAAACGTTTGGTCCTGAAGTGTGAGAGTGAGAAGAGTGTCCAAATGGTAAACATAAAGAGGACAGAGTGAAATAGCAGGAGGAAGAAAAAAGGGTCTGTAACAATGGCGTATAGGCAGCAGGTCCAGGTCCATCGTGGGCTGCACACACACTGATTTCCTTCTCTGAACTCTAAGGAGAGTGACAATAGATGCAAGGCATTACAAGCCATTCAAACCACGTTTTCCACTCTGAATTTGTTGCTTGTTATTTATAAATGACAAAAATACATTGACTATACATATGCACAGTAGCCTGTTTAGCAAGATCTTTATGCTTCTGGCAATTTAAGGCCAAAACCTCGTCGTTGGCCATCTGGCTCTTCGCTGAGGAGCCAAACAGTTAATTAAAGAACGCAATTAGTGTGGAACAGGTTCCATCAGCTCCAACAGCAGGGATTAAAGAATATACGCTCATTCACCGTGACAACCACGCTGTTGTGCATATGTAGGATAGACAACCAGCACTCCTTCAAATCACAGGGCTCCTTCAAGAGTGCCGCCATGAGGTCGGTCGAGTCATTTCAAATGGGTTTTATGTTTCAGCTGCAGCCAGTGTCGACCGCTGCTGCACTGAGGAAGCACCACTGGGGGTTTCACATGGCAATAACCCTACGTGCATTTATAATTCCATATTGACATATTATGAATCATCGGGTTCCCACCATGCAAAGATAGGAGCACGATACCGTGACAAAGTTATTATTATTGTTGTTTTGTGCATTTGCTTGTTTTGAGACTCTTTGTATTCATTTCACCTCTCTTTGTTGTCGGTTGTGTTTCTTTCGCTGTTTTGTTGTTGTTGAACTGATTTTCTTTGATTGACTTCCTAAAGAGGCTCCGGCCCTGGGCCTGTGTCACACCTACCCGTCCCTGGCCATAGCTCATTTGGCTAAAAGTGAACTTTCACAACCTTTAAGTCAACAGTGGCAGACAGAGGGCGCAGTCTGCTGAAGATTCTTAAGGTAATATCAAATACTAACATAGATGTGCACTGTATATGAAGACAACTGGGGACAAGTTAGATCATCAATAAAGTCAAGAGCTGGAAACCTTGACACGTCACTTCAAGGCAGCAAGAACCAGAGAGAGGGGTGAGGGGGAAATCTAATTTGCAGGGGTTAGAGGCATGAAGAAAATATATAACCTTGTATATTGAATTGATTTCTCTGTCTGCCTTGTGGTGGACAGAGCGTATGACTTCCATAACTTCCCGAGCTCATACCAGGCGAAGGTTGGACACAATCGAGCAAGTGTTTGTGGGCCATGACCCAGATACTTATTTCCAGTCCTGGGCCTTTGGACACTGCACCACAACATCGACTCCCGTTTCAATCGGCGCTCATGAGCGGTGCACCCTCTCAACAAAGAAACTGTGTCTTCCTGTGCGAGCCCCACAGACGGGGCTTTGGAGTGCAAAAGCTCACTGGAGCAGTGACATCTGGGAGGGTTTTTTGTTTACTGTGATTACAGACATGATGGCCGTAGTGTTTACTGGGTGTCAGAGGGGAAATGAAGGTTTTGACTCCGCGGAGGGACTTGATCCAAGAGTGGTTCCCGAGCCAAACCCCGAAAAACCAACTGTGCGCGACCGAAATAATGTGACCGATTGTGCCAACCACTAAAAACCCCATTCAGTAACAGGCATCTCATTTCTCAGAGCTTAGGTATATAAATAAAATCTGTTTTCCTTTTCATGCTTCTGAAATGATATTGATTTTAGCAATGATTCTTTTGAAGCAAAATCATTTTTGAGTGGGCTCCCAAGATTGCTTGGATCTAGTGGTGGTGGGCGTCTACTGTAGTGATTATGAATATGGCGCCATCTACAGGCAATATCTGGATCCTACAGAGGCTATTACAAACCAGGTGAGGCCCCGCTGGTTTGATGACACCATTTTTCTGTGGAGGCTTCCCACTATGTAAAGGTCGCACATGTCACGTGACGCTTGTTTACGTGCAGAATCGAAAAAACTGTGATCATGCACATGAGAGTTTTCCTTACGGTCTCGCACCCTGGTGAAAGTACACAAAGTCACTTAATTGCTATCCACACTGACTATAACTTTTTCTGCAGGCTCCATGGGAAAGTTCCTTTAGGCACAAACATCTGTTACCATGGTGACATGGTAATGCTGGGAAAACATTGGAGGAACAAAAGACCTTTTTTGTTTAGTTTATAAATATGGTCTGAATCAGTGGAATGAGTGAATCAAGTGGCTTTCTAAGTCACTAAAAATAAAACTACATATGCAAGGAAACTATTTCATACAGGATTTTAGGTTAAAATAAAGTAAGGATTTGAGTCACAGTATAGATTTTAAATAAAAAAAGCTGAAAAATCTCAGTTTAAAATCATTAGATGAATACATTACCAAATACTCTTTTTAAAGCCTAGTGAATGAGGCACAGTCCGAAATAAGGCCAGAGCACCTTCAGAGCTATGAGGCGGGCTCTGTCCTGCATATAGTATTTCATTTATATAAGAGTAGACTGTTGTGGAGCAGCTACCTGAGCTTTCCCCTGCTGACTAACATCTGACCCTCTGCTGAGCTCTGAGCTCTGACTCAGCAGAGAGTCCCAGCACAGGAATGCTCAAGTTGTCTTTTTTCCCCTCCGCATTAATCTGCTGCAGCTGTAAATCCTTTTCCAAAGAGTCATGAGGCGTTTGTCCGAAATGAGGTACTTATCTGGCGTAAACGTGTTATACGTATAGATGTGTTTATTGTGTCAATAAATATTACACATCGGTTGTTTGTATCCGCACATAAAATCCGGCCACACGGCGTATTTTCGGATGAAAGGTGCTTTTCTCAAGCATTTGGCAGCGTCTCTGTCACACTTGCACAGCAGCATTCCACAGTTGTCCTCCAAATCATCTGCATTAGAGAAAGTACAGTAAAAATCTTCAGTCAGTGTACTAGAAATTTGGTTCCTGAGTAGAAAACTTCAAGAGAGATACATTAACTGTGAATACTGTGAATTGATTTTATAATTATTTTTCAAAATAAATCAATAACTGGTGTTTTAATGAGTAAACATCATCAAGGTTGTTGCTATTTATAATCACTAACGCAGCAACCGCTCTAAACCTGCCTGTTTGGAGTTGGCTGTTCTCTTCTCCTGTGGTAATGCTCCGGATGCTATTTCAGAATTATTCCTTGTCATTAGTGAGTCCTACTGGTACTTTTTTGTTGTTTGCCTGCTGGGTGTTTTTTGCAGAGCTTTTTATATCCAGTCTATGGTGCAAAGTGAAGTTAGAGAACTTTGCGTTCATCCTACCTGGTTTAACTGTAATGAAAATTTTATTTTGATAGTTTTACTCGACATATTACATGTCTGCTATTTCAGAGGTGTGTTAAGCAAGTGACACAATCTTCAGACCCAAGTTTACAACTTTTCAGAATAAAAGCTGTGTAATTCAGCTCAATATAAAGCATTGTGGCAAGAAAACAAGAGTTACAGAGGACAGGTCACCTATTAATACAATTTTCATTGATACTGAATGTATCATGTCTCCAAATTGCACCAAAACCGGCACTGCACTGGGGCCACTATGAACACACATGAGAAGTGTGAAGCCAATACGATGAACAGTTTGCGTGATATGTGTTTCACAGACAGACATCATTTTGTGTAATTAGTAGGTAGATATGTTACTTTGATTCATGGGGACTTAAATTTATGTTGTAAACATCTTGTTTTCCTCATCAACTGCCTTATTAACTAACAGACTGATCCCAGTCAGGGTTTTATACTGGTGGCATCATGTTTTCATGAGCTGCAACTAAGAAGAACAATGACTATTTACTGTACTTTGTTTTCCATAACAAACACAAAAATGTTGGCTAAGCATTAAATATGCAGTACCGCACTCAGCTGTCTTGTCCTCACACGTCCACTGATACTGGTCTGTTTTGGTTTGGCAGCCCAGACGCTCTGCATCTCCATAACAGCAATCGTGCTTGTGGCAACACCTAAACGTAGCACAGAAAAACATTAATAACAGCATGGACGTTTTATTTTGAAGGCTGAAGCAGTCAAAACTCAGTCTAGACTTCACAAGGTCAAGGAAGCAGTAGGTGGGTACAGTCCCTGCGCTGTGGTTTGAACTGCACCACTGCTATTTTAAAGGCAGGGCAAGAATCACCACATGAGTTTTCTCAACAGATAGTTAGCAGCTTACTGGTTTTGTGGGGGGTTCAATGTCTTGCGGTGAAGAAGGAGGCGGCAATTAGGATTTGGGTGTGGAATTTTTGGGCCTATTTTGAAGCGACCACTGGGCCATGTGAGTCGGCTGAAATTGGACATTTCCTCCCTCCATCCCCAGTGGCACAGCGTTTGTGGTTCAGTCGACCCATTAGCAAACGGAAACTGTGTGTACGGCCCAGGACGTAGCGTGACTAAAAAGAGTCGAAGGCCTCCAGGAGGAGGAAAATAATGTGTACATACCATCTCTGGAGTGGAGGGCTAAACACCACCAACGCATGCTGGATATATCTTTCGGTTCACATAATGTATAGGTGGGCCACATATAGAGTGTCAACATGTTTACATTTTGCTGCACACTATCATCGAGTGTTCTGACTTGTGAGATGTGTTTTCTTTCGGGGGTCGGGTTCGAGAGGTGTGCGATTTTAAGCTGCCGCCTCACCAGTCCGCCTGGTCCCTGGGCCAGCCCTGACCGCCCAGTCCACAGTAGCATCCGTACATCATGTAAGCCAGGGCAGATCTCCCTGTGCTGCATTTAATGGCGCCCGCCAGCTCGAGTAACCCTCTCTTTGCCCGCTGGGACCTGCGTGCTGCCACAGAGGCCACAGCCACTGCAAAGAGCAATAAACAACAACACAAGAGGGATAACAAACTGAGCTCCCTCCTTGGAAATGAGTCTCACTTCATCTGGCATTGGTTTTTGTAGCAGAATTTGAACAATATTATACAAACAGGAACAGCAGGAACATTGCAGATTCACAACATCTTATTTAAGCATTAAAGTCTCACAAGAACATGTTTTTGCAGGTGTATTGACTTAAGATATCCAGTTTTTGTAAACTCCATATTCAATCTAATCTTATCTATAAAGGTGCAGCTGCACTGAGTTCCACACACCCTTTAAAAGTAAATAAGACTCAGATAAGACTTCAGATCTTACTCCTCAGGAGCAACAGTAGAACTACACTCTACTGCTTGAAAACCTCGACCAGCTTCATAGTAGAAATGGAGGAAAAATACACATGATTGTAAACAACAACATCGATTCAATAACACTCTCAGTGGGTCACGTGTAGTTTTCACCTTCGCTGACTTCCTTCTGTGTTCTTATAATATCTTTTAAGCCCTCAGCATTTCATCACCAGTAAAATCTCCTCTTCAAAGTAAACAAGAAACTCACCAGACAACAGGAGAAGCAGTCGGTAAAACTCAGACATGTCCCGCAACAGGCAGCTCGACTCCACACTGTTCACTTTCACTCAGTCAGTCTGAGTGGGGCATAGAGTTGAGAGCTTTTTTTAGATGCTGTTTGAATAATCTCCTGAGCATCACTATTGGCCAGAGGCTAATCCAGTGTTTGTAAAACACTACGCCCCCTACAGGAAAAAGCCTACGGTTATTTAATTTTTTACAGTAGATGTAAAAGAATAATTTTACTTTTCACGAGACACAAGACATTTAAGGTACTCAAGTTCAAACATACCCACTTTCCAATAAAATTATTTCTAACTTATTTTGTTTTCCTAACTAACTGTGTACTAAATGTTCTTTCATGTTTTTTGTTGACAGACCAAGTTTCTCCAATTAAAGTTTCTAACTCTGTGGCTCAACACAACAAACAGGAAGACAGAGAAAAAAAGAACAATATAAACTTTACAGACCTTGGTCACTCTTGAGAGTAATTTTCAACCTAGGGTAATGATCAATAATTTAAACTACATTTTGAGTTTACCAAATCTCTTATTCGCTCCACCAAGAAGCTTGTGTTTTCGTCCGTCTGTTAGTTAGCAGCATTACACAAAAACAACTGGATGGATTACCATAAAACTTAGTGGAAGGATGCGGTATGAGACTGCTGGGGCTTGGCAGAGGCATATGCTCTCTGAGTGCCATAGTAGTGTTCACACAGAATATACGGGGTACAACAAATATGATAATTAAACTAAAATAAACTTTTCTTACACTATAAAAAAAGCCCAACAGACCATTCAAATAAAAGCCAGAGATAATTGTTGCTCACATTATAGCGCACTGCCAGTTACTCTAAGCAACACAACAAACAGTGTTTTCACTTCCTCTAAACAGATTCAACCAGACTTGATGATAACAATAATCCCACTCATAATGACACAGTTTTTCCTCCATGATGATGAAGAGATCGACCCGGGCCACTCGCCCATCTCCTCCTGCTGTAAATAAACATGTCAGTGGGGTAAACAGAACAGAGCCTTGTCCCCATTAAACAACCACTCAGGACATACTGTAGCTATCATTGTTGTCAGCGTGATTTACCGAGCAGCACTCCAAGTGTCTAAGTTTAACAGCCGAGGCTGTTTCTTTGACAAATTGCAGAGCTGAATCTGGAAACGGCATGAATCCTGTCATATCTCTGCCTTCCATCTTTTTATTAGGGTTTCTGAAAGTATATTTTCTGCTCTGTCACACTGGACTCATGGTCATCTATAATGTGCTAATGTCAGGCCAGCTAAATCATAAAAGACACACGGTTTGGGCTTTGATAACAGGGGACACATTCGCAGTGACTTTTTGTGTGTGTGTGTGATGCAGTTCCTCAGTGATGCTTCTGCACAATGTGAGATAAGCGCCTCCTCCTGGCAGTTTTTATAGCTGCCAGGAGGACTGTACTGCATGAGGAGACACGTCCCTTTATATATATATATATATATATATATATATATATATATATATATATATATATATATTACTATAAAAGTAAACATCCAGCCAACATTAAGATCAGCTGAGCCCACCCTGAATAAAAATGTTAATGTCATTCTGAAGGCCTTAGCCTACCAGATAATTGGTAGAGTTGTTTTTTTTGCCTTTCTGTAACTCAAGTCTCTCAGAAGGCGGATGTGAAGTATAAAGACAAATGATCTAAAAAAGACACTTTCTGATTAATACAAAAGGCGAGAGACTCAGAGGACTGTGTCCATGTCAAACAGTAAAGTAGAAAATCTCTGGAGTAGAAAAAAACATCCAGCCAATGTTGAGATCCTGTCAATTTGAAGCCTGAATGCACCACAAATGTGCAATGAACTGAGCCATGAGTAAAATCTCAGGTTTTATTAGTTTCCTTTAACATAGACGCTCTGAAGGTTGAGGATGATGTGATTGTACAAAGACAAATGATCCAAAAAGAACCTTTCAGATGAAATGAGAGCAACAAAAGGTGAGAGATTCAGAGATTTCTGTCCGCATCAAACATTGTTACGTCCAAAACAAATTAAAAACTTATGTTGGAATTGAAAACCATCTACTCTTTGTACACTGCTGTTTTCAATTTGGCATAATGGATTCGACATTTCACAAATGACTTACAAAATGCAGACAAACAAAAGCACTTTAAATGTCTACCCGAATGTGGGTGGATTTCACCTGAATGAGAATCAGACAGCGGCTCCAAATAAATCTGAGGAGAGGAAAAGGATGGAGTCAGCAAATGAGGAAGATGTGAGACGTTGGCAGTCTGCCTCCTCAAACAGATCTGCAGATATACTTCTGCTGCTCTAACATGTTATGCTTGTTTTGTAAACCCTCATTGAGCCGTGCACCTAATTTAAACACAGAACGAAAGAGAATCAAAAAATATATGGAAAAAGAAAGAAAAATATATACTTTATTTCTAGATATGTAAGGTGTGTGAGGTTCCATGTTAAGCCACAGAACCTGCAGTTCAAACCAGTTTGGTTGGATTTTTCAAGATCATTTTCAAGATAATTGTTTCAAAGAAAAAACAATGTTCCAGGTTTAAAACAGGTGAGCGGATTTATGTTCAATTCAAACAGGAAAGAAACGTGAAGTTCACTGCCAAGATTTGAAGGAAGGGGAGTTGAGTTGCTTCAGGCTTGAAATGATCACATGGAAGTGCTGTGTAGATTTGGAAGAATGGAAACAATGACCTCAGATGAAGTCAACTGGTCAAAGTTTTCTTCCATCTGATAGATGAATTAGTAAATGAATGAAGAATGGGTAAATAACTTTTTCTAAATAATGGTAAGATATTTTTGGATTCCTGTTTTGATTTCTACTTTTCTACATTTGACGATAATGAAAGGAGGAGGGAATTAACTCTTGTATTCTAGAAAATAAAACTGAAAACAAAGACTTGGCATTTGCTCAATGTGGCAATGAGCCTTTACAAATACTTCACTTGTAACCTAACTAGTTTCGTTTGCAAGTAAAGTGACACGCAAAAGGAAAGAAATTTGATCTTCTCATGCAAACAGTTCGGAATAAGCCGCAACAAAGGGCGGATCCTCATTATTCTGAAGGCAAATGAAATGCAACCTGCAACAAATACAATAGGAAACCTGTGCATCCAGAATTTGTTATATTCTTGTGGGTTTAATTCATGCGTCATCATCCTTTCTTTAAATGTATCTGTGTACTTCCAAATGCAAAACTCCAGGTTGATTCTCCCTGAAGTTGCATTGTCGTGTCCCTCAGCTGCCTGCGGGGGGCAGCAGCGCTGTGTACGCTCCGCCGCCCCTCGCAGTAGAAGAAGATGCAAAGGGCGGCCTTCAGCGGCACAGCCATCTAGCTAAGTTATTTTAGCTAAAAGGAAATCAAAACATTTCTCCTACTTTTATATAACCGACGTAAGGTTTGTTTGGAATAAAGATCCATTCATGTGAGTACGCACTGCGGCCGCCGGCGGCTCGTTTCTCTGATATTCGCCGGGTCTCAGTCGGAAGCTAAACATGTACAGATCGCTATTGTTTGCGTTGGGGAACTATTTTAACTTGGACATGTCTGCGCTTTGTTTGGTTCCCACTTCTCCTGTGGACGGATCCCAGTGGCGTCATGGCGCCGGCTGAGTCTGTGTCTTTTACAGCGTAGTTTGAAACTGTTGCGCTTTATTTGAGCGTCGGCAGCAGTTAAAGTGTGTGTGTGGGCTACAAACAGCGAAGCTTTGCTAGCAACTGATGCCCGCTAACGGGAAGTGTCCCCAGTTGGTAACACACGTGCGCTAACTCGTAGGCACCCATTATCGGACAAGGGTTTATTTCCTTGCACAACTCCCATTTGATATATTTATTTCAACTGTCAGTCATATGTGAGTAAATCGTGGTTGTTTGGCTTCCGGGCACAGTACAGTTCCTCAGAATAAAAGTTTGTTTGGGGCTGTTGCAGTGCCCACCCGTTAGCTAACATGAAGTTACCACAATCTTTCTGCCCCGTAAGTCGATAAGCAAATGTTGCTGTGACCCAGATCCTCATCTGGTCAGGGACCCGTTGAAATGAACTTTAAAGTAACGTGGTAGAAACCTCCACAGCGACCAAACACAAGCGGGGCTGGCAGCTTTAAATTGGCGGGTTTATGTGTTGTGATTTAAACCCTTCACGTCAAACGGCTGATAGTAACGTCACGTGCTCTAATAGAACCCATGTGGGTTGTTTGGATGACCAACACTTATCGTGTATCCAGTGAAACGCTTGAGTTGGTCAGATAGTAGATGCTACTAACTCTGGAACTAAAAGTGTCCGATAATGGACATCATTCTGTTAAAAAGACCAGTTTGAACGGATCCCTACGTCCAGGAGTTGAAAACCCTCCTCACCGACAGATCCAGATATTAAGCGTTTACTGTCACTATTGTCAATAATCAGTGGGCGCTTCGTTTGTTGACATCGTGAGCTCCCTGGCTAAAGAAAACATAATTTCCGGATCCGCACTGTGGACGTTCTGACTAAATGCGGAAGCGATAAAAGTTGCAGTGAAGCTGGTGTGGACAGGCTGCTATAGTCACCGTTAACCAGTTAGA
This sequence comes from Verasper variegatus, assembly GCA_026259375.1. Lineage (NCBI taxonomy): Eukaryota > Metazoa > Chordata > Actinopteri > Pleuronectiformes > Pleuronectidae > Verasper > Verasper variegatus. Next base: position 9,386,225 of record CM048054.1, read on the forward strand.
CAACCTGCTGCTTATTGTAATTCATTAACATGGAATGGGTGTGTTTGTGTTGATGCTGTTGGGGATTTTTCTTGTGTGTGTTCTTTTTTTAGGTCTTCCTCCTCGTCAATTAACAACAATACCGATGATAATGATGTTTGTCATCACTTCAGGTGCTAACTGAGGAGTGGATAGTTCAACGCACCATCATGTCCGCAGCGTGTCAGGACAGGAGGAGCCGTTGGCAGGAGATCCAGAAGGGCTTGCAGTTCATCCAGTAAGTGTCACAGTGGGGCATGGGTCAGATGCCGTTTGTGTGTTTTTCGTGTACAGGAAAACATCTGGTTCTACGCAGGGATCCATCATTTTTGTACAGCTGTTCTCACATTACGTCCTATGTAAAATATTCTGTCTGGATTTTGATTTAAATAACCTATCACATTTTTTTATTCAGAGTATTGATCCAGGTGTTTATATGTCTTCATAAATCTTTTGAAAACAGTGGTATGCTATTTATTCTTTAACAACCCTTTGGTCTTCTCAAATGTTGCTCAATTTATGAAATTGTGGTTACCTCCGTGACTGTTGTGTAGTTTTTACTTCTACTACATAAGAGAGAGACACAAGCTGGGGTGAGGTTTGACTAATATGATCATTCAACTCTTCATAATTACTGTAAAGTCTAATGACTATTCTGGGTGGTTTCAGCTCCTGTGTTATATGTTTTTGACACAGAGCCTAGAACATCACTGTTGTCTGTGTTTGTCAGTTCATTAGAAGAACAAAGCTTGGTCATCTGTGTAGAAAGTGTAGTGCCGGGATGATCTGTCATTGTTGCATCATGTAGTGCTGTGTCAGTGAGTCAGCTGATTACTGACAGTACTGCCGTTTTGTCTTCTAATGTGGGTTTGTGTTCATGCATCTGGTGGACTGGCTGTAATATCCACATACTGTTTCAGAACAGTGCCAGGCAGCGCGGCATTTCATTTCATCTTAACTGACAAGGCCCCTTTACCCGCAAAACAAAAGTGATACTTAAAATACTACAATGCATGCCATCACTGTGCAGTCAACAGGAAACTTCACTGATGTCACATCGTGACATCAGTGAAGTTTCGAGATGGTGAAATTAAGTTTCGAGATGGATTAGCTAATTATGATGTCATTTTGAATGAGCTGTTCTTATTTTGTAACTACTTGAATTTAATTGAACCTAAACATTGAGGGGTAATAACTGATGCCAGACATTTGTTGAGAAGAGTCAAAATTAGGTTCAGACCCAATATTCAGCCATTGGAGAGATTTTACATGCGATGAGTGTATGTTCAGTCCTGTTTTTCGCTGGTGTTATCTGTAGGTGAGGGAGCGGCCGCTCTAATCGGAAGGTTGGTGGTTTGATTCCTGACTCCTCCAACCTAGATTCCAAAGTGTCCTTAGGCAAGATATTGAACCCCCACTTTATTTTGCCCCTGACAGTGTGTGACTGATAGACAAAGTGCTAGATATACAAATGTAAACCGCACTGTCTGTAAAGCCCTTTGTGTTGTCCTTAGGACTTTGGAAGTGCTATATAAATTATATAAATGCAGCCCATTTGCCATATAAGTATATCCATACAGGGGAAAGAAGTCTTAAAATGCCAGACTTCAGCCCACTTTCATAACAAAACCACTATGACTATCACACACTTTACCACTGTAACATTTAATGGCACATGAAATCAAATCCTTAACAGTGCACTAAGGGAGTATTAACTGCTGCAGCCATTACTCTTGACAGTCAGCTCTGCTCTGTGTCCACATGCAGATAACTCAATATAACTTGTTGAACAATCATGTATAATAGATGACATTTAATAACTTAAAAATTAAAATGTAACAATTAGAATATTTAGGTCTGTGGGGAGGGATTGTCTTTTGGACAGAATGCTGCTTTTGCTGACTCTGCAGTCAGCATCTGCACGCACAGCAACCAAAGCAGGGAAACCCCCCCCCAACACTGACTTAAATTCATTTCCTGGAGACGTATTCTCACCTTAACCATAACTTCTACTTGCCTAAACCAATCCCTTACCCATACTTTAATCTAAACATAGCCTTACCCTAACAACTAAACCAAAACGGTAACTGCCAGTTATATTGTGAATAATACAATATATTGCTGTGACAATTTAAATAACTGTTTTACTTAATTCATTTTTTTATTGCTGTGTAGAATAAGATGCTGTGTATGTAGTACAATCTTATTTTGTGCTGAATTAAGCTTCATGAGTTTGATTGAACTCCCAATCAAATCTTATTCATATTTCTTTTCGTTTTTTATTTTCTGTCCAGTTGAGGCTTTAAAAGGTTGTAACTCAAACCTTGTTTCCTTTCAGGTCAACTCTACCATTTCCAGGAAACCAAGAGCAGTATGAGGTAAGCTATGCAAACAGCCACCTACTATTAAGCATCAGCACTTGAACTGCACTAAGTAAAACCCATTTAGGGACAATGACAGGGCGACATGAAAAAAAGCCTGTGATCTTCTTTTTTCCAAGTCAAACATGCACAAGTAAAACTAAACTAAACTAATCTGGTTCTTTCTAATTTCCAGGTTTTCATTAAGGACCTCGTGTGGAATCTTTTTGGAGAAGGAAATGACGTGTTTAACGAGGGGGAATGGACAAAATCCATCGAGATGTACACGGAAGCTCTGAACATAGCGGAGTACGCTGACTCTGAGGATATCTGTGTTCCAACTGGTTTACTAGAGACGCTGTATACAAATCGGGCTGCTGCATACCTAAATGTTGTTCCGGTAAGCAGGTGGCGACTGTCAGCCTCGAGTCTCTTTCAGTTTTACTTTGAAACACTTTAAATGCCAGCTCCCTTTGGCCTTACGCTTTACACTGTAAGTGCTCAGTTGCTGTCCCCTGAACCTCACTGCACACTCACCGGCAATAAAAGGAACGCTCGAATTGAAGGTTCTGTCGACTGCAGGTTCTCTGACTGTTCATGGGCTTTGACAGGACAGCCCCATATCGGTACTGTCAGAGGAGCAATCTGTCAGTGAATGCATAGTCATGTTACATGGCAGTGAACAAACACTTTTCCTGGAGGCTACATACCACACCCATACCTGAGTCGCTCCACTGCACACGTGATTGGAATCAATCAAGAGCAGTGTCTTTACTCCGTGTTTTCTACTACATTAGGACTTTCCATAACGCTGTGACATCTTTTTTTTCTAAGGGACTGTACGACCAAGCACTAGAAGACTGTGAAAAGGCTCTCCACTTGAACGAGGGGAACTATAAAGCACTGTACAGAAAAGCAAAATCTCTGAAGGAGATGGGGAGGCATCAGGATGCCTACGAGACTGTTGCCAAATGCTCTTTAGTTGTGCCCCAGGTAAGGTGCATAATCCGTGTGTTTTTACGTTTGCTTAACCAAATCGCCCGGAAATCCTCTTACGTTGTTATGACTGAAAATGTGACAAAAGTTGAAATGTCATACATCACGCCTGCAGGCACAGCACCCCCAGTAGAGTCATGTTGTTGTTAAAGGTCCCATATTTTGTATATAATTTGAAGTTTTTAAAGCCATAAGACAGTACTTTGTGATTTGAGGCACCAAAAACCACTTGGGTAAAGTATTACATCTGTCTCTCCGGAGCACTAGCAACAACCGGTCGGTTTTATTGTTTTCTGAGTGACATACGACCAGGTCAACTACAGGTAACCACTTGTTGTCTAGACCTGCATCATATTTAAAAATAAACATCTCTTTTTACAATATGGGAGATCAGCAGTGCCTTTAAAGACATGTTACTGCTACTATAAGTATTCATTCAGAAATTTCAGGGGAAACTGTTGTTGACTCACCGTTGGTGAAATTGTCAGTACAGTCGATTAGTGTTACAGATGACTGCATCAGGTTTGACACTGTCCGAATCCATATTATAACATTTGAATACAATTTTGAATAATTGCTTCTCATGTTATTATTTCCCCAGGATCCCAGTGTTACACAGCTGACTCAGGACCTTGCCAAAATTTTGGGATTGAAAATCCGTAAAGCTTATGTGAGGAGTAAGGTATGTGTGTGTGTGTTTCAAGAACCATCTTATGACAACGCAGATAATCCATATCAGATAAGGTGAAATTGGAATTCTCCAAGAATAACCAGTTGTATATGTTCTAGTTAAGGTCATAACAGATTTTTATCTGTACAGATTTGTTGCTTTTAAAGTGTTAGATTGTATGCATTAAACCATATGATGAACATGAATGAATCTAATTGATTGACTGTGTATTTTCACTTTTTAACAGCCTGCCTTGAATGTTATGCGAGGATCAAACTATCAAGATGCATCATGTGACAAGGTAAGGAAGCTTCAATCCCAATTATGAACGTGTATTTTCCCAAGAAAGACATGATTCAATGAAATTCTTCTAAACTTTCAGTTTTCCCATGGCTCATCTTCAGTTGAAGATATAGAAGTTGGTAAGTTGAATACTTAACACAGCTATGATTTGGTTATCAGAGCAGACTAGGACAAAGGTCACTCATTCATCTTATCTTCCCCTGATGTGTTTTTAGAAGTGCCTCAGTCGACCCAGGACAGCAGCATTTTGGCTCCGGTCCCGGCTCCCATCCCCGCTCCAGTGGCAGCGCACCCGCCCCTGAATGATGCAGTGGTGGACGACTTTCCTCCCAAAAACAGTATCTCCTCGGTGACCCCGTCTGAACCTCCGGGCTTCGAGAACTTTACCCTGCCCAAGTCTGTGCCCACGTCAGCCCCTCTCCCTGTGCTCACATTTGTAAACGGGTGCAGAACCGTGGACCCTTGCCCCATACTTGAAACCAGTTCAGATTTTGACACAGACATTATTGGGGATGACCTAGATGATCTTCTGGACCAAGCTGGCCCCGAATCCAACATGGTTAGTCAGATAAGTAAAGATCAGATAAGTAAAACGAGTGTGTCGACATCTGAAGAGAACTGCGATTTAACCGTTTCCATTCTTGCTTTGTCGTTTATTCAGGTTATACCCACAGTGAAGGGGCCTCTTCCTCTGCCCATCAGTATTGCCTCGGGCAGTTCCATGTCGAGTCCATTCCTAATGCCATTGCACATCAACCAGTTTCTCCAGCAGTGCACTGTGACTCTGCCCCCGCTGTATCACAAATCAGGGACAAGTACATATTTTGATATGGACACTTTTGAGGCCCTGCCCCCACCGCTGGACTCCCTAGATACGCTCACCATGACGGACTTCAAAACAGGTGTTTTTCTTTGTTACCCTTCTTCTGTAGTCATGTAGTATCAGATTTAGTAAGTAAACGAATGGCCGGCTGATGTTGTTTTCTTTTCTCTCTCGTGTCCAACTTTCAGATTATGTTTCAAATCCGTTCATTCCACTGGTAATTCATTCTATATGTTATTAATTATTGGGCACTTCAGCTGTGTATTGTTATGTGTTTATATTTTGTCACTTCTTTTTAATACAGCTTAACAATAAGGAAACCCCAATGGGGATGGCAGTGGGCATGCCTGAAGTGAAGGGTCTTCCTGCTGCTGTGGATTTAGCAAAAAACCCGTTAGCTGAAACGCATGAATTCAAACAAGCCTGCTCGATGTGCTATGTCAGAACTGGTGAGGAATCGTTTTGTTGGGCTTTATTTACGCAAAGGAAATTATGTTTGGTGTAAATGTTATTTTTTTTAAATGTATTTTTCCTATCCACAGGGCCAAGTGTGTTGGATTATGCATTTCATACCGAAGAGCATAAATGCAAAAAGGATGCATTACTTGGCAGACTCAAACATTCGCCAGATAAATCGTGGAAGCTCATTCGGCCCAGACCAACAAAAACCCAATATGTGGGACCATATTACATTTGCAAAGGTAACAATTACAAACGTGATTTTCTTTTTCCCTTTTTTTGCCCTTTTATAAAAAAAATCATTGATTTTAACGTAAATCATCTTTATGCCTCCGATAGCCAGTGGCCAGAGGCAATATCTCAGGAACACCTTGAAGGAATTTCTTCAAATTCAGTTGGACTTAATGATGGACTGATTAGACTTTGGTGGTCAAAGGTCATGGTGATCTCATAAGAGTCTGGAAAAAGTTGTGTATATATATATACTGAAACTGCACTGGTTGGTGGAGGCATATAACCACCCGGGGCGCTAATTCTAGTTCTGTCCCTAAAGCCCAACACTTAGATTTTTCCAGAGGAAAAGAAATTGCATAAGTACTCATTTCATTAGTAAAGTAAAAGAAAGACGACCCAAGGTACGTTTACTTGTTTACCTTTTCCTGCCTCTATTTTTCTGTCTGCACCGCATGTTTTTATTGTCTGGGTCTTTTTACACTTTGCTGTGTCTGGATAAGAACTAAAGGTACAATGTGTCGTTTCAGAGGTGGCAGTTGGAAAAGAGTGCCTGTACCCTGGCCACTGCACGTTTGCATACTGCCAAGAAGAGATTGATGTTTGGACTCTGGAGCGAAAAGGGTTTATCTCCAGAGAACTGCTCTTTGATCCTTTTGGACCCAACTCCAACATCCGGTTGACCGTACCCAAAATCTTACAGGAGCATCATGGGATTTTCATGTTTCTCTGCGGAGTGAGTAAACTCGAATATGGTGGGGTACATTTTGAATAGAATTGCATGGGTCTATCAACGTTTTACTAGAAGCGATGCACGTAAGCAGACATATTTATGTTGTTCCTTACAATCTCCGGCTGTCAAGAAAACAGATTATTGGTCCAAATTTGACACTTAATCTGAAAGATAAGGCATTTATATATAAAAGGGAAGGAAATAATTGTGCTTATTGAAGTTTTTTCTTTCCTTCTATGAAATCATTTATTTTTCTGGTACTTATTAGTAGCTGTTATAGTTGGAACAGTTATTATGGAGTTTTTAAGTGGATGCAAGAATAGAATATAATGACACATAAACATTTTCTGCTGCATGGTTGGTTTTATGTGCTGACTAAAACAAACCCTCCCACCCCCCCAGCAGAAGCTCTGCTGTGTTACAGCAGCGGAGCGGAGTGATGGATGCCGCCCATATCAGCCTTCTGTTATTACCAAAATAAATTTGCACTGGTTTTAAATTGAATGTGCTCCACAGGTCTGCTTTGACCACAAACCCAGAATAATCAGCAAAACCAACAAAGATGACCCTTCACTTTGCTCTCATCCAGTGACGAAGCATGTCTTCGAGGACCATAAGTGAGTCATTTCACATTTCCTACCTCTAAAAGCTCCGTGTTTACCTCAACAGTGTGTGTGAGCGGTAGACTTGACTTTAGAGTCCAACTCATACACTAAAAGCAAACAAGACCCTGTGAGGGAATGAGATTATGAGGGGAGATTAGGATAAGATTGTGAGCATTGAAGCTCTGTTTGTCTTTTAGGTGCCTGGTCCACATTTTGAAGGAGAACACGGTCCGATATTCTAAAATCCGACCGCTGAATCCCCATTGCCAGCTGGATCTCTGTCGCCATGAAGTCCGCTACGGCTGCGTGAGAGAGGACGACTGCTTCTACGCCCACAGCCTCATCGAGCTGAAGGTCTGGATGATGCAGCACGAGCTCGGTGAGACTTTATTTTCAATCCCCACTCAAATTGATTTTACACCTGAAATACACGTCTAGGGATCTTTTCTTTTCCACGAGCCCGAATGAACAATTTCTGCAGTACTTGTCGCCGCTAAATGAAATAATTTGTTTTGCATCATAAAGGTATTACTCATGAAAGTATTGTCCAAGAAGCAAAGCAGTTTTGGAATGCAACAGCATCGTTGCAGGGAGTCCAGGTAAGTCATCATCTGTTTGCTGCTGGCTTTTCCTAACCTGTCAGTGTGATGTTACCTTAACAGTCCTCATTGGCTTTGACGAGATTTGAACCCATGCCTTCCAATCTCATCCGCAGCTTTCCAACACACAGAGGAGGTTCGGGCCTCCAAATCTGAAGATGATGTTTGTCTGTGGCCAGTGCTGGAGAAATGGCCAAGTGAGCGAAGCAGACAAAAACAAGAAGTATTGCTCAGCCAAGGCAAGACACACGTGAGTATTCAGAGGATTTTGTTAATGTTTTTAAAAATAACTGTATAATCCAGTGCATCATCACTAAGTCCGTCTCTTATGTTTCAGGTGGGCGAAAGACAGACGGGTGGTGCTTGTAAGTTCCCATGAGAGGAAAAAGTGGACGACAGTTCGAGCGCTTCCAACCAAAAAGCCGATCCCGTCTCAGTTTGAGGTGTGCAAAACATTTTTCTGAACTGAACTTGCCTCATTTGCTTTTTTGTGTCTGAAAAACAAATTCCAGCAAGGATCACCAAATGTTTTTTCACCCCGTTTCTTAGATTTGCATGCACGTGACATCTGGAAAGAAGTGTCAGTACATCGGGAACTGCACATTCGCTCACAGTGTAGAAGAACGGGACCTTTGGACCTATATGAAGGAAAACAATAGTGAGTTGGGCTCTCTTGCTCGGTAGCATCTAATTAGTATGTGACGCACACTCATTTGTGTCCTCTCCTCATTCAGTTCCAGATATGGATCAGCTTTATGAGCAGTGGCTGCAGTCACAGAAGCCTGGCTGGGGGGATGAGACCTCGGGTAACTCTGTGAGGGAGAACGGCAAACAGATCCACATGCCAACAGACTACGCAGAGGAAGTGGTGAGTTTAGAAGCCCAGAGAATATCAGTGGTTTTGTCTGGTGAGACATTCAAACTGCTCTGTGGCGTTTAGCTTGTGAAATAAGAGCCTACTGCTTTGTTTAGGTTGCATTATACAAATGCTGTAGGATAACACGGTCGTTTCCTTTTCTTTGTTTTCTCTGTTTACCATCTCCAGCTATTAAACTGGGTTGTTATGAAAACACAGACACATTAGCAGCCGCGTTTTATTGCTTTTATACTCGATTGTAGATGAAATAAACACTATTTGGTTAACTTGTGTGATAGAACATAAGATTTTGATGTTTTAATTAAATTATATGCAAAGTCATTCAAATGAAAATGTCCTTTGCAACCAGACTGGATTAGTTTTGCTTTTACGCTCCTTTTTTGCACCTGTTCATGTGTATAATAGTTTAAGATGTAAGTAGCTTGGCAATAGTCTGAATAAGATGCTACCATGTAAACAACATTTTCTAATTACCGTAATCCAAATAGCATGATGGATACAGGTAACATCAGAATTACCACTAATCAAATCAAGACATGTGGAGTATTCTAACTTTAGTCGCACTTTTCACATTTAGTGACATTGACAAACTGCTTGCCTCATAATCAATGTAATATTGTCTCTAACATGTAAATTGGAATATAAATTGTGTAAATAGCTGCTGTCTTCATGTTCTCACTTGGGTGAAAGGAGACGCCTAAAATAAAAATAAACCACAATATATTTGGTAGTTTTGATAAACAGATGGCAATTAGTGAGATTGCTCATTTCCCCCCCCCAGGCTGGCAATCACTGTTGGCTGTGTGGTAAAAACTGCAACAGCGAGAAGCAGTGGCAGCAGCACATCACGTCAGAAAAACACAAAGACAGGGTTTTCAACTCTGAGGACGACCAGAACTGCTGGCAGTATCGATTTCCCACGGGCACTTTCAAAGTTTGTGAGAGGTGAGATTATCTGACGCAGCGTGTTGTTTGTTCCCGGCTCCAAGTTTCTGATGGTTGACATTTGGTATGTGGTGTTTTGACAGGTTCCTCAAAGGCACGTGCACAGAGGATGACTTCTGTAAGCTGGCTCACGGGGAGCAGGAGCTAAAAGAGTGGACGGAGCGCAGGGAATTCCTTTTGATGAAACTTGCCAAAGCCAAAAAAGACCATCTTATAGCACCCAATGACAATGACTTTGGAAAATACAGTTTTCTGCTTAAAGACATCAATTAATATGGCGACAATATCCATGCTCACTTGATGACAATGCAGTATTCCAACAGTCCTGAATCAGGTGATCCTTGAGAGCCTCTGAGATGCACAGGAAGCAGCCTGATCACAGCATGGTTTTAAAGGGGGGCGCTCGGGACCGGCCCTCTGTTGGTGGCTTGTTGACTCTGATCAGAAGTACAGGAGTGTTCTGGTTAACAGCAAATTATTAGCGTAAGACACTTTAAGCTTTGCTCTGCACCTTTTCAGTAGAAGATCTGTAATCGGTGATGACAATAGCACGTGTAAACCCTGATCAGAGACGTGTTCAGATACCTAACAGTTGACCTAAAAAAAAAAAAGTTTAAATTTTCACAAGCAATTTGTATGTTAATGACCTTTCCTTTTTTTCCAAGTTTAAGTATGGGATACTTAAAATACCATTCTTTTATTTTTATCCATCAACTTAGGTCATTTTCCATTCATCTAATAGTGTTACCAGTGTAATGGGCACCACACCAAATAAAGCTTCTTTTATAACCTGTGTTTAAACTGCTGTGTTTTTAATTGATTTCACATCTGCAACTCTGGTGAAAGATACTCTACAGGTAAGTGAAAAATGTTAAGTACCATGTCACTAATACTTTCTTTAACAATCTTTATTTTTCAATCATGCTTAGTTCTATTCCATAACTGACTAACATGACACAGGCGAATATAAACGTGAACATTTTCTTAATTCTGGCAACAAGAAGCTTCATATTGCATATGAACGCTATGAAACCCAGCTTTTGTATACATCAATATGTAGTTTATATTAAACTGGCTTTTTAATGCCAATTGTATAACCTGGCGAGATGACTATGAAATAGTATTTCTGCATGAACAGTTCACATGTGCTCATAGAGAAGTCCTTGTCCTGAATCCCGCCTCCAAAGCCTCGCATCCTTTCTTCAGTAGTTTACATGTATCATCGATTGTCTTCTTCGCTGCACATCCAGCCGGAGCAGTGACAGGAGCAGGTCGTCCTCTGCTCTCAGCCCAGAACCTGCTGCAGCTCCTCCACCTCCAGCTTCCACATCCGCCTGTGGAGCGCTGCGTGCTCCGAGAGATCTGCCATCTTCACCGCCCGGATGACTGGCTCGGGGGAGGCGGCCTGGATCACACCCATCACCATCACGTACTTGCCTGTGACATTATTATCAGGCCGATTGAAACCCGTAGACAAACAGACTGATTTGTAAATAATGAAATGGTTCAGGTGTTGTGGGATTTCTTACCTTGGGACAAACATGGCTTCCCCTTGGGGATGTTGTTGACGCCCTGGACAGAAAATGTCCCCGTTTCATCCATCAGCAGGACGGTGTTTCGGTCCAGCTGCGCCTGCAGCACGGTCCCCTGCATCCACACCAGTGACACCGGAAGAGTGCGACCTTTGCCCGGTCTGATGAGCCAGCTGTCCCCGCTGCCAGCGGCCCCCTGGCTCTCTGCGCTCCTCAGCTGACAGGAGAGCACTTTAACCGGCGGAGGGCGTTTTCTCTCCACGCTGCTCTTCTCCGGTTTATACATGAAGTGTTTTCACGGTGGATCACAGCTGGAGATGCTTGTGGACTTCACATTTCCCGCGTCCCGCCACGCGTAACTGCTTAACCGGAAGAGGAGGGGCTATTTTTCTTCCAGTTCCTTCCTGGCGTCTTCCAAAATAAAAGGATCACCTCGAACTCTAATGTTCATAAAGGTGCCTAGAAACCAAACAGTACACTGGAGATGAAAATATTCATCTGTCTATTTAAAGAAAACCACAGGCTATAATTTTAGGTAACTGTTGTATTCTAGTTGAACTTTTGACTGTCAAACAAACAAAGCAATTTGAATGTGTTCCTTTGGACATCAGAGAATAGTCAAGGGCACTACGATCAGTTATTAGAGAACATAACTATTAAATGTACCGATGATGAAAATAGATTCTGGATGCAACATTAATATTAACATTAATGGAATACTGGAAATTTCTGTGATATTTACTTGACACTCAAAATTCAAACATTTTCATGAAGCAGAACTTCACAATAATTTAGTTAAATAAAAACTAAAAGTTTAGAAAAACTTCTCAAAGATCAGACAAGATGAAGCACCCAGCAATGGTGAAATCGCATTTTGGTGGAGCACATTTTAAACAAACTTGAAATTAATCAAATTATGTTTGACCCTAATTATATTCAGTGAAAATGGGGCATTGGGATCCCAAGTGGTTTGGTTGCCTGCTTCTCCCATTTGATATTCCAGTCCTTGCCAGTATACAATTCCTTTTAGAGAAAGTTTTTTTTTTTTAGAAAGTGCATCAAGAACTTCAGATATAAAGGACGGTTCTGGCTGGCACATTTATTTTTCAGCAGGAAAATGACCTAAAAACATTAAACTGAAACATGAAGACCAGTTTTTTACGGGCAAACCCCAGACTTCGGTCTAATCATAAATTTAATTTAACTACTGTTCACTAAAAGTCGGAGCGGCTTTTCCCGTCAGAGTTTACTGCATTGTTATGTTGTGCAAAACCTTGGTTCCACACAAAATGGATCAAAGATGTTGACAAGGCTTCAACACTGAACACACACAGAACAAACAACAATGTCCTGCTGACTTCATTTTATTAAATAAGTTTTATTTCTTTAAGAACAACTGAAGAAAAGTGTTAGCAATTTCTGTACAACGGTTTCATTGTTTTCCCTTGGATTTGCTTCAAACCTCGAATGATCAACAGGGCTGAGAAATGTTACGCTGCCACATAGTGCACTTTTAACCTAAAAAGAATATGATTAGTCCACAGGCATCCGTCCGTTTCCTTCGAATATATTCCGAGAAGTAAGCTTCACTATTGACTCCAGTTTCATTTGCCACTGGCTCCTCCTCCTCTCAATCCCAGTTCATCATTGTCAAAAAAAGAGGCACATTAGAAATACTGCCATTTTCCAAGGACTGTGTCTTTGATTGCATCAACAAACTGTGCAGGCACCCAGTAGACCCAATATTGAGACGCTTCTGTCGGACCCAACTGAAAAGCCTATGGAGGAAGAGGGAGAAAAAGCCAAGCACATATCATGCTACAAATTCTCAAAGGCAACAACAATAAAGATAAACAAAGAGGTTTTAGAGACAAATCCTAAAATGGGACGTCTGATTGTTAAAATACATTTACATTGCCTCATGAGATCTTCCAATGAAAAAGACAATTTCCTTTCCATTATATTACAGCCCATTTAACATCCCGGCAGCCATTCAGCAATGCAGCGGCTGACTTTCACTTTCACTCATACTCCGGTTCACTCGAGGTGGATCACTGATACCAAGGACTGGAATAAAAGCTTCCTGCCCAGTGACATTTTAAATCATCCTTATCTACTCCTCATACATTTCCACCTCCTCTGTGATGCAGGAACAGGTTTTGAGCGAGTGGCCGACATCATGTTTCACTTCTGAGCCAAAACAATACCAACAGTGATCTGTATCCTTGTGACTACGCTGTTCTGCATCGGGATGTGACATCGCTGCAGGATTGACATTGATCGAGCTCAGTAAAGCGGCTACACGCCCTCACATTTGTAATGTCTACACAGGCTTAATTCCATGTTGAGTCGGTGGGCGGTGGTAGTAAATTGAACTTTTACAGCAGCTTGGATGCTGAATAATTTGTTTTTGCCTAAATGCTGAAACTCACAGCATTTTACAGATCTCATCTGTGCTCACTTTGTAAAAGAACAACAATTATCGGATCACTTACATGTCTAATAGTGAATTTTCTCATTTACTGTCTTTCACATGGAAGTAAGATGTATACAATGAGATTGTAAGTTGTTATTAAAATGCAACTACATGACCTCTGTCCACTTTAAAAAAGCATCTGTTATTCAAATGATTCAAGCATCAACTGAGCATTCTCTTAACTTCACAATCTTTATACAAACGCTGTTGTGAAGTACAATTTTCTGCTTCAAAAACAAATCTTAACAATAAACTGCAGCTACTTCTCTCAACATGTCTACAGTGGGCTCCCATTTGAAAGCCGCTGTTTTCCTCTGACATTGAGGAAGAGACGTGCCTTTACACATAAAGGTTAATCCAGAGAAGGCACTGACATTTACCGCTCCGCTGCAGAGGCCCATAACAGCAAATGATGACCCTGTCGCTCTGATGTACACATACTGCAGTGACTTCAGTGAACCAGCACTGTTTACTTACACAAAACAGCACTTACAGATGAGCTACATAAATGAAACTTATTTCTATGAATTTCTACATTTTGATATTTTACTTTCTAGCTTGGTTATGTGGCATGATCCATAGGCACAACTATCAGCATTTGTGTTTTTTCTTATTTTGTATACACAACACTTACCATCATGTGATAGTCCTCGTGGCCTTCGATGGGTTCAGTCAATACGTTTTTAATGGAGCCCATTGGGACTTTCTCCGTTCGCTCTGTAGAGGAAAATACACACAAATAATTAGGGGACTTTGTATCATCAGTATCTCTGTGTTACAGGGAGTGAAGCAAACCGGGTACAGCTTCTCACCCTTTGTTCCAAGCCACAACTGATCCTGCTCCAGTTTAAACGTGAGTCTAACTTTTCCCCCGGACTTGTTGAACATTCCGGATAAAGGCACTGTTGGTAATCGTTCCTGTTCGCGGGGGCAAAGCAGTTACTCACCGTGTCTGGTTAAACATGTTTAACACAGAATGGATTTGTGACAACAGCTTTGCATCTTCTCTCACCTTTGTTCCTTTAATAGCTGCCATTATGTCGTCTGGTTTACCTTTGTCCAAGACTTTCCTGTGTTGCTGAGATAAAAAGGGCAGATTTTAAAATCACAAAACCGCCATAAATATTTTACTTTACTCTGCAGCAATGTCATTAATCATACCTTTTGCCTGCATAAAGGCTCTTTCTTGTTTTCTTCCGCTTTGACTTCCTCCTGAATGACCTCTTTGGGTGTATTCACGGCTATTATATCAGTTATTGTAGATCCTACCACCATTATTTTTGCACCATTTGTAATCTTTATTTCACGTAGCGTCTTGTCCTCGGGGAGCAATCCTTTGTACATCACCTTCTGCATTGCCGGGGTAAGACCTGAAATGAAGAAGGTGAAGCCTCATTAAGCTTTGTGGCTCACACACACCACCTAACATTGAGTCTGCACTAAACTACCATCCATGCTCTTACCAGTGAGTGAATGGATCTTCTCTTTTAGTTTGGCTCCTGTGCTATCAAGAGGAATTTTCAGATCATATTTGTTTTTGTTCCAAATAATCTTCAAGTCCACCTTCTCCCGGTCATCGTCCGCGTCGTCCCCATTGCTAATACTAGAGTCCTGAGTTGTGGCGTCTCCTGCATCCGAGTGAGACGTAGTTTCCGCTTCACTTTTTTCAGCATCTTCAGTCAGTGGTTCAGCTTCTTTTGGCTGTGCCTCAGTCTCCATTGTGACTTCTTCACTTCCTGGAAGAACACGAAAAACAAAAAACTATTTAGACCATTGAAGGAAATTCTTCCAAAATTCAGATGCAATATGTAGCTTATTAAACAAATCATGAAATATAACATTACCTCCACTAATCTACAAAAAAGAGGATTTAAACATTCATGAAATAAAACAGTAACTTTTAGGTCAAATTAGCCAATAAAAAGACATACAATTCTTCACAATAGTGATTTAATATGTCCAATGTTTAGGCAGTCATAACTAAATTGATCAGAAGTAAAGGTGTTTCAGGCCCTTACAACTGTATTCATTCATTTACGATTTTTAGGAGGATTAATATATTTTAAAATCTAAAATTGTGCAGCTTTTATTTTTACTTTGGTGGTTAAGTTGGTTCTCAATAAGACGTTTAAGATTGTACATCAAAGCATCTTAAAAGTATGCCATGATGCTCATCTTTGATGACTAAAAAAACAATTAGTTATGCATTGTCCCATATTTTCACAGTGAGCTGCTTAAAAAGTGGAGACTGCAGGAAAGAGAATGAAGTGTGTCATGATGTCACACCTCCACTTACATCATGAGGAATGGCCACGGTTTAGACAGTTGTAACTAAGATGATTATAAGCAAGGTGTGTCAGGTAAAAGTACCTGAATCATATAACGTCATATCATCTATCAGTAATTTTTAACAACCTTCAGTTAGTCATTTATTTTAGACTTAAAACAATATTCATACCATTTTGAAATCTAGAGTTTTTTTTAGACTTTCATTTAATTAAAAACTATATATTTGGGTCTTAATAACCAGTTACTTTACAATAACAGTGCCTGTTTTCTGATTAATTAAAATATATATTTGTTTAATATGCATTTCCCCAATTCCTTCACAGAGCGAGCCACTTTAAAGTGGAAAGAAAACAGCAGTAAATAGTATGAAGTGTGTCATGAAGTCACTCTTCCACTAACATCACGAGTATTTTACAAACTTTTACGAAATTAAACTATATCTTTTAGGGCAAATGAGCAAAAAAATGATAAATCATATGATAATGACTAAACTGATCACAAATAAAAGTGGCAGGACCAGGCTGAGGATCAAACTTTTCGAAAAGTAAAAAGCACCTCCATCACAGCAACTCACATTATCTAGCAGTTACTTTTAACAACCTTACTCATTTATTTTAGACTTTGTGATACGTGCTATTTTAAAATCAAGTCTTTTACGTGAAGTTGGTTTTGAATGAGCAGTTTGTTCACATTTGCAGTGTCTCTTTTCTGATTACTAGGAATATCAATATTTATTCCATATGCATTAACTCGCACCTTCACGCAAAGTACACACAAACAACTTCAGTAAAGAGTATGAAGTGTGTCATGGAGTCTATTTTAGCTTTTACCCCCACCCCCCTCCTCCTCCTCCTCCTCCTCTCCTCTCTCTCGGTCCTTCTAGCTTTTTCCATCGCTCATTTCCTTTGTCATCTATTGACATTTATTTCCACTTCTGTGCTGGACGATGAGGCCAAAACCAGCGCTAACCTCGTCTCAGCCAAACCCCCCCCCCCCACCCCCCCGTGTGATTCTCGATGGTAAATAAGAACACGCATTTGTCGGGCTCAGGGAGACACGAGTGGCCTTAGTGGCCACGCAACTGCACCCAAGTGGCAGCGTTACATCAAACAGCACGCGTTAGTACTCCGTCGTTACCATTCATAACCCGGCCACGTTTAACGAGAGCCGTGACAGCCGAGGTTAAACAATTCAGACGCGTCATCGAGTAAATGTCAACCTCAGTCCTCCACAGATCCACTTGGGGTTTGACTGCTGTTAGCCACCGTGAACGTTAGCTAGCTACACACACACACACACACACTGGTGAGCATTTAAGAGAACGCAAATTCGCGTTACACAGGTTCGATAGCGACGCACAACAACATGCCGGCGAGAGGCACGAGCCGTTCCATTAACAGTGACAGAGCGGAGCGAGGAGACGCGAGGGGAAACGCTGCTGAAGCTGCTCAATACCCACCATCCTGCGTCGCCATGATGATTGTGTACAATCTGTTGTAGGCTGTGGCAAAGAAGAGTGTAGAGAGCAGGATGACATCCGATACCGGGCGACGAAACTCCACCGGGGCAGAAGTCGAGTTGGAGAAAAAAAACGCGTATTTAGCGAAAAATTGAAGACACGAATAAAAGTCAGTCGTTGTTTTGAAGTGACATTACGAGCACAGCTTTACTCGCCACCACGTTAAAACATTTGTAGTTTCACTTAGCCGGCGGAACGCAACGATAGTAAGACAACGCGCATGCGCTGCTGATACGTAACTGCAAATAAAGTTGCTTTATGATACAAATTGGTTGGATTTATGATGGAATAAATACAATTTAAACACGACACAGTTACATAGGTTTATAAGAAGGTGAGTGTTGGCATTAGAGTCGTTGAAAATACGAGCAACATAATGTAGCCACAGCCGATGTTTCTTTGAACAAACGCGGAAGTGAGTGGTAGTGAGTGCTCTCGCTTCGCCGCGCTTCTTTGTTGTTGTGGCAGCACCGAGAGGTGGCACGTAACTCAGCCGCTATTGGACAAGCTCTTCTTCTTCTTCTATTAACCTGACGTTTGGGATTGAAAACGGCGCCATGTCGCCAACTACTGGATATGTATTTATTGAACTCACTTCCTCTGGCCTCCGCACCAACTCAATAGAGCCTGTTACCTCACTTCAGATCTGGTACAAATCCCTCGAATACTGTCAAATGCTGTATATCTGAAGGTCAGCTTTAAATGTCAAGTGTTTAAGGTTTAGGTGAAAGGGATCTATTGGCAGGAATTGAATATAAAATAAGCCTTGTGATGGTTTCACTGGTGTGTTTCATCTAAATTGTATGAATAGTTGTTTTCTTTACCTATTTCATAATCATCATCACTTGTTTTGGAGTATTCTTATTTTTATCATTGTATATTTATTTTTATTCTATTCTTTATCGTATGTTTTAAATATAGAATTATTACTCTTACCATTATTGTTGTTCCTGTTGTCTTTTATTACTTCTTTGCTTCCACTTAAGTTGTTCACATGATGATACTTATATAACTGGTGTGACAATAAACATCTTGAATCAGAGAATGTGGAGCCGTGGGAACCTAAAGTAGCATGAAAAGAAAGAACAAGTAACCCTCATATTTGTACTTGAGTACAAGTACTTGTATACATTCCAGTACTGCTCAATTCTGCACAATGACACGAGGAGACACTAAAAACTCTTCCCCCTTCGTTGGAGAATATTCCCCCTGGTTTCCTCTGGAAGGCAGCAAAGCTAAATGAGTGCAAACGAGAGAAGAAGAGGAAGAGGCGATACGAGCAGGGGATGGATGTTGACGAAAGCAATGACGAGTGCAGAGGAAAGTACTTTTAATTTAAGTCACAAGTTGTCATGCGAGGGTCGGTTGGTATTTTAGGAGGGAAGTGCGCCCTTGTCTCGGTGGTACGTTCACGGTCCTGCAGCTCAACAGTTCGTGCAGCGGCTCTTCAGGCGCGGCTCAGTTAAAATGGATTTACCGGAGTTTCTAACGAGTCCGTATGGGAGTCCGTGTTAGATCTGCGCTTCACACGAGTCGACAGCACAGCATTACCAGAGGCTGTAAACACGCCACACCACTTGTTTTCCTATTCGAGACTGAATAACACCATGGCAGACACAAGGACTTTCAACGTTGTGATCCTGGGTGTGGGATTTCTGTTCATTTTCACCGCCTTCACCACTTGTGGGAATATTGAAGTAAGTTACAAAAAATTAAAAACAACTTATAACTTTCGCTTTTGACTTATTTCAAACTTCCTGCACAGATGTTTGGTCTTATTTTCATAACGGGGTTACTCTCTGAGCCTGAGGAGATCATTTATTGCTATAGTGCGTGTTTCCTGTTATTATTACGTACATGTGTAATTACAGCATGTTTCCACAACTGTGTAAATAGTCTATTCTTATGTATTTCAATGCTTCACAATCTCCGCATTTACATTTTTGTGTATTGTTTATACCTTATTTATCCTAGAAATAAATTATACTTCGTTATTATAATGTCTAGTTCTAGTGCTTTTATTACTTGAACCTTTCTGGGCTCAGTTATTAATCCCAACGGGAGATGCATTATGGGCAGTAGGAAGCTGGTCAATCAGAGCTTGTATCATGTGCATCTCGTGTCTCTAATTTTCTTCAATGGCCAGTGGAATTATCAAACCAGATGGAGGACTGTGGGACATAATTGTGAGGCATTTATCCGTTTGTCTAACCCTGTGTTTTACACTACATCTTTTCTTTCTTTTCTTTTACATTTAGCAAACAGTGGTGAAAAGCCTGGAGAATGGCACTTTCACTGGGAGTGGGTACCACAGGTAGGTCAGGCAGGATCACATCCTCTGCTCAGCATGGGATTTTATAATAAACCAGTAACTTTTTAATGTAAACCTGCAGTAATGTTTGTTTTTAGATTTTATTTGTTATCTCATTTTAGATCTTTTCTCATGTCAATGGCTGTCTTTGATTTGAAATGATGTCTTGATGTTTTGTGTTCTTGTTTTGTATTTGTCCTGGTGGCTGTTTTGAAAGGTCCTATAAGAATAACGTTATTATTACTGTTAATATTTCTTCTTTGCTTCCTTTACAGTCTTGGAATCATCTATGGCATCTTCTCCTTCTCAAATTTACTTGCACCAACAGTTGTTACAGTATTAGGACCAAAGATTTCCATGTTTATCAGTGGCCTTCTCTACAGGTAAACATTGTCATGCAGGATGCTGACAGATGAGAGCTGAAACATGTCTCCAATGACCGTTCCTCATGTTCTGTGTCTAGTGGGTACATCGCTGTGTTCATCGTCCCGTCAACATGGTCCTTTTACTTCACCTCTGTACTCATTGGCATAGGAGCAGCGTGTAAGTACCTCTCCCACAACATGTCCTGCAACGTGTGATCACATATGAAATGTTTTTTATAATTAGTTACTGTAGGAAATGTTGCATGTTCATTATGCTATGGCATACAGGGGGAAAACACGTATGTATCCTGGAAGGAAGGGAAAATGTTGAGGTCTTTAATTGTTTTTGTACTTATTCAATATTTCCATATTTCTATTACAACAACAAACTGTTGCAAATTACATTAATTGTTTAAGACAACTCTCGTCTCCATTACTTTCCCCTGTATTATGACACAGTGAGTTGAAACCTGGTTTATGATGTCAATTAATGTATTTTATTTGTATTGTCATTTGTCTACTTCAACCTTTTTTTATCAGTGTATCTATAATTTATTAATTTTTTTTAGCAATGAACATCCACTGATTATTTTCAGCAGCAATTGTTTTGCTCATCAAATGCTACAGAAGAGTGAAAAATGCTCACTATTCCTACGTATACGTAGCCCAAGCTGACAATCAAAATCCGAAGATGACAAAGAAAAACATCTAATTCTCTCGTTCGAGAAGCTGAAAGCAGAACATGTTGTGCATTTTTACTTGAGACATGGAAGAAACTATTATCAGAACAGTTGCACATTTTCTCATGGAATAATTGGTTTATTGTTTCATTAGTTTATTCAAATACCAGATTTGATTACATTACATTTACAGGATACAGTGTGTTCAAAATAGGTCAAAGCACTGAGGCACATGAATACTTCTTCTCGGCTCCTGTTTGTTTGTGCAGCCTCAGTTTGTGCTAAAATCCAAACAGTGTTTAATAACGCATACAGGGATTATTATAACTGGGATGTGATGAGTATAAACAGTATGTCCCAAATTAGACCTCAAATAGTGCTCAGCACCTTGAGCTCGCTCTAAGATAGAGATGAAAAAAAAGAGAAAGCGGCTCTTTGCTGAGAGGTTAGCTGAAATAAAATGAAGAGAAATGATTTGTAGCTGGTTTTTAATGCAGCCTGAAATTGCTGCACTGCAATGAATTCCAACCCCGTGCCTGGGCCACTGTGCGGTTAGATGCTTTACCTACCAACACAGAAAGATAATTTTTCACTTCATGTGGGCAATTAACTGACCGGGTACATTTTCTTCCTGAAATGACCACTCTCCCTCCCATTTTTTCCCCCTGGCAGTGCTGTGGACGGCTCAAGGACACTTTCTCGTGGAAAACTCAGAAGCCTCCACCATCAACAGGAACACTGGGATGTTCTGGGCTCTGTTACAGTGCAGGTAGGCTGATGTTAAATTCAGGTCTCTGTCTATTCAGTGTAGACTGACTGCATAACGGATAGAGCTGGGCAATAAAACAATATGAATATAATTTTAATCAATAGGAATATCGCAAAAGTCCTATATATCAATATATATCAATATATTGCTTATGCATTGTGCAAGCAGTGAGGGGCTATACCACATAATTGATCAAGAGGATAAAGAAGAGTTTAAAACCCCAGCCTTCACTCTGGAGCAAAACATACATACATACATCAGACCAAGACTCTGACAACAAGCGGCAGATTAATAAAAGCATTAAAGAATCATTTTTGTACAGATTACTGTGAAAGGATGTGTGGCGAGCGGAAGGAAGACCAGGGTTCTTATGCAGCATCAGGTGATTAGTGGAAATCAGCTGCAGGTTTGAGAGGGAAACCACACCCAAGCCCAGACCTGCCAAACCAATCACACGCACACTGACTAACACATACCAAGCATTCTCAGCCAATCAGTGTTCATTCACTCACACACACACACACACACACACACACACATGAGGGAGGGACAGCCAGGGTGCAGACCATGACCCAACCTAAAATGACAGAAACCATCTTTGAGAAAAATGTATTCTGCATTTAGTTTGCTCCATGTCCCGTCCACTAACATGCAGGAGGTGGGATGTATGAACTATACTGCAGCCAGTGGCCCCCTCCCAGTGGAGATGCCATGTCGTCCATCTTTATACACTCTGATGACGCTGACTCATTATTTGAGGGAGACCAAAGAGAATGCATATTATTTGAAAAGCTTATTTTGCACACACTGCACACTGAGATTATACTGTATGTGATTCTTTGGAATCACGTATCTGCAGCTTAGTGAAGGAAGGAAATCGTTCCTTTTTTTGAGAACCTAAAAATCGTCAATTAACTGCTAAATAACAAGCTATATTATATCAATCCCTGCATTCAGTTCATAAAACACGTTTCATCACCATGTTTTTCATGTTCAGCCAAAATCTTGTCTTCTTTTTATTTTTTACCTGATAGTATATTACTGAGCTTTATTTAAAATGTCACAAATTGTCCTTTGCGCGTCTGTGTGTCATTAGTTTCTCTGCAAAATATATTCAAAACAAGCCCGAGCTGCTGAAACCGGAGCGTTGTGCAGGAGTTTGGGCCTTTTCATCTCTTTTGTTTGGCCCGCTGCTCTTGCACAGTAGCTTGGACATCTAATTTGTATTTGCTAAAATATGCAAATTGAATTAGTATAATAATTACTTTGGCTGTCACCTGCGCCAAAGCTTACAACAGGGCAATGCTAATCTGAGTCTGCAGTGGTGATCCCTGCCACAGTAAACTTATGAATCAATTCTTCACAGCCTTCACACACACACACACACACACACACACACACACACACACACACACACACACACACACACACACACACACACACAGAATGCAGCCAGTCTTATCTTTATGAATAACCCCTGTTATCCCGCATTGAGGCTTTGGGACAGAATAATTGCACAGAATTTTAAGCCCCCGAGGGATTTGACACCAGTAACACTCGCTGTCCATAACAAATAGTACCAAGGTTGTTCTAATTAAATGTAAGGGTGTTTAACAGAAATTAAAAATCCCAGAAATCAACTCCGTGATGACGACGAACTCTTGTGGGACGATATCTCTCTTCCCTGAAGGTCCACAAGTGGCGACTGCATCAACAAAATACAACTTTGTTTTATAGTGGGGGTTGAAAACAGTTTTAAACGCTCCATAATACTTTTCTGCGAGATGGATGAGAGGATGGTGGATTGTGTTTCTTATCAGGTGAAAGCTATGTGTCTCCAAAATGTCACCCGGACAGACTAAACGTAAACCGTAGCTGGTTCATTCTGCCCAACAGCAGTTGGCAAAACAATCTCAGCTTAAGGTCCATCTAGTTGTCGTTCGGACTTTAAGTCATATGACATGATCTTCCTCCTTAAACCTGCACTCACTGATGCTTTTGACCATTTGAGGGCAGCAGAATCAAGCCATAAACCCAATATAGATTACCTTACAAGTTAATATTGCAAATTTGATGAAGAACAGTTGCTTATTTACACATCAACATGAACAACATACTCAACCTATTCATTTGATTCCCTTGTTTTTGGCCACTTGGTGAATGTAAGCTCACTGTACATTGTTTGAATGCGTCACTGGAGGTACAAGGTATGAACCCAGCTGTAGATTTTCATTTGAATTTCTGTCATATCCATCATCTACATATTTGACTGTATTTTCTCATTTGCAGCATGTTGTTTGGGAATCTTTACATTTACTTTGACTGGAATGGAAGAGCAGAGATATCAGGTAGGATTATCTCTGAGTAAGTCCTGTCACCACCATTTTAGAAAAATGTAGCCAGATGATGAAAACATCAAGAGCATTGCAGAGCACGACTCATTGGCTATTCTGAATATGCTCCGGCGTATATCTGGAGTATATCTTGTGCACTTAAGTTAAAGTGGTTTATTATAATGTTCTTCTCTCAGACAGCAGCAGGAAAAACATCTTCCTGTCCCTGTTGGTCACCTCTGTACTCGGCACGCTCAGCTTCCTGGTGTTGAGGAGGAGCCATCACGAAGAGGAGATGCTCTCTGAAGAGGAAGGGCGCCTGCTGCTCTCGACACACACGATGTAAATCCTTCCGATAATTGCACCTCCCTCACCGTAATCAGACTATATAAAAGTGTCTGAACGACGACTGGAAGGACACAGTGAAAGTGAAGTACACTGTGATTTATGCCACGTGGTAAAATATATTACAGTGAGCAAGGCAACGAAAGTTAATAATTTACCTCCCATCTACTTCACCATGTTAACCTTTAACCAAACCACCCACGAAATTGATATTTGATCGAATAACCTACCTTGAATCGTATGAGGGTTTTCATCATGACTTATCGCCTCAGCTCTGCAGGAGCGCTTGTCCTTCACAACAAATGACAACGACCATTTTCCCACAGATCATTGCAATTTTATCGAGTCTAATCATAGGCCTTTTTCTAGTGGGGTGCAATCGCGCCGATTTTGGACGGCCCGGGAACGAGACTTCCCCTTTCAGAGTGACAGTGGTTAAACACCACGGCCACTTCAGACGCGGCCCTCCTCGTTATTTCAGACCTTTTAAATCATAGAAATGATTTTAATTTCTATGATTTTAAGAGATCCAGTGATGTTCATGAAAAATGACTGAAAGAAGATGCAACATTATGTGTTAGACAGGAAATTAAGTTTGCAAAAAACATGATTAGACTGAAATTTTGTCAGCATCTTTATTTCAAAGAAAAAACGTATTCTTTCAGCCTTTTTCTCTCTCTTATGGTAGCAGCTTGTTCAGACGCTATTCTGAGTATCTACTCGATCCAGGTATTTGCTTTCTATCTTGCAGCATAACAAGGAATCCTACAGGGAGCAATTTTTTATCTGTGGAAGCGCTGTTCTGCTCTCTGTTGGGATGTTTTCTGAGGAAGTCTTGTCATCTCTTTGCAGCTTAAGTTTCTGGGATTTGTAAATAACCTCACTTGTGGTTCACTCAAAGGACGTTACATCATTGTTTGTGTGAGTAGATTATTTCCGTAGAAGGTAAAACACATTTTATAACACATTTTTATCTTCTGTGGTTTAGGTATAAGCACAGAGCCAGCAGTGCCATGCAAGATGCCAAGTCAGAATTCAGTAAGTATTTACATTAAATATTAGTGTATATGAACTGTTTTGCTAAAACAACACTTGGGATTTGTTTATTTACACTTTGCATCAGTATCCTCCTGCAAACTAACGAACAACACTGACCTCCTTAGCAGAGGCGATTCAACCAAACGTATTGATTAAAAAATAGCACTCAAACATATATGAGTGTGAGTAGAACTGCCTTAAATGACAGAAAGCATCTTTGGTAAAAATGTGTTTATCATGTACTTTGACTTTTCCATTTTGGCCTATGTCCCATCCATAAACATGGAAGAGGCAGGATTTCTGACCTTTACTGCAACCAGCCACCAGAGGGCTGTAAATAAGGGTTGTCACTCCTCAGGAGCTGTCCTGTCATCCACTCTATATACAGACTATGGTGGCTTTAGAGTAATGACAGAAAAATGACAGGTTAATTCATTAGAGTGCATCATATGGGGACCACAAATATCTGTACGAAGTCGGCTTACCTTTAGTTTGGCTCAAAATGCACATTCAGTAGAAGTGCTACTCTTTCTCCTGCTGTGTAAATATTTATCAGAGTCATGTTTTTCACAGCTGATATGAAATCTACTGAGAAAGTGCAGAGGTGTGTTATTTTGTCTTCCTCGGTTACTTGGCGTACTGCAGGCAACCTCCAGTTCTCCATTTCACTGCTGTTGGCCTGACAGTAGCAGGCAGTCACAGGCAGCTTTGGTTTTTTTGTTCGAGCGAAAATTGCTTTCATGTTGATAAGAATCTTTCGAGCATTACAACAGAGTACACAGAAAACTGCCTGTGCGGGAGTTTTTATTTCAGATTATATCTGTGTTTGTCAAGTAGAAACTCTGCTGCACTTGCACCTGCTGTCAGTGCAGCAGAGATGCATGCTGATTTATGTCAAGAAAGGGCATCCCGGCATATACAAACAAACCTGGAGGGATTTCTTCTTTTGAAATCTGAATTTCCCTTAACAGCAGGAATAAATCTCTCTCTTGGGTGTTTTTGTGGCTTTTTAGCTGATTGAGACGGAATATTTTTCTCATATTGTGGCTGCTATAAACTTTAATTGTCAAAATGGGGCCTTAACAGCTGCATTTTGATCTGAGCTCAATAGTTCTAAATATCATCTTTAGCAATTCAAATCACCGTTTTGTGTCCACTCCTGTTTAGAAACAATTCTGCAACTTCTGAAGACTAAAACTATACTGCTCCTGAGTCCCTGCATGGCATACAGCGGTGAGTACAGAATGCATTTCTTGTAGTGAGTATTTTAGCCTCCAGTGAAGGCTCGTGGCTACAGCCTGCCCTCTTTGTACTCCAGGCCTCGAGCTATCTTTCTACAGCGGCGTGTACGGGACATGTATTGGAGCAACCACACAGTTTGGACTTGCAGCGAAAGGCTTGATTGGGATCTCTGGGATCGTGGTGGGCATCGGAGAAATAGTGGGTAAGTTTATGCACATCTGTTAAACTTTGATTTACAGTCACAGAACGTCGCCGGGGCTCACGTCGTGTTTTGGCTCTCTCCTCAGGTGGAGGCTTGTTTGGATTGCTGTGTAAGAACAACCGCTTCAGACGGACCTCTGTGGTGTTTCTGGCAATGGTCGTCCACTTTGTCGCTTTCTATTTGATCTTCCTCAACATCCCAGATGACGCCCCCGTCGTCTTTAAGACCACGACCCAAAAGAACCCATATCTAACACCGAGGTAGCTAATTTATCTGATCATTTAATGATGAACACGTATGAACAACAGAAAGGACTGTCACACTACTTTTCTGTTTTAATAAGATCTACATTTTCTCTCGCAGTGTGTCCATCGCCCTGCTGTGCAGCTTCTTGCTCGGACTTGGGGACAGTTGTTTCAACACGCAGCTCTACAGCATATTAGGCTGTGTTTATGCTGAACACAGCACGCCTGCTTTCGCTATCTTCAAATTCATCCAGGTAATCCTGACTTCCCAATTTACCGACGTTGTTAGCAGTGACGAGCAAAGCCGGGTTAAAATGTTGTCTTGTCTGGTGTGAAATAAATTCACCTGAAGCACCACTAAAAAGGAAAAGACAAGACCCCTGTACGCCTCTTAATCTCTCCCTTTGTCTTTGCAGAAGAATTGGCCTCTAACCAGAAACAAACCCTTGAAATTGCAGGGGTTTTTATATTGAAAACAAATACTTGTTAAATAATAAGCATGTTGCTGCATGGGTCCAATAAACAAGGTATTCAACTTATGCATAAATCAATAATGAGTTCAATAATGAACTGTCTGCTGTCTTCCATGACGTCTCTTAACAACCTCACCTGCAGTAAATTACCCTAACTAGACAGTGCAAGTAATTATCCCTAATATTAGAGTATTATACTGTTACTAATCGTGCCAGAGCTAATGAATGTGGACATTAGAAAAACATACTGAGCTAGTTATTAATGCTGTTGGATTTATGCTTGAATGTATGTATTTTTTACAGTGTGCGTCACTTTTACGAGAGGCTAAGAAACGGTCATTGAGTGTAAATAAAGATGGACGTCTCCATTTGCCACTTCTGACCAAAAATGAAGCCAAAAAATTCAAGATGCGGGCGCTGCCATCTTGCACTTTGGACATCATTTGATTGTGGTGCAAAGCCGTGCTGTCGAGGTCCCGCCAATACACTCTCACCTGCCAATCAATACGTTTCACCCTGCTCTGATAGAACCAAATAGTTTATAATTAAAATCAAACCTATTGAAAAATACCTTTTGAAATACGTGCGCTTGATAAACATTGGCTAAAACCATCTTAGGCAAAAAATGATATATATATGAAAAATATATTATATGTTTCTATGTAGTTTTAAGTCCATGTTTTGGCTTCACTTTAACGCTTTAACGTTACTGAAGTCTAAACTTTTCCAAAAGCAAACAGCAGGACAGAAGCCACAATTTACACTGTTATCCTGGCATCTAGAACACTATGTGTAGACTCTAATCCTAAAGTGGTAACCTTTAACACCTCCGAATAAGATGTTATCGGTAACACGCTACTCATTTATTGATTAAGTCCATTCCTTACATTTTTGGTGTCGTTTTTTTGTTTTGTAAATCCTTAATAAAAAGACACTACCCTTAAAAGACTCTTAATATAGAGTGTGTTCTTTATACTAAAGCCCCTTGAACAAAGCTCGACAGACCTGCTAGTTCCGGATGAAAAGCTGCGATTGGACAATTGCTGTTCAGGAGAGGCTTTTAGTGAATGGTCAGCTGACAGTAAATGCACCAGTGGGATCTGTTAGTTTGACAAAGAAGTGTGAGTGCTACTTCCTACTGTTAAAGGGCGTCTTGCTTGTCCAGCCATGTGAGAGCAAAAACTGTCTGTTAAACAACTAAATAAAATCTCCTCTCTCTCTCGACAGTCTGTTTTTGCAGCCGTGGCGTTTTTCTACAGCGGCTACGTCCTACTGATGTGGCAGCTCCTGATGATGGTCATCCTGGGCTTCGCCGGAACGCTCAGCTTCTTCGTGGTGGAGCGGATGCAGAACATCTCTGTAGATTTGCAGTAATATTAGAAAAGAAGACATTGTTTGAAATCAACTTTTGACACGTTGGTGGGCGGGACTGAGGCCATGTTTTATTTCAAGAGGTTATTTTAAAATCTCCTTTTACCATAATGCACTGAGGGTCGCACACATTTGGATAAATATTCACTCTTTAGAATATTTTGAATTGATGCCACAACTGAACCGAGTTGCCTTAGGACAACCTTTGATTAATGCTGCATGGTTTTTGTACATTTTCTCTCTTAATTTGAGTGTAATTGCTATTTCACACTATTTTTCTACTGCACTTGATCTTACTGTAGGGTTGGTAAAATAACCACTCGCGTACAGTATCTCTAATCTGCTTCCAGCTCAGGTCCGTTGTTGAATGCAGTGTCATTGCTGAAAATATTTATGCATTGGTTTGTAGCTTGTCAGAATTGACAGATTGATAAAGAATATCTTATCTATATATATTATATCGTTCCTGTCATTGTCTCTCAGAAAAAAAAGAAGTTTATTAACTAATGTCTGACAATCACTGTTCTCAAGGTTTTTTTGTAAATTTTGCATATTAATGTCAATGAATCTTTGATGAATAAAGTTTTATGCATTTTGCATTTCAATTTTCATTTATTTTTTTTAACCTAGCAACCACTGAAAGCGCTTAACGCCACAAGCCACAGACATTCATACGGCACTACTTTATTATATTAGGGTTTTTTTGGGGTTTAGTATCTTGCCCAAGGCATGTGTACTGGAGGAGCTGGGGATCAAACCACTGACCGTCTGGTTAGTGGACAACACGCTGTTCGTCCTCAACCACAGTCAAACCTATTCGCTGCATTATTAAGGTTCAGGTTTAGTCAAAATTGATGTAAAACAAGGCCACTGAAAACTGACATAACGGGGATATTTACAGCTCATATTCAGTTCAGCCTGCAGCTGCAGAACACATTCATCCAAATGACTTTGAAAAGGCCCATTGTGCTCTCACGTCAGTTTGTGTTTCAGATTTGAGGAGGAATCTCTGTTTAACTCGCCTTAACTCGCCCAGCGTCTTTCCAGCACTCGCTTCATTGTATAACAAGACAACATATAATAAATCTACTGGATTTAATCCCGATTTAAAGTCAGGGGCCATTAATCAAAAGAGGAGCAGGAGGCGCGGGTCCAGGTGGAAGGGAAAGGGTTACGGGCCCAGACGTCCCACATCACTTCACTGGTAATTAACTATTGATTACATTATAATGAGAGTAAGCAGTTTTGTGTGATCTTAAGTCAATTGTGCCACCTACTTGACAACAACAGTGCAGTGATAGGCCAAGTGAGGTGCACAGGATTTACTCAGAATTAAAGTCTGATGGGGTTCATAATGGTTGAGCGATAACCTTGTAAGGGAAGTAACTAGGGTTTGGAGAAGTCTATTACCTGCACACTGGCATGTATAATAAATCGACTGTTGGTGAATCCATGTAGTTTCTCACTTGAGCATCGCTCATTAGTGTGACTCAGCAGCAGCAGCGCTTCACTTAAATCTGTCAAGTTTAATCTATTGACAAGATCAGATGATCCTTTATTAGTCCCACCACGGGGACATTAGCTGTGTTACAGCAGCAAAGAGGAACGTTTAAAAACAGACATCGGTAAAGTACTAATCAGAAAACAAACAATACTACTAAGAAATAAAAAAATATATAAATAAAAAATAAATCGAATTGACTTTATAGTGTAAACAGGATTAATTATTAAACCGAATCAATAATTCATTTTTTAGTATTTTCTTTGAGCGAATAATCAGAATAATCAACAACTAAGAGGAAACTGTGATTCTGCTTGAAGATACGAATAAATCAAATCATTCTGCCTTATGTAAGTTTGAAATTGTTTTGGATATTTTTAAGCTGTGACTAATAATTGTCTCAATAAAACCGAACAATTTCAATACTGCATTGTGTTTGTTTCTTATTCAGTTCTCTCTTTAGTAACTTAACCTTTAAACATGAGATCATGTGATTTTCATTCCATTCAGAGGAGACAGAGAGAGTTCATTCGCTGACTGGTTTATCTGATGTTACTTAACTCTTCATTTATAATTCGTTTGACTAATGTGGTACAACAAATTCTATTACCAAGATTAAAATTGATTTTTCAAACATGGGAAACTGTGTGGGTAAATTGAAAAAGTGGGTAAATTGTTTGTAGACACTTGATAGCTGACAAACAACAATACAGTTTCTTTCTTTGATAAAAACTAGAATTGCTGCCCAGCAGTAAGTCGCACGCCTCCGCCGACTAGTGGGGTTTCATTCAATATACATTGTTTTTCCAGATTCATGTGAGGTCGCCACGACCTTTGACCTTCGACCACCAAAACCGATTCAGGTCATCTGTAACTCAATGTGAACGTTTGTACCAATTTGAAATTCTCTCAAGGTGTTCTTGAGATTTTCAGAAGAATGGGATAAACGGGCAACCTGAGAACATGATGCCTGGCGCCGGCCAAAAGCACAACAATACACATTTCTCTGGCATACAACATTTTATTAGAAAAATGTTTACGTCACAAATTCAGATTCTGGTCTTGCAGGGCTGCATTATATTTCTTACATTTGCAGAAAATAGCTGGAGTTTATTTCAACCACGTGTTGATTTCAAGTTACTAAGCACAAATTTTCACTCATGTGGAAATCAGGAAAAAACAACACATTTTTTCATGTGATGTTTTATAGAATATTTCCCACAAAGCTCTTCAGCTCCTTGATTTCCCCGAATGGTTCTTTATCTCTCATCTCCTCAAACCACAGGGATGTGATGAGTTTAATTGAAATGGACGACAGGAGTAAAGACTTGGGCTGAAATCCGAAATGAAAAAAGTCTTGGTAGTCAGGTGTTGTGTTTTTGCTGCTCGACAACAGTTGTAGTATCAGGGTACTTAACCAATGAGACCATTTTAATTGAAGTCTCTCTGCGCTCGGGGGATTAATAAATTTAATTTATTAAGTCTCATTTGTGACCTGCTTGATTGCCACACTGTCAGTTTAACCAGAGATCCGTGTTTATTACCACATTTCTTTGTACCTGTAGCTCACTCGGTTATTAAATGTGAGGACTCGCCTCATTTCCATGAATTATGGAAATCATACAACTGAGGATATTTGTAGGAATAAGGTTGAGAGCACAATTAAATAAGCCAATTTGAATAGAGAAACATATCCTATAAAATTAGACGACAGCCTTCTGCAAATTATATGCAAGATGAAATGAGCACAAACAGTTTTAACCGCTCATTTGTTGTTTTTTTATCTCCGCTGTTGGCTTTCCACACAATAGATGTTGTTGCAGTCACCAGCGGCACAATTAAACTAATCATTGTGCGGAGTGTGTTCATTGTTCATGGATCAAAGGTTTGTGTGATCAGCGGTTGTCCTCACATTTATGAGAATTAGCTTTAGTTGAGAACTCCACACTGATTTCCATCCACAGCAGCAGGAAACGGCAGAATACTATGAATAAACAATATATAATTTATTATTATTATGGAATCAGAAATTCACGACCACCAGAAGCTGACGGAGAAGCTGAGCTCCAAGGATCGGACGTAATGCCAGTGTTGGACAGGGATGAACAGCACGTCTCCGGGCTGCAGCACACATTCCAGATATGGAGCTTTGGCAAATTCCGAGAACCGCTCCATGTCTGGATTCTCCACCTCCACCTGCACCGAGACGAGTCAGAAATTGGAAATGCTGCATATATTTGCAAGCTCAACGTGTTCTTTCTCTATGGACTGTCAATCCCACCTGACTGGTATTGTGAAGCAGCTGTGATTGATGAGGGTACAGCTTGTCCGTGTCCTCTGGGGAATACAGGCGAATGTATTTGCTCCCCACAACCTAATGTATATACAGAGGGAATCTCGAGTGGTAAAGAGACAGCACATCACGTAACTGATCTTTGACATTGACTGGATTCATTACGTCGTCGTCACCTGAGCCAGGAAGTTCTGTTGCGGGTCTTGGTGAAGAGGAGACACTGTGCCTCCAGGCCCAAACCATGCGTTTACTGTAATGTTGTCTTCATCTTCCTCACCAAGACAGCAATAATCAGGGAGACGGATGTCTTCCTTCAGCTCTGGTATCTAAGGAAACATTACCCAAACATAGTTCAATTACATCAGGGGCTCTGACTTCATATTATCTTGTTGGTTCTGAACATGAAGACATTTCCCAGAAATTTATATTAAATGATGTTCTTTTCTTTCCCTCAGTACTCTGCTCAATCCCACCTGACTGGTATTGTGAAGAATGCCAGTTTAATATGTCCAACAGGATGAATTTTAATACACCAGTGAATTGGAATAACTTTGGTGATTATTGCAGTTATATTTCATTTTGGGATGTACCTTGTAGCTCTAGTTTTGAAAGGCATTTAATAAATAGAGTTTATATTATTATCATGATTATTGTACCTTCATCGGGCCAGAATTTCAATTTGTCACATATTTTACTTCATAGTGTAGAGCCATGAGATATGTACTTTAAAAAAGCCAAACTATTCACATAATACCCACTGAGGTATGTATATAATATTAATAATATTAATAATATTAATAATATTAATAATAATAATAATTAACAGTTAAATAAAGACATACTTATTACTAAAACTCTAAGTAACTTAAAATAAAATAGTCTAAAGTAAAGAGCTGATTTCTGACAGCAGAGGACAAAGTGTGATTCCTCCTCATTTAGCCTCATTCTAAACTATCAAACAGCCTAAAAACAGCTTTTATCTTGACAAGTTGCCCTTTTGGTAAAGTTCAAGCCGGACAATGTATTGACTTCTATGGTAAAATTTGCACTAAATAGTCAATACTGTTCAAAGCAATATGGTGGGACGATAAGAGCTGGAAACAAATTATATTCTAGTTGTGATAGTGCTATAAAATATGAGCTGAATAATCAATTAGTAAACTGACACAATTAATAGGTTATTATTTTCACAGTCATTTTGTTTCATTTAAAAGTTAAATAATGAAAGTGTACCTGATCAAAAAGCTGGTGCTGAGCCAGATAACCCAAACCCTTCACTCCATCCTGGGCGGGTTCGATCCACAGAGAAAAATAAAATGAAAATACCCAGTTACAGATCACAATGCAGCGTTTTGCCTCTGTGCTTCATGAATGCAAATGCAAGACTCTGATGAGGATGCACTTACTTTATTCATAATATATCGATCGATGAATTCATTGACCGTAATTAGAGTTTGAGACCATTCCTCGTCCGTGTACCTGGATCCCACCTCCACGGGAACGGTGCGACACCCGGCCACAGACCTCAGGTATTCTATGCTTTGAAGGAGGAAGGAAATGAATGAGTGTACGTGAGGTGTCATAGAGAGAGGGAGGACGGTGAAGGAGAGGCGGTCACATCACAAGAGTCAGGAATAAGAGACGTAGTGAAAAAAAGAACAACCCTGAACTCAGTGTATGTTGTTCTGCATCTCAAGATATAAAACTGAAACTTACACTATTTGTCTCAGTGTTTCATATCAAGCTGATTGTATGTTACATGTCGCTGAGTACGAGACTCAATCAGATTTCTCCTCTCAGCTGGATTAGTGCACTCGTCTGTCCTCACGAGTGAGAATCAGTCTGATTACACAGCAGGACTGAACACAAGCAGAGCGGAGGACTACTGATGTGTATGCTAATGCTAATAGTGCGAAACCAAAGGTTAGAGCCAGAATCCATCATTTCTGTAAAGTGGCTTTATAAGCCACACATTTATCTGTAAATCATGTGACGCATAAATTTACAGGCCCATATTTTTTGATAGAAATTCAAACCATGCAAATAATCTGAAAGTGAAATTAGGAGATCAAACCTCCAGCGGTGTCCATTAAGTGCAGGCCAGTGGTCAATGATCCCTTCTAAAATCACTGGTTTGAGGGGCAGCAGGTGGTTTGTGTTGAAGCTCTCCAGCGACGGACACTTCACCCTGGGAATCGCAAGCTCTTCTCCGATCACAGGAACACGTGACCGCTCGAGCTTCAGTCTCTGTTAATGATGTCAAAACAACAGGGGTTTGTCAATTCCACAATTCAAAATGAAGCCGTTTGTAGAGGAAAATAACAAGATCAACAAATGACTGTTCATTTTTCTGTAAAAGGAGGATGAAAATATTTGTTTATTGGACTAACTGGTTGATCGGTTTGATAATCTAATGGTTTCAGTCACAATTTCCAAGTTGCTGGTTCTCAAATCCAAGTGTATGCTTATTTTGTTGTGATAATAAACTCAATATATTTCTTTCTGATATTTACTTTTCACTAACTGAACGAGCAATTAAAGTGATTAAGCCAGAAAATTGGCAAATCTGAAGATAATGAAAATAGTCATTAGTTGCAGCATTATTCTCATGAGCAATTGGACGTTGATACTTGTTTTTTTTTACCGACAATTCTGCCAGCAATGCTCGAAAGTCTCCTCCTCAGTTTCGATTGCACCTGAACAAAGTGATCTGACATCTGAGTGGCTGTCACACTTTATCTTCAGTGACACATGATGGAGAGCGACAGGGGAAATACAATTCCACAACTTCTGAAAGGCTTATTTTGAAATGTCCTCATAGGTCATTGTTTGTTCAAACTTTGAATCACACGTGTGGTTGCACAGCTTTAAAAACACCTCTATTAAAACATCGAAATGAAAATGATCTCGCGAACTAGTTTAACATGGATAAGTGAAGGTAAAGAAAAGATAACGATTTGTCCTTCCATTTATTTTTCTAACTTTAGTTACTGAAAATGTGTATTGGTAATTTATGTTGAGCCAAAAGGACCTGAAGGAAAACGATCCTGTTAAAACATCACAATACTTGACAGCTAATAAACTCAAGTGACAAACTCCCTCATAGAATAATGTGTATTTTAAATAAAAAGACCACTGACCTTCACCTCAGCTGGTTCATCTTCTTCTTTAGACGACTTCCTGACCTCGTCCTGCAGAATCCCAACTATAACCTGGAGTATATTATCCATGACGGCTGCACCCATGAGCAAACCCATGTCACAAGTCCTGACGGCCTGCAGGACCTCGTTCTCCGATGGACCATCACGGCACAGAGTGGCCACTTTGAACAGGCAGCCGTACGAATACACACGCCTCCACTCTTTGTCCACGTGGCGCCACGTTCCCGTGTTGAGCTTCTCCCATGAAAAATCCAAAATGGTCTGAGCGCAGAGGGAGCGGCTGGTGCTCGTGGCGTCACCGTACAGCTGCTGCCTGGAGCGTTTCAACACGTGCACCACGCTCGACTCCACCGTGTCACTGAACTGCAGAGGGAACTGTTCCTCATTAGGAGGCAGAGCAGCAGAGATTTTAGACCAGAGTGTAGCCATTGATGAGGAGGTCTTCATTGAAGCTGTGGGACAGAGAGTGGTGGACAAATTACGACCATTATCAACGTGCACTGACTTTTAAAATTCAATGTTTTAAAGGCAAAGGCTGTAATTTGATAACTTGTTCTGTGCTCAGCTGTTAATGGTTGCACCAATCTCACAATGTGGCAATAACTTCTCACAATTTCTATACCCACAAACAGGACGGCTGCATTTTCTTTCTTAAAATTCAAATAAAAACAGATGCAGACCTGGAACATCCAGCCACCCCCTGCCTGGAACTCTCCATCTCAAATTACTCGGAGTCTCAATCTCAACAAAGTGATTTAACGTTTGCGTGTCTCTATCTACAGTTACATATGATGGAGTAACACACACACTCTGACAGCCTCGTCCCTGCTGTGAATACACCTCATTTCCAAATTGGCATCTACGGAAAACGCAGGTGAGAGCATCCTGAGCCAGAGCTGGGAATGTGACACATGCACAATGACGACGCTCGGTCACACGGTGGCTGTTAACTCCCAACTCTCCCTCCGTGTTTGGGTGCGTCTGTGTCGCTGCATGTTGCCAAAATACGAGGTGGCCAAGCGTGAGAACCTGATTGGTTTGAGTACATAAACACAGCCTGGTGTGAAGTGAACAGAGTCAAACTGGATGGCTGCATTTACACACGCCTGAGAAAATCTCGAGTGCGTCTGTGTGTCTGTGTGTCTGTGTGTGTGTGTGTGTGTGTGTGTGTGTGTGTGTGTGTGCAGCTACAACCCTGAAGTGTTGTCATTGCAGCCATAGCAGTAACATGTCAACAACGTTTGAAACTATTAAGCAGAGTCATTTTGTGTAAAATACATTTTCCACTAAGGACAAACATGAACTATAAACATGTAGTCCACTCTATGATCGTGTTTATTACGCAATCTCACAAGAAAGTTGGCTCATAAACTATAATTAAGAGTTTTAAAATCAAAACGCAGGTTAACTTTTAATTCATGTCTGATTC
Organism: Verasper variegatus; assembly: GCA_026259375.1. Taxonomy (NCBI): domain Eukaryota; kingdom Metazoa; phylum Chordata; class Actinopteri; order Pleuronectiformes; family Pleuronectidae; genus Verasper; species Verasper variegatus. Next base: position 9,423,418 of record CM048054.1, read on the forward strand.
AAATACAACACATTAATCTGTAACTTGACAATTGTGCACAAAAGATTAGTTATGAAAGGAAAATATAAAACATTTAAATATTCCAAATAAAGATATAATGGCTAAATGTGAAAAAAAGAAATACAAATATAATGAATAAATGTACAAAAATTTAAATATAACAAATAATAAATACATTATAAAATCCAAATATGTTGTATGCACGTATGGAAATGAGATAATCGGGCGTCAAATTTGTCTTAATATAGAAACGCTGTTTACTTTATATTCAAGCAAAACACAAACTTGATCTTCTCTTTAAAAAACGAGTTGAGCTCGAATCTACCTGATGATATCAGCGACGATCTAAATGCGGAACCAACCAAAATACACGTGTGGAGATGTTTAACAAACTAGTAAACAAATAACAAGAGCAGCAAGTGTACTAATACTTACACTTACAGGAAGTGCAGGACACCGAGGCTTTTAAAACCCAGAGAGCTAAAGATGAATTCAAATATTATCTATGAGTCATTCATCTGTTATCGTGACGTTCTCACAGTTTAATGAAAACATGATCTGAGAAACAATCAGAGACTGAGACCAGCGACAAAGCTGCTGCTGCTCCAACTACAACTCTGCCGCCGGTGCCACAGCAAAAACACACCGAGAGGAAACGAGGACGTCGGAAAACTCCAGTTCCCTGTTGGCGTTCAGGGAGTCCAGGACAAATCTTTTCATGAAAAAAAAAGGGTCTTAAAATACATCAACTCACAGGTTTTATAGTCTAAGAAAGGTCGAGGATGTCAGCTTGCCTGTGTTGATTTGTATCTTTCATTTGCAGTCACTCTCTGGGCCAGCAGAGGGCAGTAATCTGCTCGTGCCATAACCTCTGAAATAGGCATATTGGCATTGAATAGTAAGTAAGACATTTTTTTTATTTATAAAGCACCTTTCAAAACCAAAGTTTACGAGGTACTGTACCAAACAAACATTAAGATAAAAATCGGAAACAACACAAACAATAGAAGAATAAAAACTACACAGATTCCAAGCAAAAACAATGGAACCACCAGAACTAGACCAAGTTAAAATATTTACGAAATAGGTGAGTTTGAACATCCTCTTAAAACTGTTGAGGGACTCTGCATTTTTTATAACTGAGGGAAGACGATTCCAGAGGAACATAAGACACACACACACACACACACACACACACACACACACACACACACACACACACACACTGTACAAACACCTGTTAGTCAAGTGTTGCCAGTTTCCCCACCGTGCGTACACTCTGCTCCTACACAGTCACATCTGTCCACAACCTCTCCAGCCCCCCAAAAATCAGTTTCTCTCTCCATCTCATGACTTTTCCTCTTTTATTTCACGGTATCGACCAACTGTTGTAAAGCTCAGCCAGTCAGAAATAAAACACAGCTCATGTGACTGCACGGCCTGATTTACATACACAGGAGAACGTGTTATATTAATTATATACATCTGTGTGGACACAGGTGAGCACAGCCATTATGTGGCACCTTCCTCCATAATAAATGATGGCACATGTGTTACACAAACATTCGTTTCCCCGTCGTGTTTCCATCGCTCCTGCAGCCCGGATTTGTCTTTTATGTAAATACAGATATTCCTGGAGGACTGATTGATATGTATCTGCTCACGCGAGGCTGAAACAATAATTGGGTTTGTCTTTTTGATGTCACACAGAGATATATGGAATTTTTCCTATTCAATTGCTTTTGCCAGGGAGGAGGGTACCTGAGCAAACATGATAGGAATCCTTCGACGGGGAAGTCTCGAAATCTATAAACACGTGGCACTATAATCAAATGTCAAACACTCTATGAAATTCAAATAATCTCAGTGCAAACTGCTGGAGCTGTCCCCTGTATGTAAAGCAGATGGAAACAAGAGGGAGACAGCATGCCTTCGCAGGAATCACAGGGGATTTTAAAAATGTTTCATGCATTTCTGTTCGTTCTCACTGTGTAAACAGCGGAATTCCCATGGCTCGATCTATTCTTCACTTACTCGCACGGAGGTGAGAAATTACTGTGAGGCCCGAACCGCGCCATGTTGTTTTTTTCCCCCCCTTTAAGCTTCGGCTATTGCTTTTGAAATCCAGGGACTTCAAGAGAAACCATGAATTAGAAATATAGATGTAAAAGAATAAAGTGAAGAGCGGTGCTGGCAAAACAGGGACCTGGCCGCAGCTGGTCAAACACATTGTGTTCATTATTGTATGGGATGCTGTGGGAGAAATCCTCACACCAAGATGTGAATGCAGTGTTTTTGCACCTCGGCTTGTGCGAGCAGTGGGGGTGATCCCTGCAGGAGAGGCCTATGTATTATTCAGAAGTGTCTGGTTGTGAGACAGTGTGGGGCTACACTGAAGGTCAAAGGCCCAGCAATGTTATTCCTGCCTGTGCTGTCACCGCTGACTTCATGTGCGGGGCGTCCTCCCAAATCTTCATCAGCAGGGGTCAGCGACCTCTCCCTTGTTTACTTGGAGGAGGTGGATGATCGCTCCCTCTGTTCCTCCCAGGACCTCGTTAGCCGGTGTCACTCAGGAAATATCGAAGGGTTTGATTTTGAAAGGGTTTGTGAGATTTTTATTTTTTCAGATTTTTTACTTTCAAAATTATATCATGATATTGAAAGATTATAGGTGTGTTTTCTAAACACATTCAATCCTCGCTTAGGCTTCGGAGGTGCTAGCCGGGCTAACCATTTCCCCTGTTTCCAGTATTTGTAAGAAGCTAAGCAGTTGTAGCTTTACATTTACTGGACGTGAGAGTGGTGTTGATTTTCCCATCCAACTATGGGAAAAAAGCCAATAATCCTATTTCACAAAATGATCAGCTATTCAGTTTTATTCCCTCCACAATTTAAAACTCTGATTGCATCTCCACCAGCGACAATATTTAATAAATCAAATGATTTTCATGAGCTAATAATTCACATTCAACCAGCTGACTGATACATTTTACACAGGAGCTTTTGAACATGATCCTTTCTCAGTACTTTGCCTTGAGATGCTGAAGATCCTGCAATTATGTTTGAAAGCTCCAGCGCTGTCACTGAATGAAACTCTCCGATCAAATCTGCATTTTGAAATGATTGAAAGAAACGAGTCACGTGTGTTTGGTTTGTTTTTGAATCAAAACTGAATTATTTCAAAAAGATTCAAATTTTTGTGAATAAAATTTAAGTTTATTCAAACAGGTTTTTTTTACGTCTCTACAAACAAGAGCCTGTCTCCAATACGTTGTTTGGGAACTCAACGGTGCCTGAGTTTGTGCAGTAAACAATTAATTTGCTTTGTATTATCATAATTCCCTTTGAACCTGGGCTTGTCTCAGCAGCGGCGTGACAAAAAGTCCCAGCAGCAGCGGCAGCAGCTGCTCGCCGTTTGCCAGCAGCCAAACAGGGCAGCGGGGCAGCATGGACCGTGACTGTCAGCGGCGTATCCTCTGGGGCCTGCGAGGGCTGAACCGCTGGGACACCACAGGAGGGATGTAATCACCGCCATTACGCTCCAGGTGCTGCAGAACTAAAAGAAGGGAACAAGCCTCCGGTGGTGTTGCCATGGATCAGAATCCAATTAAACACTGTTTAGCTCGACACAAACTGCCAGTCGTAGCCTGATGACTCATGAAATTAATGTATTGTCATGGCACAAAGAAACTGTTGCAACAGAGAGTGCAGCACGACCCGAGGCTGGGCCCTTTTCAACCTGCTGCAGCTTCATTCTCGGGTCTTCTATACAATATTGCAACTGCAGCTCCAAACTCCAAACATCCCTGACCCTGCTCAAGCTTTGAAGGTCACCTGTGTGCTTAAGCTTCAACACACACAAATGTCCACAGCCCTAAAATGCAGTGTCACATTTATCCCCAAGATAATTTATGCACACGTATAAAAGCTAGTGGAGGTTAAAGGTTGCTGCATTCCTCAGGAAACCGGGTAATGGATATTTGGAAATGCCCCTGAAGAGGTAACAAATGAGAGGTGTTAAGTTAAATGTCCTGTGAAATCATCAGGAGATCTGAAACAAGCTGCCTTTACAGCTCCGGGGAGGTTTTCCCACACCCAATTATCTCCAGGGCGCACGCGGCCCTCAGCCCAGTGCGACTGCAGGTCAGTGTTTGCAGTGGCGCCGCTCCTTTACAGATGTTGCCGCTGTCCGCTGGGTCACGGCGGAGAGGAGGGAGAAGTGGGCTCGCCAGCTTGGCCCGACTCCACAGTGCAGTGCGAGTGTCAGCTCGCTGCAAGCAGGTGCTCGGTTCCAGTGGCTTAATGCGGGACGCCAGAGTGCAGGCAGTCCGTCAAAAGCACTTTAGATCAAATTAATGCAACCAGGTGTGCCCCTGCAGTTGGGGCTCAAGTGACACCTGCTACTTCCCTTTAATTGGAGCTCAAACATCTGTTTCAGGATCGACAGATAGGGAAGAGGGTCCCCAGGTTAGGCTGCTGCCTCACCCACCGCTTGACACTGGTCACATCTGATTATTGCTGCGAGCTTCGGGTGATGCCGATACACGGATCAATATCCAGAGGTGGGGGGAACACACGGTTTCACCCTTTAGTAACAAATTAAAGGAAATAATAAATTGATGGTGACATTAAATGTGTTTTCCCGCTTGAGTAACTCTCCCTCGGTGCATTTCTGAGAGGAGCACGGCACTTCTGGCCAAAAAGACTCATTTCTGACAAATGTGACTCACTCGCTAAGGAAGGCGAAGATAAAAGTGGAGACAGGCTTCACCTCGTTATTCGAGCACTGTGCAGAATCTTCTGGGGGTGGGGGCTGCGAGCTCTTAGGGTAGTTTAGGTGGCTTTGATCTTTCTTGGATGCAGCAATAAGCATAGTGCAGATGAAGAGAGGGGGTATCCATCTTGAAATATGATTTCCCCTTGGTTCTTTAACAAGGCTGAGAAGAGGTGGGTGGGCAGCTCCAGGGGCTCCGCAGGAAATTCGTAGCTCCTGACAAGGTGTGAGCGTGGTGTTTTCACGCAGAAAAACCAAGAGGAGCCGAAAACAAAGTGGTATTACTCCGAATGTACGGGAGCCCCCTGCAGCTGGGGCGCCTGCGAATCACTGCTAAAGCTGCCTCACTCTGCAGAGCATCCCTGGCATGCTGAGGTGCAGGAAAGAAATAATTAATGGCACTGGTTTGAGGATTGATCCCTCTTCATACGTATGCAAATATGCAGCAAATGGATTTCTTTTGACAGTGTACTGTAAGCCAAGGATTTGAATTTACCCGTGGAATAAGAAGAAATTGTTGTTTTTCTTCTTCTGTGACTTTCATCCTTTTCTTCTAATGCAAACCCTGATTCTCTCCACCTCTGTCCTGAAACCGTGCAAAGGTCAGCCCGACACCAGAAGTTCATTTACCAGCAGAGAGCAGTGTTGTGGCAGCAAAGTCCTCCCCCCCCATCACAGCTCAATCATTTATTATGCAAAGAGGCAACAGAGATAGTGAGGTTTGTCTGCTGCTCTCCCTCTTTTTGTTGACAGTGTTTTGACTCCAAAGGCTTTTCATCAGGTCAGAGCTATGCACTGCACAGAGGGAGGCTGTACAACAGAGATTGAGACTTCAAAACCTCCGTCAACACAGGGAAGACGTTGTTAGCCATGCTTTTCAGCTTTTCAATCCACAGAATAATGTTGTTTCTCATGAATACATAGGTGTGCAGAGCTGTAAACACTAATTGAACACAAAGAACTGGAATTTTTTAACAGTTGCACCCAGAAGTTGGTTTCTCTTCCTCCTGTATTTGGTGAATATTGAGATTTATAAAAAAGATTCAGAACTGATGTATTTATGGCAATTATAGATCCACCCAAAAAATCCCTATGCTCTATATTTATTGCAATGACTCACACAGGCAACAAAAGACCAGGGTGTCATCCAGAAATGAGTAAAGAACTAAAAAACTAACTAAAACTAAAAACTAAAAACAATGTAGTCAAAAATGTCTGTTGGGCTTTATGAACAAATAAAAAACAGAGGGGGTCTGAACGGCACATGTTACCAGCTTCAAACTGGGTCAACAGTCGCTTCCACTTGTAAAACATTGTTGAGACCTAATGCTCCATGTGAATGCAGTTGCATGTCAGTATATGGCTGAATACATGTTTGCAGCAGCGGGACGAATAAGGTTAATTTTCACGGCACCTGTGACCTGCCACGGTTTCTGTAGCAAACAACTGCCTGGGTGGATAAGGAGGGAGAGAGGACGATGGAACTTGGCAGATTCAGAGGCACAGTGTTGTGCTTGTGTGTTTTTTGTGCTCATGCCTACAGTCACCGGCAGACGTAGGCAGAGCAGAGCAATGTCAAACTGCTGTCACATGGTATTGATTTCAGAAACCGGAGTAGATAATTGATGATTTCCACTCAATGAACTTTCTTTTCCCTGCAGCCCTGGCTTCAGTTTTGCAGGTGTGACAGAGATGCTGCATATACATGATCTATTAAGATCCCAAATAAAGAGCGCTAAATTGCATATGCATTATAACAGATTGCACGTTTGGATTGTGGGTGTTTCGCGGGTGATCTAAAAATAATTGCGTATATGATATGACATGCAGCATATGTTCCTGCAACCTGGGACAGTGTTTCTCTGCATTGTCCCCGTCAAATAAACAAACAAACAATCCACAAACAAATACAAAAAAAACTATTAAATAAAAAACACAAAATGCAAAAAAAGACACTTCTATTTCACTTTTCTTCCACTTTTTCTCTGCGGGGTTAAAGAAGGCCACAGCATAAACAAAGCAGAATGAAATAGTTCAGTCCTTCGACCACCTGCCTCTCCGATGAACACATACACGGACACATCCCTGAACATGCCCCTGGGCTCTTATCACATCCAGCTGTCAAATGGGTGCTGATCCATCATCCAACTACTTTGTTATCATGTTGACTCTTTGACCCCTCTGCATAAATCTTTTACACGTCTGGATGAGTCACATATCCACGGCGAGCGTGTGCTGGAATTTATAGCGATGAAAAAACTACACTTATCTCCTCTGTCCATTTTTGGAAATCCACATATTGTGTGTGTGTCACTGGTTTATTATCTTATTCAAGGACAATTCGACAAGGAACAGACAAATTGAAGCCGGTGTTGCCAGCTCTCCCGCAGTTATTTTTTTACCCCTCACCCACCACAGCAGAATAGCACAGACTTACTATTACAGATTCCTCTTCTCTCTTTCGCTCCCTATCAAAAACAAATTGTGATATATTCCTGAGTCTTGTTTAAAAGGGTCGAAGCAACGGTCCTTTCGAAGTTTCACATTATCAACCGTCCGCAACTTTGATGTGTTGTGTCAGTCACTTTAATTAAATGTTTATGAGAAAGTTTAATTCTCTAAACGCAAACATCGTATTCATTAAGTAGAATTAATAAAATGTCTCACTCAGGATGCTCTCTGTTTACTTTGAAATCAAAACCATTTCACAAGGGTCTAGTTGAGAGACGATTTGCGTTGGGGAAGATTTGTCCTGCCTTGCCTGGGCCTCAGAGTTTTATTTTGACTGAAACAATCTAAATATATAACGTTAACATATGACCTCCCCTCGATAAAGAAAAACAGTAATTATTTTCCTCTTTCCTTCCCTGTAGAATGACTTTTATCAGCGTGATTCACAGCCCACAGGAAAGCAAAGAGGATTTGGCTGCTCCACGCTGATCAATAATGTACTTTGTGGACTTAATCCATGGAAACAGTTAAAGTGTGAGTGGGAAGACCCTTTGATTCTTTGTCTGGCCACTGCAAACATTTCCAGTTGCCACATTTTCTTTTCCCGCAAGTTGAAACGCTGCGATGAATCCTTTGCTCGTAGGATGTGAGAGATTTGGCAGTTCACTGACTCCCGGGCAGATGTTGGCAGGACTCGTCAGTTTGTGTTTCAGCCTGGATTGACTGGGAGTCTCAACCTCGAGTCTGTCCCTGATGGGGCCTCGCTAATCTTGATGCTAATGCTAAATATAACACAGGAATACTGGGATTCATTGCAGGGATAATGAAAACAATTCAAGCTGCTCACTTCATGTGGTTTTTAATTTTCACTGCAGACGCTGACTCTTCCAAAACAGTCGAAAAGAGGAAGATGAACTTTACCGCAATTCAGACATAAGCATGTGTGGTCAATGTCAACATCATATTATGGTAAATTTAGTGTAACTAATCCAAACGTGGATGCATCACACAGACTCACAAAGTGTCTCATCCAAAACACAAAACTCACCCCCAACTAACAAACTAAATAATCACCTGTGGCTTTAGATTCTCAATGATAACTAAGGCAAAACAGGCTGTAACTCACTACAGTTTAAAGGGCCAAAGCAAAGAGTCCGAATACTTTCGTAAATGGGAAGTTTCAGGTTTGGAATTTTGTTTTCACTTTTTCATCATGGGTTACCGAGTGGAGACTGATTCTTTTATTATTTTTTTTTCCACTTCAAAATTAAATCCACAACACAAAGCCAAAAGTGAAGAGGTCTGAATACCTTTGTAAATGTAGGATTTTTGTTGGCTTTTTTAAAAAATAAAATTTGCAAGAAATGTCTGAAAACATATTTTCACTTTGTCATCATGGGTTACTGTGGAAATTGATTTGCAAATATATTTTTTTGTTCGGATTTAAAATGAGTTCTACAACACAATATCCCCAAAAGTAAGGAGGTCTGAATATTTTCTGTAGCCACTGAATTCATGCTCGTGCCTGCAAAATAATCACATATCCCGGAATAAAAATGATAATACATGCACGCTCTTCTCATAATTTTAGCACCATGCCAGGAGAGAGTTACTATTAGGGATCACGTCTGTATTACTATGCAAAAAGTATATTTCATTTGAACTCCCCTGAGTTTGGTCTCTCAAAATTAAATATAGAGACCCTTGCACCCCTCCTCAATTTTGGGTTGGAAGTGATATGTTCAGTTGTGGGAAAGGAAATAAAAACAGAAGAAGCTGCTCATAAGGAAGGAGAAGGATGATGCAGACTTCATATCGACCTTGAACTGAAGGGGGAAATAAAACAGAATAAACTCAAATTAAACTATTCTTAAAATATACATATAATTTATTCTTATACTTCAACTTCTAAGTCAATAACCATGATTCATCCAGTTATTGGGTAACTAAATGAATCATTGATTAGGTAACTGACTGGGTTGTGCCAATTGAGTAATCTGCCCCACATTATAATATAACAATGATAAATTCACAATTAGTACATATTTGAATAATACATCTACTGAATTTGAGGGGGCGTGTAAGGGATTGGCTTAAAATGCTGAAATTGACATATTACATCACCGGTTTCTTATACTCTTCTACAGAAACAGTTTGATCTGTATAACGACATTGTATTTTTGTTAACAATAAGAAACTCTGTCTTTGATATGTTTTGGAAAACTGTGTGTAACATCTGTATATACCCCCCCCCCCCACCCATTTTCTCCTTTTATCCCTTCTTCCTCATCCATCCGCCCTGCTAATCAGCTTCCATCAGCCCCGCCACATCCGCATCCACCCTGAAGTCCAACATCCTGCTCATCGACCTGTCTGTGCAACTTCTGCACACCGCATGGATATTGTGGCAGAAACAAATAAACTTCACATTCAGTATTTACACCACGACATAGTGTAGTGTTCCACCTCAGTCCACAGATCTGATCGGAGGTATTTCAGCCTCTCCTTGCATTGTTGTCACACATTTCATTTTTTTCTCCCCCAGTACAGTACACAGGGGCATGATTACCTCTCTGCCTGGGTGATGGAGACGTTTCCTCCGTGTCTTGGGGTCCCTTCATGCTTTCATTACAACACGACCATACATCTCCCCCGTATCTTGATGGTGTTTGGGGAGAGCAGCAGCCATCCGGGGAAGTATACAGTCATTCAACACTGCATCATCTGTGGCAGCCTATCAACACCAGCCTTACCTTTTTTAATTCTGATATAGAGGGAGAAGCGAGTGGTTGGGGGCGGAGGTGCTGATGGTGCCCCCCTCGTACTGGGTCTGCAGAACAAAAGAGACCACGGAGACCGACTGTCCTCACAGAGATGCATGAATCATCGCTGACAAGACTCCCCCCTCCGTGGTGTTGCAGTTGTGAATTATCTACCTCCGTAAAGGCCTTGATCAATTAGTCAATCTCTCAAATGCGGCCCTCAATTAACAAGGTGATTCCCAATGCTGCTGGCTCCTAACATGTTGTGCATCACTTGACGCTGCCAATTAAAGGCAGCGCTCCGCCACAGCACTCGGAGCTGATACGGGTAAGTATACTGAGGGATTCATCTATAACCACTCTGCCTGTGAAGCTGAAAATGAGGGGGGGGGGAGGTAGCGAGCATCTCTCTCAGATTGATGTGCGAGAGGGATGCTGTTAGAGAATTGATTTTGTTATAAATTCGGGGAGAAGGGTGCCAATCACCTGTGTTGGTAGCCAAAAACACAGAGTCTGAACAGAATCTGAAAAAACGAAAGCCGGGGCTAAAAGGAGATGTCTGCGGGTTCAAACAGAATACAGATTGGCAGTGGGATGTGCGGGGTCCCTTCAGTGCTCCAGAGCAACATGCCACTTCCCTAAGTCCAATCCAATAGGCCGTTGCATGTGTCAAGGATACTCCGCTGCACGAGGCTCGCTGTAATTTTAGCAATCTGTTCCCCTTGGCTTGGACCTGCAGAGGCTGTTACATGTTTGAAGTCATAACCCTGGCAACATGTCCTCCGTTTCCCACCTCTGGTGCTGCTTGTTCGAGGAGCTCCAACCTCTGCTCATTCTTCACTGCACCTTAACGCCCGTTGACACGTGCACGCCTTTAAATCTCAGGAATGAAGATTTAGATTAATACATCCAAAAACTGTTTGTGTGGAGATGGGCTAGAGATTTTGATGTCCTGGTATCCAGAAGGAATTTCTTCACCTTTAGATCAGACAGGCTCGGGACTGGACTGTTTAAAGTGACCAATCGAAAGAGGGGGACATCAGCAACGGTCCCATCAACTGTCATAATTCAACCTGACGAGGTCTGTCAACCAGACACAGGGAGAACATACAAACTCCACAGTTAAAGGTTCCAGCCGACCTTCAAGTTCAAACCCAAAAACAGTCCTGCTGGGAGGCGACAGTGCTAACCGCTGATCCACCGAGCCGTCCCTCTGAAATCCAAAAAAAGGGTCACATATATCACAAAGAGACAGTATTTGACATATTTGTGTGTATTTCTACAAATATACATTAGTTTAATTTGCTTAATTTTATTTTACTGTTATGAACCAGAGACTATCCCAATATTTTCTATCACATTAACCCGAGTGCTGTTGCCGTCTGCAAATCAGTCTCGTATTCACTGGCCGTGAAAGAGCTCCACGATTTGCCTCTTGATGGCATTATGAAATCTCTTAAGAATCAAACAACACACTGTATATTGGCCATTTCCAGGCTTTCGTCTCATCTGCATGTCGTAGGTGTTATTTGTTTGGCCTCACTTCACTCGGCACAGCGGCGACAGCGCAGGAGAGGACATGGAGGGGAAAATGTCCAGTCGGTCTCAGGTGATCTCGACAGAAGTGCTGGCCCATGTAATAGAACAACTGTGCTCTCTCCCGGCTGGAGAACACGACACATGGACGGCCACGCAAATCCTCGCATTAATATTGAAGACTCCCATCAAAGCTGCTGGGCCAGATGCATTACATTTCCTGGCTCATTGAAATCGCCCTCCCTTCATTCTTTTTCAAATTAGACATGCTTTGCTGGAGGAGCGTCTTCCTCAGACGAGACATGGCTGGCTGTAGTTTTCTTTTTTTTTTACCAAGGCCGACTGCGAGAACAATCCCGCTTACGCCCCGAGATACATCTGCCTTTATTTTAAGTGGCTGTGAGATTCTTTAAGGATATAATTTGAGGTAATGGCCGACTCTGCCACCTCGTCCTGCTCTTTGAAATAAACAAGAAGAATCTCATCTAGAGATATTTGTCTCATCTGCGTCTCACTCTCATTCGCAGTGATCCACGGGGTGCTCGAACAAATCCATTTAATTTTCTAATTGCATCAAAATTTATAGTACTGCTTCCTCCTCCTACATGACTTCACTCAGAGCAGTTGACATCCTCGGGGCTCCGTGTGAGGCCATCTCCGTCATTTTATACATGAATCCCCACGTGGCCTGAATTGTACCTGACAGCCTGCATAATTTCCGGACTCCTGTGGGTCCTGATAAAAGCAAGTAAAGGTCTTTCTTTCAATGGCTGCACATTTCATTTTTAAACAAAGCTGAATATGATAGGTGTGATGAGAGTATTTAAATGCAATGAGCACACCACTGCTTTGAGCTATAGATTTGTAGTTTGTCTTTAAACTAGCTGGTCACCTGCCTGCAAAGCACTCATGTCACAACTTGATTTCTGCCATTTAATGATTTGAATGACTCTGCCACACACTTTGAATTAAGTGCATCTCGTGCTTGCTATTTGTTGAATCGCTGACACTTATAAATCCAATTGAACTCTTTTGCAGAAACACAAGCAGGTCAAACGATGTGGTTAAATCTCTTCCATGCACTTGATGGGCTGCTAAGTGCATTTATTAATGCGTGTGCATGTGTTTATGTTTTGGTTGTACACTGGATTGAGAGCATTGTTTTTTTTCTGTTGTTTATGCATCACTGGAGCAATCATAAGTTGTATTCCGCTGATACAATGACAATAAAGGCTATGAATGAATGAAAGAATACTCTTTAAAACGTTCGCCACGAGGACAGAAATATAATGACATTAAAAAATGTGATATAAACACATGACTAACTGATGATGCACATTTATGAAATATCTTGATCCACAACTTAAAGCAATTTCAGTGTAAAGGAGCATTTTGCTGCAACACCAGGAAAAAAAACACGATCTGTTATCATGTTATAATGTCAAAAGTTATGTCAAGATGTTTCTATGTAATGAAAAGATACTTTCATGCCAATCTACAAACCTGTAATGTTATAACATGGATCTTTCATCGTTGTACACGTACATTAAGAAGGAGGAAGAGAGAATGAGTGCGACCCTCTGCAGGGAAATTTCTCGACGCTTTCTCAATGAAGAGTGACGACACCGCTGTTCTTTTACCAGCTCCAGAACAAAGAACCCTCGTCTGACCCTTGATGTCTTTTAAAATACATTCTAGGATTTGAATTTTCATAGTCGGAGAAATCCTGACATGCGTTTGACAGAATACACTTTGTGAGTGGCATTGGCCTCTCCAGCTGTGAGATGGAGGGCGATCTCTTATTGAATTGTTGCTTCCAAGGTTTCTTCCTTTCTTTTCCTTCACTACTTCTCTTTTCCCTTTCTTCTTGCAGAGCTCCGAGTGGGCCGGGAACTGCTGTGAGTCTCTAAAACCCACTGAGACATTTTAGGTGATATTGGTCCGGACAAATAAACTTGACTTTAGTTCAGTGGAGGTCTCTCCTCTGGGTTCTCCACTATTTCCTCTCTCAGTCCAAAGACATGCAGGCTGGCCTGACCACAGCCTCGGACACCCCCCCACACATGTGTGTATGAATGTCTGTGATAGATGACTGACCTGCCCTGTTTCCCTTGATGCTTGTTCTGTGCTTAGAGCAGATCCAGACGATGAATGGATGGATGGATGGATGGATGGATGCATGGACTGGAGCTATGACACTAATTGCTGGTGCTCTGAACCTGGAGAGATTGAAATCAGCCACATAGCAGATGGCCAGGCATAATGAATGAATGAATAATCTGCGAGTTGGAAAGCAAACACATTCGTTTGTGTTACAATTAAACGACTGAGCAGATTCTACTCACCAATCCACTGGTTTGGTTCAACGGACAAAACCTTAATGGGCCTCAGAGTTTTGAATATACCTCAGGGTTGTTTTCGCCTGTCAGACAGTTTACACAGGCGATTTGTCAGAGCAACATCCAGCAGCCAGACTGGACATGCACCAACCCCCCCCCCCCCCCTCCATTTGTAGTTAGTAATTGAAATCATACTTGCAGCTCTAAATATACTCCCCGCCCCCCCCCAGGACTGAATTAGTCATTGGCATTTCTTAAAATATGATCCATTCAGCCTTTGCAGTGTTGTTACATTGCTTTAAACAGAATTAGACCGTTCTAGTTAACAAGGCTGCTTTACCTTTTCCCCAGTTTCACAAGACTCCATTTGCTTTTGCTTTGTAATGCCTCGCCACTATGACACACAGTATGATGGATATGATGTCATCATGCTGGCATCTGTGACTGCTACTCTCTGATACTTTTAGTCGGTGACTCTGTGGCCCAGTTTCAGACCTGGTATTAACATCCGTCCTGAGAGATCCAATCCCAAGTGGACGGCGCTAAGTCCATCTGTTCACACCTGGTATTAAAACGTGTGACCTGAATGTGTCTCCTGTGAACACTCGCGATCGGATCTCACCTCCCTGCTCTGTAAGGAAATAATCATGTGTGTCATTTGTGATTGTGAAAACCAAATGGAGTAGATCTGAGGTGAAGCAGAACATGCATTTCTTTGAAAATACAGTTAGTATTTTTGATGGCAAACTGCCATGGTGGGTACTTTTGTCTCTTTCTTATGGAAGTCATGGTAGGACAAAAGACCAACTTCCTCTTACTTCTCATTTTCTTTGTCTGGTTCCACACATGTAAATAAAAACGTGTATTTTCCATTATTACTGTTTTATTCTGCTGACTAGTTCAGACTGGGCTGCCACCGTAAATAAAACACCAATAGTGTTGTGAGCTGTTTATTTAAACTTGCACATAGTCTGACATACAACTTGCGTATCGTATACCACAATTTTAGCCATGATAAAGGTTTGGTTTTATAAATGGCAAAGATGGCCTGTCTGTCCATCTCTTAGATCCACAGTGAAATTACTCTACAGCTATGAGATGGACGGCCATAACGTTTGGCCAAAGATTCATGGTCCCCAGAGGAGGAATCTGTCTGACTTTGTTGATCTCCCTTTCCATTATCAGATGGATTTCCATGATATTTAGCACATTCATCTTCCCAACGGACAACAAACTGAATGAATCATAATGTCTTTGGTGATTCTTTCACTTTTCATCTTGCACTATCATCATCCAATGGTCAATATTTCAATTTGTCAAATCCTTTATGACCAAGTGGGTCGAAGCACCACTGAATCAACTTCACAGAATCACCGTCACGGCTGCAGACTCTTCAGCTGCTTTCAGACATGCACTGAACTCTGGACATTTTCCTGAAATTTTCTGGAGGGGTTGTTTGTGAGCAAATGTGAGTCAGTTGTTCCAGACATTCTCCAGAGATTTCCCTGCCACCCCCCTGGTAATGTTAGGAGAAAAATCAGTTGTCTAGAAACTCTCTCCTGGAACAACACCCTCTTGATATCTACATCAAGTCACATCAAGCAGTAGATCAAGATTATGCAATTGCAATTGTTGATAAAGAATTGTAAAATATCACATTATCTATTAAATAATCTGTTTCCTCTTTCAGAATTCTTAAAGACACCATAATAACATTGTACTGATCAGTGCTAATTATTTTGCCTGTTTGTGTGTTGTCATTTATACATTATGAGTCAATCTGACCTGCATAATATTTGATGTAATTAGTCTTTAATATAATAATAGCAAAATTAAATCCACCCCTTTGTTTGTTAACCCCTTGTAACCTCCATGTTTATTGATAATTCCCCCTTGTGTTTGAGTGTGTGTGTGCATGTATATAAAAACAAGTTGATCATTTCTCCACTGGAGCAAGAATTTGCTCGGCCATATACACCTCTATAAACGCGGCTCGCCAGATTTACTGACCGTGTGCTTTCATATATCTCCGTCGTAAAGCCGGGACTTTGTGTGAAACAATAGGAGCAGCCCTAAAAGGCCGATAAAACTGTAGTCTTTGGAAGCTGAAATGGATGAGACTGGCCTTTGCAGACTATATAGAGCATTTAAAGACACTGAAAATGGATTTACACCTTCAAATATGGTCCTGTGCATATATATATCTTAAAGGATGAGTGACTGAGCTGGCAGCAGAGGCTTGAGCCTGAGCACGAGATCAGCCCGGATCATGAGCGCTCTTTCTGAGTGTAAAGCTGCTCTAATAGTCACCATCCTGACACCTGCATACTAAAGAGACTCCTCTATTCATCTAAAATGACTGTGCAGAAGAAGACTACTTTACGCAGCTCAAATTTGCAGTGAGTGATAAGCTGAATGTGCCGCCCAAAACAAAACTTGATTCATCAGTAATCCATTTAACAGAATGGAGAGAACCAAAGGTGGCAGCGGATAGCGTGACCAATGAGCTCCGATAAGAAATAAGTGCTGACTCTCAAACCCCTTGAGAAAAATCCAAATGTAAAGTCCATTTTAATTTCGCTTGCATTTTTTAACAGCAGGGTTTCACATTCAACTCCAGTTTAATTTCTTTTAAGCAAATCAAGCAAAACAGGTTATGGTAAGAAAAACATATCATTAATGTGATTAAACAATATTTTGCCTTTTATTCTTTAATATTTGATGCCATCTGTTTATTGCTGAGCATCCCCGTGTTGCTGCTGAAGCTTATATGATGCTTAACAAATTTAAATTAGCTGCAATGAAACACACTATCTTGCTTAGTGTGTTTTGTGTCTGATACCTTAGTACATCTATCTATCTATCTATCTATCTATCTGTCTATCTGTCTATCTATCTGTCTATCTATATATCCATCTATCTATCTATCCATCTATCTATCTATCTATCTATCTATCTGCAGCAACAAAACACACAAATTACATTTGCTCTGTAGCTTCAACAAAAAAATGCATTATTGAGTTTATAGATGAGTTTATTTAAAACTTAATGATTATTTTTGCTGTGGTATTGCATAACACTAAGTACCAAAATGTGTGTAACCAGGAATTAGGGGGCCACAAACTTTTACTGTCACGAAATTCTAATTTTCAGTATTTCTCTCTTGTCGTTCTCTGAATGGTTATTGTTTCAGTTTTATTTTTACCAGCTGACTTTATTAATGCAACAGCGTTCCCTTTATTACGCTAAGCGGGCCTGCTGGTGCTCTTATGTTTATTAATGTGTAAATGCTCTGTTGTTTCGTGAGTGCAGATTTCATGCCATGATCCAACGTGGAATCCTTTCATTCACTGTGACCAGCCTCAAAATAAATGAGTGCGATAGAAAACATAATTTGCCCAAATAAAATGAAAGAGAATAAGAATCAAAACTTGTAATTCTACGACAGTTTGGCTCGTGTATATAAAAGAGCTGAGATAAGAGACACTTGGAAATTTCAAAACTGAGGCTCCCACATGTACTTTCATCTTTGTAAACAACACAGTTTAGAGGATTATTTACAGGTCATGAAGCCTGAACATCAAGCATGAATAATAACTACCAACACCATCTGGGGAACTTCAAAGTTCCACATTAGCCAGTAATGAACATTAGTGTTGTGAGGAGGGTCACTGAGCAAATCTAACTCACAGCAGAGCGTTTTTTCCTTCGTTCGAATGCAGCCTTCGAGAAAAAGGAAACACAACCAGAAAATGCTGCAGTGAACGAGCGAGTGAGAATCTGCTCTGGAGCATGAGGATGAAACTACATCCATTATAAACACTGTGGCTGTAGGGGCCCGCCCTGATCCTAAACTGCTGTGACAAGAAATCCAAGCAAATGTTTAAAAGCTCCGCTCACAACAGGCAGGACGTCTGTCTGGACCGAAACACAATCTGACAGGAAACACTGTGACTCAACGTTGACTATTAGTTGTTTTACTAGTGTTAGCCAGAACTTCCTATATGTTGGGATGATGTGTGTGAATTTTAAGACACTGAATTTCTAGACTGTATTTGATGTTAGAAATAGCAGCTGTTTGTTACCTCAAACAAAGACGAGCAGAATGTTTTGGCTTTTTACACAAAAACGAACACGACCGCTTTCCATACATTTCTTTTGGAGGGATGGGGCTTGACCCAACGAAGAAGCCATTACAATTTTGTGCGAATCCAGGAATATCAAAATTTGTGTGCGACACGTCTGGGATGTGTCAGCGAGCCTCTCTAATGCATCTTTGAAGAGTTCATACAGAGCGATTCATGCCGATCAAGCACTAATCGGGGGCTTTTGTTGGTGACTCGCAAAACTTGTATAAATAAATATTAAGAAAGCACAAATTTTCACCCCTACAAAGTTAGTGTGTGCTAATTGTATTCTGTATTTAACTATAATAAAAATGTCTATTTCCCCATAAAGAATTTGCTTATTGTGTGGCATTGATTTATTGCACTTAATAAAAAATGTAAGTGTGAATCAATGTAAGTGTAAATCTTAACCCATTTTACGACTTAGCCCTTCTTAATCCTTCTTTGAATCTGTTTCCCACAATTTAAATATACCTAAACCCATCCCTGATTTTTAACAGACTATATACATAATGACTATCAAGGCTAAGTGATGTCATATTTCTACTTTCTGCACTTTCTGCACCCTGTCCCAGGCCGGCTGTGATGGCGTATTGATTCGGGTCGAGAAGCTGCATGAAGACGAGGCATGAAACAGAATAAATGTGAATACCGAGCAGCACATTTTTACATAATATATCCCACTGTATCTGGCGGTGGCTCTTCTTGAGCTCGACTGGTTTCATCCCTCCGACAGAACCCCCTTTTGCAGCAGCAGATGTGTGAAAACAGTCACTGTGTCGCGAGAGGCGAGCAAGAACAAGAACAAACAGGAATGTTTCTAATATGTTGCGTTTGCGTCTCTCTCTCCTCTCGCTGAGTGCTCTGCAGCAACTCATAACAATGCATTATTTACGTGCGTGTGTTCTTTTTTTCTCTCTCTCGATGAAGAAAGATGACTTCATGTGCAAACACTTGAGGGCCAGTGCCATGTCTTTTAACACGTCTTCTTCACACATGCAAATGGTGGAAATGTAATTGAAAGTACATCTGTAGGTTCAGGAACATAATCACCAAATGCAGCAGCAATATCGAGCTCAATTTACATATGTAAAAATAACATGGGTTGTCTGTGAGGAGTTAAAAAGCACATTATAGAGATTGTTGCCTCAAAACCCCAAAAAAATCATCTGAGGATAATCTTCTGTACAACTCCTCTGTTGAAGGTGAGAAGTGTTTTAGCTAATTTCATCCATCATCCGGTCCATCCTGTGACTGCCACCTGAAGGACGCAGCATCCATCGTGATGATTAGTTTGGTTTTACTCCCACTTTTTGGCGGCGTTGGGTGAGAAAATCCAGGCCTTCATAGCAAGTTCAAGACCCAGAGTTGTCCGCCAAATGCCACAGTCCGCTCTCGGGGGAGGATCAAACACGACGACAAGAGCAAGAAAAAGCTGCGTTCTGTGTCAAGGTGGCTGGTCACTTGTTGGAAGATAAGGCCTCCGTTGCAGTCGAGTCCGGCCAGTGGGGAGGAATCTGAACACATTTAGCATAGCTCGCTGAACCAGAAAACAGCAACTGACACATGGTCCGAGTGGAGGTGCCAGCCTGCAGTGCAAGAGTCACGCACCGATAGAAGTAAAGCAGCAAGGTGCATGGTGTGTGTGGGAGCAGGCAGGAACTCGCACTGACCGGCCAGGCCTCAATTTGTTCGTCTTTCAGTCACTTCATTCTGTCTTCCTCTGCCCTTCCAACTTCTTCTGCTGGGTGACTACTATGCCCTCTGTGCCTGAAAAGAGAAGGACTGTGAGACATCTTGAGCTCTAAGTGCTGGGAGGAGAGAGAGTCATGGCTGCTCTGACAGCCAGGTGCTGAAAGCGAGATAGTCCAGCCTGCACGGCTCCACTTTCATCAAAGCAGGAGAGCAGCCACAGCCAAGAGGGTCAACCGAGCAGTTTAAGACAGTCGTGTCAAAGTGTAGCCATATTTTCACCTCAAACTCACATCACTGTTTCCGTGCTTAGGCCAAACAATGTGCTGCCGTCTAAAATAGCCACACAGGAACTAAAAAAAAAATTTAGCTGACTTTGTCCCGGGAGAACCGGCCAAAGGAGACCCGATGATGAGAAGATGACAGAGTATCTGGGCTTGACGGCACAGCTAGGAGTGATGTACACGGTGTGCGCTCATCAAGGAAGGTCACACAGATGTCTTTCCACCAACCCTGCAGTCTCCTGACAGGCCTGGGTTAACTGAGCAAGCATGCAGGGCACCTCTCCACAGGGAGGAGGACCACCAAGAGGGAGGCGGGTACACAGGGCACGAGTCCAGGGATCTGTAGCAGGCTCATTTACAAACGTCTCCTGGGGTGTCGCAGATGTGCACATACTGCAGCAGTGGCTGGAAACAGGGACATGTGATGAGTTGTGGATGAAGACGAGTGGTGCAAATTGTCCGGACACTTTTGAAGATCAAACCTCCTCTCGTATACGAGAGTGACTGATTTAATAAAAGTATATACTGATCCTGGATGAGGAGAATGAACTGTGCACTGAAAATGTGTTTAAATAAAGTAATAAATTAATTCAATAAATCAAATAACAGGTTTTCAATGGTAGAATGTTTCAATGACACATTTGAGGAACTTTATTTATTGGGTATAGTTGCTCTAAAACAACCCAGCATCATATAAAATCGTACATACTTTAGGAGAGTGCATACGTCCCTTTAAATTCAATCAAATTGCACCAAATTCCACACACTCATAGAAATCAGCTTCCTTAACATGTCTGTCTTTTTTCATCAAAATTCATAAATCTTTCTCTGAGAAAACAAGGAAAATGTTGAAAAATGCCCCATTTCATATTGTTAACGAAAGAATAAAAAAATTCCTGTCTCCGCCCCCTTATCCTCACAAAAATGTAATGGGTTCTCCCTTGGGTTATGGTTTTTCTACATTAACTAAGTTGAACTTAATACTGAGAGTAAAATGCTGCTCAGTATGATTTAATGCAAGCAGCTATGACTCAGGAGACAGAGCGGGTCGGCGCTTCGGTCCCCGTCTCCCCCCTTCTGCAACATACTGTGAACCCCAAATTACCCCTGACGGCTGCACGTGAGTGACGTATGATGGTAAGAAAAGATAAGTGTGATAGACAAACTGCTGCACATAGATTCACTCTATGAACATGTGTGTGACTGTAAAGCGCTCCGAGCAACAAGGTTCTCCTTTCTGTGTGGAGTTTGCATGTTATTCTCATGTCTGTGTGGGTTTTCTCCAGGGACCTCAGTTTCCTCCCACAGTCCAAACACATGCAGGTTAGGTAATTAGACACTCTATAAGTCCCGTTGGTCTGCATGTAAGTGTGAATTGTTGTTTGTCGGCCTTTGTGACGGACTGGCGACCCTTCCAGGGTGTACCTCGAGCTGTGGTATAGGTAATGGATGAGTGGAGCGTATTTACTGTGGTACTTTTACTTTCGTGTAAGATCTGAATTATTCCTCCACCACTGCAGATTATACATTTCCGGTGCAATTTGATTCAAATTCCCATTTATCATTGGTTAAAAATGATTGTTTAAATCCAAAATACACATTTTCTTCCCTTGCCATATTGATTGATTTTAATTAGATGAATTGAATGTCGCTTTTGAAATCGCTTATGGCATATTTACAGTTTAAACAATCTTTTTTTTATTGTATTAAAATGCATATATTTCGACATGTTATATTATATTGACTATTAGTATTGATATAATGCATGAGTAGAGACAGAAATACACATTCAGCAGCAAATGTTGTATAACCCGCAGAGGCAATCTCCTGAGTTCCAGCGTTTCATGCTGCCAAAGTCCCTGGCACCTGGGGCTCCGCAGACTGTGTGTCTTCACAATAAAAGACAAGAATCCTCTCAAACCTCCCGCACAGCTTAAAGCTAAACAATAGTCCTCAGAGAATGCTTACAATGGAGCCTACTAATAAATACATGTTAGTGTTTTACTTTGTCCTTGAGAGCAGGAACAATGGCAGACACTACACAGACTCTCTGACATCACTCAGGGCGGGTTTCCTTTCAGCACTTTTATACCTTTGGTCGAAAAACTGTAAGGATTCAGGCAAACATCTGCAAAGGCATCCACACACACACGTTTATACTTCTATCTTAGTGAGGACACTCTTTGGCATACTGCATTCCCAAGCCCCTTACCTTAACCTTAACCATCAAAACCAAATGCCTAACCTTAACCCTGACTCTAAAACCAAGTCAACCCTCAAACAGCTCATTAAAAGTGGGTCAGAAAGTGAGGACCGGCCAAAATGCCCTCACTTTGTAGGTTTGAGGCTCATACTGGTCCCCACAAAGCCTACAAGTCCACACATTCACACACAGACTGCTCTCTGTGAGTATTCACACTGTGTAACATCATGAGGTTTCTTTTTTGGCCTCGTTCTCTCCGCACTTTGACTGTGAAATGAGACAATGACTGTGATGTTAAGAGTTCACGTTGTCAGCTTTGAGCGCTGGAGGGGATTTTCAGATGTATCAAATGAACTGTTAAAGAGCCACAGACCCTTTTGTGCTTCTGCCAGAAGTATTTGAGCAGATTAAGACTTGATCCCGTTATCACTATCTGTCGCCCTTTCTTATCCAGCGCTGCGTGCAAACTGTTGTGTAGTAAGAAAGGAAAAAATGTTTCGGAATAACAGCGTTAGATGAAAATCGAAAACCTTTAGCTCAGGAACAACACGATGGGAAACCTTTACAGAAAATCTAGCAAGCTGTAATCATTACAGGATTCACGTTGGTAAAGGTTAGCAGGAGACACCATGTTTTTGTCACTGTGGGGAGGAGCTGTGACATTAAAAGAATAAGTTTGGCTGTGCTCCGAGCTGCAGATGAATATTCACACGACAATCAGTGTGGGAATCCGAGTCTGTCTGTCAATTCTATTTGAGTAATTTAGCCGAGTCACTCTGAGCCAGGGAGACGGCAGTTAAAGCGAGGAAGAGGCTGAGGTGAATGACAAAAGGGATTTCGGCAGCAGAGCAAACAAAACAAGCAGTTCACTAATCCGTTGCTACAGCAGAGCATTATCTGATGCCTGATGATCAGTGGTGTGTGTGTGTGTCTGTCACAAGCCTGGAAGTCAAATGAAATGTGTTCATATACTGTCCAAACCTAAAAGGATGATGTCTCTTGTTTTCATTCATTACATTCCTGATTATGGTTTTTTTATATAAATAAGGAAATATTTAATTTGTATACTCTTAAGTGTCATAAAATAAAAATAAAAGATTTTAAACTTCTGTGAGTGTATTTCATAAATGTGACTATTACATCACATGTGTATGTATTTGCTTGTGTCAAATTCAAACAAATTGAAAACACTGTCATATTATTTTAAAAGCATTTCTTTCAAGATTATTCAGAATATTAAGATACTCAGAGAGTGTAGAGTATCACACTGTTTGCTATTGACTATAGCAAAGATTAGCCTAATTGGGGCTTTACTTTTAACTATTTTAAAGCAAATATCATGAATGCTCAGATTTATTTACTCAGTGATACATTTACTTGCCTCATAATTGATACAACTTACAGGTAATTATGTACATTTTCAGATCTTTGAGATGGTTTTGCATACTACCACTGGGGGTGCTAAATCATACATAAACCATCAGAATACAACAAATCTTTTACACCAAGACATTACTTTTATGTGTCTCAGAGTCTAATTAACGCAAATTTAAACTCAATTCAAAGGCAGATATTTCAAACGAAAAACAAAAACTATTTCATAAAGTAAAAAAACATCAACTGAAAGGAAATTTTCAGTGTGACAGGGCAATTTATTGTTATCAATATTTATAGCCACCCATTTAAGCTCCATATTGGTCTGCTGGTTACCGCAGCTCTTTCCCAGTGACGTCCTGCTGCACAAACAAACAGCTCCACACTGTCACACCGGGGACCTTCGCAGTTCAACCACTGCCTCAGTCTCAGCTGCGGAGCAGGATTAAGTTCCCTGCACAAGGGCATTTTAAAGGTGGGTAATGAGCGGGAGACAACTGTGTGCAGCTCCTTTAACCTTTGCATAAGTCTCTGCTCGTTAAGCTGCATCTATATAAGCTCATGCTGAGTAAAGTAGATATGCGGTACCACTCTGTATGCATAAACCAGCAACCGCTCTTTTGTTCTGCTTTTTGAGACTAAGGGGTTGGCATCTCGTCGCTGCATTTCTTCTGCGGGATTTTAACTCAACAGGAAGTGAGTGTCACTTAATGGGTATCAGGTGGGTGGAAGGACTCTGCGGATGTTGATGGGCTCAAGGTGATGGACAGGCCAGACAGCTCCATTTGGTTTCACCTGCACTAATGTAAAAGGTATGACTGCAGCTCATACACTGACTCAGACTTCAATCCATGAGAGCAGGGGTTTTATAAGTCTCCGACTGTGAGACTCCTCTGTGACAAAGCTTCAGGCAAAAGGTGCCCCCTCGATCCACTTGAGTTCCTTTGTGTTGTTTTGCAGAATCTTTGGATTGTTCATTATTGTGTTATTTAAATATAAGATGGACGACATGACTGCCTCCCAAAAGAGAAGCCAAAGTACTTGGTGGCTGGCTGCAGTATAGGTCTGTGGGCACGGAGGTAACTCGGAGAGCACCTCCATCTGTACCAGAGGATCAAACAGCGCAGGTGAGAGCTGTTAGCAGGCAGCAGCAGAGCTGGTAGAGAGAAAAATAAAATTTATAAATTTTTCTCAAAGATGATTCCTGTAATTTTAGTTAGTTCTTATTACACTGATGTATGTCCAGATGTTGGTGTTTGTGGTAAATTTGTTTTTGAGCGGTTATTTATTTGATGCTATTAAAAAACAAAGTGAAAAATCAAGATTGACAGACTTCACCTCCGCTGCTCCATCCCCTGATCGCTACTGTGCAGACTCTGGTTTCAAATGTGCAACATATTTGGGATTCATTTCTGGATAGTGGAAGGAAGTGGAGACACATCGTCCATCGTCATTTACACTCTATGTTTCACATAATTTCGCCCAAATACACCAAACAGACAAACAAGGTCAGTATTTTTTAGGTTCTGACTCTGGGAAATGTGGAAAAACTGTCAAATTCACAGTGTTTATCTCTGATCTACAGTATCTCCCCTGAAACTGTTTGTACCCCCCCCCCCCCCCAGTGGATTTTGAGGCTGCTTTGTTACAGTCATCATCAGTGTCTACGGGTCCAACTGCAAATGCACTTCATCTCTCCAGTCTCTGAGAGGCACTGACAGCGCAAACCTCGAGTCATCCGAAAACGCTGTTAAGGCCTCTGAATTAATAAAGGGCTATGAGCTTTTACCGGAGTTGTGAGAAGAGAAGGCTGTGTTTATTTTAGCTGACTTCTCGGCCGGCTCACTGCCACTCTGACAGAACAAGTGGAGCCTGCACAGTCCCTCGGCAGCACCAGTGCATTTTACTGTACATATGTTCCCACACTGGGCTTATTTGTTTTTGAGAGACATTGAGTTTTTTACTATTGTCGCTGTCAGATAAAAGGTTTAGAGTGAAGCACTAAATGATGGAAGAGTTTCAATATATGGAGGCTGTGATAAAAAATATATAGTTTTATTTTCATTTTATTGTTTTTTTTTATGCCAATGCAATATCCTTCATGAATAATTTGTGTACTTATCATTAGATGAGAAATAACACCTGCAAACCTTGTACAAATACCACTTCCTAACACAAATGTTTTCCATTTCCACTTTAATTCATATTATTTTAAAATACATGCAGGAAAAACAAACATTTGCCACACATATACAATACAATAAAATAATTTATTAATTTAAGTATGAACTGTAGATTTACTATAAATTTAACATGAGTCATTATCAATCTGCATCTAAGGAGGTTTTGTTTTTGTCTGTCTCTTAGCAGTAGAATTACTCAAAAATTACAGAACTGATTTTGATTCAAGTTTGTTGGAGGTGTAGATCATGAGCCAAAGAACAATCCATTACGTTTTGGATCAAATCCAGACGAGAGGCAGCAGATTCAGGATTTTCTTTTTTCAGTTTATCTTTAAACATCCACAAAAACAAGAACACAAGAGAAATAAAGGGAGAAAAAAACAAAGCCATAAACAACAATGTCAGTGATACAAAAGGAGATGTTGAGCATTGTTTAACTCTTAGTTACAAGGTATTGACCAATGACACAAAGACTTTTTTGTTCAATCAGGCTCATGATAGGACGCCACATTCCTTGAAAAAGTCCCTCTCTATTTGATATAGTAATTCTTCTTTTTTTCAGGACACTAGCCTGTTTAAACAACAAAACAGGCTAGTGTCCTGAAAAAAGTTTGGATGTATTGGCCTTTCACATGAAATTGTATCCTGTAGACACAGAAACACCAAGATGGCAAATGGACTATATTTATATGGCACTTTCCAGTCATATCTACTGCTCAAAGTGCTTTACAATACAAGTTGCATCATAGCACACATCCATACAGTGCTCACATATGCAGCACTTTTGGGAGTTTACAGATTTTCAGTTTCTCAGTTCTCAGTTTTCAGATTCACACACTACTTGAAAGGCTCAGTTTTGGGGCGAGAAAAACCCTGTTACTATTTGGAACAGAGTTCTGGAAGTGAAAGGAAAAGTCCACATATTTCATGTAAACGGCTTAATATGGACACACTCAGTTTTAGTCCGCACTGCGTTGGCTTGCTCTCCATCATGTTTCCAATTGTGGTGACTTCAAACGACCGAATCACAGATGGGGATGACCAGCGGCATACAATGCCAGCCCCCAAAGCTTGGTCACAATTTATTGTGCCGGCTCAAACTGATGCAGGACCAAATCACTGTTCAGTATAAAAACTTTTAAAAGATTTCCTCTTTTAGTCAATTTAAAGTTTGAATGAACAAGTCAAAGCGAACACAAAGGATAAAGAGACAGTTCTATGAGCAGAAATGTCAGTTTGACTTTAAAAATCCGCCAAGTCAACATTCTGTTAAGATTCTGTTACTATAAAATATATAGTTAGTACGAGTAATAATCACTTTTTATTCTTTTGCTGAACTCCTCTCACAGCAGTTCAAACATTACAAATTCTTGCAATGCAAACCCCACTGAGGCTCACAGGCAAGTCCAAGGGTCAGACCAGCAACGCCCTGCCCACAATGACAGGGAACTGCACAAAAAAAAAATGTTGATATTAGCGGGAGAATAATGCAAACTTAATTACTGTGAGCTAATAACTTCAGGCAATCCAGCCAACCCCGGTTTAGTGTCTCCTTCTAACTGTGAGGACGGCTAAAACCTTTTTTCTTTTTCATTTAGGGTGACGCTCAGCAGCAGTCCAGCAGCTCGAGCTGGTTTTGAAAGGCGCCATAAGGGGCGCCTTCGATGGCGGCGACATGCAGGCTTTATTTCCTGGTTTGCCTCTTCAGTGTGAATAATCACATTGCAATTTGAGCAGAACAAAGATAAAGTGTGTGCGGCTAATCCGATCATTTCCAGCAGAGTGCAGAAATTATGGTTCTTAGACGACACTAAAACAAATGTGCAATGCAGAGAGTGCAGAGCTTTTGAAGCGAGGGCGGCTCGCAGAAATCTCCCCGTTCCCTCTGCTACCATGATGGTAACCTTGACTGAAATAATTCTGGGTGTGCATGTGTTTGGAGCAATCATTGTAATCTCACGGCTTGAGCACTTTCCTGTTTTGTGCAACGAAAAGATGTCTGCCGGATGCTGTGAAAAGGCAGAGATGTTTACTGGACTCAGCTGCTGATTAGGAAAATAACGCTGAAAATCAGCCCCTTTGTTCTGCTTTTTTAAATAGACTAAAAGAAGAGAATTAAAGCCATTTCTAGACCCTCGGGCAACATCTTAAACAAGCTTCAGAAAATTAATCAGTTCCTTTGCTAAGAAAAGGCCCAATTTTATGGAAAAAAATAGACTATATTATCATTTAAAGGTTTGTTTCTAATGCTGATGTTTTGTTTGCCTTTGTTAAAGCCTCATTACTGCCTCAACTGACTGCAAAGGGAAGATAGACCATAATACAGTGCTGAGTTTAATCTACATTTTGCTGTATTCAAGTAAAATACAATAGGGTATATTAAACAAGCTGTTTAACATAGCAGATTTACACGATTAATCATTATCATCCATTATTATATTTATTTGGGAAGTGCCAGTGCTGTTTGTTTGGCCTGTGGTGATACTGGTTGCAGCTTTTTTTCTGAAACTGTGAAACTTGCAGTTACTGAGCTGCAGAAAGTTAAGATCTGCTGATGGAAATCCTGAAACTTTGCCAACGCTGCTCTACAAAAATAGCTGTTCACCTGTTCAGTCACAGTTCGGTGGAGCTCGACTTCGTACCCAGAACTGGAGAATCAGTTGCTGTTGTCGCGAATGCATTGTTATCGTGAATAAAAATGTCAATTACGTTGATGAGCCTCAGTCACCGCTGCTACATATTGAACTTATCGCATGTCCAAATTCCCCTCTGCACTTCCCTTGGACCCTGAACAATACACAAGTCAAGTGTGAAGACGATAAGATGAAGGGTTCTCGAGATATACTTTCATATAGAGACTGACAGAGATTTCTAGAATTAATATATGATAATGAAAAGCTCAAGAATTTGACTGCTTGACATGCAGCGCTGACAAAAGAACCTCAGGGGTAGAATATAATAAAATATAATAATAATATCAAAGATGATTGAAACCAAAGAAAGCTGAAAGGCTTAAGTCGTCAACTGCAGAGGTCGCTGCTAATGGATCTGATGTAAGTATTAGCATAATCATAACATTTCAATTGGTCGTCCATCTTTCTCTAAGTGTCCATGGCTGAGTATCTGTAATCTGCCAGATCCTCACCATGTTCAAACTGTAGAGGAGGACATTCCGCTGTAGTGATCATTATAATGTGATCAAAAGAGTCTTATCTATTATATACGTAGACTCAGCAACATCCTTGACAAAAGCATCGTGCTTTGAATGGGACTTTTTCGAGTAAAACACTTTCAAGATTCGTCATTCACACCCGTTAACCGGCGTGGACACACAGCACATCTGAGGCCACTCTGTTCAGCTGGCCCCTTTAAATAGACTGGAGGAGGAGAGTGTCACTGACATGGCCTACTGTGATGACCTCTGCTGCTCGGGGGTGAAAAAACCTGTGTCCCTGCTTCAAAGGGTGTTAAGAAGGTGTTGCTGTTCCACACATGAATCGACAAGGAGACTCAACCCACTGTATATTGTTTATGTGCTATACTTTTTTTTTAGATAGAAATAGAAATTGCAGCTGCATTTTTAAACCAGGAATGCTTGAGTGAGCGGGTATGTGCAGTGATGTGTATGCACAATGTTACATATCTGTTTTGCAATGATGTGTTTGAGGCAAATTCTCTTTACAATGTTACAATAATTATTTTTTTAAATCCTGTTTTTTTTGCAATCATAGTTAAACAATATATATTATAACTTTGTACTCACAATTATGTAGGCTATATGGTAGCAACGTTGATTTTGGGGGTTTTAATCCAACCCATTATTGTAACTCCTAAAAAGAGTAAAAACATGAACTGGAGTCAGCTTTGAATAATGTCACTGTCTCTGGTGTAATTGGTGTGTAAATATGCAGCGGACACAGGCTGCGAATATGCAAATACACAGTGAAAGTAGAGGGAAGACAGAAAAAAAGAGGGCCAAGAGTTTAATCAAGTTCCTTTTTCTTTTTTGTGGAGCAGCTCTGAGTAGCGGGGCAGTTACATGGCTGGGTTCACAGAAGGAGAAAATCATGCAGAATTTAAGGGTGTCAAAGACGAGTAACAGCCGCTGCTAGCAGGAAAAGAGGCATGAAATATGATATGACTGTTCAGCCTGAGGTCACTTTGCCACAAACCAGATATTAGGTTTAAGATCATATATGAAAGTGTCTGATGTCATTATTGAAAGTGTCATATTTATTCAGACTATTTTTTTTTCCTGCTTACATCCTGCTTATGTGAGAAATACACTTTTAGGTCACTTTGTAATTCTCGATATCTGTGTTTGTCACAGTCTAATGTAGATGACAATGTCTTGATTAGAGACAACAGTGAAGTAATCGCGGAATGACAACAATAACAACAACAGACCTGGTGTGGTGAAGTCGTGAGGCAGCGTGGGATCATGGGAATTGTTGTCTTCACCCCCCCATTGGCGATGTCGAGGATCCACGTGACGCACAAATCAGGTTCACAGATGATTCATTCACATTACGCAGCAAACGGCAACAATCAATTACAAGTGACTGATACAAACAGTGGAAGGAACAAACAGCCGACTGGCTAGGTGGCCAATTTTACTTCAAGTGTATGTTAGCATTAACACTCTGCTACAAATTCGTATGGATATACTTGTAGAATTCAAACACATGGTAACCCTGGGGTTCCAAGTTTGTGGGGATGATGCCTTGCTCAAAAGCGCCTTGCCAATATTTTCTGATGCTGTGTTAGTGCATATTAGTTTGTAAATATTTTCACTCCCTCTTGTCTTTTTTAAAGTACCTGCTGCCCAAACCTCCACCACTAACACCTCCAGATTATGTGCAACAGACAAATAAAAACAAAAGCATGATTCACCGAGGCAGCCTGGCAGCACTGAACACAGGGACAGTCTGGAGAGTCTGGAGGGTGGGCTGCGACAAACGCTATTTAAATTTTGCAGAATGCACTGAAAGACAATAACTGCATTGATGCCGATTCACACAGTCGAGCTGCTGGAGGATAATAAATTGTAGATTCCCTTCAAGAATTCCTATAGATTTAAATGGCTTGTTCAATGACGGTCTGAGAAATTGTTTTCAAAATTTATTGTTGTGTATTGACTGAGCAAATTGATCCAAACAAAACCCATAGATGTTATTTAAAGGGCATTTGTCACTTTGTAACACAGACATTTGTAAATGTAATAAACAGTGAAATGCACATATGCACCTATCATTAAAAATGCCTGAGCATAATTTATACCAATGCAGCAGCATTATACATTCACACGACTGCATCAATACCAATTTGGAATAACTAGGTTTTGCAGACTGCTGCAAGCATATAGTAAATCTGCATCCTTATTCATGATCATCAGGTTGATTAATGACGTGCTACAGATTCAATTCTTAGTAATTTAAGGTTGCTGGTAATTATCCTCCAGCACCATTTTACACACACGGCAAAAAAAAACGTAAATGAATCAATAGTGAAATAAATCTTAAATTAACAGAATCCTATTAACAAGGTTCTGTTAATTTACAATTAAGTGAATCCCATTATCAATTCCCCTCATTCACTTTGCTCTGTGTCCAGGGCAGAAAACGATTTCACCTCTTTGATGGCAAGCCCTTACACTCAGTGTTATTGCACTCATGAGGACTTGCACAGCACGGGGAAAAAAATATATAGTGCAGCCATTAATTTGCCATCTCCGGAAAAGGGCATCAGTGATCTGTGAAATCACTTTGTTCGTTTGAGATGGTTGCACTTTCTGTTCATTTACGTCTGATAATGACTTAGATTATGTGAATCTCCCCGTCTGCCTGTCTCTTTTTTGGCATCTGCAATATGTCAAACTGGAACATTCCCGTGCCCTCGCTGTCTGTCTAATTCTGCTCCTGACGAAAGCTTAAACAGCCTCAGCTTTAAAGTAATCAAAAGAACATATTGGAGAGTAGGAGCTGAGACACTCCCTCTGTTGAATGAGCCACAGTTTTGTTTGCTGTGATCCATGAAATAATCTGTCAATGGGATAGGAAACGTGAAGCACTCCCATCGATTCTAATTTTTATTGTCAGTGTTCAGTTCTGCTCATGTGGTTTTTATTGCACCATGGGTAGTCTCTGGCGCCGCTCTGCCATCTATTGTTTCTCAACTTCTGTTCTGTGTGGGAAGCAGTGGATTCCAGTACAGTAACTACTATCTTACTGCAGGGATCCAGTTCAGCAATCACAACGTTTTTTCTGGCATAACCAACCTCTCCACAGATGCTACCTGGGCCTTGAAATTACAATTATTATCATTCAAATTAAAATTAAATTGCACGTTCACACTGTCAAACCCACTAGTGCTTGGAAATGATGGCAATATACTGATGAAACCACCAGAAATGTAATGCTTTAAACTATTTATGAATGTTGATAAACTGTTCACCTTGTAACTTGTACTCCACTGTGCCTCAGTTCTTTTCTCCCTGGATAATAGTTAGCAGTACAAAGCCTCACCTCAAAGTTTAAGTTGAAAGGTGTCACAAGTCAAGGCAGTAGACCTAGTAGAAAACTGCAGTTTCCAATTACATTAGCACATTTTGAGTGCTAGTCAACACCACTGCTCAGTTGGACCTAGACACTACAACCATGCCAAAGGTCACCTTGAACCCAGAGGATGATCCTGGGATTCACACCAGAACCAGACCCCAAACCCTGGTTCATTGCAGTCCACACTCCAGCTGACCCCACTCTGGCTGTGGCTTCACCCATTGCCACTGCGTCTTCTCTACCTTCAACCAGCGCGGGTCATGTGGCCTCCACTATGGGGAAGCACTACTGTAGAATGCTGAGGGAGGCCGGAATAACTCCAAGCTAATCACACACTACATACACACTGTTTCCTTGGAGCTGCAGTCACGAATGTCCTGGTCATTTCTCACCTGGAGCGGTTTTGGAAGTTCACCTATTGGCTGTTGCTTTTTCAAAATGATTTGGCACAAACAGCGATTATTATTATTATGTGTTAGCGGAATTTGTAAAGGCTGTATAGGTTAAATTCGTTGCTACCTTTTTGGACTCCTTTGTTGACTTTTTTCTAATAAAGCTTCTTGCGACAAGTCTAGGGACTTTTTGCACAAACTTAGCCCTTAACTTGCTGACACAAGGAATAACGCAAATACCACACAGAGATACATGATGAATATGCTAACTGGCGTATTGTGGTTGTACAACAGTTTTGAACGAAGTCCTCATCGATCACACAGACCAGCCATATAGTGGGATTTGACCTAGTCTTGTTTACAACCCATTGTCAGTCTGATAAGTTCCATGTTTCTGGTCCCCAGGGATTTTCTTTCTCAAGTGCTAAGTGCAGTGAATCTTCAGCCTCCTCCAGCCTCCTTCAGAGATAACAACAATGAGAATGAATATTAACCAGACAAGGTCGTATAACGTTTTAGATAGCACTAAGCACTTTGAATGAATTTGAATGAATATTAATCAGACAGAGTTGTATAACGTTTCAGATGGCACTAAGCACTTTGAATGTACTTTGCACTCTTTTACTCTGCTTCATCCAGAGGTGAAGGATACAACCTTGTACACGCATGCTTGTCCCCATAACTGCCAGTAGTGTATATTGTTCACCACTCTTTGTTCACAGGCACTTTCCCCAATGCTATAAAGACTGCCATGATTAGCCCACCTCTCAAAAAAAGTTATGTTGCTTCTTTCTTACTAACTGTGAAGTAACTTCAAACCTTCCTTTCTTTGGTAAAATTGAAGAACAAGACAAATAACAACTTGAAAACTTGAAAACTTTTAGAGTCCACAGCACCAGAGACCGCATTGGTTTAAGTAGTGGATTATATACGAATTGACAACAAGCCTACAGTCCTAGTTACCCTACATGTTGGTACGACCTTAATACAGCTGACCTTGAAATCCTTGTACACAATCATACCTGCGCTATTGGGTTGTTTTACTGTGTGACTCAACCTCTTTGGTGTCCTGCAAGCTTCCATTTTAGATTCACTCCTATCAGACCTATGTGTCCTCTCTGGTACCATACACGTGCTATTGCAGATGACAGCCATCTTTACATTTCTGTATCCACTGATGGTTTTAGACCAATTGAAGGGTTAATACAGTGGTTATATGATATAAATGTATGGATGCTACATGACTTCCTATAGCTGAATAACGACAAGGCAAACATTATATATTCTAATAGTTAACTATTTGATTGACATTATTAAAAATGGAATGAGGCTTACTAGCATACCTATATAATCATGCATATAAAGCCTATACATATCCATATATACACATTTATTAACAAATTTGAATTTACACATATGTATTTTCACATTTACATACATGCATATGATAACCTCCCCTCAAATCAACCCTACACATGACTGAATTATTACAAAAACAAGTTCAATACAGTTTTTTCTTAAATTTATTTAATAACAACCTAAATGTTAAAATTTGCAGAAAATGTAAAACATAGAAAATTAACTTAACCAATAGTAAACAAATCTGTGTAATAAACCAAAACATATAACAAATATCAAATTCAAAGCCAAACATATGTGTGCATGTGATGGGGATGCTGTAATGGTTTTGTCTTCTGAGTGTTTATTTTCCACCTCTTTATAAGAGTGTTTTCAGTTGAATTATTACCTCCTGTTGTTTATGTTTGTTTGAGTTGTTTCTGTGTCTCAAGTTTTCCCACTCCCTGTGTTCTGTATCCTGTTTTATTTTGTAGGCTCTGCTCCTAGTGTGTTTTCGTTCTTCACTTCCTGTCTTTGTGATTGTCTGCACCAGTCCTCATGTGTTCCACCTGTGTTCAATTGCCCCTGCCTTCCCTGTGTGTGTATATAAGCCTCTGTGCTTCCGTCTGTCCTTGTTGTTATGCCCTGTCGTGAATGTCTTGTCTCCTGTGCTTGTGTCCTCTGCATCCTCTCTGTCTTGTTGTGAGTTCCTGGTGTTTCCCCTGTGTGCTCCTAGTTGGTGTTTTTTTCAGTTTAGACTTTTTGAGATTCCTCTGTTTGTTTGTTTTATTCTGTTTGGACTTTTTCCTATTAAAAGGACACTTTTTGTTTAAAACTCTGCTTCTGGGTCCACCTGCGTAACCCAAACCTGACAGATGCACTCGCATGCACATATGTATTTGAGTGTGCTGTTGACAAAATGCTTTTAGAAGACATTAATAATAAAACACAAACAATCTTACAAGATATTATAAGATATTTATGTTTATTGTAAGATGATGAGATCAACATTGTTTACAGCTACATTTAGACTGAACTGGTGCATAAGTGTGGAAAGTCTATACTGTTTCATGATTCAACTACTTTTACTGAAGGCAGCCATAACCCCTGAGGATCCATTGGATGATATTCATAGTAAGAGCAGTATCTCACAATATTATCGACTTTTAATTAAGTGAAAAAAACGTGTTCTTCCTCCGTCAGTGCTTCAGCTTTAATGTCTCAAGTAGTTTCACTTCACTTCAAATTGAGGCAAACACTTTTCATCTCATTTCAGCTCACTCAAAAGAAATGAAAATCACTAAATTCAGTTTATTCCAGATATTCGTGAACTCCCGAGGGAGAGGACGTAGCTGAGCCATAAATAGACTTAAAAACACTGTCTTACTTAATAGCAGCATGTTAAACTTTTTTTAAAATCACATGTTTTTACTTTAAAACACACGTGATGTAGCAACAGTGTTGTTTGCTTTTATGTTTAAACATGCAGAATGAAAAGCTCCCACCTGTAGCACAGAGCTTTTCCGTTCTGGCCCCTCAGATTGCCACATAGGTCAATTTGTTTTCCTCTCTCTTCCTTCACTACTTCCTCAACAAGAAATATGGCGAGCGGCGGAGGAGGAGGAGGAGGAGGCCGGGAAAATAGAGGCCATTAGGGACAGTTTATTTGCTACTATTGATGAAGGTGCCCTACCATAACTGAACCCGTGGCATATTCATTTTCCACTTTCACCGCCATCAGCAGGACGGCAAAGTCTGATAATTAACACAGGCACACTTACATGGATTTATCTTTTTTTTTCCTCTTACCTTTCGTTAATGAAGACAATAGTTTTTTCTATTTGTAAGTATATGTATTCTAGCTTAACAAAAACCTTATGTTGTCTATTTGATCTTAAATAGATGTGCAGTTAAGCACACGTATTAGACCTATGTTGTGATGTGTTGAAAATGGTGCATATAGGGTCAAAGTGTCATATTTATATTTTTCCATTCAGTCTTAATTCTACTTAATCTTATCTTTTGCTGAACTATTTCCTTGACTTGCATTTAGCAGATTCTTAAGTAAACAAGGGGAATACAAAGCGATTTTTATTAAAAGGCATGTTTAGTAAAATGGGATGTGGAACTGGCAAAAAAAAAAATGTATCAAAGATCTGCAAACCTAATATGTATGTCCACTTCCACAACCAACCATATTCACAGTAGCTGTATATGTAGCTTTTATTTTCCAGTGTTAAATTCATTTCAAAAGGTGTTGTTGAATCAACCATGAACTTTACAATTGGAATGTTTTTTCTGCATTAAAAAAAACAAGAAACATGTATAGCAAAGTATCCACAAATTGTGTAAATGCATTAGTAATACAAAAAAAAAATCAGTGTTAAAAAAACAAAAGAGATGCAGATCAAAATGTACACTGTGTGATTTGCAGCTCGCAAGTCGTCCTTTTCTTGATGTACTGCTGTTGGCTGAAGCTGAAAGAAACCCAATTAACCCCAGTTAGAGACAGAGCAACACTTCCAGCAGTACCCCTCTACAACACTCAGGAGATCGCTCTCCACCATTACAGTGAATACACTCAGATGCACCACACTTTTCTAATTGAAACCGCTGGGACTGACATTTGAGCTTCAGGGAAGAAATAAAAGCATAAAAATGTTAAGGCGAAGAGACAAAGAGCTCAAAGGATCAGAGCTCTCCGTGGTGGAAAACAATGGGTATGGGGGGTGTCAGAAAGCGCAGCCACGGCTCTCGCTAACAAACATGTTTCCACACTTGACAGGCTGTGAGGGAAACTGGTGTGAGATCAGATCGAGAGTAATATTAGGATCCTTCGTCAGTAAACATCCAAAACATTTAGGTGACACTCCACTCTCCAGAAAACATAATTCATATGACATTAGTCATTTCACACTAATCAGGCACATCACATATGGTGTCCACACACGTTCATTCTTGCACACACAGCATCGAGGGATAAAGCGAAAGAGCATTTGTCAATTTAAGTGAAACCTGTGCTATTGATTTCTTCTAACCAAAGTAAGTGAAAGAGAATTAATTAAAGAGGATTAATGGATAAATGAGAACTCAGCAGAAACATTTCCTGGGGAGCTATTAATGACTCCGGGGGCAAACGAGAGCCCTCGCTCGTTTTGTCACTGCAGCATCCAAACACTTCAGCAACTTGCTAGAACTCCGGCTTGGACCTTCACAGTAGCCTGGTCTCTAGAAAGGGTTGACAATATGCATCTGAAAGGTTCTTAAATGATAAATGGATTAAGTCTATAAACACATTTCTACATGTAATTGTGCAGAATCCTTAGGCGAGGGACAGGATTTTGGTGCTGGACACCTTCTGGTTTCCTTTTCGAGTTTGACCAACCACATTTAGCAGGTTTTGGTTTCCCGCAGGAGAGATCAAAAGAGACAGAACACATCAACTGAAATCCATCGTCTTTCACCTTTTTTACTTGATTTGCGTTCAAATTCAGATGGCTGTTAATAGAGATTATCCAAAATGTCGTCTGGACCTCAAATCCTTACAAAAAGCATCACTGTTTGTGTTGTGTGCGGAGAAACATGGACTGTAAGCAGTGTTTGCTGAACTAATTCATTGTAAGGCTATAGCCAATGGGCTCTGAGATTGACAGGCAATAACTAGCAAATACAAGTTGAGAACTTGTAATGTTCAAAAGGAATTAAGTTGGTCAAAAGTTCCAGTAACACAATAAATGTAAACTATATGTATTATTATGGATACATAATAACACAAAATGAACAATCCCAGCAGAATGGTTGAATATTCCTTTTGTGAAATATGAATGTGGAAATTAACCAGCTGTCAAACAAATAAAAGAAAAAGTCCTCAACCCGGTGCCTCAGTAGAGTACCAGTGTTATGATATAATATACAAGGCAAAAAAAAACCATCACATGTGAATGAAGCGGTACTCATGTGTGTCAAATTAAATTAAAGAGTCAGTGAAACGTCTGGTCTCAGCTGAGAGCAGTTTAATGGCAACGCAGAACCAGGGATGAAAACTGTAATTATGTTGTACAATGTGGAAAGATAGACAGTGTTAATGACATGTAATCTCAGCTCGCCAAATTCCCAGCTCCTCCTCCACAGGCAGGTGCTCGCTGGTTTCAGCACCATAGAATTAATTCC
Organism: Verasper variegatus; assembly: GCA_026259375.1. NCBI lineage: Eukaryota > Metazoa > Chordata > Actinopteri > Pleuronectiformes > Pleuronectidae > Verasper > Verasper variegatus. The sequence continues at coordinate 9,461,600 of CM048054.1, forward strand.
TCAAACTTCTTTTACACTCTCCAAACCTCTGCCTTGTGTGAATTGCAGCAAGTAAAATTGTGTTGAAAAGAGTCTCATGTGCATTTTTCATATTAAACTTTGAAACCGAGACCTGAAACTTCTTAATGGATGAGCCCAAATGGTTGTTAGTGTCCTCTGAGAGTCCAAAACCTTGTTAGTCGTCTATGAGTCGAATATCCTCCCAGAATTCCTCCAGAAAACAAGAGGTTTTGATTGGCCTTTGTTAGTGTTCACATCCAGCGCCCAAGATCAATGTTTTTAACAGCAGCAGCTTTAAAGCAGAACATGTTATGTCCAAAAAAGCACAAGGCAAAAAAAATCCCAGAATCATTTAGTGAAGCTGTCAAACTTTGTTTTTGTTACCGCGCCCCTTTGAAATATATTTAGCTCCCTTGGTTTGAAAACTTGAGACCAAAGCTACTTAAGTAGTTGAGGAAGCAAATCAGTGCAGCAGCATTTTAAATAGATTTAATCTGTCAGGATTTCATGTTATTATAAATGTGTTGAGTTTGTTCACAGACGAGAATGAGAGCAGTGATTAATCTTGAAAGTGACCAGTCAACAAAAAAAAAAAACCAAAACGTGGTGAGCTTCGAAATCTTGATTCTTTTGATGGATATTACAATGTTGAGGGAAAACTCAGCTGTCGGACATGTTGTTTGCACAGTTCACACATGTAATAAGTTTCAGTGCAGAGCTGTCATCTCCCAGCCTGAAGGAAATCACCTGAGAGACAGGTTTTGATACTGCAACTTGGTCAGGCAACAGTCTGCTTCTTCTGTAATGACTGTGACAAAGCAAAGGTTCAACCAGCTGCTGGCTGTGGCTCCATATTCCCTGTGCAGACAGAAGAGTACTATCAAGCAGTTATTTCCTGAGAACAATGTGAATGATCATATTAACTATTAAGATTAATTGCAGTTTGTCCGATACAACTCATCATGGTTACAATAATTAACACATGGTTACTTCCGCCAAGGAGGTTATGTTTTTGTTTGTTTGTCTGTTCGTTATTTAGCAGGATTGTGCAAAAACTACTGGACACATTACCACAAACCTTCTTGGAATGATGCCGGATAGAATAGAGAAGAACCCATTACAATTTTATGCAAATCTGGATTCATCAACAAATGCGAGATTGGGCATTTTTCAACATTTTCATTGATTTCTCAGTCCATTTAAATGTGGTTTTCGAAGCGTACTGTTGGGCCTTGGCAGAGCGATGCACTCTCTGTGTGAGTGCAATTCTAGTTAAGCTTATGGACAAGTGTAGGCTCAAAAATGAATTGTCGTTTGCATTAAAATAACTTTTCCTTCCAGTTGGAGGACCGTTACATTGTGGCTACAACATGTGGTCACAGTCGTGGAACGGTCGTTGTTAGAAGAAACAAGAAACAAAATGACTGTTGGACTTAATGCAGCTGAAATCTTATGCCCCCAATAGCTTCTGGCTGCAGTCTAGGTCACAAACCCTGTCTCCTCAATGTTAATGGATGGGACATGGACCACATGAAAAATTCAAAGTGTATTTCCGGTAAATTTGGTTTGAATTATTATTTGATGCTATGATGAAACTTCATGATTGACAGCTGGGACTGATTTGACCACACCGCTGTGGCTCCATCCCCCCAATCGCCGTGCAGAGTCATGATGTCATTGGTGCAAAATGGCAGCGTTCCTCCTCAGAAAATCTTCACTCCACTTCTGGAAAGTGGAAATAAGCTATGTTGCATCATCCATCTTTACAGTCTATGGTTTGAAATCATAAATGGACAGCCGTCTCCTGTGTCAGTGTTTCCATCCCTACAGCCCAACCTCGTTGTAGGGATGGAAACAGTCTTCTAACTTGGCTTAAAATTTGGTTTATAAATTAAAGAAAAAGTCCCTGGGCTGCTGCTGTAATATATCGTATTATCAGTCATGCTGCATTTTCTCTTCCAGGCACAGTACAATCCTTTTCAATATTACTCTCATTGTCTGAAATCTTCAAGTTATTAGCCCACTGCTGAATAGCTCCTGTCAATAGCCCTGTCAAATTTCCCATTGTCAGTGCACAGGAAATTACAGCGATAAGGGAAGAAGAACATGCGGGACAGGAAGGAAAGGGGAAAGTGTGCCACGTTTCTGTGGGAATTAAGTGGCCCGGGACAGTGTAGAGATTAACTGTCGTACTTGGCACTGTGGCAGACAGTTCTCGGGTGTTCCCCCCCTGCTTTCAATTTGTCACCCAAAATGCGAGGCGCTCCTCTCAAGCTTGTTGCATTTCCATAAATTTACACTTCATTTGTGCATGCCGATTTTGACGGAAGCACTAGGACGGCGGTTCTTTAACCGGTCATTATTTATTTGTTCTCGTTCGCGTGATTTAAAGGTCACACCAGGGGGCAATTAGGCTGAGTCAGCTCCCAGTCGTGCCAATAGTGAGGGGGCCTATTGATTTACAGTAGATAACCATCTTTAAGAGAGGCTACGGTAGCAGAGTGGTTTGTGTCCTGTAGAACTCCCCCTCTGCTCAGGTTAACCAAGTGCATAATATCTTTATCTGGGTATATTAACTGGTAAAATACAGTGGTAATGCTCCAATTATCATTATAACACGTTCACATTTTTCTAACTAATTCACATTTTAACATTTCAATTAAATCTGTTTGAGTGCATAATATCATGTCAGGGCAAAAGTGTTAATTCTAAATATTCAAGTGTGGGCCATATTTTTCTCTGAGCAGTAACATTACTGAAAAGATGGCTTGATGGGATTTCACTCCTGTATGAAAAGCATTGGTATATGATCTATTTATTTGCTATGACAGTAAAATCTTCACTTGAAAACAAACTCTGCACTAAATTATTCTCTATGCGTAATGGGACAAGACCCTGAGGTTTATTTAATATGCTGACCCTCCCAAACGTCGCCGTGCCAAGTGTAAATTGATGAAACAGACCGTGGCCCCAGTTTGTGCCTCTCATATACATTAGCTGTATGAACAAGAGATCCATTTCTCTTCTGCGGCAGTAAACACAACACATGGCCCAGTCAATAACAGTGATTCACAGCTTAACAAGATATTCAGGATTGACAAACAGTAATGTGATAAACAGAAGGGCTATGGGTAATGGAGGACCCCAAAGACACACACACACACACACACACAGACAAACTAAATATGCTAGAGACAATCAACACCTCCATGCTAGAATTCTTGCTCATGCAGAACTCAAATGATTTTGTTTTGTCCTCTGCTGTTTCCACGATGAAGAACAGACTTTTTACTCTTACATTTGAGTCAGCATGGACGACAGATTTACTCCAACGATCACACGGAAATACGGTTTAGTTTCACTTAACTTCTAAACTATTTGAATTACTGAACACGCCGGATATTTTCTGGTTCCGGGCACAGGATAGAAAAAGTGCGGAAACCAGCCCCCCCCCCCCCCCCCCCAAAAAAAAAACAACACCGCTTTGTTTTCAGGACAAGAGTAAAATCAATTTGATGGAAAAGATCATGTGACATTATCGCAGCGTCCAGATAAGCAAATGGACCTTGTGATGAGAGCATGTTTTGTGTTTAGCTGTTTCTAAGATCAAGAATGAAATGTATAAATATAATTATTACGATAACGTTTTTTTTTTATTGCACTATTCAATACACAAATGTTACAAATGAGCAAGACAACAAATGACCTCTTTAGTTTTCACCTGATCTCTGTGATATTTCTTTGAGAAAATGTATGTTTCTTGTGTGGTCAAAACCAATGTCAATCAACTTTGTAGATATGGAAAGAAATGAATGAATCTTGAATCTGTAGTCAGATATATTAGTAATTCATAATTAAGACTGAGCAGATTTGAATACATGGTAAGTAATAGCTGATCAATGTTAATTTTGATGAATGGTGCTGAATACAACAAAGACACAGAAAACATTTTGTTTCCTCCAGTCACACTTAAAACAATATATTACTGTGGTTATTTTTGCAATGCTCAATATTATATCCACATCATTTCCTGGTCCAAGCCTCTCTGGTGCCTCTGCTCTTGGCTCTCCTCCATATTAACACATGAAGCGCTCCTTTATCTGCTCTTCTGTATCAGAGAATGTGGGATCCATCCAAGAAACACTTATTCCCACTCACGGACTCTTTGATTCAAAAGAGTTATTAGAGGCTGAGACACAATGGGGAATGTGTTTCTAAAAATGTGGGTGTGGGAATTCAACACTTTTTTTAGTTTCCTGCGTTTTAGGCAACACGCAGCAAGTATTCTCACGGCGCCAGGAGGGAAAATCAAAATTTAGAAGCTTGATATAAAATGACGTCACGTGTGCCCGCTGTTAATGAAATTCCTCTCATGAGGGCAGAAGTGGTGGGGAAACAATCTTTTGGCAGCGTAACACAGGCCGGTGAGTCTGTTTTAATTTCACTATAAGGCTCCCTCGCTGTTGGTTTGGAGACAGTTAAGTTTGAGTGCAGCTAATCTTCAGATTTCTTGTCAGTGACCATAGATGGGTTTCCCAGCGACGTCATTTTTTTCCAGCTAACAGCGCGGACAGGGGCCAGAAAACGGCAGCGGAGAAAGAGAGCTGGTTTAAGAGTCATATTGTGTTAAACTGCAGGGTGAGGTAAAATGTTCAGTGTCCCCAGAGGCAAACATCCCTTTCAGCACACAGTACTTAATTATGGGCATCCAGGGATTTATAAGCGCTGAGGCTCTCTGTGCTTTGAAGAGAATACACTGACCAACTGGACAAGCACGCAGCTGTTTGTAAGCAGGTAAATTCAATCTCCTGCTGTGAGGGTTTCCGAATAAACATATCAACACTGTGTTTGCCTCATGCTGAGAAACTCCCATCCCAGTATAGAAAATCATTGGCACCGTGCAACTTTTGCTGCTACCGCTACTTAATTAGCTTCTGTTTTAAAGACCAAACCAACTAGTCACAAACTGTGGAGGAGAGAGCTTGTTTTGCCAAATTGGGATGTATAAATATTTAACCAACAATCAAGTAGAGGAGTGTCGGTTCATTTTCCTGTAACTGTGATAGATAATTTAGCTGAGACACAAGCGGAGAAGAAAAAAGAAACAGCAGGTTTTTCGGCAGTGCAGTGGGGCGGCTCGCACGCGCTACAGTTTGTGAGGCTGTGTGATCGGCGCTGATCAGCGAGCGTACGATCGGCGTGTGTTTGAGTTTCGGTGTGCGACCCGGTGACAGCTGTCACTTAGTAGCAATTTATGTTTACAGAGCTGACAGATTTTATGGCACGGGATAGAGAATGCGTCACGTTGTTTTGATTTTTCAACAGAGGGGGAAAAAACCTATCCCACAAACAAAAGCTGATGGGCAATGCTGCTTATTAAATCATCCTCGAGCACAATTACACTCAAATGAAACTTTATGCAACAATTTTCAGGGGGTTTCAGTTTGACTCCCAGAATTCATAGTGGGGGTCTCTTTATTTATTTATTTTTTTCTTACATCCTCCTTTTTGGTCTGGAACACTTCTGGAATCAGGTCACCATTTCATGCTCATATGACCTGTGTCAAATTAGCGGGATCCATGACTTGTCAATCACCATGTGCTAATGAGCAAAGTTGTGTGTAAGCAAAGATGAGTTTGCCGTTGTGAATGTCCATAGACTTTAAACCAAGACAGATGACACATCATCACTTCCTACCACCATCCAGAAATGCACAGTAGCGATTGGGTGATAGAGCCGTGGTATCGAGGTCTCACTGATTCACATGCTCGACCAATCGTCGAGTCAGTCTCAGCTATCGATCATGACATTCCAGCCTGCTTTTATAGCATCAAATAACAAACAGAACCAAACTTAACTGAGGAATTAACACTCGAACTTACAGCAGTGTGATAGGAGCTACCTGAAATGACAGAAACCATCTTTGAGGAAAATGTATTTGACTTGTTAGTCCGTTAGTTTCAAATCATCATCCACTAACACGGAGGCTGGTTTCATGACCTATACAGCAGCCAGCCACTAGGGGAGCTGTCATGTTGTCCTTCCTTTTAAACTGTCAATGAGAATGTGCCATGATAGGCCTCACTGCCACATCAGCATTATATATGCCAAATAGCTGTGCTCTGAACAAATCCTTATTTATTACAAAGCTACGAACTATCTAACATCTATAATTAAAGGTTCCACGAGGAGTGTTTGTGCTCTATTTGTACTGAGTGAGACCCTGTTTTATTTGCCATATTGATACGAGAAGGACCAATCACTACTTAGCTCGATATTTCAACGTGTTAGGCTTTAGTTCTTGGCTAGCTGCTTTACCTTAGTGCCTGTACCAACTAATTCAGTCCCTGCAGTGTATGCATTTTTGCTTAAATAATAAGTCTAACTTATATAGATGCAGGCAAACTCTGACGAGGCAGGTTATGGACACATCTCAGCTGAACTCCTCGATGCCTTCGACACACGTGGACCCAGGAACCCTGACTCAGCCAACTGGACAATCAAGATAAGATAAGATGAAATGTGATTTCTTTTATTTTTATATATATGAGGTAATTTTATTGTTATGCATAATTTTCATGGAACAAATCCATGCATGGAGCAAAGCCTTTAGAAAAAGATGATATGAATCAAAAACCTCTTTCTAAAATATATTTCTTTTCTTCCACTTTCGTCTTTCCGAAAGAGGACCACAAAACTTTGTAATGAGAATAAAATGCTGCAGTGTCCTATCATTATTTTGACACAGCAGAAGTAGTGTTGCCAGCATCCCACCGTGAGAGCGGAGCAGGGTGCCAAAACACAGCGATGACTGACGAGCTTACAATGGAAGCTTGATTTGTGTCCCCTGAAGAATTCAACATGCCAGGACACCATCCTGCAGTAAACACTGGTACAATGTCATCACACGGCACATGAATACATCCATCACGCTCCCTCATCAGTCCGGCAGACGAAACAACAACTCCTCAAAACATTTCTTCCAGACAGACACAGAGTTTTAAAATGAAAGGAACGTAATTTTGAATCAGCTTCTCAGACAGGGCAACTCAAAGAACATCCACAGTTTATTTTTAACCATTTTATTCAGTGGCATGAGTGTGTTATCTCTGTTTTTCATGTTTTGTCAAGATTATGTATCTATTAAATTTTTCAAGGTTAAAATTAACACACGTTTTTTTTTTACTACAGTACTTCCAGCACCACTTTTTCTCTTTTCACTAAGCCATATTATTTGCAATATGTGCTGCTAGATGTGTGTATTATGATTGTCTTTCAAACCCTATCATGCAGCTCACACCCTCCACAAGCCACAACACTAAATTTGTGTGTAACATCATGCTAATTCTGAGAAGAACCAGAGAGATGCTTTGAATTCTTATTTGTTTTTGACATTGTTGGTGAAAATCCTCCCTTTTCCCTCCTCTGGTCTTTGATATAATCTCCGAGATACTCCACATGTAGGGTTCATGTGCAGAGTTTAGATTTCAAAAGCTTTTTATGATAAACTGTTTACAATTTGGATAGCTCATTAGATGTGGAGCGTGTCAGGCAATGATTAATTATGCCAGACTGTACAACTTCTGTTTGTGTCAAGTTGATGTATATTCTGTTTTTTTTATCCTAATGAACAGAAGAATTGCAAAATCTGCACTCGCGTCAACAACTGTGATTATGCCTCATCTCAAGGCTGGCAGCCTTTGTGGAGAGAGCAGATCCTTTTCCTCAAGTCTGTGTGTCCTCACATCTGGAGGGATATATCGTTTCACTTTTGTCTTTGTCTAAGATTTCAGTCCTGCGTGCTTCGGGGACACCTCTGGTTACTGTGGTAACAGCGAGCATGTGGTTTTAATACGACACCAAACACCGAGCGGCTACTTTGTCGGAAACACAACAGAGGAGCAGCCGGTGTCTTCGCTCAAAGGCCAACCAAACAAACTCGTGATGTTGTTATAGAGAAGTCAGTTAATAACAAATGCGATCGAGATATGATTCCATGTTGTTGTGCTGCACGGGTAGTTTTCCTCCACAACTGGAGTTCCATGATAAAACTGATAACATTGCAGAGGAAACTCACTGACAGCTCACTGCAACCCCCCCCCCCCCAAGAAATAATCTGTTGACACAAAAAAAAGGACCCACAATTTAGGATTAGTCTTCTTTATTAGATGCAGTGTTTCACCATGTGACCTCTTTCAGTGTAAAGCTGTGAGAGTAGGATGTTCTGTTTGCAGTAGCTTAATATAAGCCCTGGGCTGATACAAAGAGAGACAACTGTAAACCTTTATGCATCATCCCTTGTGGTTTGGAAGGCAATCTGACTCCAGCGTGGGAATAGAGGACTCCTACAATGAAAACTCCTATATAGAAAGATAATTAGAGATTAGATGCATTGAACGCTCCTGCAGAAAATAGCATAAATAAAAGGCCATATAGCTAATATAAAGCTTTGATTTCAGGAATCTCCTCACTCCCAACACTTACAATCTCCTGTGAAATTACGTACAGACAAATAGTCACAGTTTAAATGACCAGAGCTGGGGCACGGCCACACATACGTGAATGTAGCAGTGGCGTGTCACAGTGACATCACAGAATGAACCAATGGCAACAACATTTGTGCTGTCAACCAGAGAAGTTGTTAAACAAATTGATCTCCAATATTCAGCGATACAACTTTTATAATATGAAGAATTCTAAACAGAGTTTGGTGTATTTGTTACAGCGGCAGCTCTTGTGGTGCAGGAAGCGGAGGATTATGGGCAATAGCCACTGTTCAGTTGTGTTACAGTTCGGCGAGTGGGGCTACACAGTCAACACTCCGCTCAACACATTTCATTTAATTAGCCCAAACCTATAAATTATCGGGATTTAATTGCCAGGTAGTTTAAATTTGCTGATATGAGTGATGTGCAACAGTGCACTGACTTTGAACAGTCATTAGTGATAGGTTGTGCTCATTAAAAATTTAATTTGTTGCCATTGTGTTTTGTAGTGAGTGAGCAGAGTCTGCCAGTAAGCCAAGTTATTGATGAGCCAGTGCCAGGAAGATCCCTGAGGACAGGAGGGTAGAGCTGTGCCCACTGATATTAGAGGAACAATGCAATATGCAAGCAGTAAAAAAAAAAAAAAAAAAAAGAATGTGCTCATTCTACTGTGCAGCCAGATTGCTGTGGTTTAAAGCAAATTAAAAAAGCCACATCAAAAGATATTCAACTGATCTAAAATAGCTCAGAAATCCAGATGAGGAAACCCTTCAAGCACCAAGATGTGAGGCTGTAATAGCTTTAAATCATGGAAAAGTAGGTAGAGTAGGTACAGTGATAAATACTAATTCTGCAGGATGATGAACCAATCAGTTTGATATGAATTGATTTTCTGTCAGAGATTCGACCATTTCTTACAAACACTGGTTTTGGCAGAAAATATTCTGCTCATGAAGGAACCTCTGGAAGAGTCCAAGCAGGGATGAGGCTTGTACTGCTTAATATTTCATGACAGGAAGTGGGTTAGACCCCCAAAACAACAAAGCTATTGCAACCCTGTATATTTTGTGAACTCCACCGTTGCAGCTGGCATGTTGAAAATCCCAGAAACTATATCTGCTACTTGAAGATGTTACAATTCTTAATCCATGGTAGATACCACGTACAAAATCATATGTGAAGAAACAAGCATGTTGCACTTCCTCTTTTCATCTGATGCAATTTGTGGTTTTCTACAGTGAAATAAACCTTTCTTCATATTCTGTTTATTTTATATTATCATGTCATGTCATCATATCATAAGCTGCATTTAATGTATGAAGTGCTATATAAATATATGTAGTTATTAAAATATGGAGAGTTTGGAGGTCAAATTATTATTATATAGATAAAATTGCCAAATGAAAGTAGTTTTTCTAAAAACCTGAATATTTGTATTTTCCTATTGCAGACATCCATAGTACAAGACAATAGTGAATGTGCCAAACAAAGAAGTGATCAATTAGCAAACAATGCCAATGCAGATATCATAAATAATAAAGTTGTATAATAATGATATAATAATGTAATTATCTCTGCAGTGGCTGATCGTGTAGCCTAACCCATGGCCTAACCCTCCCCATGGATGGATGACAGCACTATACGAGGCAATATTTAACAGAGAAGCAGTTTGACTACAGCAACAATTAAACGCCAGACAAACACTAAAAAGCGATTATCTTGTTTGTTTTTTTACAAAAAAAACAAAAACGAAGGGATCTCAAAAACATAAATTATTATCAGTAATAAAAAGCATAGTTAAAAAAAGTGAAAAAAAATTTCCTGCACTTGTAACCTTAATCTGCCACTGAACCGAAATGTAATGGGTTGTTCCCAGTTCCAGGCCCAAGTCCAAGTTTGGTGATAAAGGGTTCAGTATTTCTTTGCGTAATCCTACGAATAAAGACAACTGTTTTCAAAGTATGAGCAGAGTGTGAAAGGTCAGGTCAGATTAAACTTTTCTCGATATGATGGAAGTCCTCTGCTTTCACTGAAGCATCGGCATACATCGAGTGCATTGATTGGAATATTTCAAACACATTGACGGTGATACAAGCGTTGCTTTAATTTATTTTTCAGTTTTCTGCATAATCAGAAGTGAAATGACTCAGGTAACCCAACAATAAAACTATATTGTGCGACAGTCTGAGGTTTCCAGGCAGATCATTTGAAACCCTCTCTCTCTCATGATGGCAAAGGCCGCCAATAGCTCTCGACTTTGACCTTGGAGCAGGAGAGTGCTTTCCCTGTGGCGCTGACTCCGATACAAGGTCAGAGATGTTGGCCAGGGCTCTTCGCAACAGGGATTCAGAGGTCGGATAGAAAAGTTATTTATTTTTAAATCATTTCTCTCTTATAAACCTTGAAACTGCAATTGTTTGTTTCTTTCTTTTTGCGACTATGGGAAGAATGAATTTACTTATATTTTTTATACCGTTACCTGAACAAACAGCAATGGTCGAGGTCTGAATGAATTCTGACTCATGCATTTTGTTTACCTTATGATTCATTCTTTCACATTCATAGGAGGCTGAAGCTGAGTGGATCATACAAACAGCCATTTCAACGTATTGTGAAAACAAACATCCAGTGTTGACATGAAGACTTTTGTTGAATCCAATTTATTTATTCTATAGTTATTACAGAGATACAGTATTTTGAAGTCACAAGATTTATCATTAGATGTGTTTTAAGGCCAAAGGTGGATCCTTAAGTAGCATCGCTGGCTAATTTGAGAGAGTGAAGCAACTGAAGAGGATTAACTGCGGAAATCTGTTTCCTCTCTTGGCAGCAAGTGTATTAGCAAGTGCATCTCATGTTGAAGGAAGTTGAGGGATCAAGAGTCCTAAAAACTAATGTCCAGAAGCCTTTGAAAACAACCAGTAAATAAGCAGAGATCAGTTAAAAAGACCGAGCTGTAGGGAGGGGGGGGGTGCACTGGGGCTAAGACCTCTTCCTTTTATTTATGTGCTGAGAAACAAATTAGTTTAGTATTCACTGCATCACACAAGGTGTCAGCACCAGACGATTTATGCAATACTTTAATATGGCTGACATTAAGAAGACATTATACCATGTACTCTAAGAACCACATCATCAACCAGGAATTTCACAGGTCATTGAATTAACTGGATTTGAGCATTTTTAACTGAAGTGCCACTGGGATTGAATAAGGAGGACTGGGAATGGGCCGACAATATGATGACTGATGGTTATAGCTTAAAAATATCTGAAAAGAAAAACATAAAGATATATAAAGGACTGACTTATAAGGCAATATGTACAGTACATATATAGTAAATGGTCAAATCTATGTTTTGTTTTCTTGTTTGGAGATATTATCCAATACACACATAAACTGACATATAGGACAATCCATACAATATATAGATGATCAAACACACATTTAGTTTTCTTGTTTAGGGAGCCTTTCATTGAAGTATGATTCGTAATATGCAATCAGGCACATGGTTGATGTATGCCACTCGTCGCTGCCACTAAGAATTGTATTGACATGAAGAGAAATGAGGGTGTGACTGTGGACGAGGAGCATCATTTAACAGAGCCTCAGGGCACCGTTCTCTCTCCTCTTCCAGTAAGATGCCTCCTCTGCAACTCTGACTGCTTGCTGTTTCATTATGATGAGGCTATGGGCTAAACGTAGCCAAGCATATCAAATATCCTGGAAGCACATACTAAATAAATCATTTTATTCATTCCATTAGTGGTGGATGTGCTTCCCTTGTAAACCATCTTGTGACCATACTGGCAAACAAAAAGCTGTTGTGCTTCTGCCTGCCACCTCTGCTGCCGAGACGAAGAAACAGAAAAAACACAGACTTGCACTCTGCTCCTGCAAATTGCAACTGTTCCATCCATATCAGCTTCATTCCGTGGTCAGTGCATGTTTCCTGTGTGTCTCTCTAAATTGTCACAATCCTATGAATTTGCTTTTGCCAACACTGGATGGAAAAGGCTGGAAATGAGCAATGCACCAAACACATCACTGTGTAAAAATAAGGCTGTGAACTGTTTCAAAAATCAACTAAATGTAGCTCGGAGTTAATCTCCACAGAAGAGTCAGAAAGTGCGACTCAGGTCGTGACCGCTTCGGTGGGTCAGACGCTGAGATGAGGCCTAATCCTGGTGCAGGTTGAGGTGACTCGACCTGTCGCTGCAGGCTGAGGAAGGTTCTTGCAGTGTGGTCAAGCATGAGGGGGGGGGGCGGGCTTAAGGCAAAGCAGAGGTGACACCCTCTTTAGCCGCAGGTCATCTATAAAGAGGTCCAGCAGCAGATGTTACAGGTGGGACGCCAAGTCTGGCAGCGGATGGTGAGCCCTGCAATTGTTGGCCCCATCTACAGACACTAAAGGCACCGACTGCCTTCTCCTGGAGACTGTGACAGACAGGTAGGAGGGGGAGGACGACAGTGAAGCGTCTGTGACTGTTAATGCTCTCTAACAAAGGGAAGAGATTAAGTTTGATGTGATGCATTCTCTGGATATTGTTGCTCTTTCGACGTACATTATGTAACTTCGCCGACTCACAAAAGACTTTGATGACCTTGTGAAGCAGGAGTTGTTGTCTTCTTCAGCATTGGTGATGGAAATCTACTTTGACACAACTTGGGTATAAATCATGTTCGAGGATGAGGTAACATATTTATATCAGTACAAAATAGCACAGACGGGAAAAGCCCCAGGTTAAGCGGATATGACAAGTAAAAAGGTGACCAAAATAAAATGTTCAGTTACCTTAAATCAAATTGCAGATTTATCTGGGTTTGGACATTGATGTAAACATTTAGCATTATGTAAGTACACAAGCCAACAAAATATAAAACATAGGTCTTGTGGCTTTTAGAAATTTCAATAAAGAATTGGTACATATTATAACTCTAACAACAGCAGTAAAACTGTGAACTTGAATACTTGAAAACTGTAATCAGTTACTCATTAAAACAGAATAGTTTTATTACTTTTATTATGACGACGATGAGATGCTCCTAGACTCTCCAGCAGTTTATCAGCAGACGGGAACCAGGTCACTGTGGGCTGTGGCCAACACCACAGGGAGAACAAACACCCCCCTAATTCTCTGCCGACTGTAGGTACCTCATCTCACAGATATCACTGTCATGGGCAGTGACTGACACAGCTTCACACCTCCTGCTGAAAAACATGTTCACTGACACCCTGGAAATCTCATTAAATGGAATAAAACGGCACCTTTTTATCACAGCTGAACTGCTTTTTCAGAAAGCCCCTTTGACATTTGTAATAAAGAAAGAAACTATCAATCATGTGGCTCGCTAACAAGGTGAAGAAAGTAATTTTTTAAAATTATTTAATGTTGATATTTATTACTTTTAAGTGTCCTTTAATGGACACCATTTCTCTTCAGCCTTAGACCTTGTTGGACTAAATGTCAAGACTCAATACAAGAGGGGAGTGCACGGTTAGTTCAGATGTGTCTGTTAGCACAGGAAGTTGCAAGGATGTTCAGTAAGTGTCCGTGCTGCCACATTGTACATTTTTTGTGCTTGCGTAGTAAATGTTGGATTTTTAAATGATGAATTATGGAATTTGAATGCAAGATATACAAACCCTAACTGTGTCACATTACAAATATGATGTTTTTGGATATGTGAAAGATGTTTCACCCACATCCTGTGGTCTCTCTGTGACGATGAATCAGAGCTTCAGCGGCGGTTTTAATGACACTTATATACGTCCTTGCTGCCTGTGAATGAACTAGCTGCTGTATCCCAGAAAGCCTTGTCCCTCTAATTATCAGTTCTGAATTATTTTTCTGATCTCAGTCATTTCATCCATTGATGGATTGGTTGCTTTTCAGTGGGTCATTATGATGTGAAGGTTAATGGTGGGCTGAGTCTCTCACAGTGTGGAAACGTTTGAGCTTGTCCTGTTAAGAAAAGCTCATTTGAACTATGGAGGAGCTACTTGAAAGTTGACTATTTTACGGACTTGCAATGAGGATCCTGAAAGAAATGAGCGTCTCAAACACTTCACCCACCCCTCCATGAGTGAATTTTCATTTTTGGGTGAGCTTTACCCTTAATAGTGTGTTGGTAATTGGACTTTTAGTTTGTCTGTTGTTTTCTAACAAGTATTTACATTGACTCTGCGATTATTGATATAATTGTTTTCACATAAACGTGAAGGGAATTTGTATTTTTGGGTGGACTGTCCTTTTTAAAGCTGATTTTAAAATTCAGGCCACGTCCACCCTTCAAATTGTTGGGTGCTCTCCCTTTGACACCCGTGCTCCATGGTGAAGGGAGTCAGGGGGTGATGGTGACACAGTCAGGGTCATGTAAGACAATCTCACTTCTTTTTCCTTTCCATTTGAATTTTAATTCGATTTTTGTTAACAGCACAATTTTGCAGCAATTATTTATCACCGATGTAATTACAAAGTCCATCACATTATCCTCTAAACCCATCGTGAATAATAGACATCAACTCGAGACAGGAATCAAGAAGAAGGCTCTCTTTTTTATCCTTTTCTTTGATATTACAATGAGTTTCAGGTTCACTGATCACAGCACAGTATGAAAGATAAATGTGACTGGATAAAACATTCAAATTATCAGCTTTTCCCTGCTTAATAAGAACCAATTGTATACCTTATTGATGTAACAACACCCTAGAATACAGGTTTTAATTAATCTTACATTTTGCAATAATTGTATGTTCCCTGTCTAAAAGTTCAACACTATTCCTCTGTTGGGATATATTTTTACTGCATTTTTCACAATGTGCACAGTTTTGTCTGTATGATGAACAGATACACTTTCATTCAACTGCAACAGCTTGTTTACATAGGATGTTCGTTGTCACTGTGAGTCATCCGTACTCTGTGTATTTTGTATATAAAATGGAAAATGTAATATAAGCCATACAAAGAATAGCATTTGAGAAAAATAGACACAAAATGTTAAAGAGCCACAGGGAGGTGATAAAATGTTGAGTCTAAAAAGTGAATTGTTATGTAAGACAAACAAATCAGAAACAGCAAGTCTTTTATTGTGAAATACAGTATGGTTTACTGATTGAAATCACATTATTGGACGATTAATATCTCTATAAATTAACAAGCTTGAGTGTTTAGGTCAAAATTTGTTATTTACTACAGTTGATAGGAGACACGTATATACAGTACAGGTCTATGTCTCCACAGTGTAAATGCTGTATGAGAAGAATCAAAGAGACGGAGAATGGAAACAACAGACAGGCTTGCTTGTCTGTGGTGGTGTGTGATGTGAAGATACTGTCGAAAAACAACAGTCCGTCAAAACAGCTCCTCCCTTGGTGTTTTTCTTCATATTGTGCCGTCTTGTATGCAGGTTTTGAATAGGCCAGGGCTAGCGCAGGTATTTGTCTACTCTCCGGCAGGGCCAACGGATTAGAGAGGCAAGCACTGTGTTGCCATGGTTTCCAGTTCAGCTCTGTCTGCCTCCAACACCAAGGATAGTTGCTCTTTGTTGGCCTTCACTATCACACCAATCGCAAGTGGGAGAGCTGAAGATAAACAAAAAGATTGTCGCACAATGGAAGAGACAAGTTGTGAGTCATTATATACTGTACATTTGGCCATTACAGGTGTCCGCGCAGCGATATCTGCCCTTGCATAAAAACCCAATGTGTGACCAGAACATTCGGACCAATCTTGGCTTTTCTTAGATGCCATCTGTGCTGTTCACTTGGACCAAATGTAAGGATTGTATCATGAATGCCATGAAAAAAGTGTAACAATCTGGGACCTTTAAAGATCCCACGTTTTATACTTTCTGTTTCATTAAAAGTTTTGTAATCCACAATAACATAGATGTATATTTGTGGAACTGAAAACCATCTTTATGTGCTTTTACATTTCCTCTCTTACGCTCTCTTGTGATCTTGCCTGAACAGTCGGCTGGCTGTTTTGTGACTGACACAACCAGAGGGGTAGCTTCTGACTGCAGCTTGCTACAGGTAAATGCAAATGGCGATGGCCAGTCAGTGCTGAAATGACCCTGACAGACGGCTGGATTCGGTGTGGAGCTATACACCAGAGCCTTGGGCCTGATTCCAGTGTAAACCCATGGATCATCTGGCAGTGCCGGGTTGAGCGTCAACGATATTGCAGCGTCCAGGTCCAACGAGGTTCAACCTACCGTCCCTGCCTACAGCTCTGTCTCCTCGGCTGCCAGACTGGGGCCAGCCAGGAACATGCCTGCAAAAAGTGAGACCAGCGAGGACATGAGGCAGGTGGAGGATTGGGCAAAATTGCCAGTGAATCGCCAGGAGGAACAGACTACCTTTACCGTCGGTCAGACCATGTGGAGTTTTGAAAGGGAACGAGTGAGACTGCTGACTCCGACGCCAGGCAACACGGATTAAAGGGGATATTGTGGTGAAATATGCTTTGCCTGGGCAGCAGCTACAGCGACAAAGCCACGAAGCAGTTGATCCTTTTTTCTGAGCTCCGACTCCAAGTGGTGGATATCATCCCTTCACTGTGAGTAAGCATGTTTGCAATCCACAAACAGCAGATAAAGGTCATCCCAAATTTGATAGAAGATTCTTTAAAGAGATGGAACAGGTAAAAACATGGTTAGAGAGGCCAAACAAAACATTAATATTGAGATTGGATATAAAATTGCCAGTATCAGCAAAGAGACCCAACTCCTGCGTCCCATGGATGAGGGCAGTGACATCACAAGGTTAAGGAAGTCCTCACAGCTCATTTCAAGGCACAGTCCCTGAACACGGGCTGAGAGCTTTGATACTTTCACAGTATTTATACAGCAGCTAGACCTGCTTCATAAACCAAGCTAAGCTCCCTCTCTACGATATGGGACCTTTTAAAAGGTTGAAAGTGAACATCAAAAGAACATTAGCAGCAGAATGTTGAGACAACAGACTGATGTACCGAGGCTCCCTGATCTGTAACAAAACACCTTCACCTTTTTCTTAAAAGTAAAACCGCACACAGCTTTTTCTCAAGTACCTTTACTTTGATACATTTAAAATGGAGAGCAATGATTGAACACTTTCATCATTTAGACAGAAGGATCCGGGGATTAAACTACCAACTCTTAATCAAGGGACAACCAGGTGTACCTGCTGAGACCCCCCCCCCCCACAAAAAAATATGACCTACTTTCTTATATTGACTTGACAAGCTTGCAAACACCATGGGAAATAACTTTGAAGTTGTCATATATGTTGTGTTTTGGTGCCAT